>WOVY01010937.1:0-1252029 GCA_013436015.1 Rhipicephalus annulatus | reverse complement strand
TGCATCGACTTTACAGAGCTGAAACCACCACGTTCTCAGAGAATGGCATTCTATTCCTTCCGTGGAGCACTCTCTCGGACTTCTTCATGGAGCTAAGGTGTTCTCCAAACTCGATGCCGACTCTGGATTTTGGCAAATTCTACTTGTGAAGAATCAAGGAAACTCTCTACCTTCATCGCACCATTTGGGCGCTTTACTTCAACTGACTACCATTTGTCATTGCATCAGCTCCTCAACACTTCCACAAGCAGATGGCGTACATATTACAAGGCATCAGTCGAGTTGTCTGTCACATGGACGACATCCTCATCTGGGGTTACAACAGCCAAAAGAGCGCAGTAAAACACTCCGAAACGTGCTGTAGGCACTTGCAAAGGCTGGAGTGGCACTGACGACAGCAAGGGCTTGTTTGATGTTCAGCGCCTTACATTCCTAGGACACTGGCTCGATGAGGACGGGAAAAGACCCGACGAAAAAAGGTTGAAGCCATAATGAAAATGGAGAGTCCCCAAAAACAGGACTGAGGTGCAGAGAGTTCTCGGAATGGTAACACACCTCGGGATTCGTTCTCAATCTCTTTGATATTCTGCAGCCACTCACGCTCCTGTTGTCAAAAAACCGAAAATTCGTATAAGGTTCTCCACAAGAGCAGGCATTCAACAGGTGAAGTTGGTGCTCTCATCTCGTCCTGTGCTTGGAGTCTATGACCCATCAAAAGAAACAGTCGTCACCACCAACGCATCATCATTCGGACTGGGAGCATTAATCTGGCAGAAGCAAACCAATGGCAAGTTTTCTGTCATCGCTTACGCCTCGAGGTTACTCTTAGAAACCGAGAAGCGCTACGCTCAGATTGAAAAAGAGGCTCTTGCTTTAGTCTGGGCATGCGATAAATTTAGTGATTACCTTGTTGGCAAGCTGTTCAAGCTAGAGACGGATCACAAGCCGTTGGTTCCAATCTTTCCTTCGAAGAGCCTTGACGACTTGACGCCTAGATTACAGCGGCTAAAGATGAGAATGATGCGATATCGATATGAGGTGGTATACGTACCAGGCAAGGAACTTCTAGCCGCAGATGAACTTTCGAGAGCGCCTCTGCGAGAGACAGGATACAGCGAGCTCGAAGAAAGCATTGAAGTTTATCCGTGCTCTAGGACAACTTCTATTCCAATAAAGCACAATGTTTACAATGGTTAAAGGCATCCCAACAAGCAGACTCTATTTTCACACAACTTCGTCAGCTGTGCGAGAAAAAATGGCCCTCTAGGAGAGACTTAGGACTTGAACTAAAACGATTCAACAACCACCGACACTATCTCACTGTCTAGAATGATTTACTCCTTTACGCATCATGAGTTGTCATCCCCGACTCATGCCAAAAAGAAATCCTACGACTCTTGCACGAAGGACACTTTGGCATAACAAAGACATTGGCTCGAGACAGAGACTGTGTCTGGTGGCCCACCATAGGATCTGACGTCTCATCCCTGGTGAAGTGATGTCAGCAATGCATCGAAACAAGAGTACTCAGAAAAATGCCACTAATAAGCTTCGAATTCCATGAGAGGCCTTGGCATTACATTGCGATGGGTTGTTTCACTTCATGAACCAGTTGTGGTTGATAGCTACCGACTATTATTCAAGATACCCCGAACTAGTTCAACTTGAGAAGCTCACTTCCGCAGCCATAATCAACCACTGCAAGTCAATTATTCCACCACACGGAGTTCCCGAGAAAGTAGTTTTCGAAAATGGCCCGCAGTTTTCGTCGACTGAGTTTTCACTCTTCGCCCAAGACTATGGTTTCAAGCACATTACATCTAGCCCTCACTGTCCTCAGAGTAATGGACTTGCAGAGGCTGCAGTGAAAATAATCAAGACATCCATGACGAAGACCAAGGACCCTTACCTGACACTTCTAGCTTACAGGCCGACTTCTTTGAAGAATGGATATAGCCCTGCCGAAACTGCTCATGGGTCTTAGGCTGAGATCCAGGCTTCCTCTGTGTTCAACCAAGCTGACGCACCAATTGCCAGATCAAGACAGCCTTCGGAATTTTGAGGAAGATACAGACAACGTCAAAGGAAAGACTTCGACAGACGTCACGGAGTCCGCTACTTGTCGGAACTTCTTTATAGAGATGCCGTGTGGGTGACAGACCTCAAGGGCAAAGGGACAGTACAAGCCCCGGCCGATACCCCTCGATCCTATTGGGTAAACATCGACACTGGTGCTGTGTGTAGAAACCGGGCAGAGCTAGTCCAATATTCCCAAATTCACAACAACGCATATAGTTCCAGTACCAATGATTGTGCTATAGACACTCACTCGCGTTGCCAGGACACTTCCCACGGGCATACCAGAAGTGGCAGCTGCGTGAAGCCACCCGCTGCAGCGAACATCACTCGATTGCATTGGGGAGATGCTGTAGATGCTGCCATCTAGGACAGGCCAGGCGAAGCAGATGACCGCGTGTGATTGAGGTGTGCATGACGCATGGCAGAGCTACTAGGCTAGAACGTTGTTTTGGAATAAACCTGTGTGCACGTAACCAGCTTCCTGCATTCTCGCTCGTCCCTGGCGATTTCAACAGTGGTTTTGCGGATATATAGAGAACAGAGAAGCAGCACTACGTCAGTCATGTACACCCTGTTCAGGCGCTTTTAGCACAGCACTTCCAGCCGATCTGCGACATTTTATAATCTGGAGAACCGAGCGATCGCGCGAAAACTACTACGCGAGACGTCGCGCAAACGCCCTGTTTCGTCGCTCATAGAATCGCCCGTCACTGTCGCGTGCATTTTCGCATTTATGGTGTTTCCTTAAAGCGGAGATAGTGGTGTCAGCGCGAATGCAAACATATCACAGTGGTCACGCTTTAAGAAAGTCGACTCGCCGTCATCTGCAGACCGTTCGCAAGCTTGCGGGGCAAGGTTAATTTTGTTTGGCGTTGCCATGGAGGAAAGAATAAAACTGACACGATCGAGATATGGTAGACGCCACCTAGAGTGACCTCTTAATTACACAGCTCAGCACACAGTAAGACAACACGCCCTGACATCTGAAATACACCATTCGTTCCGTTAATAAAAACGGCCAACGTCGCACACGCGCTCGCGAAACGCACAACGGACGACGCGTCGTTGATTCCCTAATTCTCAGGCCCGATCGAGAGTGACCTGTTATTGTGCAGCTGAGCACACAGCAAGACAACACGCCCCGACATCTGCAACATGCCATTCGTTTCGTTAATTAAAACAGCAAACGTCCCACACGCACTCGCGAAATGCACAGTGGACGACGCGTCGTTGATTGCCTAATTCTGAGACACGATCGAGAGTAACCTCTTAATTTCACAGCTGAGCACACAGCAAACAACGCGCCTTAACATCCGCAATAAGTCGTTCGTTCCGTTAATTAAAATGACCAACGTCCCAAACGCACTCGCGACAACGTCGCCCACGCACTTGCGAAATGCACGGCAGACGCATCGTGGATTATCTAACTCTGAGACAGGATATCAAGCGACCTCTTAATTGCACAGCTGAGCACACAGCAAGACAACGCGCCCCGACACCTGCAACACACCACTCTTTTTGTTAATTAAAATGGCCAACGTTGCCCATGCACTCACGAACGCCGCAAACGCACTCGCGAAATGCACGGTGGACGACGCGTCATTGAGTCCCCGATTCGGAGACACAATCGAGAGCAACCTCTTAATTGAACAGCTGAGCACACAGCAAGACAACGTGTCCCGACATCTGCAACAAGCCGTTCATTCCGTAAATAAAACAGCCCACGTCGTACACACAATCGCGAGATGCACGGCGTAAGACGCGGCATTCATTCCCTAATTATGAAACACGATCGAGACCGACCTCTTAATTGCACAGCTGAGCACACAGCAAGACAGTGCGCCCCGACTTCAGCAACACGCCAGTCGTTCCGTGAATAAAACGGCCAACGTCGCCCACGCACTCGAAAAATGCATGGCGCAATACGCTTCGTTCATTCCCTAATTCTGAGAAACGATCGAGAGCGACTTCATAATTGCACAGCTGAGCACAAAGCAAGACAATGCCCCCAACATCTGTAGCACGCTGTTCATTCCGTTTATTAAAACAGCCAACGTCGCACACAGTTTCGCGAGCAACATCGCACACGCACTCCCGGAATGCATGGCGGACGACAGGTCGGTGATTCTCTAATTCCGAGACACCATGGAGAGCGACCTCTTAATTTCGGAGCTGAGCACACAGCAAGACAACGTGCCCCGACATCTGCAACACGGCGTTCGTTCCGTTAACTAAAATGGCCAACGTTGCCCACGCACTCGCGAACAACGTCACTCACGCCCTTGCGAAATGCACGGATTATCTAATTCTCAGACGGGATATCAAGCGATCTCTTAATTGCACAGCTGAGCACACAGCAAGACAACGTGCCCCGACACCTGCAACACACTGCTCTTTCCG
This sequence comes from Rhipicephalus annulatus, assembly GCA_013436015.1. NCBI lineage: Eukaryota > Metazoa > Arthropoda > Arachnida > Ixodida > Ixodidae > Rhipicephalus > Rhipicephalus annulatus. The sequence continues at coordinate 1,247,550 of WOVY01010937.1, read as the reverse complement.
TTAATTAAAATGGACAACGTCGCCCATACACTCGCGAAATGCGCGGTGGACGACGCGTCATTGATTCCCTAATTCGGAGACACGATCGAGGGTGGCCTCTCAATTGTGTAGCAGAGCACGCAGCAAGACAACGCGCCCCGACATCTGCAATACGCCGTTCGTTTCGTTAATTAAAACGACCACCGTCGTACACGCATACGCGAACGTCGCACACGCACTCGCGACATGCATGGCGGACGACGCGTCGTTGATTCCCTGAGACACGATCGAGAGCGACCTCTGAATTGCACAGCTGAACATACAGCAAGACCACATGCTTGACTGCTGAAACACGCCGTTCGTACCGTTAAATTAAACGACCAACGTCACACGAGCACTCGCGAAATGCGCGGTGGACGACGCGTAGTTGAATCTACAATTCTGAGACACGATCTCGAGCGACATCTTAATTGCACAGCTGAACACCCAGCAAGACAACGTGCCTTGACATCTGACACACGCCGTTCGTTCCGTAAATTAAACGGCGAACTTAGCACACGCACTCGCGACATGCACGGCGCATGACGCGTCGTTGATTCCCCAATTCTGAGATACGACCGAGAGTGACCTCTCAATTGAACAGTTGAGAACACAGCAAAAGAACGCGCCCCGAGTTCTGCAATACGCCATTCGTTCCGTAAATAAGACGGCCAACTTCACACAAGCTCTCGCCACATGGACGGCGAAAGACGCATCATTGATTCCCTAATTCTGAGATACGATCGAGAGCGACCTCTTGATTGCACAGCTAAGCACGCAGCAAGTCCACGCGCCCCAATACCTGCAACACGCCATTCGTTCCGTAATTATAATGGCCAACGTCGCAACCGCACTCGCGAAATGCACGGCGGACGACGCATCGTTGATTCCCCAATTCTGAGACACGATCGAGAGCAACCTCCTCATTGCACAGCTGAGTAGACAGCAAAACAACGTGCCCCGACATCTCAACACGCTGTTCGTTCCGTTAATCAAAACGGCCAACGTCGCACACGCACTCGCGACATGCACGGCGGACGACGCGTCATTGATTCCCTAACTCAGACACGATCGAGAGCGACCTCTAAATTGCACAGCTGAGCACACAGCAAGACAACGTGCCCCAACTCGTGCCCCAACTTTTGAACACACCATTCGTACCGGTAATTAAAACGGCCAATGTCGCCCACGCGCTTGCGAACGTCGCACACGCACTTGCAAAGTGCGCGGTAGATAACGCCTTGTTGATACCCTAATTCTGAGACACGATCGAGAGTGACCTCTTGATTGCACAGCTGTGTACACAGCAAGAAACGCGCACCGAGTTTTGCAATGCGCCATTCGTTCCGTGAATTAAAACGCCCAATGTCGCCCACGCACTCGCGAAAAACGTTGCACACGCACTGGCGAAACGCAAGGCGGACAACACGTCGTTGATTCCCTAATTCTGATAGGACGATCGAGAGTGATCTCTCAATTGTACAGCTGCGTCACAGGAGCAACAACGCGCCCGACTTCTTCGTGCAACGCGCCATTCGTTCCATTACTGAAAATGGCCAATTTCGCCCATGCCACTCGCGAATATCGTACACGCACTAGGCGAAATGCACGGCGTTTGGCGTATTGTTGATTCCCTAATTCGATCGAGAGCGACTTCGATACGGCGCACCCCCAACTCTGCTACAGGCCATCCGTTCCATTGCTTAGAGAGAATTCCTGCTAGCATAACCATAGTGAACCTTTGGTGACTTTTGTTCTTTTCGAAAAGGTGCAGCAGAGGTTAAACCCGTAAAAATTCGGAATGGTTAAATAGCATAACTAAACAAAACCTTTATAGAGCTCAAGCATCGATTCAAGCTCAACACACAAAAATAACTGTATATGCGTTTTTCAATAAAGCCCAGTTTAGCAAAGCAAGCGAAATTTGAGGGGTCGCCACGATCTCGAAACCTTTTTTCGATCAAAATGTTTTGCCACAATACTCCATGGAGTATACTGAAAAAGTATATAGGCAAAATCGCGATGGCCGAACACTACATTTGGACACTTGGTCATATATTACTATATATACATAGAGCTTAGTGTCCCCTCATTTGAGAGGGGGGCTCATAAGATGGCAACACGCACGCACGCACGCACACACACATATATATATGTATGTGTGTGTGTGCACATGTTGCCATCCTATGAGTCCCCCTCTCTCTCAAATGATGGGAGACTAAGCCCGGTGAATACCTGATGTGGCCAAGTGCAGTGTGGAGGAGAGAGTAATTGCCACAGATCCTCCACAAAACTGCATGAACATCTGGCAAGAAGCATGAGACAACATTCAATATCCTGCATGTCTCCCGTGATTCAGTGCCGACTAAATTACACTGGGGGAAAACAGCTGTGCACGCAGAACTTGTACCATATAGAGATCACTCTTGTGTTAATACTATGAACACTGAGGGTGAAAGAAAAGCAAGCAAAGAATCGATAAAGTACAGAATGTAGTTTTATCAGCCATATATATCACAGTAGGGTCAATCTCTCTCCCCCACTATTCAACTGGACCCTTGATTACTATCCATTTGTTCCTTAAAAAAATGACCCAGAAGACAGGTTTGAAAAATATGCACACAAATGTTTTAATTTGTTTTAACACACTTGTGCGCGCACAACTGACAGAAACACGCCCAACAAGACAGATATAAAGTGCCAGAGCAATGAAATGGACCGGTCTTGCCCATTTTTTCGTTCTAACTTCTGTCTGGACATTTCACTTTATTAGAAAACAGTTTCACAAAACACTGATTTTTTTTAACCCCATAATCGAGGCAACTGCTCAAAATGCATTCTGGGGAAAACTTTCCTAAAGAACAGCCATGGAAGAAAATGTGGCATTATGTTCATAACAAAGGCAAGACAACTTTTGCTGCAAAGCTTTATGCCGGAGTAATTGCATTTTTGCAGAGGGAGAAAATGTTTAAAAAAAGGTTCCACATTTTCCAATACTGTGATTCGTGCCTCCATATTGACAAAACAGCCAGTTAGCAGGAACTATAAACCAACTCAATTTGTTTTGTTAAATCCACACCAAGGCACAGACAGAGTCTTCCACAGACCATCGAAGGACTGTTGACAATGCAGTGTACGATGACAAGACAAAAGACGTCCCCAACAACAGTCAGCAGACCAAAACCTGCGTCGCGTCCCTGCAGTGTAAACGTGCTTTAAAGGACCCCTGACAGGGAGTTTAGTTTGCGATTTTTTTTACAGTGATTTGTAGCTTTGCATCTGGTAATGAGGAAATGATATCCTAAATGCTCTAACACATTGTATAATTATTGTTAGTGGCATTAACTCAGAACGATTTGCATCAGTTCGAAACGCCCACCCAAATACCATAAGAAACTAGCGCCCCACAGCGGAGCAGCGTCTGAGGCTGTTTTTTCAAGATAGGGGGACCCGCGTGCGGTGAAGAATAAAAGGATGTGGGTGCTTTGAGCGTGTCCTTCTCGGAAAAAAAGAAAAGCATTCCTGGCATAAGCAGTCAAAACGACCTTGAGAGCAGCCCAACAACAGAGCGACAGAGCGAGAGGGGTGACGAACAATAGTCCTTGCTTCACAATTGTTGACCCTGCAACGTCACAAGGGGAGTCCTGGTCTACGTCAAACCACAGAAAATGCCGATTGCACCTGAATACTCGGAGAAGCACACACCTTTACTTTAAAACCAAATTAAAATATCTTATAGGCTATGCTCGCCACTAATAGTCTGTCAGAGGTGCCCCCGCATGCAGGACTATCAAACAGCACAAGCACCTCAAGTTTTCGAATTTGGTGTCAGAGGTCCATTAGCATGAGTAGTCCCAGATGCAGCCCGAGCTATGCAAGAGTGATAAATACAGAAGCTGTAAACTCAAGGACACATTCCAGTTGTTTTCAATGTTTCTTTTGAATTTATCCTGATCTTACAATGCTTTAAAATTATATAGGAAACCTCAGACGAACACTCCATCTGCATTTGAGAGTTCCGAGTAATGCCACTACATATCTGGTCACTGAAGTTAGTGCAGACTGTGACTGAAGTGTACGAGCCACAATTGTAACACGAAGGAAAGTGTAAATTTAAGGGCTCATTTTCTTTGTTAGACACAATATTAATGAGAACAGGTACTATGCCCAGAGAAGTATAGGCGATGTTATAGAAGTAATTGTAATGTAAATGTGAAGAAAGGTGGACGAAACGATAACATACCACCAGCAGGATCTAAACTTGTGACCTTATTTATCTTTTCGTCCACATTTCTTTCTTCACATTTCCATTACATCATCATCAGCAGCCTGACTACGTTTACTGCAGGGCAAAGGCCTCTCCCATGTTCCGCCAGTTAACCCGGCCCTGTGCTTGCTGATGCCAATTTATACCCGCAAACTTCTTAATCTCATCTGCCCACCTAACCTTCTGTCTCCCCCCTAACCCGCTTGCCTTCTCTGGGAATCCAGTTATTTACCCTTAACGACCAGCGGTTATCCTGTCTACGCGCTACATGCCCGGCCCATGTCCATTTGTTCTTGATTTCAGCTATGATATCCTTAACCCCCATTTGTTTCCTAATCCACACTGCTCTCTTCTTGTCTTTTAAGGTTATACCTACCATTTTTCTTTCCATTGCTCGCTGTGTCGTCCTCAATTTAAGCTGAACCCTCTTTGTAAGTCTTCAGGTTTCTGCTCCGTAACTAAGTACCGGCAAGATACAGCTATTATATACCTTTCTCTTGAGGGATAGTGACAATCTACCTGTCATAATTTGAGAGTGCTTACCAAATGTGCTCCACCCATTCTTATTCTTGTAGTTACTTCAATCTCGTGGTTTGGCTCTGCGGTTATTACCTGCCCTAAGTAGACATAGTCTTTTACAACTTCAAGTGCACTATTACCTATCTCGAAGCGCTGCTCCTTTCCGAGGTTGTTGTACATTACTTTCGTTTCTGCAGATTAATTTTAAGACCCACCTTTCTGCTCTCCTGGTCTAACTCCGTAATCATGAGTTGCAATTCGTCCCCTGAGTTACTCAGCAATGCAATGTCATCGGCAAAGCGCAGGTTACTAAGGTATTCTCCATTAACTCTTATCCCTAACTGTTCCCATTCTAGGCTCTGAAAACTTCCTGTAAGCACGCCGTAAATAGCATTGAAGAGACTGTGTCCCCCTGCCTTACACCCTTCTTGGTTGGTATTCTATTGCTTTCTTTATGAAGCACTATGGTAGCAGTTGATCCCCCGTAGATTTCTTCCAGAATGTTTATATATACTTCATCTACGCCCTGATTCCACAGTGTCTGCATGACGGCTGATATTTCTACTGAATCAAACGCCTTCTCGTAATCTACGAAGGCTATGTATAGCGGTTGGTTATACTCTGAGCATTTCTCTATTACCTGATTGATAGTATGAATGTGGTCGATTGTTGAGTAGCATGTTCGAAATCCTGCTTGTTCCTTTGGTTGATTGAATTCTAATGTTTTCTTTACTCTGTTAGCAATTACCTTTGTAAATAGCTTGTATACTACAGAGAGAAAGCTAATCGGCCTGTAATTCTTCAAGTTCTTGTCATCTCCTTTCTTATGTATTAAGATGATGTTAGTGTTCTTCCAAGACTCTGGTACTCTTCCCGTCAGGAGACACCTCGTAAACAGGGTGGCTAGTTTTCTAACACAATCTGTCCTCCATCTTTCAGCAGATCTGATGTTACCTGATCCTCACCAGCAGCTTTGCCTCTTTGCATGCTCTCCAAAGCTTTTCTGACTTCTTTTATCTTTACTGGTGGGGTGTCATCTCGGTTACTACTAGTTATTATAGTATTAAAGTTGTGGTTGTCCCGGCTACTGTACAGATCTCTGTAAAACTCCTCCGCTATTTTAACTATCCTATCCATATTGGTAGTTATTTTGCCTTCTTTGTCCCTTAGTGCATACATCCGATTTTTGCCTATCCCAAGTTTCCTCTTCGCTGCATGGATGCTTCCTCCGTTTTTCAGATCGTGTTCAATTCTCTCCATGTTATACCTTCTTACAGCGAATACCTCACGCCTATTAATCAACTTCGAAAGCTCTGCCAGTTCTATTTTATCTGTTGTACTTGAGACTTCCATGATTTGATGCTTCTTAATGAGATTCTTCATTTCCTGGGTAAGCTTGCCAGTGTCCTGTCTAACTACCCTGCCACTACAACCACTGTCTAACTACCCTGCCATTACAACCACTTGTAAAAACATCTATACTTCCCTAGGCTCTATTGTCTGTTAGTTCTAATTAATATTGTGTGTAAGAAAGAAAATGAGCCCTTAAATTTACACATTCCTTCATTCATAGCGAGGGTCTCGTTTAAGGGTGCCTTGAGGTGGTATGCGAGGGATTATTGGTCAGCTGCTATCTTGTAATAAGATAACATACTACATGACAGCAAATAGGCAAAAAGAAGTGTTCCGACACTAGCCGGACTGGCAACAGGGTGGCGCTGACCGACGCTCCCATGTTTAAGTGCACATATATACCCTATAAAGTGGACAGGTGGGGATACTGCCACAAAGCTCAGTGGTAGATCATTGGATGCGTTATTCAAAGGTCACAGGTTCAAATCCTGCCGGTGGTTACTTATCTTTTTTATCTACTATTCTTTCCTCCCATTTACATTACAGTTATTGTTAATGACATCCCCTATACATTCCTTGGCATTATTGTCTGTTAGTTCTCATTAGGATTGTACCATATTACACAAACTGCACACTGAGGAAAAAAATGCAAGCACATTGATTGGCCCCCATGTAGGTGTATTGCAGATGTTTGATACACTTGCATTGCACATGTTTGACACATTTCTGTTAACCAGCACCAAGAAATTGAAAAGCTACAAAGATACTACTGATGACAAATAACTTGATGACAGCTGGGTAAATGCTATGTGGCTTCTGCCTTATCGAAAGATCTGCTTAAGTGTGCTAAATTCAGAGCCAATACATTTGCAAATTACAATGTGTGTTTTTTATGCTGGTAACAAATTTTTGTATCCGGAAGTTTTTTTTTGTTCCAAAAAACGTTTTCTTTTCATAAAAAGCGTTTTCTTTTCATGCCAGCCTTATGGCTGGTTTCAAAAGATGCAGACCACATACTATTCATGAGCCTCACAGACAGGAAAATATATCTAAGCAAATGCCTGGTGAAGACATTAAAGGCCAAGCAACTCGTAAATATAACTTTATTTCACTATAACAGCACTTTGATGCAAACATGAAGCAACATCTGATGGAGTCCATTACTCTTTGGTTCATATTTATTAATGTGCAGTGCTACCAAGGCCCACTACCGAATGAAATGTACTTAAGTACAACGTACCACAGCCAAAACAAAAGGTGCTCTATAAAATAGTGAAATGTAGAGAAGGCATTTGAGGTTAATGGCTAGAATTTGAAGGAGGCTTTACATCATACCAAAATTCACTAAACACTTAAGTGAAACACTGCTGTAAGTGCGACGCTGATCCAATTGGTAGTATCTGACCTAAAACTATTATAAGCAAACATGTGCATGTGAAAACAAACAAAAAGAATGGACTAAAAAAATTCAATAATTATTGAAAGAAAAGACTTAAAAGTAAGTGTTGAGAGAGCAAAATGGAAAAAAGAAGACCAATCACTTTTCACCCTCTAAAAAGGAAATAAGACTAGGAGAAATGTATAAACCTACCTTAGAAAGCAAAATGGCAGTGTTTCAGCAGATGTAAAACACATATGGTGCCTCAAGAGCATTAATTGATTGCCATTAACACTGCAGTTAACTTGAATTCGAGAAAGCATGGCCGGTCTTGTACCACCCTGACAAGAAAGAGGTCTTCTCAGGCAACACTGTTAAGTTGTGAAGACATTAGAAAATTGGTATAATTCCCTTGTCTTTATTACAAACCTGAAATTAATTTGGAACTAGCTATAAAAAATGGCATACAAAAATTGTTCATGTAACTATACCACAGCTGGCAGGTCTTGGTTGACATGTCTGTGATAAGCATTTGCTGAAAAAACTAATTTATGGTGGCAGTTGTACAGAGTCAAATTCAGTTCATATTTATCTTGCTGTCACCAAAAACAAACTAAACATTGAAAACTAGAATTGGAAGTCATCCGAAAGCTAACAATAGTGACAAAATCCAAAAACAAACTAACCATTGAAAACTAGAATTAAGAAGTAATTTGAAAGCTAATAGTGACAAAATCTATTCAACGTTCTTTATAATTGTTGCCATGTCCCCCAAAAAATGAGGGCACCTTCTGGCCAATGAGTCCCATATATTCCCATCATGTGCAGATCTAACAACTCATAAAAAATGCAGCATTTGAAAGAGAACAGCAACAGAAAAACTTGAGCAGTCCATAGCAGCTGCCTGTACAATGGTGCTTCACTGTACCAAATCCTTGGGATTTTTGGCCAGTTACATAATGCACCAACAAATGACTTCACACACACAAGCACACCAGCACACACAGTCAAGGAGAATAAAGTCCTGAAGAGTGTTGTGTATTCGTCAAACCATCATGTTTTGCTTCCACAATTGTCCCAGTCTATAAGGTACTGCACTTTTCCGTCAATCGAAATGCGTTTGGCAAGTACAGTGAAACTGCTCTTTTCACTGCTAGTAGCCTCACTACTACGAAGCATCTCCTTCCACCGCAGTGATCCCCGGCCCTGAGTGCTGCAGTCTACACGTGAGCTGGCAGTGCTGCTTGTGGCGCTAGTGCTGCTTATAATACCAGAGCTGGTTGCACTACCAGCACTGGTTGTACTGGTACTGCTCATAGTGCTACTATAGTCTTCAGAGTCTGTGTCAGCAATACCAAAAATCAGCCTCCGTTGGGAACCACGCAACTTGAGCTTAACTGGCTTGAGTGGCACTGGAAGTGTGCGCTTTTTTGGAGGCCTCCCGGGCCTAGGCCTTGGGGGAGGAGGAGGTGGGAAGAGCACCTCATCCCGGAATGGATGGTTGCCGCCATGAAAATCTCGCAGTGGTGGTATGAAGGCGTCCAAGAAAGTGCTGCCCTCTTCAGTACCTGAACTCGCAGCTTCCTCATCACAGTCAAATGGATCATGTGGAATCTGAACACTGTGAACTTGTGCTTTGCTTCTGCCTAGGCTGTTAGACAACTTGCTGGAATGGCGGCCATTGTTCTAAAGAAATGGCATCAAAAAGCATTAGTAACAGCCAAAAAATGACAAAAATTCCAACAGTGTCCACCATGAATCTCTAATGATTAGTCCTAAAACTACTTTAAAAAAAACTAAATGTAAAAAACTTGTGTACCTTGTAAAAAAAATTTTTGCCATCAAGAACAGTGCAAATTCAAAGACAGTTGCAATGCTACAAGAGTACCCAACAGATCTATGCATGACCAATAATCACATTCCCACTATATTACTGCTAGAACTAGTGAGTATGGTGGCAAACAAGACATAACATTATGTGGTGTTTTACATGCCCAACAACGCTATGATTATGAGGCAAGCTATTGTAGAAGGCTGTGCAAATTTCAATTATCTGGTGTTCTTTAACATGCACTAATATCACACAGTACACATGCCTCTAACATTTCACCTCCATCAAAATGCAAAAGCTATGATTGGGATTGAAAACGATATTTTTGGGCCAACAGTCGAGCACTGTAACCACTAAGAAATCATAACGGATATGAAAATGCCCTCTGGAGCAGCTAACTTCACATCCCAGAGTACAGAGGAGAAGCAAGGTGCATTAATATTCAATGACCTGAATAATTATGTTGGGGCTCCCCTTGTGAAGAGCTAGAAATAATTCGATTTCATTGCAAATCTCATGGAGCTAACCATCCTAGGAGCAATTCCTATTTCACTCGCTGATTCGAAAATATGGATACAAACCAACATACCGTGTTTTAGCAAAAATAAGGGCGCCATGCAGTTGATCATTCCCGAACAACTTGTTCAGCGATTGCTTCGGTAGCAAATAAACAGAATGCTGATTCAATGAAATAGTTTTTATGAAATAACATTCCAGGATGACTGCCAGTTGGGCGTGTTGGTAAAGGTTCATGATGAAACAAGCACTAAAAATACACTCAGAGAGGACACTGTATTTCTCACTCTTGCATAGCCTGGGCTGCACCTGTGTCCTCTCTGAGTGTGCGTATTTTTAGCGCTTGTAACATTCTAAATACATCTATATGTGGTTATCAGCAGACAAACGCAGTGAGGTACAGTAATGCTTCAATGTCAAAGACTAACACTGTCCAAAATGCATTCCCCTAAGACAACTCCGAGGAAAATGAGAGGTTTTTTTCTTCACGATCGATTATTCGATTAGTTTCTGGGCCTAACATGCTGTGACTTGGCTAGCGTCGTAAAGCTAACTTATTCGAACACTCCCTCCTCTCCCTCTGAGGCCTTTCTGTGCCGGAGCATGAGCATTCTCACAGTGCTTCCAGGTTATAGTTTTCCATTGTGCCGGCTTGCAAGGATATGGAGATCGAGCTTCCACGAAAGTGTCAGAAAGTGCGTTGAACGGTACATGCTTAACAAACTTCGTTTTCCTTCTGCAGCGAAGTTGTATACGGCTAGGGCATGCTGTCTGTACACCGAAAATTAGTGTCCGCTAGAAAGCAGTGAAAACAAAAAAAACCTCGCAAGATACCTTATGCAATACCTAAGACGACTTGAAGGCAAACGCCATTCTTTTTATTTGATAGCAATGATATGGACATTTTTACTGCCTTTTGCCGCTGCTATCACTTTTTGTGCAATGTCCAAATCCATAGTATCCCCCGCGCATCATATGTTTTAGACGCGGATAAAAACGCGCGAGTGTTGGTGACGAACGGGGCTGAAGCACAGATAAAAGGAGCCGACTTATGTCTTTTGCACGAAGGGCACATGCGACAGCATCACCCCGTGTGCCAGGCATGCCATTGCTACTTTAGCAAAGAGGGACACCCCGCTCGTCTGCAAGAAGCATAAAAGAACGCAAAAGTGTGGTTGATGCTAAAGCAGCAATTGTGAACTTTGACTTGAAGGGCGTGGTCACGATCGCTAGTGCTTCCACTGGTTCAGCAGGCACCACCGCAAACAGATTGTGGGAGAAGTGCTATTCTTCATGGAGCGGCCATATCGTGGTATGCACCAAACCTTGAACCCCAAGGCGGCAACATCATCGCTATGCCATTTCATAGGTCCGTTCATACGCGCCGTTCGTGCTGTGCGTGCATCAGCATGCAAGAGGTGTTCCGGAGGTTCAAGTCGCTGTATGAATCTCGAACACATCGCGTGCAGTAAGTGCATTGTGCGGGAGGCAAGGCGTAGACCTTCAAAATGGCGACCCCGCCGCTAGCGCTCCTCACAGGTGAGGTCAAGGCTTACTTCGTAAAATCATACAATTTGTTGGCATCGCATGTCTTCATTGCTAAGAGCGTAGGCAAAACTAACAAAAGGTGTTGATATACAAAGTCAGGCCAGGAGCTCTTTTCAACTCAACTTAGCGTAATTCAACAGAACACTGGTTAAAGGGAATATGGCCACTTCGGATGCCGAAGTGATTTTCGTGCGGTCAGTTCCCTAAACGAGAAGTAAATGCTGAGAGCAAGGCAAGTTTACGAGCAATCTCATGATGTCTCCAGATAGCATGTGCCAGCGACTGCACTCAATGCTAATGCCGGTGATAGATGACCTCAAACCCGAGACATTGGCGCAGTTTAGGGCGATTTCCGTTTATATTATCAGGAAGGCGCAGTAAACATGATTTGGTGCACTTTGGCACAGCTGGCGCAGGAGTGGAATCACCTTATAACGCAATTTCTGACACAGATTGAAAGCTACACACAGTTCCTTTCTTTTTCGGCTTGAGGAAAAGAATAGCTTTGAGAATTTGCTACAACACAGTGAACATGCACACAACCTTCTTTTTACAACTGCACATTACAATCAAACCAGAATATGTGTTATCAAAGCAACTCAGGCCTTATTTAAATTAGTCTGTTAATCCTGTGATCTACAAGAGTCTTATGCTGTTGCAAACAGTAATTTATTGCAACCAAAACACACATTATTGCAAATGTGAAAATACAATTCAGCCCAAATATTTCAGATGCCCTGTTAGGGCAATACAAAAGCACTATAGTTCTAAGTTTAAAGAAAAATAAGCTTCATTGTAATCTGATGCTCGTAACACATGTAATACCTATTCATATCACCTCAAAATTGAATTATCAAGCTTCAAAATATTTTTGTAGCTGCAATTAGATAAGCTGAGAGCATGTCACCCATAGAAGTGAGATTGTCCAGTGTGCTTTCACTGCTCTCAGCATTAGTCAAGAGTAGCACTATTTGCATGAAAAATTCACTGCTATGGCCAATATGAGGCGGTAAAACAGGTATTTCACTTGGCTGAGCACAGTCTTGCTGGCCCCATCTTGGAGGTATAACGTTTGGCAGGTGAACAAGCTAGACATGCTGAGATGGCTTATGGTTCCATACGCGAATCGCTGCATGTCTAGTGCTGAAGATCTCGTAACCTCAATTTTTGGAAACATGAAGTGACAAGCTGCACAAAATTTTAGCTTAGTTCTACCAGCACTCTGTCCACACGAGCATTGCAATGAGTGTTTGTCCCCATCGAGTGAGATTTGTAAGTGTATTTATGCATGTACGACATCGTACTGTTAACTTATTAAGCAAATGTTTAGTGCCATCTATATTCCCAATTTGACTGTGTAGTATGTGTAGTTCTCTTTCAATGTCCTTATAACTGTGTCTTGCAGGCAAAACTACAACTGCCAAGCACATCTACCAGTAGGCAGATGCACTTTTTATGAAAGTACAATACTGTAAAATGCCGAGCAAGTGCCACCCTTCCACAACGGTGAAGGATAATCCAACCAAATTTGGCAGAAGGGCACTTCTCCAAACCAGTCGTTGGCACTTATTTGGGCCTCATTTCAGATCTCACACAAAAGAGAGGAGGGCCTTGCTTAGAATTTTACAGTAATCAAACATGTCTGGAAGTTACAGAGATATCTGGGTGATTTCATGCAAGTTCGAACAAACCATGGCTGGTCGACCTCTTAAATTTCTTTCAAAATTTTATATATTGTTGCCTGATAAGTGGAAAGAAGAGATCCGCAATTGGTTTTACTGTAAAAATTTTTTTGGGGAACAGTAAATCAATAATGATGGAAAGGTGGAGAGGTGGAGTGCCACGCTTACCTGCTCTGCTGCTGTTTTTGAATTCGCCGATGAATTACACAAAATATATTAAAGCTACGTGCCTCAAATTTGTTAGACTACATGCAGGCGTACTGGCTCTTACACTTGTTGGTATTGCATGTCTTCATTGTTAAGAGCGTAGGCGAAACTAACAAATGGTATTGTTATACAAAGTCTGTTGTACGATTCTCTGCGTAGTATACATTTCTTAATAAAAATTCTCAAATTTGACCTAAAAACATTTTTCTGCCTAGTTTGCAGGCTTTCATTTCACAAAGCGCCTATGGCAAAGCGGTTGAAATTACGCATCGTTTTCTCAACATGCTTATTTAAAAAACTACCAAAGCTTTTATTATAGCATTTTTCAATAAAAAGATATAATCATGCTAACTTCAAGAAAAGAGCATTCAAGAGAAACTTCTGACGATTAAAAAAAAACATTTTTGATAATTTTTATACTTTCCCTACTTATTCTACTGCACATTAGCTTTCACAATCATTAAAAACATGTTGCATTATATGGTTTCGCTTGCAGTTATGGCCCGTCGAAAAATTCCCTAGCGCAAAAATAGGCAACATTAGATCGGACTTGAAATGATTTGGTCATGGGAGCGGCCACGAGTTATGGATTACCGAGCAAGCATGCACGCACAGTCCATGCTCCAGTGTGAGGAGGGCTCGTCGAATAAGGCCTTTGCACAAGACTGAGCACGATTTCTGGGTATCAAGACTGTATAAAATTTGCCATAACCTACGGCTTTTCAATTTGGCATGATATTGTATTGAGTAATTATGTTTAATCATCGTCAGAAGTTTCCCTTGTGTGCTCCTTTCTTGAAGTTAGACGGATTATATCTTTTTATTGAAAAGTGCTATTAATAAAAGTTTGGGCAGTTTTTAAATAGGCATGTTGATAAAGTGATGCGGAACTTTCACTGCTCTGCAATAGGCACTTTGTAAAATAAAGGCCTGCAAACTAGGCAAAAAACGTTTTTAGGTCAAATTTGAGAATTTTTATAAAATAAATACACACTACCCTGACAATCGAAATGTAATTGAACGTAAGCACCAGTAGGCCTATATGTAGCCAAACAAATTCGAGGCTCGTAGCCTTGATACATTTTGTGTAATTCATTGCCAAATTCGAAAAAAAGCAGCAGAGCAGGTAAGCATGGCACTCCATCTCTCCACCATTATTGATTAACTGTGCCCCAAAATTTTTTTTACAGCTAACCAGTTGCAGATCTCTTTTTTCCACTGATCAGGCAACAATACATAAAATTTTGAAAGAAATTTAAGAGGTCGACCAGTTATGCTTTGTTCGATCTTACCCATCTATTCTATCTACAATGCTTACATTTCCTCAGGGAACTTAAAACTCTGCCAAAAAACATCACACTGCCAAACGACATATATATATAAAATAATGTGCACCTTGACTGCATCACCTTGCAATGCCAGCAGCCACAGCTACTCCTGCATTATGACATTTAACCTGCTTTTAACCTACAGGTGTGCATTTCAACACCTGTAAGTTAGAGTGATGGGCTGTGTTGCAGTAAACTATGATGCGCAGCAAGGGCTATGATAACTACGCATGAAATAAAGTTAGCCCGAATTTCAAATGTAGTAGATCCTACAAAAAAAAGTTACCACCCCAGCCCTGCTGAAAGTGGATGTCCAGTGCAACTGTTAGAAATCACCAATCCCACAAAAGCCCAAGAGGGCATGCAATGGTTTATTGCTTTAGAGTAATGGCAGCGGTGCAACAGCCAAAATAAGATTTTGAGTATTTTAGGATATATTTGTCAGGACTGAATTGGATGGTGATGCCAGAACGTGGGTGGCCAATGCGGCCTCCATTTCTTGCTGAAATTAGCGCAACTGCAAAAATTTTGAGGCTTATCAGGCACTTTGGTGCAGCATGGCACAATTTCAACAAATTTGACTGTTTGGTTCCACTTAGTGCAAAAACGAGAAAGTTTATCGAACTGGCCCGAATGGCACAGCTTTTGCACAATTGAATGATAGTACGATCACTTAGTGGACACTGTGGTTCACGATAATGGGCTTCTGAACACTTTCGCTACAATTGTGGCCACAAGGAAACTCAAACATTATGTAATAAGTGGTTGCGTCATAGCGGTCTTTGCAGCATACAAGTCCAAAGTTGACTCTGACAAACAACAAGTCCTTTTTGTCAGGCTTCACAATGTCAAAAGAAAGTAGCTGTTAGCCACTAGCTCATCAAGATTCTTCATGGCATTGTACATTTA
The DNA here is from genome assembly GCA_013436015.1 of Rhipicephalus annulatus. Taxonomy (NCBI): domain Eukaryota; kingdom Metazoa; phylum Arthropoda; class Arachnida; order Ixodida; family Ixodidae; genus Rhipicephalus; species Rhipicephalus annulatus. The sequence goes on along the minus strand of WOVY01010937.1, from coordinate 1,231,994 downwards.
GCTCACAAAAACCCCACTCCCACCACTAGCATTCCTCTCCATTAAGAGAGGTGGGCAGCTTCCAGTGTTGTATATGTTCCTGTACAAACAGAATGAAAGCTTGCTCTTCTCCAATTTTGGAATGAGTTCCAGTTCCAAGTTCTTCAAATAGCAAAGGAACTCGTCACAGTTACATTTCATAAAATGGAACGTGTCTTTACATTAATGTTACAATTGACTTTTTAATATAAAAATACAGTTTCGGTTATTCGTGATGTAGAATAAAATAAGCTAACATCAAGCTACATATATTGTACGAATTTGACATTGCTGACAGCACGTTATACAAAAACAAATACAAATAAATGCTCCAAGTCGAATTTTTCGGAAACCACTGGCCACACTACACAAGCATGTTTAACTGGCAACTGCAGCCTGCATGCTCGCCGATTTCAAGTCCCACACATGGAGCACTTTCCAAGTCAGTCTTCAAAGATACTACCCTTCAGATAATCAAATAGAAATCTCCACCCATTAGCCTATATAATTAAATATCTTTCATAGGAAAGAGCATCGCAAAAGACAATACTTTGCCATTTAAACGCAAAAGACAATACTTTGCCATTTAAAGAGCACTGATTCAATGTTTAAGTGTGGTAGAAAATAATCTCTAGAAAACACATTTGCAACTTGGTGGTCTCCTGTTCGCAGTCAGCCAACATATATTCAAGTATATTTCTTTGTTTTTTGTATTCTTTTCTTTTTTTGCTTTCCCATTTCTCTAGGCTTCCACTCTGTTTATACATTTTCTTCCTCATTTTCCCTGTAGTCATTCGCTTGCCTCCTTTCTTTCTCTCTCTTTCTATTTCTCTTTTTCATTCTCACTCTCTCTGTGTCTCTTTTTACATATTGCTCCTTGACAAAATTCATTCTCCCCTCTCTCCCTCTACCTCAACCCACTACTTTTTGGCAACCAATTGCTATAGGGTCATTCCACGCCAAACCTCCCAGCCATTTTGGCGACCATCTCAAATGTATTTGAAAAAAATTGTGCTGGTGTACTGCATTGAAAACAGTGCGTTTAAATGGTAGAATATTTGTCAGAGAAAAAATTTTTTGGTCACGTGGCTGCCTTTTGAACTTCCCAGAATGTTGCTTGGGTGTTGTTTGTAGAAATTTTTATTTTAGAAGTACTGCTTCTTCTTTCTATACCAAATTTCGTCTACATGTCGAGTAAAGATTCTTGTGTATGGTGTTTAAAGCTCAGTAATATTACTGTAATTTTACTGGCACATACGCCTCCAAGAATTCAGCCAAAATGCATTGTCTACATTTTTTATTGGAATTCTGCACTTTGTATGAATATCCGAGTAATGAATACTTACTCCACAAAAGGTATATTTTGAGGAAAAATTATTTTTGGACCTCTCAGCCTGCTAAACTTTACGACAAAAAATCACAAATTTTGCAAAATCATCATTTTTGTCCATGTTGATACGAATTTTGTACCATGTGGTGCTCTAATTAAAAATCACGTTTATACCCAAATCGAAAGCAAATAGACAGTTATTTTCTTATGGCAAATCTTATCATTACATTTTTTGTTTTAAGAGAGGAAATCGCTTTTGAATTTTCCCATTGACGGCAATGGGAAATTTCAAGGTGGCAGCTGTTCTACGACTAAATAGGGAGATAGGCGCTCAATTCACACGACGGACCAAATCACGATTCGATCCCGGCGATTGTGTGCTACGTCACCACATGTCACCCGATCCTGCGCTCTTCCTTTGGTTTGTGGGAAGCGATTCGTGAAACGGTAGAGACCCAAATCGCAGTTAGGATCGCTAGGTATTTTTGGTGAAAGAAACCAAACTTCAGGTGGCAAAATGCTTTTAGCTGGCAACCACCGTTCTTTCCAATCCAATCCAAGTCACTCTTGCTGTGAAGAGCGCGCAATACAAAGGCGACGCTACTTTAATCTGAACTGTGCATGCAGTACGAACTTACGAACGAAATTATGGAGAGCGTCGCAGGGCCAGTGCCGTACAGCTCGACTCAACGACGAGGCCACATTCTTTTTTTTTTTTTTTCCGTCACTAGTAGAGCAGTTTCCCGCTCTGTGGGACCCTAGCCGTGACGATTATGCTAACAGTATTTCTCTATGCCAAGACGCAGCAAGCGTTTGTACCGTTCTACATCACTGGCGAGTAGCTCTTCGTACAGCAGGTTTTGCATCCCAACAAATTTTTTGGGTAAGCCATGGCTTTACCCAGACCGCTCTCTTGCACTGCAGAAGTCCGATCTCCTCTTTGTTGCCTGCTGACTGTTTGAAAGCAACAGCCATCGTAGCAAAGTGGCGTTAGCATGCGACGTCCATTTTGTGCAATGTAACCTCGACAGCAGAGCAGCCGCAGCCATATGCGCCGCCGCCTACGCTCCTGGGAGCGAGAGTAGGGCCGATCTGTCCCCGCCGTCTCCGCTGTCATATGAATGCGAGCCGCGGAGAAATCCCGAACACGTCACATGTCACGTCATTGATCCATCCGTAATCACGTCCGTCGTGTGAATCCAGCATTACTGGATTTTTTGGAGAGAAATGCCGAAACACTTCCAGCGTTGGCTTTTTTTTTAGGGGCGAAGCTCTTTAAGACCTTACGAAACACCATGTAACCTTCAACTTATAAGCAACAGAGGGCGCTGTGGTTAATTGTAGATGTGATGGCTCCGCTGTCAACGCTATATATATATATAACCATGTTCCATACCACACATTCTCTTCTCTCATATGGACGAAGACAAACGCAGGAAAGCGCAACGTGCTGAGAATCAGCGTCGCCGTCGACGGGAAGCTACTGCGGAGACAAAAGAGAAGGAAGCGGATACAAAGCGGCGACGGCGACAACAAAGTTCTACACCACAGACTAGGGCTAAGGAAGCAAAGGCTAAGCGGGAAAAACGCCAAGCTGACGCGCAGTTGAGACAACTTGAAGCGGATGCAAGGCGGCAATACCGACAAGAAAATTCTACACCAGACACGATAGCTAATGAAGCTGTGATTATGAAGTCAAAACGTAACCCGGAACTCGGAACCTCATATCAGCTATAAAGAAGAATCACCGCTATATAACAATCGGTCTCAGCACTATCTCTTTGAATCAAAAAAATATATAAGTATCACAACCACAATCAGTCTCAGTACTATCTCAACTTTAATCACAATAATCACCTCCGAAAGCTTCGCCCCATAATTATCTTCAAACAGCTTGAAATGCAGTGGTTTTTTCTTTATGTCTTATCGCCTGTACTGCTCCGTTGGTCACGTGCCCTCGCCTAATAACTGCATCACCGTGACTGTGGTTATGCGCACGCCTCTTCAAAATCATGTCGTATTTTTTATGCTATCTATGACTGCATCTGCGAAACTGTCCACAGCGTTTGTGGAGAGCAACGTCACTGTGACAGGTCGAGCCTAGGACACGTGCGCACTTTCATTGTAGTTCTGTCAGTTACATTACATGATCGTGTCAAGAGTGACCGTAATTTGGTCCACAGCGGTTTTGGCAAACGATAACCACAGTGCATGCGCTGGCTGCGCGCGTCTTTCCAAAGCTTTGAGCATGCTGCTCTCAGCCTTCCTTCGAGGCGGATCGAAGGCTGCTCGCGGCCTTTGACCCGCCCCGATGAGGAAAAGTGCTCGGAACATTCGAATTTAGGCCCAATTGACATAGTGTAATTAGACTGGGGATTTCCATAAATTCGTATCTGCCAGTTTCGCATCACTGAGATTCTACTGTACATTTTGATGAGCGCCTTTTTAACTCGCTTTCAATAAAATGTGATGGGTTCGCAAAAAGCCTAGATCGAACTGGGCTGCATTTTTGTCAATGTGGCCAGATCCCGCACAGTAATTTTGATTTCTGGGACATTTTCCTGACAGCTGCTGAAGCGTAAAAACTGGTCAAAATCCGGGAGTCTCCCAAAAAATCTGGGAGACTTGGCAGGTATGCGTAGCTAATAGTTCCCTTAACATCTCACTTAATTATGAAGGTCACTCATCCAAAACACCATATACCACATACAGTTAAACCCCTTTATTAGAGGCATGCTCCGGGCAGCAGTTCTTGTCTTTTGGATATATGAGATGTCTCTTATAAGCAAGGTACCTTGTATGCATTTTCTTATTGACCTGTATTTAACTGTAAGCACACTGATGTCTCTTATGTCAGTGTCTCTTATAAAGGGGTTCCACTGTACCATATACCATAATGGAAAGTCAGAGAGAATGGCATTTGCATTGGTAAGGCGCTGATACATCCTTACTGCCGTTATAGCGTATGCTTGAAAAACACTGCTACTTCATATATTTGTCCTAGAAATCAATGCTGATTCTTTAGTGCTATATGTTCGTCGTTGGACCCCGTGATACGGGCTGAATGAACATATCACTTCTCTGTCTGTATTGAATTCTTTCAAGGTGCCAAGCCTATGATAAATAAATACCACAAAAGAAAAAAAAAACGGAATAACCAAGTGGTTATGACACTCTCGTGGATAGGCGATGCCGATCTTGCCTCGCCGCAAAATTTTCTTTTTGCAAAAATTTCTTTTTCCCTATAGTATCTATTTCTCTTGCTCTCTCTTTACTAATTCTTTCACCAATTGAAGTCATTGCATCCCGAAGCAGAAAAACAAGTGAATGTACTCTGAAGCAAAGGAGCAAGAGAGTGAAGAGAGCGCGTGCTGGTTCGTGATTATGATAGTTTTCTTTCTACGACGCACGACAAACCTCGAGCATGCCAGCTCTACATGATATTATCAACTGTCCCTTCCGCACGCGGTTGGTGTCGGCGCCGCACACTTTCCTGCCCCTCCGGCGGGTGCCTTGAAGTGAAATCCAACATGCCGCATAGTCACGTGCCTGACCCGGTCGGCCATCCACCTTGTTTTGCATGATGTGCTACGTGCGTGTGTGTGCCTGTTGAATGCCGTAGAACGCGTTAAGAGAAGAAAAAAATGCCGTTCCATGCGTTACCGTTACAGTTCCATCGATACTGAATGGAACGGTCACATTTCTTCATTCCTCCCAAAACGAACTACTTCCTGGAATGTCATTCCTTGGAACAATGTTCCATACAACACTGGCACCTTCCAATGAGACAACAAAACAGTTGAAGAAGACAGCACCGGGGCTGGAAATAGCAGGGTGGTGGGACATCAACTCAAAGCACCATTCCTCCCATAACTGCGTCTCCTGTGTTTAATCACTGAACTCAAAAAGCAACTGACCTTCATGCGACTGCTCTGGCGTCTTTTTCTTCTTGCTTTTTTCTGGCCATTTACTCGCCCTCGTAGTCCAACTAAGTTCTTTAGACCACCACGCCTGAATACACGAACACTGCAAAATATTTAAAAATTGAAAGCACAACAACATATAGATACATGAAAAAAAGAAAAAAAGAACAAAAAAGCAGGTCCAGTACAGAGAGTACTGTTCTATTTCCTGGCTCGCACATCTTGAGCTACATATCTCTTCTTTTGCAGAGGCCAGCTGCATATGATGGTCACACACTTTTATTACTTTCTTTTAAGACGATAGTCTTTCTTGGGGACCTTCGACACAAAAATTTTGGTCTGTCTGTCTGTACATTTGTCTGTCTACTCTTAACGGCATCGGGTACTTGAAACGGCCGACATCATCAGCAGCGCCCACCAATGTTGCTCAAGGTTGAGAGTTCATGCTTGTGCAATTGTCAATTAAGAAGCAATTATTGCGCATGTCTGGGGCACCATAACAACATGTATATATTCTGCATGTGCGTCTTTTACTAAAGAAGGCATACGCAAGTAATTTTAAGGACCGTAGTGCTTATCACGCTGCGCTGACCTTGCTGCAACGCTTGCACGGAACGGGGAGTGTTTCTAACGCTTTGCTAAGACGAGACAGTGGTGGCACCTACCTATCGCCTTGCGTTCTACACCTTATCACCTCTGAGATGAGCGTGCACACCCGTCTCAAAGCCATGCACTTTGTTTTCTAAGAAAACTGCCAGATGACGCTCGTGTCTCACGTGTGACGTGACTTGATGCGCTCGTTCGCCTCCGCTGCACGCTCGAGGCACTCTAACGCAGTGTCTCCATAATACCACTCACCGATTTTCTTGCGCAGAACATCAAATAAATGTCTTCTTCACTTTATTCACACGCAAGACTATCGTCTTTCGACGACATTTGCAGAAACATGCAGATACGAGGCCAATTTTTATTTTTTACAATTCAACTTGATGCCAACTATGCTGAATTTTTCGACTGTTTGAGACAAACAAGTCTATCACTTTGAAAAAAAAAAAAAAAAAACACGCCAAGTTTTAAAAAGACGGAGAGTAGACTGAGGGGCCAGTTTTCTTTAGAGGCACAACCTATAAAGCCAACACATTATGACGACAACAAAAGCATAGGGAGCATCACTTTTAGTTTACATCTGATGTGACGTAATTATTTTTCATATGTTCGCACCATACATGTAAATGTGAATAAACCAGTTTAGACACTTTTGTTATGACTCACACATCTACGTAGCATCTTTTGCCATCGCACATTCATTGAGCTATAAAGTTTATATGCATGTTCATGTACACTGTGTTTCATTCTATTATATCCATGTAGGCCCCTACAACAAGCTCCCACCCACAATACCCTGCAAAGCCTTGTGCAAAGACAGCAGTACTTATATTTGAATAAAATAAAAGATAACATGGAGATCTGACACAAGAGACCCTTCATACTCATTGGCTGAACCATGAACAGTGTGCCTGAAACAATGTTTGGGGGTTCAGGTCAGGGAAGCGGTGGAAACTATTTGACGAAGCCTAAAAGGCTTATAATGAAAACCAGCAGATAAAGAAGCCAATAAAGCTATATGGGAACATAACTGTACAGTATTAAGTGTATTCTAATTGTGAAATAAATGTGTGAAAGTAACATAGACGAAAAGACAACATGCCACCCGCAGGGACTGAAGCTGCAACTTTCAAATTATCTGCCCAATGCTCTTCCAATTGAGCTATGGTGGTAATCATACTCTCGGCTACTTTATCAGGTATTATCTGTGAAACGATTTAAACTCCAACCAAAAAGCACGTGAAGATGCGTAAACCTGACGTTTCAGAACAGACTAGGTTCCTTCCTCAGGGGGGACTGCGGCTACGTTCCAGCGTTGTCTTCAAAGCACTTGCGTGGCGGTTAATGACCCCTCCTCTCTCTTTCTTGTTTTGCCGTGGAGCGTAGTCCATGTACATAAATCGAGGGAAAAGTTCGGAGAGAGTGGTTGTTGTTTTTAGACGCAAGCTATGATGGCACTGAAAATGAAAGGTAATCTTGCAGCTTCTGTTAAATCAGCTGCGAAGATAAGTAAAGCCCCGTTTTTTTTTCTTTCCCTCTTTTTTTTTGGGGGGAGGTGTGTGTCCATACATGCACGCAATGCTAAACCACACACGGCGTTTATAGTCGCAGTAATAACAAGGAAACAAAATGCAAGGTAGTCATTTCTCTGCTCGCTGCGCATGTTCAGATGTGGCCTATAGAAAAAACCTCGTATTATGTGTATATGTTGCCCTTCCAGCCCCAAGCACAGCGCTCCAGCAATCGAGATAAGAATGCTGACCTCTGTAAAATTTCTGTATGCCATCCGTTTCCACCCTTCCATGCTTGCGATCGCTACTAGGTTATAGTAATTATACACCTGATGAAGGTTTATGCAAAATTCTGACAATCTTCAACATACCACAGCTCTAACTTTAGATAGAATGAGCTACGGATATGACAAAACTTTCTCAAAGTATTTTTCAGTTCATTGTAGTGAGTGTTCCTAAGTATAGAGTAACATTATAGGGCAAAGCTGTGCATAGTTCAATGATGCCAAATGCTTATAATTCGGAGGTATTCAGCCGCGCACCAGTCAACTCTGACAACTCCAGAGGGCTATTCGTACTCCATGTTTTTAGTCGCACGATCTCGGCAGCTTAAGGCGCGAGCACTCTTGCCACAGCAGATGGTGGAACTGTAGTTTTGGAAAAACCAAACAAACTACAGCAGAATATGATCATGATAATAGCGAGTGAGGGGGAAGTAGATAGGTGGTTCTAGTCACCACCCAACAGAAGCACTTGAGCCGCCAGGAGATCCAATGTCTACTAAAAGCGAAATCCACGACACGAATGACAGGACGGTTTGCGCTGCCACCGTTAGCACAGCAGCTAGCTACGCTTATGCTGCTAGTTTCTTTGTGTTGTGACTACCGCCGTTGCGTGTGAGTCTACGCACGGTGCGTTTTCCGGCTGTGCTTGTGTGTGCTGCTGCCATGCTTCATAGTGACGACGACCATCACCGCAGTGAAGTGGCCACAGCAGCCAGCAAATGATCTGTTTTAAGTCTTTCCTTGTTAGTGGCATCCAGCTTATAGACTATGTCGCTATAGACGATAATGTTGCCGTTGCTGGTCCGCTGACTGATAATAAAATATTGATTTCATTGATATGTCGGGTTTAACATCAGAAACCACCATAAGATTATTAGAGACGCCATAGTGGAGATCTTTGGAAATTTCGACCACCTGGGGTTCTTTAACGTGCACCAAATCTGAGCACACGGGCCTACAGCATTTTTGCCTTTATCGAAAATCCAGCCGCCGTAGCCGGGATTAGATCCCACGACCTGCGGGTCAATATCAGCACACCTTAGCCACTAGACCACTGCAGTGGGGGACAATGAAATATCACCAGAAGTGCTTGAAGAAGATCAAAATCACAGTTGGAAGATTACAGTCGAGATAAGCCGACGCAACATCACACTGTTCAGGAGGCCGAAACCCTCACTGTCCTCAAGGAGTTCTGTGTCGGTTTTTATGACAGCAAGCGTGCCCACCACTACCTAATGGGGTTGAAGAAGATCCTTCTAGCGCCAATTCTGACGAGGTAAACAAAAATAACAGTTTTTTATAAAATAATGGTTTGTCTAAACAAGAGTACGTTTTCCTTTTGTTTTCATGGTCCATTCAATAATCTGAAATTCGGTTAACTAGAACATTTTCACCAGTCCAGTGAGATCCAGGCCAACAAGCTTTTATTGTGTGACTTAGTTGACAGATAGACGAGAGCAAAAATAAACAATTTACTGCCCATATTCATAGATTAAAAAAAATGTATTCTTTTAAAACAATCAACTATTTCATAATGGTAGTTTCCGTAAAGCACTATTTACAACCAATCATAAGTAGGCAAAAACAGACAGCTTCCTTCCTACCCTGCAGCAGGCTTGCGAAGCGGTGCACGAAGAGGTAAGGCAGGCACAACACTTCGAAGTACTCGTGGTGCCTCTTCGCCCGGAATAGGCGGAGCATTTCTATTTCGAAGGCCCCATAGTGATGTCCTTTTTTTAACTTCTTTGCCAGATTTGAACCTTTAGGAAGAGGGTGAGCGAAGGAAAAAAGAAAAAAAAAAGCATCTTTATTAATAAATTGTGCTGGTCAGAAAAATAAAATTAAAGAAAACAATGAAAATGAGACAGTACGAAGGAAAACGATGCAGCCACAAGAGAGAGGAGCGTAGAGAGGCTTTATCAGCTACATTTAAGACTTTCAAGAAACTAAATGCCTAATTATCACCAGAAGAATGAAAGAAGAAACAGGGAGGGGCATCCATCCTGTTTCTTGTTTTGGTGGTGGTTCGGTGTCTAGTTTACTCCAAGTGATCAACCAACTGGCCCAATACAAGTTCGCTACACCTGTCTGGCATTTGAAACCACATACAGTACACAATTCACCTAATATTTGTGACTGCCAGCTTGAAGGAGTACGCGAAATTTTCTCCAACGCATACAAATCATTAGTGAGACTTCTGGCTCCTAATAGCATAGGCATAATCTGTTGAACTATCTAGATGTAGAAACAACATTACCTGGCTCTGTTGCTGCAGAGGCACCTATAGATGTTCGTTCGCCTTTCACGGACAGAAGAGCGAAAAATCTAGATAAAAGGCATGCAAACCTCGGTCATAAAAATGCACCAGCACTACTCCCTAGGTAAACTATACAAACATATCAAAAAGCTACATACATCGGTTGGCAACTGCAATGCCAGCCATATAGAGTTGAGGTAAGGAAGGATTACATCGTCCAAGTCGTAATACTTCTTGCGGCGCTCCACCGCCAAGTTGTACAATGTCAAATGAGTAATGTCCATCCTGTAAAAATAATTTGAAATATCTCACCTGAAAGAAGAAACACTTCTGAACATTCCTACACTTGCAGATGAGTGGGCTGTACAAGTGCATCAACTTCAGGCGTGCTAACTGATCCAGATCCCAATTTAATTTCTTGGATCTATGCTCCCGTGGAATGGCCCATACATGAATGCCAACAGTATTTCATAGGCATACTTAACATGAACATGGTTACAAATACAAATACCTCCCTCCCACCAATTTAATTGATGATTGATTGATTTGTGTGGTTTAATGTCCCAAAACCACCATATGATTATGAGAGACGCCGAAGTGGAGGGCTACAGAAATTTCGACCACCTGGGGTTCTTTAACGTGTACCCAAATCTGAGTACAGGGGCCAGCAACATTTCCGCCTCCATCGGAAATGCAGCCGTCACAGCCGGGATTTTATCCCACGACCTGCGGGTCAGTAGACGAGTACCTTAGCCACTAAACCACCGTGGCTGGGCCCCCCCACCAATTTAAAACTGCCACACAAAGCATTGATAATTACAGCAAGTGTAACAGAAAATAAAATAAATGAAAGAAAGGGCATTGATTGAAGGACCTGTTTTGTTTAGATGCAACCATTTAAAATCAACCAATAAAAAAAGAAAGAAAGTAAAGAAAATGTTTTTTGCATAATGCATACCCGATAGCACAGTGCACTGGACAGTGTACACAGCTATCAAAAGAACCACCCCTTGTTAAAATATGAGGCCAAAACACAGCAAAATCTGTCAACCCAATAGGTTAACAGTAAGCATAGCATCACACATAATCACACATAAGTGATTCACTATATGGTTGACATGGCAACTAGATTTCCATTCAACAATAACAAAAGTGAATAACTGGACAAACCAGGTTAGGGGCATCCGCTTGACAACTTCTGGCCCATTATTGCACACAGAGCATGTAAAGTAGTAAAAGCTGTCACCATATAGCAATGGGGTTTCAAGGCCTTGAATGCAAGCTGAAAAATGAATGTTTTGGCATGTAATTGAATTATGCATTGTTTGTAAAAGAAAAAATAATCTGGCTTATAGTAATCTATGAAATGCTGGTCATACATTGACACTCAATTCCTCTGGCAGTTTCAAATGACCTTCCATCCACATAATAGTACAAAGCCCAACCTGACTAGATGTCTCGTAACATCTATCAAGTGCAAAGTTGCTTACTTTTCTTTCCAGTCAATTTATTATGTCATCCCCCCGACACCAGATACTTTCTATACTTCCCCATGTACATCAAAACAGAGTTCGACATAAGCACTGTAGCAGTAGCACATTTTGGCATGTTGCAAGCCTTACTAAAATGATTTGCACAAATTAAGCAGAAGCGAGAATTAGCCCACTTGAAACAATCCTTCCCAGACTTGCTCACCTACAACTTGAAATGAATGCAGTGAGAATGAATGCATATAAACTGCCGCAGAGACATGATAGCACCGGCACATTCTCTGCACAAGCCATAGCTCTCATCCTGCACCCTTCCTAGTTGTCCTCGAAAGTCTGCTCGCTGCTTACAGTGGTCTCTTTCAACTTGCCTAATTCACTATTCTTTGCAGTGTGTCGGCAGCCTTGGTCTCTTTTTAATGCACGAACTTTAAAGCAGTCATCCCATGCTCATTCATAGTTGCTCCCATCCTAATGCATCATTCTTAGCATAGACCACCAAAAATACTTAGCAGAGGCATTTGCCAGGCATTAACAAGTTTTTACTGACAATTAACCTTCTATCTAACTCTTTTATTACCATGTCTATTCAAATTGAACACCAGTAATCAATGCTTTTAATAGTTAATTATGGCACATTGAATTCGTTTCTTGAGCATCAAGCACTTCCAAGTGGTTATTCCAGCCACTGAACTTTCAAAATCAGTTTTCAATTCGTCAACTTTACCAACATACTGTTTTTCGACAGACCTTTGTCAGAACCAATGTGTGCATATTGTTGGGAAAGGGCACTTGGCACACCACCAGTCGTAATGCTTCAGTAATATCAAGGTTCTGTAATAAACATGCCCTTGCAAGTCAAATATTAGGTTATGGTGCCGTCTTTGCAATCTAACAGAGTTCATTGCAGGTTTCATGTTCGTTCACATGACAAAAATTCAAGGATTTTTAAGGACTTTCAAGGCTATGTGTGCAAACTTTTAAGGACCGCATTGTTTGTTAGAAACCCAATTAAAACATGTTCAGGGAAGGATAAAAGCCTGAAATGATTTCCATTCAATTCATCGAAAAAGGGTAACATCACTGAAGCAGATGTCAAAAACATGGCTCCAGTGACATTTCCTTTCAAGAAAACTTTCAATCCTAGTTTCTTAAAGTTGCATAGGCAATCACTTACAGTATGAAACAAATGGCAAAACTTTTATTCAGATAGAAAAAAACTAAAGAACAGTTATTACGCTATGCCTCATTGCTTTTCTAAATTTTCTTAACAATGTCCGCTATCTCCTGCCGCTTGGTCTTGACAGTCTTCTTAAGGTTGTTTGACTTGGTGATGCACGTACGTCAGGTCACTAATTATCTCTGCATTTTCTGCATATCAGCCTGCTCTAGTTGTTAATTCTTGAACAGCGGCTTCTTACTTTTTTTTCTTTCATGTAAGCCTTTTGACCTCTTCCTTAATGCGACAGTTTTTCCATTTCGCATCCTCCTGCTCCAGAATTTTTTGAGTTTCCAGAAATGCACGGTGTCGGCTCTGTGCATAAGCGACTGATGTTCTAAATTCTTTTAAGATGGGCACATTACATATGCGCCCTGCTACATTTATGGCATCACAAATAATGCGCTGTAAAATGTCCAACGTTTACTAAAATTAAAAGAAATCTAAGGATTGTCAAGGATTTGCACAAATTTCAGTACTTTCATGGCTTAGAAAAGGAACTTGTTAAATTCAAGGGTTTTCAAAGATTTTAAGGACCTGCATGAAACCTGCGATTAATAATAACTGCCCAAAATTTGTACCAGCTACTGACTATAGAGCTGTTGTTTTGGAGTCTGGGAAGCTTTGTTTCACCAAAATTATTTACACAAGTATGTTGCACGTATAACATGCACAGGTGGCCTTTACAACCAGTTTCCAGCTGAGTTAACTTTTGCTTCTTTTGTTAAAACATACAGATAGGCACATGAAGTTTCGCTAGCCATTCCCACATGCCCATTGGTGTCCACATAGACTGTGAGAAACGTTGTGCCACTCGAAATTATCTTGCAACTGCACGTGAACAGAGTGACGAGGAAACGAGCTTTGGGTCCAAAGATAACAGCACCTCTGAAGCAACAATGTTTTCTGTCAGCCTGGGACATCCAGAACTGTACAGTGGTTGGTTTCATTTGTGGCCTCAAGTGGCCTTCTCTGCTGTGCGTGCGTAGGTGCTGACCTTTGTACACAATCTTAAGCTACTGTAGTTACGCGTGCGAAATCCCCATATCACTCGACGGCGATGTGCTGGCGCCGGCTGCAAAGCTTCTCTTCACACCAAGAAGGCCACCCAGAGAACATGTCGGCCCCACACTTCTTAGCGGCGCAAAACGTTTTACTACCACACTTTATTTCGTCCCCCCCCTTACCTTTTCCCTGATAGCAGTGGTGATCAATAGTGTTTGCTAAAATATATATAAATAATACGCTTGGATGCATATTTCGGAATGCCTACTTAGTGGAGAGAGGTCGCTCATGGTAAAAATTGACGCCCTATGGACTGGTGAAGTCAACTGGCCTTCTGAAGTAATAGGCATTGTTCATATCTTCTGCAACCACGTAGAACACTAACAGGCTTTTCTTGTTCAATATATATATATATATATATATATATATATATATATATATATATATATATAGAGGTACGGGATCGATACCCCGCACCTCCACCACTTAAATAGAGGTGTTGTACGTCGGGAAGGTTCAGACGTAGCTTGGCAAAATGTCCTTTATCAGGCAGGTCTGGCTAATGGCGAGCGGCGTGCGCGAGCAACTACTGCAGCCACCGATCATCATCGTCTTCTTCGTTGCCAGCAGAGCGTCCGTTACTCAGATTCATTAATTCATTACAATATATATATATTGTGCGAAAAGCACATGAGCACACCTGTATTGCACGTAAACCAGGATATGCTTCACTGCATTGCACAAGCATTGATAGTGCCTTGTTTCAGATTTTATTTGTGCATGTTAATAACAACATTCTGCAAAACATTTATTATTTATTTATACTATTCCTGGGTTGTTCACTTATAAAATTTTACATAATGATTTTTCTGTGCCTTGAACGTTTTTTTTTTCGTAAATTTAGCATTCTTTGTTGCTCTGTCTTTCAGTTGACAGCAAAAAATTTCACACACACACATATATATATATTTTTTTCAATACAACTTATATTTATATTATAAGGAGCACTGCATTATGCATAATTTGGTATGCTGCAATGCATGCTAGAGTACTTTTAAAACTGGTGTAATATTTCTTACCCACACCTTTAAAAAAATGGTCGTAGTAACGACATAGTTAAGTGTAAAATGCAATTCTTGCAGGCCTATTAGTTGCCTGTTATTATCAAAAGTGCTTAAATTAAATATTTGTGAAAGTTAGTAGCTAGAGCTTTGCTCCAAATTATAAGCTCACGCCAAGGTTTTTATAGTATTATACCTTCATGAAACCACTGTAGGCACGATCGACACTGAAGCATCTTCAAATTCCACCTGAAAAAGTAAGGCAAGGTCATAAATACATAAACACATGAACAAGAGCAATTTGATCTATCATTTAAATATAAGACATGGCAACAAAGATGAACAAATGAATGCATTCATGTCCCAGTAGTACGTTATGAGATCAACAGTGCGAACGAAAAGCCGCAGTACATGCAGAGAGAATGGGATTCAACTTCTAATACAATGCAGACCACTTATAAACGTAACCACTTTTTGTACGAGACCGGTTATAACGTGGATTTTTTTGACCCCCGATATGTCGCCTATAGAACTCAATGTATAGGCCGACCGTTTATTGCGTAGGCGCGCAAAGGAGAATACCGGTTATAGCGCACAGCTTTAGGCGCGCGACCATAAAATCGGCGAACGGAGCATGGTCGGTACGGTTTCCCGGAGGCGTTCCCGGCGCGCCGGAACGTTGGGAGTGTGAGCGGGAGGGCGCACGAAGAGACCACCGTGAAAAGTCAAACATTGCGGAGGAGAAGAGAGGGTGCAGTAGGGAGGGAGTCAGGGAGACCTTGGAAGGAGGGAGCGTGTCTTCGTCACTGTGGCGACAGTGGCAGCATTCAATCCGGGTTCGCGCTGCGCGGGGTGGGGAAGAAAAGCGGTAGCATGCTTTTTTTTTTTTGGATTGCCTCTTTGGATTGGCTGTGTGCGCTTCGCCGTGTCGTTGCCGTCTGAGAGCCCAGAGCACGTGTGTTGCGTAGCTCCTGTTGCCATGGCGTCGGCGGCGTCTTCAAGCGGTGTGAAAAAACGCCGTGCCTTATCGCTGGAGATTAAGGAATGCGTCATAAGGGACATTGAGAGTGGCCTGAAGAAGACGTCGGTGGCGGCGAAGTACGGCGTTTCCGACACGGCCGTGTCGACCATCTACAAAAACACGGACAAGCTGCGGCAACTGCAGCAAGACTCGTCTTCCCTGTCACGGAAGAGAATACGTACGTCAAAATACGAAGACGTGAACGCAGCGCTGTTCAGGTGGTTCCGCGAAGTTAGGGCTCAGAGCATCCCAATAAGTGGCCCCATGCTCCAACAAAAGGCCAAGTGTCTCGGAGCTCTTTTAGGCCACGAGGACTTCAATCCACTCAACGGGTGGATTCAGCGTTTCAAAGATCGCCATGGCATCAGCTGCAAAGTGGTGTGCGGAGAAAGCGACGCTGTCGACGACAAGTCTATCGAAGTCTGGCTTCGCTTGAACTTGGAGAGTATGCTGTCGACCTATGCTGACAGATCCATTTATAATGCCGATGAAGCAGGTTTATTTTATAACCTTTTGCCCAGCCGTTCGCTTGCGCTGAAAGGTGTGGAGATAGGTTTGCACAAGGCTTACCTACTATGCGCAACCGTGTAGGGATGCGACGTCCTCCACTGCCGCTGCATGTGAAGACGTTGCGGCCGGGTTCGTCGTTTTCTCCGGCACGGCGCAGAAACCACGCACGAGGCAGGATAACAACAACAACGGGTTTATTAACCCAAGATGCAGCACAGTGCGACACTCACGGGCTTGCAGGCCGTATAGGGAACTCCGCAAGACCGAGCAAGTACGCTTGCCTAGGGCGCTACGACTCCCGCACAAGGGCCGAAGTCAAACGCTCGAACGAGAAGCCGCCTGCTAAGCAGCGCGTCAACCTCTCGTGGAGGCCTGATAGCATCTGCCGCGACGAGCGAATCGTCCGGTGCAACACAGCTCGTAGGAGAGGAGGATGTCACACGCGCCCAATGGGAAATGGCGCTGCGTTGTGACAGTGCACCAGCGTAGCGTGCCCGGACATGCCAGCGCGGGAAGAAGCCGACGGTTGACTGGCCCAGACCAAGAGGCGCCCTGGAAGCCATCTTGGCGAATGCCGGTGCTTATGCGCACCCGGGCTACACTGGTGGCACGTGTGCGGCAGCTGGGGAATGAGGCTCCAGGTAGGAGGGCGCTCTCGATTCCCACATCCCCCCCCTCCTAAGACCGAGGCCGCCCTAAAGACGCCGTAATGACAGCATCCACCGACACCGAAAAAACTGAGGTCCAGGTCCATGCCGTCCACGAGATCGTCGGGTGCCTCGGTGTCTTCGTTCGGCGGCGTCTCAGCAGGAGCCTGGGACCACGGGAGGGCGGCGGACACCGCCGCAGCGATGGCCGACTTGAATGAAGAGTTTGTGACGAGCGCCGCCACGACCGCCTGAACGGAGTCGGTCGACAGGGCAGGTTGAAGGCCCGGGCCAGGCGGCAACGCCGGAGTGGACATGACCACAGGGGCACCGCCGGACTTCGCTCGGTGAACCCTCGAACGGAGGTGGGTAGCCTCCTGCACCAGCAGGACACCACAAACGTCGCAGTAGGAGGCCTCAGGAACAGGCAGCATCAAGGCACCTCCAGAAGCGTCGAACAGGTCCGAAAGGGTGCGTCCGCGGAAAGGACGCGGGACGGACTCGGGGTTTAACCCCACCCAGACTTTGCGTTGCTTGGACCAGCGACGAGTCGACAAGAAGGCGACCGGGGCCTCAGTGCATGTTGAAACGTCCACGTAGCGACTTCACGACGAGGCGGTGTCTTGTTAGCCGGGGCCGGGGAGCATTCGACGGAGGCGGCATGCATGGACGCGTCCGGTGCCTGCAGAACGACCGAGCGCGCGGCTGGTCTTCCGGGCTTTTTCTTGGAAGAATGGGTCATCGAGGAGGACGTAACGAATGCTGAGGTGTCGGTGAAAAGCAGAAACGCACTGAAGGTGCGGCCCCGGAGGCGCGACAGGCTGGCCCAATAAAGAGAGCCTACTCCGTCGGATTGAAGGTTGCGTGAGCCAATAGGGCGCACGCTTCCCTTCTCCTGCCGACTACGCGGAAGATACCCAGTGAGAGAGTGGGCCACCTAGGGAAAGGGCTTTTTTCTCTCGAGCAGCCGGGAGTGTGGGAACTGGGTGTATATTCCGCACGCAGCGCGTATAATGGTGTTCCCAGGGAGAAAGCTCGCCAGGTAGCCGTTACTGTTGCTGCTGGATGGGCTCTCGCACAGCAGCTTCGCTCCCTTACATGGAGGGGATAACGTCCCGCTACATGCCAGGGGCGAAAATCAGCCTAAGTACGTTTTCGCAGGTTGTACCAGTGGCGTGGTTTGGAACCAGCCTTATCCCGGTTTCCCTGCGGTTCGGTGACCGCCTCCCCCTCCCCGAAAGGTTTGAGGTCGGAGACGTTAACTGGACCGCCGACTGGTCTCCCTTGGAAGTCAGCCAGCTTGTATACCAGGGGCGACACTTTGGTGTGCACTCGGTATGGGCCCAACCACTTGGCCGAAAGAAAGGCCGAGATGCCTTTGGCAGCGTCACTCAAGACGTGATTGTGCCTGAGGACGAGATCGCCGACATCGTAACGGATATCCCGATGCGACCGGTCGTACTGAGCCTTCTGACCAGCTCGCGTTTTCGCCAGGTTGGAACGCGCCAGGTCAAGGGCCGCGTCCATCAGTGAGCGCAGTTCCGCCGCGTAGCCAGACGGGCTGACCTTTGCGGCGCTTGCCCCGCCTCCGCCCCGTAGGACGCGGTCCATGGGGTTAGGCAGCTCTTTCCCAAAGTTGAGGAAAGCGGGCGTGTACCCTGTCGAGCGATTGACCGTAGACCGCAAGGAGAAGCTGATCTCGTTAAGACAAGCATCCCAATCCCCGTGTTGCTGCGCAAAGGCTGTCAGCAAGGGCTTGAGGTTCCGGTTGATCCGCTCGGTCGGGTTGGCCTGTGAGTGATACGTGGTTGTTTTATGGTGCTTAATGCCAAAGGCAGCACACGCATCCACGAACAGCTTGGCCGTGAAATAGGACGCATTGTCCGTGATCAACTCCGCCGGAAAGCCAAAGCGGGTAAAGACCTCGGTCAACTTGTCCAAGATTACGCGTGCCATTAACTTCCGAAGGGGAAACAGTTCGACCCACTTCGTGAAGTGATCTGTGACAGCCAGGAGAAAAACATGGCCTCTCCGGCTTCTTGGGAAAGGTCCCATAATGTCACAGGCCGCGACCTGCCAAGGCTGTTGGCTGTCGATCTGCTGCATGAGTCCGGGAGGCTTGCCCCCGCGAGGCTCCACGCATTGGCACACGCGGCATGAGCGGGCGTAGTGAAGGCATTGCGCTTCATGCCAGGCCAGGTAGCACAGCGGCACAACTTTTGAAAAGTCTTAAGGCCACTCGCGTGTCCGGCCAACCGCGAGTCGTGGAAATAACCTAAGGTGGCTTTCCTTAGACTGCGGGGTATCACCACCTTGAAAGACTCCTGAGGAGCTTCTTCAGATGGGAAGTAGCGCAGGAGAACGCTGTCGGCATCAAGCAGGTACGAGTCTAACATGCCCGCAGCAATACCAGCCTGCGTACGGCACTCGGCGCCGACAGCAATACCAGCTATTTGTGTTCGCGCCCGGCGGCTTGACTGCCCCGCTCCGCTTGGGAGCTCAGCTCTTTGAGCTCGTCAACGATGTGTTGACAAAACGGATCGTCATGCTGTGCCTTTAGCAGCTCCTCGCTGCTAAAGACGATACCGGCGGACGTGACAGGGTCTACCAGGTATGCGTCCTCACCCGAGGCTGTCGGCTCGAAAGTCACTTCGCCATCGGAGTTCGCGCCTTTCGACCCTTTGGAGTCAGAGGGCCCAAGGTCTACTTGATGCGATTGCTCTCGGCAGTGGCGGACACAAGTATCGGACGCCGAAACGGGGGTACGCGACAAGGCGTCAGCCACAACGTTCAAACTCCCTTTTCGGTAGCGCACAACAAAGTTGTACCGCTGCAAGGTCAACGCCCAGCGCACGAGGCGGCCCGAGGGCTCGCACAAGCGCTCAAGCCAGGTGAGTGCCATGTGATCCGTTTCCACCACGAATGGCACGCCGTCGACATAACAGTCGAACTTCCGGAGAGCAAAAACTATAGCGAGACATTCCCTTTCTGTGACGCTATAGTTACGCTCGGCGGCGTTAAGTGACCGGCTCGCAAAGGCGACTGGCCGCAGGACGCCGTCGTGTTCCTGAAGGAGTACCGCGTCGAGACCCAGGTCGCTCGCGACCGCTTGGACAACGAACTCTCTGTTCAGGTCGGGCAGTTTTAACTCGGCTGTGGCCACTAGAGCTTTGGAAAGCGCCTTGAAGGCTCACTCTTGTTCTGGCCCCCAGCTCCATCGAGCCGACTTTTTCAAGAGTGCAGTCAAGGGCGCTTGAAGGGCCACACAGTTTGGGATGAACTGTCAATAGTAGTTTACCATGCCCAAAAAGCGCCTCAGGCCCTAAATGTTTGCCGGCGTCGGGTACTCCACAATGGCACATACCTTCTCCTCGCACGGAAGAACGCGACCGCTCTGAATGCTAAAGTCTAATAGTGAGATGCGAATCTCTGCTATTTGAGCTTTCTTCGGGTTCAAAGTCAACCCGGCGGCACGCAACCTCCCGAGGACATCCTCCAGGTGGTGAAGGTGTTCCTCAAACGTTCGAGAGAAGATGACGATGTCGTCGAGGTACGCCATGGCGTGTTGCCATTTAGCGTCCCCTAGAATGCGGTCAATCAATCTCTGGAACATAGCTGCAGCTCCAGAACAGCCAAACGGCATGCGGGTAAACTCGTAGAAACCTCTGTGAGAGGTGAACGCAGTTTTCTCCGAGTCCGCTTGCTTCATCTGAACCTGTAGGTAACCGCGGCTAGCATCCAAGGTGCTGAAGTAGCAAGCACCACCTAGAGCAGCCACGATCGAGTCAACGTTAGGCATAGGATAAGCATCCTTCCTCGTGACCTCGTTCAGCTGGCGGTAGTCCACACAGAGCCGATGAGAGCCGTCTCTTTTGGGGACCATTACCACCGGTGAGCCCCAAGGACTGTTTGAGCGTTGGACAACTCCGGTCTCAATCAACTCATCCATTGCCTGGTCAATTGCTTTCCTCTTTGCCGCACTAACGGGACGAGGATTGCATTTCCACGGTTGTGCGTCACCTGTGTCAATCCAGTGCCTCACCAGAGAGGTGCAACCCGGGCGTTCTGTGAACGTGTCGCTGAAGCGTGTCAACAGCGACGACAGGCGTACTTTCTCGTGTTTCGACAAGCTGTCTGGCAAAAGCGGTAGCGAGCCATTCGAGTTGCTGCTTAGCGGGGGGGTCACCGGCATTGCCGAGAGCTCGTTCACCACGGCAGCATTATGCTCGAGCGAAAGCTGTACGCACGGATCATTTTCCGCCGTGCCGGCCAAAGGACCAGTCTTGGCGTCGGAGGGAGACGCGCGGGCCGCGGGGGCAACGCTTGGTCTCCTTTCCTCCTTCCTCCTCTTGGCATCCGGCGACTTACTGGCAGCCGAGACCACGGGAGGTGCAGCGAAAGGCCGTAGGGCGCCGGAAAAGCCGTCCCTGTAGCCTCCACTTGCTACGTCAATCACGATACCTGTGCGCACGAGAAAGTCGCGACCGAGAATCACAGGCACGGAAAGACCAGGGAGATGCACAAAGCGCTGTCGGCGTGCGCGATTCTCCCAACGCACGACCAATCGCGCAGCGCCGCACGAGGTGGCGGTACCGCTGGCGAGGTGGAAGGCAGTGTCACAAGCTCGAATGCGGACAGAGCGGTCGCACAAATGAGCCCTAACCTCTTCGCCGAACAGCGAGATAGAAGCCCCGCTATCCAGCAATGCCGCAAACTTTCGTCCAGCGATCGTAAGGGCGATGAACGGCGCCGGCGTGGCTGGAATGTCATGTCCAGCGTGACACGCCATCGGTGCCAGAGGTTGTGTTACACTCCCGTGCTCTCTTACTGCTGCAGCCGCCGCCGGCAAGGGGGAGCTCACCGACGGCTCACCCCGTTTCCCCACGGGCGAGCAGGCCCTTGTGTCGGTTGGGGCGCGTTGCATTCACGCGCGGTGTGACCACGCTCACGGCAACGAAAGCAGACGCCTTTTCCTCCAACAGGGGGGATTTTGGCGATCCTTTAGAGTTACGAGGTGTCCGTTCGCTAGCCGCGGTGAGGGCTCCGCGATCGGATATCACCTCGTGCACTGGAGCACGGGGTTTCCGTTCTTGTTCACGCTGCCGGGCAACGGTGGCCGCCCGGGCGTACGAGTACGGGTCCAGAGCGCAGTCCGACACATCAAGTGCGTCTCGGTCTCTCGCGGCAGAGGCCGCCTCATGGTTCGGGGAGCACCAGTGTGACGAGTCACGACCAGCCCACGCACAACGAGGCTCGAGAGACGCGGACAGCGGTGGCGGCGGGGGATAGGCTCGCGCCGCCAGTATGTCGCCCTGAATACGCTTCACATCAGATGCCAGCTCGTTTAGGTCACGATAACGGGTGCTCCGAAGGTAAGCGGCGAAGGTTGGATGAGGCTGGCGTATGGCTTGCTCCACTTTCTCGGCGTCTGATGCCATAGGATCGGCAAGGAGGTAGAGCTCTTGCAAAGCCCGAACGTACTCGAGAAGAGATTCGTCAGGATGCTGTGTGCGAAGCTCTAACTCGCGACGCATGCGGCGCTCGTATTCAGGAGGAAGGAATTCGCTACGAAAGAGCGCCCTAAACTGCTCCATCGAGCGAGCTTGGTGGCTGACGAGCCGGTACCACCTCGCCGCTTGGGCTGTCAGTGACACGGGCAAAACAGAGCCTAGCATAACGCTGTCGCTCAGCCACGTAGCCTACTGATAGCGGTGCAGCGCATCGAGGTACTCTGTGGCACTGATGCGGTCCGAATAACCGCTGTACTCAGGCAGAGGTACCCTTAAGCTACTCGGAACGCTTGGCTGAGGGGACTCGGGGTCTCCCTTTAAAGCACAAGGCTGCAAGCGCACCGCTTCCAACAAAACGTTTAGGAGCTGCGCAGTAGTTGCATGCAGCGGTGACTGCTCCGACGCGGGCGCGGCAGTAAGAGGTGCGCGCGCCTGTTCCCCAACATGCGCGTCCGACTGAAAAGAGCCAGTACACGGCATGGAGGAGGATAGGGTTTGCATTCCGACTGGTGCTTGAGGCCTCACGCGACTGGCAAACGGGTCGACAGCGGAGCACGGTGGCCCACGTCCGTCGAAAGCGTCGCCCACACGAGTCTCAGGCCAGCGAGCATCGGTGAACGTGGCGACGTTGTCGGTTAAGCGAGCAGGCTCGCGAACGACATCGTCAACCCTTTGCGCTCGCGACCAGGACGGGTCAGTAAGCGCGTTCCCGCCAACACCTGAGTGCCCCCGGTAGAAAGGACTGGGTGCGGCGATTTGAGCTGTCAACTGTGCTGCTGACGGGAAAGGCCAGCGAGCGGAGACTGCGCCGGGGACGGGCCCGTAAGCGCGTGAGTCTCGAACAGCTGATACAGCCCGTTACTGGCTTGGCTAGGACTGTGGTCCTCGTTCAAGCGACTCGCATCACCATAGGGGGCCCGGAAAAAGGGATCTCTCCCGGTGAACGAAAGCAGAGGGTCGCCGACAGGTCCGTACCCCGTGCTGTTGCAGCCGTCCGCCTCGAACGAGATTAAGTTTGTCGCCACAGGATCGAACAGGAACGAGCGCCTCGAAGGGGTCTGCTCTGAAGCCATGCCGAAACCAAGGTGGGCGCCAGTTATGTGGAGATAGGTTTGCACAAGGCTTACCTACTATGCGCAATTGTGTAGGGATGCGACGTCCTCCACTGCCGCTGCGTGCGAAAACGTTGCGGCTGGTTTCGTCGTTTTCTCCGGCACGGCGCAGAAACCACGCACGAGGCAGGATAACAACAACAACGGGTTTATTAACCCAAGATGCAGCACAGTGCGACACTCACGGGCTTGCAGGCCGTATAGGGAACTCCGCAAGACCGAGCAAGTACGCTTGCCTAGGACGCTACGACTCCCGCACAAGGGCCGAAGTCGAACGCTCGAACGAGAAGCCGCCTGCTAAGCAGCGCGTCAACCTTTCGTGGAGGCCTGAGAGCATCTGCCGCGACGAGCGAATTGTCGGGAGCAACACAGCTCATAGGAGAGGAGGATGTTACGCGCGCCCAATGGGAAATGGCGCTGCGTTGTGGCGTAGGCCCGCGCAGCGCACCAGCGTAGCGTGCCCGGACATGCCAGTGCGAGAAGAAGCCGACGGTTGATTGGCCCAGACCAAGAGGCGCCCTGGCATCCATCTTGGCATATACCAGTGCTTATGCGCACCCGGGCTACGCTGGTGGCGCGCGTGCGACAGCTGGGGAATGAGGCGCCATGTAGGAGGGCGCTCTCGATTCCCACAAAGGCGAAGCCTGCTCCAACCGCAAGGTCTCAAAGGAACGCATAACTGTATTGTTTTGCGCCGATTTGGACGGGAGCGACAAGCGCTTCCTCTTTGTCATAGGTAAATCGGCAAGGCCACGTTGCTTTAAAAAGCGAGAGTGCCTGCCAGTGACCTACAAAGCCACTAAAAAGGCGTGGATGACGCAGGATTTGTTCACCAGCTGGCTTTGCAAGTTTGATAAGGATATGGTGGCAGAGAAGCGGCGTGTCGTGCTTATCCTCGACAACTGCACGGCCCACAATGTCAAGCCAAAGTTTACCGCAGTCAACCTAAAGTTTTTGCCTGCCAACACTACAGCAAAAAGTCAACCTCTCGACCAGGGTGTCATTGCAACCGTAATGGCGCTGTACAAAAAGCGCATTTGCGAGAGAGTTTTGCTGTGCATGCAGCAGCAGCAGCCTCTTAAAGTGAACTTAAGAGGCGCAATCGACATGGTGGTCGCTTCATGGTGGCAGGTAAAGGACGATACCATAAGCAAGTGTTTCAAGAGGGCAGGCTTCGTGCGCAATGCAGAGGCTCTGGAAGACGATGAGCAGAGCGACACGTCGCTCGCCGATGAGACCCTCAACACTGACGTGTGGTCCTGCCTCGTTGACAGCAATTTTGTAACCGCCACCGACACTTTCCAAGAATTTGTCGATGCCGGGGAGTCGGAGCTTTCTGTCTGCGAGGAAGCGAGCACAGATGACGCAATCGTCGCAGCGGTGCGCGATAGTGCGGAGGTTGCAACGGACGACGAGTCGGACGGCGAAGACGATGTCGACCCGACGCCAGAACCAGATTTCCCGTGCAAAGACGCATTAGAATACCTCGCCAAAGTGAAAACGTACTGCGCGAAAAACAGTTTGAGCGAGAAATCGCTTCAGTGCTTAAGCTTTGTGGAGGACGAAATTGTTCGCAGCGCTGTTCGCAAGCATCGCCAGACGAAAATAACGGCGTTCTTCCGCTGATGCCGGACTTGAGAACTTTGTTTCCGTGCGGTGTTGTGATTGTGTTGAATGTGTCTGCGAGTGAAAAGTGTAGTAAATTGCTTTTGAAAGGTGAGTTGCCCTTTTGACATAGGCAAAGGCCGACAAAAGCATGCTTTGGTTATAACACGGTACCGCTTATAGCGCGGATTTTTACAACTCCCGTGACTTACATTATAAGCGGTCTACACTGTAGTGACAAGCTTTATTTGCTTTGTTAACATAGAATTTACATGACGCTGATTATTTTTCCTTGTGTGTCAGAAACCTTTCAATCAGAAGAGAATTCTCGGAAACAAAGCTGCATACACCCTATGAATAGTAGTGGGAAACGATGCTACATTTACAAAGCCCATCATTCCTTCACGCTGCGTGTGCCAAGGGAAATGTGATCAACTCAGCCAATCAATGATGCAAACTGCAAAAAAACACCTCGAGCACAAGGCAACCAGCTCTATTAGAAGACAAGCATACTCACTGGCCCGGTCCTCCACAATAGCAATAGCACTTCTTGGTGTTCACCTTGTGTTGATCATCCCACTGCAACGTATTCATCTGCACATTAAAGACAATTCAGTCAATGACTGTGTCTGCTGAAGAGAAAAGAAAACTTGTTTGAGGCAATTTGTTCTTTCAATTTTAACCATGGAAAAGGCTAACTCTGCCTTTCAGTAGTTTCCATAAAACAAATCTTCCAATGAATACTAATGAAATACAGGGATGCAAGAAAAAAGCCGCTCTGCACGCTACACTACCGGGTATGTATATTGCACCAGCAAATACACTGTGCCTCAAGTAACTTGAGCCAAACTTTAAAATGTTGCAAAGATATGACCTTACCCTTCCGCTACCTTGAGGAGCTCTGTAGAACTGAATTGAATTACTTTGCAAAGAAAGATATGACCAATATGGTTGCTATTGGGTGTACACACACACACGCACATGTGTGTATGTGTTTGCGTGTGTGTGTATATAGACACACACACACTTACACACACACACACACACACACACACACACATACACACACACACACACTGATCATTTTTGGTCAACATTTGATAACCTGTTCAAAAATTAATTGCCACGACAATTGCAATTGGTTGCATCACTCAAATTTTTTTTTCAGATCACAATGTACATTGCATTCAAAAACATCATCCCTAATTAGTTTTTCTGTGTTTGAAATCTGTGGTGCTAAAGGTGAGAAAACATGCAAATCATTTGTATACCTTTGTCTGTTTTGTGCACATTTCACATCTTTTTTCGCCTTTCATGGCACCAATTTTAAAACGCAGAAAAAGTACTTGGCAATAGGAAGCGGGCCAGACAATTTTCTAGCATGATGTTTTTCAATGCTAAGCTAGAGTAGATGTCCAACCATGGCGTGCACTTAATGTGGCATGTAGCTGTAAATCAAATCATTTCTCTCTCTTTTTTTTTTTTACAATTTATGAGTTACGTCATTCTGCTTACTCATCGCAGTGGGTGGAACAGGGTAGATGGGTTCGGGAGCAGTCCTGAGAGCAGGCCAATGTGATTTTTGTAGCAGGCTTGGAGCAGCCAGAAAGATGTTTGAGAGCAAGCTTGGAAAAGCCAGGAGGGCCTTTTCGAGCAAGTTTAGAGCAAGAAGAACACTCAGAGCAGCGGTAGCCCTGTTCAAAGCACTATTCAAGCAACATTTGTTCAATGCTACATTTTTGGAATACTTAGCTAAATTGTGCGACTGTCTCATTATTGCGATAGAAACCATACAGACACTCTTGACGGGTTTTTTGCAGTTGCTGTCATGTTCCGTAACGTGATCGCGATGGTTGGCACACACGCTAGCTCGGCAGCCATCAGCATACACTTTTTCATGCTGCACTCTCATCGCGAAAAAACTGTGTGAAATGTGTTGATCTCCTTCAGGTGGCCGCATTCTCATATGCCAGTGTTTATCACAGTTACGCAAAATCAGATCCAAAACTGTTAGTTGCCAGCCTCACTTCGTATAACATTACAATTTGCTTCTATCGCATTCACTGTGTTGCCCTTGCCGTGTAACTGTGACATCTTCAGTCATGTACAGCCACCCATTCTTTAAAACATGAACGCGCAAGCGTAAACTGCGCAGTCGATGATTGAGAGCGGCCAAATGAGCGAGAATACGAGCATGCGCTCTTGAGCAGTCATGTGCACCTGTCTTCACTAGGCTGTTCCGGGAACCGGACACCATTTCCACTTCTTTAGAGCAATGTTACTACCATTATTTCTTTTTACGCTGTCATCAGGTTATAAAAAAGACAGTTTAACTTTAAGGGGGAAAAAATGAATGTGATAGCAACAAATTGTAGGGCTAGCAGCCAACTTTTAGATCCAATATCATGTAACCCTAGAAAACAGTGGTGCAAGAGAGAACAGCCACACCAGGGAAAAATGCTTTTCTCATAGTCACTTCCAGTTTAGAGCGTAGCCCGTAGAGCACGTAGAGGGTTCGCGAGCCATTCATGCCAACGCCTGCCGTGATCGCGACCGCGTCCTTAGAATCAAAGTTCATGGTTGCTGCTAAAAAGATCACAGCCTTTACGCAACCAAAACTTTCAGATGAGGCCACGTTTTCTGGCACGACGCCTGATAGCTTTCGCATCTTGCGGCTAAATTCTGCTGCTGTGGCGCAGTATGGCGCTGAGAATGAGAGTATGCCGCAGCAAGGGTGGTTCGGCGCAGGATGGTGCACGTAAACAACACTGTGCACGGATGGTGCACAGTGGGGCAAATGGCGCAGCTGTGCCACTCCTGTGACTGGGAAAGAGAAGTGGCTGCATCAGTATGCTGGATTAGCAATTACGCACCTCATTCGTCAATTTGTTTTATATGGGGCATCCTTTTTAAGACAATAAATATTTTAATGAAAGTTTTATCACGGACTTGGACAATGAAGCCAGCAGGGTGTTTTTCTGCCTGACAGTCAGATTACTGTAATTTTCACATACCAACTATTTTGAGGTGGAAATCCTCTGCTGAAACTAACATAAAGCTTATGCAACTAATTATAAAAATGTCCTTATTAATTTCAAATCACTGATGTTAGAACAGTTTTATCAGAAAGTTGTAGCACATGCCAATTTATGGCCTACCCATTTCTTAGAGATCACAAAAGTTGCACGCAATTCAAAATATTAATCATCAATTTTTAAGGGTGATACCGAAACTGACTGTGTCTGGCACGCAGTAAGCACAGCCTCTCTGTCACATCAAGCTGGAACTACCTGTGCCAAGTGAATGACTCGGCACTTGGCACAGGCTTTCATTCAAATTTCACCACTTCTTTGTCACGGGCAGTTTCAATTCAACATCAACAGTCTTCTGTGCACCAGGCATGATTAGTTTTGATATGTCCTTTAAAATTGGTAATAAATATCTTTATTTAGTACTACTTCAGTTATTCCTAAAAAACAGGTATGCGATAAATTGTGATGTACTACGATTTTCTATTGTAAACAAATACCCTCGAGTAAATAATTAAAAGCTTCTAAATCAGGAGTTTTTGTTAAATTAGTTAAATCAGTCTCATTTAAGCTGCGGCAAAGATTTCTACCTTGATGTAGAGTTTGTAAGTGAAAATTACACGAACCTTACTATCCTGGCATTTTTATTAACAAACCTGCATCGTTAAAAAAAAAAAACACAACTGAATGGCCGGTCTTTCATGGGTGCAAAGTTCTTGGAGTAATCTGCACAAATTTAAGTTTCTTAGCTATGTGATAAGCTGTTGTCATGGCAACCGCAACTGACAAAATTTACTACCAAATACTTGGGCTATTTGTTAACATGTAAGAATTTTAAAATATCCCGCAGACGAAGACAACACAAAGGAAGGAGGAGGGGATGTGAGCATGTACTATTTTTTTAAGTCTGCTCTGACAGCACACCTTTTGTGAAATATAATTGCATTGCTATGAAGCATACAAGCAGAAGCAGTAGATTTCTGCTTGTGTGCTACATCTCAACGGTTTACAAGTATTAGATCACAGCGACTTCAGAATGGCTGATTTTGTATGCGAGAAGCTTGCTTAAAATAGGTACTGCTTTTGTCTTATATTATTTAGAAGACTTCCAAGATTATGGTGACAGGCAGATTTGCAAAACTTCCTGATGGGGCCTTGAACCAGCACATTGGTATTCCTGAGCCCCAATGTAGAACACTTCCCTCTAAACAAAGTTTTGAAGAACATTGAAGGCAGAGGTGTATTGCAACTAATATAGAACCTCAGCACATAACAGCTGCCTCAGGGCAGTTGTACCGTGGACAATGAAGAGTACTAAGCAGTTATAGTTCCTTGGTCATTACCTCATTGGTCACGCTGCACAATGCACAAATATACTATGTCAGTGACCTTGTACCTGAGTCACATGTAACATTACACACATTTAAATTTAATAAAGTATACAGCGTCAAATATAATACTAGACACATTTTCAAAGTGATGATGTGCACTTCTCTTTCCACTTTTTTTCATTTTATCACAAGTTACTCTACTTTCCTTCACATCTAAAACTGTTACGGATACCTTATTTAATGCAAGGAATAAAAAATTACCATTAGGAGACCTCACATGGAATACTCCTGGTTTGTTGAAAGGCGACAAGGTGCACAATAACTAGACTCTTTTGCAGTTTCACAAAAAAAGAATACTAACAGTTGTAATACTACAAAAATCATGCCATTTCATTGCAGCACGCTTCAAAATTCGAGACTTCTTTTTTTAAAAATTAACATCGAAAAGAACAAGATTTTGTAGGCACAGTTTGAAGGAACTTACATTATATGGAAAACCAAGCTTGAACATTTGTACCCGGGCACCTGAATAAAGAGGCATTTCTTTTAATCACAGAAAGCAACAAATCAAAATAGTAGTTAACAAAAAAAATGCATAAACTTCCAGCAACGCCACTACCTTGTTTGCATTGTAGTTGGCCTAACATGATTAGATGGTGCACGTATTGCATCCAAATTAAATAACTATGTGTACAGACCATGTTTTGTAACGTCAAACCAAAAGCTAAATTTATTGCAACTGCAATGTGATTATAGCAAACTCAATGAGTGCATTTTATTGTAGCAGTGATGGAGATGACATCATTCTGCTGCTAAGAGTATATATACAAATTGCATCATTACAACATACGCACAGTTACAATTTTCTCTGGAGAAAGTCAGCAAATATTACTTTCAAACACGGTAATAAACAAAATGTACTACAAAATTCCGCTTCTGTGTGAATTCTAAGGACAAAAAAGTCAGTCACTTTTCTGAAACAGCTGCTTATACCAGTCTCAGTTCTTCACATAGCACAATGCAGACACAAAAATGTTTAAATTACATTTCTGCCAGGCCATCACTTACAATAAAGGATACATAAAAGGTGTACCCACACAATGAACAGCTCCATGGGCCACTGCTACACAGCCCATCTGGTCACAGAAAGCACCCAGATGACTAATGATACAAACATGTGATGAAACAAAACAAACGAAACTTCAGACAATCATGATGCGATAGTGTATTTATCCTTAAAAATTAATTCTACGTACAGTAGACTCACGATAATTCAAACTCTAATAATTAATACTTTCAGTTAATTCAAACAAAATTCAATTTTTTTGGTCGGCCCTCTATTGTTTCAATGTATTTAAAAACCACTTAATTGAAACTCCATCATTCGGTTAATTCATACTGTTTGCAGGTCCATACCGAATATCTGCTGCTTTCCCACTATATTTAAAAATTCGTGTGCTTTGCCTATATAATCTCAACAGTCTAACAATGAAAAATAAGCACCTGAGGCCGTCAAAGATCAAGGCTTTGCAAGTAAACAAATGTTTGAAGTGAAGTCCACGCATGGTAAATTGTGATGCTTCTCAAATGGTATAGACAGCTTTGTGCTGAAGGCACATACCTATAGCAATGAAGCAGTTGGCAATTCACAATTTGTTTAAAAGGTCTGGTCAGCAGTAAATCGGCAATAAACTTGTGGAACTTACTCGTGTGCTTTCGATTCATTGCATGCAATTAGGGTTTAAAAACACTTTGAAAAATATTTAGATGTGATAAAATCAAAGCCATGTAATTATAATGTGCAGTGTCACCTCACCCAGAGTCATCTATCTGAGAACTTCTCAATATTCAAACAAAATTCAGAGGTCCCTTCGAGTTTGAATTAACGAGAGTCGACTGTAACTCTTTTGACCTTTTAGCACTGATGCTTCAAGAGCCAGGCATTTTTTGACAATTCAGGGTTGATTCTGCAATTCATTTGTGCATTTAGAATTCAGCCTAATGAGGCAGGCTGTATATGGCATCCAAAATTTGAATGTCGGCATAGCAGGCAGTCAGTGCAGCCAGATCTCAGAGGCGATTGTGATGTGAATTCTGCTCGTTTTTGGTATTTGTACCACCACGAACTACTGTACTTAATTGCACAGTGAATGCACATGTTTTCTGAAAATCGGAGCTCTTTGTGGTTTTACATTTAACTTGCAGAATAAATTTTATAAACAAGCTTCTGACAAAAAAAGAAAGAAAAGGAAAGAAAGCTGGATGGTAAATAAAAATAAAGAGAGAGGTGTTCAAACAGTTCGAAGTTCAAATGAAAATCTTTGTATTTAATTTGAGAATGGCTCTTTTAAAGCTTAGCACTGCTTATTTCTGTTCATACAAAAAATAACAGCACTTATAGGGGCCCCATGCAAGTCACAACTGTACCCAATGAATCTGTTCTACGCCACTTCTGTTAAAACTGTGATGCACTAATAAAACTTGCAGCTGGGCGAGTCAGTTTATACTTCAAGGTAAACTGGTGTGCACAAACAAAAAGAGGGACAGGCACAAACTTTCAATTGACTTTTATTTTTCATCATCCTTCAAATACAGACTTGTGAAACAGACATGTGCAAGCAAAAAGTGGTCAAATGGTCACGAACAAACATGTTACAACAAGGCACACAAAAATTTTATTCTCACTATCAAATAAAGACACAGACGTGTCGCTACCACAGTCATTGCCTCTCGCAGATATGCAAAGGCCTCCATCTGTTTGCGGGCTCTGGTATCACTGCTCCTGCCCAATATCTTATTCTTTCCAAAAATCAGCGAGCACATGCACTCTTGACAATGCACAGGCAAATGCGCATTTTCATTACTTCTAATTGAAAGCTCATGTTCCCTTGCATGATCATTCACGCAGTGTGCCGTTTGGCCTATGTAAGATTTCCGACATGACAGTGCTATTTCACAGACGATGCCTCACATATTTTGCATACTTCAAACCCACAATTGCAGAGTTTTTTCTCACCAGAGGGGATTCTGGGACAAAGCCCAGCCAGGTTTTGGGGGCGAAAAACACTATCGGCACACCGTGCCTACTCGCTATCTTTCCGACGTAGTGGGAAATAGGATGCATATAAGGCATCACCTATGGACACCTCCTGTGATGCAGACCAGGATTCATGATGGAACAGGTTGCTTTAGCATTACACCAAACCTCTGCGTTGATTTATTTGATAGTGAGTGTAAATTTTTGTGTGTCTTCTTGTAATCTGTTCGCTCGTGACCATTTCTTGCTTGCACAGTTCTGTTCCACGATTTCACGAGTGTACATACAGTCAACTGTCGATTTTTCGGACACCCAAATTTTCGGACATGCCCGATAATTCGGACATCTTCGCGGCACTGCCACGAGCCTCATAGAATCAATGTATAAGGAAGTCTGAAATTTCGGACGTCTTGAATCCCCCGGAGTCCAATTTTCCGGACTTTTTGACGCGACGGAAGGTCGGAAACCACCATTGACCTCCAGTGAAAACCACCACAACTGCGTCACACGCGATTACGATCGCATAAATGAGCACGCCGGTCTACTGTGGCGGCATCTGTTGCTTGGACTCGTTGATCGTTAGCGGAGAAACACACCCGGCCTCCGAGATTCCTAACACTGGCCGTGTTTATCGTGCAAGGGTGCTTTGCTGACAATCGAAATTATCCACACGGAAATTTTTTGGCGCCAATAATGTTCCTTTCGCTTTAGCACTTGTGCTCGTGCGTGCCGCACTGGCTTCCTGAGCAGCACTTTCGCAAAGCGTTTCACCACTTCGAACTAGAACTAACCGTCACACACCGATTTGGTCTGGCCACGCTGGCTATCTTGAACGTTTACCAGCGCCACCTCCGGAGTACCCGAGGCACCGTCGCTTGCCGTCGCACCGTTTTGTTTACGCAACCCATATGGTGTTTGTCTAGCCTTTTATTCCCCTCACCCCTTTCCCAGCACAGGATAGCCAGCCGGTCTAAGAATTGGCTAACCTCCCTGTCTTTCCGCTTAAACTTTCTTCCTCCTCCTCCTCCTAGTACGTGGTTGTGCGATCATGTGAAGTGTGCCCTGCAACGCTAAGCCTAGGTGCTTCGACACTCGTCAGCAAACTCTTTTGTTCACATCGTGAGGATTTCGCTTGCCTGCGATGGCCCCCACTCCGCCTTCGTCGTCCTTGCTGATGGCATCGAAGCGCGAAAAACAGTACCGTCGGTTAACGATGGAGAAGAAAGCCGCCATTATTAAGTTAGTGAAGAGTGGACGATCGCAGGCTGACATGAGCAAGGAGTTTGGCATTTCCAAGCAGTTTCCGATTTCCTGAGGAACAAAGACAAGATCTTGGAAGCGGCCGAAAAACCGTCTAGTGCCCAAAAGATGAATGCAAGCCAAGGTGTTCATCCAAAGCTTGAGGACGCTCTCGTCGTGTGGCTTAAATCGACGATTGCCAAGCGGTTGCCAGTCTCGGGCTGCATCTTGAAACAAATATCGGAAACTCTCGCGCTTCGAATGGACATTACAGATTTTAAGTTTAGTGATGAACGGCTGAGAAACTTTAAGCATCGGAATGACCTCAAGATCAACAAGATGTGTGGCAAAAGCGGCGCTGTTGACAGTGCAGTTGACAGTGACACTGCGCAGTACCGCAGTGGAAACTCCAGTCTTTGTTGCAGCAGTTCTCTGCTGACAACATTTTCAACTGCGACGAAACTTGCTTGTTTTACAAGCTGCTGCTGTAAAGAACACTCGCTTTTGCTGGTGACGCATGCCATGGTGGCAAGCATAGCAAGGAACGGCTGACCGTTTTTGTCGGCAGCAACATGTCTGGCAGCGAGAAACTTCCTTTGTTAGTCCAAAGGAAGTTTCAAGAACTTATCGGGAAGTCCAAGAGCCCGAGGTGTTTTAAAGGGGCAACGCTGCCAGTGTTATACGAAGCCAACAAAAAGGCATGGGTAACGCAGCAGTTGTTCGAGAGTTACGTTTGCAGGTTGGACAGGAAGTTTGAACAACAGAACAGACGTGTTCTGCTCTTCGTTGACAACTGCGCTGCTCATCGTCACATCAATAAGTTGAAGGCTATCCAGCTGTAATTCATGCCGCCCAACACGACTGCGATCCTTCTACCAACGGACCAAGGCGTTGTCCGTAATCTGAAACTTTTGTACCGTTCACGTATACTCAACCGCAAGGTGCTGTGCTCGGAAAACGGGAAAGGCTACAGCGTTGACCTTTGGTCTGCTGTTGGAATGCTTGCGGACGTGTGGAAGGCAGTAACGCAAGACACACTTCGCAACTGCTTTAGCCACGCGGGCTTCATACTTGACACAGAGACAACAGACTTGCCTGAAGAAAGTGACAGCGTGACTGAGTTGTACGATATTATCAACGACCTCCGCTCTGCTGGTGCTTCCATGCCCACGGAAATAACTTTTGAGCGGTTCGTCGATGCTGACAACGAGCTCGACTTCTGCGCAGAGCTAACCAACGACAAAATAGTCAGGTTATGGCGGATTCAGACAACTCCGATGTCGAAAAAGAGGAACCAACGCCTGCGCCACCTAAGACCGCCGAATTGATGCAAGCATTGATGACGCTGTCATCGGTCTACAGTGATGACATGACCCTTGCTCAGATCGAGGCGAATGTGATCACATGCAAGCAGAACGCCGTTAAAACAAGGATCAACAAGTTTTTAACACCACTGCAGCTCTAACACCGGCTGCCCTGACGGCACCCGCTGTTGGCTGCATGCATTTTTTGATGCCAAAGCATCAGTGGGGTGGCTCTTTTCAGAGCCACCCCACTGATGCTTTGGCAGAGTTCTGGAAGTCTGGTACTTCGACCTTGACCCTCTTGATCCGAGAAATATCAATGAAATGGTGCGTTTTTTGCTTGCACTGAGAAATATTAGCAAAATGCGTTTATTTTTTTGCTTGCATTCATTTTTTCGGACTGCCCGAATTTTCGGACGGTTTTTCGCTGCCTAGAGGGTCCGTGAAATCGGCAGTTGACTGTATATATATTGTGAGCGCAGTCATGTATATATAATTAGTGTGAGCGCAGTCACCGACTCTTCTTTATCAATTGGACGTGTCATCATCACTTTTATAATTTCCTCATCTGTAGATATCATCATCAGTGTGTGCCAGCTCGAGCTCGCCTCGAATAAAGCTCTTCCTCATAAGTGGTGGACGGAGCTTCTCGATCCCCAAGTCCTCTCGCACGTTTCCACTGGAGCTCCGCTCGGGTCGTCGTCTGTGCAAGACAATCCTGGTCCATCCAACACCACCAGCCCAGTGCAGCCTCCGCCGTCGACCCTGGCCATCCACAGCCACGAGCGTGATCCGCCAGTATTCTCGGGTCTCAAAGGGGATGACGTTGAAGAATGGCTACACACCTACGACCTCGTCAGCGAGTTGAACAGGTGGGACACTCTACACAAGTTGCGTGCAGTCCCTTTCTACCTAACTAGTGTTGCCAAAACCTGGTTTTGGAACCAACTCTAAGATCTTCCCGACTGGGACACATTCGCACGGCAGCTCCGTAAGATTTTCGGTTCCCCCAGTGTTCGCGCCGAAGCAGCAACAAAGAAGCTTGCTGAACGCATTCAGCTGGCGGGTGAATCATACACCTCGTACATTGAGGATGTTCTTGCCTTGTGCAAGCGTGTAAATTCAGCTATGCCTCAAAGCGAACAAATATGCCATGTTATCAAAGGCATAAATACCATCGCATTCAACGCCCTTGCGTCACGAAACCCTACCACGACTCAAGATGTCGTCACCATTTGCCAGAGACTAGAAGAACTTTAGTCTTTTCGTCTTTGCCATGATGCCTCGGACATTCGTCTTCCTGCGGCCCTCGACATCCGTGCCCTGGTCCACGACATCGTTCGTGAGGAGCTTCATGGGCGCTGATCTTTCTGCGCCCCACCGTCTACTTTAGCCTCAGCTCCAACCAACTTGCGGGACATCATTAGGCAAGAGATCGCATCTGCGTCACATTCACCTTGCTCCGCCGAATCCAGACCTCGTCAGGTACCAACGTACGCAGAAGTCGCGGCGCTCTCAGCACCCACCACTATCCCAGCGGCTACACCAGGTGGCCATGTACCTGTGGCGTCAGTGTCACCACCGATGCGCTCACAGCCGTATTACGCCATGCCGCGTCCTCAACGCCCAATCTGTTATTATTGCGGCTATAGGGGTCATATATCTTGCCGATATCTATCTTGGACGAGCAACGTGGCTAGAGGAATGCGGACGCTTTAGTCCACTCACGAACTACCAGCGCACGCCTTACCGGTCTTCTTTTCAGCATTCGCCCTCTCCACCTTACAGTAGTGGTCTGCCTGTGAACTCCCGTGAGTCTCGCCGCCGCTCACCATCTCCCAATCGCCGTTCCGTGTCACCTCTGCGACCCGCCTCCAATGTTCTGAATGCCCACTCGGAAAACTCCCCAATCCAGTTTTAGAAGAGGAAACTGCATCCACCGGACAGCCAGCAATTCTTCCAGACAAACCATCAAATTTGTTAACAGTGTTAGTAGAAGGTATACGCGTCGAAGCTCTAGTGGATACTGGCGCTGCTATTTCCATTATTCGCTCTGACCTTTGCTCCCATCTCCGCAAAGTAACAACACCTTATTCGGGCCCGTCTCTCCGTGCTGCAAAGAACGCCATTTCTCGTCCACTCGCCCAGTGTACAGTTCGTGTTTTCATAGACGGTATTCGTCATCATATTGCTGTTGCAGTTCTCCGTGAGTGCACCCACGAACTCATTTTGCGGTGGGATTTTCTGTCGTCTGCACGCGCTTCTATATCTTGTCGTCAGCGCCTCATCCACCTCAATCCCACCGACTCTTCTGTATCGGAACCCGAACAGCGCATTCGTCTCGTCACCACTTCATATTATGTTCTTTGGCCATCTCGAGAAGAAGTAATTAGCGTTGATTACAGTAACATTGTGGATGGCGACGCGCTTCTACCACCTTATGGCCACACAGTACATCGAGGCATTCTCATCATTCCAGGCCTTGATCGTTTTTCTGAAGGATGCGACATCCAATGGAAATCGTTGGATTGTAACGGCTGTTGACCACCTCACCTGTTACGCGGAAACCGCCGCACTGTGCGCTGGTACAGCCACTTAAGTAGCCGATTTTTTTCTGCGTAACATAATTTTACGCCATGGAGCTCCACGTGTTCTGCTCAGTGTCCGCGGCAAGGTCTTTCTTTCCTCTATTGTTGCTGAGGTTCTACGCGCCGCCAACACCATCCACAAAACAACTTCTACTTATCATCCTCAAACAAATGGCTTGACGGAACGCTCTTATCGTACCCTCTCGGACATGATTTCCATGTACGTTAAACCTGACCACATGAACTGGGACGCCATTTTGCCATTCGTAACGTTCGCCTACAATACAGCTACGCAACGCACCACCGGCTTT
Source organism: Rhipicephalus annulatus (assembly GCA_013436015.1). Classification (NCBI taxonomy): domain Eukaryota; kingdom Metazoa; phylum Arthropoda; class Arachnida; order Ixodida; family Ixodidae; genus Rhipicephalus; species Rhipicephalus annulatus. Next base: position 1,194,049 of record WOVY01010937.1, on the reverse strand, counting down.
TCTCCCTATTTTCTGGTCCATGGCCGCTCTCCAAGTGTAACTCTGGACGTCTCCTTCCTTTCGGCTCCTGCTACCTCAGCAAGCCCTTTATCCACACAATTTTTGTGTCGCCTCGAGCACTGCCGTCATCTGGCCCGAATCAACACCGGCATCTCTCAGGAAGCTCACAAGTCTCGCTACGACTCAACACACCGTGCTGTCACCTTTTCCCCAGAAGACGAAGTTCTTCTGTGGACTCTCGTGCGTGTGCCCGGCTTATGTGAAAAATTCCTCAGTCGTTTTATAGGGCCTTATACGGTGATTGAACAAACGTCCCCCGTTAATTACCGTATCTCACCACTTAACGCTGCCTCCGACCACCGTTGCCGTGGGACAGAAATTGTGCACGTTTCTCGGCTGAAACTGTACACCCGACGCAATTCGTAATATTGTCTCTCGCACGGCCAGGAGGCCGCTTCCAGCGTGACGGGGAATTAGTGTGAGCGCAGTCACCGACTCTTCTTTATCATTTGGACGTGTCATCATCATTTGTATAATTTCCTCATCTGTAGATATCATCATCAGTGTGTGCCAGCTCGAGCTCGTCTTGAATAAATCTCTTCCTCATAATAAATAAATAAATAAATAAATATATATATATATATATATATATATATATATATATATATATATATATATATATATATATATATATATATATATATGAAGGGTGACAAAAAATGAAAGTCAGTTGAAATTTTGTGCCTGTACCTGTTTGGCCTTCCTAGGTCTCCGTCTTTATTTGGGCACACCAGTTTACTTTGAAATGCAATGCACCAGTTACTGATTCAATGCATGGCATGTACTACAACAAATGTTCGAAAACTGTATACTATTCACTTACAATGCCTTGCTTTTAGCAATATGTACATTTGTTTTCCCAATTTGTGCAAACAGTTTGTTATTTGGTCTAACCATTTTGCTAAAAAAAACTTGGCAACATGCTACTACCTTACTTCATTACTCTAATAACCAAATGCACTGGTAAACTGAAAGCAGCTGTTTCCATTTACAAAAAACCTCAACTAAGTACATGTCCAGTTACTAACAGCCTTACCTGTTCATATCAAGCACATATCAAATAACCTAAATATTACTTTTAATTTTCATTGAGTGGACTAACACAGCTCATTTTTCTTACATATAATGAATAAAGTATTTATCATATATATATATGGAGAAAATTTTGTCACAACATTCGTACAGAATTCAACTAGAGAATTTTACTATTTGACACAAGATCAAAAATTGATAAGGCAGAAACAACTCTGAAAACCCATTAGGAAATTAACATTCACAGAAAATATGCCATCATTTGTTAGTAAACAATGATATCTTTACAGTCTATAGCTTATACAATGTGAGACACATCAGATTCTTAGCGAGCAGTATGTCGTGCTGTTTCCACCAGTAGTGCAAGAGTCTTGGTCAATTCCAGAAAGCCTTCCTCTGGCAGAGTGTCTACCAATTTGATATTTCTAAGTTCCCCGACCTTTCCATGTTTTATATGACGATTAAAAGCGAATTCTATGACTGCTACGTTTGCATGGAAAACTGCACGAAAAACAAACATTCGAGTGGTAAAAAAAAAAAACAGGCGCTTCATATAAGTAAACACAATACCAGACGCAATGAGAATGTTCTGAGTGCTTGTGGTAAATGTAAAAAAAACATGTATATCTGACCAAAATAAAACCCCTGAGCCAGGCAGTGGCAAGTCAGCTGTTAAATATTAAAAGAACCAGGAAGCAAACACACAAGTTAAAAGTAACCGCAGATGAAAGTTTGAAGAAGCTTGGATAGTCCGACATTGCAGTAAAAGCTGCTAGAAAACGCAGAAGTGGTGCCATCTTGCAGCATCCGTGTATAATGAGGGCACGGGAACGTGATCGGTTCTGCCACTGGAGTATAATCTATTTTACTATAATGGCTGTAGCCCACGCCTCTCAAGATGTGGATTGAATTGAATTAGATCGACCTGAACTGCTGTATTTACTGACTCAACTATTTAGGATGTGGATTGGATTAGATCTGATTCGACCTAGATTGCTGTATTTACTAGTGATTTGTGTTGCTGCCTAATTTGCGCACCTCCAAAGTATACTTTTCAGCAAAAAAAAAAAATAACTACTACTCACGTATGCTGTGTACTTTGCCTCAACAACAAGTAACGACGATTCAAAAACAGATCCGTACTGTAAAATTTTCTTTCTTTTTTTTTATTTTTACGATGAGCAGATGCATGTTTGTATTTTGTGTCTCTGGTCTTTGATACTTGAAGTGCAACAAAAGCTGGGGACAGCATTTATAGTGCCGACGTTTGAATATGGGGTTGCAGGACTGAATCTGTCAAGGTGCAACAGCTTCCTCGATTCCACAGAAGAATCATGAATGCCGGCACGTTACCTTGATTTAAGTACTCTGCTGCGGACGTGACACTGAAAAATAATTGCAGATTTATTTACACAATCTCACGAAACTGAGATGAAAAATTTAGCTAAAGTTACCTAACTGCTACCCTTGAAGCACGAGCTACCAGCAATATGCAGCTGAGGACGTTTGGTGTGGTACTACCAATATTATTAACAATAATAATAATATTATTACTACTAATAATAAAAGACTCGTGTAGCCCAGCACGCTTCTGCTTATGACGGTTCTAGCCTAGACAAACCAAGTGGCCTTCAAGCCGAGAAAAAATCGTGGCGAAGACAAACATGCATAAATTTAGAGACGTGAGTAAAGGTGTGGTTCAAAAGTCAGACATGCTGTGTGATATGTAGAAGCAACAGACATCAAAATAGTGGATGGACCAACATGAAAGCCAAGGAATGCTTTAGCCAATATGAAGGACAATTTGCCGAGCAGAAATTTCTTTACCCCCATATCAGAGAACGACCCTTCACTCAATGCTTCACTTTCACTTGAGAAAGCCGATAGGAGCACCGTCTATAGGCACGCCAAATTACTGCCTATCTGCGATAATGTTCTGCGATTCTTGAGTAGCGCAGCGTCATTTTCAGCCGAGCAGCGGTGCAGTGTTCAACTCTGTCAAGTGAAGGGTAAAAGTCGAGTCGAGGAGCGTTTGTGAATACGGGGGTAAGTCTTGTTTACGCCATAGGCTGCCACAATTGTGATAACCAGTAACTCGGTGAAACTCGTGATTTCAAGAAAAGAGTTAAACAACACATATATGATGCCACGAAACAACGCGTGGCCTCAACTGCCCACGCTGAACACGCGGAATCTACAGACCGCCAAAAAGACTTTTAAACTCGTGTGTTCTGGACAAAGAAAAAACTTGCATTTTCCCACGGGGGCCACTCGAGTCACGGAATGATGGGGATATCACGTGAATGTTTGGGAATGCTTAATTGCCACTTCGTCTTTATTATTCATATTTATTGAATGAAAGGGGAGCGATGCCTTCAACAAGTGCTGGCACACTGTTGAGCTGTGCCCCACTACTGGTTGAAGGCACTGTTGCTTCCATCGCATCTACTCGAGTCAAGCAAAGCATCAAGTCAAGCGAAAGCCAAATAAAGACGGCCTTGACTGAATTCCGAACGTCCAATCCAGTGCTTAGATATATGGAGTGGTCAGTGAACGATTGTGCTGCACGAGCAGTCAGTTTTTAATAGCAGACGCTGCCTGCGTCAGCCTTGCGAGGCGGGAGAGTGGGGAGAACGACAGTTGGCACAAGACGCGAGCATGCGCAACACCGGATAGACAACACCGCCGAAACCGGATTTTGTGAGTAGGTTCGACTATAAAATGCTCGGCTAAAAGAAGCTTGCATCATGCCTGCACCTCGAATCCAGATATAGACAACTGTACATACGCTGAACAGGAGTGATAAGACGCTTCTGACAATGTACTTTCGCTGCTTACGTCACGCATCAGGTACTGAAACGTCAGTAAACTTTGTGTTCCATGGGTGAATGTATCCTTTCGCGTTTACATTCAGAAGAAAGAGTTATCCACTAGCAGCTCACTGTAGTTGCAGCTGAAAGAGACTTTTTAAGCTTTGATCAATGGTAATGCTTAGTTTTGTGACGGTCGCACAGAACTGCTGTCAGTTTCCATGACCTGACCAGGTTTTTCAGAAATTCCCTGACCTTTCCAGGGTTTCCAGGTTGATAGACACCCTTTATAATATGACTACCACACTTCACCACATAGACATTTCATCACCTTTGACCACAAAGCTGTATAACCATTAGTCCCACCAGCATGATCATGAAATGAGTCCTATCAACATACAAATGCATGAGTAAGCAATGGTTTGATAGAGTGGCAAGAAAAAACAACAAATCATAATAAATGCATGGCAGATTTCGGTGATCCAAGTAGTTAGAACAGCTATTATGACTAACATTATGGTAATGATGCAGTAAGCAAAGAAAGGTTCATCTTGACAGCAATGATGTACAGCTCACTGGTTTACTAACAGCTATGGAACTTTCTATGTGTTATATTATTTGGCTGTAGCCCTGGCACATTAACAAAAAATGTGCTTTTTTTATAAGGAGTGGTTACTTGAGGAATGTGCTATAACTATCAATCACAGTGACAGAATTGGAAAACTACAGCATGGCCATTCATGTGGAACTGCACAAGCACACAGCTGGAAGTGCGATCACTACGAGAATGGAGAAAGTCCAACTTTCGAATGGTAAAGCCGAGGGTGCATTTGTTATGCAAGTGCACACGTTGTGCGAGTAAATATGATAAATTTTGCGTACGTGAAACTCGCAGCTGGATGTGATGGCTGCTGTTTTTCAAAGTGAATGGCGATGGATGCATTTTACCTAGAAAAAAGTCTTGTTAGTAAAAGGGCAGTGCTTGATATCAAGACAAAAAAGCATTCTAGCCTAGACCAACAATGTTTGACTGTCAGAATCTGGATGGAAAAAATAGCTTGGCACTGCCTGTCCATGTGTGCCATGGACAAAATGGTGCCACAGCAATATACGATGTGTAGTCATGTGCAGCGCCATCCATCATGAAAAACAAATTTGTTGTGTGGATACACTATATCATCCTCAAAACCAGAAACGTTTCCCGCATGGCAGCACATTGGAACCTTGTTATAACAAAACTCAACAAATCAAAATCAAAATAACAGATTAGATTTTTTGTTCCCTTCGTTATTTCCAGGAGATAACAAAGCAGATAAAATTCTGCTACTATACTGTCACAATCCTCACAATATTGCCCCAAATAATATGGCAGCATGCTGTTCGAAGACAGTTGAAAAAAAAAAAAGAGCGGGCAAATCAGGAAGACAGCCCTTCAACCCTGCCAAAGCTCCTTTGGTAGTTATATACACTAATTTATAATCAACTAAACAAATGTGATAAATCAATGCAGTTGGAATTTGGTATGCCCCTGCCGTGGTAATGAAATGTGAAGGTTACTAGATTAGTTCACCACATATTTTAGTCGAGCTTTCTCATATGAAAGATTTAAGGTGCATAATATTGGGAAACATAGCAACGTCCTGTGATGGGAGACCAAAAGGGAAAGTTAACTGTTATAACCTTCTGAGAGTATGTTAATGCCTGCACATAGGCATTGAAAGCTCACGGCAGTGGGAAAAAAAGACTCAAATTTTGTGTTAGTACTGGAGTAGTAGGAAAAAAAAAAGACTCAAATTTTGTATTAGTACTGGAGTAAACATTAAAATTTTGAAGGGGTAAATGTGGTGACTTACCATTTTTGTAGTTCTTTGCACTTTTCTGTAACACAAACACAAAAGGAAAGTTGATATATTGTATGTCAGGGCACTGACAATATCTGCCAAATATTACGCCCAGAGTAAACTTTAGCGTTAATCTGAAAATTCTTATCCCCCCGCCCCTCCTTACCTTCCCCCAAGAAACAGGTGGCTAACACCGGCATAATTTTCATCTCTGGGAAGTTGACAACACGATCAACAAACATAAATATAAGAATGAAGACAGAAACTGAGCTCTTACCCGCACAGAGCCCACAGGAACGCAGTTTCGGCAGTGCCATGGTATATTTGGCAGCAGAACCTGGTCACTTATTTTGGGTGCATGGCACGTTTGATGAAATCCTATACACGTACAGGGGCAAAAATTATATTAAAATGAGTGATGCATTGTCATAACAAAAAAGCAATTCAGAGGAAGATGGTAGCTAACAGTCATGAGTAATCACTGAAAAAGAAATGCCGCAGAAGACGGTGCTTTAACAAAATCACTTGTTTTTGTCAGGGCAGCGCTGCCTTTTGAAACAGCATTTTTATGTAGGTATTGCTCAATGTTGCCCAACCTCTATCATAGAGGAGACAACTAAGTTTGTTGGCAGCAAAAATAAAGGAAGAGAAAGAAAGACAGGAGGAACGATGGGTGCCATTCAAAATAGAAAGGTAGGCATGTCAAAGGGAAGCTCAGAGTTGTGCTGCAATGGAGCAACTAAGGGGGACAAGAGTAAACATTGGTGTTGGGTCCGTTTGACATAGTGACCACAATACTGAGCTGTGTGCCCCACAGGTTTGTAATGAACAGTAGTTTTTCTCATTCCCAAGAATTACCTATCAGAGAGGCTAACAATGACAACTATTCCATAGTAAGCACGGTATTTATCAACAAAAAAACTGGTGCATATATTTCAAAGCTCCTTTTTACACATTTATGCTTATTGGCAGCACTGTACTAACTTTAAATGACAAGCAACTCGTTATTTTCAGTCCCCATGAAAAAGAAGGATTGACTGTGGTATTTCATGTTTCAGCATGTTGAAATTGTGGCCTGCCATATTGAAATGCAGTGCTACTGCTTTTGGTAGTTTCTTCTAACAGGCTCCAATCTTGTACAGTTTGCGGAAATAAAGATTTGGAAAAGCCATTTATATTGCAACTCTACCCAGTTGACTTCTTCGGTGCATCAAGACAGGATGATTCTGACAGGTAGATGCGGCTATTAATGCTTGTTTGTTTATAGAAGGTACCATATGTGTTTGTCCTGGCTACAAAAAGTGTTCCAGCTAAGAAATTATTGATGCACTCACAATGCCACTTCTTGAGGCATAACAATAAACAATGAGGCTGTTTCTACGTAGGAGATTCATAAGATGTTTTCTAGCCAAGAAATTATTCGAACACTCTGAGCACCACTTGTGGAAGCTTGAGAAAGAATTAGGTATGTACTCTGAAAATCCCAGACAGAGCTATAGTATCGAACAAAATACAAACTAAGCTACTATCATAAATTTTAAATCATTATGTAGTCTCTCACATTTCGCCCACACTTCCATTCATTATTTAGAATATACCTCCCTTCCTTCAGAATGGAGACACTAAATAATCAGATCATTCTGTTAACTATTTACGCCTTCTCTCTGTACGTTAATCTACCTATTATTGAATGAATTGAAGTGGTCTCGCACAGCGACAAAGGGATAACAAGCAAGCATACATGGTTGAAGTTTACTTTTCATTACTTTTAATAATAAAAATAATAATAATAATAATAATAATTATTATTATTATTATTATTATTATTATTATTATTATTATAATAATATCTGGGGTTTAATGTCCCAAAACCGCCCCGCCACGGTGGTCTAGTGGCTAAGGTACTCGGCCGCTGACCCGCAGGTCATGGGATCGAATCCCGGTTGTGGCGGCTGCATTTTCGATAGAGACGAAAATCTTGTAGGCTCATGTGCTCAGATTTGGGTGCAGGTTAAAGAACGCCAGGTGGTCGAAATTTCCGGAGCCCTCCACAGCAGCATCTCTCTTAATCATAAGGTGGTTTTGGGACATTAAAACGTCACATATCAATCAATGTCCCAAAACCACGATATGTTTATGAGATACGACGTAGTGGAGGGCTCCAGCAATTCGGACCACCTGGGTATTTTTAAAATACACCTAAATCTAAGTACACGAGCCTCAAGCATTTTCGCCTCCATCGAAAATGCAGCCACCGAAACAGGGATTTGATGCCGCCACCTTCGAGTTAGCAGTAGAGTGCCACAACCACTAGACCACCACACCAGGCTGGAAAACTATCATTGAGTTGCTGAAAACAACAGTCCCCCCGATAAAACAATTCAAACTCTTTTACAGCCTTTTTGGCAACCAAACTCTTTCTTCAATAAGCTTAGGATTTCAGCAAGCAATGGATTTTTTTTTTTTTGAAGCTCAGTGGTGGGAATGCCTTCCAGCATTTTGGAGCAGCAATTAGAGAATGCTAAGTTTGCTTTTGGAGCAGCTAACTCAGTGTTTGAAGCAGGCACAGGTTTTTCATGATGCACATGGAGGAAGAAAATTTAGCCTTATTTATTCGATTGTTCCCCCAGTTTACATATAAATTTATACAGAAGCAGCAAGCCCACAAAATCAACAAAAGTAGGATTATGTACAGAAGCGGTGACATAACACAGTGAAGGATATTGCACCAACAAGCTAACTGCATCAAGAAGTTCATAGCAGAGCACACACAAACACATGCCCACGCACACAAATTCGAAGCTCGTTATAGTAAAGCTTTCTTATTACGTACATACATAGAAAGAAACTGCTGGGAATGCGGCTAACTACGCACTAAACGTAGAATGCATTGACCACAAAGTACATAAGCGTGTGCAGGGTTCCCCATTGGGGAGCGGGGGCAGCAGAGGTTCATTGTAGTGCCCCCCTCCCTATCATGTCACTGTGTGGGGGCTTCCTTTGCATCCCCCTTTCGTATAAAGTCAATGCATGGGGCATGGCTCTGTACCCTTCTCAGCCTCCTTCCCTATAATATCATTGTATGGGGCTGGCTTTGAGCCCCCCACCCTCTCATGTGCGCACACCTATAGCCAAGTACCAATTCGCATTCCTCTAACTCCCCTTCATCGCTAAAGCAGAAATGATTACAGTGCCACAGCAAATATTGCCTAAAGTACCCACCACGAAGCCATTACTTTCTTTTTGCCAATACTCAGAAATTATTGGCATTCTCGCATGACCGTCCGATGGAACGCGGTGACAACACCAAAGAGCATTTCGATACTACTGCAGAGTCCGAGATACGCAGCCTAAGCAGAGACTGACATAGCGAAGAAATGAACATAATCAGTTGTCCGCGACAAATGTGTACCACAATCTGCAACTTAGCGAAAACTGACTTTTCAAAAATGCGATACGGTGACAGGGAGCCGATCGTCCACTGGCTAGTTGCTTGCAGCGCTTCCCCTACTTGACGTACACAATGTGCCAAGCCACTTGCGCCCACTCTGCTCCAGACCGTGCACATATGCGGCGAGAAGCCTGTTGCGTTGACGTGACGATGCGAGCTTTTTGCAAGAGAAGCTCAAGCAGTCTTAGCAGTGAACGGAGGCATGTTTCGGCTCTTGTTTCATGACCATGTGTGCTACACTTGCTGTCTAGGTCCCCGCGATTCAAAATGCTCACCTCCACAATGAGCGGTTTTCGTTTCTGCAAAGCGGTGCACACTGAACACGGTCCCGCACAACGATTGAGGCAGCAGCGATCGGTGCCTCAATGCTCTGAGGTATTCGCCAGCTATTAAAAGCGTGCACTAGGCTCAAAGCGGGGCAACGCCACATTTAGGCTTTTTGTCGGTGATAAGTGATACTGACGTGCTTTTCGCTGGTTGCCACATCGCTTTTGTTCTTTGCCAATGATTACCGAAAAAGGCACCGCCGCAATAGCACGGAAGTCGAAATATTTCATAGGCCGATCCCGTGGTTTAGCTGCAGTGCAAGTACACAATGGCGACCACCACGTCATATCAGCTTACAATGCGTGCTGTCAACATCACTTTCGATTACAAAACTATTTTGTGGCACAGCAGTAGCACAAACTAGACAAAAAAGACCCTTTTGGAGCAGTATGGCACAGTAATTTACAGTTGGTTCAGTAATTTACAGTTGACGCAAGTTGGCCCCATTGGCACAGGTTTCCCAGCACTGGAAGCTGCATACATTTATTAGGGGCACTTCTACATGGCCCTATAACATCATGTAGGTGTTCTGAGATAAAACTGAATTACTGTCGAACCCCTTTGTAAGAGACACTGATATAAGAGACAAATAGATTAGATACCAATATGCCTACAGTAAGTGCACATTTACAGGAAAATGCGTACGTGGTACACTGCTTATAAGAGACATCTCATATAAAAGACAAGAATTTGATGCCAGAGCATGCCTCCTATAAAGGGGTTCAACTGGATGCCTGTGTCACACTGGCCCTTTGAAAGGCCATCCAGTCAATGGCCGTCGAAACGCACAACTCTATCGACTCGTGGAAGTTGTCCCACCGCTACATGGAAGTTTAGAACAGCCGTTGAGTAATTAAGACGCTTCTTGCAAAAATTGTGAGCCGCTGCAGATCCTTATTTTCGTATTCATGTCACCTAAAGTAAACAATGTAAGTTCACTTAAAAACTCAAGTATGTCTGTTGATGTTGTTTAAATACTTCAATAAAGTCTCTATTCATAGTTATGAATGTATATTTAGCTTCTAAGTTCCTGAGCGGCGAAACTGAGGCGAACAATACATAGAGAGACAGCATGCTGAGTACAAGCTCGTGGCTATTGTCAAAAGTGCATGCAGTTCACACATACCAAGTGGCGAAAATACTCAAATAATTCACAACACTCACATATACTGCTTTTAAACATACTGGTTAGATTCCTTTTTTTCTAATCGTGTGTAGAAGCACACAATGAACAAGACGGTGCATTCGCGCTGTTTCCGCTTCCGTCATTCAGTGGCCATTGAAATTTCAACGGAGTGTTGGGGTACTCCATCCAATGACTCTATAGACTAATGACTCAATGACCTCCGAAACTGTCCGTGTGGCAGTTCGTGCTTGACAGTTGAGCCAACAGACCACTGATTCGATGGCCTTCAAACGCTGTGTGACACGGGTATTACAGTGATAAAAAATCCTTAGAATAACGGTTGTTGCTGGAGATAATGATTTTACAAGCAGATCCATCTTCTTAAAGACAAGTCCCTGAAATGTTAAAGCCTTTGCAACCCTTAACGTCTACCAAAACTGGCTTATGAAACTTCTTTTAAAATTCACAGAACTTAACAAATTTCTGACACTATACTGAACCTTGTTCAATTCATATTGTGTCATGAACATCAAATACTATAAAAACAATTAATAAAGTTCTCAAAATTCAGATCCACACACAGTTAAACCTGGATATATATAATGAAAGTGACTAATTCCCCCAAAAAGTCATGGCAAAGAAGTTTTTATTATGCAATTTTCGCACAACAAAATGCAAAATTAAACTTAAAGAGAACTGAAGGCAAAGCTCACCCAAACATTTATTTAGCGGTAAAAAAATGTCATCATTGCGATAGCAATTATACAGACATTTTCAACGGATTTCGCATTGTTGATAACAATCTCCCACGCATTGTAAGTTCTACGCATTGCAAGTGAAGGCGTGCGAGTGGGATGGGCAATGACCGCTGCTGAAGCACAGATCAAACGAATCGGCCCATCTCCATTGCTCAGAGGGCGCATGTGATAACATCTACCCCGTGCATGTTGGACCTGTCTTCGAATACTCAAGAAAAGAGGAAACACCCCAGCAGTCTTGAAACGCTGGTGATGGGGGAAGGTCGCTCGAGCAGCAACAGTGAACTTTGACTTTAAAGGCGCGCGTGCTATCTCGGCAAGCATCATAACACGGCTCATATACCCTTCCATGTACTGGGTCCTTGGTGACAAAAATTCATTATATCAAGAGTGTCTCTCACTGCCACTTTGTTACAGAGAAGTTGCAAATACTGGTGACAGTTAGTGGCCAGTCTTCTTATAACACTACAGTTTATTGCTATCTTATTCATTGCTTTGCCCTTGTGGTGAAACTGATGTTTTAGCTGACGGTTGTTAGTGAGGGCACAGGGACGTGGCGCCGACAAGAAGAGCCGTGTCCGCAAGTGCTCCGTGAATTTTCCGGCTCCATTGTGGGAATTTATGTGTGCGGCCAATTTCAACTATTGCCATGGCATCCTGAAGTTGTTCCGCACCGACTGACACCAACTACAGCTGTAAGTGACCAGAACTTTGTATTTTAGAAGCCTAAACGCACCTGCCTATCGTGCAAGCTCGACAACGCCATCGCCGCCATGTAGGCGGCTGCAGGAACGCTACCGTGCGCATTGCGCGCGTACACGATGGCTCTCGCGAATGAACCCTCAGACGCTATTGCGCGTCCCAAACCCTCGCGGATGACGGACACGCGGCGCCAAGAGCTTGAAAATATGGATTTACAAGGCTCTACAGCTAAGAGCCTCTCAACGCCAAATGAAACAAACGGTCAGAACACCGAGACCGACAGCCAAAACCAAGCGGATAGAGCCTGGCAAACGGTGCTCACTCTGCGGCGGAAGAAGGCTCTTGCGAAAGAAAAGAAGGCCAAGTCCATAGATTTTTTCGACGACGTCGTACCACCAACAAGTATCCCCTGCTGAAGCAACCAGAAAATCTAAATATAGGCCTGCCCACAGGCGGCTACCCCCCCCCTGCCCAAAGACGACTTCAATATAGTGGTGCAACCACACCAAGGGCTACCGGTCAAGACCCTGACTAGTCCACTACTGGCAGACGCCGTGATAGAAGCTTGCAACGGAAAAATATCTGGTGAGCAATTTTTGCTCAGAATCAAGCAAGGTTCCAACATCTTCACTGTTTCGACGCCGCACCAGACAGTGGCGGACCACGTGAGGCGTATTACCACCCTAAAGATCAACGGCCGGCCACACTCAGTCAATGCCTACGTAGCGACAAGCGAACTAAGGGTGTCATTCACGGCTTAGACCCCCACACGACGCCTGAAGTGCTAAAAGCCAATCTCCGCATACGCACACAGGGTGTCGAAATTCTGCAAGCACGGATGTTTAAAAACACCACGACGGCCGTTATAACATTTTTCATAGGAATTGCACCTCGGTACGTCTATTACAACGGCGGAGAACTTGCTTGCTACCACTACAATGTTACCACCCAGGTGTGCAAAGTGTGCCATCAGGTTGGTCACCGTTCGGACGTTTGCCCCCAGCCAGACACTCAAGTGTGTCACGATTGTGGACAACGGGATCCTGCAACCGGACATGAGTGCTCTCAGAAGTGTGCAGCTTGTGGCGAGGGTCATTTGACAGGCGACCGAAGTTGCAGAAAACGACTTAAACCTCCGCAGAAAAGAACCTCATGGGCTAGTCTGCACCAGCCTACTCTGAATGACACCTCACCAAAGCCACCTCAACGCCTCCGCTGGTTCAGTTCTGATGATGAACAATCTGCCCTGGACCACTGTCCGGAGTCACCAGAGACTCGCCCAAGGTTTGTTTCTAGATACAGATCTAGATCGAGATCCCGGACCCGGAAGGACTCTTCTCACAAGACCCCACCCCAATTTCACTCGCACAAGTCACCTAAATCCGGGGCTCCACGCTCAGAGATCAAGCAAGCGCCCGAACATGGCGAGGTGAGCTATGCACAAGTTGCTTCTCCCGCTGCTCCTAAAACGGCTAATCCAGAATATAAAAAAATTATTAGCGAGAACAAACTCCTCCGTGAAAGCTTGGCAGAAATAAAACGAGAGTTGGCCTCCCTCAAAGCTAACCGCGGTATGGAATCGAGCCAAAAAACACTTTCTAAAGCAACCGGCACATCTGGCCAGGTTACGATCGAGTCTAATTCTATGGAAGGTACATAAAAACAAGTAATGCAACAACTGCAAAGCATGCAAAGCTTTCAGCAGCAAATGTTTGCCGAATTTCAGAACCTAAAAAGTCATGTTGACGAATCTATTGCCAGCATAAGGGCCAGTGTTCTTAAACGGCCTAAAAGCAGCCCGGGTGCTCCGTCTATCCGTCGTCCGAAGCAACTCCCAACCTCGGACAGCTATAGCACTATTCATGGCGAGTAAAACACGAGCGCACACCGAATATCTCGAAATTTGGCAATGGAATTGCCGTACCTTCCACAAACGTGCGGCCGCTCTACAACAATTTCTTAATACCGCGCCAGTCAAACCTGATGTCATTTGTCTGCAAGAGGTTGGCAATAAGCCAGTCAAATTGAGTGGCTACTACACGATATCAAATCCAGGCTACCCTAAAGTCGTTCTTAAGGAAATAGCGACTAGTATAGATTATCTGGTGACTAGCAGCATTAACCACGAAATCATAAGTATACTATCGCACAAGCGTAGCAAAGCCAAAACCATAATTACGAACGTGTATAGCTCCCCTAAAGAAAAGAGGGCCGATTTTGACGCGCTCATTCGGTATGCCAAGAGTAATTCCAGCATCCAGGATCGACTACTGCTTCTCGGGGACTTTAATGCCCCTCACACTACCTGGAGGTACCGAAAAGATACCCCGAAAGGCCGGGAACTCGAGCGAGTTGTTGATGCGCATGGGCTCCAACTTCTCGTACTCCCGCAACACCCGAGAAGATTGGGTAACAGCGTCAGCGCTAACACATTTCCTGATCTTGCATTCATAAGTAATGTTGACGAGGTGTTCTAGAGCAACCTAGAAGAGAATCTCGGCAGTGACCAATATATTTTGAGCGTATCGATTGCCTCCCCCAAAATTCGGCAGTTTCATGGCCATGTATTAACAGATTGGGTAACTTATCGTGAAGTCCTACTGCCCGAAATTTTACCGGATAGCGCTGAAGATTGGGCAACGCACATATGAGAGGCTCACAAAGCAACTTCTAAGCGGGTTGCACTCACAGCAGAAACCCCGGTAGTCGATAGCCATCTGATACATATGTGGGAATCCAGGAGAGGGTTGACCAAGCGATAGAAACAACAGCGACTCAATAGAAAATTGCGCCATAGAATTACTGAGATATCTGAGCAGGCAAACGCTTACGCGCAGCAGTTAGAGACGGCGAGCTGGGCGAATTTTCGCGACTCACTCCGAGGAATCTTACACACCTCCAAGACATGGGAAATACTGCGCAACATAATGGAACCTGGTAAAACCAAAACGGCAGCAAACTGAACTCTTAAGAAGCTCGCTGGGGAATTCCCAGGAACAGATGACGCCCTCCTCGCTAAGCTCCGAGACAAGTACATAGGCGCGTTCACAACTCCCCCGTGCACTTTAGCATACCAAGGCCAGGAAAACGCAGTGCTCGACGCACCGATCACCAAGGCAGAACTAGTCACGGCCGCGCAAGCAGCAAAGCGCAATACTGCCCCCGGACCTGACCAGCTAACAAACGCGATGATTCGGAACCTGAGCGATGAACACCTGGAACAACTTACTCGGTATTTTAATGAACAGGTATGGGAGAAGGGCATGGTTGCTCAACATTGGAAGGAAGCCAAAATTATTTTTATTCCGAAGCCAGGAAAAACACCGGACCTACAAAACCTAAGACCAATATCATTAAAATCCTGTCTTAGCAAATTATTCGAAAAGGTGATTCACACACGTCTCACGACTTACATTGAAGATCGGAACCTTTTCCCAACAAGCATGTTTGGATTTCGCCAACATTTATCAATGCAGGACGTCTTCCTTCTACTTTGGGAAGAGGTACTCTGCAATAACACGGTCGGTGCAGAACATCACGTCGTAGCTCTTGATTTGAAAAGTGCATTTGACACTATGTCCCATGAGCTCATCTTATCTCAGCTAAATGACATCGGTTGTGGGCAAAAGATATATGACTACGTTTGCTCTTTTCTAACCTCTCGCACTGCTACAATAGGCCTAGGCAATACACGCTCAGATCAGTTTCCTATGCCCTATAGAGGCACACTACAAGGGGCGATACTATCTCCTCTTCTCTTCAACATCGGCATGAGACGCTTAGCAAGAAAACTAGACAGCGTTTCAGGGCTAGGGTACGTGTTCTATGCGCATGATATTACCCTATGGGCCAACAGTGGCTCTTTGGGACAAAAAGAGCAAATCCTACAAGATGCAGTGACCCCTGTTGATGACTTCGCTTATCAGAGCGAAATGAGCTGTGCTCCCGATAAATGTGAATTTATTAGAATCCGAGGCAGAGGCCGCCGCATTCACGAGCCGGTCAACCTTTTTCTAGGAGACCACAAGATAAAAGAGGCACAGAAAATGCGAGTCCTCGGACTGTGGCTACAAAGCAACAAGCGAGTGGACCACACAATAAAAACCCTCTGAACAACGGTGAAGTAGATCTCCCGTATGATTTATAGAGTCACTTATCACCGAAAAGGTTTCAAGGAAGCTGAGACGCTCCGGTTGGTTTAGGCTTTTGTCCTCAGTCGGCTAACATATAGTCTTCCTTTCAAAGAGATCAATAAAACTGATTTAAAGGCCCTAGATGCGTTGATACGAACATCGTACAAGGCGGCTCTCGGCCTACCACTTGGAACGTCCACAGAACGTCTCGAAGCCCTCGGTATACACAATCATTATGAGGAGTTACGCGCAGCAGTGCTCATTTCTCAACGGGAGAGGCTTAACTTAACCACTACTGGGAGGAAATTGCTACGCCGTGTAGGTTACCCAGCTCATCCTCAATATGCGGGAGAGGAACAGGAGTCCATGGCTAAACAGCTACGTGAAAAGATTCTAGTATCCCCTATCCCCAAAAACATGGGCCCCCGATATCACAAAGGTCATAGGAGTGCATGAGCTCTCAAGCTACAGCGGCAATTCAGGAACAATCTGGACACGGTGTACACAGATGTCGCCCTATGCGGCACGAACAAGTACACGCTCGCAGTTGTAGGAGCGGCTCTGGATCAAGGCCTTTTGACTTGCGCCACGGCACGAGCCGCGTCCGCGAATAACGCTGAGGCTTTAGCTATCGCGCTTGCTATTAAAGCTAAGGATATTCTGGGACGATCGTCCCTTGTTTTCACCGATTCCATGGTCGCATGTAGACTCTTTCTTACGGGAAGACTACCACACAACACCATTCGCTATTAGGACCGGACCTTATGCAGGACCATGCTATCATCTGGTGCCCGGGTCACGCAGGACTCGATGGCAATGAGAGAGCGGACGGCGCAGCTCGTGCTTTAACCAACCGAGCGGCCTACCACTCCAACGACAGCCCCTTTTTACCGCGAGATATCCCTGAAAACCAACGGCTTGAGTGACGAAGGTACAGTGTACCACACACAGCTTTACCCGGCCAGAATTCTTATGACTGGCGCCGTATACAAACAAACACATATCCAAATCTTTCGTTGAAGCATGCCATTCACCCTGCGATGTACAGCGATAGTTGTCCGTGGTGCGGAGGCAGGCCCACTCTCACCCACATAACGTGGGATTGTCGGAAAAGGCCAACCGAAATTGACTCGCCGCAAATAGCCGGCAAAATTTTCGCAAGGGAGCAGTGGAAGACTTTGCTCGCCAGCGAGGATCTGGGAGTGCAACTAGCACTCCTCGACCAGGCACAGCGGGCCGCTAAAGCCAGTGAAGCCCTAAAATAGAGGCCCCACCCACATGCTCCCCGTATCTATTTTTTTCCTTGTTTTTTTTTTTTCAAATAAACGTTTTGATATATGTTAGTGAGGGATGAGAATACTCAACGTTCATTACAATGGCGCTCCGTCATCCTCTAGCAATGGCCTTTGTAATTGCCTCCTGCAGGCAACGTCACGTTGCCAGAGCTAATCGCAAAGGCCATGGTCTAGCGAACACACAGTGCAGTGAAGAACGACATAGCACGTGACGAGCCGACTACAAAGATTCGTTGTTGTCACTGTGGCTTCGGACAGTTTCTACCAGTGCCTGCCTAATCTAACATCTCTTCATTAGTGACGATACAGTTGCCGGCATCAAATAAAAATGCAATCTGAGCATTGTCGGGGGCCAATCCATGCACGTGCAGTGAGCATGTGCATGGCGTCTAAAACGAGTGAATGACATGGACACCACGTGCAGAATACTATTAGAAAATGTGCTCTCCATATGCAGAGCAACCCCACATATGTGGTGCAAGCTTGAGGTGGAACAACACAAAACCAAATTTTTTATTAGCGGCATCACCTGGTGTTGCTTTAACAGTACTGTTCAGAGACTTTTGCAGCAACAAAGAGTGGCCAGTGCAAAAGTTTTTAAAGTTCTCTCTCTCTTTTTTTTGAAGTGAAGGGGTAAAGATGCATTTACTCAAGTGTCTGCGACAGCAAGAACGGCAGCAATGCCGGCTCGAAGGGCGCAGGCCCAGAAGGCTCGTCTCAGGCACTATCAAGCTCTCGCTTTCACTCCGCTGTCACCGACGCCACCGCTTCACATTTCATCGGCAACGGGCAACCGCAGAACGCACATGCTGGTGCCAAAGTGACATATTCCAACCTTGTTGGTGCCAAAAATTCATTATATCAAGGGTGTCTCTCCCTGCCACTTCGTTGCATGATGATGATAATATGTGGCTTTTTATTGGCGCAAGGACCATACTTGGCCAAAGGGCACCATGAAAAATTACATTAAAAAAGCATTAATGTGTGGTTTACAGTGACATGTGAAAGATACAAACTATGAGACTGCTGCGTAGCTGTATAGGGGCCTAAAAATCTACAA
Source organism: Rhipicephalus annulatus (assembly GCA_013436015.1). Classification (NCBI taxonomy): domain Eukaryota; kingdom Metazoa; phylum Arthropoda; class Arachnida; order Ixodida; family Ixodidae; genus Rhipicephalus; species Rhipicephalus annulatus. The sequence goes on along the minus strand of WOVY01010937.1, from coordinate 1,175,454 downwards.
TTTAAGATGGGTAAAAGATATATGTATTTAAAATCATGAGGGTGGCATGAAATGCTTCTAACACAGATCAATGGCAGTGGTCGTTGAATTTAAAATGAGGTATATGGCATAAGCACGAATGCCTCACCGATAACCCTCGAGTCCAAGGGTCACGAGGCAGGTGCTATTTTAATGTTCCAACACAGCAGCAACCTCTACTCGGAGAGGTCGTGCTACGGGGATGCCTGGAAATATGACTTTAAAAGTATTGACATTCTTTAAAAACGCGAACAGTGATTTATAACTAAAAAGCGGTTCTCTATCTATAAACATCGAAGGGTGCAAGGGCATTTGATGGAGGAAGAGAAATGGGAAGTGTTTTTTTCTAAGTGTGTCTAATTCTCTGCACTTTACTAAACATGAAGCATGGTGAGTGGTTCACCGCACTTATCGCATAGAGGTGGATCACCACCGGACAAAAGGTGTGAGTGAGTACTATGTGTGTGTGTTATCCTTAATCTGGTGAGTGTGACTTCCGTGTGGCATGACCTCAATACTGGCGGCCAATTCCCGAGACTTGGCTTAATGAGGTGGATTGTTCTGCATTTGTGCGTCACACAGCCGCTGCCAATGATCCCTCAGCTTTCGTTTAAGATAGGGTTTGAGGTCAAGAGCAGGAACCGCTATAGATATATTGACAGTGGTATTCTCGTGGGCGGAAACAGCTAGTCGATCTGCCAACAAGTTTCCTTGAATCTTGCGGTGTCCTGGCACCCAGAAGACTATGACATATTGTTTCTGCATGTAGATTGTGCATAAAAGTGAGTAAACAAAGGCAAGGACAGGGTTCGTGTGTTTTTTAAAGGTTTTCATGGTTGTTACCACGCTTGGAGAATCTGTATATATTACAGCTTCTGCCGACTTCATTTCTTTGATATGTTTGATGGCCGATAATAACGGGTATGCCTTTGCAGTAAAGATGCTCATATTGGGGTGCAGAACACCTACATCTGAAAAAGATGGACCAACCGCGGCATAGGACACAGAAGTATGAGATTTTGAGGTATCGGTAAAGAATTTCGAGAAAGTGTATTTGTGCTGTAGTTCAAGAAAGTGTGTACGGATATGTGCAGTAGGTGTATGTTTAGTAACCTCCACGAAGGACACATCACAGTGTATGAGTTACCACTGCCCAGTGGGAGATTTGCAGCGGGAGCTGCCAGATGGTGTTGGAGAAGTGGCACGCCCATTTCCTGAGCTAGGCTCCTTACACGCAGCGAGTAGGGCTGCCTCAAGGAAGGACGGTTGTCAAATAATGCTGAACTGGAGAGATTGTTATATGTAGAGAGTGCAGGTGCTCCTTGTCACAGTTTACTTTCAGAAAATACACAAAAGCCGGGTAAGATCGCAGCAGGTGAAGCGACCACTCGTTCGATACAGCGTACAGGCTTTCTACGGGGCTCGGCCACTTCGTTGCATAGAGGTTGCATATACTACATGCACTTCCATGGAGTAACAGCGGGGGAAAGAAAAACTTTGCAATATCCAGGAAGTCGTTGTATGAAGGTTCATCATAGGCAAGTTTAACTGTAACACTTCCACTTTAAAAATAGCTATTCCTTTGTTTTTAGTGGTGTCCAATGGGCTTTCATACTGCTTCTATGTAACTTAGTGGAAAGCAGCAGTGCAGCTAAATGAATATGGCATTTAATGTCACACTTCTGGCCACTTGTGATGGCAGATTGCAGCAGCAGCGTGAGCATAAACATTTTAATACCTCAACTACTACAGTTTGTCAAACCTGCATTTCTTTTGACCTTTATCTAGTGTGTTGTATGACGGAAGTATGGAGACCTTCATTAATGCAGTACTCAACTGTAAATGTGGTCGCTGGCTTTCGAGTTCAACAGATTTTTTTTTTTTAACTTTAATGAAAGTGCTTTCTGTAGAAAGAGAATTTCATAGGTGTCTACACTCTGCATAAAATGTTGAATTTAAAGGTAACCAAGCAAAGTGCAGATTATACTAACTTAGAAAAATGTTTACCTGTAATCTGTTAAAATAGAGACTGAGTATACATCTTTTAGATAATTTACCATTTCTTTATATCTAATTATACATTACACCTGTGTTATTTGCAATTCGTTTCAACTATAGTACCATAGCAAAACTAGCCCCATTTGTGATTAAGTGGCTGGTGTGCCACAGTTTTTACAAAAATAAAAAAATGTCTGATTAACCTAAATACCTACAAAAACGAATAGTAATGCTTCTCAAAGCCCTGTCTAGAGTACTGAAGCATAAAGGTTTTATACAAGAAAAACAAGGTCAGAGAAGCAGACAAAGCTGCTCTGACCTTGTTTGTGTGTAAGCATAGACAGCTTGTCTAAATAAGTACAAACTCGAACTAATGCCCACCTTTGTTGCAAGTGTCACAGATGACAATCTCATTCGGAGGTTCCGACTCCCCTGTTGTGCAGACGCTACACACAAGGTCATTGTCCTGACCAGAGTCAGAGTCGTCAAAAGATGGGTCAACAGCACATGAGGTGTCAGGATCTATGAAAACAACAAACCCCTTTCGAAAATCAACAAGTACATCAGGAATTTTTTAGTTGAGTACACAAGATCCTTAAAAGGTGGCCCGTAGGGGTGTGTGAATACTTGAAATTCCAAAAATTCTTCAAATAGTAAAGCAAAACAAAGAGGCAAGTGAGTTGGTACTCATCCATTACAGTGCAAATGTAGTGCAAAAAAGACACGGACAAAAAAGTCTACACCACAAGCGCTTAATCACAACTGAAAGCTTTAATGCCTAAACCGAAAATATATAACACTTACACTTGGTGCTCGACTAAATCCTGTGCATGCGCATCGTGCTTGCTATTTGATTCGATTCACACTAAAATTTTACTATTTGAAGTATTCGAACTTCCCGAAAACAAATACAGTCGACATACAATTGGCAGTGGCTTCTTACACTCTTCACCCCATCATACTACTATCACTTTGAGCAAAACTGCCTTTCGGACTCTGCTAAGGTTGCAAATGTATCGACTATAGCTGTGCGAATAGCAAAATTTTGGGTGTAAAGCAAATTCAAATATCGAAGTATGAGTGCAAATCTTATTGAATAATTCTTGCATATTTCTACTATACTTTTCAAATAGTTCGAAGCAAAATTGAAAAAAAAAAAAGTTGGAGGGGATGCCTAGGCATACTCTTATGAAATATACAAACATGTAAGTGTTTCTTTTCACTAGGTTGAAGCACTGGCGGGGTAACATTTTCATGGTCTCACCAAGATTGAGGCAATACAGGGGCCGAATTGTATTAGTACATGTTATGGTGCAACCAAAGTGTTGCCAACAGCGCTTCGCATAGGAAAGGCAAAGATGCCATTTCCTCAGCCTCCTCTGTTCAACTTTTGTGTTAGCCCAACAGATGTGGCAGACAAGGTCGTGCTCCCTTCAAGTTAGCAGTTCCAATTCTTCCTTGCAGACGTCAACATACAAACAAGAACATTCGAAATTTCGATTGCTAAAAATCTTCGACGCCCGATTTCATGGACCTTCTGCCCAAATTTCAGGTCCAAAACAGCATTAACTGAGCTCCCACCTCTGCCAATCTATCATCTTCAAGTTGGAATCGGTGTTTCCTTGTGTCAATACATTTGCAACTGTAACAGAGCCTGAAAAGCAGCTTTGCTGCAATACGGGAGTGTGGTGAGGTGAACCGTATGAAAATCTGAAGGAGCCACGTTTAATTTGACGTTACTGTTTTCAAACGTTCGACCAAAACGAAGCCTGAAGGCAGCTTTGCCACAATACAATAATGTGATGAGATGAAGCATATTAAAGATCTGAATGGGTGGCTTTTAATCGGACAGTGACTGCACGCTTCTTTGGGAAGTTCAAATAGTTTGAATACTAAAATTCCAGAGCCAACCGAATAGCAAACACTATTAAAGATATTCGAAATTTTGAATATTCGCACACCTCTAATATTGACTAAAGAAAACGCTGGTTGCCTCATGGAGATACAAAACACTGTTACAATGACTTCTTCATATTTTTACAATATGATCCACTGCATCACATTCTGGTACTAGGGCAAAGCTGTCTTTAGGAGTCAGCAAAGGCTCCAAGTTGGTAGACTTGCGAAAGTACTGGTTCAAGCCTACACAGCAGAGGTGGGGGCTTTAATTAATGACATTTTGGACCAGAAAGCTGGAAAAAAATCGGACGGAGATTTTTAGCACCCGGCATTTCCGATGTTTTTTACTTGAAGGAAGCATGCCCTTGTCTGCCGAATCAGTTGGGCAACCACAGAAGTTGGAGAAGAGAGAGGCAGAGAAAACGGCATCTTTTCCTTTAATGTGTGATGTGTTGCGACACCACATTGGTTTCACCAAATCATGTAAATAAACACAATTCATTCTCTGCATTACCACATTCTAGATAAAACTAGGGAACACCATCCCTCCAGCACCAACCCAGCCGAAAGAAACATTTCGATGTTGCCATCTCACAAGAATATTTGTAAGAATGCTTTGCAACCTTTTTTTTTTCTATAATTTCACTTCAAAGTATTCAAAAAATATTAAACAAATATTTGACAATTGAAAAATATTCAGTTCAATTCAAACTCAAACTTTAATATTCGAATATGCCTTGCACCCATAATTTGCTATTCACACAGGTCTGAAAATCTGTGCAAAGTAATGCCTAAGGTATGTATGTGACAGTATACAGGTGCACTAAAACAGAAAACAAACCAATGCTGGACTTACCTGAATGTCGATTGTAGCCCTTCCCATTGACGATCTTTTCTGGGGGAATACTAGGAAAGACTTTGCCGTTGAGGCATACCTTGGCCGAAGTACCGTGCTCGGCAGAGTTTCCAAGGTCATGACCAGGCAACTGCACATAAAAACATTTGTCATACACTCAGGTCCTTTTTTTTAATGCAGGAAACTAGCACTTGATATGTTTTTTAATAAAACATGCATGTTTCTTGTGAAATATTATATTCCACAAAAAATCATGGTTATTACCGTTGAACCCCTTTATAAGAGACACTGATATAAGATACAAATGGGTATAAGAGGCAGCAGTATGCATACAGTAAAATACGGGGGATAGGAAAATGCATACGAGGTACCCTGCTTATAAGAGACATCTTGTATAAAAGACAAGAATTGCTGCCTGGAGCATGCCTCTTATAAAGAGGTTTACCTGTATGTGGAAAAAAATGACTAGCCGCAAAGCAAACCATTAAAAAATCAGCCCTAACATAGCCGCTAGTCAATTATTCTTGCTTTTAGACAGGACCCAAATAAATAACAGCAAATTAAATTGTATTACGACAAAAATGGGGAAACTGTAAAAATCAGGTATCTCATACTAAATATGTAAACCTTGAAAGAAGTGTAATTGGGCGTGGCTCCATACTGTAAAGGACTGTAAAGAATGTACTCTGCAAATGAGCTACCTCGACTTTGATTGATATGCCGGGTTTAACGTCCCAAAACCACCATATGATTATGAGAGACGCCGTAGTGGAGGGCTCCGGAAATTTCGACCACGTGGGGTTCTTTAACGTGCACCCAAATCTGAGCACACGGGCCTACAACATTTCCGCCTCCATCGGAAATGCAGCCGCCGCAGCCGGGATTCGAACCCGCGACTTGCGGGCGCTACCCCTACTTTCCTAGGGATCCATAATCCGATTATACACGGTAAGGCTGCAATACATTTTTGTCTTCACATTTTTTCTGGATACTGAAATAAACTACATCCTAGCAATTGTCATATATATATGGGCATATAAAATTATAAAGCTATATATACTTACGATATACAGTTGTTCCAATCCTGAGTGCTTAGACAGTACAAATTTAAGACATGATGACAGCAGTACCAACAATACAAATTGAGAGCTAAAATGTGCCAGTTTTATCTGAATTCTCTTGAGTGAAACCATACCTGTACAATTATATAACTACATTGTTATGCTTGTTAGTGTGCATCTTGAAATGATTATTTTGCTGCTTCGCTTTACAAACAACAGCCAGTTTTTTTTACAAGAACAAAACGTTTAGTACACAATGTTAATTTTTAGAAAGTGCACAGCTTGTATTAGTGGTGCGAAGATGCAACCATCAGCGAAGCTAGTGTTTGACCTAGCAAAAATTTGCTAGTAATGCCAAGCTTTTGCTAGAGATGCTAAGCATTTGCTAGAAGCACCAAGTTAGGCCAGACTTGGCTAGACAAGTCACTTGACTATCTGTAACTTTAAGTTTCATAGGGGTGTACGAATAGTGAAATTTCATCTCAAATAGAATCAAATAGTGCCAAATATTGGCCAAAAATATTGAAAAAATACTGAATACCAAATATATTATAGAAAATTGAAAGGAAGAACGAAGAGATGACTACTGCCCATGTCCACGAGCGCAAAATGCAGTGAGTGACCCTCAGTAAAAGACTACAAGTTGTCATGCAAAACACAAACTGTTCCGCATGACCTTGGTTCACACTCTCTTACCGTGATGCCATGGTGTTCCCTGCAGCTGTAAACAAGCACTCACTACCTCAGAAGCAGGAATGGGAAGGTATCACAAAGCAATTTCAGCTATACCTCGATCAAGCGCAGCTCCATGTCGCTTCCAATACTTCAAAGATTCATCCTTTCTTGGGATCAGGGGCTCATTGAAGCATTTTTTAACCTTTTGAATGTAAAATGTGAGCTCAGTATGGTATCTTTCTTTCTACTTTTTGATGGCAGCAGTTTAAAGGGACACTAAAGAGCTAAACGACTTTTTGTGTATTAGTAAAGTACAATTTAACAACCTTAAAACACCACACTTAGCGCGTCATGACGCTTGGTAAGCAAGAAAACACGTGAAAAGAAAATGCGGGTGGAGACATCACCGTTAGATTCCCACATCAAACACCGTGACGTAGTAAATTTTGAAGGCATCTACTGAGTCCAGCATAGCTTCTATACGATAAAAAAAAAAAAACCACATTGTCATCTGTGGATACCATAGACCTAGCACACGAAGTTAAAAAAAAAGTCATCATGGCAATGTCGCGAAAAGACGAAAAATACATTATGCAATTTGTTATGTCATGTACAGAGATTTCAGCGCAAAATTTAAAAATGAAACTTCAACCTTGATTTTTGCAGCTAATAACAAACTTACGACAGTGAAACTTACGGCATTAAATTTCTCAGAGTGCAGTTTATCAATCCAAACCAAGTCACTGTTTCTCTTTAGTGTCCCTTTAACAGTCTCCCAGTCAGCTCTCTGGCCTTCTTTGCTGGAGCCACCACGCACGGAAACAACGTAACTTCCTTTAAATAAATATGAGCCCGCTTCTCAACCAGGATATCAACAAAAGGCCTACTGTAACAATGTTAGAGTTAATTTAAGCCATCCCACCCAAACTAAGTTCCAAAATCGGCCTTTGTCGCATCTAAGATATTTGGCCTGTCGAATTATTTGAAACTTTGAATTATAGCTATTAAAAAGTCGGATTATTTAACAAGGTATTATTAGAATCAAATTTGAAATTCAAATATTTGCACACCCATACACTTTAATCCCCTGACTAGCTATTACACAATGTCGAGTGATTGTAGTCACATGACTAAATATTACATGATATTTAGTTGTTTGAATAGATGTTAAGTGATTTTAGTAACGTGACTAGATGTCATATTTTAGTCATGTGACTATTATGTGATGTTACAGGAGTTTAGTCACGTCATTCATTTAACAGGATGTTACATGATTTTTAGTAACGTAACAGACTCGCCCACCATAGTTTTTGGGCTCCCCACCAGGCAAACCGAAACAAGTGTTGTGAGAGCAAAGCAGAAGTTGAAGAGAACAAAGCGAGCGCACACCGGTTCATGATTATAATTTTTGTTCACACTACCCGGCACAACGAAAAGGTTAAAGAGCTCCGCTTTTAAAACTTGAGAATGATGCCCCCCACATATGGCTGTCCGACTTGACAAAGAAAAAACGGTATGCAATGCTTACGTCACGAAGACATCGCTTTCCGCAGCTGTGAAAATATTTGCAAAACCGGGCCCCAGTAGACTCTCGTTAAACGGGGTGTAAAGAGACCAAGAGATTACTTTCCACTTCACAGGAACTTCATTTACTGAGAGATGAACAGGGGTGTAAAATACAAGTGCTAAACCAATCATATCAAGACAGTTGTTCTAATAAAGCGGCAATTTCGTTTCATGAAAGTCTAATGTACTTTCACGCAAGAGCACATATGCAGAAGCTCCGTCCCTATAGCTTTCCCTCTATTTCCAGAAAAAGTTGTCTATGAGAACAATACCAAAATTTTCTTTGCCTGCTGTGAAGTCCCGAAAGATTTGAGATGTTCGTACACCATAATATACACAGTGCCAGAACTGTGATCCATAATCTGCAGACATAAATCCTACCACTACACAGTCGCTTTTACATAACTGCAGCACGTTCATGATGCATGCACATGGGAGAGATGCTTACATGTTCAATTGGAATTCAACACACTGACTTTTGCTAACAATACCTTACTATTACAACACCATCAAAACTGCAATTTCTCACCTCATGATTTTTGTGACGATGCTTGACGTCCTTTTTCACCTTGAAGAAATTAAACCATACACTGCAATTAGCAACTGCTACCTTTTTAAGTAAGCGTGATAGAAGTGTACTTACTGTAACGCAAGAAAAAAAAAAAGAACGAACAGAATCTTGTTTGTTGGAAATGCTCACAGGCTTGTTTAGAATCAACAATGTTTAACTACTTCAATTAAAACAGGTGTACACTTTGACTTGCTAGCATGACAAAAAATTAGAACTTTAAAAAGCTGTGTTATGGTATTTCTAAATGTTATCCAAAGCAGTCTGTTCATCTAATTAAAATAAATCCATTGATAAGTCCATCTACTTGAGAAATTTCATTTTTCACACAAAACCATCGTTAATGGTTATTTTCATTAGCTTCTACTCAGTTTATTATTTTCTTGCCATTGACATTGCTGTATGTCACCAATCCCATCCTCAGGTTAAAAAGTTTAGAGGTCTTTACTTTATACTCTACACTAAAGAGTACGGCCTTGGCTCAACATTATAGTCGTACATGTCCATATTGCCGCATTCAACCTGCAGAGGAGAGCTCGCACAGCCAGAGAGGAAGACGAAGCTCTTGCCCGGTCCTCTTTACGAGCGCCTTTCATTTTTAATTAAAGTGAGCTCTTCTATATCGAACTCCTGCAGTGTCTGCGTCGTGACACTGGTGCAGGTGCTGGGTACATGTCCAGGACACCTTCCAACAGCCCAAGATCTAGTCCACAAAGACTTCCGCTCGTCGAAACACCCGATCACCGCGCCAGCCGCCGCCTGTTAGGCCTGAGCCCAGAGTTCGGTCCTTGGACGGAAAACATGACCGCGCCGAAAAGCAGTTGCCCCACCATGACGAGCCCAAGCACGACACAGGTGACTGTTTTCACCCCTAAAACTCCTGTGGACTTCCATGGCAACACATATGAGGACGCAGATGACTGGCTTGAGGAGTTCGAGCGCACAGCCAACGTTAACGGGTGGAACGCCGCACAGAAGTTGGGGTACGTGTATTTCCCTCTTCAAGACGGGGCTCGCACGTGGTTCACGAATCGCGTGTGGTCAACGTGGGACGAGTTCCGGCGGAAATTCCTGGACACCTTCGCAAACACCGAAAGGCGGGAGCATGCACAACGACTCCTTGAATCACGGATTCAAAAGCCAAACGAGTCTGTTGCTATGTTTGTTGAGGACATGGCTCGTCTCTTTCATCGAGCCGATCCCGATATGTCCGAAAACAGAAAGATCAGCCACCTCATGCGTGGTGTCAAAGAGCAGCTGTTTGCTGGTCTCGTACGGAACTTACCTTCAAGCGTCAACGAATTTTCGAAGGAGGCGACCGCCAAAGAACGCGCACTACAGCTACGGTACCGCCAGTACGACCGTCCAAACAACAGCAGACAAATCAGCGCAACCGCCGTGACCACTGTGACTCCTGACGAGCGTTCTTTGCGTGACCTGATACGCGAAATTGTGCAAGAAGAGGTGAAGAAGCTCGCCGCCACACCGAATGACTGCGCGATTGCGTCGGTCACAGAAGTTGTTCGCCAAGAAATAAGGCAAGCGCTTTCACTTCCCGAGCCGAACAGTGAAATAGTTAGGCCAACATATGCAGATATTCTCCGTCGACAGCCTAGATCTAACGTGCCGCCACCTCAACAGTACCGCCAGCAACAGCCGCCGACAGTGCCTTGGTACTACAGGGAAACGTCGACGCCGATGCGACCCCCACTCCGCAAAACCGACATATGGCGTACCCCTGACTACAGGCCCCTGTGCTTCCATTGTGGGAAGCAGGCCACATCGTGCGGTATTGTCCTCATCGCGTTGCCGGGTATCAAGGATTTCCGTCCACTACCCCTCGGCGCTATTTCGACGGAAGACGCAACGTCGAAACGAGCGCGACGATCCCGCGAGACGTTTCTCCTGGGTTCCGGTCACGCTCGCCCTCCCCAGGTCATTTTCCCCGATCTAATAGAGGTAGCACCACGGACATGGCGAGAGGAAGGTCTCCCAGTCCATGCCGGGGAAACTAAAAGCAGCGACCTTAGGGGGGAAGGTTGCGAATTGCCGAAGATTTGAAAATCCCCCATTACCGCCGCATGAAGTGCCGCACATTTCGAATGAACCGACGAAAGATGAGATTGTCACCGCCGACATTACACTTTCAATTGACGGTAACGACGTGACCGCACTGGTTGACACTGGTGCGGACTTTTCAATAATGAGTGCGAATCTGGCCGACCAACTCAAGAAGGTAAAAATGGAATGGACGGGGCCGCAAATTAGAGGAGCCGGAGGCCAGCTGCTGACACCTACCGGAAAGTGCACCGCACGAATCAAGATCGGGGATTCATCATTCGTGGCAACCTTCGTTATTCTTTCTGAGTGTTGTAAACAGGCCATCTTGGGTATGGATTTCCTGCGGGAGTACGGTGCCATTATAAATATACCGGACGGTGTACTGACCTTCTCAGCGGACCATAGCGCAGCGCTGCAGCGCAAGCCCATGCGCGTGATTGACGACGTGACCATGCCACCGTTGTCATGCCGCCTCGTCTATGTCACGTGTAACACGCAGCATAGTGGAGAAGGTGTCGCGGAACAAATATCGACGCTTTTACTCTCTCGAGGAATCGCTATTGCCAGAAGTCTCGTCAGTGTAGTGTCTGGGCAAGCAGAGGTCCTGTTGACAAACTTCAGCAACGAGCGTCGACACATTGCAGAGGGTACCACAGTTGCATACTTCGAAGAAATTGTAGAATTCCGCGAGTGCTTCGCAGTACAACAGGCAGAGACGCCGGCCGCTTCAACACCACTGCCTGTCGGCGTGAGCACGGATTTATCGCCAGCGCAGAGGCAGAGTCTTCTAGATATTCTCGGCCAGTTTGAAGATTGTTTTTCGTCGACCTCGAGGGTAAATCAAACGCTACTGACAAAGCACCGAATTATAACGGAAGAGACGGCAAGACCAATTCGACAAAACCCATACCGCGTGGCACCGAAAGAACGCGAAGCAATCCAAGAACAAGTCCAGAAAATGCTCAATGATGACATCATTCAGCCGTCAAAGAGCCCTTGGGCATCACCGGTAGTGCTAGTTAAGAAGAAAGACGGCAGCTTACGCTTCTGTGTGGACTACCGCAAGCTGAACCTCGTGACAAAGAAAGACAAATACCCACTACCGCGTATTGACGATTCACTTGACAGGCTGAGGCATGCACGCTTCTTCTCGTTGATGGACCTGAAAAGCGGTTATTGGCAAATGGAGGTCGATGAGAGGGACAGAGAAAAGACTGCTTTTGTTACGCCTGACGGGCTTTACGAGTTTAAAGTCTTGCCCTTTGAATTGTGCTCAGACCCAGCAACATTTCAGAGACTGATGGATACCGTCCTATCAGGCCTTAAGTGGCAGACGTGTCTGGTATACCTCGACGACGTCATTGTTTTCTCACCAACATTCGAGGAACATCTAAGACGGCTGCTATTAGTATTTCGAGCAATACGGTCCGCTGGCTTATCGCTGAAACCTGAGAAATGTCATTTCGGTTTCAAGGAACTCCGATTCTTAGGACATGTGGTGAGCCATGAAGGTGTTCGTCCGGACCCCGACAAGATCGACACCGTCCGAAAATTTCCGGTGCCAACAGAAAAGAAGGCCGTAAGACGTTTTCTTGACCTTTGCGCCTACGACCGCAGATTTATCGCCAATTTCTCGCACATAGCGTCGCCCTTAACACGCATAACGAGAGACGATGTTCCATTTTTATGGGGCGAAGAGGAACAAGCAGCATTTGACGGTCTACGACAGCGCCTGCAGACACTCCCTGTGCTTGCTCACTTTGACGAGGACGCTCCAACCATGATCCACACTGATGCCAGCAACGTAGGTTTAGGCGCTGTACTCGTCCAGTGGCAAGACTCAGCCGAGAGAGTGATTGCATATGCAAGTAGGACGCTTTCCCGTGCCGAGTCCCATTATTCCACAACGGAAAAGGAATGTCTTGCTGTAGTATGGGCAGTTCTGAAGTTTCGCCCATACCTCTACGGCCGTCCCTTCCACGTAGTCAGCGACCACCACTCTCTTTGCTGGCTGACCAACTTGAAGGACCCATCCGGTCGGCTAGCGCGCTGGAGCTTACGCCTACAAGAATTCGATATGACGCTCGTCTATAAGTCGGGACGACAGCACTCTGATGCTGATTGCTTATCCAGGTCGCCTATAAAGCAAGATGACGTCTCAGAAGATGATGACATGGCATTTTTAGGAGTGGTCGACACGGTCACCATTTCGTCTAAGCAGAAAGAAGACAGTGAGTTGCTCCCTCTTATTAATTTTCTTAACGGCCAGTCTACAAGCGTTCCCAAGATATTTGCAAGGAGCCTGCCATCATTCTGCTTGCGCAGTGGTGTCCTATACAAGAACTTTGCCCCCAGCGGAAATGCCCACTTACTTGTCGTCCCGACATCCATTCGCGATGAGTTCCTGAGTGCTTGCCACGATGAGCCAACCTCCGGCCACCTTGGATACACGCGCACATTGGCCAGAATCCAACAAAAGTACTACTGGCCGAAGCTTCCAGGCACTGTAAAGCATTACGTCCGCACGTGCCTCGATTGTCAACGACGAAAATCGCCACCTTTAAAACCAGCCGGATTGTTGCAACCAGTTCAAGTGCCCACCATGCCTTTTGCACAAATCGGAATGGCTCTCCTTGGACCATTTCCGACTTCGCATACAGGAAATAAGTGGGTAATTGTCGCTACGGACTATCTTACTCGCTACGCAGAAACAAAGGCTTTATCAAGTGGAACCGCAGAAGAAGCGGCACGATTTCTCATTGAAAATATCGTTCTGAGGCATGGTGCTCCTAGAATTATAATAACAGACAGAGGTACCGCTTTCACGGCCATGCTCCTCAAGTCAGTGCTTGAGTTGAGTGGAACAGCGCATCGAAAAACTACCTCCTACCACCCACAAACCAACGTCTTAACAGAACGCCTCAACAAGACAATTGCTGATATGCTTAGTATGTACATCGACGTGGATCATAAAAATTGGGACGACGTTCTACCATACGTGACGTTTGCCTATAATACGGCGCAGCAGGAAACTACACGGAGCACGCCATTTAGTCTTCTTTATGGCCGTGAAGTGACGACAATGCTTGATGCCATGCTGCTGCACGACTGCGAGGATACAGACACGGATGTTCAAGCCTTTACCCAACGAGCTGAAGAGGCACGGCAGCTAGCACGCGTGCGAATCGCCCGACAGCAGAGTTACGACGCACAACGTTATAACCTGCGACACCGATACGTCACTTATCAACCAGGCGAGAAAGTGTGGGTCTGGAGCCCTATTCGCCGACGCGGCTTTTGTGAAAAGTTACTGAAGAAGTACTTTGGTCCCTACAATGTTATACGGCACCTAAGTGACGTGAATTATGAGGTCATCCCTGACAGTTCCTCGCGAGCTCAAAAATCTGAAATCGTACACGTTGTGCGGATGAAGCCATATTGCAGTGAGCCAGTTGCGTAATACGTCAACTACATACACCGCGTATTCTGTAGCCGAGCATCGGGTCGATGCTCTTCCTGGAGGGAGGCAAATGCCGCATTCAACCTGCAGAGGAGAGCTCGCACTGCCAGAGAAGAAGACGAAGCTCTTGCCCGGTCCTCTTTACGAGCGCCTTTCATTTTTAATTAAAGTGAGCTCTTCTATATCGAACTCCTGCTGTGTCTGCGTCGTGACAATATATTACACAAGCCGTGTGGCAAAAGAATTACCTGCCTGCATTATAGTTGTGAAGTCTGTCTTCTGGCATCCCAACAGAAAAACCTAGTAATTCATCTTATTCCCCTTAAGTAAAAAGTTATATGAAAACTTACTAGAGAGCACTGAAAAACTTCTAGCTCATAAACAAAAATTGCAATGGGTCCAAACGAAAGGGCATAAACTAAACACTGAACACTGAAAATGCCAACAAAACACTGAACAAACTAAATGTTTTACCTTGACATGATAGTGAATAGCTTTTCAGATTAAGCTTGCCACATGTCTAATTACAGAAAAGCCACAAGCTTCATATGCCAGTTTACAAAGTGAGGACAGGCTGAAATACACATAGAAGCTATCGCAGAGACATGTATGCATAGCAAAAAATCTGCATTCACCCACATACCTGTTCTTCCATGTCATGGCTGTTATGGCATTTCTCTTTTCCCACCTGCAAAAATTATGCGACACTTTTGAATAAACAATAACCAATGTGGCCAAACTACAAATCATAATAGTTGAAAATTACGTCAGTGCCCCATACGAGCTTGTACTGCCTACAGTACTTCAAAGTTGCAATGATCTTGCTTATTTACAGGTGTCACGTGCTGACACGTTTTTTTTTTTTTTTAACTAGTGCGAAATGCCAGTTTCAAGCAGGTGCACCAATAATGCAAACAGGTAAAACATCACCCTCTAATGGTCGGGGGGCAGGAAATATCTACTAGACACTGTAAGGACAATACAAACAAGAAGCACCACATTGCCAGTATGTTTGCTAAATCTCGATAAGCCCAACACACCCATCAAAAAGCAGAACAGACAACCCTCTGCCAAACAGCTCATCACTGCCCAGGCTGGTGAAGGATGTCGTCAGGCTCACTAGTGTCATTGGCAGTAACCAATATTCACGCACTGCATGCCACCTTCGCAATGGCACGATGCACGCTCCTGTATACTCGTTGAAACGTCTTTGAAATATGATTAGGAAATAAACTGCTGAGGACACTCTTGAGAAGGAAGTCAAAGGCACCAGTGAAGTGCTTTGCTTGCCAGGAGTTCAATTTACTGAGAGCCAAGGCTCAAGGATACGGTGGCAACTACAGTGGACTCCCAATAAACGAACCTGGCTTGAACAAAACTGCCTCATTAACGGAACAAAATGGGCTCATATGACGTAGTAAAATTTTTCGGTTAATCGAAACAGTGCTTACCGATCACCTACCGTTAAACGACACAAATTCAACACAGCATAGACACAAACACAGCATGGACTCGCTCAGGCCAAAGGTAGTCTCACAACCATGGCAACACTTTGAGACAAGCCAATCCAGTAGCCATTCTCGCTTGTGGAGGCTGTGGGAGTCGAGTCGGTGGGTTAGTCGTGTATTAGGCCTATTTGTGCGGCTGAGGTAGATCACGGTGTTATTTCAGCCGGATGGAAAGGAAGCGGGGGCACCACGCACTCTCACTTGAAAAAAAGCAGCAAATTCTTCAGGAGCTCGATCAAAGTGGCCTGCCCAAGACACATGTAGCGAAAAAATAAAACAAGAAATCTACGCTGCCGCGGTCCTGCAAATACAGAGAAAAGATTGAAGGCGCTTGCAAAACCGGGACCCTTACATCTATGCGGATGCGAATGCGGACGATGCCTTATGAAGAACTCGAAAAGGTTCTTTTTCTGTGGCTCAAGCGTGCACCGAGTTCCAATTTGCCCATAAGCGGACCAATTCTCGAGCAGAAAGCTCGAGAGATCGCCATGCAAATGGATGTTGAGAACTTCGTTCTAAGCGACGGATGGCTCAGCCGCTTCAAAACACCCCATGACCTAGTCTTAAAAGTAATCTCAGGTGAGAGTGCTGCAGTCAACAGGGACATTTGCACCGACTGGCAACAGGCACGGCTTAAGGAAATTTTGATGAGCTTTGAGCCACGAGATGTCTTCAACGTCGACGAGCTGGGTCTTTTTTTATAAGGCGCTTCTATCAAAGACTCTCACCTTCAAAGGCGATGCCTGTAGTGGAAGAAAACACAGTAAAGATCGCATCACTGTGCTGATGGGTGCTATCATGGCAGGAGATGAGAAATTGAAGCTGTTGGTAATAAAAAAATTAAAGCACCCACGTTGTTTCAAAGGCGTTTGACACCTTCCCGTTGTGTGCCATGCGAACAGAATAGCGTGGATGACCATGGCTATTTTGAAAAACTGGCTATGGGAAAAAGACGCGAGATTTACGAGGCAGGGTAGGAAGGTTTCTTCATCGTGAATAACTGCCCAGCCGACGGTCAGGTTGAAAGACTCCAAGCCATCACTCTGGAGTTCTTGCCAGCCAATTCAACGGCAGTGATCCAGCCGATGGATCAAGGGGTTATTCAGAACATTAAAGTTCATTATCGCAGACAATTGCTCCATCAATTGCTGCTTTGTGCAGACAGTGGGAAATGCGACAGCATAGATTTATTGGCAGCCATCCAGATTTTGGCTCGTGCCTGCGAGCAAGTAAAGGCAACAACAATACACAGATGCTTTCATCATGCTGGCTTTCAAGTGCAAGAAGCAGTACCTGATGAAGAAGAAAGCCCTGCTGTTGCCAACATTGATGCAGTATTCAGTGAGATCGTGCCGTCTGCCCCTTTCACCCTGCAGGACTACGAATCAATAGATGAAAATGTTCGTACCTGTCATGAGGAGACTATCAAGGAAATTATTGCTGAAGTGCAAGATGAGAATCAACAGTTCAGCAATGAATGTGATGACGATATTGCCAGTGTACTGGTGCCACCAGACCGATAAGCTAAAGAGGCTATTGAACGTTTGCAACTCTATTTTGAGCATGCGGCTTGTCCAGAATTTCTGGCTAGTTTTTCTAGCGTGGGTGTGCACCTTGTGAATAAACCACTCATGCTTGCCAAACGAACTAACCTTCACTCCTTTTTTTTCTCCTACTCATCCTCAAAAGTAAGGTGAAGTTTGTGCAATTTGAATTAAGTTTTTCATTCACTAAATAAGAGTACTTTGCTTACATGAAACTTCTAATAAATTGAACAGTTTTATGGATCCCCTTCAAGTTCAGTTTAGGAGAAGTCGACTGTACTTTACTGCATACAGACATTGCAGAGCAGAAATAAACTTAACAAAAGATAGGCGATGCCTAAGTCGTCATTGATAGCAACTGACTTGCACTTCATCTAACTGCGAAACTCCCTTTAAGCTTCTTAAAGGGCCACTCACCAGGTTTGACAATTTTGGAGCTGACAAGTGCAATGCATAGATAAGGCGTTCATGATCACGTCTACCCAAATTTGCCATGCTACGCGCCGCAGAAATGGGTCAACTTTCAAGATGAACGCTGCTCCTCCTTTTTTTTGTGGGCACGCGTGCCCAGAGAATGAGGGCATGACGTGAGCGTATGAATGGCCCTACGTACATGGCAATGCAGTGACGTTGGTACTCTACGTAGACAACTATGCTCTGATGTTGCCAACATAGGCACATGACATGGCGAAAATCATTTAACACAACATGCGTACTTTATGTATGTTTATGTACTTGTTGCTTGAAAAGATTAATAGATCTCTAAACAAATGATGAAACGCAATAAGGAAATGCGAGCGTTTTTTTTTTTCGTTTTTTCCCCGTGAATTGCAACGAGATGCGGGGCTCATGTGCCAGCGTTTCGCATGCGTTCATGTCCCCGCGGTCAGCCCATCGAGCAGACTACAACCGTAGAACGTTCCTATGCGTTCGTGCACTCATTGTGCTCATCTATTCTACCGCATCTAAGCCAGCGTTTCCAAACCATCTTGCAGAAACAGGCAGTAGACCTCAAAACAACGGTGGTCAGCACTAACAACAACAACAACAAAAAAAAAAAAAAACGCCGCTCGCGTACACGGGGGTTGGGCTTGTTCGGGCCCGTCATGCGCATGTGACCTCTTGGTGGGATGCTGGTGAGGGTAGGGAAGAAATTTGGCTTGCGAAGGCTACGCCGAGGAGTGGCAATAGTTTCAAGTTCGCATCCTCTCATCCTTGCTTTGCGCTGCTTTTAAGAAACAGTTTTCTCAGCTCGTAAAGAACCGATTCAAGAAATTTTTGTGGCAAAATGTTCCTCATCGGACACCCAACAACTTACACGGTCTAACTAAAATTTGGTATGGGGCCTGGTGAGTGGCCCTATACCAAATACTGTTCACGACTCTTTATGTATACCAACCACAAATTCCAACATTATGATGCAAAATTGATAAAAGTGTCATGTTGCTTGTTATTTCCTTTCATGACTCCAGTGAGGGTGCTTCCTGGGTGACAAACTTCATGAAGAATGATGCATTTGTGATGTCACCACGGTTGAATTCATGTAAAACTTGGAGCTTTGTCTTCAGTATGGAGTGTGTAATGTGGGTGCTTCTGTGTGGCTATTGGAAACACTTTGGAGCTCACTGACCAGAGATACCAGAGCCAACCAGAACAATTCCTTCAGCAGAAACAATGAAGGACCAACCATGGTCAATGAAAAAAAAAGGTCAAGAGCCGCAGTGTACCACATTATCTTGATGCACACAACAATGTGGCTCAAATGGCCTGTGTCGTTACATTTCTGGTGATTCTCACCGTTTCATATACCCAGGGGTGAGATGGCTGAGACGAAATTGGGAGCAGTTTTTGGAGTAGCAAAGTTTCAATTTAGGAGCAGAAGAATCTTACTTGGAAATAGTTAGCGGCATTTAATATGTCGTCTCGGGAGCTTGAAGATACAAATTTCTAGCAACGTGGGGGCACCAGTGCATATTTTAATTGGTTTATAATACACATAACACTGAACCAATTTTGAAGGAAGTTTTTAAACAGATTATTGACAGGTATTAACTGCGCTACCTTTTTGCATAGCACGTGACCTATCTGGCCCTTGTAACAAACATGTGAAATAATATTTAATAAAAAAAGGTTTTGTTGAAAACTAGGTTCCCCGGAAACATTTAAAAAGAAAATTGCATCACACTCAAAAAGAAATTTAAAAATTGTAATTGCACAAGAATCCAAGAATCTTAGTTACGTAACAGCCCTTGTAACAAACATGTGAAATAATATTTAATAAAAAAAGGTTTTGTTGAAAACTAGGTTCCCCGGAAACATTTAAAAAGAAAATTGCATCACACTCAAAAAGAAATTTAAAAATTGTAATTGCACAAGAATCCAAGAATCTTAGTTACGTAACAGCCATTGTAACAAACATGTGAAATAATATTTAATAAAAAAAGGTTTTGTTGAAAACTAGGTTCCCCGGAAACATTAAAAAAGAAAATTGCATCACACTCAAAAAGAAATTTAAAAATTGTAATTGCACAAGAATCCAAGAATCTTAGTTACGTAACAGTGGTCCTTCACTTTAAAAAGCCTGACATCGTAGCTTGATTGATACGTGGGGCTTAACGTCCCAAAACCACCATATGACTATGAGAGACACTGTAGTAGAGGGCTCTGGAAATTTCGAACACCTGGGGTTCTTTAACGTGTACCCAAATCTGAGCACACGGGCCTACAGCATTTTTGCCTGTATTGAAAATTCAGCCGCAGCAGCCGGCATTCGATCTCGCGACCTGCGGGTCAGCAGCCGAGTACCTTAGCCACTAGACCACAACGGTGGGGCTGACACAAGAGCTCTTAACAGACAACAAAAGTGCGCTACACTGCCGCTCTCGGCCATCTCGTGCGGGATAAAGATTGCAGCGCGGGAACAAGAAACCTCGTCGCACCGACTATCTCGTAAACGCATGTGTATGGCACTAAGTGATAAGCGAATGATACTAATAACGCCTCTCCATGCGAGCAACCGCGAGTTATTAGTACGGCACACATTGACCAGCTCAAGTTTTTTTTTTATTGTTGGTCATCACCGTCGATGTAGAACTCTCGATAAGGGTACGAACACACTGGTGGAGCGGCACTCTGCCACACTGCCCTGCGCCGCTCGAGAGACGCCGCAGCGACCGGAGGAACGTGCAACGCACAGCAAAGAACCTGAGAGTCAACCCCGCTACGCTTGCCACACGACACTGTGGTTTTCACAAGGCGACAGTGGCATCAGAACACACAGCCTAGCTAGTAGAAGCAGCATGCTCGATGCACGGCAGCACATTTTTGTGGGGTCACGTATATTTACAGGAGATTATAGCAGCACCATGGGAGCCTCTGTCACCAGAAAAGTGCAAAGTAAAAAAAAAAAACAATTGGGCGCATCTTAATAGTCAACTTGGTCTTTTTTCCCACTGAAGCTGAGGTTGGCATCAAAACTCCAGCTTTCGAGGCTGTTTTGGAATAGTTCGGCGCAATTTTTCCAATTTTTATGCTTTCGGAGCAGCTTGGCGCAAGAAAACAGAAACGTATCAAAAGTGAGCGATATGCACAGCAGTCTCACCCCAGTACATCTGAAGCCACAAAAATGGCGGTTCCATTTAACATATGTTTTTCAGCATATCATGTACGTACGTACATGAATTATGGAGCAGAGGAGGTCAGGGAACAAATGGCAGTGATGCTACCGAGGTCTGCTGATTTGAAGCAATTTTGAGAACAGCGAAATTTCCATTTTGGAGCACTGCATAGCAGGCAATTTTTCATCTTGGAGCACTCTGGAGCATCTAACTTAACATCCTGGAGTACAGTGAAGAAGCAAGTTGTATTTACATTCAAGGACCTGAATAATTGTTTTGGGGTCCTTGTGAAGAGCTGCAAATAATTCGATTCATTACAAATCTCATGAAGCCAATCATCTTAGGAGCACTCTCTATTTCACTAGCTGATGCAAAAATATATCGATGCAAACCAACATACTAATGTGTTTTAGCGAAAATGAGGCAACACAGTAGATCATTCTCGAACGACTTGTTCAGTGATTTCCGTATCAAATAAACAGAATACTGGTTGAATAAAATTGTACTACGGTTATTATCAGACAAACGCTGCACCGTATAGTAATGCCTTCAACGCTAAAGCTCACACTGTCAAAATTGCATTCCCCTTAGACAACTCCGGGGAGAAAGAGAGATTATTTTTCTTCACAATCGATTATTTGCTGGGGGTAACATGACGTCAGTTGGCTAGCCTCAAAAAGCTAACTTCTTCCAACACTCCCTTCCCTCCGTCTGCAGCCTCTCTGCGTCGAAGCGAGAGCATTCTCACCGTGCTTCCAGACTATCGCTTGAGATCACGCCGGGTTGCCCAGGTATGAAAACTAAGCCTCCATGGAAGTGGCACAAAGTGCGTTCAACGGTGAACCACATGTTTTACAAACTTCGTTTTACTTTTGCTGCAAAGTTGTATATGGCTAGAACATGCTGTCTGTATACCGAAAATACCTTAGTGCCCTCTAGAAAGCAGGGCAAAAAAAACTCGCAGGATACCTTAAGCAATTGCCCCAGACGACTCAAAGGCGAAATACATTTTGTTTTTATTGCAATAGCAATTTATGGGCATTCTCGGCTGACTTTTGCCGTTGCCGTCACTTTTTGTGTAATGCCCCAATCAATTACATACTCCGCACATCATATGCTTTACACGCGGGTAAAAGCGCACAAGCAGGGGCAACAAAAGCAGCCGAAGCAGAGATGAAAAGGGTCGACCTATCTCTGTTGCACGGAGAGCGCATGTGATAACATCACCCCGTGTGCAAACCTGCCACATATTGCTCGTTTAGCAGAGAAGAACACCCCGTTTATCTTCAGGGAGCATGAAGGAACACAAGGGTGGGGGAGGGGGGTTGTGTTGTTAGAGCAGCAACTGTGAACTTTGACTTGAAGGGCGCAGTCACGATCGCTGGCGTGTGCGCAACTTAGGCAGGCACCACTGCGAACAGGCTGAGGAAAAAGTGCTACTCTTTATGGAGCGGCCATATCAGGGTACGTACAGAGCCTTCAACCGCAAGGCAGCAACGCCATCATTACGCCATTTCGGAGGTCTACTCGTACGCGCTGTTTGTACTACTACGTATCGATGTGCAAGAGCTGTTCCAGAGGTCTCTAGTGATCCAAGTCGCCTTACAGATCACGAACACAGCGCGTGCAGCAAGTGTTTTGCGCGGAAGGCAAGTGCGTTGACTTTCAAAATGGCGACACTGCCGATAGCGTTCCTCACAGATGACATCAAGCCTTGCTTTGTAAAACAATACCATTTGTGGGCATCACATACATTTATACATTGCCAAGAGCTTAAGAGAAACTAACAAATAGAATTGTTATACAAAGTAAGGCCAGGAGCTCTATTTAAAGCTATCTCACATACTAATTCAACGGAATGTGGGTTAAAGGGAATATGGCCACTCCAGATGCTAAAGTGGTTTTCGTGCGGTCAGTTCTCTAAACACGAAGTAAATCTTGAGAGCAAAGTATGTTTACAAGCAATCTCATGATGCCTCGACATAGCGTGTGCCAGCAAATGTGCCCTTTAAGCAATGCTGCCTCCCCCCCCACCAGAACGAAGCAATGAATAGATACCTTTTTGTTTTCTTAACTGTTGACCCTAGAAAGCTAGGGGTGAACATGTAACATGGCTTCCCAGTAAGCCTTCAGACACCAGGAGGGCATGTCAGGACAATCAGCGATGGTCCCGCTGCACACAGCTACGCGTATTAAAACAGAATTGCGGCTGCTCCAACCTGGAGGCATACATTTATTATTGAGATACCATTTTAAAAAAGCAAGGGAAAAATTCTAATTGGGACCCCTGTACTCACAAGCTCGAAAGGGCAGGGCCTTTTAGAAGCATTTACCGGAATGACGATTACAAACGTAGATGCGCTGGTGAAAGGAATTAAGAAACTTCTGGATGAATACTCATGGATAAAGTATATTTCAAGACAAATGTCAATCCCACCATTCACAAGCTTTTCTATATACGCAAAGCACGGAAACTTTTATATTGTTCCTTATATCTATTCCTATAATGTTTCAGATTTCATTCCGCTATGTCCAAAAATTGAAGAGATAGACATTCTGGCGGCATGCCTGAAGTAGTAAAAATTGCTGTAATTATATACGTGTAGTGTGACTCGTGAAACAAGCTACAGCAGCGTTTCTGGGACAAAGGACGTCCGCCGATGAATCGCCGTCGCACTTATACGCTACCAATTGGCCTAGACGTCATGAGCCTCTGCGAAAAGCGCATTTTGCCATTGAGCCGACTCACACAACAAAAGCCGCATCGGCACCAAGCATAGACTCGTGGATTACTTGGGACACACGCATGACCACTGTTTATTCAGCGGAACAATTCTAGATATGTAGTTGTGACTCTGGTGGCCAGGAGATCAAGCTGCCCACGTGTTGACGCGACAATGTGGATATTGCCGGTAAAAGACGCCCTAAATCTAATCATTGGCACAATTTCCGTTGATATTATCAGGTTGGTGCAGTAAATCTGGTTTGGCGCACTTTTGCGCAGAAGTGGAATCACAGTGTTAGAAAACTTACAATATAATTTTGGAGTTATCAGATAGATCTACTTATTAAACATGAAGAATTCAAATAAGAATTTGGCTGTAACAGGTTCTTTTGAGACTATGCAGAAACTCCCTACAGGTGAACTGTTTTTATAATGTAAAACCGTATAATTATGGACCTGTATTAAAAAGCGATGCAAGTTAATACAAGCTGCAATGAATCCCTGACACAGATACATTGGAGTATGGCATTAACGTATGACGCAATTACTTTTTGTTAGGTTAACTGCACCTTCAACTCAATGCTGTGAATGCCACACTACACCACGAAATATCTGTCAGTTTTTTGGTAAGTAGATACTAGTTGGCATATCATTAATACTTCAGCACGAGTGTGACAATAAGCCACGGAGCAAGAATTCTTGAGGAGGGGAAACTGTGCTCGCTCAGGCACCCTGAAAAAGTCACGAAAACGGGCACACCTTTTATGCGCCCTCTGTCGTGAAACTCCATTAGTGGAGAAGAAAAAACATGCGTCACTCTCACCACGCTATAATTCAAGGCAACTCCGCTCCGATTCGCCGTTAGAGCTTCAGATCCAACTGGGTGTGTTTCTTGTGCGTCCTCGCCAACTCTTAATTTTAACGCGATTATACAGAAAGGTCGTCGCGTCTTCGTTGGGTGGAAAAGAAAAATCAGTGCTGTCCGTGACCATTGAATTGAAACAGATGCAAATATCTTCAGTTCTAGGTAGGAATCGCAACCACGCCTTCTTCATGGCATGCAGCTGTTCGACCACAGAGCTACAACACTGCTGGAAGCTGCTTCGAAAAGAAACAATATGAATGTCATGCAGTGTCATGCAACATGGCATGGCAGAGTCGCCATCGGAGTAGTGCTTTTCACAAACTTAGTCACGAAGCATCAGCTCGCGATCTTTCCTAGGTATGCCACGAGCCCACACTTTCAACCTCACTGGGTCACTAGGAGCTTTGAAGGTAATTACCTTCTCCTTGCAGGACGTGTAACCACTGTTGCAGTTTGGCACAACACATTTCCACCCCATCCTGAAGAAACTTCTCAAATTCTGCAAAACACTCTCCTTTATTGTGGCGTGAAAAGTGCGTGCAAACAGTGTTGTTGTCAGATGGTAAGGAGACGCGGTGCATGGAGGCACTTTATCCCAAAAAAGTGCGTGCAAACAGTGTTGTTGTCAGATGGTAAGGAGACGCGGTGCATGGAGGCACTTTATCCCAGAGTCTCATGTAACTCATCAACCCCTTATCATCCGTACGTCTGTCCCAGCACTACCTCTCCCAGGGTTTGGCGAGAGGGAAGATTTGTTTTGGGCATACGGCCAGACCCTGGCAAGAGGGCCACCGCTCAGCACCAGGCTCCAAACAGATGCGGCCTGCCTCTTGGCATACAAGCCACAGAGACCCAACAAAGCTATCCTTCGGCGTGGTAACCTCGGTCACAACACACAAAGCGCATGTACCCTGGCAAAGTGGGCTAACCCAACACGCAGGGCACGTTGTAGTCATGGCCCATCCACTGGCTGCCACAGGACAGGGAGACTCGGCAGAGAGGCTACCCTTCGGCGTGGTAACTTGCTTCACCGCACACAAAACAGACGTACCCTGACACTCGACTACTACTCTTGACGCAGCAACTTTCATCCCCACAGGCAAAGCGGACAGCGCCGGCGGCGCAGCACACCGAAGAGACAGAAAGCCGTCATTGTGCAAGGGATTCGCGACAGCGAATCCCTTGCACAATGACGCAATCCCTTGCACAACTTCCCCTCCCAAGGCCACCCACGCATGCGCGCCCACAACATGCCAGCGAGAAGCGAGAGGCGCGTGCACGCGGCAGACGTCTGCTTTAGGCCATTAGTAGCAGCTCGTTTCAGGCATTTTGCGGCCGCAATTCTCGCACTATCAGTTTGTAACTGCCGCTGAAGTATTTGCCACATCTACTTATTCATGTTACACACAAAAAATTTTTTTAAAATTTTGCACTGTAGGAGGTGCTATCATGATTTTTATGTCTTGCGGCCATAGAAGTGCATGTAAAAAATGGCAACACGCTGAAAGCGTCATCTGCCTGAGCGTTCGTGTAAACCACATTGCTCCGTGACGCTATTGCGTCCCCCTCGCATGCTGGCGCGGCCTGGGAGTTTATCCTCCACAAATACTTTTTCCTCCATTCAATAAGCATTGCAAATGCCCACAGACGTGATACCCCTATCATAATGACCATCTTCAACAAGTTGCTCGGCAACATATGAGGCATAAGTATTGGCATTATAAGCAAACTGCATGGTTTTAGAAGAGCAAGACTACAATTTTTCAACAGAAGAAGAAAACGCAGCTAATTTGAGCCAAGTATTATTGCACAAAATACATTGAAATTATAGCACAATAAAAACTTCCAAAGATGCAACATATTGTAATGATACTAACTTCCTAGAGAAAAACCAATAGCTTGATGAGCAAATGGGTATCAACATGGCTGAGAATACAGGGCAAACATGCACAGAGCTTACCATGTTAACAATAAAATGATATACAGGTATGTAAGGAGTTGATTGCGCATTTTGGTAAAGCAATCAGAAGTTCCTTGACAAGAAAACTAATTGAACAGCAATCCCATGAAAGGGGTCATAAAAATCATATCAGCCAATACAGTGTTTCAAAAAATGTGTTCGAAAATCCTCAGAAATGAGGTAAATGCAATATCTGCTTTATGCCTTCAAATAATTACATTTTCAGTAGCAGCACACAACAGAACTTCTTTTCCTTACATGATGTTTCATGTGTCAATTGAGAAGCAAAGCCTGGCGAGTGAATGAGAAGACGAGAATAGGGCCCGATCCCGCTATCAAATTCTACTGTTTGAGGTAAAGCTGAAATATCCTGAAGTTTTTTTCTACGGCACTTCATTAGCAAAGTTGAAAAGCTACTCCATAGAAGCGCTTGAAGGTACTGGCATGTTGTACTTGAAGAAAGTTTATTTGGTCTCTTGAATAATATTTGGGGTTTTATGAGCCAAGCCCCCGTGATATTATCACGAAGACACTATAAGGGCTCTGGAAATTTCAAGAACCGGTGGCTCTTTAACGTGCAGTCAATTCCTCGAAGTTCTTCATCTTTGACAGAGGGTAGTAGATTGGTACCAGCAGGTACCACAACAGCACATTCTGTGCATCTCCTAAAAAGGCTGGTGCCAGAACGAGATTTTCCAGCACGCATGAGATGCAGGGGTGGAACAGGGTACATGGATTTCGGAGCATTCCTGGGAGCAGATAAAAGTTCTTTTTGTAGCAGGCTTGGAGCAGCCAGAAGGACCTTTTAGAGCAAGTTTAGAGTAGTAAGAACCGTCAGAGCCGATGTAGCCCTGTTCAAAGCACCTGTGAAGCAACATTTGTTAAATGCTTCACTTTTTTAAACACTTAGCTAAATTGTCCAATGGCCTCAATATTGCAATAGAAACTATGTGTACGCTTTCGGCACGTTTTTGCCGTTGCCGTAATGTCCCATATAAATTAAAAATTGATAACATACCCCTGTGCATCGTGTGTTCTATTTGCGGGTGAAAGAAAGCAAGCAAGGGCGACGAATGCGGTTGAAGCAGAGATCAAACGATCCGGCTCCACTCCGGCGCTTGGAGGATGCGTGCTATAACATCCGATACCCACGCCCAGGAGGCCTGCAGTCGATACAGAGGGGAAGCGATCCACCCGTCTTGAAAGAGCATGGAAAAAAAAAGCAAGGGAGGGGGCGAGTGTCGTTCGAGCAACATTACTATGAACTTTGCTTATAAGGGTGTGGTCACAATCATTCGTGCACGCGCTATCTTGGCAGCCATCAGCGGGCAGCTCGTATACACTTCTACACCCTGCACTTTCATCACAAAGAGACCGTGCGAAAAGTGTAGCTCTCCTTGAAGTGGCCATATCCTCATACACTAGCGTTTTGCAGTTACGTGAGAGTGCACCCAAAAGAGCTGCCAGCTTCACTTCGTATAAGTTTCCTATTCGGTGCAATTGCATGCTTTGCATCGCCCTTGCGGTGCAACCGTGACTTTTTTAGTTGTGTACAGCTGCCTGTATTTTTTTACCTCAACGCGTGAGCGTCAACTGCCAAGTCGATCAACGTGAAGCACAGTGGCTAAATGAACGAGAATATGGGCATGCGCTCCCTGATCAATCATGTGCACCAGGTTGTTCCGGGAACTGGACACCCGCCCTCTTCTTTTGAGCACTTCCATCTGTTTTTTTTTTTCTTTTCCGAACACTGCCATCAAGTTAAAAAAAGCAACAGTTTCACCGGAATGGCGAAGCAATGAATGCGATAACAACAAATTGCAAGGCTGGCAGCCAACTTTTTTAGAGCAGATATCACGTAACTCTACAAAACGCTGGTGTAAGAGAATACAGTTTTGCCAAAGAGAGATTCAGTCTCTTCGCGTTGAGAGTGCAGAACGTAAAATGGTTCACTAACCATTCACGCTGATGCCTGCCGTGATCGCGACCACACCCTTAGGATCAAAGTTCACAGCTGCTCCTGGTGTGATCATAGCCTTTACAAAACCGAAACTATAACCATTCCGATGAAACCAGAAAGACGACGTTTCAGCCACGTTTCTGGGAACGGCACTTGATGGCTTTTGCAATTTGCAATTAAATTCTGGTGCTGAGGCACAGTACGGTTTCAATATAAGAGTTTGGCGTAGCAGGGGTGGTTCAGCGCAAATGGCGCAGCTGTTCTACCCCTGGAAGTGGCAACATCTGCGCTGGCTAGTTTGGTCACAGCAACAGATTTGTTTCTATAGTGATGATCGTTCTAGTATTACATAGAAATCTATAGAGACAACTGTCTGGGATTTAGGAGAGCTTAAACCTTGAGGTTACGCGATTGGAGACATTAAGCTCACACTTCTTTCCTCATTAAAAGAATGCACCAGAGTAATGTTACAGGCATGTGGTAGTTCTCTGCGCCTCATGCAGTCACCCATCCACCCTGAATGATGTGCTATATACAAATATACATCTGTTCAATGCTGTGTAATGTTTAAGAAAGTAACATACTTCCCCTGCCATTCCTTTAAAAGTGTAATGAGTTACTGTTGCAGTTCCACCAACTCTCAATAAAATGGCGACATTCCCCCCTTTTGATGAAAAGGAAACAGCTGTAGGAACACCGACAGTTCCAAACAACACACCACATTAGGTCCTGCACCTTTACGTTTCATTCCTATGTGGCGATGAAAATACTATAGTTTCTCAGGTTTTACTGGATATCTAAAGCACAACCATGATGATCAGTGCCAAAAAAGAAAAGAAAGAAAGATAGCCATAATGTGATCAAGCCCTACAGCCACAATGTGTCATATCAATCTACTTTCAGAAAAACAAAAACCCATAAAATAATTGAAGCTTCACTCAATAGCACTTAAATTCATTAAAAAATTTCAACATATTACACACACTGCAGACGTCAATTTCAAGTATCCCACACATTGCGGGAATGGATTTGATATTTTTCACTTTGAGCTATGCGTTATCAAGTGAATCTATGTCTTTGTATAAATTGAGTAGTTTGTGAGCATATTGTGGGCTGCCCAGGTATGTAAACTACACAGGTGCCTAAACGCCACCTCATGCTCTGACAATGTCGGCCCTCAGATTCGAGACAAACATCCCTTTTATTCAAGCATGCTACGACGCGTTGATGTGCATATTTTGTAGCATTTGTTGCTGTACTCCTATAGGAAAAATCGGTGCTTGACTATGGCTTGCCGAGTGATACTAGAACAAATGTAACGTATTGAAAAAAAAAAGAAAGGAAAATTGAAGGGCTCATTCTTTTTATTAGCCACAATATTGCCACGCGTGTTTCTTATTTCACTTTTGCTGTATTCAGTTTGCACCTGCAAAGACTGTCAAAAATGCTTAGCCCAAACCGCGCTGTGCCTTCAGTGTTCGAGACACTTCACGATTGTAGTAGATCATTTTGTCAAGATTGCACAAAATACCTGAACACTCGACCTTAATCCAGAGGCTGCACAACAACCAGTGATAAAAGGCTGGAAAATTCTATGCATAATGTATATAAGACAGTGGATTCCAACGATTACCAGTTAATCAACGACCGACGCTCTGTGCGCTGATATCAGTGTACAGCGTGCATTGTTTGCTGTAATCTGAGTTTCCATTTCACAAGTTTGGCCAAATAAAGTTTCATCTTGCATATGTTGATTGCTGCCTTTGTCAACGTCCCGACCCCGTGACAATATTAATGAAAACAGAAAATGATGCCAAGGAAAGTATAAGGGATGTTATTATTTGTATTTGTAATGTAAATGCTATGAAGAATGGAAAATGAACGAAAAGAAAACTTGCTGCTGGCAGGGACCGAACCTGGGACCTTCAAATAACACATCCAATGCTCTCTACCCAGGGGCCTGGGGAGGGGGAGGCAGGTTGAGATGGTTATTTTTCACATTTTATGGGGTATATATGTGCATTTAAACATTGTTGCGTCGCATGGACTTATAATCGTGTATGAGAGTGGTGCCGAGAGTCGTCGGAGCCTAGACCGTATATGTAATTACCAGTACGTATATCTGTCTCCCGACTGAGGGCCACTGTATACTTCTATATCTATTTACCCGGGTTTTAATTACTACTCCAATACGCTAACAAAAATAAGATACAGCCTTGAAGGCAGTGCCTGTCTATCCTTTAGTAGTTGGAAACTTTTCGCATTTATTTTCATTTTCATGTACTCCAACCGTCCACCACGTATACAGTCAACGTAAGAACCACATATGTTGATCGCGAGCGCTGGGCCGGATTGCGAATGGAGCGCACAGATCCGAGCGAGATTGCTCTCGCCAAATCTGTGATTGGAATGCGCACGTCTTGACGGTAGCTGTTGGTGAGCGGAAATCTAGCGAGGTAGCACGAGAGGGTGCGAGGGAGTGCAAAGCATTTTCCGGACATCCATATGTGATTGGATGAAAGGCAGGCGCCCAGATTATGTCACTTCAACTTCCAGTCAAATCCGTTGATTTCAGCAGAGCAAGAATTCTTGCTCCACGGAGCAATCCGTGATCTGCGGTAGCTCTCAATCTGCCATTGGAACACACAATTCGCACTTCCTATCCGCCACTGGAATGTGTTTGCTGCGCTCAGAGCAGAAAACTTGATCTGGATCTGCCACTGGAATTTAACAATAGAAGCAGCCGATTAATTTGCAAAATAAGTGCGTGCAACTTGTCAGTTGACAGGAAACGTCAAAGTAGGAGTGCCACCACTCAAAATCACCAAACTCAGACATTGCAAACACTTTGAAACCAACAATGCCAAATTTGAGATAGACAGGAAGAAGTCAAGAGAGAATAACTGCGAGAGAAGGAGGGCCATCCTGGGCAATAAGCCGGCCTAAGCTCGCAAGGTCAGAAGTTCGAAACCGTGCCGGGTATTTTTTTTTTTTATTAGGGAGAAGGGAGAAGAGGAAAATGACTTTGAAGCAGTTAAGAGGTCAGGTAGTATTCTACAGTGCTAGGAAAGTGCAGCAGCGTAGCATGAAATGACAAAATTCTGTTCAAAAGCAGATGCATGACCATTTCTAATCGTATATTTACTTAAAACGCGTGATAAAGGTATCGTTTAAAACAAAAGAAAAGGTCTGGGGTGCGGCCTCACTGGCGACCACCTGCCAGAAAACACCTTCTCACCAGAGCAGGACTGGCCACCCTAGTGACTTGGCGACTACCTCCCATGACTACAGCAATAAACCCTTGGCCCTTAGTCCCCAGCGGCAGCGAAACAACTTTCCAAGGCGGCGGTTAGACCTGCCACGCAGCGGAGGGTGCTAAGAATCTTTGGGTCCGGACAGGCCACTATAAGAATCTGAACTTGGCTACCTTCAATGCTAGAACGCAACCTACTGAGGCTAGCCTAGCTGTCCTCTTCGAGAAATGTGTTCAATGGGATGCAATAGGGCTCAGTGAAGTTAGAAGGACATGTGATGCTCATACTGTGCTGAAGAACAGACATGTCTTATGCTACCATGGATAAGTTGACAAAAAAAAAACAACAAGGTGTGGGGTTTCTTAGACAAAAATATCGCTGGCAACATAGAGGAATACTACAGCATCAGTGAGAGGGTGGCAAGTATCATAATCAAGTTTAACAAAAGGTACAAAATGAAGGTGGTACAGGCCTACGCACCTACATCGAGCCATGAGGATCATTTGATTGAACGCTTCTATGAAAATGCAGTCGGCTATTAATAAAGTCAAGTCACAGTATACTATTGTGATGGGCGGCTTTAATGCCAAAGTAGGCAAGAAACAGGCTGGAGACCATGCAGTGGGGGAATATGGCATCGGCTCTAGAAATCCCAGAGAGGAATTGTTAGTAGAGTTCGCAGAACGTAATAATTTACAGATCTTGAATACCTTCTACAGAAAACGGGCTAACCGTAAGTGGACATGGCAAAGTCCTATTGGTGAAACTAAAAATGAAATAGATTTCATTCTTTATGCACACCTACGCATTGTACAGGATGTAGAAGTAGTTGGCAAGATCCGATGCAGTGACCATGGAATGGTAAGAGCTAGTATTCACCTAGATTTAAAAGGCCAAAATCTGCTACACAAGAAGCCAATTAATGAACTAGCAGTGAGGTCGAAAGTATAGGAATTCAGAGTTTCACTTTAGAATAGATTCGAGGCACTAAACAAGGTAACCGATGTTAGCGTTGACACAATGAACGATAACCTTACTAGTATCCTCAAAGAGTGTGCAATGGAAGTCGGAGGTACAGTCACTAGACAAGACACTGCAAAACTTCCTCGGGAGACGAAAAATCTTATTAAGAGACGACAAACCATGAAAGTCTGAAATGCAACCGACAAAATAGAGCTAGTGGAGCTTTCGAAGTTAATCAATAGGCATAAGGCAGCCGATGTCAGAAGGTATAACATGGAGATAATTGAGCAGGCTATAAAAAGCGGCAGAAGCCTAAAAGCCACGAAGGCAAACTAGTGCATAGGCCGAAGTCGGATGTATGATTAAGGAACAAGAAAGGCAATGTCATAACCAATACATAGTGTTCATGTGATGTCACTTCCGCTGTTGTGGCCCTCTGCTGCCATGGCCGGGTACCTCCCTGGGTACCTACGGCAGTTTGCGTGCTGCAGCGTGGTTTGTTGGGGGCTCGTCATCTGTTGCTGTGAATGATGTTGAAAGGAAAGCATTGTGATTTTTTGTGGTTGTACTTTAACGGGCTCATCGGATTAGGAAGGCCTCGTTTGTTCACTGGATACAAGACCAGAAAATCGAGGTGTGCGACACGTATACCAACCACCGCGTACACGTACACCAGCTGCCCGACACGACCTACAAGGGCCCATTATATCGCTTTCACTACAAACGCTACAAATTGCATGCCCCAAGAACAAGTAAAAGCCTAAAGTCTCTCGAGCCGCAATTTTAAGAGTGGATGAGCGAAGCGCAGCAGCTCCCATCGAAAACGAGTCGTGTAAAGCTAGGCAACTTTACAAGAGATATAATATTAAAATTAATATATTGCTGCGGCCCACGCCACTAAAGTAGCAGCAACCCCCCCCCCCCCCCCAAGTGTTTTTAAACAATGCTGATGTTGAGCCTCTTTGATTGAAATTTGTGGAAACAGCTAAGGAAAATATTATGCGAGGCAGATAGAGACTTCGCGCGGTGTGTGCCGCAGTAATGCCGGTCATCACTTTTTTTTTTCTTTGCGTATGTTTTTGACACCTTGTTCACCTTGTATTTTACTTTTTTGTACGCTAATGTACAGTGAAGTCCCTGAAAATGATGGAGCCGTGTTAGCGAATGTGGGAATCGAGAGCGCCCTTCTACCTGGCGCCTCGTTCCCAGCTGCCGCACGCGCGCCAACAGCGTAGCCCGGGTGCGCATAAGCATCGGCTTCCGCCAAGATGGCTGCCAGGGCGCCTCTTGGTCTGGGCCAGTCAACCGTCGGCTTCTTCCCGCGCTGGCATGTCCGGGCACGCTACGCTGGTGCGCTGCACGGGCCTACGTCACAACGCAGCGCCATTTCCCATTGGGCGCGCGTGACATCCTCCTCTCCTACGAGCTGTGTTGTGCCCGACGATTCGCTCGTCGCGGCAGATGCTCTCAGGCCTCCACAAGATTGACGCGCTGCTTAGCAGGCGGCTTCTCGTTCGAGCGTTCGACTTCGGCCCTTGTGCGGGAGTCGTAGCGCCCTAGGCAAGCGTACTTGCTCGGTCTTGCGGAGTTCCCTATATGGCCTGCAAGCCAGTGAGTGTCGCACTGTGCTGCATTTTGGGTTAATAAACCCGTTGTTGTTGTTATCCTGCCTCATGCGTGGTTTCTGCGCCGTGCCGTAGAAAACGACGAACCCGGCAGCAACGTCTTCGCACGCAGCGGAAGTGGAGGACGTCGCATCCCTACAAGATTGCGCATAGTAGGTAAGCCTTGTGCAAACCTATCTCCACAGGAAATAATTGGCCAATTTTTCAAAATCCTGACCCCCCAACTCGAACTGATCGGCTATACTTCAAAGTGAACTAATATTGTTTCGCATCCATTTTCACAGTTTGTTTCAATGCAATACCCGAATTTCCACAATCGCCATCACGATTTTAACCGCCTCCCTGACACGCTGATTGTGCACGCAGTGGTCCCGGACAAGTTTGTATGTATAGTATCTTGGTGAGTTCTTTGTTTGCAGGTAAGTGCTTGGCTATGGCACTTACCCGGAATGAAGTTACACCTGAAGACGCAAATATCACCGAGTTTCTTCAAGTAGTTTTTTGTTAATCCGCGCCAGCCAAACACATTGGTACTCTTCCGAAAATTGCAATGTGCGTTCTCAGTTTTAGGTAATAACTTTCGGCGAAGAAACACCCCGAAGCTCTGCTCCCTCTTCGGGGACTACTAAATCAACTTGCCTCACTAGCAGCCCTCAAACTTGCATCGTGAGGCAAAACTAAATGGGTGAAAGCACGAGGAGATAACACGGCAGCGGTAGGCGACGGAGTCAGTGGGTACCCGGGCATGTCCGTGGCGCATTCCAGAAGTGACGAAGGGGGAAGTGACGTGCACACTATGTATATGGATAAGATAGTCGAGGTGGCGAAGGAGCTCTACAGAGAGCTGTACAGAAGCCAAAACAACCAGGATGATATCGCGAGAAACAATAATAGTCCAGAGGAATTCGACATCCTACCTGCTTCGTCCTCCCGACCGCCGTCGGAACAAGTAGCATCCAAAACCGGCCATCCGAATCTATGTCAATACTGGTGTAGCCGTACCACAAGTTGACCACATGCGCATTCTAGGCCTATTCATTTAATCAAATCAACGAAACACCATCGCACTGGAACGCCTCACCGTTGCCGTCACTCAAACAACCCGCCTCATTGCTCGCGTGTCCACTCGAAAGCAAGGCATGAAAGAAAAAGAGCTACTCCAGCTTATCCACGTCTTCGTCATATCTTGTCTCACGTACGCGCTACCATATCTGCGCCTACTGGGATGCGAGAGGGACAAACTGGACCAACTTATTCGCAAAGTGTACCAGACGGCTCTTGGACTCATTCGCACGACCTCTCCGTAGCATCTCCTCAGCCTCAACATCCACAACACTGTCGACGAACTCATCGAAGCGCATCGCACAGCACAGATTCAGAGACTTCCCGATAGCAAGCCCGGCCGCTGGATACTCGCTCGCATAGGACTCACCACCTCGCCATCGGGCGCAGACCCTGTCTCTATACTCCGACTTTACGTCGATGTTTTCTCACCAAACCACTGCCCAAAAACATGCTTGCAGGACACCACGACAGTAGACAGCAAGCACGAGCACAAGCCTTACACGAGGACTATGCCTGGCGGCCCGATGTGGCCTACGTGGACGCGGCCCGCTACCTCTCTCAGCCAAGCGCGTACGCACTTGGCATAATAACTACTCACACCCCCCTCAACACCGATGCAATCTTGCGAGTAGCCGGCTCTGTTTGTGACCTCCACCCCGACGAAGAAGCCCAGGAAGCGGCCATAGCTCTCGCGGTTTCCTCCGGGTTCACTTTGATCCTCAACGACTCAAAAACTACTATCTCCTATTTCGCTCGCGGTACCATTGCTCCCGGTACCTTAAGGCTCCTTGAGTCCCCCGCCAAACTCGAAGACGAGGATCCGCCTCCCATATCTCTTATCTGGGTCCCGGCGCACGCAGGAAACCCGGGGAATGAGGCCGTTCACCGACAAGCTCGAGAATTCGTCAACCGAGCGGTGGGCCCCGCTACGAACCCAGAGAACACCGGCGAGCCCCTCATATCCCATCACGAAATAGCTCAGCACTATCACCTCGCACGTCGAACAAAACCACTGCCGCATCCCAAACTCACGAAACCACAAGAAATCACATGGTGCCGCCTCCAAACGAACTCGCTCCCATGCCCGCGGGTATACGCACACATTTACCCCGATCTGTTCAGTCCGCATTGCACAAAATCTGGCTCCCTCTCTCATATACTATGGGACTGCAGCGAGGACCCACCCCCGCCTGATCTCCTGACCACTCCCTCGTCCGAGGCATGGGAAAAAGTACTCCGAGATACGAGCCTAGCATTACAGCTCCGGGCCATACAGCGAGCTGAGGAGGCGGCGGCCAGGCACGGCCTGATCGCCATTCCTCTGTAAATTTTTTTTCAATTAAATAAAGTTATTTTTCTCTCTCTCTCTTTCGGCATCCTACCAGTAACGACAGGGGAAGTAAGGAAAGCCTGAGAAGGAATGAAAAAGGCAAAGCCGCTGGTGAGGATAAGGTAAGTACGGACCTCCTAAAAGATGGAGGAGAAATTGTGTTAGAAAAGCTGGTCACCTTATATACAAAGTGGCCCTTGACAGGAAGAGTACCAGTCTTGAAAGAACGCCAACATCATTTTAGTCCATAAGAAAAAAGACGTCAAGAACTTGAGAAATTACAGGCCAATCAGCTTACTGTCCGTTCTCTACAAACTATTGACAAAAATAATAGCCAATAGAATTAAGGCGAGATTAGGGTTCAATCAACCAAAGGACTAAGCAGGATTTCATACAGGCTACTCCACAATATACCATATTCATACTATCAATCGGGTAATAGAGAAATGCGCGGAATACAACCAACCCCTATACATAGCCTTCATAGATTACGAGAAGGCGTTTGACTAAGTCAACACATCAGCAGTAATGCAGGCACTACAAAATCAGGGTATCGAACAACCCTACATAAATATACTGAAAGAAATCTACAATAGATCCACAGCCACCATAGTTATCCATAAAAAAAGCGACATAATCCCAATAAAGAAGGGTTTAAGGCAGGGAGACAGGCCCTCTCCAATGCTATTCACCGCATGTTTACAGGAGGAGGTTTTCAAGACCTTAGATTGCGATTTTCTGATGACATTGCCTTGATGAGTAACTCAGGGGCTGAATTACAGCTCTTGATTACAGAACTGGACATAGAAAGCAGAAAAGTAGGTCTGAATATTAATATACACAAAAATAAAGTAATGTGCAAAAGTCTCTGTAGAGAACAGCACTTTGTGATAGATCGAGAGGCACTGGAAGTTGTAAAAAAATATGTCTACTTAGGAAACTATGAAAGTAAAATAACTAGAAGAGTAAGGATGGGGTGGATCACATTCAGCAAGCATTCTCAAATCATGAATGGCAAACGGCCACTGACCCTCAAGAAGATGGTATATAACAACTGCATCTTGCCAATACTCATCTACGGAGCAGAAACCTGGAAGCTTACAAAGAGGGTTCGGCTTAAATTGAGGACGACGTAGCTAGCGATGGAAAGGAAAATGATAAGTGTAACTTATCATTTTCCAAGACACAAGAAGAGAGCAGAGTGGGTCAGGGAACAAACTGGGGTTAAGGATATCATAATTCAAAATCAAGAAGATGAAATGGACATGGGTCAGGCACATAGCACGTAGACAGGATTACTGCTGGTCATTAAAGGTAACTGACTGGATTCTCAGAGAAGGCAAACACACAAAGGGGAGACAGATAGTTAGGTGAGTCGATGAGATTAAAAAGTTTCCAGGTATAATGTAGCAACGGAAAGCTCAAGACCGGCTTGATTGACGGATCATGGGAGAGGCCTTTGGCCTACAGTGGGCGTGGTCAAACTGATGATGATGATGTATTAGTCGGCACAACTGGCAGCCATGGCGGCAAGCGCGAAACTTTTTCTGCCTGTTGGTGTCACGTAGCATGTGACAGCGAGGGTCTTGTTCTGGCCAACTTGAATCACTTGATACCTTCAGGCAGTATGTGTGTGGTTATAGCTCAGCTGCCATCTAGTAATAAGATCACGAGCTCTGGGACACCAACAGACAGAAAAAGTGTTCCAACACCACACCAACATCAAAACAACTGAGGGCCATGTAAGTGCAGAAAAATGAAGGGAAGATATTTTTGAAAGGAAGCTTCATTCAACATGAAAGGAAGCTTCATTCATAGGCAGTTCCCACATTCGTGTGAAATTTACATTTTTTTTCCAAGTCAACACTGTTCTCAGAAAGTCCTTGCCTTTAGACACAAGAACATTCTCACACAAAAGCAAAGATAGCACGGGTTAAAAAAGTTGAATTGGCAATATAGACAAGCAGTGTGAAGAAGACAAAACATCGTTAGAAAGCTTTGAATTCTTCCTTCACCACCTTTTCAAATGATAGTATATTAAAATCACACTTAATGACGAATTGCTTCCAAAGAAAATGCCACCTATGTGAAATTTCCAGTCGGCGATAAAGAATCATCCCAGTAGCTGCTAGTGCCTTCAGTTGGCTGTACAAATAAAATCAACTGAAGACGAATCATCAGACACACACACACACTCACAAAAAAAAGTACCCTTACCTCATCTGCAGGATCCACTCCATTAGCGATGGCGTGATCCTTTCCGACCAGGTTGTACCAACTGCGCAATAGGCGTTTTGGCTTCTTATGACGCACTCGCAGCCTCAATTCCCGGCCACCCTGCAGTGCTCCACGGGACATGGCGTACTAAATGCAGAAGAGGAGCACATATTCATAAAAACAAAAGCATTTGTTTCTTTAATTGAGTAACAACTAACAATAATATTTTATATATAGATGCGTATAATATGTGGAATTATATTTTCCCGATAACAGTAACTGGCGTGTTCAGGCCACACAACATTAACATGCTCTGTGCACTTTGCTTGGATAGGTTTTCTCAGAAAGATTCCATTTCAACAGTGTTACAAAAAGTCCTTACATGGGCTCCCCAGAATTCTCAAATACAACTATTTATAAAGCAGTTTGCCTTATATTATATCTTGTTTCTGCATACATGGCCACTATGAATTCTGTACCCTGTGTGCTGTATTAGGCTGTTATATTCATGCATTTTTTTAACAATGCCAATTCATCAAAATGTATCATTTAAAAATTAAATAAAATGTAAATAATGTGTTCTGGCACAACACTGATATCCTGCCATTATATTTAATTCGGGAGATAAGGTTCACCATCCAAACAATGACTGCATCAAAACACAAAAGCTTCTTTCAGTCAGACGCTAAACCACTCTGCGGTTAGTGGCGAGGCACTGCTGAATGAGCACTTTTGTGGTTCATTCACACACGCATTTTCTCACTTGATTTTGCCCCATATTTTAAAAGCATAAGTAAATATCTTTTACTTGACCTTTGCTTTTTTTATAGTTTCAGACCAGAACAGATGAAACTTGGCCCGGGTAATGATTTCAAACTGCAAAAGTTAAAACCGAGCGGTACCTTAATTAGGAGAAAACCAAATGCTTTTTTTCGCCTTTTCCTGCCTCATTCCTACCAAGAACTAGAGGCTTCAAAAAATTAAATTTAAGCGATGTAAAACCTGCTGGATATCTCTGCCTTTATAAAACTCCATCAAATAAAACACTAAAAACTGTAAAAATTTATAAAAACAAGCAAAAATATTAACATTGACGCAATGTTTCTGGCACATCCTTTACAGCACACAAAAAGAGCTCATAGAGGCTTAATATGAGAATTAGGAAAAAGATAACTGAGTAAAAAGCTTTCTCAAGCCCCAATATATAGTTTGCAATGATCAATATAAGCTACAACTTGTAGAAGGTTATATATTAATCACAAAATGATAATAAATGTTATTGCCCTCATCACGATACAAGATGGTTCAAGCATGTAGGTTAAGGCAAGAAGTAATACACACCACTATTTTCAATAACAAAGCTGTATCATTCTGGCTCAAGTATACCAGAGGAAAAAGCTAAAAAGATAAGCACATACACTTGCATAAACTGCAATAAGGAATAAAGACTGCAAATGTATAGCCAAAATGAACGTAAATACTACAAAACTGCCATTATCAGTTTAAGTTATTTTGAGGAGAGAGAGAGAGAAAAAAAAAACCTGACTCAGAATATGCAACAGTGAGTTAGAGCAAGTAAGATTTCAGAGACTTATCACTGGTCAATGCTAGTTTTTCTTCGTCTAACTTTGCACATCAACCCATCTTTTGTTTTTTTTTTACATTTTACACACAGTTTGCAGTAGTGAAATGTTTCCACAAGCATGCTATGGAATGCCTTTGCTATGGCGGTGTCATAACATTCATAATCGATGAACAGTTCAGCAAGGTTAGCACGTAAACACAACAGTAGCTTACTTAAGTACAGTTGAGTAAAAGTGGTGAAAGAGGGGAGGGGGGAGTCGGGCCCCATGAGGAGATTTAAAAGCAAGTCTGTGGTATGTGATACATTTTTCATCCTTGGGTAACAGTGCCATCAAGATGACAGAAAACCAAATGAAGCCTATGTATTTTAAATTTTCCTTAGAATGTCTCAACCAAGTACCCCATCAAGTAATCTAATATGTATATTTCTGCTATGTGCACTCCTAAAAGCCCACCGTTACCCTTTTCAACTGACATAAACTAGAAATTGACTGACAATCTTATGAAAAATCTGCAGACAGCTTTAAAACAGGCAACTCTACGGCTGCAAGTTAGTATACAAAAATAAACACTCCACGCATTCACTTAGCAACAAATGCACCTGCATGGCACCACATACCATGAAGCAGAATGATTCAGGTCAAATGCTGATAGTATAATAAAGCTTTTCTGTCAAACAGTGCACTAAAGAAGTTCGCATGCAGCCAACACTTCTATAATTTTTTCGCACAGGCTTTGCATATACTCACCGATTATCAAATTTTCAAGTTTCAGCTGTGAATTCCCACTACTGTCTGATCGTACCGGCTTAAAGCCGGTACGCACCGATGATCTCACCAGAGAAGGATTGGCCACCCTGGTGCAGTAACTGGCCACCCCCTCCCGTAGGCATTCGTCAATTAACTCACGGCCCTCAGTCCCCACCAGCTGCGGAGCAACTGACCAAGGCGGTGGTCAGATCTGCAAAGCAGCAGAGGGTGCTAGGAATCTCTGGATACGGACAGGCCACCATTGGAACTTGAACTTAGCAACTTTTAACGTTAGAACGTTATCTAGTGAGGGAAGTCTAGCTGTATTATTCGAGGAGCTAGAAGGCATTAAATGGGATATAATAGGGCTGAGTGAGGTTAGGAGGACAGATGAGGCCTATACTGTGCTACAGAATGGGCACGTCGTTTGCTATCGGGGCTTGGCAGACAGAAGAGAACTGGGAGTAGGGTTCCTAATTCACAGAAACATAGCTGGCAACATAGAGGATTACTATAGCATTAATGAAAGGGTGGTAGGCATTGTAATTAAACTGAATAAAAGATACAAAATGAAGGTAGTACAGACTTACGCGCCTACATCCAGCCATGATGACGCTTCAGTTGAAAGCTTCTATGAAGACATGGAATCGGCAATGAGTAAGGTGAAAACACAGTATACTGTAGTAATGGGCGACTTTAATGCAAAG
Organism: Rhipicephalus annulatus; assembly: GCA_013436015.1. Lineage (NCBI taxonomy): Eukaryota > Metazoa > Arthropoda > Arachnida > Ixodida > Ixodidae > Rhipicephalus > Rhipicephalus annulatus. The sequence continues at coordinate 1,133,619 of WOVY01010937.1, read as the reverse complement.
GTAGGGAAGAAGCAGGCTGGAGACCAGGCAGTAGGAGATTATGGCATCGGCACTAGAAACGCCAGAGGAGAGCTACTAGTAGAATTCGCAGAACGCAATAATCTGCGTATTTTAAATACCTTCTACCGAAAACGAGAAAACCGCAAGTGGACATGGAGGAGCCCTAATGGCGTAAATAAGAACGAAATAGACTTTATAATGACTGCACACCCAGGAGTCGTGCAGGATGTGGAAGTGGTTGGCAAGGTAAGATGCAGTGACCATAGAATGGTACGGGCTCGAATCCGCCTAGACTTGAAGAAGGAACGACAGAAACTGATACGCAAGAAGCAAATCAATGAGCTAGCACTGAGAGGGAAAGTACAGGAATTCAGAGTGTCACTGCAGAACAGGTACTCTGCTCTTAGCGAGGAAACCAACCTTAGCGTAGATACAATGAATGATAATCTGACGAGTATCATCACGGAGTGTGCAGTGGAAGTTGGAGGCAGGGTAACTAGACAGGACACCGGCAAGCTTTCCCAGGAAACGAAGAACCTAATTAAGAAGCGTCAAATCATGAAAGTGTCAAGTACAACAGACAAAATAGAACTGGCAGAGCTTTCGAAGCTGTTTAATAGACGTAAAGTATGCGATGTAAGAAGGTATAACATGGAGAGAATTGAGCACGCTCTGAAAAACGGAGGAAGCGTCAAAGCAGTGAAGAGGAAACTTGGGATAGGCAAAAGGCGGATGTATGCACTAAGGGACAGAGAAGGCAAATTAACTACCAATATGGATAGGATAGTTAAAATAGCGGAGGAGTTTTACAGAGATCTGTACAGTAGCCGAGACAACCACGACCTTAATACTATAAGAACTAGCAGTAACACAGACGACGCCCCACCGGTAATGATAGAAGAAGTCAGAAAAGGTTTGGAGAGCATGCACAGAGGCAAAGCTGCTGGTGAGGATCAAGTAACATCAGATCTGCTGAAAGATGGAGGACAGATTGTGTTAGAAAAACTAGCCACTCTATTTACGAGGTGTCTCCTGACGGGAAAAGTACCAGAGTCTTGGAAGAACGCTAACATCATCTTAATACATAAGAAAGGAGATGACAAGGACTTGAAGAATTACAGGCCGATCAGCTTGCTCTCTGTAGTATACAAGCTATTTACAAAGGTAATTGCTAGCAGAGTAAAGAAAACATTAGAATTCAATCAACCAAAGGAACAAGCAGGATTTAGAACAGGCTACTCAACAATTGACCACATTCATACTATCAATCAGGTAATAGAGAAATGCTCAGAGTATAACCAACCACTATACATAGCCTTCATAGATTACGAGAAGGCGTTTGATTCAGTAGAAATATCAGCCGTCATGCAGACACTGCGGAATCAGGGCGTAGATGAAATATATATAAACATTCTGGAAGAAATCTACAGGGGATCAACTGCTACCATAGTGCTTCACAAAAAAAGCAACAGAATACCAATAAAGAAGGGTGTAAGGCAGGGGGACACAATCTCCCCAATGCTATTCACTGCGTGCTTACAGGACGTTTTCAGAAGCCTAGAATGGGAAACAGTTAGGGATAAGAGTTAATGGAGAGTACCTCAGTAACCTGCGCTTCGCCGATGACATTGCATTGCTGAGTAACTCAGGGGACGAATTGCAACTCATGATTACGGAGTTAGACAAGGAGAGCAGAAAGGTGGGTCTTAAAATTAATCTGCAGAAAACGAAAGTAATGTACAACAACCTCGGAAAGGAGCAGCGCTTTGCGATAGGTAATAGTGCACTTGAAGTTGTAAAAGACTATGTCTACTTAGGGCAGGTAATAACCGCAGAGCCTAACCACGAGATTGAAGTAACTAGAAGAATAAGAATGGGGTGGAGCACATTCGGCAGGCACTCTCAAATTATGACAAGTAGATTGCCACTGTCCCTCAAGAGGAAGGTATATAACAGCTGTATCTTGCCGGTACTTAGCTACGGAGCAGAAACCTGGAGACTCACAAAGAGGGTTCAACTTAAATTGAGGACGACGCAGCGAGCAATGGAAAGAAAAATGGTAGGTGTAACCTTAAGAGACAAGAAGAGAGCAGAGTGGATTAGGGGACAAACGGGAGTTAAGGATATCATAGCTGCAATAAAGAAGAGGAAATGGACATGGGCCGGGCATGTAGCACGTAGACAGGATAACCGCTGGTCATTAAGGGTCACCAACTGGATTCCCAGAGAAGGGAAGCGGGGTAGGGGGAGACAGAAGGTTAGGTGGGCAGATGAGATTAAGAAGTTTGCGGGTATAAATTGGCAACAGCAAGCACAGGACCGGGTTAACTGGCGGAACATGGGAGAGGCCTTTGTCCTGCAGTGGACGTAGACAGGCTGATGATGATGATGAGCTGTGAATTGTTAAACTGAACACCCACTTAAAAAAAGGCCACCTATAAAAATTAGTGAAATAAAATAACAATGCCGACCCATGCTAAAGACACAAAAATATATAAAAAAAGATTTTGGCTCCCCATGGGTGTCTTCATCACAATGACAATTAATGACAGACTATTTCAACTACGGAATGTTTTTTTGGTGCCAGACCGAGAATACTTCAAAGGTTCAGAAGCGCTCCACTGCAGAATAAGCAAGCCAATTAGTGAACTTTGACAGAGTTGGCACAAGCTTCACTTCACGGAGCAGAGAAATGTGATTTTAAACAAAAATGGTGCTGTTGGACCATGACTGCATATGCATGCATTTACACTTTTGCAAGCACACGAGAAGAGGTCCCATGCCTGACACCTTAATGTTAATTAAAGCTGATGAATTCAATAAAGCTTTACTGAATGTCACCACACCTAACCTGAGTCTAGCTCTATTTTCCCATAAGCAGACCTGCCAAGCTTAGAGCTGTTTACTACTGCTGTCAAAGTACAATTAACACTAAAACCTATGAAAAAAAATTTATTTACACTTCAAATGTTGACTGTAAAATGCTATGTACAAGCACACTATTCTATATCCTCAGCAAAAATGCTTGTGACACAAAGGCTCCTTTATGAGATTCATTGAATAGCAGTTGCCTTTGCACATAGCTTCTATGAGTATGTGATGCTGCTATGATCAAGTCTGAATAATCAAGGGGGGTCTTGAGAATAAGACTGTGAAAATTGATTGGTGACTTCACCTGCACTCATAAAAATTGGTGTATTTCTAAATTTGATGCAAATGAAAAATAGCAATATATAATATTTCAATAATTGCCAGGTGATAATATCCCAAACCACAATATGAATATAAGGGGCATTGAAATATAGTGAGTCAAGTTATAAAGTTATGGCCGGCAATGCGAACCATAAACAAGGTTGAAAATCTGGAGCACTAAAGCAATACAAAATATATGAACAAAGAGAAAATGCAAGAGACATGCATGCTAAATCAGGCAATATAGTTTGTTTATTTCAAAATCTGAGCATGCAAAAAGGGTACAAAATCCTGCTAATGTTCGTGCCACTCCTGCACAGTCTACTTTCATTATGACCACGAAGAGGTGCTAAAAACTGATAGCGATCAGTCGGTGCCTGCATGCAGTTTTACGTCTGGCTACACACTATGCCTTTCCCAGTGCTTCGCAAGAATCTTTATGTGTAACCATAGTAAACCAAGTTGTACAACTCATTTAAAGTTGAACATTATAAAGATCACAAGTCCAGTAGGGACAATAGACATAACAAATAGACAGCTTATCTAGGACAGGTAATATCCTTAGGGCACTACTGAGTGTTTTCAGTGGAAAACATTCAGACATGCCCACATGACAACTTAGATACTGATAGAAGGAAAAACAATCCAAAATTCAAATACAGAAAGTAGTGCTTAAATTTGAAGAGACCTGTTTATGTAATGGTTATTGCATCAAAAAGATCAAACAAGAGAGTAAGAACTTGCAAGTATAATCACAAGTACAGCAGTTGGAGCAAGAAGAGAACATCTAGTACGTATGAAAAGAACAAAAAATAAGCTTGCGAATTTATCTTCCCTGCACCTATTCTAGCAATTTGTAAGCTGTAATGCATTCTGGAGTCTTTCAAATTGGGCAAGTGAATTCCTTGTTCCCACAATCTATCACCATGTCTGCTTTAAAAGTTCCTGGATCATTCACATCTTACTAATTACATGCTGTTATACCTGAAATCACTTTCGTTGCTTTGCAGCTAGGTAGATATCAATAAATTATCACTTAGTTTCTTAAAAATGAAATCATCAATTTATTATTCTTCCTTTTTCTAGTGAACAGCTTATACTTGAAATTGTAGAAATAAAGCTTCTGCCATAAGCATGAAAATTAGGACGCTCTTAGTATAGGCAGTGAACTGACAACAGGTGTCAGTATTAGCTCGTGAATCATCATCACAAGTGATGAATATACGCCCTCATTGCCGCTTTATTGAAAGGAATTACCGCAACAAACAAAACACTGATTACACAATGACAAAATTTTTTATATTGCCCACTATCTCTCAAAACAGTAATAGTAGAAAATATGGGCTAAACAGAGGCTAAATATAGGACATGTTATTACAGATGAGCTTTCATACAATGAGCCAATGGCAAAGTGTATGCAACCACACAAGCTCTTGATTAGCACTAAAAGAAGCATCTAAATTGATTTCCAAAGACCATGAAGAGAGACACATTGGTCCCCCATAAAAAAAGTGACCAATGAGACTACATATTTCGCAAAAAATCCTCATATAGCATAGTGAGATATCAAATTTAAAAGCACAGGCCACAATTAATCATGCCATTAAACCAAATAAACAGCTCCGTAATACTGCTCGATGATTATGATGCCCATATTTTCTGACCCCTACTCTCTCCACTCTCACTGTACTACTTCCATGGTGTTGATAGATATGTGGGTTTTAATGTCCCAAAACCACCACATGATTATGAGAGATGCCATAGTGGAGGGATCTGGAAATTTCGCACACCTAGGGTTCTTTAACGTGCATGTAAATATGAGCACACGGGTTTACAGCATTTTCGCTTCCATCGAAAATACAGCCGCCGCAGCCGGGATTCGATCCCGCGACCTGCTGGTCAGCACCCGAGTACCTTAGCCACTAGACCACCACAATGGGCCTACTTCCATGGTGTTACTTTGCTATTAAAATGCTAAGTAAAATGCAATAAATTATTTTATTATTACTGATCCCAAAAGCTATACAATCAATATCGATCACTAATCGACATTTCAAAGTATGATTCTAAAAAAGACAAAAGATCTGCATCCACGCCTACTGCACTTGACTAATGCAATTGGTGCAAGTCTGATAGTGCCAGACTTTTCCTCTAGTATTCCAAGTACTAAGCTTTGTTAGAGAAACAAACAGTACTAAGGTAGAAGGGGTGCTCAGTGAGCATGTACAAGAACACTTAATCTCATGCATTCATAAGAATGTTTAATATCTTGCATCCACTTGCATGTTTAGTGATAGCATGAATCGGCTAAGGAAACAAGGTAAAAAATAATCAGCTATCTGATTCACACTGTCTGTTAGCAATATAGCACTAACAGTCCAGACAGCACATACACACTGACCGTATCAAAGATACAATTTTGATGTACAGCCAGCACAGTTGAAAATGAAATTTGTACAACAAAATGGCCTATGTTGACAACACATGAATACACCTTTATTTGTCTTTCATGACAGCAACTAATCAACTATGAGAAAAGCCTAATGATAACATGTATTGACACCTAGGCAATGACATATAACCGTTTTAAAAAGAATTCCAAATATGTGAGTACGATCACAAGTTCCTTGACAAGAACAAGCATTCTAGTCTCAGCACACATCAACGTGATAACCCACATACAAGTGCCACTTGTTGCTAGAGACAATTCCCTTGAAAAGGAACACTTGCACATATCCAACAAAGTAGAAGATGAATTCTCTGGCTCAGTTTCTTCAAATATCAGTTGCAAGCAGTTATGTTGGAACTATTTTGCCAGTTTCCCTAACTTACAACTTATCCAAAGGTCAACAGGCAGTATCGAATGAAATAGACTAAACACTGAAAGGCGGACGCTTGAGAATAGTTCGTACATCATTCGTCTGTTTTGCGCCAGTTTAAAATTGTTAATTAATCAAATGTACGATCTGATTGGCATAAGCGCTAATCACCCGATCAAGTTTTAGCTTTTTAAGTAGTAAAATTGAGAGAAAAAGAAAAAGCGCGAAGGGTTTAGCGTTCACTGACTTTTTTTTTTTTTCAAGCAAACGATGACAAGTTTTGGCGCAGTCCTTAACCTATGTAGCGTCTTCGAAAGTGGCCGAAATGGGTAAGGAAATTCACAAAACGAAATTACTCGCCTGTCTGGTTTTGAAGCACAAGACTGGGTGAGTGAAGTTTCAAGTCATTTCGAAATTACACAATCGCAAGCGCATTTTTTTTTTTTTTTCGCCAAAGTAACCACCCGATAGCTAACGTTCGAACGTCTGCTAGTAGGTCAGTAACGAACGCCCAACAACACAGTAAAGAAAAAAAAGAGGGGGGAAGTGAATAGAAGCACAAGAAATGCACTAGGCTTCTGATGTAATGATAATGGAACAGCCTTTTGGCACCTAGTACGAGTAAATATGTGTATCACAGTTGGAAGCGCAATTTCAGATCAAGCTAGAACGAGTACTACAACTAAACAACTGAAATTGTCATCGGCGACCCGGCCGGTGCAACCGAGCCAAATACGTTGGTTCGCACACCCCCTCCACCCACGCAGATATTTAAAACTGACGCCTTAGTAAAACTTTGCATACGCCGCATGCAGAGGAAACGTTCATTACCAGTAACATCCGGTGAGCAGGAAACAAACTTCAAGTCGAGGGTTCAGTAGCCTCTGAGCCCCATTCTTCTAACCAAGCTAAAACCATCACATTAAATGTATATCAGCACCAATTTACTATCAACATGTCGCTACAACAAACTGCAACCAGGATATTGAATACTGGAGAAAAAAACCCACTAGAAAGCACCGAATAAACTCCTATCACCACAAATGCACGGACTTCCCGACGCCATATTGGGAGTTTGGCGCCTTTTGAAAGCGTTTGAAAAGCAGGCGCAAGATGGCGCGAAAAATCACTGTTGATTTAAATTTGCATAATAATAATTGTACGTTGCTACTATGTGACAGCCCATACTAACCCTTATGTCTAAGTCATGCGCGTGATATTGTAAGTGTTGGTATGTTTGCACCGTTTGCACAAACGCCTTTTTACCGGTGCGTGGCAGCACCTGCGCTTTCACGTGTGTTGCGCTATAGTGTACTAGAATATAGTTGCGCGCGTGGGCGGCGATTTATTCGTGCTGAGCGAAGAAGCCGCGATTTTCAGTTTACAAGCGTGCAGATACATATAAACTTTGTTTTATGTTGTATACGCTATAACGAATGCCATGACTACTGAAATTCACGTTCGAGTCGAGTTCGGGTACATATATTTTGTATTTAAGGCCTGCCGTCTGCAATCGCGACTTCTGGTTATATTAATTTCTTTTCACATCGATTCCTTACAGGGGCGGCGCGGAGCTACTTTTCGGGAATCAGAAAAAGCATGATGTTGCCTTACGTAGCGGGCACGAGAAATGTAAGCGCCAAATGACATTCCAAACAAAGTAGCTGATCCCGATAGAAGTAACTCTTTGTAAAATTCTGCCTGGCGTTGCACGAACATATGTCGGAGTCGAGGCTCAGTACTGTCGGCAAACGGAGCCCTCTGAATAGCATTTTAGGCCGTAATAAAGTAGGTGGCTTATGATCGGGAAGCCCAATGGCCAGGGAAGCTATTGAGAGCCCCCTAGCACGTGGAAAAGTCCGGGTTGCAGTTGTAATGTCTCCGTTGCGCCTTGGGTCTCCTGACTGCTACGCCGAAGTATACGTAATAATGTCATATTGTTTACACTTTCATAATTTTTCACTTCCCTCGTGGCTGGCTGAAGGAAGTGAAACGCGTGGCATGCACTGTCAACACCAATCAGGTTCTTGAGACCTTGATGGAACGGCAGTTCCCGAAAATTGTAAATATAATTTAATCATAACGTATGATTTCAGCCCACACAGTAGGCGGCAACTATTTACAACAGCGTTGGCGTAATTAGGGTGGGGTTCCACCCTCCATGAATTTTTTATTAAATTCTGCAAGTCTATGTGTATACGCACATACGAGCATATGTAAAGGGTAGTTGAACCAGCCCGAAAACAGCTTGTCTACGTCCCTGGACTATAGGCGTAGCATGTAGACAATGTGGCATAGCTTGTATGCTTAAATCAGTGCAGTTTAGAGCTTCTGAAAGTAACCATCAGTTCAATGCTGTTCACACTACCTGCACTTATTCAAAGCTGCGTGTTTAGTGACCATACAACTGCACTAACACCTTTTCGTTTCATCTTTTTTGTTTAGGCACCTTGTCTGATTTAATTATTTGGTTGAAGACAAACCTCCTTAAAGGAAAAGAAGAGTTGTTTGTTCAGGGAAACACTGTGTAAGTACAGCTTTGCCCTTTAAAGTAAGTCCTTAGAGTATAAACTTTAAAGTAAGCTTAACTAGCTTTCAGCCTTCTTCGGTACATTAACATCATTTATCAATGTTCATTCCCAAAAGGGAGAACTCTTGGCTTGCTTGCATGATGCTGTTTGGTAGAATGGAAGATGGTCACTGGGATTGATAAGAAAGCAGTAGAGTTAGAGGTATTGAACCTCATTGCTGAGAACCATAGATGTGTTGACACTCTTTTACATGGTACAGTCTCTTGTCATTTCACAGTTACAGTACAGTTGCAGAAAATATGCCATCAACTCCTACATGTCTATATCAGTGTTGTTTTTTGATAAGTGCTGAACATATTGCGAATTTACGCATCTCATATATTAATGAGAAGCCAATGATAAATCTTAAGAAAAATCTTAAGGAAAAATTATTGTGATGTGCCAAGTTATGTGTAGGCTTTTCAATGCAATCAGCTGAATTAGGCAGTATGTTTTTCTGCTCTGCGAAGTCTGTTTCACATGCAGTGACTTGATATATATATTTTTTTGCAGGCGTGATTTACACACATGCTAACTTTACAATGTCATTGCAAGCACTGATTGAAGCACCATTTCTCAATTAGCCGCTGCCATTTTCAGCTTGCAAATTTATAATGGAAAACTATGTGGGATAAGCAGAATTAACAGAGGAAGTGCCTCAGACATGCTGGCCGACATTTTGATAGAAGGAGCTATTTTCGTCAAAGGCGCTTTGTCATCCTTGGTGTATTAGTTGTAGGCGGTTTAGTATTGATGTCATCTCCTGTGGTGATGCTTGTCCCAGCTGGTAATTGCTGTCTTGAAAGAAGAAAATTACAACATTCTTATTTTGCATTTACTTTCCTTCCCTCCCCCCCTCGTTTTTACAGCTCCTCTTACTTCCAAGAAGAGAACCCTTGAGTCATTGCACCCCTGCTTAAGATGAGGCAAGGGCTGAACTCTTCTGCTTTATAGATTTTTTTCTTTCCAGACAGGCATTTCCGGTAGAGACAAGCGCCACCACAGGAGACGACATCAGTACAAACCCCCTCATAACTACCCAGCCACTTTTGACAAAGATAGGTCCTCCTATCGAAACACCGGCCAGCCTGTCTGAGGCACTTCCTCCATTCATTCTGGTTATCCTACTACGTGTTTCTATCTGTCGGCTCCTATCTTGATAATGGAAAACTATATAATTCTTGGCGCTGGTTCATTTCAAGAAAAATAAAATAAAACTAAAGTACATTGCCATGCTTTAATGTGGGTGTAGCCTCACCTACTCTCTGCAGAATCAAGTGCTTACTTTGGGTGATAGTTTGCAGTGGCAGCAAAATAGTTATGACTTTCTTTGGCATTATTCAATACCATTATATATGTTGCTAGATCATGCTGTTATCTGCTTACTTGAAGTTAAACTTGGGCATGTCTAAGTATTAGATCCATTCTATTCCCCTGCATCACCTGAACTAGTTTGCGAGGTGCTGCATCTTGCCATTCATTTCAGCAGTGTGGCATTGTCATTTCAAAAGGCAGCAAGGCTGGTTCACGATTTTCCTGCACCCTCTCTGCTGCCAATGCTGGCTTGGTGCAGTTGTGGGTGCAAAGCAATAGTGTATGAATGTGAAGCAACGATGCAGCACGTGGCATGGTTGAAGCCACACTTACACATGTCTGTCGTGTCTACACAATATAGTATAACGTTTATGTCTCTGAAGCTAACCATATGTGTGGTTCTCGGCCTCTTCTTCTTATGTGGACTGTGCATATTACGCTGACAAAAAATAGGGCCTGCACTGGGTCAGCACCTCTTCATTCTTTTTTTTTTTTTTGTCTCATTGGGCCTGCACAGTGGGCTTGAGCTGCGCAATGTCTGAACCATAACTTTCTGTACTCTTGACCTGCACAGATAGCGGTCTTCCATGGGAGCGAGTGTCCCAGCTCTCGTTCAACTGCTCACTGTTGGTGGCAGCTTTGTTATCTGTTCGTCTGCTTCTCTGCGGCCTTTTCAATGGCGTTGGAGTGAGAACGCCCGCATGCTATGATGAACTGTTGACATAAATGTGACTGTTCTTGCTAACTTATACTCCGTTTCAGAAGTTCCCTTCAGCACTGTGGAAGCTACAGACCCCACAGCCAATAGGAAGGGTGCTTAGTCCCTCCATATGTATTCATTTGCGCCGTGTTATCTGCTCACCGTATTCACGGTGTCTGCTCAATTAATGGTAGTTATTATGGCTAGTTTATTAACTTAAAATTGCAGTAAAGCTATTAAACAAGCATCTACACTAGGAACTTGAAGAAGTGTAAATTTATTGCTGTGCTGATGATCGGTATAATCTCATGCCAGCGGATAACTTCACTTTGTGGCTGTTTCTATCCTACGCTGTTCGTGGCTCTCGTAGGTTTGTTTCTCCATCGAGCGTTCCTTCGCGTCTCCTGCTGCATCACTCCTTTCCTCTCTTTTTTTTGTTTGCACCGAAGGAGGATCCAACGCGCACAGAATGCTGTGCGGGGTTGCATGTCCGATATTTGGAGAGGCAGCGTTCTTCGTCTTACGACGCAGTCCGAACACTGCTTCGGCGCCTTAGGCTTAGCTGTTGCGGCTAAGCAAGTAGCATATCTCGCTAATATCGGCAAAACGTACCTGCTGCTTTATTCCCAGAGCGAGATGAAACAAACTGATGGCTGATTTTACCATTTGTCTACTGCTGTCAGCGCAGGGGGCGTGTCGCAAGAGCAAGTTCGTATGGAAGCGGGCAGTCACTTCTGCATGGGTACTGCCACGTTCATTTGTAAACAGTTATTGGCGGTAACCGACACAAATAATTAAATGTGTGAGAAATAAATGCGAAGAAGAATAAACATATCTTGTATGAATGTGGCATAAAACATACCAAGGAAACGCCAATTCTAGCCAACCCTGTCAATTTTACGGCATTTGTATTTGGTACTACGTTTCGCTGTGCAAGCGTGTGGCTTTATTACGCCCGGTAACTTTGGCAGTGCTCAACCAAAGTGGTGAAAAAGAGTATAGACACAGGAATAAGTAGCATATTCAGTGTGGCTAAATATTTAGTGGATAGCGGTTGATATGTCTGAAGCCCTAGACTAGCTAGCACGGTGTATAACAGCTGGGATGATGCAATGTCCTTATAGACATTTATTCAAGTGTGAAGAATTTATAAACCACTTTTTATGCATTTATTTTTTTAGGTATTTTGCATTATGCATAATAAATGAGCAATATAAGCATCACAACACTCATAGGTTGCATTCGTAGCGATAGAAAGAATGACCTAGCACATGCGCGCTGTTGTCGGGACATCCGTGCAGATCCAGCAGTGAGCCAGTTCTCTGGCAAACTGAACTACTTCAAATGCAGGCTAATCGAGCAGATCTAATATTTGTACTCAAGTAATAAAATCTGGTGTGTTGAAATGTGTCTATGTGTACTATAAAAATGACAAAATTTTTCTATTATTGACTTCATCTCTATGCACATTTAGCCAGTGATTGATCTTTGCTCACATGATGAACATGAGGACTGGTTTATATTGGCCATTGCATACTTGGTTGGTTTATGCACTTCGGGGTCAGGCAAAGGGGACATAAACAGTGGTGGTGGATAACACTGAATAGTGCATGCACCCTCTGCTCATGCCATGCCCCTGTTGATGTGATGTCATGTTCTGTGCAAAACTTCGCAGACGGCCAGGAATTCTCGTCTTGGTGAACGACACAGATTGGGAGCTCCTGGTAAGTGACATTTCTGTGCTTTGCTCTCGACTCTGGTATGATTACAGTACTGTGCGTTAAATCATTGTGACTCTGATAGCTCAGTAGGTGCACTCCTGCAGCTAAGTATGTTTTTGATAAGAACCTCTAAAAGGAATAATTGAATTAGTCTGTACCATAACATGCTTTCATAAACCTCACAATATTCGTCTTACATACACTGAGCACGAGCTACACAATGTCTGAACTTGACCTGTTCATCTATGAACCAGTTCAGAGAAAACGAAGTGAACCAGTTCAGATGGAGGCAAATCAAATGGACCGAATTCCTCTTAAGTGTATAATAAAACCTAATTTGTTATGACTGCAATAAGTATATTATGATACTGCAATAAGTATATTATGATATGACTGCAATAAGTATATTGCAGTCATATTACTGAGATACAGTGAAAATTGTGACAGAAAGGAATGTCATACTCTAGGGATGCTGAGTCGAAAATGTAAAAAGTAGCCTGAAAATTTCAGCAAGTAGCCAACTTTGGCCAGAGCCAGAAATGTGGCCAAGAAAGGAGCAAAATTATAAAAAAATATTGTATCTGCGATATTGTGTTGCCATAAGGACATTAGCACAACCAAAGCCGTTTTCAGTAAATTTGAGAACACAAAAAATGTTATGGAACATGTGTAAAGGACTAAAAAGAACAGTGCTTCGATTATTTTATTATATGACTGAATATTTACAATGCACAAAAAATGGTCACATAATTGTAATCAAAGTTGTAGTTCAGGCTTTAATGTTACAGTTCATTATAGAAGTCATTTCTAGATCAACATTAAAGCTTAAGCTGGCAAAGTACCTCAGTCACAGTTTGAACTTTTCTGTGCCTAAGGGTAGCTTTGGTGAAGGTTCTCACTGAGAAATTGATTGATTGATTCGTTGGTTTTAATGTTCCAAAACCACCATATGATAATGAGAGACACCGTAGTGGAGGGCTCTGGAAATTTCGACCTCCTGGGGTTCTTTAACGTACACCCAAATCTGAGTACACAGGCCTACAACATTTCCGCCTCCATCGGAAATGCAGCCGGGATTTGATCCCGCGACCTGCGGGTCAGCAGCCGAGTACCTTAGCCACTAGACCACCGTGGCGGGGCTCTTACTGAGAAAGCTGCTTGTCCAGAGGCCAAGCAGCTATATTGCTCCCATTGCAAGACATGCCATATGGTTTCTACCAGGCGATTCTTTGTAGTTTCGTATCTTCATCCAGAAATATGCACTGGGTTTGCACATGCTGATCCCTTCAGCTTATGGACACTGTAGCTTCAACACATGGGCTGTGGTGACATGAGCGGCTGCAGGTCTAGACATTGGCTTCCCAGTGTGTCAGCATTTTTGATGGTTGCACATGACATGAAAGTGCCATCGTCCTGATAAGTGATAGGTTGACAGTCCATGTGCCGGTTGTTCTTGAATCACAGTTGCGAGCGCTGCAGTACGACTATGCATGAACTCAGTGGCGTGGTTTTATTTCGCATATGTGATCTGGTACATGACTGCTGTTCATGGATATTGTATTATAAAAGCCTTACACGAGTTCACTTTTTGTGCTGCCCCCTTTACACAATGCCTCAATGAAGGCCTAAACTTATTTTAAATATAAAAATAAAATAAATTATTTCAGTAAGTATATTTACATGCTGTAAAAAAAATCACCAAAGAGTTTCTACATTGCAAAAAAAAAAACTAGACCTGTTGATTTGGAATGCCCTCTATGATGTAACAAAGTGCACTTGCACCAAAGTGGATATTAAAGATAGTGTATATGTGATCTTAGTTGTTTAACTAATTAAGCACAATACATAAAATTTCCAAACGAGCACCACATGGCAGCAAGCCACATATTGGCTTTGTTCAGCTGTGATTAACTATTTTTTATAAAATATCTTGCTCTAGTTGCACAAAAGACCTTATAGTACACACATTCTTTCACGATATGTCAAAAGATTGTGTGTTTTTGTAAAATAGGTATGTGTGTGTATGTGTGTTTTTTTTTATTTTAAGAGTGATGTCACAGTTGCCTGACTTTGTCTTTCTTTTTGTCCATATTTGTCACGGTGTTAAAGTCATTCATTTATGTCTCTTTCTTTTTTTTTTATTCTCACTTGCAGGGTGGACTAGACTGTGAAGTCAAACCAGATGACACTGTGCTTTTTATATCAACACTGCATGGTGGATAAGAAGGTATTCAAGTGCACAAAATTATACTTCAGAAAAAGAGAACAAAAGGTGTTAATGCCTGACAAGGTCCTCCAACCTGTAACAAGAGCAGTTTGCACACAAGCATTGGCAACATAAACAGAAACGTACCCACAGAAACATACAGAAAAGTAAAAGTGCAGGTACAAAATCGAATGCTTATAAAACGATAAAATAACAATTTGCTGATAAATATAAAATTGCAAACGCAAATCATAAAGCACAAATAAAGAGCAATATCCCCTTCAGCATTAGTGGCTACGTATACAGCTTGTTTATGCTAGTTGTGTTAATCTGTGGCCAAAAGAGAATAAGACACGTATACATTATATGAATTGAATCTTTTCTGTAGCCGATATGTCTCGAATAAACCTCAGTGTGCTTTGTATGAATGTAGCTGATCACTTTTAAGAAGGCACCACAATGTTTGACGGGTCGTTCGACATGCCATGTCCCAAAACGAACATCAAAAGTATGACTTTTCTTGAAATGAATGCAGCCAAAAACTAAAAGTCACAACTTTGCCGCAAAGGCGAAGCAATTAATGCGATAGCAACAAATTTGAATGTCACGCAGACAATGGCAAGCATATTGAATTGTGCACCACGTTGCTCACACACAAATGATGCAGCAAACGTACTCACAGATACAGATCAATGTGAATAAGTATCTCATTTGTTACTTCGCTGTGTCTGAAAAGCGCACCGTTTTCGCAAACGGAGACTGTGCAGCAAGTGCAGTTACCTTTGTGCACCCAGTAACTACAACAGAATTGTTCCAGTGAAACTCCAAGGCATACAATTCTCCTCACCGCAAAATAAGCACACATGAGCGCCTTTCGCCCCCTCCCCCTCTTCGCTGGGCAAAGTACACGTGAGATATATTCACATGAGCGCGTGTCACCGCGTCGTGACAATCTGGCGCCGCGCGCTCATTGCGCCATCTTGCTGGTAATGCTGAGAACACGATAGTTCTCCTGAGATTGGCATCGCCAGCAGTAAGTGGTAGATATAAATATTTTCTGCTCCGCAGCTAAGTACTGGCAAGATGCAGCTGTTATATACCTTCCTCTTGATGGATAGTGGCAAACTACCTGTCATGATTTGAGAGTGCTTGCTAATTGTGCTCCACCCCATTCTTATTCTTCTATAGTTACTTCAATCTCGTGGTTCGGCTCTGCGGTTATTACCTGTCTTAAGTAGACATAGTCTTTCACAACTTCAAGTGCACTATTACCTATCTCGAAGCGCTGCTCTCTTCCGAGGTTGTACATTACTTTCGTTTTCTGCAGATTAATTTTAAGACCTACTTTTCTCCTTTCCTTGTCTAACTCCGTAATCATGAGTTTCAATTCGTCCCCTGAGTAACTCAGCAATGCAATGTCATCGGCGAAGCGCAGGTTACTGAGGTACTCTCCATTAACTCTTATCCCTAACTGTTCCCATTCTAGGCCTCTGAAAAGCTCCTGTAAGCACGCGGTAAATAGCATTGGGGAGATTGTATCCCCCTGCCTTACACTCTTTTTGAATGGTATTCTCTTGCTTCCTTTATGAAGCACTATGGTAGCAATTGATCCCCTGTAGATTTCTTCCAGGATGTTTATATATGCTTCGTCAACGCCTTGATTCCGCAGTGTCTGCATGACTGCTGATATTTCTACTGAATGAAACGCCTTCTCATAATCTATGAAGGCTATGTATAGTGGTTGGCTATATTCTGGGCATTTTTCTATTACCTGATTGATAGTATGAATGTGGTCGATTGTTGAGTAGCCTGTTCGAAATCCTGCTTGTACCTTTAGTTGATTGAATTCTAATGTTGTCTTAATTCTATTAGCAATTACTTTTGTAAATAGCTTGTATACTACGGAGAGCAAGCTGATCAGCCTGTAATTCTTCAAGTCCTTGTCATCTCCTTTCTTATGTATTAGGATGATGTTAGCATTCTTCCAAGATTCTGCTACTCTTCCCGTCAGGAGACACCTCGTAAACAGAGTCGCTAGTTTTTCTAACACAATCTGTCCTCCATCTTTTAGCAGCAGTACTTAGCTACGGAGCAGAAACCTGGAGACTTACAAAGAAGGTTCACCCTAAATTGAGGATGATGCAGCGAGCAGTGGAAAGGAAAATGGTAGGTGTAACCTTAAGAGACAAGAAGAGAGCAAAGTGGATTAGAGAACAAACCGGAGTTAAGGATATCATAGTTGAAATCAAGAAGAGGAAATGGACATAAGCCGGGCATGTAGCACGTAGACAGGATAACTGTTGGTCATTAAGGGTAACTAACTGGATTCCCAGAGAAGGCAAGTGGGTTAGGAGGAGACAGAAGGTTAGGTGGACAGATGAGATTAAGAAGTTTGCGGGTATAAATTGGCAGTAGCAAGCACAGGACCGAGTTGACTGGCGGAACATGGGAGAGGCCTTTGTCCTGCAGTGGACGTAGTCAGGCTGATGATGATGATGATAAATATTTTGCGGTTTCAACGTTGAAGGAGGTGTTTCTTCATGGCTCAGTGACTAATGCCAAGACCTCAGAAGCAAGAGGTTGGACGTTTGATCCTGCGCTTCGGAGTCATTTTTTAGATTATTCTTCTTTATCGTTTTTCCATATATATAGATACGTATGCATATACGGTCACTGATGGCACTCACTGACGCCGGCAGCAAAATCCAGCCGAGAGTGTCCATATAATTTCTATTGCAATAAAATGCTTACACATTCAAAGCCTATGTTTTTATTCCTTTTTTGTTAAAATTAAACATGACTGACTGTAGAATGATGAGGTATTTAATTACAAGCTAAATATAATAATTCATTGCTAAAACAACATATTTAATTTTCTTTGTTGGAATGTAATATTCAGAGCCTTAGAATTATGTTATGTGAATGTGACACGTTTGTAAATAGTGCGCCATTATTTGCACCTGAAGGGGATATACACTGTACAAACATACAAAATGCACAAAGCAATATGCAGGATAGAAACATACAAAATTATTTTAGGGGTGGTACAGTAGTGCAGCAGCACTAATTTTTTTATTTTATTTTTATTTTTTATTTACAAATACTGCTGTCTCACAGTTCGAGACATTGCAATTTTGTCCAGAGTGCTACATTTTCAACTTGCTGACCAAGCTGCACCAAATCAGTGAACGTGCTGCAGTTGCATCAGAGCTGCTCCAAAGACTGAGCGCAAACATCATGGGTTCATCCTTGGCTCAGTTTTAGGAAAAGTCACAGCTAAGGAAACTGTGATAATACCATGGCTCTGCTAAATTTACTTTTAGATTATACTGGGAGTCATAGCAGTCCTTGGGTATCGCACCACCCCAACCTATGCTCTGCTGCGTTCATATGCGATAATGCAAGGTCGGCTTTTCACTTTGCCTTAGTTCTTCTGAATGATTTTTCATGCAGCTATTTTTAAAAGTCATTCAGACTATTTATTTTATTTTGGTCCCATTTTTTTCACTTGCACTAGCAGAAAAAGTACACTTTGACAATGCATTTAATAGAATGTATGTTAAGGGTAAGTAACACAATAGCAGCGTACAAGTCATGTAGACATTTGCTTTATTCCTGTTAAGCTGCCATGCATTGGCCCATTCATATAGTAAAAGGATTCAGTATGAGAGCAATGCACCCAGTAACTCGTAATGTGGTTATGAAAGAGGTTTGCATCAGCCACATCTGCACACAGGGTGTCTACCAGCCTGGAAAACCTGGAAAAGTCAGGGAATTTCTGAAAAATCTGGCCTGATCATGGAAATTGATGACAGTCTGTACAGTGAACAGCTAAAAGATGTGTAAAAAAAAGCATTGCACAACTCTTGCTTTATTCTTTATTCAATGATTACCCCACTTAGCCCGAAGGTGCTGCAACAGAGGGATTACAATGTCGAGAAAAGCACATCTTCATTAATACAGCACACTTGTTCATTTGATAAGCGATTCCATTCTTTAATGGAACAAACAAATGAATCAGCATACAAATTTTTATTAGATCTGGTGCGATACACTCTAAAAACTTGAAACAGTGGTCATTTCATGAACTGATATAATGACTGTGAAGGTACTTTTCTTTTCGAATGTCGGTTTTACCATGAAATATTTAGTACAAGAGCTGTAGCTGCAGTTTGTTTCGATGGAATGAGAGTAATTCCCATCCAAGTTCATTTTTTATATTGGTGGGACTGTAAATTCTCGAGTACCGACTTTTAAAACAAACCTTGCAGCTGTAATTTGTATTTTTTCAAGTTTGTAACTTGAAGTACTTTGCCAGGGGTCCCTCATGGCACAAGTGTATTCAAGCATAGGGCGAATGTATGTTGAATACAATGTTAATTTTAAACATGCCGGTGCATGTCGCAGGCTGCGTTGTATAAAATTTAGTTACTTGGCGGCCTTCGCAACAACTAAATGAACGTGTGCATTCTATGAACAGTCGGCTGAAAAAGTTACGCCTAAATATTTATAATTTGTGCTACTATACTATGGCAGATTACATACATGAAGCTAATTTGGTTTTTTTTTTTTACATGTGAAAGTAACATGAATGCATTTATTGGCATTTAATGTAATTTTCCACCATGAACACAGTTTCTGAATGCGTGAGAAGTCACTTTGGAGCAGGGAAACATCACTCATAGTGAAGACGTGAAAGAATACACCTACCAAAAGAATACAAAGTTTACTGACATTATGGCACCCTCTACTGGAGCCCTGTTCAGAATAATAGGCATAAGAAAGGCACAGCATATTTAAGTATGCCTAAGTACCTGGCATAAGCACTGGAAGTACATTGTTGAAAGCGTCCCATCTCTCCTGTTCAGCACATGAGCAGTTGTATGCATGTGCTGTTATTCCAGGCGCCCGTATGATGCAAGCTTTCTTTGGCCAGAATACACGCCTTTGACCAGTCAGTTTAGTTACCTGTAGATTCCGCACGTTTCATGAGGGCATATGAGGTCACACGTAGTTTCCGGACGTAATATTCGTGTTTTGTTTAACACTTTCCTTGAAATCAGTGGTCTCACCGCGATATACTGGTTGTCATAATCGTGGCAGCCTAAAGTAAAAAAGACAGTAGAAAGTTTCACTTGGCAACCTGCCCTTCACATTGTCTGAAGTGTTCCCTAACCTTCTTGTTCGTACATACACTATTTTGATGTCTGTTGCTTTTACATATCCCACAGCATATCTGACTTTCCAACCACAACATTACTCACGTCGTTAAATTTCTGAATGTTTATCTTGACGATGATTTGGGTCGGCTTGAAAGTCTTATGGTTCGGCTAGGACTGCCATTAGCAGAGGCTTGCTGGGCTATGTCATACCTTTTATATTATTATCGCTATCATTATATTGGCGATGCATCAGCAAACATTCTCAGCTACACACTTATTGCTGGTAGCTCGCGTTTCAAGGGTAGAGTTAGGTAACTTCATATAAATATCTCATTTCAATTTTTTAGATGGTATTATAAAATTTGTTATTACTTTTTAGCGTTATGACAATAGAAGAATACACGAACGAAGGTAACCCGCCAGCATCTGCGATAAATCTATGGTATCAAGGGAGCTGTTACGCCCTTACAGATTCTTTCTTGCCAGCACATGTTCAAATGCCATCGCTTTAAACGCTACCCCTAGCTTTCATTGCAGGTATCTGAGGACTTTGTCGAACTCTAAGCGTCAGAGCCGAGAGAAATGAAACATCAAAATGCATGTGCTCGTCGTGGAAAAAAAAACAAGAATTAAAGATAGAAACAAAGAAAATCATTTAGTACGGCTGTGTTCTTGCGACGTTGTCGTTAGTGATTTGTTCAATGCAAGGTGCACAGAGTATGCGAGCAGTAGTGTTTTTTTTTTTTTCTATGAATATTATATTCTAGAGGTATGTTATTCAGGTGGGGATCCAAATTAATAGTCAAAATACAGCAATCCAGGTCAGATCAGATCCAATCCACATCCTCAACAGTGAAGTCAGTAAATACTGGTCAATGTAATCCAATCCAGATCCTAAGCGGCCTGGGCTGTAAATGTTAATGAACTAGAATGTACTCAAGTGGCGGAACCGGTCGGGCTCCGGCGTCCTACTTTTATACAGATGCCACGAGATGGTGCAACTTCTACGTTTTGTAGTAGCTTTGGCTGCACTGTGGGACAGTCATTGGATCCTTCAAATTTTTAGGTGCAGTTAATTTTAACTAATGTGTTTGCTTTCTGGTTCTTCCAAACAATAAATAGCCAACTTGCTCACTCTCAGACTCGGAGGTTGCATTTTGGCCAGATATACATATTTTTTTCATATTTACCGCACGTGCTCAGAACATTCTGAGCACTTGTGGTACATATATTACTGATTTTATAAGAGCGCCTGATTTTTTTTTACCACTCGAGGAAGCAGATGTAACGGTCATGGAATTTGGTTTTAATCATCATGGAAAACCTGAAAAAGTCAGGGAATTTTGAAAAAAGCAAATCGGTAGACACACTGGCACATGAACAGAATCACTGTAAATTTGGAAAACATGCACTGATTGTCTAATACAAGTGAATTTACAAAGCTTTCTTGAAGAAATTGTGCTTTTAATGAATATAGCAATTCTTGCAAATATCATTAAAAAAGGCAGAGCAAAAACAATAGACAAACACAAGAATGAACGAGCACTGACTCCCAACTTCCAACAGTTGCAACACTGCTCATTTCTCTCTGTGTGGTTGTCTATTGTTTTTGTGCTATTTCTTTTTATGATCATAAATCACTGACTAGCACAAATCACAGCCCTTGTGAAGCCCTGCAAAGAACATAGTGACCATACAAGTTTGAATAGAGTCTAAAAGAATGCTAATGACAAATAATAGATTGATGTATATTATTTAATTATGAACTGCCATCCTAAAACCTTGCAGTATTTCTTTCATGCCAATAAAATACTTAATTTGGAAAACAAATGCATTTCAAGGATCTATATACCCCTAGCACAATCCAAATCACCCTTTCCGGAGTGATAATATGTGATGTGAGACATTACTGCCCTTTTATTTTGACAGGGAGCAATGGTTTCTTGCCTAAAATCCAAAAGTGTGGCTAGGAAGCCAATGGACATCATCACATGGATGGAGTGTTTTTTCTTGCTGAGAGTTTTAAAATCAAGTAAAGCCAGCAATGCTGTACACATCAACTAAACTGCTAAATATTCCTAGGCAATGAAAATTTTCAAAGGAGCACTGACACAAGAAGTTTGCACCTTGTGTGTTTTTTTTTGTCACAATAGGTAGCTTATGACCCTCCTATCACGGCTGGAAACCTTGTTTGCACAAGTTTGCAACGGTTATTTATTTAGAGACGTTTTTAGAGCGCCCAGTCTCAATTTCGGTTTCATAAAGCATCGAGCTAGGCAGGAGCAGTTCCAAGTGCAAAGTAAACACAGCTGGCCACATGACCACGCAAAACTGTGACGTGAGCGCCACGGCGAGAGTGTGCGCAAGCGATCTCTGCACGGACTGCCAGCACACGAAACCACTAGCAGAAGTAGAAAATCACAGGTAGCACAAGCGCAAGACACGTGCCAGCAACCACCCAACATATCTTTTCGTATAGCACCTTTTCTTTACGCTCATGACGTAGGTTTGTTTACATTGCCCCAGTGTTGATGTCGATGTTGCAAGGAGCTCTGCATCTCACTCAGTTGCACGACGTGCACGTTAAAATTGATATTAAGTAGATTCTAAGCTATATTTGACCTTCATATCTTGTTGATGTTGTGTATATATCCACATAAATCTATCTCACTCATTATCTCGCCTTCAACATTTTGTGTCAGTTCTCCTTTAATATTGTTTTCAATGCGTCTCCCACGTCATAATTGTCTAGAGATGGTGTCTTAAAAGGACCAGCAACAGATTTTTTTCGACCCAGTTTTTTTCTGGCGCAACAGGCAGCTTACCCTTTCGTAGTGTTTGTAGCTGCCATAGTTAATCCAAAAAGCGCGTAGTCATTTTATAAGCAGTATTTTTCGACCAGAAAGGCTATGAACACGAATGAGCCCTTTCATCAGCAACACTGAGAATCTATAGCGATGCCGGTGGCCTTTCTGGCAACCTGTGCATGCTGTCGTTCTGCTTTCGCAGGAGTTAATTTCACTATGCTTAACCACGCTTATTCTGAGCTTTACAACTATTTTTGTAGATAACAAGCCATTACAATGAAATGATGTGGCTCTATGTAGTTTCTCTGTATTTGTACCGCATTGCGTGCTGCTTGCGCCCAAGGTTGTTGCACCTGTGTCGTGGATGGCTTGTTCTGTCGTAATTACTCTCTCGACACATGAGTCAAGCCAAGTTACTGAAAACGTCACTGCGCATATGCATGGTTGTGTTGAGTAGCAGTACACGTCGTTTCTGAGACACATTGTAAATAGAAAAACCAAGTTACTCCGAAATCTTAGCGACTTAGAAACTGTGTGCATGGTTCCATGAGTACGCAGAAAAGTTGCTCAAGACGCGCTGACCAGCATCGGATGATTACGTCATGCGGAGGCAGCGCAACTATAATGCGTACTACTAACACAGGCCTATATGTTCATTTTTATGTAGTAATATCTTTTATTATAAAGAAGCAAACAATATTTCAATACTAACAAAAATTGTTGACCGTGTACATTAGTTTACATGACAGGGCACATAATTTACTTTAAGTTTCTGCCACCAGGTAGTGCCACAGGCTATTTGGTACTTTTCAATGAAGAAATAAAAATATAACTCTACTTTTTATCAGAAAAACAGGGTTGGTTTTATTCACAGTCACTATGAGGAACATTCCTTCCGTCCATGCAGTGATCTCATTTCATGTTCTGGGGAGTTATCGGTTCCTTTAACAATAGTGGCCATGACATGTTTCTGACTTTTGCTGTTGTAGCTTATGCTTGTAGCATGCAAATGTACTGATTGATTCAATATCTTGCTGCACCCAAAGACATTATTGCAGTGGGAATACACAGGGTACATATTCTCATACAGATATACAAATAGCGTTGAAATTGGTGACTGTTACCCAGAGAGAACTCGTCCCTGGAGTACGAGTTTGTGTACTATATAGGCTAATGTTAAAGAGATATTTCCTCAAATAATCAAATATGTATACAGAAATGCAGCGCTAGCATATTCTATCTTACAATAGATTATGTACTATAATATTTTCATGAGTCGTTGGTAATATTGATGCAATTTTGCTGAACAAGTGCTTCGTCTTTGGGGTTAGTAACTAGAACATTTTGCCAGAGTCACCAGTCATACCCTACATTTACTTTAATTGATTGATAAAGCATTATCAGTACTAATAATATTGTTGTTCTAGGTGCTCTCAAATACTAGTATTAATATAGCAGCTACCCTAAAGCATTATTTGCCTTTTGCATCCCTTTGAATTACACTGCTTTATACAGGCAGTGTTTTAATCACATGACCCTCATTAGTGTGCAGAACACAGAAGTTTATTTTGATTAGCATGTGAATGGCTATAGAGAGCCTGAGCTGATTGCACAAAAAGTAATAGGAAGGAAAACAAAGTTTCGACGAGAACGCAAAGCATTGATGGTAACCATAATGTACTACACCTGAGGAAGGTAGAGCTTATGTAAGCTGAAATATCGCCTGATGATATGGTGCATCTGAATTATGGTGCACCCTACGGCAGAGGTCTACGAGCGTTGGCAGGGTTTTGTCTTGGATGGTGCAAAATTGCGTAGCAATGTGGCTGATGGAGAGGGGTACTACTGGGGTAACATGGCTGGGGACAACTGCCATCGTTGTTTGAACAAGAGGGCAAGTACCATGTTCGCACCCTTTGCCAGTGCTTATGCAGAAGTCAAAAATTATTTGACATGTCTCCCACTCTTTCAGATAATGTGGCCTCCAATGTTTTGATTGCGGAAAGACAGAGTACTCGTGGCCATCAGCAATCATGGCTTGCTGAGTCTTTGCACTCACTGCAGGTGTAACAGCAAGATAAGGCGTGCACTGTCTTTAGACTTGGCAGCACAAAGTCCGAGTGCAATAGCCACAACAGGACTAGTTAGAGAAATAGACATGTATTAAGCTGCCCCTTCTCTTTATCCCCATTCTGTTGCATGAGAAGATGGCATGCATTGTCCCAATATTCTTGTCTTACCTTAGAACTCTTGCCTTGCACCTTCAGCATGTGGCTTGTAGGCTGCAATAGGAACTTATTGCATATAGCCCTTAAAGGCCAACTCCTGCAACTTGTCGAGGTCAATGGATCTCAATGAAATTCACTGAGTACGTTCATTTGCACGTTTGTGCCATCATGCCAAATTGCTATATTGAGAGTTTCCCAGATTTTTTTCAAATGAATTTTATATCTTGCATACAAATGCCCACCTCACTTGCCAGATTTAATGGCAACATTGTGTGTGTAAAGTTGAGTTTTGCCTGGCGGAAGTGACGGAAGTGATGTGCCACTGCAGCGTCTGCTTGTCTGCTACGTATTTTGTGGGTTTGGCCAGGGCTTCCTTGGTTGATTGCACAATTTCTTTTTTCGTGTTGGAGGGCATGCGATAGGTGGCAAGTTGTGTTGCATTGCTGGCTGCCTACGATTCACCATATATTCACCATAACAGCCTTATCATATTATCTGATCGTCGCAGGCACAAACTTGCACGGCGTGGACAGGTAGTGCCATCTCGCAGGTATTATGCGCAATCAGGCAGGTTCGGGCAGACACTTACGTCACACGTAGAAGCGCACTCAGCTGAGTTTTGGTTTCAGTGTTGATGTTATTGATAGTTAAAAATTATTTACGTATTTGTCGAGCATTTCAGCTATCGGGAGCGTAATAAGAGTGTCTCAAGAACATAAGAGCACCATTATCCTGACATGGTCGAAAAATCGCCGGAGTTGGCCTTTAAAGTTTTCACAGAGCATCGTGCAAACACCATCGCGATGATGTTCACCTTTAATTCACTTGCAATGTTCCTACCATTTTTATTTTAATGAATAAAAAATTCCACCACATGCATTATGGTAACTCTGGGTATGATCTCATTACAGACAGCATAATTTTTCAGTCACATTTTTGCCAGTAAGAGCACCAGAATTTCAGTCTTTATTCTAGCATTCTGGCTCATCATAAGCAGCAGGTCGAAATGTGAACTTCTTTAAAGAGGCCCAGCAGCACCTTTTTAAGTAAACATTGAATGACATTACTATTGGACTCTTCTGCCCCATGAATCTCCTGCTACAAAAGTGTTTCACATGCGTCATCATTTGCTTTCTCTCTCTTCTCTTCATCGCAAGCACGCTGGAACCTATACAGGAGGGAGGGCAAGGGGGCAGTGCGCCGCCAAAAAGTTGTATCCACCTTCTCATTTTTTCTTCTTTTTTATTTGCTACTTCTGGTTCAGGCGTGTGTGGCATTGGCATGTGGCAACAACTCATAAGTGTCCACAATATATACAAGACACAGTAAATTGCTTCCAAGGCCACCCATTGGTGTGCCCCCCCCCCCCCCCCTTTGCTTTATAGTTGGGACTGCATTGCAGAGGGGACATTAAGTGATATTTGGTTGTTTTTTTTTTATACAAATTTGTCAGTGCCCTGCTGCATACAATGCTATAATATTTGGTTTATATGTTCACAGAAGTTTTGACTACACATCAGCCACATTTGCTGATTAGGTTTAGAAACTGTAGCGGGGCCCGTTTACATGGCCGTCTTGCACCTCTGTACATAAATTCTGTGAGTTTTTTCCAGTTGTATTCTGCGATCACTGGACCCAAAAAAGATGTTCAAGCTAACTGTTACTTCGTGTTGTGAGAGCTAGAACTGCTACAAGTTAACTTCACTGTAGAGTGCTCACGAATGCAAACACATTGAAGTTTTCAATATAATGACTGATATGCACAATCGCTTGAGATAACCATGTCTTGTCGCGATAAATCTTGTATATAAAAATAATGTCGACTGTCATCTATGCATTCGAGTTGAAATACACTGATATGACCCTACTAGAAGATGGTGGAAATGAAAATATGTGCATTACTTAGCCATAAATTGTCCTGTTTTATTCCGTGAGTACTGTATGTGGCAAGCACAAAAAGGCAGAACACGTTAGTATTTTGTGCCCTCAGAAATCATGTCTGCTACTTCAGGATTTAATGCAAAAAAGAAAAATTTAAGTAGTATATGTGATCAAGCACTTAATTGTTGCTCTATGGTTAGCGTGTTGTTCTCAATATTAAATATTTGCTCCCAGACAATGTCCTTTCTTGTTGCGAGGTGAACATGTTTTGCTCCGAACCGAAGATTTTCCTGATCTATAGATTTCTTGGAAATTATGTCGAGCTGTCCCACCCCTCTTATGAAGATGGCTACATGCTCTTAAATAAGTAATAATAATAAAAAGAAAGCATGAAGCACTTATTCATGACTGACTGGTGGGAGCTGCCATGAACTTGATTTAAATGAGTAATTGTGAGTGAAAAAAATATTACAGATGATGTCACGTAGTCTCACACATAATCTTTCTTTTTTTCAGATTATTGCCATTTGTTTCACAATGCTTTCATTTGCCAACTGTCATCACTCATCTTAAGAAACTTCAGAATATCCAGTCAAGCTTGGAATCCAACTCTGGACTTGTTGATTTCATACTGTACCAGACACCAACTGCGGGCTCTAAGAAGCACAACAAAATGCATTGCTGGACTACTTGACGCATGGATGTTTTCTAGGAAAGAAGTGCACCAAAAAGACAAGGATTAAGATGAGGTAACTAGGATTAGTGAACTCCTTTATGCCTATGCCTCATCTAAAGTCCTTGTCTTTAGGTGCACTGCTTTTTGCCACTAAGCTGTAGCTCCTCAAAATTTTTTACTAAAGCTTGAAGATGAAGCACCTGATGATGAAGATAAAGCATGAAGTAATGATTTGCTATGGCCTAACGTACTGGAAGCAGCAACTATGAAAAAGGTTGAATAGCAATGACAATAAAAAAATAAACAGATCACATCTAATAAGATCAATTCCTAAGTGTACCCCGATACTCTCGATGGTACTCAATACAACAAAGCTGCTGACTTGTTTGTGGGTTTCATGTCTGGCTCCTTCCATTGTCAAGCTTGATATGCTAGCATTGACAGTGATTTCATCAGTAATGGCAGCTTCAAAGCCATAAGATTCTCCTCACTGCAGCATGTTATTGCGACCTTGCTGCAGCACATCATTGCAGCCTTGCTTACTCTTTTCAGTCCCATTTCTTTTTACTCTGAAAACATGCCTTTGATGCTTTCAATGTTCAGAATTCTGCATGTAGATATATTTTTTTTTTTACTTGCGCAAATGTGCATTTTCCCCAAGTCTTCATGATTCACTTTCATCAGTACTCTTAACTGAGCTTTCATTTATTTATTTTTTGCTGAGACAACAGTTTGTTTAGAAATTTGGCCAGAATTAAAGTGAGAATGATAAAACAACTCCATCTTCATTTAGTGGAAGCACCTTAAGTTTACTTTACTTCTCTTTTCTTGTATTTATTGGCCCGCTGTCATTGAGCTGGTTTGGTACTTTCGTACTGAACGCTTGCATTTGCTTTTTATTGGTGGTATGTTCCATTTAACACTGAGCAAACTAGAACAATTGAAAGATTCGTTGCCAGCCAGTTGGGTGACGATGCAACTTGTCGCAAGTGCGGGCTATGAAACCATCATCAACTTAACACCCTACTGCTGCAATGAATTCATCTAGATGCAGCTGTAGCTGATTTCATTTGCTCAAACCATGGATGACAGCAGCACGTTCGCGGTACACGAATGCACTAATCACGTGGTTCCTTTTGTATTTCCTGGGCTTTTTTAGCTTAAAAAAAAATGGTATACGTGAGACTTTCTTTATGATAAATAATGCAATGGGAGTTTCTGAAGATGCTCTTGAACTTTGCAGTTGCGATTTGTTGCCTAATGCGAATATTTAGCCAAATTAGATAACTAATCCTAATTAACAAAGGATTTAATTGCAAAATGAGAATTGTCTGTACTGCATAAAGTGGCTGGCAGCAATATGCAACTGATTTCACTCGACTACCTCTTATATTGTATGTTTTAACCTTTGGCTAAAGATAGCTGGGACACCCGGTATATACATACAAACTTCTGGGGAAAAGCGGGAGTTGAATTACCCTCTCTGGCTATGCTATTTATTAAAAGAATAGAAAAAAGTGAATTTAACATCAGAGACTAGTGGGCAAAACTCTAAATATAAATTCAGCTTTAGTCATTCAAAATTTGAAGTACAAGTGGATGGAAGGTCACCTAGCTAATGCAAAGTATATGCCTTTTAACAGAAAGTAGGAAATGTGATAGATGGCTGCTTCAGACTTATGCCCTAGTAGTGTTGGAAAAAGCATGAATGATTGAGAGGCAGCACTCGAAAAAAATTGGCAGATCTCACGTACAGTGGGAATCGATGAGATGTGAAGCATGAATGAGGAAGGTTGATAGGTCACTCTAAAATCAGCACAACATTATGAGGCGGATGTAAAATATGCCGCACATGACTTGGTCATCTTGATTATCATGTTTGCACCTGTCATATACGTTTGTCGTCTATTTACGTCACGGGATATCAAATTTGCTCTATGTGGAGCTAGCGAAACAACCGCAAGCGCGCGATGAGCGTAGCAAGTAGTCATGTTTTACATGACACACATGTCTTGGTGTTATTTACCTTTGTTATTCATTCGCATTACATGATACCCAATTTGGTATATGTGAGGCTAGCGTAACGGCCGTGAGTGCATCATGAGCGTGATACGTTGTCATGTTCTTGCGTCACACGGATGTCATCATTTTCTTGTTTGCACCAGTCATATACTTTCGTCATCCATCGACGTTACGTAACACGAAATTTTGTATATATGAAGCTAGAGAAACAACCGCGAGCACACTATGAGCCTAGCATGTAGTCATGTTACACGACACGCATGTCATGATTCTCATGTTTTGACATGTCCTTTTTTACCATTGTCACCATTTGCGTCACGTAATACCAAATTTGGAATATGCAAAGCTAGTGAAACAGCCACGAATGCATCATGAGCATAGCAAGTAGTCATGTTGTTACATGACATGCATCTCCTGATTATCATGCTTGCACCTGTGACCTGTCACATACCTTTGTCATTCATTCACGTCCCGTAATACCAAATTTGGTATCATCATCATCATCATCATCAGCCTGACTACGTCCACTGCAGGACAAAGGCCTCTCCCATGTTCCGCCAGTTAACCCGGTCCTGTGCTTGCTGCTGCCAATTTATACCCGCAAACTTCTTAATCTCATCTGCCCACCTAACCTTCTGTCTCCCCCTAACCCGCTTCCCTTCTCTGGGAATCCAGTTAGTTACCCTTAATGACCAGCGGTTATCCTGTCTACGCGCTACATGCCCTGCCCATGTCCATTTCTTCTTCTTGATTTCAGCTATAATATTCTTAACCCCCGTTTGTTCCCTAATCCACTCTGCTCTCTTCTTGTCTCTTAAGGTTACACCTACCATTTTTCTTTCCATTGCTCGCTGCGTCGTCCTCAATTTAAGCTGAACCCTCTTTGTAAGTCTCCAGGTTTCTGCTCCGTAGCTAAGTACCGGCAAGATACAGCTGTTATATACCTTCCTCTTGAGGGATAGTGGCAATCTACCTGTCATAATTTGAGAGTGCTTGCCGAATGTGCTCCACCCCATTCTTATTCTTCTAGTTACTTCAATCTCGTGGTTCGGCTCTGCGGTTATTACCTGCCCTAAGTAGACATAGTCTTTTACAACTTCAAGTGCACTATTACCTATCTCGAAGCGCTGCTCCTTACCGAGGTTGTTGTACATTACTTTCGTTTTCTGCAGATTAATTTTAAGACCCACCTTTCTGCTCTCCTTGTCTAACTCCGTAATCATGAAATTTGGTATATGTGAAGCTAGTGAAATAGCCGTGAGTGCATCATGAGTGTGGCATGTAGTCATGTTCTAACATGACACGCATCTCATGACTATCATGTTTGCACCAGTCATAAACCTTTGTCATGCATTCACATCCTGTAATACCAAATTTTGTATATGTGAAGACTGCGAAACGACCACTAGCACGCCATGAGCGTAGCGTGTAGTCATGACTCATGACTTACATGTCATGATTTCAACGTTAGGGTCTGTCACTTATGTTTGCCTTGAAGTCATGTCAAAACATACGAGATTTTCAACATACCATGTGAACGAAACGACCGCAAGAGCAGCGAGACCATGAAATGTAAATCATGACATACATATCACAATAATCAAGTTATGACTAGTCAGTGACGCCCGTCATACAGTCATGTTATGCCATACCAAATTTGGTACCGATACCATTAAAGAAACGACCAGGAGAGCTAAAAGTCTTGTGCAGCTAGACAGACGGACGGATAGATAGATAGATAGATAGATAGATAGATAGATAGATAGATAGATAGATAGATAGATAGATAGATAGATAGATAGATAGATAGATAGATAAGATAGATAGATAGATAGATAGATAGATAGATAGATAGATAGATAGATAGATAGATAGATAGATAGATAGATACACTCAAGGTCGCCAAATCTCGCTAAGAAATGTTTCACATTTAAAATCTGAGCACACTTTCGCAGCCTTGCAGAACTGCAGCCACATCGCCGTCAAATCTGGGGTCACCATATATCTAGGCGCACTTCCTACAGATGCTGATTGGCTAACCGATGGGTAGAATGCCTCACACTCTAGTTGGGCATTGCAATGAATTTTTGCCACAATGAAGCAAAAATATCTTTGGGGTGATAAAGGTGTGTAGTTGATTGCCTAGATGCCATTTATTTATCTTGTGCTATAGTCAATAATGAAAAAATGGACAGCAAAGGCAGATAATTTGGACCTCATAAAACACTTATTATGGGGTATGAGTACATAAGCTATATACAGGAGAAAGTGTGATAAGCAATAGAGCAACAAATATACTTACAGAAAGCCACAGAGGTCCGAGCCCTAAGGTAGTCTGCTCCTGTTACATACTACGCACTGGAAGAGAGTTATGAGAGAGGCAGAATTCTGATAAAGCGGAGAAGGATGTGCAATTGGCTGAGTAGTTTTTTAATGCCCATATAGTGAGGTACTGTGGAGGCTTCAAGGAACAAGCTTCTTGCTCAAGCTGGTCAGTTTATTCTTTATGGAAGGCCAGGCAAGCTCGTACTATCCATTCCATACTGGCATACTGCAATGGAGTGCATATATCTGCAGTTATGCAGTGAGCATGCACAAGGCACTGACTGGCACTGATGTCTATGACCTTATAAAGCAACACTTGCAGATACCCATAATACCTTTGAGTCATTATGCGATTATTCATGGCCTATATTTTTTTATTACCTCACTAAACAACTAGCACTATATATGCATGCATTCTCTAGGGTGGCTGCTTGTGTGCATGTTGTGTGCTCATTAGTTTTGACAATCCTACCGCTTTTTAGAGCAGAACTATTATATTCTAGTTTCCAGCTGATCGCAGTGTGTGTAGGAGCGCGTAAAAACAACCGCGGCCGTCTCGCTAGTGGCCGCTCCAGCATCACATCTATTACAGCTGCTGCTTTGGGCACGCAAGGAACGAAAGCCCTCTGTGGGACATGTAAACTTAAGCCGTAAAGCCGACACGTCAGAAAATTTAAGTTATGGCTTTTGCCGTGTATTTCGCCTTGCGCCCTTTGCGGGGTTGCTCAAGATGACGAACATATCCGTCCCGCCCAAAACGGCATCCAACGTACGGCCAGTTTCAAATAAATTTCTAAGCACACGCATCAATAACACAACTCTCAAATAATTTTTTATGCCCATCAGGTCAAGCAAAATGATCTCGATTTTTTTTTTTTCGCTCCATCGGACACGCCACAGCATCCCCATGATAACGACTCGGACACGCCCCAGCATCCTCTGGCATCATCACGATAACGAGAGCGTAGCAGCCAATGCCAAGCAGCAACTGTAGCAGACGACAAATTCAAACGGCGTCGCAAGATACCTCCAGCCAGCCGAATGCAGTCAAAGCACCGCGAACAACTTATGTAATAATACTACAATACCTCGCAGACAGATCGGACAGATGCAAAACAGCTGGCGATGTATATATCAGCAAAATATGAGCAACGCAAGGTCTACGCCAAGCCGCGCAAGCTGTGGCCCAGCCATGCCAATCCAGATCGTTTTCGGGTCCCGTCCTTGGCGTCGAATTGAATCGTGGCAATTACGTGGGCATCATTTGCTCTCCTAAATTACGAAAGTGTGCCCATAAAGGTGTTTCAGCGTTGGCATCAGTTATTTTGTGCCCAACAGTGTCAACTGGATATGACATTGAGCCGGCTACGATAAGAGGCTTGTGTTCTGGTTGTCAGGCATTTGTCTAGGCAAGCTACTGAGCGCCGGTTGTGCTCCGACGAACGCGTTAGGTGTTCAGTGTGCTAACGCCTTGTTGTGTGTGTTGTGGAAACTGTGACACGATGAACGTTAACCATTTTAACGCAATGAAAACTACAACAGTGATCTTTGTTATCGTGCTATTGCCGTGTACTTTGTGCGACGATTATTACAAACTCTTGGGCATCGAACGGGACGCAGACAGCCGTGACATTAGGCGAGCATTCAAGAAACTAGCTCTGAAGTTTCATCCCGATAAGAACCAAGGTGACCCGGAAGCGCACGATAAATTCGTCAAGATCAACAAGGCGTATGAAGTGCTAAAGGACCCTGACGTTCGGAAGCGTTACGACACTTACGGAGAAGAAGGATTGGACGGTGACCAAAGCGGGTGGGGACGGCAATACCACAGCTGGAACTACTATTACGAAAAGTTCGGCATTTACGATGATGACCCCGAAGTGGTGACATTGAGTAGAAATGACTTTCAGAGCTCAGTAGTTGAATCGGAGGACGTCTGGTTTGTTAACTACTATTCTCCGCAATGTTCGCACTGCCACCACCTTGCTCCCGCCTGGCGTCAGCTGGCAAGAAGTTTCGAAGGAGTTATTCGAATTGGCGCAGTAAATTGCGAAGAAGATTGGCAGTTGTGCAGACAGGAAGGCATACACGCATTCCCCTCACTGATCTTCTATCCAGAGAGGGAAAAGTACACCGGTTCTAGAGACTTTGATGATATGAATGATTTTGTGTTGCGTCGGCTTCCAGACCTTGACATTGATATATCGGAGACAGGCCTCCTGCATGCAGAAGCCAGCTCATTGCTCAGATCAGTAGTAGTTGCTTCCTGTACTAGCACCGACATGTGCTTAGCAAAAGAAGAGCTCAAGAAATTGGCCGTTGCACTTAATGGCCTTGCTTATGTCTCCCTTCTTCATTGTAGCAAAGAGGCAGCACTGTGTAGGAAGTTAGGAATTAGTGATGGAGTATACTTTTTTGAAGCAGCAACTAGCGAGCTTAAAAAGGCTCGAGAATTAGAGGGGAGTGATGCCTCTGAATTGCGGAAAGCTGTTCTGAAAGAGCTTCCTAGTTTTGAGCCAATAACATCGGAGCTCTTCAATGGCCTGATTCAGCAGCTAGATGGCAGTGATGAGTCAGAACCATGGCTTCTACATTTCTTTAAAAGCAAACAGCTTGATACTGCTGCACAGCTAGAGCTAAAACATATAAGAGGTTACATTCAGTCTGTGCGTCTGGGCTCTGTTGACTGCAGCCAAGAAATAGATGTTTGCGTTCAATTTTCAGTTACAAAATCCCCTGTCTTCATCCTCCTGAGATCTAGTGGTGAATACGAAGTATATCATGGTCGTGTTAATGCACGAGATTTGGCTTCCTTTGCAAAGGAAAGTGCAGGGAGTCGTTTGCAGGCTTTAACTATTGCAACCTTTGAGAGAAAGGTGCTGAAGGGCAGAACTACATGGTTGGTTGATTTTTTTGCACCTTGGTGTCCACCATGCATGCGAACACTTCCTGAACTGCGAAAGGTATCTCGTTCTTTTGAAGACATGATGTTTGGTGTTGTTGATTGCACTTCAGATGCTTCACTCTGCCAAAGCAATGGGGTCAGTTCATATCCTAGCCTTGTTTTATTTCATAACGGTTCAACAACATCTCTGAGTGGCTACAGGACTGCTGCAGAAATCAAGGAATTCATTGAAATATCACTTGACCCAAAAGTGATAAAGCTCAGCCCTGAAACATTCAAAGAGCTGGTAGAAAGCAAAAGTGAAGATGATGTTTGGGCTATAGATTTTTTCGCTCCTTGGTGTGGACATTGTAAGAAATTGGCACCTGAGTGGAACAAATTTGCCAAGGTAGTGGCTAATGAGGTGAACATAAATGTTGGCCAACTTGACTGTGATGCCCACAGACAGTTCTGTGCTGAACATGGTGTGCGCTCCTATCCCCATCTTCGTATCTATCCTCGTGGACAGTTTAGCAGTCGTCATTACTCGACATTCAATGGCTGGTCGAGAGATGCAGCATCTTTCAGGGACTGGGCAATGCATTTCCTTCCTAGCAGTGTTGAAGAACTCGATCATCATGGTTTCTACAAGGATGTTCTTGATGACACTACACCGTGGCTTGTAGACTTCTATGCTCCGTGGTGTGGCCACTGTGTGTCATTCAGGCCTGTGTTTGAATCGGTCGCAAAAAAGTTTGAAGGCAGAGTAAAATTTGGTGCTGTAAACTGCGAGGAGCACTGGCATGCTTGTGATGCAGCACAAGTACACCGTTATCCTACGGTTATGTTCTTTGTTGGTAGGACTACTAAGATTCAATCTGCTGTTGGTAACATAATTCACAATCATAGAGAGGCTGACTTAGTGAACACATTAGAGTTATTTCTGAAACAAAAACTGAGGTCTAAAAGAATTGATGATGAGCTGTAAAATGAAGCCTATTGTTTAACATCTGGAAGGAGGGTACGTGTACTTTATGGTCATGTACATAATTTTACTGCTGTGAAAAAACCTTCTCTACAAGGTTTTTCCCTTTGCTGCACTCCAAGAAAGCAGCATGTGTTTCAGATGTTTTTACTAATTGATCATGTTTGGATTTTGCCTAGTCATTTTTAAAGCACGTTGTGCAAGGAAAGGCAAAGCAGTGATATTTCATATTTCTGCCTAAGTGCCAGAAGAACAGTGGAAAACTTTATTCTAAGGCTGCACAAACAACTGGATAAAATGTGCAATTCACAACTTTTCATACAGATGTGTCCATGTTCATAAATGCAAAACAGTTTTACTAGTTTTGTGCGGTGATGGTGCCAAGAAGAAAGTCACAAACATATAATTCATGTAAATTTGACCGTCTGCTTAACCTTTGTGCCTCTATTTTACTTCATTTTACAGTAATTTTAATGAAGACACTGCCATCACAAAAACTTTGACATTCTGTGTTCCATTACCATTGGAATAGGAGCTTTCCCATTCTAATATTTGGAGTTCACAATTGACCATGTTCTGAGCAGGGAGTCAATTTTGTTTTGTTAAAACAAAAAGACATCACTGGCTTCATTATGGAATGAGATTTCATTGTTCTGTTGTATGTACTAACCACAAGCCACACAAGTTGTTATTCTGCTGCCTCAAAAGAGTGTTATCAAAACAATCTAAAATGGGTATTGCTTCCTTTTATAGATTAAATGTTTGATTAAAGATTTGAGTAAAAACCAGCAGTAATCTTGTAACTCATTAGATAATGATGGAGTTGGAGATGGGAAACACAGAAGCACACTTTAAATGATTTGACTATAACATTCTGATCAAATGTCACCAAACCCTGCTCATTCCCATCATATTAAAGAAAGCATGCCAGTGTCTATATGATGTCATATGTACATTTTTAATAGAATCTTGCAAGTTTGGAATGCACTTACTTAGTAAGGGTTAATTTCGCACTTTCAATAGTAATTACCACAAGTGTTTAGAAACAAGAGCTGTGACGAAAATTGCAGTACAGCACAACATAAAAAGTGCACTCTGCAATTGTGTAGTTACTGAAAAATATTTAGCTTAGCCTTCTCGATAGTGGCAGACATTGACACATACATGTTAATGGGAGGGAATTCTTGCCATAAATGTTACTGTACTTTTTGCATGAGGTCATAAATATGCTCTCATCTTGTTTTCAAGTCACCTGCTCGTGTGGTCAACTATTTTCCTTATTCCAACACTGAGATTTTGTTTGTGTATGTGGTGTGCAGCCAAGGTAATTGTTTCTTGAAGCAAAAAGGGATCAATGGCGGGCACATCATTACTTTCTAGATGGAGCCTCCAACATTCTTGACTTGTCACAGACTATACAGACCACCGTTCTTGTCAGTTGCATGTTGCGTATAGTCTCAGCTTTATATGTAAACATTCTGTGCAGATGCAATTTTGTGCATTTTGTATGCATTACTTTACGTGACTGCAGAGCTGCTGTTTCTCTGCAGGTTTACACTGATACTCACAATAATTTTACACTAATATTTTTTTGTGTATCCTGTGTACACATTCTTTTGCATTTGTAACAGCCAGCGTGTGGACTGGAGAAGAAGACCGTAGATGGGAATAAATTTTTGTCCTCAGTTTTATATTCATTTTCCATGACCTGCTGCAACACAAGCGCAATATGAAGTGGTTCAAGAAGTGCTTTGCCTAGGTTAAAAATGCTTCATCAAACTCCTCTTTCGAGATCTGAAAAACAATGAACAAGTATCAGAAACAATCATTAAAGAATAGCAATCTGCCTTACCTTATTCTGTTTCAGCTTTTTTAGCAACCTTGCATCTGAAGCCAAGTCATCCCACTCTTCATTCTCATAGTCTTCTTTTGTCTTTCGCTTCTTGCCTTGTCTCTGCTTTTGTCTCTCTTTTACAAATGAACCCTACACAACAACAGTATATATTTTATTTGTCCATGGCATTACCTCTTCCACAAAAAGAAAACAATCTCAACACAATGACAACAGCCATTTTGTGCATTGCCAGTTAGCAGGTGTCGAAACTTCTGCCTCAACGTCACCGTTTTGGACGAGTTAGTGGTTTAATTACTTAGGTATTCTTGACAGTGGTGCAAAATTTTGTGAAAAGGGGGATGGAGAAGAGCAGAAAGTGAAGCATCAACTTCACTTCTCAGCCAAGCATACCTATGCACTTTCACCACCCACATGCAAGAGATAATTGTGTAGTACCCATAAAACATTGCCAGATTGATTTATGGACACTTCATATACAGTAGATTCCCTTTAAGGCAAACTCAAAGGGACCACGATAATTTATTTGTCCGTCTTATCAGGAGTGTCCCCAAAAACCCAATGCTAACATGCCAATTGCACCCAAACATGTTGCTTAACAATGAAACTGTAGCACGACCCCATTTTCATGATAAGAAAAAGATAAAAAGAGAGAGACAAGCACAATTGTCCTTCAAAGAATGGAAAACTTATTCTTCTGGCCGTTCACCTTTGGAGAGGCTGTTTTACTGGCTCTGCTATTGCTTTTAGATATGCCTTCTTTGCATACCGCTACTTTGACAAAGTTTTTAATGAAAGTCTGCAAGCTTTTCTTTGAGGTTTGAATATTTTAATATCGGCCCACACTAACTTTTCCCGAACGACTTGCTGCTGAGGATTCCCGTTTACGCTACTCACAATCACAAGCCTCGAGCAGACAATAAAGACAAGACGCCGCTATATTTAGTGTGCAAAATGACCTTCTTTTGTCAAGCACTTTCATAATGAAAATGGTGCATCACAATTCGCTGCATTTCACTGGGAACAGATGTGATGCACACAGGCCCTATGCAAAACAACGCAAACTGACCACATCATTCTGTGGCGGCGATGACAATGCATCTGACTTCTCTGATGGGAATGCAAGTGCCGCATATGTGGTCTCAGTTTCATGTAATTATAATCCACAGACAAGCTTTGTTCCCATTTGCACTTTCATTTGACTTTTATTTGCCCCCCCCCCCCCCCACTTGCATTTTGCCCTCTAGCCAAGCTCTTGCATTCTTCCGTTTTCCACTGTACTCCTGTACAGTGGAGAACTGAAGAACGTGACGAGGAGAATATAAAAAAAGACTAATGCTTTTTGTTACTTTCTTTCCTGATAAAGCTGGCCCTTTCTCCACGTACAGGCTAGAGTGAAGGAGATATACTAGCTTTATGCACTGACCTATCTTTTCCACTTGGGTATCTCGCTTTCCATTTGCTTCAAGTCTTTGCACCAGGAAAGTTTTTTTTTTTTTTTTCATCTTGCTTTGTCTTGTTCACCTGAATGCTCCCATAAAGACTATCATGTTCATTGTGCAGAATCCCCATCATTGTTGGTCGCTGCGAGAGTTCGTCTTAACATAAGAGGCCTGTTACACGGTTTGTCCTAAGCAGGTTTTTTTTGCATTGAGTCTATGGGAAACCAAATAAAGATTCCTGAGTTGTTCGTCTTAAGCAAGAAGTCGTCTTATCAGAGTTCGTATTAACAGAAGTTCATTGTATAGCCATATAAAAAAGCTTGGCTGCTTTTCACTAATTCCCCCCGTCCCCACACACACATCAGATGGAAGGTAGGGGTTAGAGAAGTGTGTCTAAATAAATTTTATGGCCTACTGGATGACAAAACTTGTTAATAGAATCACCAATTGCAACACTGAGCAGATACTTCCTATGCCCATGTCCTGTGGTACTGAATACATCAGTCAAATTGGGTGGCTGCATAAACAACCTGGTTCTGGCACATCACAAAGTAGATGATTTCATACCCACTAAATTGTTCGGTACCCAATATTCACACAGACACAGGTGTGTTACAGCTGAATTCCTAAATTTTTTGCCTACTGTAAATCTATGTGGTCACATTGGGAGTTATATTATAGAAGTGCTTCAAGAGGTGACCAGCCTACAAATCATAAGCTGATCTCTCCTCGACCTAGCAGCACCTTGAAGCCTTGACAGCTATACTTGTGCCCCTGTGATACTAAGTCCCCCTTCATATATTCAATGCTTTCTTCAGT
The DNA here is from genome assembly GCA_013436015.1 of Rhipicephalus annulatus. Lineage (NCBI taxonomy): Eukaryota > Metazoa > Arthropoda > Arachnida > Ixodida > Ixodidae > Rhipicephalus > Rhipicephalus annulatus. Next base: position 1,094,014 of record WOVY01010937.1, on the reverse strand, counting down.
GTATCATCTACTCATGTGCCTGAGTCCCCATGCTACTGCGCCTTTGGAGAGTATGATTATACAGCTGGCGTCCAGCAGATGTATTAAAAAAAAAAGAGAGAGAGAGAGAGCTCGAAAAAGGCTCTCAAAAAACCAAGCAACAAGCTTGAGGTGTAAATTTTGTAGCGAAAATTCGTAGAACACCACAATCTAATCTAATAGATTCTGTTTACTGCACCCAGTGAGAAGGAAGAGTATAACTTTGCTGGTATTTCTCCTAAAGGTAATTAATTGACAAAAGTCATACAAGTCGTATGACATCGACTCACCAGGCTCAATGAAATAGTCATGCTGTCCAGCAAGCACCCCGCCCCCCCCCCCCCCCCAAAAAAAAGAATGCTGGGCTACAAGCTAGATTAGATATAAAGTCTGCCTTTTATCATATGCCAATGTTTTTCCCTGCTATACAACTCTGGAAACATCTTAGAAGGATCCCTGGAACTTATCATTTGAATGTGCTAATGTGCATGTATCATATGTGAATTTGCTAAATTATTTTAACTATTATTGGCCTATCCAGCACAATATGCCATTTCAGAGGCTACAGTATTTAGCTCTCACAAGTGGCTGGATGAGAAATTGGCCACTGAGAAGCTTTTATTTTTTTTTCTGGGATATCTCTACGGGTTTCCTTGTAATTTCGTGCTACAAACAGGTGGTTGTCTATTTCCCTTTTCTTAACCCTTCCGCCACCTTGCAGACTTTCGCATAACTCATTTGCAGTACTTGTGTACGTATGCTTCGAGTTGTCGAAAATTCGCCTCGCGTTGCAAATTACTGGATTCCTGGTTAGCTCAATAGGTAGAGCGACCACCCTGGAAAGGCATTGGTCGCAGGTTCGAATTCTTGACAAGGACGAATATTTCGCCTACTGCAAAGCTTTTCTTTAGATGTCTACAAACGTGCTACAAACATGCGGTTCTTCTTCTATTTTCCTTTACTTGTGAGTTTTGCAGTGACAAGTTGTTTTTTAAGTTTCCCATTCAGGTAAAGAAGCAATATTTCTAAATGCACTGCCTGCAAGAGTTTTCAGAATGCAATTATATCGAAGTACAAGTGCACAGAGCCAGCAAAATCACTCATCAAACATTCTACATTTTAGCTTTAGTGTTCCACATGAAATGAAGCGGCAATAGCAACTCGATTCGGCCAGCTTTTCGCACCCTTAGGCCCATGTTCACAAATTCTTATCAATTTGAAACTTGACCTCAAGGCATCCTGAAACTTTTCCCGTTGCAGAAACCACATTGCGAAATGGTCATCAAGGATCCCTTGAAGTGGAGTTTCGAGTTGACGAGCTTTTGTGAATATGGGCCTTAAAGTACACTTTCAAAGCCAAGTGAGCTATTCCTAATGAGAGCATCATTACACAGTTCGTCCTTAGAGCAGTATTAAACATTGTGAGAATGTAGTGTGCAAAAGACTTGGGGAAAAAAAGAAACACCCAAGACTAACAACTATGATGCTCATACTTTCACCAATTAACATTTAATCCTATCCCTGCCATAGACTGAGCTCTTCCACGGTGAAACGTGGAGTGCTACAGTCAATCTACCTCGATCCTTTTGAAGTCATTTTTTGTGGCATTAATAAAGAATCTAGCAAGGAATAAAATAACCATGCTCAAAGTGCCCATTTCATACATATATAGTTTTGTTGATGAAAACTGGAATTCACAAGAGGCATCTAACAAAAACCGAGAAAAAGGAAAAGAACAGAGAAGAGAGAAAGGAAATTCATGTACTTGGAAGTTTTGCCTGACCCTGACAGTGATGCTTTCTTCAGCATCTGGTGCAGCAGTTCTCAGAGTACTCAGATGAGGATGTGTTGCATAATAATATCAGATAGTGAACACGCCACCCCACACCACTGGCAATACAAAGATGTCTATGTGACCACAGCACACATCAAATTTTTGACACAGATGGACACAGCAGACACTCGAAGCAAGCACTGGCTAGTTGGTAACGCACAGGCATGCAAATTGACTAGTCAACCAGAATGTCCTGAGCAAGTTCACAAATATTTGTTATCATGCTAGCAGTGAATTGCATCAAAGAAGCTGTAAAAGCTGTTCATGAACTTTTACTGAGCAACTTTCCATACATGTAGCCACTGATGATCAAGGAGTCTCAGTAGGGCAGTGCAATAGTTAACAAAAAGACTCAGTAATCTGCAATATGTTTTAACCATAAAACTGTTGGGAAAAAATGAAATGATATGCTATTGCAAATAGAGCAAAATTCACCACATTAATAATTTCTTTTTATGATAGTAAGGAAAATACGAAAGAAGAGATATTGAATCCTCACAGCAATATTCAAACATGTGATTGTTACCTTTTTTGGCTTTACCTTGACATCTTTAGTGCTACATTCCAGTTTAGTCTTCAGTTTTGCTTGCCTCTGTTTTTCTCTGGATTTTTCCCTGAAATAAGTGAAAATAGTTAATTTAAGGGACAGTAAACTCGTGGGCACATTTTGAGTTTTAGAGTGTAACAATGTCGAGAAACCAAACGCAGAAACTGCCGTTCTAGAAAGCTTGTATCTCTAGGTATGTCCTTTGAAAAAAGAAGTCACTTAGTAGGTACAAAGGATCTTGCATAAGAAAAGGGAGTCCCAGAATTCTCTAGCAAGTCAAATCACTCATGACAAACAAGATTTTTATGTACATAGTACTCCGAAACCATGCTCTGTATCTCTGAGACCACACCCTGCCCAGGCAATACTGCTAACTTGATTCAATGGGTTGCACAAAGAGGGTGCCAATATGCTTTTAATAAGACTAATACAGCAGCGCAATGCAGTAGCAACTCTAAGATGTTGTGAAGCAAAATCCATTATAATGGAACTACTACTAGCAATTCTTAAATTTGAAATGAACTCAATTTTTGAAATATTCTATAATGATTGGCTATAATTTTTGGTTATAAATCTGATATGTTACATCAGGGCAACTGCTAATGTACTCTCAAAGTGGTGGGGCAAATGTTTGTATAATTCATTTCATTAACAAATATGTCTCTTTATAACCACTTTATTCGAATTCGATAACTGGTTTAAGCATTACTAAAACATATTCAAAAGCAAGAAGTCTTAGATACGAAACAAGTGACAAAATTGTACTAAATAGCGAAAGGAATATACCCCTCGGTTGCATTTATGTGAGCCTGTTTCTTTATTTTTGTTTCAGTTTGGTCAGTAAGCTTACCATTTTCACGCCTGTAATTTTACTTCACATTAATTTTATGGTGATGCCTACATATTAAAAAAAAGACAGCAAAACACGCTTGCTCAGTTACATAACCACAAAAAAGCTGAACCATGCATAAATTGAGATACAAGCTCCCAGGCTGAAGCACCCTCTAATGTAGCAACTGTGGGTGCTTATGCCACTGAAGGTGCTTGCAACTAAAAGAATTATAAAACAGCTTGCATAATTAGAGCTACCAATATAAATAAATTCAAGAAACAATATAACTAAAGCCAGGAGAAAAAAATCAGCAAGACGTTTGAGGGATGTGCTACAAAGCATACAAAACTCACTTGTATGGGATTGACTTTACGTCAATGCTGGTAGCTTCAAAGCCTTCAATCTTCTTTCCTCTGAGTTCAGGCATGTATGGCATTTTCAGTAGGGCAAAGCCTTCAGCTACTTTCGCAAAGTCAAGGTCTGGATAATTATCAAAGAAAGGCAGTGATCAAATGTACCGAGCAAACACTACACATATTTTAAGCATACCTTTTATCCTGAATAGAAGATAACACTCATGCTTGCTGTATGCCTGGATGTATGAAACGAAGGCCCGTATTCCTTTCTCGTAAACTGCCCTAGGAGGATAATAAGGTTGTTAATGATCCAGTACAGCTCAAAATTCATTTCCTAACATGCACACATACTAGAACACATTAGCTTTTTTCTTCAACTTGCCTGTCTTTCATTGCCATTTTTTTCACTCTTGATGTAATCTCATGAATCAATGGTGGTGGATCCATCTTTTCCAGTGTAACCTATTAGGCAAAAAGACAATAAATAACCAGGCATGGAAAACATTACTCGGCATTTGTAATTATTAAAAATTAGATCATTCTTACTCTCAGTTTTGTTTTTAGCTACACTGGAATTTCGATGAATGGAAATCATGCAAAGGAAACTGCCACTTTAACGAAACACCTAACTCTTGTTTGTTTAGTTTTGTATTCATGCAAAGCTCAACAACTTAGGCGTTGAAACGCCTGCACAAGGAATTGATACTATAGACAAAGCAGAAAATCATAAATGAATTTGATTGTAGTGGCATCACGAAAATTATGCCTGCTGGTAAGTATGACATTTCAAAGAGCACTGTCACCTCCCACAACCTCAACCACAATAAAATTTAAGTAACTACAACAGAGAGAAAACCTGTAAACAAATTTTGTCTTTTGCTAGAATTGTAAGAAATGTTGAACATGTGTTTTTGCAAGAAAATATCTGAGTGACAGAACCAAAACAATAAAGCAGCGATAAACCAGTTTTTTTCCAAAGTAACTTATCTGCTTTTTTTTTTCAGATTTGTTAAGATATGGCACTTGGGCCAACGTTTTATGCAAGTCCCACTACTATACGCTTAGAAATTATTTCTTTCTATTCTCTTTGAACCAAAAAACTGATATTCACACAAACCTGTTAAATACCAACTCAGTTAAGTTTAAATGCAGCTCTAATTTTAAAACTTCACAGCAACACCTTACTTTCTGATTCAGCTCTAGGAACTTGATGTAAGCATCCTCGCTGGGCATCAGCAGCAGCACAGCATTGCCTTCATTTCCCATTCTCGCGGTCCTCCCACAGCGGTGAATAAATGAGCTGAAACAAAAGAAAAATAATTCCCCAATTATAATTGACAAACCTATTGGCCGCACGCAGAATTGAGCTTTTCTTTTGGTCTTCACTTTAGTGAAATTCAGCATTTCAACATGCCTATTCGTTTGTCTCCATTAAACTCTTCTTCGCAAGCTTAGTGGTTTTGACAGTGGATATTTGGTTAGTACATTTCTGGACATTAAAACATGCTGTGACAGCTAATTCAGTTCTTCAACAATGAAACTGCATCTCATTAACGAGATCAACAAAGCTAGGAAGATATGACATAGTGACAGAAATACTCTCTTCCTATTTACTGTTTTCATCAGCAAAATGGCTTTAGTTCCAGATTGGCAATAGACATTAAGCTTGCCATATTCCTTTCACCGCTGTGCATATAGGGCCATAGCTATACCTCAATCATTATTTTAGCTCTCTGGTAAACTTGCTTTTACAGACCCCTCTCAGTTGGTACTGCACTTTTGAAAAAAAAATTCAGCATACTTACATCTTTTTAAAGCAAAAATGTTGAACACTCGGTGTACTTTTCATGTACAAATGCAGTCATGCTAATGACTAAACAATGGATAAATACTTGTTTACCTTATTTTTTTATGCAATACATGCATTTGAAATTCCTTGTTTTCTTGATTACAAAACTAGAATTATAGGTATGCAGGAAATATTGAGAGGGCTGTTTGTTCCTCCCATAATTCACTTCTAGCTACGTAGTTTGTAAACCAGAGGTTTTATATAGCAATGCAATATGCAGTAAAAGAAAAGTGCCAGTTCCCCCAAGAATGACACAGTCACTTTAATAGCAACAAATCGGAATTTCATTCCAAGTAAGGCTAATCGTTTAACATGCGAACTCGCATATTCGAACAAAATGTTGCTGTAAGAAATGTGGCCGCGGCAGCGAGCAAAACAAAGGGAAGTTTACAACCGCCTCAAAAGAAAGTCTCTCAGCAGGGTGGTTGTAGTGTGGCTGTCGATTTCCCTTTATTAACCCTAGAGCCGCCTAGTGGGATGGTACAGAACTGATTTGCAATAACGCGTGTCCATGTGCTTCAAGTTGTCGATGAATTCACCCTCCAGCTGCCATTTTTTAGCTTTCTGATTAGCTTAATTGGTAGGGCGACCACTCCAGAAAAGAGTTGGTCCCAGGCTCGATCCCCAAACCATGATTAATTTTTCGGCTGGTAAGAAGCTTTCTTTCAGGGAAATCCACATGGATTTCCTTGTGGCTTCTTGCTACAAACAGTTGGGTGTCAATTTACTTTTGTTAACTCTTCCGCCGCATAGCAGGATTCCGCACAGCTGATATCCAATGCAGTGAGAAAAGCGGCCTTAGTGCTGTCTATGGCTTCTACTCAAACTTTGCTGTGAGAACACAATATGCACAAATGTATGCACTCTCTGCTGACCCCTCAAGAGATAAAGTGCATGCAACTGCAGGCAACGAAGCCTGGCCAGTCAAAGTATGCATTTTTTGTTGAATCCACTACTCTGAGACACCTCCGTAGCTTTTTTTATGCAATAGAAGCATCCAGCAGGTTTACTCTCGCCTGAGACACAATTGTCAGCAACCTTCACACAGATTTACTCACACGCAGGACATATTTCCATGACCTCATGGACACACGTGACACGTGGTGATATTGTTGACTTGGGCTTTATAAGGAACCTCACTGGCGTGGCAGCAAAAATGCATCTGGAGTGTGCATATAATTGCTACTGCTATGATATGCATTTCCAATGCACACTTATGCATTTTTGCTGCCTCGCCAGTGAGGTTCCTTATAAAGCCCAAGTCAACAATATCACCACGTGTCACGTGTGTCCATGAGGTCATGGAAATATGTCCTGCGTGTGAGTAAATCTGTGTGAAGGTTGCTGACAATTGTGTCTCAGGCGAGAGTAAACCTGATATATATATATATATATATATATAACCGTGCAACAGCTTCATCATGACACTGACCTATGGTTGAATGCTTAGAAACTTGTGGCCGTGACCAACATGAGTAGATAACCACATTTAATCAGCTTAGATGAACACTTTTTTTTTTCAGATTATGAAAAATTCATTCAAAGGGCTACACAAATAACAAAAACAGATAAAAATAATTTCCCCCTCCACTTTGCACAGAAACATAAAATATATAAGTGCAAGTGGGTTAGTTATTCATCTTGATTGAAAATATCAATGACAGCCAATGTTCAACCAAGTGCTGAAGCAAGAAAGATTTTTAAAAAATGGTATCGCATTCCATCCATTAGATATGTTTTCTCTTTCTTCTACACATCAATGTTTTCTTCTGTTCCTCTGAATGTAAAAGTAGAAGCTAAAAGGGCAACTTAGAAAAAAATATCAATAAGAAATGAAACCTGTTTCGAACAGATTTAGATTTGGCTTTTAGATCACAAATTTTCTTAAAAATATACAGAATGCCCAACAAGCAATGTGTACAATTGAAAATGTATATACTAAATGTGGGCCTGCAGCTTTCTGAAAAGCAGAGCAAGAAAAGTAACTAGCAACCACCTGATCAGCTAAAAATAAAGCAGCTCTTATTTAATAACTTTATTTCCCATAAACAACATCCATCTTCATGAAGCTGAGATGAACAAAATGCACAGAAATGTATGGAAAAGAATGAAAAAGAAAACAACCTGGATGATTTTGGAGCATCATACTGGACAACCCACTGGACATCTGGGATGTCAACTCCTCTTGCCATAACATCTGTGCAAACAAGCACACCCCTGTAAATAGTAAAGAAGTTGTAATTCAGAAGACTGTTGAATTTATTTAGCTCTTGAATGACTTCAACAGATGAGAAATACATTACTTGTCCATTTTCATAAATCTGTTGAAGATCTTCTGTCTTTTCCTCTTCATCTTGCCATGAATGCTGATAATGGTCATGTTTTTCAGGAGTCTGTGAAAGATGCATACCAAGCTTGCAAAAACAAAGCACAGTAATGAGTAGAATAAAAAATATTAACTATGTGCAATGTGCTTTAGAGCATGTGCTTTTTTCACCACAAGTTTTAATAGTGCAGTTTTTTCATTATTTCATAGGGCACATACATTGCCAAAACTATCACTCACTATTAGCTTGATCTATACTTCTCACCATGACTACTGCTTATTAAACAAAATTCCCTAACTTTGTTTTCCAGAAAATAAATAAACAAAGTATGACACCACAATGTAACACACAGCAATAGAAACGTCCAGTTAAATGATTGGAAATGACCACTCTAATGTTTTGTAACAGTGCAGTGAGCGCACGATGAATAGCTGAAGTGGAGAGCTACAGTTAACTTTTGGCTACCTAGAGTTTTTACCATGCACCCAAACCACAAAATATGTGTCAAGGCGTATTTTTGGGCTAGTTGGTTCATACTTGCAGTAAAACAGCGCCAGCTGTAACATAATCATGGCACAGCAAACGGACACAGGCTGCACTAATAACTGAATTTTTATTTAGTAATGCAGAACAAGTACTCACTGTACATGAATAAACAAAAGGTAGGAAATTACAAGGGATATAAAAAGCATCACATGAACAATTTGATCATCACAGATGGCATGCTGACACAGGACACATCGGGCTTTTTCTATCTCTAGGGCTTGAACAACCTCCTTAGTTAAACTCCTTTCCAATTAGGTGTGCATCTGCAGTAAAGAATTTTGAGGGAGTTGTGTGTTTTTCTGCAGAAAATGAGACTAAACAGCTGAATACCTTTTCAATCGACCTCAAAGATCTTCACTATTTGATACCACAGAATGCTCTTATTATCGTAGCGGAATGGATTAATAGCTACAGAATAGAGGCACTTTAAAGTGCTACAGGTATAGTTGTAGGCTCGCTTATAGAGATGCTAAGCATGCATCTTAGTTCTACTTATGTAAAGGCAAAATATTTTTACATAAGGATAGCGTCTGTACAGGATCATGCATTGCGTTGATATTGAGTGTCATTTTTTTTTATAGCAAAATTAGACAGATTGCTGGAACAGTGCCTGATATCCATGTAAGTTGTAAGTGTCAATGTTTTTCAGACGCATCCATGACTTTTTCATAGTTTGAAATAGTTTGACTTGCAAAAGCAGACTTCCGCCATAATTACTTTTTAGCCAGTGCCTATCATCTTTACTTGCGACTCATGAGCTTCCATCCATTAGCCATACCACGCTGAGTGCGCCGGTTCTCGTCATGAGCTTCCAGTAGGCAGTTTCTAATGTTTCTTCAATTTAGGTCTTCATTTTTCACCTAAACATGTCTTCTAGGCATTCCAGCCTAGAGCTAGAAAAGTGGTTTTAATTATTCATTTTTCATAATCTAAGCTTGTAAAGCTCAGTGTTGTTTATTCATGCTTTAACAAAGAAGGTACAAGTAGAGAGAACAGTCACAGAGTTACGATTATATTTTCCAAATCCAATACAAGTGCTACAAAAGCACATCTGTCAACACGTACCACATGAGGTTTAATAAAATAACCAATATACATTCCACCATGAAACATGATATTTTTAAGCATATATTTTGTCATACTAAAAAGGAAAATATACAACATGGCAACAACACACATTTCAGTTTAACAACGATTATGTGCACCAGTTTCTTTGCACACAGAAGCAGAATGAATATCCAAAAGACAAGTGAACGTATGAACAACTATTCAGAGTGAAGATTTTTTTAACAAGAAAGCCTTCAAAGCATTAAGCATGTATGCACAACATACATACAAACATAACATTGTGCGGCACTATCCAAGAAATTCAGTTCTTTCCTTTACAAAGTCAGCAATGGCATGTCTACGCATTATTTTGCGCTCCTAGCAGTGTAGTAGGCCTCAACAATTTCTCTTTGCAGCCTATCTGCTGCTTTCTTCGGGAAGACCATGTTTTCGAATATCCAAGTGCATCCACAGTTTCAGCATTGTATGCAAACATCCATCTTATTTGTTAGGCACTGACAAGCCATGTTTCTTTGCCCTCTAGTTAAAGCAATGACTGCTCTGGCCTGCATGTACCTGCCACATGACAAAGGAATTTGATATATTGCAAACTTAGTTGGAAGTCTATGCCCGTCCTGTGCACTTTTGCTTTTTTGTTTTGTCTGTGCTTCTTCTGCTGCTCATTGATTGCTATGCAGATTCCAGTGTGATTTAGATAAACTGCACAAGAAGAAGAAGTTAGAACTTCTCAGCAGCAAGATCACTACACTCTTCATTGTACAAGCACATGGATTATAAAACTGAAGATAAAACATGGCAAAAAACAAAGTTACACTAAAATTTTCAGGCAGTAATTTTTTCTTTACAAATATTTTAGGATTCCTAAGCAATAAAGTCGGACTTACTGTACAAGGATGGCAGAAAAATACTCGACACAGGCACATGTGCTGAAGAAGACCATGTGCTTTTCTTCTGAATGGGTTCTAAGAAAGGCCACCAAAGTACTCAGCTTTTGATCTGCCTCACAAAGCTGAAATAGAAACCAAGGCAATTTCTACACTTCACAGTTTTCATTTTAGATGAAAAAGCCTTACAATGTAAAAATTCTTTAGAAGTGCCGGCGTGCGCTGTGTGTGGCTACATTCAGCTGGTTTTTCTTTCACTGTAACACTGACTGGGTTTCGAAGTCCAGCACGAATGAGATCTTCAACTTCTTTTGTTTGAGTAGCTGAGAACAAGCCTGTCCTTCTCTGCTTGGGTAAGAATGACAGGATCGTGTTGATGCTGTAGATGAAAAAGTGTAGGTTAACAGATTTATAAAAAAAAAAAGAGAACAAAACTCGTACACTAGGAAAGAAAAATGTATATGCAAATGTCTTGACAAAATACTTACCATGGCACAATGAAGTATACGTGTTCTTACTGGATTTTCAAGTATGTCAAGCAAAAGAAGGCAGCATATCAAGAAATTAGTAGCTTGATTTTATCATGCACAGGTATATACAAATGTAACAGACCTTGCAACATTTCATGCACCACAGTACAACTTCACTTGGTGGAACAGTTACTGCATATCCTTGTTGTTCGAGGTATAGCGCATCTAGGACGGGACAGAGAAGAAGACACAGAACTCATACACGTCTTCTCTGACTCGTCCTGGATGCGTTATACCTCGAACAACATGAATAACCAACAAGCCTGCCGTGCAACCTTAGTCGACTGCATATCTTTGTTTAAGGCATACTATTTATTTGGGTGATAGGCCTAAAGAATAGTAACGACATTGTTTTGCTGCTGCCAATAAGCTACGAAAGATGTGTGTCGCCATGAAGAGAAAGAATGAGCAGGGAAACGGCAAATAGCAGACAGACTTTTCTTTAATAAAACAAACCAATAAATTTGCAGGTATAAATGTATAGTATTGATGGTATAAAAAAGTTTCTTTCAATTGTGGCTGCTTCTGTGTAGGCCACACAGGATTTTGTAATAATCAGAGGTTAAATGAGCAAAGAAGGTCATAACTAGAGGGCTGTCATCTAATCTTACATTGTATAGTTGCACCTGTAATTGCATGGCAAAATTTGAAAAATGCAAATTCCTATACAGACATAAGGTTAATAAAACATGTCTAATGGTTGAGGCCTGGCATACTGTTAATAATGGACGCGCATACGTGAGCCAGTTTTCAATTAACTTGCATAAAGAAGAAATTAAATGCCTGAAAAGTTGCTGTTCATGTAGATTCCCCACTTGTGCCTGATTGACAGATGGTGCAACCATCCCTGAGGATTGAAGGATGGTTACCGCAGACGCCGAGAGATGCTGTAGTGGAGGACTTTGAAAATTTAGACCACTTAGGGTTCTTCAACGTGCCCCCAAATCTGAGCACATGGGCCTACATCATTTTCGCCTCCATCGGAAAAACAGAGATTCTTTGAACAGGAACACTAAAGTGCTAATGCTCTAGCCTTTTTTTATGTCTTTACTGCCTTTAATCTACCACTGTGTTAGCTTCGTGCCCTCGGAGCACGTGGATAGCTACCCCATCGCCGTGACCACAATTTTCTGTGCGGTGGTTGCGGCAAATGGTAGTTCCGTTTTCAATCTGCGTGCGCTGGCTGCGCACGTGCCTTCAAAACTAAGTCGTTTTATGCTATCTATGATCGCATCTGCCACGGTTTTGTCCACAGAGTTTGTAGAAAGCAGTGTTGCTTTCTTTGACTGGTCGAGCAGAGGACGCGCGCACACTTTCAGAGTTCTGTCTGTTACGTCATCACCATACATGATTGTGTCAAGAACGTTGTCAGCCTCTGGGTGCTTTAGGGTCTTTTTAACACATAAATTATACCTACTATTGAGTATTTAGTGTCGCTTGTTAGAATGTGCAGCATTCTTTGTTTTTCTCACCTTACGTCTTCTGTTATCTCATTGTCTAAGACATTCAAATAAGTTATCACGATGTGGCTTTGACAATGCCAACCCACTGATTAGTGATGCAAGTAATAACTGCATGTGTCCCAGTACACAATTTTCATGATGCACAGAGATGGCTTAAAAATAAACCCTGTACCAAGAGATATGGTGCACTTTCTGAATTCCTCATATAAAAAAAATTGTACAAATGACGATTTGCTGTGCATTTCAAGAATTGAGCCGCTATACGAGCATATGTATTCTGTGCATACGTATTCTGTTCACACTGAGCAGTGAAGTTCACGCACAATATATTGATGAATTTGCTTTGAAAATATATTACTCATGGTATTTGAAAAATACCATGAGTAATATATTGTTAGCAAGTAACACATTCTAGTTCTAGCCTGACATTCACAGAAAAAAAAAATCAGAAGGAGAAAGGTGCAAAAAAACAAAGATGTACCTTTTTTCAAATCCCATGTCTAATAGGCGGTCTGCTTCGTCTAACACAAGTACCTCCTGGCAACAAAAACAAATCAAATGAATAATGAGAACCGTTTGTCGGTTGCTTCACTTCACTTGTACACTGTTAGACAAGAGCAGTTTATAAGTTAGAACAAGCTGTGGGAAAAATAAATGAAATGAGATTTTAGATGCAGACTCTACTTCAACAGTATACATAAAATTTCAATATGAATCAAAACACCAGCAAGCAATGATTATAACCTATGTGATTACAACCTGACATGTAAACACATAAGTAGCAGTCCCACTGCTGAATATTTATCACTGTCCAACACTTTTATTGAGCTTATATGTTAAAGTGCCATGGCTTCCTTAATGAAATTAGGGCTCCCCCTTTCATATTGCTCACTGGTGTGCATGCAGCATAAGAAGCATGATCATGATGCTTCTTTGCCTCGCATATTCAATTACATATATCATGCTGATTTTTGAAACACCCAGCTTGACGCTGCACAAATTTTCAGTACCATGGATTTCACGCAAGCAGCAAAGCTGAAGCTTTCGTCGGTGCGTTCAAACATGTCCACCATACGTCCTGGTGTCGCCACAATGATATTAGCTCTGCAAAAATAAGTAATTAGGCACAGTAAAATCAACATATCTTGCGTTCTCAATACTTCCAGCATAGCTAATAGGACATTACCCCTTTTCTTTGAAAGTCTTGACATCATTTATGGGATTAGAGCCTCCTGTGAGAAGCTGTCCTGTGAACTGTGGCAAAAACTGGAGGAAGTGTTCAAGGACATTGTAAATCTGTGTGGCAAGCTCCCTTGTGGGAGAGATAACAATAGCGCCAACCTAAGGGGAAGAAAAAAGAGAGCACAAGACAAGCAATAAAAAATTAAACAATAAGAAGTTCATTGATGCCAAGCGCCCAATGAAAGGATTATTGTAGCATGCCGTTAGTGTGGCTGCACATGCCCAAATGCATGCTATCTCGTATTGGATGTTATCAGTAGATGGCACTCATGCCATTGGGCTCTAAAAGTGTGAGGATGACAAGCGGCACACTATTATATTAACTTACCGCATATTTTGTGAGTGGTTCATCCCTCTTGAGCAACATTTCCAGTAGAGGTATTAGAAAAGCTAGTGTTTTTCCACTGCCTGTTACTGCTTCCACAGCAACATCCTTATTTGACAAAAACAGAGGTATTGTTGTTACCTGCATAAATAGAAAGATCAACTAACTTGAATGACCCTCCAGTTCATCTCAAAGTGGCCTTGCAACACTTTTTCAGCATTGTCAGAAAATGCTGCCTGGAATTTACAATTAATTCTAGAAATTAGATATAAATCACTTCCTTTTCTTTCTATAAATAACGCCATATACCCAAAATGACTACGTGACAAGTACAAAGTCCACGGACATTGGCTGATTTGCAGATGATGAGCTGCATAGTTACTGTGGTTGACATAAGATGTCGCCTTGTTCCAGTGCTTGCAATCACACTCAAAGCCACACAATCAAAGAAAAAGAGACTCTAAGGTTTTAAGGGAAAAAAGGTGCCCAAAGATCATGATGTGCACTGATGAAGGGACACATCTGCTTGCCCCTTTGTCATCCTCTTTCCTTCCTGCATAGCTTTCAACATACACACTGGTATAAAAGGAAAGTGCCTAAAGTATGAGGCAGATTCTTGTAACTCTGTTTGTACTTGACCGATCTTCAAACTTTTTGTGGCAGTAGATTCATAAGACCATATGCTCTTCTAAAAGCCAACTGCAACGAAATTTGGCACTCTGCAAAAAGTCAATATATAGGTAGCCTAGCTAGAGGTAGTGCTGCCTGCCAAATGCCACCTTCAAAATACAAGCGCTTACCTTAGAAAAAACTTGCAAACGACGGTGTTGTTGAGACCGAAACTAGAAAAAACGGCGCCATTATGGCTGACCGGAAGTAACGTGAACAACAGAAAAATCGTCTGTTCCGCGCTCCTCGAGCACGCACATCGCGGACGTGCCCTTTAGTGAGTGTGTTTTTTCTGTGTTAACCTAAGAAAGCTGCGTGAACATGCCTCTTATCGAACGCTGGTCCGGGCTTCCCACTGGTGGGTTTGTAGTGTCTGACCCCCGTATTCAGAAACGCTGCTTGAATTGAACTTGACTTGCCATCGACTTCAATGCGGCATGAACGAGTTTCGAACACGCTGTCTTTAGGTGGTGCCAAGACAGCGCAAACGCGCCGTGGTGGCATACGTGCTTGAGCAGCCTACGGCCACGCATTGCGTTGGCATTGTACTGCAAAACTTTCCGAGTAACCGCTCGCGGACGGGAGTCACGCAGGAAAGAGTGATTCAGTGGCAGGGAAGATTGCTTGCAAGGAGCGACGTTCTGTAATAATCCTCATACCCAGTTCTGTCCGATTTGCCTTGGTACACCGCTAGGGCTCCACATCGTCTGCTTGCTGGCAATTAGAGCACCAGTTATAAATTAAATACGCTACTGCATGATCTTTCACTGTCGTTATCGTAACTTACCGTATATATACTACATATTTATGCCCGTTTCCGCCCAAGTATAATTTCGTTACAATTGGCCTTTAATGAAGGCATTAGATGATTACATGAAAAAGTATTGCAGCACCTTTTTAACAATATAAAGAATATTTATTTAGTATTGAGTCTCGCTAAAGCACTGCAAGTACAACAGTTGAAGTACTCTTGACAACAGGCTATTTCTGTCCCTTTCATGAAACTGCCGATTTCTGTTGTAATGAAAGACTACAGTGCGATTGTACAACCATCACAATATGAGGAACTATTTAGAAAATATAAATCTTCTGTGCAGAGAATATATACATTCTGTATAGTCTTAACGATGTAACCATACTATGTGAAATAAAGGTTCCATTTGATTTGATTCTAAAAAAAAAACTAGAAAAATGTGGTCATCCACTATATTGACAGAAAGATTCACCTGCATGAAACTAAGTTAACTGGTGAAATTCTATATTATTAAATGTATGAACAGCACAACAAACAAGGACTTATGATAAACACACACACTAGCCTTTTTTGCTAGTCCTTGTTTGTCATGCTGTCCTTACATTTATTATGTCGTACCAACATGCCCAAGTTTTCACCCTTGATATCTAGGTGTAATATTGCACAAGTGGAAGAGAAAACACACACAAAGACAGACACAGTGGAACTAGAATGAACAAGTGTAGACTATCTGCTGCTAACAGGAAATCACAGTAGTGTACATTACAGAAAAAAAAAAGCTGCAGATAACAATTACTTCAATCAAAAATATAACTGACTATACCTACCAATTATTGATTCAGGAAAGTAATTAATGAATTACTAAGAGGAAGCCAAATTTATTAGGTAGCTTTCTTCATAATTTCCCATGCCCAGCATTTCTGTTCACACCAGAAAAGAAGTTTTTCACATGACCTCGCCTCAAACAAAACAGCTCAAAACCTGAAAAATTTTGCAGCTTGGTAGTGCCATGTTTGTATGCTACCAGGAACCTCGTACCAAAGAGCCCAATCTCCTTAGCTATTACACAGCATGCACAAGGCTTTATGGTATGAATAAAGCTCAGCCATTTAGACAAGGCGCTCATAAAGAAGTACAGCTGCAGTCATGTAAAGCCTCATAGCATATACTCAAAACGAGCAGCTACACTTATGTACTATCATGAGTTGCATATATTGCCAACCACAAAAGCTTGCAGGATCTCCAGAGGATTGTGGAAAACTACATCACTGCGCCGCCGTCACAATGGCTTGGCATTGAGGCTATCGACTACGACCTCAACACCACACTTCGTGACAGTAGGTGGTGCAGCAATGCAGTTTTCTGTACCTCTTCCATGCACTGCAGATCCAGCAAGCTTTTGTAGCTGGCAGTACACAGTCTGCACACACTATCTGCTGCCATGAGCTCATGGCAAATACAAAAAGCTGCATCTCTAGTTAGAGCTTGTTTCTCAAATAAAGTAACAGGTTACATGTAACTGATCACAGAAAAAAAATCAATTTAACCACAATAATAGTTACCGAGCAAAACAAGTAATCCATAAATCGCAAAATATATAAATGGTACAAGTAATCGATTAGATATTATCAGTTATGTAAGTCTGTTGGAAACACATGGCAAAAGGAAAACTACACAATGAAAAAGCAACCATAAGGCAAACTGCATGACATTAGAAAGTTTTTGAATTAGAATCTCTAGGCTTGCATTCCCGTTTTGCACTCGAAGTATAGGAAATGACGACAACCCAAAGTGTCTGTGTATGCAAAGTATTGGGCACCCTACTTGTGAAGCAATGTGAGGAGAAATAAACCACTTCCGACTAAGGTGTCTAGTAGGGGCAGTCGCACATCGGCATCAGGGTTTTTTCATTGTCCAAGATATCAGCTGACTTGCCGTTTTCTTGCTTTAGTGTGGTCACATGGGTGTGAAGGTTGAAATGTTCTTTTCTCGTTCATGTTTTCCAATAAAAATTCAGTTCCGAATAAAACTAAATAAAAATTCAGTTTGTCTCTTCTTCCCTTGAGTCCATGTAGTGATGCGCAGAGTTAAAATATATTCACAAGAAAGCCATCTGTTCGTTCAATGAACTCATTTATTTTCATTAATTATCCAGATGGCTCACTGACCTTTCTCGTACATAAACTTATGTTCGGATATCGTATGTATCTGAAACTCTACAGTTGAATCAGAACTATCGATGTTGTAATTTCTATTTTTAATGAATTAATTTGAGTTTAGAAATATTTTGCTGAATTTCACACATACCGGAAGCGGTTGCTTAAAGGCCAACTCCAGCGATTTTTCGACCATGTCAAGGTAATGGTGTTTCTATGTTCCTGAGACACTCTTGTATCAACCCCAATCGCTGAAATGCTCAGAAAATTCGAAAATAGTTTTTAATAAACGAAAAGATGCAATACTGAAACCGAAACCCAACCAGGGCGCCCTGTCTGCGTGTGACGTACTATTTGGTAAACACTGGAGGCCATATACTGGTCCCGCCGGCGCAGAGTATGAAAACTATGAAAGCCACACCAACGAAGCGCCGGCCAAACACCACAGAGGAAGGAAGAAAGCTTTCCCGTGCTATACCCATACGAAACACCGCCGCTGCCGCCTTGTGGCCTGCACAATAAACGCTGTAGTGGCCTAAATAGCGATGCCATCAGCTGCGTCACTTTCTAGTACACTGTACTTTCGTTGACATGCCAAACATGACATCACACAGACAGTGTTGCCAATAATTCAATTGCAAACAATCCGCGCATCTCTCAAGCCTGCAATTTGGCATAAATGACGGAAATGTGCAAAGGAACGTACCCAGCAAGTTTCAATCAGATCCACTGATCTAGAAAAATTGCCGTAGTTGGCCTTTAATGAAAGAGTGCGGCTACGGCGGCGGCACGCGCCACTAGAAAGCAAGAGCTGTGGGGGCCACTTTAGCTTGGGGGGCCCCAGTGCTAATACTCTCTACAATTCTGTTTAGTTGCCTAAAAGCACTTGGCTCATACCCACAAGGGTGATTTTCCACACTGTACATTTTATCTGTAATTGCTGCTGATAATTGATTGATATGTGGGGTTTGACATCCCAAAACCACCATACGATTATGAGAGACGCCATAGTGGTGAGCTCCGGAAATTTAGACCACCTGGGGTTCTTTAACGTGCACCCACATCAGAGCACAAGGGCCTACGACATTTCCACCTCCATCGTAAATGCAGCCGCCGCAGCCCAGATCCCGCGACCTGCTGGTCAGCAGCCGAGTACCTTAGCCACTAGACCACCGCGGCGGGGCAATTGCTGCTGATTATGTGCACCTTGTTTTTCTCTAGCTTAGAAATGGGCAGCTGAAGCAATACATGGTGTAGCTTTCAAATTTCACTATTTGTTTTCATAACTGATCTCGGAACTAACAAGTAAGCGAGAGAGGGTTTACATTTGCACGCGGAGTGTGCTACGATGTTTCCCAGGACAATATCAAGGCCGCAAGCGTACAACTGCTCCTTGAAAAAAAAAAAAAAAAAAAACATATGAAGTGATACTAGTAGTGGCATTAGATATGGCATAATATGCGAACAGATTTAATGTCCCTCTGAGACCCTTGAAGCACAAATAAAACATATTAGCCGGCACGCTGGTCAACGCGCAGCGAGGCAGTTCACAGCGAAGATGCGCATATCCCATAACTTCGCTTGCCAGAACACTGATCCGACTTGACATAACGCACAAAGGCATCGTTTTAGCACTGTGTAAAACAAGCATCTAGCTTCACATTTTCGGCAGGATAAACTAGCGCATCATGTCTCAAATTCAAAAGTTACACACCTGCACAGGCGTCATTTTCTCGAAGTGAAGTTCTTGAATTGCCTTTCTGACCTCATCGTGCACTTTCAATGAAGTCCATGACGAATCAACATGTTCAGACATGACGATAAATGGTACTGTAACCTATAAAACTATCAACTCGACGTCTGAATCTGCATTGCAAAGCGCATACAGCACTCAAAAAGTCAACACGGAGCGCGTGCGGAACGCACACACATGCGGCTTCGGATGCCTCACTGGCTTATATCGACTTCTTTACTGACTGAACAGTGAATACCAAGTCGTAGTAAGTCAAGTCCATGACCTACTACACTCCTGACCTGCCCAGAGAGCACCTCTTCCAGCGCCCACGTTCTAGTTCATACCTTCTGCCGCTAGGGCCGTCACCTACGAGCGGCGTGGCGCTAGTCAGCACCTGCTCGCTGACGTCATCTTCACTCTTTGTGGTCAAATTTTGACCAACAAAGCACTCGTAGTGCGTATTTATGATCCAAAATTTAGAATTATTCAGAAATAATAATACTAAAAGACATTCAGAATTTTTTTGCAATAAAATGCACGCTACCACGCATAGGCTGCCCTACATCGTGTAAATCTACGGGTTCCCACGTTTGTCAACCAGTGTGCTATAAATACTCAAGCGCTCTGAACACCTTGCTTAACCAGCAATGTATGGGAAGAAATAGTCACATATATGCCGCCAGTTCACTACAGAATGCAGGCATTCTTATACCAGCGCCTACAAAACAACCGTAAAGAAACAGACGAACAGGTTATAGGTAGCGCCACCAATGGTGAGCGGTTGAACGAGAGCGGGGACACGCGCTCCCATAGGAACCCCGCTATCTGAACAGGTCAGGAGTGTAGTAGGTCATGGTCAAGTCTAGCAGGCTACCGCGCTGTTTTGGTTTTGCCAGTTTTTGCGGTCTGTGCGCTGCGACTCCAGCACATTCGAGCAATGATTGGAGTACTTTGTCCTCGGTTTTGAGTATTTCCTTGCTAGCCATCGGAGCTAATTCGTGCCTCTGTATGCGGTACATCGAAGATATACGTGTGCAGTTCCTTTCGTCGTTACCGGTTATATGTACGAAGTTCGGAATGACAGTGGAGATTATCGTCGCGAGAGTTTTCGTAAACTTCATGCTTTACGTTTCTCTGTTTCAGGTAATTAAAAGAACCATGGCCCCGAACATGAGAACTGATGTTATTTTGCTGGAAGGAATGACATGTCCAGTTTGCGTTGAAATAATCAACAAGAAGCTGGTGAACCTGAGCGGTGTTGAAACTGTTCACGTGAGTTAATTCATTGTAGTGTACGTGTTTACAGTTCTCGGATCACGACATATTTAGTTTAAAAAATAAACGAGAGTAATGTTGGGCAGTGCGAACCGTTTGAGCTTTGCGTTATTATCGTTATAAAGTTTCAATTTTTGCTTGAGTACGTGTTAGTTGTTTTAACGTGCTTTGATTGCGCATATAATCGAATTAAATATATGCATAGTTTATCACGTTAGCCGGTTTCTGTTAACATAAGTGGATAACTATAGCGTTAAATCATACAGGTGAATACAGCGGATGTCAAGCAGCTTGCCCGGGAGAGCACGCCGAGCTGGTGTAGTGGTTTCAGATTCCTATTTGTAATGCGAACCGGGCTGCCTTCCACTCGCTTGCCTGTCGCCTGCGTGGAAGCACACAAGCCGCCCTACGAGCTCGTGTAACTGCTATTTGCAGGTGGATCTGGACGAAAATGAAGCCGTCGTCAAGTATGATCCAAGCGAGGTAACCCTGCGTGAGATCACCCGAGCAGTTATAGAGAGTGGCTTCAATGCACGCACCAAGAATTCGTGTCCAAGCCTTGAAGACATCACACTTCTCATTGGTGGCATGATGTGTAACGACTGTGTTGGCAAAGTGACGGCAAATGTTGCACAAATCAAAGGAGTTTGCCGTGTTGATGTTTCCTTGGATAAGGGCAGAGCCAATGTTACATTTGAAACAACTCAAACCGACCCGCTTGCTATTCAGTCTACGGTAAACAACCTTGGCTTTGTTGTGACTCTCCCTGAAAGTATTCAGCCATCATCTGTCACTCTTTCTGTTGAAGGTGTTGCTTGCAACCTGTGTGTTACATCAGTTGAACGAGTGCTATTAGCAAAACCAGGAGTAAAAACGGTTTCCGTGTCAATTGAAGAGCAGAAAATGCTAGTTGAATTCTGCAGCTATGAAGTGAGAGCATACGACCTGTGTCGAGCTGTATGCAATGCAGGATACTCGGCAACGATCATCAGTGAACAAGGACCTCCAGACCTTGTTTCATCATTGTTCAGCATCACAGGCATGACATGTATGTCGTGTGTGGCCTCCCTAGAAGGACTGTTGTCTCGAACTGAAGGAGTTGAAGGTGTCAAGGTGTCTCTCCAAGAAGGTACGGCTGCCGTCGTCTATGTCTCATCATTATTGACAAGCCAAAAAATTGTGGAAATTATCAGCGACTCTGGTTATGGCTGTCAGATCAAGGAGCAGACTCGAAAAGCCTCCATAGCATCAGAGGAAACACCACTTCTTGAAGTACAGTTTAGCAAAACTGCATCATGTTTGTCTGTTTCCTCCTTAGACAATGGTAAGTGCCTATCTTGAAATCAGGACTCATTTTTATGCTGTGTTTCTTTTCGCAAAGGATTTGTTATTAACAGAGTGTTACTGATAGCTTTAGTTTCAGGCTAATTGCCTTAAAAGGGCCCTGCAATACTTTCCACAGTTTCATAAAAATTGCTACATCAAAAGAGTTTATTGTTTCACAAGTCGACTTCCACAAAACTTTTTAGAATCTGTCAAGTATGAGAGTGGAGTTACAGGGATTCGTTGCACACTTTAAGCTTTTTCTCTTTCCTTTTGTACCAGTGAGCACGCTGAAAGCTACGTGGGGAGAGACTGACAAGGCAAGAAGCTTCGTCCGTCTGTCATTGTGTGTCACAACCTTGAACAGTGCCTTTTCTTTTTCAGGCAGTT
This sequence comes from Rhipicephalus annulatus, assembly GCA_013436015.1. Classification (NCBI taxonomy): domain Eukaryota; kingdom Metazoa; phylum Arthropoda; class Arachnida; order Ixodida; family Ixodidae; genus Rhipicephalus; species Rhipicephalus annulatus. The sequence goes on along the minus strand of WOVY01010937.1, from coordinate 1,071,891 downwards.
GCAATCAGGCAGTTGCAATGAAATTTAAGTTTATGGCACAGTCATGTGTGTTGGTGACATCATTTGTCAAAAGAAGAGCAACCAATTTCTAATTGAGTTTGAGAATGAAGTGTAAGTTTCAGTCCGTGTGCTGTACTATAATGTTTGGCTCACATGCTCTCAGGAGCTTTAATCACCAATTGGCGGTGTTTTGCTATCATGCTTGAAAGTGTTGCATGGCCCCTTTAACAGATTTTGATGCAAAGCAAGACAGGATGAGGTGAAGGGTACATAATAACTATGCTTTGCTTTGATCTTACTACTGTAGATTGTACTTCTATAAGCTTTCTGTTCTAGTCATGGTCATAACAAGGGGGGACTTAAGGTGGTTCTGACACCTCTAAAATTTAATCGTCCTTTAACTTTTCGATCAAATGATACCAGATTATTTACTTGCTTTTACATCTACCACCAGTAGCTAAGGTTAGCCATTAACACTCCCCCCCCCCCTCCCTGAAAAAAAAAAACAAAAAAACTCCTGGGTACACCCATGGTTTTGGTTCTATATTAGCAATGATTACACTCTGTTATATCGTTATAGTTTGTATAGTTATCATTATGGAAGTGGTATGACATAGGAAACATGTCATACTATTTTGCAATATATACCATTATTTAAATTTTGATTGACCTATCTAAGCGTGTCGGAAACACACAGAAATCCAACTAAGCTCTCTGTCACACAGTGAAGAAATTTCCCCGGCTTGTCCTTCTACTTCACCCTTACACATAATGCTGCTTTTTAACAATTGCTTGCGACTTTTTCATATGAGACCCTGTCAGGCAAAGAAACATCACATTGAACAAACTTTGAAAAAGGCAGTGCCCTTCATATCCATGCACCTGGGACAACAATGGACAACTCATGCATTGTCCGTTTTATTGCACAGCTCACTGTACTTGCTGTCTCGGTTCTGAAGAATATATATATATATATATATATATGTGTGTGTATGTGTGTGTGTGTGTGTGTGTGTCTTTTATACCATTTCTTTTTTTTTGTTAATGTGTTATCTCTCATTTCTCACAGCCAGATGCTCATTGGCTGTGAGAATGCTGAAAATGAAGGTAATATTGGCGTGCACATGTACCTCAGTACCAGATATTGCTTCACACAACACAGTAGAGGGTGGAGTGGGATGGCGTCACGTTGTGTGTCTATAATATTTGTTTATATATGTGTCATTTCCACACTATTTCACACGTTTGCTTGACTGTTTTTCTTAAAATTTTCTATTCCTATTCTTTATTTTATTTTTTATAGGTTCAAGGAAATTTTCATCAGTGGAGAACAAATTGCAATTAGCTCCAACATCAAAAATCTCATCAGATTCTGCGTGTAACAAAGATGTGCCTTTGCAAAAATGCCATCTTTATGTTAGAGGCATGACGTGTGCTTCCTGTGTGTCAGCTGTTGAGAAGAACCTTCTAAAGCTAAATGGTATGTTTAGCATGCAACTTGGGCTGCATTTGGTGTTCTTTGATATAATACAAAATTTGGGGCAGGGTTTTCAAAAAAGGAAATGTCTGATGAACCCCTTTCATTGTACTTTTTTTTTGTAAATGTGAACTTTACACCGGTTACTTCTTATACTGTGCTGTGTGCATTTAACAGAGCGGTTATGCCTGCTGTTCTATGGGTTTGCGTTGTCAACTAGAAGTTATCATGTTGGCGTGGCCATATTGAGCCAAATCAAGCATAGTGTGTGCCTAGTTAAGCTAAGTTATTCATAGTCAAGCATAAATAAGATACTTCAGTCAGGTTGGACTTTGGCCCAATTAAGTTGAGTTAACATTCTGGTGGGCCCATTCATACTGAGCTCTACAAGATGAGCTAGTTAAGTCTAATTAAGACTGAGCCCAAGTGGTTCTAATGAGCTAATTAAGCCTAGGATGACTTGGGATGCTAGCGATCTTGCACTAAGCCTCAAATATGTAAGTTATGATGAGTAAGTTAATTATATTAGTTGGGCTAAATTATAAGTAAGGCTAGATTGACTTGAAATGCAAGCTAATTGATACCAAGCCTTGAATATGCCAATTAGGTTAATTAACCAAGTATTCTATTTAAGCTAACTGCAACAATTAAGGTGATTACACTACTTGGTGCAGTGATTGTAGAGTGAATCCCATTTGAGCCTGATTGATACCTGGCCAGTACTCGTGATTTACTATGGAATCACGTGAACAGATCGTGCATTGGTGTGTGAATGCATGTGTGCCTAGTCAAGCTAGGTCCAGGCTAGTTCTCACCAGCTGTGCTGTGCCTCAGCCTTGCACGACTTGGTGCAAGCGGTGAAAAAAAATTTTTTTCAATACTTGCCAGGCCTAAGAGCATAGGAGAAGCAAGTGGTAGCATGAAAACTTCTGCTGATAATATTTAGAAATTAATAATGAACACAAAGTAAAAAAAGTGGATATTACTGGGAATGAATGAGTCATGAAACCACTTTGTGCTTGAAAAGGAATGGTCCACTTCTATGGATGATCAATTGAAGGTGGCACACAAAGTGTATTGGAAAGCAGTTTGTATTTAACTAGTTGTGAAATATCTTGTTAAAATAAAAGACAATTTTCAGCATAAAGAGAAAAGTTTAGTTATTTTTTTACAATGGACTCTTTATATGCAAAAGTATTGATTGAGGATGAAAGAGCAGCTTCAACTTTAGACAGACTCAATGATGCTGTTCAGGAAATAAAAATCCGTGTCCAGAATTCAGCTGGGATACCTAGTTTCTTATGAATGTGGTTTTTGAAGAAAAGTAGATAGATAAATTATTAGGTAATTGTGTGAGATTGCTTGTTTTAACATAAAATCATTAACTGTGTATCTGTACATATCATCATGAAACGGTTGACTTGATGCCCTCATTATGTTACGTTTTCTAGTATTAAGACTTGTATGGTACTGTTACAAGCTGCCACTCTAGCGTCGCCAGCGCGAAGTCGGCGACGGGAATGACAGCAGGTTGGTTCGTTCCGTACGCAAGCAGAGACAGTGAAGAGATCAGAGACGTGGGAAAACAAAACAAACTTTACTCTAGTGATATTGCAGCACACGGGATCTAATACAACACTTCAATACAACTAACAAAATACATCGGCACTTGATACAACTAAAGAAATATATAACAGAAACAATAAATCAGCTTACGAGAGAGAACTATTACAAACTACACAAACTAACAAGAATAGAACGCGGAGGAGAAAGTTCGAAGATATAAACAGGTGAAGGCATACGTGTGATGACCGGCAGCGTTGCGTCCCCGACGATCGGATGCGAGAAGTCGAAGAGAGTTCTGGCACGACTGCGATGTCGGCGGTGTTGCAACGCTGGTGCCTCCGGGAGGCTAGTGCTTACATGTGACTTCGAGCAGGTTGAGCTAACTCGAGGCGAAGTCCCGATGTCTACGTTGCAGACGTTAATATCGCATCACAACTAGACGAACGGCTAAGTTTAGGTGGCCAGCCGATACAGAGCCACACTAAAAACTTCTAGAAGAGATGCTTGTTGATCTGTTTCTACACCATCTTGGTCAGCGACTAGTCTGCCTAGCAGGGCAAATACCTGCGCTTAAATCCCCCTCGTGTCTCCTCTTCCTTGGGGACAAGAGACCTCTACATGGGTCCAATCATGTGCGTTTAGTTGACGGAAACTCCGCGCCAAAAATATTTTGACCCCACCCCTTTTTATTTGGGAGAGGGCCCGCAACTAGCGAGAGTGACAACCTGTCGGGTTGTTGTCATACGGCTTGGCCACCTGAGCGTTTCCCACGCTTTTCCCCGTGGGAACGGTCAACCACTTAGCTCTCAGCGGGTGCGTCTCGTAGTCTAATCCTTGGTCAGGGTATACCGTGGCCTTCTACGACCTTGCAGACGCCGCCACAGTTACAAAAGGATTAACCGTCGGCGGCGACGTTCTAAGAAGAGCACCCCATTTTGCACTTCTCGGCTCCCTTTCATGCGCCGCCGTTTCTCACGGTCAGTCGGGGAGTACGGCGCCCGTTAATTGCCGTGACGCGGTGTCGCCAAAAATAGCCGTCCGTGACATTGCCCCCCACTTTCAGAATGTTATTCATAACATTTGTTCACACGGAGGGGAATTTTTTCGACAACAAGGAACAAAACACCACCCACAAGGGAGGCATGAGGACTGTCCCTCTCATACTCAACATAAATAGGCAGAGTGCATCAAAGTAAAAAGGAAAAACAAACAATTGTTGGAGCACCAGCTTCATTTACATGCAACAATATCAATGCACCATACAAACAAGAAGAGGAAATAGCCGTGTACGGCAGCCATCAATACAGAATACACTGCACGAATGTATACTACGAAATAAAACGGAACAGGTGCGCTCCTCAACTGTAGTGCAATCCTTCAATGTGCATTACAACAAGTAACAAGTAAAACAACCAATGCACCAAGCAAAAAGAAAATAACTCAAAATACACTTCTTATACAATGAAATACGCACATACAAACAGAAAACAACCAACGAAAGGAAAAGAAAATAACATGCTCATAGACCTCAATTCTCAATGCGCGCAACGACAACTGTACCGGGTCACGCCAATCTTAATCAATTTACGAAATCATTCGGTTTATGCTAACATCTTCCTCAAGTGCTCATTCATGCCACATCCCCATGGCAGTGGAGGCATACGATGCCACACTAAACCTTTGAAACAACTAGAAAAATGACACATTTTCTCGGTTTTTACCCTATGCAAATTTTCGCACTCAAGATTAAACTAATTCGATGCTAGCTCTCAGCCTTTGGCTCGGCGGTTTTCCTTCTGAACAATTTACACCGCATCACGTAACTTGCAAAAATTATGACTGAAGTCTGCATCTGCAAAGCAACACTAAGTAACCATACTTAGCACGCACGTGCAACAATTCTTCAAACTGACCGCCCCCCTTTTCTCAATTAGATTCGCTTGAATCGCACACGATGGGGTCTCGTTCCCGGCGGATTTCGAGCATGCCAGAGGTTACAAAAAGCACGAACGCCAGGCTGTGTCCTGCTGTAACGCCTCATTCTGCATTTCGGCCGGCTCCCCTCAGGAATGTGCAAGGGACGCCAGAAACAGGGGGGAAGCCTGGGTAATAGTGTCTTTGTGGTCGCCCCCACGCAGTACTTAGCCGTTGTGCCTTTTCGACTTTGAACCTTCGGGCAAGGCCGCTTTCCCGAAGTCGTCAAAATTAACCGCGCGTTTCGTTCGGATGACGCACCTCCTTTTCCCCCTCTACACCTGGCTCGCCGCTTGTGCCTCCATGAACGCCACCATTGACGTTTCTTGAAACGGATTAACGGCCTAGCCTTTCGTCTCTGTCGGGACAGAGTGGGACCAGCCCTAGGCTCACGCAGTGTGGTACGCTTCCTCTTCTTTTTTTTTTTGGCGATGTTTGCATACCTCCTTTCCCTCGATGTCATCATCGTGTCGCTTCGGGACCTCAAAAGTTGGGAAGCTCGTTGGAGCTGGTGCTAGGTCTTCCCTCCCGATAACGCTTTTTGAACTCTGCGTCACGACGGGAAAACGGAATGTCGGGCCAAATTAGCTTTGTCAACACTGATGAAGCCATCAACTGGGCCCTCTCCGACGACATCGCTGCATTCCTGAAGCGTCGCGTCCTCGCTCTGATTCGCCACTGTGCTAATCATGCCTACACTTGACGATGTCGAAACGTACTCTTGAGGCACGAAGGAGGTTTCCAGCATCTTACTGGGCCCATCAGGGCTGCTGGCACTCTCCTCATTCACGGAAGGAGCGTCTTTCGACATCGTCTCTACCTCCAGACCGGCCAAGGCCTCGTTCTCAGCATACTCTACCTTGATGCATTCTAGAATACGCGGGCCCTTTTCTGGCGCGATCTCTGGTTCTAGCGCTTCCTGCCACACTTTAACGTCCATCGCTTTCCGACGCGCCTCGCTATCAGACTGTTGTCTTTCTGTTTCGCGCTTTCTTTCAGACTCTTGTCTGAGCTGCTCTTCTTTTGTCCAGACAGAAGTTCCGGATATCCGGAACATCTCTGCCTTAACTACCTCGTAGTTGTTCGCGTTCTGCTGACTGAGTCGCGCAACAGCTTCATTTGCCTCGCAAGGCAGAACCGTGAGTAGCCCTTGACACCATGTGTCTCGCTCAAATGACAGTTGCTCGCCGGCATCGCCGTGCTCACTGCTGGATCGGCTCACCCTGCTACCCTCACTGAGGCGAATCTTTAATTGCAGTAACTGCACTTCTCGTTCTCCGGCTTCCCTAGCCGCTTCCCTTGCCGCTTCTCGTTCTTTCTCCCTTTCAACGCGTTCTCTCTCCTTTTCTTGGCACTCTCTCTCCTTTTCTTCGCGTTCTCTTTCCCTTACTTTTTCCTTTTCCTCCCGGGCCAGTGCCCGCTCTTCTCTGGCTAACGCCTGCGCCTGCTGCTCCTTAACCCATTGTCTCAGTTCGGTGCCCTCGAGGCCTAACTGCTTACCGTGCGCGATCCACTTATCAAAATCCATACTCTCCATACTGCAAATTGTCACTATAATGCCACTATAGAAACAGCGCAATCATATGCAGGATGCAACTGCTTCAACTGTGCGGCTCTATCACCACGCTGTCCGCACGGTTCTTGTTCACCCCTCACCGTCTTACACTTGTACGGAACGTCCTGTCTCGCGGACGCCAGTTTTGTTGCAAGCTGCCACTCTAGCGTCGCCAGCGCGAAGTCGGCGACGGGAATGACAGCAGGTTGGTTCGTTCCGTACGCAAGCAGAGACAGTGAAGAGATCAGAGACGTGGGAAAACAAAACAAACTTTACTCTAGTGATATTGCAGCACACGGGATCTAATACAACACTTCAATACAACTAACAAAATACATCGACACTTGATACAACTAAAGAAATATATAACAGAAACAATAAATCAGCTTACGAGAGAGAACTATTACAAACTACACAAACTAACAAGAATAGAACGACTGAGGAGAAAGTTCGAAGATATAAACAGGTGAAGGCATACGTGTGATGACCGGCAGCGTTGCGTCCCCGACGATCGGATGTGAGAAATCGAAGAGAGTTCTGGCACGACTGCGATGTCGGCGGTGTTGCAACGCTGGTGGCTCCGGGAGGCTAGTGCTTGCAGGTGACTTCGAGCAGGTTGAGCTAACTCGAGGCGAAGTCCCGATGTCTACGTTGCAGACGTTAATATCGCGTCACAACTAGACGAACAGCTAAGTTTAGGTGGCCAGCCGATACAGAGCCACACTAAAAACTTCTAGAAGAGATGCTTGTTGATCTGTTTCTACACCATCTTGGTCAGCGACTCGTCTGCCTAGCAGGGCAAATACCTGCGCTTAAATCCCCCTCGTGTCTCCTCGCTCTCTTCCCTGGGGACAAGAGACCTCTACATGTGTCCAATCATGTGCATTTAGTTGACGGAAACTCCGCGCCAAAAATATTTTGACCCCACCCCTTTTTTTTTGGGAGAGGGCCCGCAACTAGCGAGAGTGACAACCTGTCGGGTTGTTGTCATATGGCTTGGCCACCTGAGCGTTTCCCACGCTTTTCCCCGTGGGAACGGTCAACCACTTAGCTCTCAGCGGGTGCGTCTCGTAGTCTAATCCTTGGTCAGGGTATACCGTGGCCTTCTACGACCTTGCAGACGCCGCCACAGTTACAAAAGGATTAACCGTCGGCGGCGACGTTCTAAGAAGAGCACCCCATTTTGCACTTCTCGGCTGCCTTTCATGCGCCGCCGTTTCTCACGGTCAGTCGAGGAGTACGGCGCCCGTTAATTGCCGTGATGCGGTGTCGCTAAAAATAGCCGTTCGTGACAGGTACCTATGATATCATATGCTAATGTTGTGGTGGCTTGAGAAAATTTTCAGTCTGGGGAAGGAGAATTTCCTTTGTTAGTTACACTTTTATTAGCAAGTAGTCCCATTTGAATATCAGTTTCTCAGGGAAATACCTTATCTAGATTAAGAACTAAGCTATAAGTTTATATTTACTTTTGCTTTTCTTCAAAGTTTTCTAACTGGTGTGTTCTGTTACATGTAGACTTTTCACAAATAAGACATGAGCACCTGTGCAAGTTTTGCAGGTGAGGCAGCATTTTGGGCTTTATTCCAAGCCACCGAACCTCCATTCGATATGTCATGTTCCAGTCAAAAGTCCCTACGACCAACTCCTATTCAGTAAAATTATGTGTGTACTAAAGAATTGAGTGTAGCCCAGCTAAATTCCTATCCGTCATGTGTATTGTGCAAAGACAGATACAGTGAACACTTATGGACAATGTGTCAATTCAACTGTCTTCAAAAACTTATTTGTTACATTACAACAAATACCACAAACTCAAACTGCCTGATTCTGTAGTCGTCAGTGAGATGTGGTCAGTAATAGTCCTAGTTACAAGGCTAGTAATGTGCTTGTCAAGTGTGCCAAGCCATTTCGCAAAGCTCCCAGCTTCAATAGCCCAGCTTATGTATAGTCAATTACAGCCTAAGAATAACTGTGAGCTCCGCCCACAGCGGTCATCCTCCAACTCAGGCAGAATTAGCATAAATGTTTTGCTGAATTGCAATCAGTTACTTACGGGACGTCAAGCAGGTTTCTTGGATTTCAGGCATATCACTTGCCCGTGCAGGCTCGTGTTGATTTTGCTAGCTCTCGGTCGAAAAATTATACTTCTTGGCTAATTTCATCAAGAACTTCAACTTTACTTCTCCGGAAAATATAATGGTTTAATAGGGAACGACAAACCTTTAATTTATGATAGGCCTAGTATTTGCATTACCAGCAAAAGTGGGCTTATGGTTAGAACAAAAATCATCAAATTGCTTTGTGGCACAAATGAATGACAGGTGTGCTGCAGTATTGCGTGTATTTATTCTTAGGTTGTAACCAACTATAGATTACTGCAGCACAGTAGTGGGTGTGACAGCTGCTGAACATGTCTTGGTTGATGACAACATGATGTATACTCAACAGAGTGCACTTTGCGTAGAAGAGAATTCTGACATCATGATGTACTCTGAACTGATGATCAGTACCACCAAAGGCAAAAATACATCACGGTCATTGATGTCAGAAGTCGTGAGGAGCAAGCCAAACAAAGAATTTTGATGACAAGGGATGCAATAGCAGCATTCCATACTTTACAGCTTTACCTTTGTTGCTCCCAGACTTCAAAGCCCAGCACACCGTCAATGATGATTTCAAAGTATTGACTTAGTTGCACACTTTTTAATGAAATGTGCGGGAGGAAAGATTTTGGTCTTCACTATTTTTTTGTATTTGTGGGAAATAATTATTTTTTATTTTAGCCTTAGTGTTACAGTTAGTAGTATGTATGTTAACTTTACAACAAAGTTACATTTATGAAACATTGGAGGCCCCCTGTGCATTGTTGTCCAGCTGTAGCCCAGTTGTTCCTTTAAGAAATGATACTCCATTTGTTATTTTAATGTTATCACTAGCTTAAGTGGTGACATGAGATGTTGCAGGGTGGCATTTGGTTGACTTTCGAAAGGGATGGTTTACTTTTCTCTAGAATGCAAGTGCAGTAAATTTTATGGCTTGATTTCGATACTTTTGCTAGAAAATCATACTAGTTATGAGTGCTAACTCAGATAACTAGGATGTTGTCAAAATCTGTTGGCTTTTCATACCTACTCTGTTCACTTTGCAATAGCATTTTCAGTTTATCCATAGTTTATGAGTGCAAAAAGGGGCCCAGTTTAAATGACTGAAAAAAAATTGCTCATTTTTATCTTGCTTTTTATTCGTCATTCAGACCGAAATTTCTTGTCTCTTCATTAGGAGGCAATGTCTACCTAATTCTGAACGTCACTGCTTTTTTTTTCCCTATATTCTATTTTTCTTTTCCTCTACTTCCATATCTCAGGTGTAGCCCAGGCACTTGTCAGTCTTCTGTCAGAAAGAGCAGAAGTGAAGTATGATCCTGAGAAAGTTACACCTATGCAGCTTTCACAAGTGACGACTGATCTTGGTTATGATTCGTCAATCATAGAAACAGCTGAACTTCAGCCAGGAGAAATTGATCTTTCGGTGAGTGTGGAGATAACATCTTGGTGCTCATGTTTGCCTATGCAATTGTGCACATGCATGTTTTAATGTGTGTTCTATGGTCAGGTTTGTGCAATATAATGACTGAACCTGCTGAACCTGCTTAAAACGATTAATGCAGACAGAGTAAAACTTGTGTGGAACTTGTTGTGGGGCTAGTTGGCGCATGTTGCAAGGAAATTAGACAATGCAAGCCACCATAGAGCAGTATGCAAAAGGAAAGAGCATCAACTCACAACTAACTTTATTCTTGCAAAACCACAGCAATACATCCACTATGCCACACCTACCCAATAATGCACAATACGTCACATCGCACAATCGGACACTCAAAGCACATGCTAGTTCAGAAACCTGTCAAAAAAATCAAATTCAGCTGAACGCAGTACAACTGCCGTATCACAAATACAGATATTTTCTTTTCTGACAAGGTATACTTCTAGCATCTCTTCCTCGATATCCTCCTTTCTTCTGCCTAGAATGGGGATGTTAGCTAATCTCAACTCGCATCATTGTCTAATTTTGTTGTAAAATGCAGACTGAAAATAAGTGCTAACAACAGATTACTTTCAAATATGAAAATGTGCCTATAAGGAAGAGCGATTAATAAAAAAAGATGGTGATTGTGTGATATTGAAAGAATACAAAGATTTGTTAGCAGCAGCCAAGGTCAAATTAATGGCATATTCTGTTGGCTGCTCTGGCCCTCTGGCTCAGAGTTGCCAGATGTAGAGGCAGCTCGAAATCGGAGCAGGAAAAGCAGCGTACCAACCGAATACATTGGCGATCTCAGAGCGCTTAGAGCAGCGCACCTGTAGCGCCACCGTGCAGCCACTGCGAGAAGCTGCCTGGTAAACACACGGCCGCCAGGATCGAGTGGATCGGGCGCCCGATTCAGGCGGCCATGGTAAGCATTGCTGCGCCGCGTCAACAAATGGTGCGGATCAGTTAAATGGACATCGCTGACATGTCTGGCCTTTGTTATATTCTTTCTCTTTCCCCCTCTTTCTCTGACATGTCTGGATGTAGCAAAAGCCTTCTGAGCTCGGCACATCTGACGATCGTCCTCGTCTGAGCCTCTTGAAGTCAAATCACGAGTTTGACTGTGAGCTGCTTTAACGACAGCATTGACGTATCTTCCGCCGTTGCTTGCCGCCTCGTTATTGACATGGTGCATTAATCGCTTTGTAGATGTGATTTCGGCTCGCGCACGCAAAAACGCCATGAACAACGCACGTATGTACACGAAGTATTACGCGCCCAGCGATAACCCCTTCCTAAATGCACGCTCGCGCTCCTCACCGGGTTCACCTGCCGGCAGCCACATGATTGGCTGGCTTATGTCACGTGATCTGTCCTCCCGGTCAGATCGCGCCATGCTCTCACTTCAAAGTCAGAGCGGTTGGGAGTGCTCTGAGTCAGAGGCTGACGCTCTAAAAGAAACAACCGAAGGTAATCTGAGCGCTCGAATTCTACCAAGCGAAGGCGCAACCACTTTTCAGAGCACTCCAGAGTGCTCGAAAATGCCTAACCCAATACGCCATAAGAAGCAGTCGTCTCATCTTTGGTATTGGTGGTTCTTACTCAGAGGAAATGTGATATAGCACATTCCTACGTTCTCGTTTCATTTCAATTTCTTTTACACTAGTGTTTTTTTTCTACTAATGTGCAGTGGAAGCTAAGGTTGCTGTTAAAGGGACATTAAAGACAAATATATTAAGTTGGCGTGCATTGTTGAAATACCACAGCGCTGCTTTCTGTTAAAAAGTGCTTAATTCATGAGTCAGTCACATTCAGAGTGTCTGCATACTTCAGGCTTGCTGCATAGTTGGGGAATTGGCATACCATATACCACCCTCTACTGCCCAACAGGAGGCATAATGTTTTCTTGCCTAGAGCACAAAACCTGGGCCAGAGAGTAAATGAATGACATAACGTAGACATAGCGTTTCTTCTTACCTCCAGTTGGGGTGAATTTTTACGATCAAGTAAAGTTCATGAATCACTATTCATTCATGAAACTAGACAAATTGGTGTGCATGGACAGTGAAAATTGCCGACCACTCATTTTGTCCACATTGTTAGATAGGTGGTGCCTTACTCATAGGGGCCATCACATGTTTCTGGCTACTGTTGTTGAATATGGCACTTGCTGTGGCTGATATTCAGAGTAAATCGTTGCTGGTATGAGAGATTGTGCACCAGCTAAACTGACGTAAGGAAAAAAAATTTGTCGAAAGATGTAATAGAAATGCATAGTTAGCATTTCATGCAATCTTACAATATACTGCAATAGTCTCTTTATTCTAAGTTCTTGGGAAAAAGGGATGAAATTATATCGAGGGCATGCATCTCATTGGGTTAGCATTAGAAAGCTGTAATCATTTTTCATGTCCTACACTTTTTAATATCTTTATTACTAAATTGCTGTTATTAATAATTTCAACATTTTAGGTGTTCTAAAGTATTAGTAATATGTCGGTGTAGCCTAAATTGTTTTTTTACTTTGTATCCCTTTAACTCCATCAGAACCCTGCACCCCCACTCCATCAGAACCTGTTACAATAAACACATCATGCCTTATCAGGCCAAATGCGACTCGTTTAATAACTTTTTTTTTTTCCATGGGCTATTGAAACTTGGAATGCATTACCAAATAAAATTATTGAATGTCGATCTGTGGATGAATTTAGTGGAAAACTGGAATTCTTTCTTGATTGTACATAGGCATGCTTCATGAGGTAAATGTTTGCAGAAGCTTGTCCAAATGTATGTTTTTTTTTTCATGTGTAATGCCACTTATTAATTTTTGTGTGTGTGATGTTTTTGATCTATTACTGCAGCATTATCTATTGAAGTATTTTGTGTTCTGGTTTCATTTTTGTTTTGCTATTTTCATGCTCATGTATACTTTTCTAACCACTTCCTGCATTTGCCTATACAAAGGCCTACAGTATTGTTAAATAAATAAATAAACTGCAGTAAAGTTTATTTTTGTTTTATCCTTTAGTACACACAAAGTGCATAAGTACTTTACCTGCAATACTTGTGGTAGCATGTTAATTCAAACTGCTCATTACAATCACATTGAGTTACTCATGGGCATGTAAGGGCTCTTTGGGTTTGAGGTTTGGCAAACACAGATGTTTATAGGAAAGCTCCCAGAAATTGCAGACTTTGCTATATGTTTGTTTTTTGACAAGTGCAGTATTGTTATTTAAAGTAGTTAACACTTTCGTGTAATTGAGCAGTCAGCATGCTCAGAAGGAAACACGGTTTCACATGGCTGTTGCACTGACTTTTTGGCTCAATTAAAAGAGAAAACTTTAACCTAGCAACATCCTGAAGCTACCTTGACACTGTATTTTTGGTCAACTAATGTCTGCATGTGTGAAAATTCATGATGGTTGCCTGAATTGCTTGAGGGTTAAACCGAAAGATAGAAAGAAAGAACACATGCTGTTCTGTAGAGAACTGTCTACTTCATTTGCTCAACCTGTAGGGGTTGAGCACACTTTTCATAGCCCAAAAGTATTCTCAATGCTTCTTCTGTTCCCTCGTCATCATCTTTATCAGCCTGACTACGCCCACTGCAGGGCAAAGGCCTATCCCATGTTACTCCAGTCAACCCTTTCTTGTGCTTGCTACTGCCACATTATACCTGAGAACTTCTTAATCTCATATGACTACCTAATTTTCTGCCCACCTGAACACCCATTTGTTTCCTGACTCACTCTGCTCTCTTCCTGTCTCTGAAAGTTACACCTATCATTTTCCTTTTCAACACTCGCTGTGTCGTCCTCAATTCAAGATGAACCCTCTTTGTAAGCCTCCAAGTTCTTGCTCCATGTTCCCTCATGAGCCCCATAAAACAGCCTCAAAAGGGGGATGATATTCTTCACTTGTCTCTGGGTGGGCAAGAAAGCTTGGAGGTCTTCCCCAAAAATTCTGTGCCACTTTTCTGACTCATTCATTACTCAAGCTTACACAGATTGCTTCATAGCTCATTCTTGTTAGGCAAAACTTCGTTAACTTTTTTCTACCTTGACAAAGGAAGAGAAGTGTACCAAGTTTACCGGCAATTTCGTTTCACTCAATCTGAAGAGCTTTTTTTTTTTCTGAATAAAACAGCACCATTACTTTATTTCAACAAGGCTCCTTTATTTTCCTTCTTGCTTAAAAAAGATGGCTTGAAGATTGCTTCACTGCATGGCAGTACAACGAAAACCAAGACACATGCGGCACAACATGAACAAGTCAGGCCATCTAGCGTAAATAAACACACCTAGAGTGAGTGTAGTCGCCACTGATTTCATGTGGAACCAATTTTTTTCAACAAAGAGTATAATTGTCATCGATCATTTTGGTACGAAATCTCATAATGACCATATTTTTCACAGGGAGAGAAAGGTTAAAGGCTGGTTTGGTGACAAAGTTAGCTTCATTAAATGTGTTGATAACATTGATTGCTATGGGTACCTGCTGAGGAGCTCTTATTTTAATTTTCACGAAAGGATAAAAATTTTTTCTTTAGATGGGTGCCCTTATTTGTACTTTTTTATCTGTCATGAAGCACTGGTAGATGAACTTCAGCTGCTATATGTCTGTGGCTTGTTGAGTAAGATAATAGGAGACAGATTAAACAGAAGGGCACCTAATTGACAGTTCTCTGAAAGGTATTGTGGGATTGAAGAAAAGATGGAGCAAGTTTGTACAGTAGTAGACAAACATTATCTATGAAGGTTTTCTCGCGTAGTATGATTTCAAAAGTTATTCTAAAGTCTGCATTCATGGCGTTCATTGCACGTGATGGATGAGGCCATGTACCCTCAGTCATTGTTTCAATGAGAATTTGATTATTTTGTTCATTGAGGGTACTCTTTGAAGAGACTGATGTTAGACATTGAGGCAGGCCCAGTGACAGAACACATGCTTGATGACTTCTTCGAAGTCGCAGTTGCAGATAAGTGATATGCAACCATTCTGAGGAGGAGTAGGTACGAGTTTATGAAGGCTGTACCATTTGTAGGTGCCATAGCAGGTTAATGTTGCACTAATAGGTGGCTTATTGTTATTACCGTTAGAATGATAGATAAGTATAAATAAGTAATCGGGCCAGTCTAGAACAGCCAGCATAACATCTTGAACAATTTGATGAATATCTCCATCTCTACATGCTGTTGATGATAGAATAACCATGAACCGCACATTGTCATGAGCACATTTAGCAACTTCATTAATAAACTAGTTACTGAAAATGCTACAATGAAGAGACAGCTGCTGGAAAACTTTTTTTTCAACTGCACAGTGGGGGACTTATACAATGCTTGACAGCTGATTTTGAACAGCAAAACATTGTTTGTTTGCACGGTGATTCCTGCTCTACCTACCAAACACTGGCTGGAAGGCTGTCATATGTGATGCAGTCATATACAGTGCTTGCAATCGGATTGTGTCCAGATGGGCTGGTGGTGGCAGCCACAGAGCTTGTATGAGGAGTGCAACTGTTGAAATAAATACTAATGTCATCCATATATGTTTGATGCAGAAGTGCTGGTGCATTAACCTTTTGCATGCACCACAATGGGTTATGTAATTTTGCAGTGGGTGCAAAGCTCTTTCAAAGGGAAAACTTAGCGAGGCACAATAGTTCTTAGAAAAAGGAGCCAATGAACAAAATGCATGCAGGCATCCAGAATAAATGTTTAATATGCATGTTAGTAGCTTCGTTAGTAGCTTCCAATCTTGAATATGTAGTTAGGGAGGAGGTATTCGAAGCAAGGCTTGTGCTCAAGTGTTTGTTTTGAAAGGGCTATTTAATTGGCATTAGCCCTTGTTTCAACGTTTATGGCTGGGTTTGATGTCTCTCGGGTTCCAGCGCATGGCAACATTGTTGTTACACGAAATTCTGGGTCTGAGGTGACTTGTTTAGTTCAGTACAAGCGAGGTGCCATTGTGCACAGCAAGATGCCATGGTCCCTCTATGAGCAGCTCCTGCAGACTATCAAGCATGATGGATATAGAGAACAAGGGTAGAACTCTTGAATTGGAGACCAACACCATAGTTCCAGAGCAATGGTCTTGTGTAAAATTATTATGCATGCCTTAGACAAGTGTATTTACACAGTTTATTTTCATTTACCCTGAAGGTGATGAAGATGGTGATTGCCTAGCTGTCACTTTCTTCATCACGTTTCATGTTCAGTGCAGCACAAGCTGATGCAGTTGTTTCATATCAGTGAGTAAGGGCATGAGATTTAGCTGTGTTAAAAACTAATTTTGCCAAATGATTTGTCTTTGTTGAGCAATGAACAATACTTTGTTGACAAATGGGACTTCATTGTGGAGCTCAGTTTATTGCTGGCACAGGTTCTTGATTTTGTTGATAGACGGGATCTTTTTGTAGAATGGAATCTACATAAAGCTACAGTTTTTTAAATGGCTGATTGTCTTTAAGATTATCTATTAGCCAATTGCACAAACTCTCTATAGAGAGTGTCTTTTGAAGCATTATTAAGCATATTAACCGAATTTCTCACTTTTATCTACCCTTGTACTGAACCTGACCTAATAAAGATTATAATAAATCAGAGGATAAAATATTTCCAAATATATACTATTGCTTTGAATTTTTTTGGAAATTGCTTTCGGGAAATCAATGCTCGAAAAGATCTCCTCTCCCTGACTACCCCTGATGTAGACTAGGGCATTGATTCTGTGTTTTTTGGGCTTTTTTGTACTGAGTCCACAAGAGAATTAGACTGGAACATTTGTGTCAAATTCGACTACTCATTGGGTATTAAAACATTCAAGACATTCGGTTGCTCAATAGTGAATGATCTCGTACTCCTGAGTGCTTAGCACTCACGCACATTCAGCTTTGTAAGTTGATAACGTAGTGCAGCACACTTGTATTTCCTTGTTGTTGTGACTTTTCACATAGAGCAGCACTGTAATCAAACATTTACTTGTTGACTGCCAGTTCATATTATTATCAGTGTTACCCAAAGTTTAGTCTGTGAACTGAGGCATGTTGTTGAGCTGTGTTCACAATTTGTGAAAATATAAGTGAACTAAAGTATCTTCTTTTTCTTAATTTTGTTTAATTCATATCCTTAAACCTCTACCTAAGGCACTTGTTTTAATTTCAGATCAAAGGCATGACGTGTGCCTCTTGTGTTTCTTCCATCGAATCTAACCTCTTGAAGCGACCAGGTGTGACAAAAGCATCTATCAGCCTTGCCACGCAAAGGGGCCATTTTGAGTTTGACACAGAACTCATTGGGCCACGGAGGCTTATCCAAGCTATAGAGGTCAGTATAGTGGTAAAATAGTTGGTTCATGTAGCATAGGTTTTCTGTCATTTCTTTTATGCATTTCTGATTCCAAAGCTGAGCATTTGAACAAAATTACCTTTTTGGTTGGGTTAATTAATACTTTCAAAAAGCCCCAACCAAACAAATGTGTTTATTTCCCCTAAATTTTGGAATGTAGGGGAAATACATTCTGGGCTCCTTTAGAGGAAGTGACAATGGAGATGCCAAGGTGCAACCTTTATTGTTTATCACAGACCAAATGGAGAGCAGGTGCAAAAGCACATTATATTTGGTGGTGAGAGTGTTGAGGGGGCTATGCTTGCTGTGTTTGCTTGTGATTGACAGCCCAGGGGTGGCAGGATACAGCTTAGTTCACTGCAGGCTCAGTTTCTCTTGATTTTCTTGCTGTGCTCAGATCATGTGTAAACTGTTGGCAGGTTTCCTTTGCAATATCTCAATTTATTTTGGTGTTTTCGATGAAAAATTTGTTTAGTAACAGTCCTATTTGTTGGTTATTTTCTGTTGTTAGGATTTCGGTCTTTTCAAAGGCAATCTTATGGTCTGCATCTTCAGATGGTTGTGCAAGGGTGTTTCATTGTCTTCAGAATGTTTTGACATTGTTTATGTGCTGCTTAATTCCATTAGTAAAATTTTTAGTTTCATGAATGTATGTGGCCTGGTCGTCGAAACATTTGATTTTATGGACAACTCCTTGCACTTTCCTTCTTGGTGTTTTTTGAGGATTTATTGTGTTGGTTGGCTTGTGTGTGTGACCGTTATGCCTTTCTTCAAGATCGTGCTGGTGGCTTCACTGTTGTCTTTCACGTAGGGGAAGAGATTCATTTTTCGGAAAGCGGGGTTTTTGGGGTGGTCTGTCGGAAATTATATTCTTTCTGCAGGATTTCTTTCAAAATGAAATGGCTCTAGTAGCCGTTTTTCTACCGTTTTGTGCAATGCATTTTTTTTCTTAATGGCAATTCAATTGTGAATGCAAAAAAGACAGACCCCTTCCATTCCTTGATTTATTACTGAAGTGAACTGGACGATTTTTATCTTTCTCAGTTTACCGCAAACAAATGCTACCTACACAATAATTCAAGTCACCCTGCAAGCCAGAAAGTGTTGGTAGTCAGTACTTTAATGAGATTGAAAATGCATTGCACATTGAATATAAACAGGAAAAAAGAAAAAAAAAACATTGTTTTCACATAAAATTCAAAGAACAGCTGCACGAACTAATTTATTCAAAAAGTGCTTCAGCAGCAAAAAAATAAGCAGAACTTGGAACAGGCTCCTCTCCACGTTCCCAGAAACAGATCTCACTTCCCTACTTGAAAAGCACCAGTGAAACCACCAGCACAGTCTTAAAGCAAGGCATAACTGTCGCTTACAGACCAATCAACACAATAAGTCTTCTACCAAAAACTTAGTGATCATCCACTGAGGGAGAAAGTGTTAGGTGTATATAAAATCAAATACTGTTAAACCATTTTCATAGAAGACAGCACTAGAAAATAGTTCTTGTTCCTTATAGGAGACGCCTTTTATGAGCCGAGTTCATTGTCTGAGCGACCATTGTTTTGACATAGGCTCACTGGACTCCCCTGTACCCTGTTGTCTCTTACATCTTATATCAGTGCCTTTTATAAGAGGCTTCAACTGCATTCCAGCTCTCCAGCCACATATAGTGGCTAAACGAAAAATTTCACCGGGAAACTTTAGCAGCACAAGAACAATGTTAATACATTCTCAAGACAATGAAACCTCCTTGCAGAAGCCTTAGAAGATGCAGAATATAAGATTGCCTTTAAAAGGCCTGAAACCCTAACGCAGAAATGAACCGATGATAGCGACTGCTACTGGAGTCACGGTTCACTTAAAACGCCAAAACAACTTGAACCTTTTAAAAAAAAAGCCTGCCATTAGTTGACCTTCATGACCTGAGCTCAACTGCTTCCTGCTGCCCCCAGCACATCATTCACGTGCCATTGTAGCAAGCACAACCTCATGAACATTCTCATCATAAAATAAGATGTGCGTTTACTTCTTCTGTGAAATAAGTTAAAAGTTTTACTTCGACGGCTCTGTTGTCCCTCTCCCTAACAAAGGAAGCTATGCCACACAATGATTTCAGTGTTTGTTGGCCGCTGTTTTGACAGATATTTTTGATGGTTATTATAAAACCATTGTTCTCATGCATGTTTCTA
The DNA here is from genome assembly GCA_013436015.1 of Rhipicephalus annulatus. NCBI lineage: Eukaryota > Metazoa > Arthropoda > Arachnida > Ixodida > Ixodidae > Rhipicephalus > Rhipicephalus annulatus. Next base: position 1,052,247 of record WOVY01010937.1, on the reverse strand, counting down.
TACTCTAAAATCAAACGTAAGATAACCAAGGCAGCTTTTCTATAGTTTGCATTTCTAATGCTGTGTGATTACCTCATAGCACTTCACAGGTGTTCGTTTGCATTGCTCAATAACTCAAATGTTGTGTGAACCTGTTCTGACGCTTTTGCCATCTATTCATGTTTACTTCTTGTAGTTTGTTTTCCCACAAATTGAAGTATATAATTTTAGCATAGTCATACTTTATTGTGATATAACTGAATCGAATAACTATTTCACACAAGTCATGGACTACTTAAGAATAAGAATGCTGTCACCTTGTATTGGGGTGATTCCACGAGAGATCGACACGGGTCCAAAAATTGATATTTTAGATTTCATTGAGTATTTTATATTTCGTGCACCTCTCACCAGGTAGCCCGAAAGTCAACTTCGTTTTATGATTAATGGCATACAAAATGAATACTTGCACACAAGTCACACTTGTGCGCAAGTATCCACAGTGCGAATGCAAAACTGAAGTGTAGTACGTTAAAATGAATTTCACAATGTTTTTGTCGATAAAATTACGAGAGGCGTAATCTTTGTCCCTACTTTGAACCATATGATCTAAAGCATTGCCTCCGAGATGCGGCACACAGCAATTCATCTGTAGAGCAGACGACGGATGACAACTTGCCCTAAAGCGTGTTCTTCAGTCTAATGCGGCAGTCTTCGTGCCCCAAATGATAAAAATTTGTTATAAATCGTTTATGAACTCATTCAACATTCTTTTTTTTTTATTGATATAATATATAAGGAGATGTTGGCGCACCATTATGGCGCCGGCTACTCCTTAGCCGTTGATTGAAACTTGAACACGTATCTTGAAGCAAAACATACAGAGCAGTGCATGGAAAATAGAAAACTCAGGCACAGATATGCAAAGACACACTTATACGTACATATCACAATGGTAAGTAAATGTTTGAAAGTCATTGTAAGAAGTCTCTGGAAACAACAAAACACAAACAACAAACACAAAACACAACAACAAAACAACAAAGCACACGTCTGGTCCTTATAAAGATGCATTCGCTCGTATGTACATAATAGTCGACACGTCATTCATTTCACAACACACACGTGATGGGTGTCACATGATACTGTATATAATAAGTACATGTGTTACAAATGAAAGCTTGTTCTTTGTTAATACTTGTCAGCAATCCCGCTGTCTTGTAAAAAACGTGTTAATGCTTTTAAAGCGTGGGACTGTAAAACTCCAGTTGGCCACGGGCCCAGAAGTTTTTTCATGCTAAATGGTCTGTGGTCCAATGCGAACAGTTCGCTTTTAAGAAGGGGTCTTGGCGTGTCATGATGTGGACAGTCTATGAGAAGGTGACATACGTCTTCATCTATAAATCCACAATCGCATTCGGGAGTTTCAGCTCTGCCGATTCTGTGCAAAAAATGTTTTGTGTATGCGGTGCCTAGCCTCAATCGGAGAATTAGAGATTCCATCCTTCTATCTAATGCCAGCGTAATTTTGAATTCAATAAATGGATCAATGTGATATAAATCGCAGCTCTTTGTACTTTGGTCAAACCAAGCAGTTTTGCTCATTCTGAAAGTTGTATTTTTTATAATACTACGCAATTCATTTTTCGAAATCGGTAAAGAAACAGTAACGTCTTTACGATGTGCTTGTCGTGCTGCTTCATCGGCAGCTGTGTTTCCAGGAATGTTGCAGTGGCCAGGTATCCACTGGAATTTGATCTCATGTTGCTCCTTCTTTGCTTTAGTGAGCTCCTTCAGCGTTTCGTATGTCATACTATCACTTATTACTGTCCTGTTTGTACTGGAGAGTGATCTTAATGCGGCCTGTGAGTCACTGAAAAGTACCCATTTTCTAGCGTCTGCTACCGAGTTTATAAACTTTAGAGCATACAGAATAGCGAAAAGCTCAGATGTTGAAGATGACGTCGTGCGGCATAATTTAAATGATTCCTGAATATTGAGCTGTGGTATGATAAATGCCGATGTTGAAGACGTTGTAGTACTTGAGCCATCTGTGTAAATATGTATGTACCCTGGATACCGCATGTGTATCTGATAAAGCACTAGTTGTTGAGCAGCTTGGATGAACATGTCTCTCTTTCTAATAATGCCATCCACTGAGAATTCAATGCTTGGTATAACAAGCACCCATGGAGGATAGTCCATTTCAGAGTTCCAAAATTCATGTCTGGGTAATATATGTACATTACTCTGTACTTCGTTATGAGCATTGCTTTTATCTCTTAGTAAAATCTCCAGCGCCAATGGGTGGTCCCTGTGTTGCGTCTGTAAGCGAAAAAAATGGCGGCATGTTTCAATTGTTCTCATGACTGGAAAGGGTGGTTGTCGAGTCTCTGCTATGACAAGGCTGCTGAAAGTCGCTCGTGGAACACCTATGCAGACGCGCAGTCCTCTAGCTAATAGTCTTTGAAGTCGCTCCTCTGAAGTGCGGGAAAGGCCGTGTAACACTGCTGCAGAATATGCAACTTTTTGTCGTATTAAAGCATTGTGAACAGCGAGCATGGATGATACAGATCCGCCCCATGATGTCCCAGCAATTCTGCGGAGTATATTCACTAGCGTATTCACCTCGTTTTCGAGTTTCTTTATGTGAGATGCCCATGATAGCTGCCTGTCAAGTATTACTCCGAGAAATCGATGCTGTGTCACAATCATTAGTGGTTCTTCTTCTAAATTGAGATTGAAGTTCTTTAACTTCTTACGGGTGAAGGGCAATACAGCTGTCTTTGCGTGCGATAGAATCATTCCTCTTTCTTTTAAAAAGTTGTTGATAATATTTATTCTGTCTTGCAATGCAATCTGAATTAACCGTATGTCCGTGCCAGATGCCCAAATGCACACATCATCTGCATATAAGGAGTATTTCAACCTGGAAGGCAGTTTTTTAGCTAAATCAGCCATAACACAGTTGAAAAGAAAAGGGCTGAGTACGCTTCCTTGTGGCACTCCCTGTCTGACGTCGTGTTCTGCACTTTTTCCTTCGCTCGTCTGAATGAATATTTTACGACCTGATAAAAATTTGGATACCCACCGCAAAGACCTGCCGGACAGTCCGTGTTACAACATACTCAGCAGAACATGAGTGTGACTGACTGTGTCAAATGCCCTTTTGATGTCCAAGAACACTGCGACCGTCAAACTACCACAGGCGCGTTCATGCTCCACATACGTTACTAGGTCCAGTATTGCATCCATTGTGCATCTCTGTTTCCTAAAACCTGTCAAGTAGTTGGAGAATACACCAGTTCTGTTGCACCACCATTGAAGTCGCGCATCAATCATTTTTTCTATTACCTTACATAAACAGCTTGTCAGACTGATTGGACGGAAGGATTCAAGGTTCAAGGGTGTCTTAGCCGGTTTTAAGATCGGAATGATGCGAGCAGACTTCCAAGACTCGGGTACAATTTCTTGCGTCCATAGATTATTGTAAATATCTAAGAGAATAGTTGTGCCTGTGGGCCCAAGGTTCTTTAGCATATTGTACGTAATGCCGTCCGGTCCAGAGGCCGATTTTTGACGACATGATGCTATAGCACAATGCAGCTCCCTTAACGTAAATACAGGGTCTAGCTGAGGATGCTGGGCCCAAAAGCAAGCATTAATTTTCTGGCTGGCTAATGCGACAGAATTATCAAATAAGGCACATTGTGATGCGGCGGGCCTACTGATAAGTTGACAAAATTCATCTGCTACCACAGCTTCCGGTTTGTCCAAAGCTACAGCAAGAGCACGAAATGGGAAGCTCTGTGATACAGGGCCACTAAGTGCTCGAATTACAAGCCAAATTCTTGGAACAGGTGTGTGGGGAGAGAGCGTGCCACAGAAATCACGCCAGCGTCGTTTCCCTAAATTTTCTAGTCGTCTGCGCATTACACTGTGGATTTTCTGTGCATTTTTGTATGCTTCTAAACTTCCGCTGCATCAATATGCCCTTTCTGAACGTCGTCTGATGGCTCTTAGATGTTCATACTCTCCATCGACTGCAGCATAGTCTTTTGGAATCGGGACTTTCTTTGTACATTTATTCGCATTATCTTGCAGAAATTCAGTAAACCTTTCAACTGTCGTGAGTTCACTATTTTGGTTTGTTAGGTGTGCCGAAAAGCTTTCCAGTTCGTCAGTTTGCTGTAGCGTCTGGTGTCGTCTTTTCGCAAGTAGGGGTGACTTATTAGAATGGGAAAATGGTCACTCCCACGTGTTTCCACATCCGTTGTCCATACCACACCATTCACTTGATCTTGGGAACACAAGGTTACATCGATGCAACTAGAGTAATTATGCCCTCGGAGAAAAGTTGGGGAGCCGTCATTTAAAATTGTCAAATTGCATTTGTCTGCGCCACACTCAACAATGTTCCCACGTGCATCACATCGATCACTACCCCAGATTATGTTGTGCGCATTAAAGTCTCCGCATATAAACGTATATGAATTAGAAATGTTGAAGATTTTTGTTAGCTCTTCCACCGAAATGCAACTTGAAGGTTGTAGGTAAAAATTGATCACTGTAAAGCACTGCTCACCAAAGAATACTTTGCAAGCGACGAATTCCGGGAAGTCCGAATCACTTGAGTTAACTTGATGAGAAGGTAGGTCCTTTCTGACGCACAAATGTACTCTGCTAGGACCACTTCGACGAGATGACTTATATATCACGTAGTTGGAGAAGCGGAAATCATCATTCATTCCTGCCTCTTGGATGCAAAGTATTGGAAAATTATACTGCAGAAGGAGTTTACGGAAGTCAGCACACTTCCTTCGAAGACCATTGGCATTCCACTGGTATATGGAGACATCTTTGTAGCGCTTATTCATATGTTACTTGTCGCAGGTTTGACCCGGACTGTTGACACAGTAGTGCTTCCAGAGGCAGCAGGGCTTTTACTTCTGGCAGGTTGTTTGCTTCCTGTAGAGCAGACAGGATTGCCTTAAGTGCTGCGAAAAGCATTGGCAGAATCACTTGCATGACTGATGCAGAGGCACGGTCTCCATTGAATGGTTGATTTTCTGAGGCCTGTTGAGAATGATGTGGCGTTTCGATGTTGTAGTTGGGGCGAACACTGGCACTGTTGGTTTTACTACTTTCAAGCAGAGGTCCTGTGGGCGTTCGTAGCTTTGACGCATAGGTTGGGTTACTTGAAGGTACTTCTCGTGAGTGGTCTCTCGAGTGTGCTCTTGGCGTCTCTCTTGGCGGTTCTCTTGGCGTGCTTGTCGGCTGTTGTTGCGGTGGCCGGTGAGGTGGATCACGTACAGGATGAACAATCTCAAGGTTTGGAGATGGTTTATTGGGGCGCGGTTTTCTTCCATGGATGAGCTCATGCCGACGCATTTTTGCAGCAGCTTTACTTTGCGGGCAACCTGAATATGAGGCAGCGTGATTACCTGCACAGTTTGCACACTTAGGCTGAAGAACAGACTTGCACTCCTTATGATGGTGTTCTTCTGAGCAGATCTTACACCGGCATGTGTTACGGCAACTTTTCGCCATGTGTCCGAATCGCTGGCAGTTATAGCACCGAAGTGCTGGACCAAGATGTTCTTCCACTGGGTGACTGGTGAATCCTAAGTAGATTCTTCCTGGAATCGGGCAGTCATCTCGAAAAGTCAGGATCACTGAGTGAAGTGGACGCGTTGTTACTTCTCCATCTTCCTGGCGGTAGTATTTTATTTGCCATCGCGCCGATATAACCCCTGCATCTCTCAAGTACTCTAGGAGTTGTTCGTCTGAATACTGCAGAGGAACATGTTTTACTTTCCCAACGTTCCGAGTGTATGACTCTGGGATGAAAGGCTTAACTTCCAGGCCACCTACATTTGAAAGCATCTAAAGTCGCTTAGCAGAACTTAAGGAAGCAACGCTGACACTAAAGCTTCCATCTCTGGTCGTTCTGAATGACTGCACTTTTTCTTTAGCAGCGGAAACTACTTCAGCTGACACTCGATATGGGTTCACTTTCCAGAAGCTAGCACCTTCAGCTGTTGGACGAAAGACGACTGCGATACCCTCTGCTCGTTTCTTTTTATAAGTAACCAAAGTAAATGGTTCATCTTCGCCCATGTCTTCTTCATCACTTAGGTGATAAGTTGACGTTTTATCGTCGTGAGGATTCTCTTCTAAGCGAGGCTTCTTGCTCTCAGCTTCATCGTCTTCCAATGCTGCTGTGCTCGCTGGAGCCATTTCGCGGTTGTGAATTTGCAAACGTGCCGGCTTTATGATGCTTGGACGCACCTGTAAGCCCCCAGGCTTTTCATTGTGTCCTGCAGTATCACTCATGTGGTTTAACGCACTTGGACGAGCATAAGGCTCGTGGCGATGGCTACCAACCACCGTAGTGGTCGCGTACTAGCCAAATCTTTGATAACGGAACCTCGTACCTGTAGGGCACCGAGCCCTCGAAGTCTTCACCCGGCGTCTTGTCGGCACACCGCGAAGAAAAAACGGTGCCACGTTCTTCGTGGTTCCTCGCGACGCTATAGCTGCGTCGCAGCGGTGACGGCGGTGTCTACAGCGAACGCTATGCAGGTGGCTCTTCTTTCGGCGCAGCGAACACAAAAACGGGCATAAAATGGTCAAATGCAAGTCCTCCCACCTGATTTTTCGTCAGGATGGTCGCGATGACTTGTGGCGTCGATTCGTAACGACAAATACGCTGGATATGGTGATTTTCGCCGCGAAACATCCAGAAAACACGGAGCCGACGCGATGAGCGACTGCTCCTGCCGGGCGCCTCATGCGTCCTCATTCAACATTCAATTCTCTTACCCAACGTGTCGCAAACACATGGCCGTCACAGCAGCTCCATCTATGTGTCAGTAATGGAGAGGCACCACATATTAGAAGTCTCAGTGCTCTACGTGTAAGAGTGAATTCAGATACTGTAGAATACCGTGTTCAAAATAGTTATTCCTATCTGCTAAAACAGCCTTTCTTCACCAAATGCGGTCACGTTTACTCGCGTTTGAAGCTTATTGCCGCTTTTCCGTTCCGATTTCTAGATTTCTCAACTTATCAGTGCATTCTGGAAAAGCTCTGATTTGTACCACGAATATTGTCGCTAAAAACAAAATAATGCAACATGTCTTTCTATATTACTGTATGATGGCCTTCGGTGGTTTATTTACGAGATTGTAAGAAAAATCGAAGATGGGGTTTCTTTATTATTCAAATTTCAGTGGAGTACACTTTTGCCAATAACAGAACTTTGAGGCAATATATAAAAATTTACATTTGCCTATGGCAGCAATAATTAATGTACCTAATGAACACACTATATCCTTAAAACGTGTCAAGTTTGAAAACGCTGCTTGCATTACTTTCGGCGAAAAAAAAATGGGGAATACGTAACTTTATTTTAAACTGTCGCAAAATCAGACATTATTAAAAGCTATTTTCTTAAGGTCTACAAACTTGAAACCGTATGAATTCATTCTTCATTAGACATGCATTTCAGTTAAAAAATATCTTCCTTGAAACAAAAATATTTGTCTTTTTATAGCATCTGCAATTTTCGAAAATGACAGGTGACGAAATTGGTGCCTCCGTGTTGGTGAAGTTTGATATTTCTTTTCTCGTAAGTTATGCCATTAATCATAAAACGTAGTTGACTTTCGGGCTACCTGGTGAGAGATGCACGAAATATAAAATACTCAATGAAATCTAAAATATCAACTTTTGGACCCGTGTCGATCTCTCGGGGAATCACCCATTGTTACTTTCAAGTTAATGTGGCAATAACTGTCAGTGCATGTTGTTCAAACTGGAGTAAGTTTGTCAGTGACAAAAACAACAAAAAGCTTGCACAGACCCTTGTGCCACTGCAGAATTGTATTATACTGTTGTTAGAGTACATGGAAAAAAGGTAATGCCTGTTTCAACAGCGAGAAACATGCTGCTGTAATCTAACTTTTGTGAAAATTCTATTTCTATTTGTTTTACCATGATCATCATTATCAGGCTTACTGCACCCATTGCAGGGCAAAGGCCTCTCCCTTGTTCTGCCAATCAACCCGGTTTTGTGCTTTCTTCTGCCGCATCATACCTACAAACTTTTTAATCTCATCAGCTCACCTAACTTTCTGTCTCCCCCTCATGCATTTACCTTCTCTGGGAATCCAGTCAGTTACCCTCAATGACCAGCAGTTATTCTGCCTATGCACTATGTGCCCAGCCCAAGTCCATTTCTTCTTGATGTCAACTATGATAGCCTTAACTGCCTGTTTGTTCCTTGACTCACTCTGCTCTCTTTCAGTCTTTAGCAAATACACTCAAATATAGTATGATTTATATCTCTTTTATGCAATCATTATTCAGGAGCTGGGGTTTGAAGCGTCCCCTGCGACTGTCAACAAGCTTGATGTAGACCATCTAACTCATGTTGCTGAAATTAGAAAGTGAGTTGTATTATTCTTATCTCTGGTTACTTCATTTTATTGATTGCTTGCTGTAGTGAAAGCTGCTTACAACAACTGCATAGTTGTACCTTGTCGTGAGAATTGGTTGTTTACATTGAAACACTTGGTGAAATGCTGGAGGTTTGATAATAACCTAGCTTGGATGTAGCAACTTGTCTGCTAAAACAAATTGAAAAGTATTGACAACCATGATGTTGGTTTCTATGGCTGAAAAAAAAAATTGAAACAAGATCGTTGTGCCTCAGTTCTCTCTTTTTTTTAAAATAAATTTCAAGGAAAAATGAAATATGTACATATATAGTTGCAGTTCATGGCAGGGTGACATGGCAAGTACAATACCTCTTTCATTGTACTTTTGCAAACAGGAAATGCTCTGAAGGCTTCTTGTAGCAGGCAAAGGAATTTCTTGTTTGTTTAATATAAATTGTACAGGTTCGCTTAGTTTAAAGTTCAGCTTAGAAAGTGAAAGTTTTTTTTTTTACTAGTCTACCAAGATGGCTTTTTTGTTAAAGACAACTTTTTTTTAAATATATTTCAGATTGTGCCTCATTTCGGAAAAATGCTTTAAATTTTGCTTCTATTGTTTTGTTTACAGAGAGTCCTATCTTGCATCCAATCACTGCAAGTCTTCTTGCGTTACCCAAATACAAAACCAAATACAATATAAATAATATTGTTGTCAGCCTTGTGTAACTAGGCTGATAGCAATAATAATTTATAATGTAAAAGATTAAGTAATTAGAAATTTTAAGCTGGGTTTTCTTTTATGGCCTGTTTCGTTTACTTGTATAACTAATTATTATATACTTGCATCACTTTGAGCATGTTTTTTGTTCTTTTACTTATTTATTGTAGTTTTCTGGTACTTCCACTGTTCACTTCCATTTATTATAGGTAATAATACATGCTGTTATAAGTAAACCTTTTATTGTTATTGTTCATCAAGAGTCCCACTGTTGCCAGACTTTGGGACCCTCGTACGCATACGTTTAACTGTGAACTTTGTATTTTGAATGAATAAAAACTGAAATCAACTGCTTAATAAAAAACTGCTTTTTCATGAGAGCTCTAATTTTGTACTATTTCAGTACTACTCAGTTTAGCAAAATCCTACTGTGTGATTTCAAGGCGTGTGCAAAAATTAGTAAGAATATAGATATGGCATGCAAAGCAAGTTATTCTGCTGACAAATTCAAAATAAAAGCAGACAAAAAAATTTTTCTTTTCTCAACCCATGATGACTTATTGCAATCAAAATGCAGCTACTGTTCATGTTGTGGAAGCTTATGTCACACTGAAACCTTTTTGCAACAACCCACGCATGCAATTTTTGACGTCATTATCACGCCATGTTACAATAATGCACAGAAGCCGAGCTGTTGACGTGGAACATGAGAAACTACGAGTTTCTTTCATTTTATTGGATTTGAAATGTAGGATCCTTTAAGCATGTGAGCCACTGTGCAATGTCCCATGCTAAGACACTCATTGTGTTAAGCAGCCTGAAACTCGACATAGGACTGAGATGAAGAGGTTGATGAACAAAAGCACACACTTGTCTTCATTTGTCCCCATCCTCCTACCTTTTCTTACTATTTGCTTAGTTTTGTTGATTGATGTGTGGGGTTTAACGTCCCAAAAGCATCATTTGATTATGAGAGACGCCATAGTGAAGGGCTCCGGAAATTTTGACCACCTGGGGTTTTTTTAACGTGCCCCCAAATCTGAGCACACGGCCTACGGCATTTTTGCCTCCATCGAAAATGCAGCCGCCTCAATCCCGCGACCCTGCGGGTCAGCAGCCAAGTACCTTAGCTACTATACCACCGCGGCGGAGAGCTTAGTTTTGTGCTGCTTAACAAGATAGGCCAACGCTTACTAGGCCACCCTGCCAAAATGTACATTTTGAAAAATGTGAATTGCCACCAAGTCTAAATTGACATGGGAGTTCGAACACACTCGTTGTAAAGGAACTGGTTGTACAACTCATTTTTAAGCATGGTTTATTTGCAGTACACTGAGATTACTGTTCATGCAGCTATAAAGAGTTCAAGACACATTTATTTCTGTAAATTATAACTGTGCAGCATAAACACATGTATCATGGTCATCATGGCGAACCAGTTATAACTAGAGCTGTGCGAATAGCAACATTTTGGGTGTGAAGCAAATTTGAATATTGAAGTGTAAGTGCGAATCAAACAAAATATTTTTTGAGTAGTTCTAGAATATTTTTCGAATGCTTGAAAGCAAAATTGCATCAAAACAAACTGCAAAGGCTTTCTAAGCATATTCTTGTGAAATAGAGACACGAAAGTTTTTTTGACTAAGTTGGTGAAGCTCTGGCAGCATAATGTTTCGTAGTTGTCTTATCAAAAATGAGGCAATGTAGAGGCAGAATGGTATATTACCAAAGTGTTGCTGACAACACTTGACAAGTGAAAGGCAAAAATACTGTTTTCTCAGCCTCTTCTCCTCTTTCAATCTCTGGGGGGGGGGGGGGGGGTGGAGAAGAGTGTGCTCCTTTAGAGCCTGGTGTTCCAAATCTGCTTTGTAGACGTCAATATATAAGAACGTCAGAAATTTCAGCTCCTAAATACTTTTGGCGTCTGATTTTTTGGACTTGCGGCCCAAATGTCTGGTCAAAAACAGCGTAATTCATCCCCCACCTTTGCCACAACCATCGTCTCCATGTTGTGACAAGTGTTTTGTCATGTCAATACATTTGTGACTGTGACTGTAGCAGAGCAAACACTATTTGAAAAAAAGTTCAAAATTTTGGATATTTGCACACCCCTAGTTATAAAACATTATGTCAGACGCTACATCTGTTATAAAAAAAAAAGCGAGTTCGGGGCACTGGAGTCATTGTGGAAACTAATTTAGGGTGCAGTTCAAAATACTGGGAGATTTTATTGATTGATGGGTTTGTGGGGTTTAACTTCCCAAAACCACCATATTATTATGAGAGACGCCATAGTGGAAAGCTCTATGCCCCGCCGCGGTGGTATAGTTGCTAAGGTACTCGGTTACTGACCCGCAGGTCGCAGGTTCGATTCCCGGCTGCGGCGGCTGCATTTCCGATGGAGGCGGAAATGTTGTAGGCCCGTGTGCTCAGATTTGGGCGCACGTTAAAGAACCCCAGGTGGTCGAAATTTCCGGAGCCTTCCACTACGGCGTCTCTCATAATCATATGGTGGTTTTGGGACGTTAAACCCCACATATCAATCAGTAGTGGAAAGCTCCGGAAATTTCGACCACCTGGGGTTCTTTAACGTGCACTCAAATCTGAGCACACGTGCGTAAAACATTTCCGCCTCCATCGGAAATGCAGCCGCCGCAGCTGGGATTCGAGCCCTGCTTTGGCGGTCTAGTGGCTAAGGTACTCGACTGCTGACTCTCAGGTCGCGAGTTCGAATCCCGGCTGCGGCGGCTGCATTTCCGATGGAGGCGGAAATGGTGTAGGCCCGTGTGCTCAGATTTGGGGGCACGTTAAAGAACCCCAGGTGGTCAAAATTTCTGTAGCCCTCCACTACAACGTCTCTCATAATCATATAGTGGTTTTGGGACGTCAAACCCCACTTATCATCATCAGCCGAGATTCGATCCCACAACCTGCGGCAGCCGAGTACCTTAGCCATTAGATCACCGCAGCGGGGCAATACTTAGAGATTTAACCGCGGTGTTGGTGCTCCACTTGGTGCTCAACAAAACAACAACAATAACAACAACAACAGCAACAACAACAACAACAACAACAATAATAATAATAATAATAATAATAATTTTATTATTATTAATATTACGATTATTATAATTATTCACTCATTTTATTTGATTTCTGTGTCTAAAGTCTGTAAAGCATAGTTTATTGTTGTATTTTGCATGTGTCTGTACAATAACCCTATGGTTGATCCTTGGGCACGTTAAATCAGTGATTTATTATTATTATTATTATTATTATTATTATTATTATTATTATTATTATTATCATCATCAGTAGTAGTAGTAGTAGTAGTAGTAGTAGTAGTAGTAGTAGTAGTAGTAGTAGTAGTAGTAGTAGCAGTAGTATTGTCTAATAAAAACTATATGAAAAAACGCTATTTACATGTTATAATTTGTCTCAATTTTTTTCAGATGGCGCCGTGCCTTTTTAATTTCTCTGATTTGTGGCATTCCTACCATGGTTGTGATGGTTTACTTTATGGTCTTTGCTGACATAGACAATCATTGCTGCCTCATTCCAGGGCTATCCTTGGAAAATCTTCTTTTGTTTATTTTTGCATCACCAGTTCAGGTATTTTCATCATTTTGGTTATCATGGTGAGGCATAATTTCATTGTGCTTGCTGCAGCATTGCTCTTAGGGAGCTGATTGGTTCTACTTGAGTATAGAGTGTGAGTTTGTAAGCATTCAGGTGCCTAATACAGTTTTCAAATGCTTGTACGTGTATTTGCTGACGTGACATCAGAGATATTTTTATTTATAGGTTGGTGGTTTATACTTTTGGAATTCGACAACAGTGGCTTTTGGAAGCTTTTAATAAATGTGCCCATTATTCTGCAAGAAAACAGTGTTGTCATGCACATTATGATTCAGAGACACAGCTCAGGATGAGAAGCTTGCCCTGTATTTTCTGCACTAATAAGCCGTTTCTTTATACTGAACGAATGCAGAATAAACCCTAAATGCAGGACATACTAATCTACTTTGTTTTATTGTTCTCTTTATGGGTTCTTTTAGGATACAATTAACTTCTGTTCATTTGATCCTGAAAGAATCGATGAAATCGGTCTAATTGTCTTGAGTTGAACCAAGCAAGAAGCAGGAAAAATGACAGAGTAGGTCGCTGACTTGTCTGCCAGTATTTAACCCATTGTAATGCATCCCTTAATTGAATATGTACCTTAATTTTATGGGTGTGAAGTAGAAAATTGTCCTAAATGTTTACGTTACACTACCTAAGCTACATAGAAATTAAATATAAAAACCACATATGTCTTATTCAGCCAGTAAACAAAAAAAAAACGAGACTATATTATATTTCTTTTAGCTAGCACTTTATCACCATGAAGAATGAGATATGTTGTCTTTAGTATGTGCTCTATGAAAAGTTTGATGTTCTGCATTTATCAAATCAGTTGCCAACAATCACAACCAGGATAGTGACACTGATGCCAGACCAAGCACTTCACTAGTCTATCAGACTGCATGTGCAAACTGAGAAGTGGTGTGTCTTATTGCGAATTGCTGAATAAGTAAAATAACATATTGTTTCTTGGTGTACTCATAACGAGACAGAGAGAAATGTCTTATTAGTTTGGTTAGGCTGCGGAAGCTCGCCGTCTATGTTGTCATCTTTTGATGACAGCAACAACGACACTGCGCAGGCAGGCTCTGTCTACATTGTTATCATAGTTTTAGCTTCATATCAGATAGCACTGCGCGCATTGCATCACCCAATAAACTTCTAGAGAATTCTTTTGTTAATAAAAGCGTGATTTATAGTCAGATAAGTGATGTAATAATCCATTTAAAGCCATCTTTTTCGCACAAGATGCACCCTGGGCCGAGTAAAAATATGAATTTTTGACAGGTCACGACATATTTTAAGCATTGACTATTTTATGAGCAATACGAATTTGAACCCTGCTGCTTTAGAACTGTTACTACTGTCACAATTGTGCGAGGTGTAGGTAGGATGACCAGCCAAGTTAAATTTATCCTGCAAAGGCCAATTTCACAATCAAAGTAACAAAAATTAGCTTACATAGATAGGTATGGGGCATCAGCTGGTACTTCTGTTGAGATTTAATTTCCTACAAAAAAATCTTATTACACTGAAACCTTCATGGAACGAACAATGGTTAACGAATTATTGGTTATTACAAAATAAGTGAAGAAAAGTGAAGAATAGTTTTTTTTTATGTATACAGTGTTAAGAAAATATGTCCATAACGGATATTTAGGTGTAATGAAGTATTCTTGTAGCAGGTATGACTTTGCTGTATAATGATGTTTGATTGTAACTGCAGTTGAATTCATCAATTTGAATAATTGAACATCAATTGGTTTTTAAATTTTTTTCTGCCAGTAATAAATGAAGTTAGCATGCAAGAAATACTTTTTATTTAGCGTAGTCAGTTCTCAACTGTTTTGCTTGGTGTTCAAGGTCAAATGTCAGTGTCTTAGGAAAGGAACAAACGAGGCAGAAACCATGTGTAGCTTTGTTTATGTTCTGTGGTGCCTGTTAATCTTGCAGCCTTGTTTAACATTAATTTTTTAAGGAGCCTTATTGAAACATCAAATTTCGTATGCTCTTCAAGATTCCATTCGCATAATGATATTGAAATTACATGTGTGCTGTTTACTTCCAGTTTGTGGGTGGGCGACACTTCTATTTGCCAGCATTTAGGGCCCTGCGGCATGGCATGGCAAACATGGACGTATTGGTGATGTTGGCAACCAATGTGTCCTACCTGTACAGCGTTATCATTCTTCTCTACTTTGTGGCCACTCGATCTGATCGCAGCCCTACCACATTTTTTGACACCGTACCCATGCTCATTGTCTTCCTTTGCCTCGGCCGCTGGCTTGAGCACCTTGCCAAGGTACATAAGCAAGATTGTTTAGCATAATGAATTTTGTGGCATTACTTTGGTGGTTGCGGCCTGGCTGAAAAACCATGTTAGCTGAGATGTCGTTAAATGTTTAAGAGTTAAAGCAGCTGCTTTCCATGACAATGTTGTTATGTCTGTCAAGCTCACTCACCCCATCTGCAGTGGCGGAGGAGGCAGATAAGTATGGTTGCAGAAGCCTCCTCCCACATTGAAGATGGGGGAGTGTAAGCTAGGCACTGTGAAAGTGTCAGGCACATTAAAGTTCCCTCATCAGAAATAAAAATGCTGCTAGGGGAAGCAGCTGCTGCTGCTGCTCTGACATAGTGAACTTTCCCATTTGGAACATTGGCAACAGTGACACTCCTTGTTCATTGAGTTCTCATCTCTTTAACATCATTTTCTCCAAACTTTTTTCTTGTTTGGATCGTCGATGAGCTGACACTTGTATTGAGTACTTCCGTAGCCCTGTTTGAAGTGCCATTTTTCTAGATATGACCTGTCCATCTCATTCGTACTCCCCTGCCACATTTGGGGAGCTTTGTGAGTGGGTCACCTTCTCAGGTCAAGATAATCACATTGTAGAAAGAAGAAAAGGAAGAAAGTAGCAAGGCATTACTGCCGATGGTACTCCTAATGAGAGAAAGCTGTTTACGGCAGTCAAAATGGAACGGGTGAAGTAAATGTCGCACCTTTATAACATTTCTCATATAAAGTAATAACTTTTTTGCAAAATTTCTGTAGAAAGGTACAAATGTAAAGAACCACATTTACTATAGTGATCATAGTGCATAATTATGTAGTTTCAAAAAACAGGTGTCTCAGGGCTTCTTTGGGGCTGTGATCATGAAGGTGATAGAAAGAGCATTTTAGCGAAAAACATAGACAGATGAAAATTGCAGTTTTACATAATAAAAATAGCACATGCAGTCCTAAGCATTGGCACTTTTCAAAAGTCTAGCCTACTTGAGAAATACGCTACCGCAGCCTCTGAAAGAAGCAGTTTTATTTGTGCTACAAAGCTTATAGCCAAGAATAAAGTAGATTGGTTGTGAACATCAGACACTCTGCCATTACCGCTCATCTGAAGTGCCCCACAGGCCAAGAGAGAGAGAAATAAATAAAAGAAAGAGACAGGGAGGTTAACCTAGACGAACCGGTTTGCTACCCTGTACGGGGGTGGGGAAAAGGGTCGGAAAGAGGATAGATATAGAGAGATATAAAATAAATTAGAAAAAAAACATGCGCACACATTCAGGGAGTTCCGATCACAGTCGTTTGGACAGGCCGGTTGAACGCAAGAAGCGCAGGAGCGCCTTCACAGCCTTCTTCTGCGACATAAAGTCCTGTCGGCAGCGCAGGATTCTTTCTTCCGCAAGAGGCTGGTTGTCCAGTTCATCTAGTGCATTGCAGAGTGACTGTCTCGGCGAGCAGTATTGTGGGCATTCACACAGAATGTGCCAAGTTGTTTCATCACTGCCACAATGGTCGCATGCAGCAGTGTCAGCCATTCCTATGCGGAACGCGTACGCATTGGTATATGCGACGCCCAGCCATAATCTGCACAGCATAGTAGTGTCTCGTCGGCGTAATTCCAAAGGAATTCGAAGACTGAGAGTTGGGTCTAAAGTACCTAACCGTGCATGGATGAAATGTGACTCGTTCCATTGTGACGTGGTGCGCTTGCGAGCAAGCATGCGGAGTTTCCGTGCAGCGTCAGTTCTGGAAAGAGGCATTGATATTTCATCGCTTTCAGTATGGGCAGAACGGGCAGCTCGATCGGCCCGTTCATTGCCAATTATTCCACAATGACTTGGAAGCCATTGAAAGGCCATTTCATGTCCTTCCTCAATGAGTTGGTGCGTCTTTTCTGCAATCTCAAATACCAGCTGTTCGTACGGGCCGTGGCGTAAAGGTGATAGAAGGGATTGCAGTGCCGCCTTTGAGTCACTGAAAATTGTCCATTTTTGTGGCTGTTGGTCGTTGATGAATTGCAATGCGGCACGAAGAGCTGTGAGCTCTGCTCCCGTTGATGTCGTAAGGTGGGAGGTCTTGAATTTTCTTGTCGTGTCTTTTATCGGTATTACAAATGATGCCGTTGAACTCTTCTGTAAAACAGAGCCGTCGGTGTGTACGTGTATACAGCCTTGATACGTCTCGTATAACAAGAGCAGAGCAAGCTGTCTAAGAGCAGGTGACGACATATCTGCTTTTTTCTGGATGCCAGGTATAGTTAGCCTGATGTTAGCCTGAGTCAGACACCAGGGAAGAGTCGAAGGCCTGGCGGCGGGTGTGAAGCATGTTGGCAAAGAATCGCAATATGTGGTGACCGTTTGGCAAAATGACGAACGTGGTCTGTCTGCTGGTAAAGAGGCTAGGTGGTGGCAGGGTGTCCGAGCAATATGCCTTATATGTGTCCTGAGTGCCTCAACGTCGATATGTGTCGTGATGAGGTGGTCACCGGCGATAGGTATAGTAGCCATTGTCGACGCACTACGAGGCAAGCCGAGGCAAATCCGGAGTGCCTGGGACTGAACACTCTGTAGCGTTCGAAGGCTTGTTGTGCTTGCATTGGTCAATGCCGGTAAACTGTACCACAGAAAACCGAGAAAAAAAAAGTACTCTGTACAGCTGTAGCATTGCACTGGGAGACATTCCACAAGTCTTCCCTGCAAAGAACTTTACTATATTACAGATGTCCATTAACCGTTTCTTCATGTACGAAACGTGATCGCTCCATGATAGATTCCTGTCAATTATGACGCCCAAAAACTTGTGCGATCGAACGTATGGTACAGTTTGACCATTGATGCTTATAGTGTACTTATCCATAGGCTTTCGTGTGAAAGCTACGAGGGCGCATTTCTCGGAAGAAATTTCCAAGCCTCGATTTCGTAGGTAGCGTAATGTTTCAGTGGCAGCTTTTTGAATTCTCCCTCGTAACTGCAGGCGTGTTACAGCCGATGCCCAAACGCAGATATCATCTGCGTACATCGATAGCCTGACCGTGCTTGGCAGATGCTCAGTGAGAGAAATTAACGTAAGATTTGAACAGCACAGGGCTGAGTACGCCACCCTGGGGGACGCCACGGTGGCTGTAATGTGGAGAGGTTGGACCATCTTCAGTGCTGACAAAGGATCGCATTGACAAATAACTACGTATCCAGCGATACATCCGACCACCTACTCCTATATCTTCGAAAGCGGTGAGAACAGCTTCATGCGTAACATTGTCATGCGCCCCTTTAACGTCTAGGAACAAAGATGCGCAGAGGCGCTTACGGCCTTTCTCATGTTGGACGTAAGTGACCAGGTCTACTACGTTGTCAATCGATGCTCGACCACGCCGAAATCCTGCCATGGCATCTGGGTAGATGATGTTACACCCCAAGAACCACTCCAGGCGTCCCAGGATCATCCTCTCCATAACTTTGCCTACACAACTAGCCAATGCGATCGGACAATAAGATGAGAGCTCGAACGGTGACTTGCCTGGTTTCAGAAGTGGAACTAGGCGACTTGTCTTCCAGCTTGTCGGGAGCGTTCCATCTTGCCAGGATTTGTTGTACAACTCCAAAAGGAGGATTCTCGCGCGTTCACCCAGATGACACAAGGCCCTATAAGAAATTCTATCGGGCTCTGGTGCCGACGTGCGTCCACACAAAGCTAGTGCTGCTCTGAGCTCCACGATTGAAAAAGGCATATCCATGCGGGAGTCCAGTGTTTGTGGACAGTTAGTCGAGGGCAATAGGCTATTGGGCACTACGAGTGGCCCAGATACTCTGGCACCGAAGTTTTCTGCCACGTCAATGCCGCGTCTCTGTTCAGAAAGTGTGAGAGCCCTGAATGGTGACCACTGAGTGGGTTTTGTGCGGAGACCTCGTACCGTCTTCCACAATTGGGATAAAGGTTTTCGCGGGTCAAGTGACTCACAAAAAACAGTCCAATGTTGTGACTCGAGTTTAATTATCCGGCGCTGAATCTTCTTTTGTATACGTCGAGCAATCCGTAAGTCTTCTATTGCCTTCGTGCATCGGTATCTTCGTTCAGCACGCCGTCGGATTGCTCGAAGTCGTTCTAGCTGGATGTCCAATTCCGTTACTTTGAAAGAGCAGGTGAGGGTACACGTAGTATCGTGTATTGTGCCCAAAACATTGACAATTACCTTGGGCATAGATCTGAGTTAAAGTCATTAACTAGCAAGTGCTTATACTATCTGCTGTAGTGCTATTTGAAGTCTGTCGAAAAGAATGTTAATAATTGTCAAACTTTCTGAGAGTGCTTTGATAGTACTTACTACTCATGTAGCGCGTAGACAGGATCATTAAGGTCGTTAAGGGTAGCTGGTCATTAAGGGTAACTAACTGGATTCCCAGAGAAGGCAAACGGGTTAGGGGGAGACAGAAGGTTAGGTGGGCAGATGAGATTAAGAAGTTTGCGGGTATAAATTGGCAGCAGCAAGCACAGGACCGGGTTAACTGGTGGAACATGGGAGAGGCCTTTGTCCTGCAGTGGACGTAGTCAGGCTGATGATGATGACTACTCATAACTAAGTTAATCAAAGTGAAATTTTGTTGCAGTTGGTTTTGTAAAGGTTCTTAAGTATAGGCTTAATGTGAAATCCTTTCTTTTTTTTCTCCTTTTCCATTCCAGCGACACACTTCAGATGCTTTGACGAAGCTAATATCATTGCAAGCCACTGAAGCTAATTTGTTAACTGTTAATGAAGATGGTGATGTATTGTCTGAGAAGAAAATTGATGTGAATCTGATACAGAGGAATGACATGATAAAGGTAAGATTTAAAACTATATCGCACTTTTTAATGTTTTGAGCTGCAAAAGAAGTTTAGCTCGACAGTATATTGCTGCTAACTTGGGCAGCGCAGATGCATAGCTGCTGATGGGCTTGAAGAACAGAGGTTACTCCCAGATAACAGTGAGATAAGAATGAGATAAGAGTGGTTACCATTCCCTATATTAATGAAGTCTACTTAAACACAGGCTTTAGACCCAGTGATTCTGAAGTTTATTTTATGGACGACTACGTCTAGTGTGGGAATGCAGTGGCACCTCATGGGCGGCCATGGCACCTACAGGATGCTGCACTTCGCCTCCAAGATTATGTGGTGCTGTATCATTTTGAAAATTGAGCAGATACCTGTTAGGCTAACTTACTTTATCCTGCTGCATAGCTTCCTGAGGGTAGAGGGCAAATAATGGTCAGCTGTCTTTAACACAAAATCTATAATTCCTTGCCGCATGCAGTGCAACTATATTTGGCTTGTATGTTCACAGAAGCCAGATAGGCAGGTTTTTTACTACCATACTAAGAAAATATTGCAAGGCCTTCACTGTACCCTTTTATTTTGTGTTTCATTGCAAAAAATTAAACAGAGCCTATCCAGCATCCGATTTTATGCATTCACTTGAGTCAGTCAGGTCGCCTACTTAAATATGCTGAAATCGGCATCATGCTGGAGTTAAGTAAGTTAAGCCAACTGACTCTGAATGCAGCATCATGCTAGCATAAAATTTACAGTATCTTGCCTATTTATAGTGCTCATTAAGGTGGTGCTCATTCATCTAAATATATACTTCTGGGGTTACACTTGAGGGACTTAATGGTTAGGTTGAAAGGCTAAGGGTTTGAGTGCAGTTTCTATTCCTGGCCGCAACAACCGATTTCCAATGGAAAAGAAATGCAAAAGCACCCATGTAACTTCAGCTTATGTTTGCATTAAGGAAACTTATGTGGTCACAATTAACCCCTTAACTGCTTTGGACGAGCAGAGCTCGTCCTGCCCAAACTGTCACCAAACTGCTTTGGACGAGCAAAACTCGTCCTTACAAAATAGGTACCTCCCCTCTCGCATTCAGGTGGGCAAGCACACATTGATGTCTTACGTTGCGTGTGATCTACTAGATGGCAGCATTTGCTCGAGGATTTAGTTTTCTTCTGCGGCAGGGGTGCAGTTTTCTTATGGAATGATGGCTTGCGGTGGCGGCGACTCATGTATAGCTGTCCCCTGAATACGAAAAAGAAACTTTCTTTTTTCCTCATCATAGAAGAGTGATGATGATTCGATTACAAAAATTTATCTTGTGTCGAGAAGTAAAAACAGCGATGATGGTGAATTGAGTAGATCTCTGGTGATTATGACAACAGCTCGGAGGCGAACATCACGAGTGCCTGCCAGTGAAGCAGTCTTGCGTTACTCCACATTTTGAAATTTTCCACGCAGCCCCAAAGCTCCCCGGGTAAAAATACACTAAAGTTGCTAAGCCTACAAAAGTGAAGAAAGATGTGGCATCTGTAATTCTTTTGGTTATAAGGTTTTTATATTTATTAGCAGCAGGTAGCTGGCTTCCTATGTATTGTTCAGAAATAAGCTTTATTCCCTTGATTTGACTAATTATGTGGTGAAAATAGTGTTTCAACATCGACTAGCTACTCTTTAGTACAATCAGATTTGAAATCAGCAATAAAAAAATAGGCACTTTCTGATTGAAAATTTTTAAAAAAGAAAGAGCAGTTAAGGGCCACGGCAGTGTGCCTATAATCTTTGAGTGGTTTTGGCTTGTTAGTCTACAGAATTTAGCTCTATTGAACATTTCCTTTTTTAAACATTTTTTCTAGATAGCTGCAACACTGTTGCTGCAGTATACTGAGATGTATGTTCCATTTTTCGTTCTCTCTTGTAGGTTCTTCCAGGGGAAAGGATACCTGTAGATGGCAAGGTTAGCGGGGGATCATCAAATGTTAATGAAGCTCACATCACAGGTGAACCACTCCCTGTATTCAAAACAGTTGGTTCCAATGTGATGGCAGGTTCAGTGAATGAGAATGGAGTTCTAGTCATTCATGCAACTCATGTTGGCAAAGACACAACCTTGGCTCAAATTGTACGTCTTGTTGAGGAAGCACAGTCATCTAAGGTGAGTACAGACTTGAGTTTCTTCTTTCATTTAGGGCATGACATAAAAGGTTCTGGAGTTGTGTTAGGAAAAGTTGCTAAGGTGTCCATAATCTGTGACAGAGACCTCAGGCTATACACTTCAGACTATACACATCTACCTTCTTCATCATTTTTGTCCACCCACACTGACTTGTTTTCTGTGGATAGGAATTGTTTTTTTTTTCTTTTTGTTTTCCTTGGGACAGGAGTGGAAATATTGTCATATTAACAACTGTTCACAATTTACCTTTTTATTTGTTTCAATTGTGTCTCCCCATATGGAAAGGGTTTTGTGGGGAGAGATGTGCAGTTTGGGTGGTTTTATCAGTGATTTTTGCACTAGGTAGACCTTGGCAGAATCTTAGCATACCTGCAAAAATTTTTCAAAAAGCATGCTTTGAAGTCGGCACCGTTATTTGTGCTTTGTGTAGCCTTTCAATGCCTTCTTGCTGCTTCTGCACTTACTCATCATACAAGTCAAACTTCACTGGCAACATCTGATCGAAGCATGAGGTATTACGGTCCATAATATTTAAATATAAACGTACTGATCGGTGCTTCATGTCGAGAATGCAGCCTTTTTTTTTCTGTATTTGGAATGAGCCAGTACTCAATGCCCAGCTTCCTGAAAAAACACTATACAAGATGTAGTTCTTCCTTAGTCTCTTTTTATGAAAATCTTACGACGACTTATGAAGACTCTTTTTATGAAAATCTTATGACGGTAAGGTACCTGTAGTTATCGCTCACTGAACTCCTTGTGGAGACAGCAGTAATTTCAGCAGTAAAAATGACCCTGCTGCGACTAGCTTACAAAAACTTTGTTAAATTTTTAATTATCGTCCTGAGGCTAGGTCTTTATATTATAAAGTTGTAGTGCTTGCGAATTTATTTAGTACTTATTTTTTTAGAAATCACAGAGGTTGCACGTCAATTAGATATATTCGTCCGTCATTGAATTTCAAGGGTGAAATCTGAACTGATCCCGCATGGTGTGCATTAAGTGCAATCGTTCTTCTATGTCAGACTGTAACTACCCGTCACAAAGAAAAAGTGATGAAAATGAAGGTATGCTGTGGCCGTATACTTTTGTGAAAATCTGCAAGTAATCTTGCATGTGCCCCCGCATCATCTTACTTTTGTGTGTAGTGTTTGCTGCTTATTCACTTATTTGGAACTATGTTGCATGGTATTTGGTGCTTATTTGTTTATTTATATCTGTGCACAAGAAAGCGTCAACATCAATCTTTGTGTGGGAAACATAAACTCAGCCGCAGCCACTGTGGCGCTTGTTCTTGCAGGCAGGCAAAATAGATTTTGCACCTCTTTATAGTTCAAGAAAGAAAAAAATAAGCACAACACATCTTGCACAAATATTAGGCTGCCTAGTAATGTACTTCAGAATGCTTGTCAATTTTTCTGACCAGATTACGCTTCAGCGTGCCTTCATTTAAATTTTGTCACTTTCCTGTTGCGTGTCGTTCAGATTTTTCGCTGCACTTTGTGCACTCCAGGTGTGATTAATTTCAATTTCGCACTTGAAATTTGATGACGAGTCTTGAACTATGTGCAACTTTTGGGATTTCTAAAAAAAATAGGTATGCCTTTAATTGGCACACACTACAACTTTTTCATTTAAGCACCTGGCCTCATATCAATAATTATAAAAGTTAATTATTGAATTTTTGGTAATTGGCTGCAGCAAAGTATTTCCACGTTAACGTGGAGTTTCATAAGGTGAAAACGACAGGCACCTTGCTGTCATAGGATTTTTATGATCCTTTGAGACCAGGGAAACATGTTCGGTTTAACAGGAGTTTCATATAGTGCTAAAAATTGAACAGGGATGTAGAATTAAGGTACAAAACCCACCATATTATAACCAGTTATTCCATTTAAGTAGCAATTCCATTTAAGAGATTTACGTTTGTTTAGTGCCTATGATACCTTGCATGTGGAGGCACACTATAGCTTGTTGTTTGTGTGTATTATTTATTAATTAATCAATTAATTTTTTTAACTGTAACCCTTACTGGGGTTTTATCAGGGTAAAATACAGTACATGAAAAAAATACAACATAATGGCACTCAAAATATATGTACATGCAAAGGCTACTATAAAAAAAACACTAGAAAAACACAAATTCAGGTTCAGTCATTAAACAGAGCATTTCTCAAATGTGCAAATAAACTAGAGGAACAGGCAACACAGATATAATCACACAGTGGCTATGAAAATAACCAATTATTTGGGAAGACGTCAGTGCACACACAGTAGATGAGGACCTAAAGGCCAAATGCAACGAAATTGTGCACACCCCAAAAAACCGATTTATAGGCAGTCTAGCTGGAGACAATCCTGCCTGCCAAATGCCACCTTCGAAATGCAAGTAGTTACCTTAGAAAAACACTCGCCAGCAACACAATTTTCGTTACCAAAACTAGAGAAAGCAACGTTATTACAGCAGACTGGAAATGAGTTAGACAGCAACTCGACAGACCGACCCATGCAGGCGAATCGTCAGCTCTGCGTTTCCAAGGATGCGCTTCATGACCGCGCCCCAGACTTTTCTATTTAAATAGTAACGAAAAAAACAAACAATGTAAACATGCATTGTGAAGGATATATTATCGCAAAAGCTCAATAAAGCGCGTATCTAAATAACGGCTGCCCACTTCGTACCTACCGTCTTGTCCTGCTGTCTTGGTGCAGTCGCTGGTTCACAATAAATGATGCCGTTCACTTACGCTTCGGATATTGTCACTTCGTTGATAGACTGCGGGATGATAAGACAGTGTTATTTTTTTTTACTGATGCTCGGTTCGACACACTCCCGTCTCTACCGAAAGCATCCCTGCATTTCTGTTAACACTTGTCTGACTGTGCCAAAAAATTTACATTAAATATATCATAACACAATCTGTTTTTTTATAGTACGTTTATAGGCTTAAATTCATGGAACTGAGCACAATAACATTTCTGTCAAATTTTGCTGCTTTGACTACTCGCAACTAGAAGCAAGCTAATCAAGTTTTTGGAGCTTTGATTACACGATCATAGATGGCACAGCTAGTCCAGCATTTCGTGAGGTGTCGTTTTACTGGTTTTGTTTTTGGAATGGTGTTAAGCTATAACTTTGTGAGCCAAACAAGCTAATGCAAGTAACTTACGCTATTGTAAAGCTGTCTAATAAGAATACATGTCGTCGCCGGCGCTTCTACAAACTCCGGTCGGGGCTTCCCGTTGTTGTGTTTGAAGTGGCTAAATGTTGAAGGCACTGTGTCAGGGTTCAACATTCTTTTTAGTTTCAACAGTGTTCGGGTGGAGTGACACCGGTCGTGTTTGTATTCATCATCTTTGAAGTGTGCCACATAACGCACCACGCTCTTCAAAACATCCAATTCCTTTCGCCTCACTCCGATAACCCGCAGCTTTTGGAGCTTCATGTTTCTCGAAAAAGCATGAAAGCTGGTACCCAGCTGTAACATGCGTTCCAGGAGCCTATGGCCTCACATTTTGTATCACAAAAGAGTTAAATCTTCTGAATTATCCACTCATAGAGGTGCGTCATGCAGAAAAAAAAACGGATGCGGCTGCAGGGAGGTCTGCTCACGAGCAGTGGTGAGCTGTTATGTATTGACGTCATTTATGTTTGTGTTCGATTTACTTTAGCGCATTGTTAGAGCTTCACGTCATTTGCTAGCTGAAAATTAGAGCACTGATTATAAAGGAAATACAAAATTGCAAGCTTTTTCACTCTCATTATTATTGTTTACCCAACAAATACTATGGATTCTGAGCCAATTCTGCCCAGGTAAAATTTCATTGCAGTTGGCTTTTGAGGAAAAAAGATAAACAATTGCAAACTCACAGCTCATTTTATTGGTGAAAAGGAAGTACACATATATATACAGTCGACTTTAATTTATTC
This sequence comes from Rhipicephalus annulatus, assembly GCA_013436015.1. Classification (NCBI taxonomy): domain Eukaryota; kingdom Metazoa; phylum Arthropoda; class Arachnida; order Ixodida; family Ixodidae; genus Rhipicephalus; species Rhipicephalus annulatus. The sequence continues at coordinate 1,026,288 of WOVY01010937.1, read as the reverse complement.
AAACTCGAAAGGACCTCTGCATTTTGTTTGAATTATCAAGAAGTTTGAATTATTAGAAGTCCTCAGATATATGACTAAGTGATGTGACACCATACATTATGATTAGCCATTGGTTTGATTAGATTTAAATATTTTTAAAGCATTTTTAACCCCTAACTGCATGCAATGAAGGAAAACAGAGGTCTAAGGGCCACAAGTTTATCGGCCATTTAATGCTGATCAGACCTTTTAAAGAAATTGTCAATTGTCAAATACTACTTCGCTATATGTGCCTTCTACAAAAAGCTATCTATACCATTTTACAAGCATCACGGTTCACCATGTGTGTGCTTCATTTCAAACGTTTGTTTTTTTACTGGCAAAGCCTTTTTCCTTGAAGACTTAAGGCACTTATTTTTTCATTTTTAGGCTGTTAGGACTATATAAGCGCGCAACTTTTTAAATAGTATTGGGAAAGCAGCAGATATTTTTTCGTATGAAACAGCAAAAAGTATGAATTAACTGAATGATGGAGTTTGAATTAAGAGGCTTTTAAATACATTCAAAGAATAGAGGGCCAACCAAAAAGTTTAATTTTGATTGAATTAACTCAAAGTATGAATTATCAGAGTTTGAATTATAGCGAGTCTACTGTATATAAACCCAAGCAAGCTCAAGGCTGCATGTTTAAGGTCATGTTTCAGTCATCAAGAAAGGATGAGAATTCGGGCAAATAATGTGCTTGAATGATGTAGCTGCTAAGGTTATCCCAGTCTCTGCCTGTTCACGTAAAAAAAAATCACGAAAAAGTCATTATGAGAACAAATATAACTATTTGTACAGGTTTTTGCATGTTTATACCAAACAGACAAGGTGTGCTTCAAGTAGGTATATATTAAAAGGGCATATATAGCAAGAAGCAAGCAAACATTTTTCATGATTGGAAAAAATAGAAAGTGCATACTATATGTATGTGGGATTATTCTAAGCATATGGTAAGCTCTACAAAATTGTCCTGTCAGAAGAAAGGGTTATAATAAGGAAACTTGGCATCCACCCTCCTTTAGCCAAAGCTACAAGAAAGTCCGTGTGAACTTATCTGGAAGTAAAGCTTCTTATGTGATCAAAAATTCATCTTGGTCCGGGTTCAAAACTAAAATCAACAACCTGTCTTGGGTGGTTGCTCTGCCAACAAGCCAACCAAGAGGCTAGCACTTGGCAGCATAGATCGGCGAACTCACTCATGAGTCTACTCACTCAGACTAACTCAGACTCAGATCAAGCCGTGAGTCTGAATAGTCCGGGTGAGTAATACTTTGGTGAGTTTGAGTCCGAGTGAGTCCAGTTGAAGAAAATTTTAGTGAGTGAGTCCGAGTGAGTCCGACTCAGGAAAATTTTGCTGAGTCTCAGTCTGAGTGAGTCCAAAGTGCAAGATATATTTCTTGAGTGAGTCTGAGCGAGCTTCACTCATGTTTGTTGACTTATGGTCCTATCTACTGATCTTCAGCATTACTATTAGCCTTACCTAGATTCATGTTTATACTAACCTCTACTCACTAGTATTTCAAAAGAATATCGTTCATACACCATTTCAATGTTCATCAATTAATTAGAAGGGGGAATTACATAGGGGAGTGCCTTATATTCCCCCTCCACCAATTATTCCTGGTGCTTCTTGATAAATACATGTTATGTTGTCATCTCTTTCAATAAAAATGACCTTGCTAGTTTGCTACCACTTATAACTCGTATTCGAGGGTACTATATCAAAAGGCGCCAAGAAGAGCACATGATTGCATGAGATATTGGTGTTAATGAGCATTGACGCTATGATCAAAAAAAGTTCATTCTAGACTTACGGACTCATAAGTCGACTCACTCAGACTCACTCATACTCAGATCGGGCTGTGAATCTGAGTCTTGAGTGAGTCCGGGTGAGTAACTTTTCAGTGAGTTTGAGTCCAAGTGAGTCTGGTTCAAGAAAATTTCAGTGAGTTTGAGTTCGAGTGAGTCCTAAGTGCAAAATATATTCCATGAGGGAGTGAGTAAGCTCCACAATTTTTGCCGACCTATGCTTGGCAGTACTTGGGCAAACAGTCAGCTGTTCGAAGTAGATGGGCACTGAATAGTATGCTAAATTAATTCTGCAGAATCCGTCAAGTTGGAAGAGTTTAATCGGTAGGGCACAACCCGGATAGGGTGGGTTCTGTGTTTTTCAATCCTACAAGTAGTATTAATTTTTTGTCAAATAGGAAACCTTACCTTGTGAGAAATCTGTATGAATGTTTTTGTAGCTTTGTGCTAGAAGTGGGTGGACGCCAATGTTCTTTTTCATGTTTCATGGGGTAGGGCCACACATGACATAGAAATGTTTGTGAAACACACTGAATGGCATTTTCAAAGGTAAAATATCAGCAGTATTGATGAAAGCATTATGCTTGCTTGGAACATCATGCTTCCACTGGTAATGCTTTAGCATTTGGCAGGTAAGCTGTTGCAAATGAGTAAACAGTCACATGGTGAACAAAAATCCACAATACTTTAGCAATAGTGGTGCATTTGTTCTATAAATTTGAACGTTATTATTAAAGACAACGTAATTTTATTTTATTCCATTCTTCCAGAGAGCATGTGTTTGATGACTTTCATTTTCAAATTTGACACTTGGTTTACTAACGTCACGTTCAGAAATTAAAGTGTTCAGATACTGTTTAACATAGCTTATTGCAAAGAAAACAGTGAAATTGGTCATTCCAGTTTTGCCATTTGAGATCAGTTTCACCTGACTTTTGAGCTGGCAGACTGAATATACTAGGCTGTGTCATATGGGGAAGTTTTTTGTATTGAGGTGAACCATAAGCAGGTTTTTTAATTTATGATTTCTTTGCCTTCCCTGTATGCCTGCATAGGCCTATGCCTGCATTGTCCATGTGGCATCACCAGCCAATTACTCACAGCATCTTTTTACATGACTGCTTTGCTACGAGAAATCAACCAAATCAACCTGTCTAGTGAGCAGCCAGAAGTCATGACACATGATTATCATAGGTGAAGAGTACTATCAGAGGACATGAAAAAGTGGAGCACTCCAAAGAAGAGTTTTAAAAGTATTTGATATTAATTGCTACACTTAAAAACATTTTTGTTCTTTTAATTTCATTTTACACTTTCAAGAGATTTTCTAACAGTAGGACTGAAGATGAGTATAACTCATTATTAACAAAAATTTGACGCTTGCGGAACCAAGGACGACTATATCTGCTTAAGTTGTATTTTCTGGTGTGCGATGGTCCCACTTGACCATGTTTTTTTAAATAGAGTTTATTGTTCCTCCTTCTTTTGTGTCTCGCCTTTCATTGCATTGTCGCATCTGATAACGTACCAGTAGTATCTTTGTACACCATCAAAAAAATTTTTTTTTAAATTCTATTCCATCGAAATAACGGTGTCATTCCATTGAAATAATAGTGCCAATCTAAAGAAAAAAAAGAAAAGCTCTACAAAGTGAGTGAATAACTTTTTTATATCATTTTATTATGTTTTTTTTTAATCATGAAAGGATTAATTTCATTTGAAAGTTTCAGTCATCACATATTTTTAGTTTTCAAATGCACATTATGGAGCTCTATTACAGAGGTCTTTTTATTGAGATTCAGTTCATTTCTATAGCACATGTTTGAAATGAGGCATTTACGCAGTCTCATGGCTACCAGAAGGCATTGTGCTTCAAGCAACGATGTTTGACGTTAAAAATTGCAATGTTGGAAATTGTATTACAAGGTGCAATGATAACAGTGCTCTAAGTAGCTGCTTTTGCTATGGCTTGTCAGCTGGGAAGCGCTAAAAAAAAATGTGTGCCTTTCCACATTTTGATCACACTGCTCTTTTTATTCTGAACATTCGTTTCTTTTTAATATTAGGCTTGCTTATATTAGTTGTTTTTAATTTTCTACTGAGCTAAGTGATATTTTTTCTTATGCAGGCACCTATTCAGCAGCTGGCTGACAAAATTGCAGGCTACTTTGTTCCAGCTGTTGTAATCCTCTCAATTTTGACTTTGGTTGTGTGGCTTATCCTGGGTTTTATTAGGACAGATCTAGTCAACAACTACTATAGCAAGGTGGGTGGCTTTCCGTGCTTGATATTTGCTGAACAGTACAATTTCTAAATAAAATTAAATATGTATAGTTAATGTTCAGGTGAGTATTGCAGTCATGCATGCTGCATACATGAGTGTTTGTGTAATGAGAACTAATTTTGTTCATTTCATAAAGGCTCAGTGGATTAAGTAAGTGATGCTACCACTGTGCTGATTGCGCCAAACTGCTTCGAATTGCCCTGACTGCTACACGCTGCTACATTTTCTCAAAACTTGGTGAGTCTGCGCCCAAGCTGCACCGAAGGACGTGCTCTGACTTTCAGAAACGAAACTACTTGAGGTTCTCCCATTGAAAATGACATCGCGGTGCACCTACGTAAGACGCAACACGAACCAAATTAAGCCGAACTGTGCCAAATGTCACTGTTGGGTCCATCGATGGTTGGGATGCAGTGAATGCCCGATTTTTCAGAGTTTCTAGGGACCAGCAAATCGTCCGAAAAAAAGATTCCTGACTTTTTATTCCACTCCAGTAACCAAATTGCCACAGCCCCATCTGAAATAGCTTCGATTTCTTTTTGAGTACATTTATCAGGCATTTTGGTGCACGATCAGGCTGTGCCTGCCAACGTTCATTTGCAAATGTGCATCGCGTGATGAGCGCCACGAATACCAGCAAAGCGCGTGTGAAGAAGAAGATGTGCCTGGAGCAAGCAGCATGGCCAACGCCCGGCTCTCTCGGCTCGTGCTTCGGTTCTTTGCTGTGCCGATCGCTGGACGGTTCTTCACGCTGTCTCGTCGCTGTCTTTAACGGCTAATAAACCTCCTCACATTTTGTGGAAGGTGCTGTTAATCCCCGTTGCTACACCCTGGAGCTCCGAAGTCGCACGCTACCGCCTGTCATGACTGACAACGCCACTCCATCAGCGCCTGCGCCCCAGTTCAACTGCCCTAGCCATCCTAGGCTACGAGACTCGAAGGTCTTCAGCGGTGCGAATGGGACCGACGTCGAAGACTGGCTCGAGCACTACGAACTGGTGAGCACCAACAATAAATGGGATGAAGTCGACAAGCTGGGCCACGTGATATTTTATCTCACTGGCGTCGCCGAATTGTGGTTTAATAACCACAAACACAACATCCCCACATGGAGCGTCTTCAAGACGTCATGTGCTGAAGTGTTCGGTCGGCCGGCTGTCCGCAAGCAGCGGGCAGAACAGCGCTTGCGCGTCCGCTCTCGGCAGACTGGCGAGACCTTTACGAGCTATATTGAGGACGTCGTCGACCTTTGTCGACGTGCGAATGACACCATGCCGAATCTGACAAGGTCAAACACATCCTGAAGGGCATCGACGACGGCGCATTTCGAATGCTCTTGGCGAGAAATCCGAACACAGTTTCCGAAGTCGTCAGCTTGTGTCAGAGCTACGACGAGTTGAAGAAGCAACGCACTCTGACTCGGCAGCCTCAGCATGGTGGTGAGTCACTGTCCAGTTTCGACACCCTGCCTGACAATTCACCGTTGCTTCAGCAAGTTCGAGCCTTCGTCCGTGAAGAAGTTGCCCGCCAACTTTCCCTAGTGCCCTTCACTCACGAGACCACCACCCGTCTACCTGCCCCGCTTCGCACTGCTATTTCGGAAGAGGTTGCCCAAGCTGTTCCTCTTGCGCACCACGAGCCGCCTCTATCCAGCCATGTTCACTGCCAGCGTATCGCGCAGCCAGTAGGCTCTCCTGTCGTCTGTCCGCCAGCCGTGCAGCCTGTGGCCGTGCCCCTAACCTATGCAGCGCAGCCTGTGGCTCCTCCTGTCGCCTGTTCGCAAGCGATGCAGCCTGTAGCAGCGCCGTTCACATATGCAGACGCTGTGCGTAGGCTTCCACAACCACCCTACACCTCGCGCTCACAGCTCGCACACCCGGCTGCTTATACTGCACCTTGGGCGGCACCACCACTCGCCAATCCTTGGAGGACGCCCGATAACCGACCGATATGCTACGCCTGCTTTACTCCCGGATACGTTGTCCGCTACTGCCGCCGTCGACCTCAGACGTTCGGCGACTCCAATCGTCGCAACCCGGCAGCCAACCCTTCGCGCAATACGGGCCGGTCTCGTCACCTCGCTATGCCCCTGCCAACGACCCCGACTTCGTGACGCCGCGCGCACCCTCTCCTCGTCGGCGATCGCCCTCCCCCATGCGTCGCGGCCCGAACCTTCTGACCAGGAAAACTAAGCACCGCAGTTCAAGATGCAAAAACTGCGCCATTTTTGAACTGTCTAAGCCCTCGCCCCTCTCCTGCTAATGTGGCCGCAGTAACTGTTGAAGGTTATTGTACTTTCGCCTTTGTGGACACCGGCGCCGCTGTTTCTGTTATTGCCGCTAATGTCTGCCCTGTATTATGTAAAGTCACGACGCCGCTTTCGGGACTGTCACTCCACACCGCAAGTGCACAGCAAGTAACGCCTCTCGCAGCCTGCACTGCAAGAGTGTCCATCGAAGGCATTGTTTACATTGTGGAGTTTATTGTCCTCGCTGTCTGTTCGCATGATGTCATCCTCGGATGGGACTTCCGATCCCGCCATAATGCCGTCATCGACTGCGCACGCGCTGAAGTTGAGTTTTCACCCTTTTGTGATGTCCCATTACTTGACGCTCTTCATCAGCCGCCGAAGTTGGTCGTGCATGAAGATACCGATATTCCACCTGAAAATTTCGCACTTGTTCAAGTTTCATGCAACGCCTACACTGACGCTACAGTCTTTTTTATGCCTTCCGATATCTTCACGAGTCGTCGAGCTCTGCCACTGCCTTTCGCAACGATTGACCTTGCCGCCGGAAGAAGCAATATGTTCATACTCAACCCGCTTTCCACACCTGTCACTTTGCTTGCGGGGGAATGTCTCGGTCGCGTGCAGGATCTCGACCCTTCGTCTTTGGTTGATGTCCCGGATGACTACTGCGACCACCCTAAAATCACTGTCGGCCCTCGAGGAGTCGTCCAAGGATACGTTTTCCAGCGCTAGCGCCGACACCCTCACTCCCACTGAACATGCCGACCTGCTTGATCTTCTGCATAAGTTCCGGAATTCTTTCGATGTGTCGCAACCTCAACTAGGCCGCACGTCACAAGTCAAGCATCATGTTGACACCGGCCTACACCAGCCACTGCGTCAAAGACCATACCGTGTCTCCACTGAAGAGCGCCGCGTCATCAACGATAAAGTCGAAGATATGCTTCGTAAAGACGTCATTCGACCATCTCACAGTCCCTGGGCGTCTCCTGTCGTCCTGGTGCGTAAGAAAGATGGATCTATCCGATTTTTCGTGGACTATCGTTGTTTGAATAAGATAACCCGCAAGGACGTATATCCTTTGCCGCGCATTGATGACGCCATTGACACCCTTCACGGAGCGGAATTCTTCTCGTCGTTTGATTTGCGGTCTGGCTACTGGCAAGTTCCAATGGCTGAAGCCGATCGCCAAAAAACTGCATTTATTACACCTGGCGGACTATACGAGTTTAACGTCATGCCCTTTGGGCTTTGTAACGCGCCCGCCACGTTTGAATGACATATGGATAATACGCTACGTGGCCTCAAGTGGAATATGTGCCTCTGCTACCTCGACAATGTCGTGGTTTTCTCGCACGACTTTTCTACGCACCTCCTTCGCCTCAGGCACGTTTTAACTTGTCTGACCAACGCTGGCCTGCAGCTTAACCTGAAAAAATGCCGCTTCGCTGCACGCGAGCTCGTCATCCTAGGCCACATCGTGTCGAAGCACGGCGTGGCCTAGGATACACACCTCCTTCGCCTCAGGCACGTTTTGACTTGTCTGACCAACGCTGGCCTGCAGCTTAACCTGAAAAAATGCCGCTTCGCTGCATGCAAGCTCGTCATCCTAGGCCACATCGTGTCGAAGCACGGTGTATTACCTGACCCAGCAAAACTTCGAGCAGTCGCAGAATTTCCCAAGCCGTCGACCATGAAGGAACTTTGCAGTTTTGAAGGCCTATGTTCTTATTTCCGGCGCTTTGTTCGCAATTTTGCATTCATCATGTCAACATTAACCCAGCTTCTTCGCGGTGACGTGAACCTCTCCTCCTGGTCGTCTGCATGTGACGTTGCCTTCACTACTCTGCGCCGTCTGCTCACCTCCCCACCTATTCTTCGCCACTTCCACCCGACGGCTTCTACCGAAGTGCACACGGACGCCAGCGGCGTCGAGCTAGGTGCTGTCCTCGCTCAACGAAAGCCCGGCTATTCAGAATACGTTGTAGCCTATGCTTGCCGCACTCTGACGAAAGCCGAAGCTAATTACAGCGTGACAGCAAAAGAGTGTTTGGCTCTGGTGTGGGCGCTTGGAAAGTTCCGGCCGTACTTATACGGCCGCCCGTTTGATGTAGCAACTGATCGCCACGTGCTTTACTGGCTCTCCACGCTGAAAGACCCTTCTGGCCGCCTTGCGCGATGGGCACTCCGCATCCAGGAGTACGACATTCGCGTCGTATACCGCTGCGGACGCAAACTTTTGACGCTGACGCCCTGTCTCGCTCACCTTTGTCACCAGATCCGACGTGCGGAAACACGTGCCTCCAGACCTAGTCATCGTTAAATCTTGACTCAGTTGCCACCGAACAACGTCGTGACCCGTGGATCGCATCTCTTCTCGAATATCTATCTGGTACGCCCAACCTTCCGGTATCTCGATCCCTCCGACGTCAAGCTTTCCATTTTGCCATCCGCGATCAACTTTTCCATCGACCCAACTACTCTCCTGATGGCCGCCGGTGGCTACTGGTCATTCTACGCACTTTACGATCGCAGGTATGCGCCTCTCTTCACGACGATCCACAATGTGGCCATGCCGGGGTGTTCAAAACATATGAACGCCTTCGCCATCGCTATTACTGGCGCCGCATGTACAATTTTGTACGCAAGTTTGTGCAGTGCTGTCCTGACTGCCAGCGATGCAAATCAACACCGTTACGTGCGACTGGCGAATTGCAGCCACTTCCGTGCCCTGCCAAGCCATTTAATCGCGTTGGCATTGACTTCTATGGCCCCCTTTCATTGACACCAGATGGCAATCGGTGGATTATAGTGGCGGTCGACCATCTAACACGCTACGCCGAAACAGCCGCTTTAGCGAGCGCTACCACTCAGGATGTCGCCTCTTTCATTTTACGTCAATTTATCCTTCGACATGGCGCACCTCGAGAGCTCCTTAGTGACAGAGGCCGCGCTTTCCTCTTCGAGGTCGTCGAAGCTCTGCTTTTGGAATGCCACGTCATTCATCGGAAAACGACAGCATACCACTCGCAGAATACTGGGCTAACGGAACGGTTTAACCGCACACTGGGTGATATGCTCTCAATGTACGTGGCATCTAATCATAGCAACTGGGACCGTGTTCTCCCATACGTCACATTCCCATACAATACTGCAATACAAACAACCACGAGATTTCCACCTTTCTTTCTTCTTTATAGACGTGACCCTTCCCATACAATTGATACTCTACTTCCCTACCGTCCTGATGCTTCCTAATGTCCACCTATCTCCGATGCTGCTCGACAAGCCGAAGAGTGCCGCCAGCTCGCCCGTGCGTTCACCTCGGACGAGCAGCAACGCCAGAAAGAAAATCGTTGCACCTCTCTTCCGGATCCCAGCTATGCCCCAGGGTCTCTCGTGTGGCTTGCCATCCCATACCAAACTCCGGGACTCTCACCACAACTTGTCCCCCGGTACGAGGGGCCTTACACCGTTTTAGAGAAAACCTCTCCGGTTAATTACCTAATTGAGCCAGTTTCCCGATCGGATGACGTGCGCCGGTGTGCACATGACATCGTCCTTGTTTCCCGCCTAAAACCGTATCATGGGCCTCTCCCTGAAACTTCTTAGGTCGCCAGGATGGCTCCTTTTTCAGCGGGGGCGATTGTGAAGAAGAAGATGTGCCTGCAGCAAGCAGCATTGCCAACGCCCGGCTCTCTCGGCTCGTGCTTCGGTTCGTTGCTGTGCCGATCTCTGGACGGTTCTTCACGCTGTCTCGTTGCTGTCTTTAACGGCTAATAAACCTCCTCACACGCGGAATAAGTTGTAGATTTATCCCGTGGAGCGTGTGGAAACGATGACGCAGAACATAAAGGATGCGCTAGAATAGAGTAATACTTCTCCAGATTTCAGTGATACGTGTATGCACTTAGAAGATGCGCCACTGTACGAAAATCTTCGGCGAGCGACACGTTGCACTTGCTGCCACTCGAGACCAATTATTCCTACTTGTGTGCATAGCACATAGCCTACACAGCTGATGCTGTTATTACCGGGGCGCTTTCATACGCACGTGTTTGTCATAAAACACTATTCTTGATGCCCACTCTGTTCCTGATCGCACACTGGCGATGGCGAGTTGCTTTCATTTGTGAAGGCACCGCGTCTGTGCGGCGAACTTATCCTATTCACACAGAAAGGGAGCGTGCGTGAGTGATTAAAAGTGTGCAGTACGCCAACAACTGCGGCACATGCAGTAAGAAGCAGTTAGCTGAAAATACTTATCATAAAGCGATTAAGTCTTACTTGATGATAGTTATAGCGCGAGAACAGAACGACGACAAAGGGACAAGAAGAGATCATCAATTGTCGTCGTTCTCTTCTCGTGCTATAGCTATTGTCATGTCATACCTACTATCCCAAACCGCCACACTTATAAGACTTACTGGCGTGTTTGCCGCATATCCGCCATCACGCCTCCGAGCATTTCCTGTGCTTATCTATTAGACATCACCTCTCTCCACAGTGATACCGGCCCCTTAGAATTTTTTTTTATCTCCTTCACCCCATAGCAATACTGCATTGCCGCAAAGCCAACTTTTGGACATTACTGTGATGCTGAACTATTCTTGAAAGCGTTAGTTTAAGCCTACGAGGTGATAGACAAAGCAAAGGTAGGCACTTTAAGTAACGCTGTTTCATACTTGGAATGTTGGCACAAAGCCCAAAAAATCAGACGTCGCAGAGTTTCAGCATCGAAAATTTCAGATGTCCTTAATCATAGACGTCGATGGGGCTTGTGATGCTGTCGTGAAATCGTCTGAATTTTCAAGCATGTCTGAAAAATCTGGCTTCGGAAAAATCAGCAGTCAACAGATCTTCAGTCACATTATAATGAAGTGCTATGATTTTAAATTTTATAATTGGCTTTGTCTATTAAATATGGGCAGGTTATCTGTCTGTGATATATTTTTCCTTATTACTATATTATGTTTGAAAAGCATGCTGCACATTGTAATTTTATAATTCGTGTGTCATGAACACAGTATTCGAAAAACATCAGGAAGGGTGGATGAAAAAATCTGAAAACCGAGGTTGGTGTCGGGCCGAAATTTTGAAAAACGAACTTGTCTTTTCAAGGCTAGGACAGAACAGTTTTGTTCTGAGGAACACAAGACCGCTGTCGGAATGTTGGCTCAACACAACCCCTGTTTACAGATTCCAGTTTTGTTGCTCCAAAACCCATTTTTGTCTACTCCAAAAGCTGCTCCAAAGCAGCCTAAGCCAGTAGCATCACTGATTAAGTGGGAAACAATATTTTATTTTTCTCTCGTATGACTCTTGTAAAGTTTTGTGCAATTTTATAGTATGCTTACACATAAATTGGCAAACTAACTCACGTGTCGAATTGCTCAGACTCATTCAGACTAAGATCGAACCAGGAAATAATTTGGCGAGTTAGGTCTGAATGAGTTCACTTAAGCAAAAGCTTAGTGAGCCTGAATTAGTCTGCTTGAATAAAACTTGGTGAGTTCAAGCTGGAATGAGCCATATGTGCAAAATATTTTTTTAGTGAACCCAAGTGAAGTCCAATTTCTTTGTGAACCTGTGCACTTAGCTTCCCCAGTAATGCAGCAGTTGAGGCCAGTTTGATTAATGTCTGCAGTGAGCCTGAATTAGTCTGCTTGAATAAAACTTGGTGAGTTCAAGCTGGAATGAGCCATATGTGCAAAATATTTTTTTAGTGAACCCAAGTGAAGTCCAATTTCTTTGTGAACCTGTGCACTTAGCTTCCCCAGTAATGCAGCAGTTGAGGCCAGTTTGATTAATGTCTGCAGTGAGTATATTTCAGAAAGAGCTGAGCACATGTCAATACATTTACCATGACATCACTGTGTCATAATGCTGTGAGTCTTTTTTTTTAACTTTAGCAGATCATATTGAATCAGTGTAGGCATATACAGGACGTTTTTTTTTTTTAGCAGGGCAGGTTTCTTATAAAATTTCGATGACAGAAAGGCTCCTGTTATTTTTGCACACAAAATCAATGTCGGGGTGGAAATACTTTGCTGTAGTTAACAAGACACTGTTGTGACTAATTAACAAGAATTTGTTAATTAATTATTGACTTGAAAGCTAGTGTTTATATTATAAAGTTGTAGGGCCTGCCAATTTATGGCATACCTATTTTTTATAAATCGCTAAAGTTGCATTTGGTTTGACATATTCATCATCGAACACAATGAGCAAAAGATCTTATTGAAACTGGAGGCATATACAGGACATTTTTTTAACCAATACATATTTCTTATAAAAATTAAATGACAGTAAGGCTCCTGTCATTTTCGCACACAAAATTCACGTCAAGGCAGAAATACTTTACCACAATTAACATGACACTTGTGGCAGTGCTAATATTTTCTGTGAAGTTGTTTGCGTATCATGGCACATGTGTCTTGTGGAGAAGCCGCATTTGGGGAGTCACGGTTCGTTGAGCGATAGGTGGCGTTGTGTTCGCGAGCGTAGATTACTGCTATCATCATCATGGTTGTTAAAGCGGTAGCGCGGGGGGGTGACCCCCCTGGCGGCGGGCAAGCCTTAGCGGCGGCAGAGACGGAGGAGCGAGTCTCCTTCTCTGGTGGCGTTGGGCACGAACGGTTGTCTCTCGCAAAGCGACCCCGATGCACGGCACCGCGGGTCGTCTGGCGGGGGCCCTTGTGGTGAGTCAGTCGGAGACACCGCCTTGTTTGTCATGTTGTTCAGTGTTGTTTACTATTGTGTAAGGATGTTCTAGCGTGTTGATCACGATGGATGTTGTAATAATTCAGCTGACAATATCGTCGTTCTAAAGCAATGAAATAAATGTGTATTCTTTGGTTTTTTCCGACCGCATCTGCTGTGTCCATTCATCCAAGAGCGTGGTGGAACTCGCTCGCCAGTTCGAGACCCCACACACTGTTGTGACTAATTAATAAAAACTCATAAATGAACTTCTTTAATTATTGGCTTGAGGGCTAGTGTTTATATTACAAAGTTGTAGAGCCTGCCAATTCATGGCATACCTACTTTATAGAAATTGCAAAAGTTGCACTTAGTTTAACAAATTCATCTTTGAACACAAAGGGCGAAATCGAAACTGGTCGTACATGTTGCGCACTGTTATGCCTGCAAGTCCACACCGACATCCATGCTTCTGAAAAAGGCTATCTGTGTTAAGGCCAGCATGCGAGCCTGCCTGACGCAAACATCTCAACGGCATCATTACGCGGTGGCGCCGTTCTGTCGCGCAACGCACAGCGAGCCCCCTCAGCCCATGAGCTTGTCGAAACAATCGGCGCCTTTCTTTCTGGCGAGTCTTATGCAATGCGTGGCGAGGTCACTCGTCCTTGGCTGCAACCACGCGCAGCGGCTCCAGATTTGATGAGAATGACGCGGGCCAGCGGTGCTTCTGGTTGGACACAAAGAATTTGGTTACTCAAAGAATTTGGTTACTCAAAGAATTCACCCAATGCCTATAAAAAAAGCCCTGCGGCGCGTCACGAGCAGTAGACCTATGTGTCAGAGAAGAGAGCTCAGCTCTTCGAGTCTTTAAGCTGTCGGCCCCAGTGCCGAACTCTTAACGCCTCTATTTTTATGCTGTACATAAACCTTGCTTTAACTCACCGTCGTCTCGTCCGCTCGTCTACCAGCTCTGCGCAGAAGCAGTCGTGAGCTGAGAAACCTATGCTACCAAACGGCTGGTGATAGTGTCGGCGATATTTGGAGCAGTGGCGCCTTCGGGACCGTGTTGGCGTCGCCGTCTTTCGTAACAACGCCTAGAGCTGGAAAACACAGGCATGACACGTGACAGGAAAGTGACAAAACTTGAATGAAGGCATGCCAAAGTGGAATCTGGTATAAACAGTCGACAAGCATTGTGAAATGCACCAGCACACTGCTTAATGTTTGCGTGCTATGATTGGCGCATATCTGTTTTTTTCTTAAATTTTAAAGAGGTACAAAAACTGTTTTGCCTGTTTGTAAGAAAAAGCATTGCAGTGACTGCCCCAGTGTTTTATGCTTCTCAGACAATGAAACGCTGCTGTTTCAGTTCTTTTGTGCACAGTTGGACAGAAAGAGATAAGCATGAAACTCTACATGCAAAAGTAAGGCAATGCGCCAGCACAAGTGAGATGTGTCAGCTTTTCACGAAGACACATGGCCACAGTGCAGCATCATTCAAATTTTGTCGCTCCGAAACTGAAATCAATGCACCTAAGAGTGCATCTACTATTCACTTCAAAAGCACCCTCAATGACGACACTGTTTTCCTTAAATCGGGAGAGGGGGATAAGTGAGCGTCAATAAGTGGCCACAAACTGAAGTGTTTAGATTGATGGTTGATAACAGTGAGGGAAACAGTGTTGTTCGTCATTGGAGACGTTTTCGAAGAGAATGGCAGACAGGCTGTTTAGTGCGTCAGTTTCAGTTTGACCTGATAAATTAGCCAGATTTCATTGCTCGGCGATAATTACCAGTGGTCGCTTTTCAAAAATTTCAAAGTGGCTGTGGCCTATTTGTAGAAGGGACTTGAACTTCGCCCATTGGACTCAATTGGCAATTTACGCTCATTAAAAAGGTAATGGTTTTAATTTCTCTAATTACTTTTGTAATTAATATTTGTGTACTTCTGAAGATGCCTTCTTCTGCAGTAAAGGGAATGCCGTGGTAGCAGGCAGATGCCTCTCTTTTGTAATCTTTAAATATTTGATCACATTTCTTGAAACACCCTGTATATCCCATGCTGTTTCTATAAGATCTGTTGAACTTGAAAAAATGCGTGGTTTTAAGGCATAACTCAGTTTACGATGTTTGATGCTGTGGTGCTTCAGATCAAGGTAAAGTGAGCTGTTATGAATAGACCTTTTGTGACGTCATAAGGCAGTTTTAGAATAGGTTACGCAAGGATAGTTTGTTGCGGTCGCCTGCTATTCATATCACACGGGGACCTTGAAGAAGATAGCATATGATGCATGCGCACTGGTGACACATGTTAATGCAAACCTTCGCGTATGCTACTTTTAAAAGCTCCCTAATCTTTCTGTCCTACAAATTGGGAATATTTGATATGAATAAATTTATTCGACCATGCCCAGCTGTTTCACTGGACAGCCTGAATTTTCCTGAATCTTACATTGTTAGAAAGGTTAAGCTAATTGATGCATATTTCAGGCTTGAGACAGATCTAACTTGTGCCAAAAATATGTTGATTTGATTGATTTTATTTTATTGGTTTGTCACAACACATGTGATCAGAGCTGAAGGGAAAAGCAATTTAGGAATGGTTTGATGGAGTCCTTTGCCCCTGTACATTAAAAAAACAACAGTTGACGAACAAGTATGTTTTTAACAATGGTAACATGTGGACTTTCTAATATGTAAATAATTTTAAGTAAAACATGATTTCGAACAAACCGTGAAAATATAAATCTCTTGATTGTTATCCTATACAGCGCATCCTGTATTTGTATACGTTTTGTGCACATCAGCACGACGAACCAAAACAACACTTCATCACAACTATGGTTAGGTGAGACCAAGAGACATCCAGGACAGAGTTATAGATTCCAGCTGAGTATTAGTGTTTAAATTATAGCAGATATTTTTTTCCCATAAAATTGCTGGTTATCTCAGTTGAGTAGTTCACTCTGACGTGACAGTTGTGTTATCTGGGCACAAAAAAAAAATTATAGCCTGGCATAGACTGCAACTCAAGTACTTGTTCTTCTTCAAGGTAATGAATAAAGTTATTGTCATTATTATTCTTGTTTCATATAATGAAGTAATTGCTAGAACCTGTCTTGAAAGTAATTGTAGCAGTACTGAAATCTTGGTGAGTTGTTAGAAGTTCATTATGAAAAAGTTATTGGGTGTGTGCTATTTTTTCATTATGATTACTCTGAGCTGATGATTTTAATGATTTTACATTACTATGTGATTATAGTGCAGGTTTTCTCATGAAGTAATGAATCCACTGCATGTATTACATGTAATTCAGCTGTTCAAAAAGCAACACTTCTGAATTATTCTTCTTAATAAGTTGGCTTCCTACATAATATAACCATGTTGAGTTCAGTCACAGCTTCAAAACTTGTAACGTATTCTAGTCCACCGCTACAAATTTGTGAATATAAAATTCTTGATCTGAGTGCAAGTAACAATGAGTTATAAAACAGTTCGTGTTGTGCTTCCGTGTTTTTGTCCTCATATTAGTCAAACTGTGTTCTTACCAAGTATGAACAACCTTCCCAAAACTAGAGTTTCACTTCATTCATATCTCTTTTTTGGTTTCTGTGTAGTTCTTTGTAGTCTTGTTTGTTTTTTCTCTAAATCACCCAATTTTTCTTTTGTGATATTCACCTGATATGCCAAAAGAATGTGTAAAGGTTAGCAACGTTTCATGCAATATTGTTCTCATGTAGCTTTTGTTCGAAATGTGTCTGTTAATGACCCAAAGTGGCAGCTTCAATAAATTTTACATCTATGAAGGACATCACTACTCATATTTATGCATGATATTATAATTATTGTATGGGATATTGGTTTTTGGCTTTCTTTTTTTTCATCTCACTGTGGTTCCTAACTATCGAAGTTTGGAATTCTCCTTATAGACACAAGACATGCCCGAAACTGAAGAGATCATCCAGTTTGCATTCCAGTGTGCCCTGACAGTATTATCAATTGCCTGCCCATGTGCTTTAGGCCTAGCCACACCAACTGCCGTTATGGTAGGAACAGGAGTTGGTGCCACAAATGGCATTCTAATTAAAGGGGCCGAGCCACTGGAAGCCATTTGCAAGGTACTTCATTTATGATTTGACTATCATAAGTATTGGTTAAAATTGCCTGGTTGTACATTTGAGTAGGTTTGTTTAATTAAGTTATACAGCTGAGCTGTGTAACATTGTTTTATTTTCTATCTGTATTTTGTTTTAGCTGGCTTTCAACTTCATTTGGTTATTTAACCTTTTGTATCCCAGCATGCACATATGTCGACAAAACATATCAATGCAATGGGATCAGGCTTGCCAACGCATTGTCTCGAAAATTTATTTGAAATGTTGGCATTACTTAAGCCTTTCTTATATAAGTTCACTCTAAATATCAAAGATGTTTTAAATTATTTGGCTTTATTCGAGAAAAGAAAGGGGCCATCTCTTTTTTTGTGAGTTTTGTTGCACTTTGAATGACCAGTCTTGTAAGTTGAGTTGTCGCTGTGGCGTCCACGTTTGTGAATGTCAGGCATACCGAGTTCATGTGAGAAGCTAATGAAATGCTGGATGGTGGTAGGACTCCCTGCATTGCTGTGCGGCTCTGCTTAAAGTAGCATCTGTTATATAGCTAAATGCACCATTAAGAAGCTATATTTTTTTAGAATTTATTTGCCTTATAAGGGGTGTAAATTCAGTGATGAAGACATACATGCCATCACTTTCCAGCTCTCTAATGGAAGCGTTTGTTCCAATTTGGAGAGCACCGATAATTAGCACATTGAACTAGAACCATCAACAAGCAAAGGCCCCATGAAAAATGCTACTGCTGATGATGAAGGCAATCAGTTTGAACGTGACTATGAACACTGTGATGATGATGATGAACAATGATAAAGAGGATGAACACACTGAAGTAAAACTGTAGGCAAGCAAATAGGCCTTGAATTGTAATAATGATGGTGATGATGAAAGCATTAAACTTGTGGATTAAGTCATTGATAATGGCAATAATGAACAATGACGATGAAAGTCTTAAATCAGCTATTAGCAAGTGGCCACAAGAATGTTTTTGATCATCATATTAATGAGCTTCTTCAATTTACAAAGTCCAGGACCAGTCGCCGGCGCCCTGCGGACACCTCGGCTCATAGGTACCTATGTCACATGCCGCAATTATCACTTGATCCAAATGTCCCGAGACAGCTCGAGTGGCCTCGGCTCATCTGCGCGCTTGATGCTTACCACGTTCGCTGTGGTGTCTGCTATGTCGTCTGCTCTGTCCATGGTTGCGACACAGGCCATAACGCCGACTCACTTCCGAGCTTAACAGCAGTTAGATAGTGAATTATACCTATTTATGTTGGGACACAACTTACCGTGAGTAAACTACTTGAGCGTGCACGCATTGAAGATGCACGGAGGTGTTTCATGACTGCTTCTCCTAGCAAGTATCGCATGTGTTTGCTCGTCTTTTGGAATACACTTATGCTTGATGCGGCTCAGAACGCCGACAAGAACTGGGTGGGCCAAAAATGCGCAATCCAAAAACGTGCGAGAAGCCCACATAAAGCAACTAGAGAGCTACAGCATGTCGAAAATTTCCACTGACATGCGTATGGCGCCGTCGTCTGCCTGATGCCCGAAAGAAATCTCTCGGACAGTCCCGGACCATCCGTAGGCCGTCAGACACATGAAAAATGAACATGCATTTGAGCAGTCCCGAACCAGTCAGTGGAGCTTCCGGTTTGTCCCCAAGAAAAATGAATGCGGCGACGGCGTTTCAGGCCCTCTGGAGCCATCCGGAACGTGTAAATCAAAGAAGCTCAGTGATGAACACGTTGGACTGATGATGAAGGCATTGATTATGGTAAGTAGTGATGATGATAATGATTAATGCGTTAAAACAGAGTTGTCAGTAGGCAAAGTTCTCACATACAATAAAGAAGGATGATGTACCTTGCGTAACTGGTGTTCCCAGCGTCCACATATATGGACACTTGTTGGTTTCTGGAACTGAACTTTCAGTTTCCTGGTTTTTTGTTTATGCCCACATTCATACGAGTACAATTGCATATAGGCCTGTAGCAAACTACAGGCCTATTTTCTTAACGTGTACGTCACTTAAGCTGTTGGAACACATAGTCACACATTAGATTACCACATTTCTTGAGGAAAACGGTTTGCTATCACCATCACTGCACGGATTTAGAAAAAAATTATTGACCACAACGTAACTACTCAAAACAATTCATGAGTTCACGTCGTCGCTTAATACGGGGAATCCAATTGATGCTATTTTTTTAGATTTCAGTAAAGCATTTGGTCTTGTCACGCATAGCAAACTCATTTCTAAATTGCATAATTTAGTCCTGACTGTGAACCTCATTGACTGGATCTGTTTTTACTTTCATAATCGCAAGCAATATGTTAAAGTAAATGACTGCATGTCTGGTATTCCACCAGTATAGTCTGGTAACCATCAAGGCAGTGTTTTGAGACCTGTTCTATAGTTAGTGTAAAAAAATGACATTGTTAAATCAATGGACACATTGCAAGTACACATAAAGCTTTTTGCAGATGACTGCATACTTGTTAAAACAATTACTACTTCAGATGACCGGAAATGCCTGCAATCCAACCTGTGTGTCATTTCTAAGTGGTGTGAAGAATGGTCAATGAAATTAAATAGTGATAAGTCAGTTGTCATGGACAGAACAAATAAGAAACACCATTATAATTAAATGTATCATCTTAAGAACTGTCCTTTGACTCAGGTCGAAGAATATAAATACTTAGGTGTCACAATTACAAACCACTTAACATTGTCAAGTCACAGTAATAAAACGTGCTCATCTGCCACTAGAAAGCTTGGTTTTTTTAAGGCATAAATTAAAAACAGTGCGCTCATAAATCAAACTGTTGGCCTACATTGCTTTTATAAGACTGAAGTTGGACTATGGTAGTGTTGTTTAAGACCTACATCTGTGGAAAGATATTAAGAAACTTGAGATGGTGCAGTGTAAGGTGGTTCGCTTTATCTTTAATGCTTATCACAGAAATGGCTCACGAACAATGATAACATCCCTACTTTGCAATACTGAAGGGCAGTTGCCCGACTGAAATTTCTACACTCGCTTTATTTTTGTAAATTTAACATTAGTCCAGAAATTCGCATAAAAAATTGAATTTCAAGACAAACTAGGTATAGACATGCTTACACTCTTAAACCTTACTTTGTACGTACAAATCTTTTCATGAATTCTTTCTTTCCTCGTAACATCAATGAGTGGAACGAGTTACCTTTTGCAGAATTCTGTGATAATGATAATCTGGAGGTTGACAACTATGTATCTTTCTCTTAACATTACAACACAAGCTCTCGACTGTCTCATAGCGCACTTGATTTACATTCTGTAGTTGCGATTTACGTTATCTTGTTGTCATATTAATTCAGTTATTTTTTGTTCTGTGATCAACTGCTTTATCATGTTTTGATTGCTTGAAATTTTCTTGTATTAGAGTTAAATTGTGAATTATTTTTATTATGCCCCCACAGTATACTGTAAACAAAAATAAATAAAAATAAAAAATATGCAGAAACATACTTACTTGAGCAATTTGATTGACTGTGGAATACATGGGGTAAGATGAGTTGTGAAGCATGAATTGTACTTTTCCAGTAAACCAAACATTCCTCTTCACTACCTTTATTCTGTAGATTTCACTTATTAGTGTTTGGTTTTGCTTACTAGTTTTGTTTCATAATTGAAAATATCTGTGCTTTTGTTATGATGCCTTCTCCTCTAGAAACAAAGTGAACTGTAATATCCATGTTTTTAGTTCTCTTACAGACTTGTCTAGATTGTAAATCGGCTTTAAATCGGAAATGTTGAAACTATAGCCCAATCAAAAGATAACATAGTCGGTGCACATAAGGGCTCTTTAAGTTGATATATGCAGCTCTAACTGCTCAAAATGATTCTTACATTAAAATTAGCCCCAAATCTTTTTTCTTTCCTTCATCTGCCAGTGTTAAGATATACTCCTCATGATATTGAAGGAAGTTTTTACTTTCAGAATCAAATATTAACGACACAAAGCTGTCTACACTTAATCATTATTTTCTGGGTCTTTGTGTCACTTTATGAATTATCATAGTACTGGTTATACGTTGAAATTTTCATATTCAGGCTGGTTACCTTAAAAGGTGACTTGCAAACAGAGTTACCACATGTTGCATTTAGAGTGTTTATTGTGGGGCATATGGCAATATTTATTCATTGTACTTATTTTGCTTTGTAGTTTATGATTGAGTCTTCTTCACAGGTGGCATGCTTTGCATTTGACAAGACTGGCACAATCACAAAGGGGGCACCTGTATTGGTATATGCTGGTGTGATGACACACGTTAAGGCCCTCACATTAAATGCCTTGATGGCCATTGTGGGGACTGCAGAGGCAAGTAGCGAGCACCCAATTGCAAAAGCCATCTCAGACTACGCTAAGCAGGTAAGGTGCTGTGTTATCGCTGTAAGATGGCACAGTTTATTATTTGACAAAACTACATATGCCCTTGCAAGACTATAGAATACATACTTAGTACATGCATATATTACTAAATTGTATAGCAGAGTGCCAGTAGCAGTAGCATTACTTTTGAATGTTACAAGAGTACGTGATTGATTAAATAATGTTTTTTCATGAGGAAAAATGAGCCCTTATATTTTCCTTCTTTTGTTCAAGAGTAAGTGATGCTATGTTGTCATGAGTAGAGACCGGATTATAGGCAAATGCCTATTTTGTTCCTTGCATTTCTGTTATGCCATTTTGATATATGAGCACGAATTTGAGGTCAAGAAGGGCTTTTATGGTGTTTTTATAGTGCCTATAAATGCCTATTTTGGGTGTTCGTGCCTAAATGCCTATAAGTGCCTATAAATGCCTATTTTCCAAATGAGCACCTATGTGAGTGCTATTCAAGCCCAAATTTTGTTTTCGAGCGTGATGTGAAGCTGTTATTCATGTAAAAAAGGCAACATTGGTATTTACAAACACAGAAGGTTTCAACGAAGACAAAGCTGACATGCTGCAAGTAATTGGAAGAGGAGCATAAGGAGTGCAAAAGACGCTATTTCTGCAGCCCTAAGTAGAAGCACATCTCAGCGTCTGCAGGGGAATGAGGAGGGAGAATTAAAGATTAAGTAAGAAAATAAAAGTGAAGTGCATGGCCGAGGACGCGACGACCGCCTTTTAAAGACAGCTGTCCAGTGCCCTGAAGGAACTGAAGAACCACTCTGAAAACTTGGTGTTGCAGTGCGAAAGGAAAAGCAGGTTTTTCTGGGCAGCCGTGGGTAGCTGGAGAAAATGAGATAGGTGCCTTTTCTCATCTTCTAACCACTACCACCAGATCGGCTTTTGAGAGAGAGCAAACATTCCACCACAGCCTTTTCTTTCCTTTTTATTTCCTTTGCCCGCAGCGTTGAGGTGTCGCAGGTGCCACCGCGGAATTGGGCAGGGTGCTGAGAGCATTTTCGGAGCGCGGTATGTTCGAATTAGCCGTCGCAAGTGCATGGCATTCGAATTACCGGGTGTTTTCGCCCATTGGAATACACATAGCTTTGACCGGACCTCATTGTGAGTTCGAATTAACCGGAAGTTCGAATTAAGCGTGTTCGAATTAATGAGATTAGACTGTACCTAATTTATCACTTGAATGTCATCCGTTGTAGAGTAGACTTTCCATAACCCAGCTTGTCTCTTCAGTAGGTGAAAGTAGAGTGTTTCTCTTATTCTGCTTGAGATTACTTTAGAAAATATTTTGTACATCGCCGAAACTAAATTGATAGGCCCATAGTTTCTCATGTCTGTAATGTCTACTTTTCTATGTATTAGTATAATGTTATTTTTCCAGCTCACTGGAACCATTGCCATTTTGAGGCACTGAGTACAAAGTGTACCTAGCTTCTTCCAAATTACTTCTCCCTATGTCTTTAGTTAAATGAGCTATTATTCCATCATCGCCAGCTGAATTTTTTCTGTGTGGCATATCACGTATAGTCTTTGTAATCTACTGATTTTGTACCAGTGGCATCACAACAGCTGTACATTGTATACAAAGCTAAAATAAATAAAGGTCAAATACATTCTTGTACCCAGTGAAATTAAATTTTGTCGTATCTATTATGCCACTGCAGATTGCCATAAAAATCCAAGGTGTTGCGCAGAGTGGTGTGACACTCACTTGCTCTCCTATCAGTGTGTTGAATATGAAGCATTGAATACAGTCATGCATACGCCATGTAAACAAAAGTTTGGTTTAAAAGTGTGGCAGCTTGGGCTAGTTGGTATGGCATAACGATAGTTATAACGCGAGAACAAAACGACTACACAGAGACAAGAAGGACACGAAGCGCTCGTGTCCTTCATGTCTCTGTCATCGTTTTGTTCTCACGCTATAACTATCGTTTGGTTTAAAACCACATAAAGCAAGATAACCTGTGTTATAACCTATGTTTATGGTGGCAATGTTTTGTGTCCTGCGACATCGCGTATGCATTACATCATAAGAATTTACCAAAGTCTGGTATGTCATCGTGTATTTTTGTCTCTACTATGCGCTGGTTCAATATTTTAAGTATAAAGTTGATTTCATCACACAACACCGTCATGATTTTATAGTTAGTATCAATCCTGTGAGTAATTTTGAACAACCTCAAAAAGCCACTCTGTTGGTTAAAAACTTATTCAGCCGTGGACTCACTGAAAAGACTTTCATTCGCGGTAAAAAAAAAGTCCAGGTAATTCCAATCACTTTCACTGGCAATTTACCTTATTTAGAGTCCAGAGTAGCTTTTTTCGACCTTGAATCACAGAGAGAAAGCTCTGTGATACCCCAAAACAAGCAGTAATTTCTTTATTCTCTTTGAGGTTGCCTAAAAGATAGCCTTGTTCGAAACATCAGTTTCCTGAATGTTTGAGGTTGCTTGCATGATATATAGGAGCTTGTTTCGTTTAATAAAATCGCCCCTGTTGCTACTCAACCTTGTTACATGACACGGCAGCAATAAATACACTAAATTTGGTACTGGATCATAGCACAATATGCTCGCTAGGTCAGTTGTGGAGTGGCAGTGTGATGAGGCAGTGGTTTGAGATTAGGAAAGACACTTCCTCCGACCTATAAGAGAGCGTGGCACAATATTGGGGAGGAGGGGAAAATGAGATTGAAACAGAGAAGAGAAGGGAAAGGTGAAACTATCTTTTACAGGTATGAGTGCCCACACCACTGAATGCCCAATGGTGGGTTTCCAGTGGCACTGGGGCTGGGTACTCTCACGCATACTCCCCATCTAAAGGTGAAGAGGGGAGTGTTCATGTTCCCCTTTCCTCGCAAGTGCTGCCTTCTCCTCTGCTATTTCGTGTGCTCAGCTTTGGCGGCTGCTCTCTGTCACACAGCGTTCAATTTGAAAAATGCGTTTGTAGAAAGTGTGTGTGGTTACTACTGGCATCAAGAGATTTCAATGTATTGTCTTGGTCTTTAAGACAGTACTGAAACTTTGTTATATTGAATTTGTGATAAACATTTTTTTTATTATATTGATGTTCAAAATATATGATGGTCAACGAACTTGAATTTGTTGAAGGTAATCAGTTTGTTATATGGAAAATTTTATTATATTGAAGTTATGACCTGGTTTAAATTATGTGTAATATTAGTTTCATGGACCAGCATTGCCTTGCTATGCCACTTTGAAATGTCATTTCAGTACTCTATGTGCTTAATGACATGCAGAATTTGACCTATCATTTTGTTTTCTTTCCTCGGCATGTGGCAGTTTTTGGAGACAGGCGTGCTTGGAAGTTGTGAAAGCTTTGAGGCAATCCCTGGCTTTGGTCTGTCTTGCAAAGTTGCAAGTGTGGGCAGCATACTGAAGAATGCACCAAAGTATGTGGATAGTTATTGTATAGAAATTCAGTACATTGGAGAAGTGAATCAAGAAAGAAATGAGCAAGGTGCGTCTCTTTTGGTCTTTTTATTTTTAATGTAGTGCCATGTTCAGACAAAATATCATTTATGGCTTTTATCTCAGGAATAATAAGCTTTCACATTATTTTCTTAAGTGTGGGCATGATGTTGTTGGTTCAATCTTTGCCGATGGCATTGACATTTTGATGGGGGCAGAGTGCAAGAACATTGTACTTAGATAGGGATAGGTAGGGATGTGCAAATATTGAGAAATCAGAGTACTGGATTTGATTAGGTCACTGTTATAATCTATTTTATAATGGAGCTTTAAGAAATAGCAAGGAAAGGTAAATAATTAGAGGAAAGGTAAATATCACGTTAACATTGTTTGTCAGAGGCCATTCCAGAAGCCCCACAGCTCTTGTCGCATGCCCAGAAATAACTTAATTTTAAAAAATTGTTTCAAGGGAACACATACTGCTATAGTGAAGTCCGAATCATCCTCCCTCAACTGAAGAGTTGTAATTTTGAATTAGTCATCACCACCCTTACCTGCTCTACTGTTGGCACTGTGACCTCTTGAATAAAACATCTTACATGGGTAAATGACATCACATGAAAGAAGCAATTTCTCTTATTTACGGTCAGACTGAGTCCCATGAGCAAGCAAAGCCAGAATGGTGTAACGCAATAACAAGCATACTGAAGTGGGAGTGCACCAGCAGGGCAGAGCAGTATTATATGCGAATGTGACGTATGGGAGAACACGGTCCCAGTTGCTATGATTAGATGCCACGTACATTGAGAGCATATCACCCAGCGTGCGGTTAAACCGTTGTGTTAGATGATTAGTCTGCGGGTGGTA
The DNA here is from genome assembly GCA_013436015.1 of Rhipicephalus annulatus. Lineage (NCBI taxonomy): Eukaryota > Metazoa > Arthropoda > Arachnida > Ixodida > Ixodidae > Rhipicephalus > Rhipicephalus annulatus. Next base: position 1,000,356 of record WOVY01010937.1, on the reverse strand, counting down.
TGCTGTCGTTTTTCGATGAATGACGTGGCATTCCGAAAGCAGAGCTTCGACGACCTCGGAGAGGAAAACGCGGCCTCAGTCACTAAGGAGCTTTCGAAATGCGCCATGTCGAAGGATAAAGCGACTTAAAATGAAAGAGGCGACATCCTGAGCGGTAGCGCTCGGTAAAGCGGCTGTTTCGGCGTAGCGTGTTAGATGGTCGACCGCCACTATAATCCACCGATTGCCATCTGGTGTCAATGGAAGGGGGCCATAGAGGTCAACGCCAACGCGATCAAATGGCTTGCCAGGGCACGGAAGTGGCTGCAATTCGCCAGTCGCACGTAGCGGTGTTGATTTGCATCGCTGGCAGTCAGGACAGCACTGCACAAATTTGCGTACAAAATTGTACATGCCGCGCTAGTAATAGCGATGCGAAAGCGTTCATATGTTTTGAACACCCCGGCATGGCCACATTGTGGATCGTCGTGAAGAGAGGCGCATACCTGCGATCGTAAAGTGCGTGGAATGACCAGTAGCCACCGGCGGCCATCAGGAGAGTAGTTGCGTCGATGGAGAAGTTGATCGCGGATGGCAAAATGGAAAGCTTGACGTCGGAGGGATCAAGATACAGGAAGGTTGGGCGTACCAGACAGATATTCGAGAAGAAATGCGATCCACGGGTCACGACGTTGTTCGGTGGCAATTGAGTCAAGATTTAACGATGACAAGGTCTGGAGGCACGTGTTTCCGCACGTCGGATCTGGTGGCAAAGGTGAGCGGGACAGGGCATCAGCGTCAAAAGTTTGCGTCCGCAGCGGTATACGACGCGAATGTCGTACTTCTGGAAGCGGAGTGCCCATCGCGCAAGGCGGCCAGAAGGGTCTTTCAGCGTGGAGAGCCAGCAAAGCGCGTGGCGATCAGTTACTAGATCGAACGGGCGGCCGTATAAGTACGGCCTGAACTTTCCAAGCGCCCACACCAGAGCCAAACACTCTTTTGCTGTCACGCTGTAATTAGTTTCGGCTTTCGTCAGAGTGCGGCTAGCGTAGGCTACAACGTATTCTGAATAGCCGGGCTTTCGTTGAGCGAGGACAGCACCTAGCTCGACGCCGCTGGCGTCGGTGTGCACTTCGGTAGGAGCCGTCAGGTGGAAGTGGCGAAGAATAGGTGGGGAGGTGAGCAGACGGCACAGAGTAGTGAAGGCAACGTCACATGCAGACGACCAGGAGGAGAGGTTGAGACCGCTGCTCTTCAAACGGCTACAACACAGGAGGTTGCCACTTTCCTACTACGTCATTTTGTGTTGCGTCATGGAGGCCCTCAAGAGCTCCTCAGTGACCGCGGCCGCGCCTTCTTGTCCGAGGTCATTGAAAAATTGCTCGCTGAGTGTGCTATTGTACATCGCACATGTACCGCATACCACCCTCAAACCAATGGGGCTACCGAGCGCTTTAATCGTACTCTCGGTGACATGCTATCTATGTATGTGACGCCTGACCACTCTAACTGGGACTTAGTCCTCCCATTCATTACATACGCCTATAATACGGCAACGCAAGCGACAACAGGCTTCTCCCCTTTTTACCTCCTCTATGGCCGTCACCCCTCCCACACCATTGACATCATTTTGCCCTATCGACCGGACGCGTCCGAGTGCCTACCGATCTTGGACGCCGCCAGACATGCAGAAGAATGCCGCCAGTTAGCTCGTCACTTTACCTGCGATGACCAAAACAGGCAAAAAGCAATTCATGATGCCCAGACCTCAACTCCCGTTTTTCTTCCGGGTGCTCTTGTATGGCTGTCAGTGCCGCATCGCACACCTGGGCTCTCTTCCAAACTTCTGCCAAAGTACGATGGGCCATATCGTATTCTCGAACAAACTTCGCCAGTAAACTACCTCATTGAGCCTCTTACGCCACCATCAGACTTGCGACGTCGCAACCGCGAGGTTGTACACGTCCAGAGGCTCAAGCAGTACCACGGTTCAACGCCGCCTGCACAGGACTAAGTCGCCAGGATGGCTCCTTTTTTTTCTCCGTGGGGCCACTGTAAAGAAGAGGAAGTACTCCGGCGCAGAGGCAGCAGCATCGAGTGTGCAGCAGCGGCTCGAGCTCGGAAATTGCGGCTGGTGCATCGCCTTCCAAGCCTTCCAAGCATCAATCTTCCTGCTTAATAAATCTCCTTTATAATATTGCTTCTTCTGGCGGCAAGGTCAATCGTTGCGAAAGGCAGCGGCAGAGCTCGACGACTCGTGAAGATATCGGAAGGCATAAAAAAGACTGTAGCGTCAGTGTAGGCGTTGCATGAAACTGGAACAAGTGCGAAATTTTCAGGTGGAATATCGGTATCTTAATGCACGAACAACTTCGGCAGCTGATGAAGAGCGTCAAGTAATGGGACATCACAAAAGGGTGAAAACTCAACTTCAGCGCGTGCGCAGTCGATGACGGCATTATGGCGGGATCGGAAGTCCCATCCGAGGATGACATCATACGAACAGACAGCGAGGACAATAAACTCCACAATGTAAACAATGCCTTCGATGGACACTCTTGCAGTGCAGGCTGCGAGAGGCGTTACTTGCTGTGCACTTGCGGTGTGGAGTGACAGTCCCGAAAGCGGCGTCGTGACTTTACATAATACAGGGCAGACATTAGCGGCAATAACAGAAACAGCGGCGCCGGTGTCCACAAAGGCGAAAGTACAATAACCTTCAACAGTTACTGCGGCCACATTAGCAGGAGAGGGGCGAGGGCTTAGACAGTTCAAAAATGGCGCAGTTTTTGCATCTTGAACTGCGGTGCTTAGTTTTCGTGGTCAGAAGGTTCGGGCCGGCGACGCATGGGGGAGGGCGATCGCCGACGAGGAGAGGGTGCGCGCGGCGTCACGAAGTCGGGGTCGTTGGCAGGGGCATAGCGAGGTGACGAGACCGGCCCGTATTGCGCGAAGGGTTGGCTGCCGGGTTGCGACGATTGGAGTCGCCGAACGTCTGAGGTCGACGGCGGCAGTAGCGGACAACGTATCCGGGAGTAAAGCAGGCGTAGCATATCGGTCGGTTATCGGGCGTCCTCCAAGGATTGGCGAGTGGTGGTGCCGCCCAAGGTGCAGTATAAGCAGCCGGGTGTGCGAGCTGTGAGCGCGAGGTGTAGGGTAGTTGCGGAAGCCTACGCACAGCGTCTGCATATGTGAACGGCGCTGCTACAGGCTGCATCTCTTGCGAACAGGCGACAGGAGGAGCCACAGGCTGCGCTGCATATGTTAGGGGTGCGGCCAAAGGCTGCACGGCTGGCGGATAGGCGACAGGAGGGCCTATCGGCTGCGCGACACGCTGGCAGTGAACACGGCTGGATAGAGGCGGCTCGTGGTGCGCAAGAGGAACAGCTTGGGCAACCTCTTCCGAAATAGCAGTGCGAAGCGGGGCAGGTAGATGGGTGGTGGTCTCGTTAGTGAAGGGCACTAGGGAATGTTGGCGGGCGGCTTCCTCACGGACGAAGGCTCGGACTTGCTGAAGCATCGTTGAATTGTCAGGCAGGGTGTCGAAACTGGACAGTGACTCACCACCACGCTGAGGCTGCCGAGTCATAGTGTGTTGCTTTTTCAACTTGTCGTAGCTCTGACACAAGCTGACGACTTCGGAAACTGTGGTCGGATTTCTTGCCAAGAGCATTTGAAATGCGCCGTCGTCGATGCCCTTCAGGATGTGTTTGACCTTGTCAGATTCGGGCATGGTGTCATTCGCACGTCGACAAAGGTCGACGACGTCCTCAATATAGCTGTAAAGGTCTCGCCAGTCTGCTGAGAGCGGACGTGCAAGCGCTGTTCTGCCCGCTGCTTGCGGACAGCCGGCTTACCGAACACTTCAGCACATGACGTCTTGAAGACGCTCCATGTGGGTATGTTGTGTTTGTGGTTGTTAAATCACAATTCGGCGACGGCAGTGAGATAAAATATGACGTGGCCCAGCTTTTCAGCTTCATCCCACTTATTGTTGGCGCTCACCAGTTCGTTGTGCTCAAGCCAGTCTCCGACGTCGGTCCCATCCGCACCGCTGAAGACCTTCGAGTCTCGTAGCCTAGGATGGCTAGGGCAGTTGAACTGGGGCGCAGGCGCTGATGGAGTGGCGTTGTCAGTCATGACAGGCGGTAGCGTGCGGCTTTGCAGCTCCAGGGTGTCGCAGCGGGGATCAACAGCACCTTCCACCAAATGTGAAGAGGTTTATTAGTCATTAAAGACAGCGACGAGACAGCGTGAAGAACCGTCCAGCGATCGGCACAGCAACGAACCGAAGTACGAGCCGAGAGAGCCGGGCGTTGGGGATTCTGCCTGCTGCAGGCACATCTCGTTCTTCACACATGTATTTATTGATTCATGTGCCTTTCTGGAAAATAAAAAAAATCAAATTCTATCCATCTTGCCCAGCACCTAAAGTGACCACAGCCTCTGCTCCAGGGAAGGTGCAATCAGTGATTTTTGTCGTGTTAGTAGGGATGCAAGGCAGAGACTTGAGAGAATGTTGCTTCTAAGGTTGCGTTGCACTGTCTTTGAGGCTGAATTCTCCTTGCTGGCCTCAGTTTGCAACTCTCCATTGGTTTTCAGGAGCTAAATTCTAAGAAGTTTTTCTATTTATAAGTGCTGTATGTTATAGAAAATCAATGTTTTTATTTCTGAATGTTTTCAAATTGTATAAATGCAGCATTTGCTTATCGTGATTGTATTAAGAAATAAAAATAGGTGTACTGTACATTCAGGTACACACAAACAAAACTATGCTATGTCGCATATGGAACTGTAATGTCAAAAGATAAGCAGCACTGTGAAAGGGCAGGGGCATCAATGCTATAACAGGTGCAGTAGAAAACAAGCAGGATAGTGTCATCAGTCATTTTAATCACATGGTGAAGGTGGTCTGTACAGTTCTGAACTGTACATCCTACTGTAGTTGAAATCTTTCGAACATTACACCGAAGGTCCATTCATAACTATTAATTAGGTTTGAAGGGCTCATCAAGTTGTTTCCTGAAGAAGTGGTCAGAGAAGGTGATATAACAGCTGATATGACCATAAATTGGATTGATCTTGTACTTCTAAAGAAATTTGTGGCTCTCCATTCACAGTGTGTTAAAACTTAAAGTGTACCAGCACCTTCAGTTGTAGCACTCAGTGATGTCCCCTATAGCAGCACTCTAAAAAAAAAAAAATATTGTCACTGGTCAGGTGCTTGCGTATTTAATTTTTTTACACAACAAGAGCTCTTCCACGCCTCCAAACTCATATGTGTTCCAGGGCACCTCACAGTGTATAGCCTACAGTTCCAACACCCGAACCAGTGCAAACACCTGAGGCAGTCTAGTTATTTGTTTTATGTGAAGGCTGCTAGTTATTATGTGACACGCTATGCGGATGACGGCTGCCTATTTTATTAACTGATGAGTGCCCCGCCACAGTGGTCTAGTGGCTAAGATACTTGGCCACTGACCCGCAGGTCACGGGATCGAATCCCGGCTGCGGCGGCTGCATTTTCGATGGAGGGGAAAATGTTGTAGGCTTGTGTGCTCAGATTTGGGTGCACGTTAAAGATCCTAGGGGGTCGAAATTTTCGGAGCCCTCCCCTGCGGCGTCTCTTATAATCATATGGTTGTTTTGGGACGTTAAACCCCACATATCAGTCAGTCAATCAATCAATCAATCAATTAACTGATGAGTGGTTACCACCCTTTTATTTTGCAAAGGTTGATTATTCAGGCAATAATGACTTGAAGTAGTAAAGAAAAAATATGAAGGAGTGCCATATTAAGCTTCTGCTGTTGAGCTCGCGGCCTTCTAGCAGTAGCTGCGGCGTATACGCCTAAGTCGACAAACAGGCGTATGCCCTACTCATAGCACTCTTCTTTGTTACACATTGAGCATAGCCTCAGTTGGCATGACAAACAGTGGCAACCACATCATGCATACACTCTGGTTGCCAGTAAACTTGTGAAGAGTCGTAAAGGGTGAATTCCTAACCTGACCCAGAGCACAATAGGTCTTTCTAATTATGCTGTGTTAAGGACTAAGGCAGCCTGTGGTGCTAAATTCACAAGAAAAGGGTAGTCTTATCGTGCAACTATGTATGACGTACAAAAAAACGGTAGGAAGGGGAAGATGGAAGCTTGCGATGAAAAATTCGTAAACAGGGGCTGTTTCGAGCCGTTTCGACAAATGGACTTGCCTTCTTCAAGGCTAGAACAGAACCGATTTCCCTCTAGGGCTAAAGAAATCAGTTCTGTTCTAGCCTTGAGGAAGACAAGTCCGCTTGTCAAAACATCAGCTCAACGCAACCGCTATTTACAGACTTTTCATATGTACAACATAGCATATGGCTCGTGACCACCTGGCAGCCCAACAAAGCCCCATGTGTTGTTGTGCTCACTGTAAGATTCTTAAAAGTGCTTGATTTGATATTCACTTCTGGATTAATTACAGGCTTGCCTTATCCCTGCAAGCAGGTTAAGAGTATAACAATGCACATGCATCCTTCCAAGACAATTTGCTTTTGTTTATAAAATAGATAGACAATCTCTTTAAAGAGCCTCAGCTGGTCAAAACCTAATCAAGAGTTCCACCTACAACCTGCCTCATAATCAAATCATGGTTTTAATTCTCTAAACTCCCGTAAATTTGGCTATTTTCAGTTATTGTGATAAAATATTATAATACTTCTAGGTGTACGTATTCTGACCAAGCATACATCTCTAATGTTTATGCTTTGCAGAAAAATGGGACAATACATATGACGTGCTTGTTGGCAATCGAGAATGGATGAAGAACAACTCTGTTGAAGTGTCATCGTCTGTTGACAGCTTGATGGCCAGGAGAGAAATGCTAGGACAGACAGTTATTTTGTGTGCCATAAATGGTAAACTTGTCAGTCATTTTGTTATGCATTAGTCAAATTTGTATTTATGCTCTATAGATTTCATTGTGTAGCACTATTACAATGAGCTTTGTGCCTAGCAACTTCAAATTTACATGTTTCTACCTAATAGGAGACAAGTATTTTCCATTCAGTCATTACTATTTAGTATTTAAAGTGGAGAGTTTGTCATAATTTAATGGTACATTCTGTGTACATGGTATTAATATTATTATGCTTATGTTCAAGCATTTTTCATGATACAATGCCATAAAAGTAAACAGTTTCTCTGGAATTTGCATAACTATGTAGAGGTTGTAATGAAGTCACAGTATATAGCTTTGGTTAAATGTACTGAAAGGACCAAGGGCTCTTGGATGCAAAAAAAAAAAAACATATATTGGAAAGTGTGAATTTTCTGCTGTACACAGTCTAGCATTAATTTGCCTGTTAGCTTGTTTTTAACTCGCAGTCAGCATTTTTGGCGATTAGTGCAAACCATTAAAGGGACACTAAAGGCACACTAAGGACACTAATATGAAGTAGATGTTCATTGCTGAAATAGCAATCCAGAAACATCGTAGTGCTACTTTGGTGCCATGGAAGTGCTTATCTTGAAATAAAATCATGTTTAGTGGTCTGCATCGTGTTGGCACACTTCAAATTTCCCACCTGAAAGCGGTTTGTCTTGCGTCACTGTTGCTGTGCCCAACGTTGCCCGCCTTCACTGCGCGACCTCCGACACTAGCAGCAGCAGAGTAAAAGTAACGGGAGCCACAGCAGCAACAACAGCCGTTGAACAATTTTCTGCCACGGCCGGGCTAGACTGCACCTGCGCGCTCCTTACTTACGGCCTTCGTAACGAGTGTAGTACATGCTTCTCACCACTCCTTTGAGGGGGGCGCTGCGACCCTGCCATTTTTCGCCCCTTCGTACAGCGCGCACAACGCCAACACATAAGTTCGGCCACGCTTCTTCATTGAAAAACAAGTTGCTTAATCATTGAAGACGCACAAGTGGTTTACGGCATTGCTCCTACCTGATGATGCTGCGCTTGAACTTATACACCTCTTAAGAGTGCACTTTGCTGGCAGTGTTACAAGCCTTGAAGTGCGTGCATGATCATAACCTCTTTGTGACAAAATATGGCATACCACACACCCCTTATAAAATCATCTGGTACGCTGAATGTTTTCTTCCATCTCATTTTATTTGATGCAAAAGAAACACGGCCTTTTTCTCTCCTTTATGTGCATCTGCTGCGATTTTCTTAACCCATGCGTGGTGCTTGATTTTGCAATAATATTGGGACGAATTTTTTCTTCTTTTAGCAATCGCTGCACTTTCTCGCATTTTGAACGATGGTGCGACACTTGGGAGTGCAATCATCCTATCATAGTCTGATATCGACCAGGCCGATGAGTGTCGCTGTTTATTGTTTGCGTGCAAACACTTGCTGCTTCTTGTTCAGTGAAAAGCGTCTTGTGAAGTTGCAACATTCAGATCTGTTTCGTTGGTATCCGTTTTTCGCTTCCTTGATGTTTGACGTAGGGGCCAAACTCGTGAAACAGAACCTTTGCGAGGCTTCTATGCACTTGAAATCATGTAGGAAAGATAGTTCTTGAAAAGAGTAGGTGCGTGTGCAGTCAGGAATAAGTTTTCTGGTGCAGAACGCAGGCACATAGTCTTCATCGTGCAAGTGTCTGCTGCATACAACTGTCGATGCAGACTTGTCATTGATGATGAGGTTGTATCTTGCAATATTCTTTTGTCACTTGGCGCACAGCTCAGTATAGTTTGGGAATTGGTGAGAGAGAACACTGGGTGTTTTCCTCAAACGGGACTTGCAATACCGAAACACGGCGATCGAGCAGCCGTGACGGAACAAAGCAATACACCTTCACGCAGCTAATATATATCGATGTGCGTAATGCGCGCACTGAAGGTTGTGCGACTGCCTTCTCGACTCAAAAAATTACTGTAGAGTGAACACTGACAAAGCACAGAATGAAATGTAGCCATGGTGGGTAAATCCCAGAATAAAGCATGCCACTCTAGAAATAAAAGCCAATCCACAGCAACCTGCTTGTAGCAATAAGCCGCTAGAGAATTTATACAGATTTTTCAGAAAAACAGCTGCTGGCGTCTCTCATAATCATATGGTGATTTTGGGACGTTAAACCCTCATATTATCGGAAAAACAGCTGCTTACTTTCCGAAAAGTTGTAATGTTGTCAATTTATATTTCTAAACTTGTTGTTCTACAAACTAGAAAGATAGCGCAAAACTCATTTGCACTGCAGTTTTAGTTCCGGAGCAAGAGGCTTGCGAGCATAAGCAGCTGCGTACTTCGTTCACATTCTTCATGGACGTGGCTTGCAGAACAAAGGAATCCAAAAGGCCTTGGGGTCTCCGGAATCAATATTTTCAGGTGGTGTTAACACCTTGACAATGCACACCACCACTCTCTGTGCATAGCATTCGAAGATGTTATTCAGCAGCAAGGGCCCTCTCTCTCTTTTTTTTACTTTCTTCCTTCTTATACGCAGTTTTTTAGCCATTAGATATACAACACACGTACGTGTTTAAAAGAGTTGTCAGGCTGACAGCAGCTATTTGCTCTGAAAACACTCCTAATGTATTTGGAAAAATAAAGAAAAATAAAAAATAGCTAGAAAAGGGAAGGCACGCTCGTTGTCCGACAAGACCAAGGGCCAAAGGTGTTTAGTGCTCTCTGATTGCAGAATAGGTGCAGCGTTGTTCTTCTATCTCTGATCGTTGCAAGAGCTTTATGCCTTCTGAATTATGCCTCTCATTAGCCGATTCTTCTGCTATTTCACTAAGTTTCAGCTTGTATTATCCGCGAGCACATACATACCTATATTAAGTGGCAAGTCATCTGGTAAATTAGTCTTCTTTTAGTAGACGATCCTCCCTCTATCCTCGATTTCTTCAATAATCCCCCTCCTCCTTTTCATTGAGAACCCTTATTCCAAGGTTTCACATCGACAAACTCCCTTGTGCCGTGTGTGCAGCGCAGAAGATGCAATGTCAGGGTCGCTGCGCCCCTACCACCGACGGGTGGCGAAACATACTTAGAAACTCTGCCATTGTATTCGCGACGGGTGAAAAGGTTGTAAGAAAAGAAGCGCGGGAAGGTGCATTCTAGCCCGGCTGCGTTTCTGCTTGCTTGGTTCAACTGAGCCCCACTAGATGGCACTACCTATCCAGCCTAACCAGGCGAAAATGGAATTTGTGAACCACTCTCACTATTCCCTATCATATCGCTAGGCAGTTCTTTTTTCTATAAATCAAACATAAATGGACAAGCAGTATAACGTTGCTTGATGCACGAAATGCTCTTTTTTTATTGCACCTAGTTTAATTACTGGTGATTAATTATACTCGGGCACTCTCACGTCATCGAAATCATTTCGCGAATGTCCCACTCATGGCACAGGTCATGTGATGCATTCAGCTTAATCTCCCAGTAAGTAGGGCACTGCTGTTGATAATATTGCTGTTTTAGACGTTGTAATACTTTGAGCTTTCACTCTGATGTGAATTGTTATTTGCCTTTAGTGTTCCTTTTAACTGGAAATAATCAAATTATGCTTTACCTTTTGCCACATATTTTTGAGGGTTAACCACTTTTTGACAGCACCAGCACTTACACTTTCCACTTTCAGAAATATAATTGTAAGAACTGACATATGTATATATATATATATATATATATATGTATAACTGTGTTTACAGGTGTTCTTGCTGGTATACTTGCTGTGTCCGACACACTGAAGCCCGAGTCCAAAGCCACTGTGAGCAAGCTGAAAGAGATGGGATTTAAGGTTGTTCTTTTGACTGGAGACAATGCTCAGACTGCCTCAGCCATTGCAGAGCAGGTAAGAACACTTTGTTGTTTCTATTTCTTTTTTTTTAGATGTTTAGTCCTTTTGCCAAAGTAAAACATTTGTTTGGTGTGAACAGTGTGTGCATCATATTTTTGTTTTACAGCATTAGGTGTTATACTGGCAATGTTAGTATCAGCGTACAATAATTGTAACCACTGATTGCTATAGTTGCAATACTGTCTGAAAGATAATACTAATAGTAATGGAAATGATCAACCAGCCACTCCAGAAGTGATAAATTACACATGCATGCACACAGGGTGTCCTTTTTTAGAAATTAGGGTCTTTTTTTAAACAAAGGGTATGACAGTGAGACACCCTTCATCCTTTACACACATTCCTATTTATACGTCAAGTGCAAATGTAAAGTTGCATGAAAAAAATGAAGTCGCAAAAGCTTTCTGATTACCAGGTTCATGTCCTCTCTTTTGTGTAGCTAGTGCCTCACTTGATGCGAACCTCCAACAGCCTCAGTTTAGTACTCTTGAAGCCAAGATAATTATACTCAAACCTCGATATAACGAACCTAGATATAACAAAATATTGGTTATAACCAGAAGCAGCACCAGGGGGGGAGCACGGGTAGGGCATGGGTGGGCTGGAGCCATCCGCCCCAAATTCTAGCCCACCCCCTCTTGCCCCCCCCCCCCCCCCCCAAGAGCAAGTATAGTCAAAACACAATGCATAAGTTTTGTGCCTCCCTGCCCCCCTGAAGGAACACAATTTTCATGAATGCACCTCCAGAAAAAAATTCTGGCGCTGCCCCTGGCACCAGAATTTTTATTTAGAGCATTTTTATTTAGATAACGATCCAAATAAAAATGTTCTTGCAATATAGTGTTAGGAATGTACCTTTACAATGAATTTTTGAATTTAAGGAACTTTTTCCGTGTAAGATGCAACTTCATTATAATAAGGTTTGAGTGTACCTATTATAAGGTAAGTGTAAGTTTAAAGGCTTGAGATGCTTTAATTTGACTTATAAGGAAAACCCACGCTTAAAGCACTGACTAGCTGGCCACCAGCTATGACTCAAGTATTCAGCTTCCAGAGCTGCCACAATGCCACTGTTCCTGGATCTCTGGCATGCTGCTTTGATTCAAGTCCTACAGATTCCAGTGTCATTGCTTTGATATGTACAATTCCTGATACACTTTGTCATTGCTTTTCATTGTCTGATGCTTTTAATTGAATGTATTCAAGCATCTTAATTAATTATTTTTATTTTGTTGGTGCCTTGGCATTTGATAGTTAACCATGTTAGGAATAGATTTTCATTCAGCATATTCACAATGTACCATATTTACACGACTGTAAGGTGACTCGATCGTAGGTTGACCCCCATAAAATCGCTTGGCAAAAAAAAAGAAAGAAAAGTGCATGAGCACAATTTATTTTTAAAAAAGTCACAGCTTTGCCACAAAGATGAAGCAATGAACGTGATACCAACAAATTGGAAGGTCACGCGCAGAATGGCAAGCAGATCGAAACGTCCTCCGCGTTTCTCACACACAAATGACACACGAAACTCTCTGGTACAGATGAACGCGAATAAGCGTCTCAGTTGTTACTACGCTGTGTCTGAAAAGCGCGCCTTTTTCCCAAACGGAGGCTGTGCAACGATTGCGGTGACCTTTGCTGACGATTACTGAACTACAATAGAATCGTTCCAGTGCAAGCCCAACACGAGCCAAGCCGTATGATCCTCCCCACTGGGAGATAAGGGCGCGCGAGAGATCGTCTACTCCCCTCCTTCCCGCGGGCCAAGGTACGCGTGAGAGATGAGAGCCACCTGCACTCATTGTTCCATCTTGCTGATAATGCTGAAAATACGATAGCCATAGCCCCCCTCCCCCGAGATGCCCGCCAGCAGCGGTAAGTAGTAGATATTGTTACGATGGGGCGTGTTTATTGAAGAGCGAATGGCGAAGGGTAGCCACGCTGACACCGAGCTGCTTCCAAAACAGACCACTTCGTTCTCCCCTTCTTCTCTTCACACGTTGCCGCTTCAGCGTAACACTCCCCCTTTCCCAGATGAAGCCCCCTGGGCGAGCATCAGTCGCGAGGATGAAAGCGCTTTAGGCGGGAGATGTGAACAAGCTGCATCTGCCTAGAACGGTAGCCGCGAGATACGAGACAAGCAATTGAGTATGTCACATCACTTAGGTGATTGACGATGACAAAAGGACCGGTGTAACAAGCCAGGAACTTCTGGTACAGACCACACTTGCGAAAGGGTGTCCATAGCCATACTTTTTCTCCTTTTTCATACGACACGTTCTTGTGCCGTGAATCGTAGGCGAACTTGGAGCGGTCTTGGGTTGCCAAAGTACGGAGCTGAGCTAGGCGACGTGCTTCCTTCGCGCGGCAGATAGTCTGGGCAATGGAAGAGTCCTCATGCGCATGAAAAGGCAGAATGGTGTCAAGAAAGTGGCGGGGTGGGCTGACATAAAGAAGATAAAATGGACTGTAGCCAGAGGTTTCATGCTTTGCCGTGTTATAAGCGTAGGTGATAAATGGCAAGATGTCATCCCGGTTCTTGTGCCTGGAGTCAATGTACACTGAAAGCATGTTAGTAAACATTCTGTTGGTGCACTCGACGAGGCCATTTGTCTGCGGGTGATATGGGGTCGAGTGGCGAAACTGGCAAGCACAGAGACGCAAGAGTTCTTTTACAACATCGGCTACGAATTGTCGACCACGATCACTCAGAATAATCCGAGGCGGTCCATGGCGCAGTATCACAGAAGAAAGGAGGAACCTCGATACATTGATGGCCGTGGCTGTTGGTAGCGCTTTAGTTTTCACATAACGTGTTATGCGGTCAACGCAGACTATCATTCAACGGTTGTTGTTCAATGAGCGCGGAAATAGACAAAGAAGATCCACTCACACCATTTCAAAAGGAGACGAGAGTGACCTCAAGATGTGGAGGAGACCAACCGGGGTAGTATTTGGTCACTTGAATTGCTGGCATTTATCACAACTGGCCACATACTTTTCTGTATTGCGTCGCATGGTAGGCCAGTAGAATTGAGCCAGCAGGCGGTGGTACGTTTCGGCGAGCCCCAGGTGACCCGCTGATGCGTCGTCGTGCATAGCATAGAGTACATGCATTCTCAAATTCTTGGGGACCACTAAAAGAAGGCGGGCACCATCAGCCACGTAATTTTTTTCTGTAAAGTAAGCCATCTCAAACGATAAAGCCATGGCTACCTATCGGTTGAGCGGCTGAGTCAGAGATCATCCAAGCTGCGGTCGTTGCGCTGTTTTTCTCGAAAGGTAGCGAGGTCAGGAAAAGCAGTATCGTTGACGGCAGCTAGAAAATCGTCAAAATTGGTGGCGTCGCATAGAGTGGTTTGAGTTTGAGTTTATTTAACGACGTGACAAGTACACGAAAATACACTGTATACGTGGTTTGGTGCGAAGGGAAAAAAGCTGGATTTCACAGCTTGACTGGCCCCTTCACCCAGAAAAAAATCTAAACTACAAATTTACAAAAATACAAAAATTATAGGCAGCGGAAAGCGACAATACAAAAAGAAACATGCATGTGGCCCATGACAGCAAATAATAGAATGACAACTCTGAAATACATACAGAAATATTCATAACAAAGCAATGTATGAAAGAATAAAACCTGAATAACCATTACAGAAAGGGAAGCCTGGAGAGACAGTCGGCATCTGCATGATGGCGGCCACTCTTGTAGCATATTGTAAAGTTAAATTCCTGCAAAGGTAGCGCCCATCACACGAGGCGACCAGAAGGATCACAGAGACCAAGCAACCAACATAGTGAATGGCGTTCAGTCACGATCGTGAACTGCCGCCCGTAGAGTTATGGGCGGAACTTATGCACAGCAAAAACCACAGCGAGGCACTCTTGTTCAGTAACAATGTAATTCTTCTCAGCCTGACTGGCGTAGGCGATGACATGCCCGACGGCATCGAAGCGCTGGATGAGCACGGGGCCGAGACCAATGCCACTCGCGTCAGTGTGCACTTCTGTCGTGGCAGACGGGTTGAAATGGTGCAGTATGGGTCCAGACATGAGAAGGAATTTAAGTTCACGAAAAGAGGCATCACACTCTGCTGTCCAGATGAAATCCTTATCTTTGCAAAGCAGTGAAGTCAATGAGTAGGCAGTATCCGCAAACTTGGGCACAAATCGGCGGAAGTATGAACAGAGACCCAGAAAACTGCTTAGTTCGTGTTGTGACTGCGGTTGTTGGAAACAGGTAACTGCAGCAACCTTCTGAGGGTCTGGGCGCACACCATGTTTGTCTACAAGATGACCATGTGCTTCTCACTGACCGAAGTGACATTTCTTGGAGTTCAGGGTAAGGGCAGCTAGTTCAAGGCATGTTAAAACAACTTCAAGTCGATGGTTGTGTTCAGCTAAAGTGCGTCCAAAAATGACGATGTCGTCAAGGTAACATAAACAAATCTCCCATTTGAGACCACGCATTACCGTGTCCATAAACCTTTTAAATGTCGCAGGGGTGTTGCACAAACCAAACGGCATGACATTGAATTCAAGCAATCCGTCTGGTGTCACAGAACGAGCGCTAAAAACGGGCGCACTGCCAAATTCTTGCGATAACGCGCCCGAGAGACGCGGCAAGGTTAACAAAAAAAGAAAAGAGAAAACAAGCATCCAAGGCTCCCCGGGCGCGCGACGCCTCTCCTCTCGGAAGCGTGGCTTCGCCGATGAACCTCCTCACCCCACAGCGGCGGCCGGGCAAGCACTAGAAATTTCCAGAAAGAAAGGGGCGTGTATGCCGAGATGAGTCATCTGTCGGGGACGGCCCCGTACAGTCCCGCGCCTCTTCACAGCCTTCGCTGCGTATCGCGCCGACGAAATGACGAGAACCGTCTGGAATGTCGCGCGCAAGGTATTTAACCGAGCAGCCGAGATGAGAGAGCAGGAGAAGACGGAAGTTAACGCCAGAGCGCGTAGGGATTCCGCGTGTAGTCGGCGAAGGTTTTGTCCGTAGTGACGAAGCAGGAGATGAAGAGGATTTCCACCTGAGGGGTGAAGGCTCGAGCTACAGGCAAGAGCGTGTGTTTACCGCTATCGAGCGAAGACGCGTGGCAACAGCTGCGTGTGGGAAGCCGACGTGTTTCCGGCGAAGAAGTTCGAAGCTTGGAGAGTGGCCATTTGAAGACGCGAGGTTTCTTGGAAGAGAAACTTCAGGGGGCAGCGGAACAACAACAACGCTGGACTTTGAGTGAGTGATTCTCGGAAGAGTATCATTCAGACTTTTGTTCCAAGGACTTTGGACTGAATAGGTTTTCTATCTCTTTAGTCTTTAAGTGTCTTGGTTGTTCAATGCATGCGACTGCATTGTAGTGCGTATTGTTGTCTGTGTCCGTTGTTTTGAGTGTGGCTGATTGTACGGTGTAGTACGTTGTTTGATTGGTGACATATTGTCCTCAGCTATTGTGGAGTGAGCATATTCGTGTATTGTTTTTCTGATCTGCCATTATTGAGAATATAATTTTGCTTGTTTATCAACTCTCGGCTCTGACTTGTTCTTTGGGCCACGACAGGCGTCTGCTGGCGCGCCAATAAGGACCACTTCTAAAATTGTCCACGCTTTCGTGGTGCAGTTCGGGGGGCCGATACTTCGGCTCTTGGAATTAGCCCGGCGATCGCCTCCCTAATAACGGGACATGTGTGACAATTAATCTGGCGTCCGCGAGACAGGACCTTTTGGTGCACAGTGTGTCCAAAGTAGTGAGAAAGAGCCTTGAGTTGTTGATAGTGCTATCGGAACGATTTTGTGTGTTGTTCAGTGTTCTCGTTAGCGAGTGCAGGAGAGTGTTCCGATAGACTGATTTAGGCAGATACTTTTTACACGTGGTAAGGTGTTATTTGCGAGACACCATGGATCTCGAAAAGTTAGTTGCTCTTGGTGAGAAGATGGGTCTTTCTGGCACCGAACTACGGAAATGGGTAAGCCAGAAGGAGAAAGAGGCGGTGGAGAGAGAGAGGTTGGCAGCTGAGAGAGCCAAGGAAGAAAAAGCAGCTGAGTTGGAGAGAGAGAGGTTGGCAGCTGCGAGGGAGAAGGAAGAAAGAGAGCAACAATTGAAGTTGGAATTGGAGAGAGAAAAGTTGGCAGCTGAAAGGGCGAGAGAAGAAAGAGAGGCAAAGGAGCGACAGCTGAAAGAAGAAAGAGAGGCAAGGGAGCGACAGCTGAAAGAAGAAAGAGAAGCGAGGGAGCGACAGCTGAAAGAAGAAAGAGAAGCGGAGATGGCTGAAAGGGAACGGCAGCGGCAGCACGAGATGGAACTCGAGCGGCTCCGTTTGCAACAGCGAAGTGAAACTCCCGTCCAAGCTAGAGTTGAAAGCAGCGAACGAGAGGACCACGGATTCCGCTTGAACCCAAGCAAGCTGCTCGTAGCATTTGATGAAAGGAAGGACGACCTTGACGCGTACCTCCACAGATTCGAGACGATTGCAAGGAGCCAGAATTGGCCGGAACATCAATGGGCAACTGCTTTGAGTACTTGCTTGAGTGGGGAAGCGCTCAGTGTGTACGGCAGGCTGACGCCGACCGATGCAGCCAACTATGCCAAGGTGAAAGCTGCTTTGTTGAAGCGATTTAGATTTACTGTAGAAGGATTCCGGGACAGATTTCGGACAGGAAAACCAGCTGATGGTGAGACGGCTACGCAGTATGCTGCCCGACTTTGCCACTATTTCGACAGATGGATTGAACTTTCGGGGACAGCGCAGGAGTACGATGAGCTTAGAGAGCTGCTAATTAGAGAACAATTCCTTACTAGTTGCCACCCAAGCCTGTCACTGTACTTGAAAGAGAGGAAGGCTGACTCACTTGAAGACATGCTTGAATTGGCTGATCAATTCTTGGAAGCGCAAGGTGGCACTAATTTGGCCAAGGTCAAGAAGGAGTGTCCCGATGATTCGAAGAAATTGGCTCCCGAAGAAAAGAAGCGTGCACCAGAGAGCATTCCGCGATGTTTTCTGTGCAACCGAGTGGGTCATCGCGCGAAAAACTGTCGAACGATCTTTACGAGCCCTACGGCAGTAAAATGTTTCAAGTGTGGTCAGACTGGGCACAAAGCAGACGCTTGTCGGAACGGAGTGAGTCAAACTCACCAGGTATCCTGTGTGCAAGTGGCACCGAAATCTGATAATAATGCCGTCACCGATGGATTCGTAGAGTTGAAAAATGGGGAGAAAATTCCTATTGTGGGAGCTGTAATGTCAAAACGGCCAACCGGTGTTACGAAGGGAATGCCAACGCTGTCTGGAAAGGTTGCGGGGAAGAAGATTACGGTTCTAAGAGATACCGGTAGCTCCACGGTTATCGTACGGAGAAATTTGGTACGGGAAAGTGAGTTGACAGGCAGAACGAAACCGGTTTGTTTAATTGACCGTACAGTTCGGATGCTTCCCGAAGCAGAGATTGAGGTGGAAACCCCGCACTTCAGCGGGAAGGTTACTGCTTTATGCATGAGAACCCCTCTTTACGACCTTGTCATCGGTAACATCGCCGGGGCGCGAGGACCGAATGATCCGGAATGTTTGGGAGAAGACCCTAAGATAGAGCCCTCGCCAACCCAGCGACCGCGAGATACAGTGGAGGAGCAGCCCGTGATGGATCTCACTAGAGCCCAAGGTGAAGCCGCGGCCCAAGAGACAGCGAATGAGAAGATGATCGTGTTGAATGAGTTCACGGGCCGAGCAACTGGACTTACGTCGGCACGACCTCAACCGACCGACAGTGTAAAGGAGACGGAGTTGGCCAGCCGGGCAAAATGTAGAGGCATGATCAAGCGGGTAAATAAACAGACAGGACCCGTCGAATGTAATGACGCGTTAACGGTGTCGGAAGTGACAACGATGGCTGAGACGACGCCTCAGATATCGTCGTTGGAAAGGGCTCGCCGAAAAAGAACGTGGAAACACAAGAAGAGATCGAGCGAGCACCGTAAGAAAGGGCGCAAGCGCCGCTCGGAATGCACCGGATAGGTGTCGAGGTCGAATCTGAATGTGTTTGGCAGTGCTGAGTGTCATATATTGTGTTAATGTTGTGTTATCCTGTGTCGCAAGTGTCGAAGTGTTTGTGCTGTGATGTATAGTGTGGTATAATTGTTGTAAAGACAGAACCTTGTACGTTTGTATTGTTTGGAATGTGTGATGAAGTGTACTCGTGTACCTGCGGTTATATTTCATGTGTGAGAGATTGAATTGTAATGTCCAATCGTATTGAGTGATATATTGTGAATGTGACGTGTCATGACCGACGGACTATGTTACAGTCTTTGAGAGTGTGGGGACTGTTCGCGCTCGTTTGTGTGGTTTTGAATATTATGAGATAATATTCTTAAAGTGGGGGGCAGTGTCACAGAACGAGCGCTAAAAACGGGCGCGCCGCCAAATTCTTGCGATAACGCGCCCGAGAGACGCGGCGAGGTTAACAAAAAAAGAAAAGAGAAAACAAGCATCCAAGGCTCCCCGGGCGCGCGACGCCTCTCCTCTCGGAAGCGTGGCTTCGCCGATGAACCTCCTCACCCCACAGCGGCGGCCGGGCAAGCGCTATAAATTTCCAGAAGGAAAGGGGCGTGTATGCCGAGATGAGTCATCTGTCGGGGACGGCCCCCGTACAGTCCCGCGCCTCTTCACAGCCTTCGCTGCGTATCGCGCCGACGAAATGACGAGAACCGTCTGGAATGTTGCGCGCAAGGTATTTAACCGAGCAGCCGAGATGACAGAGCAGGAGAAGACGGAAGTTAACGCCAGAGCGCGTAGGGATTCCGCGTGTAGTCGGCGAAGGTTTCGTCCGTAGTGACGAAGCAGTAGATGAAGTGGATTTCCACCTGAGGGGTGAAGGCTCGAGCTACAGGCAAGAGCGTGTGTTTACCGCTATCGAGCGAAGACGCGTGGCAACAGCTGCGTGTGGGAAGCCGACGTGTTTCCGGCGAAGAAGTTTGAAGCTTGGAGAGTGGCCATTTGAAGACGCGAGGTTTCTTGGAAGAGAAACTTCAGGGGGCAGCGGAACGACAACAACGCTGGACTTTGAGTGAGTGATTCTCGGAAGAGTATCATTCAGACTTTTGTTCCAAGGACTTTGGACTGAATAGGTTTTCTATCTCTTTAGTCTTTAAGTGTCTTGGTTGTTCAATGCATGCGACTGCATTGTAGTGCGTATTGTTGTCTGTGTCCGTTGTTTTGAGTGTGGCTGATTGTACGGTGTAGTACGTTGTTTGATTGGTGACATATTGTCCTCAGCTATTGTGGAGTGAGCATATTCGTGTATTGTTTTTCTGATCTGCCATTATTGAGAATATAATTTTGCTTGTTTATCAACTCTCGGCTCTGACTTGTTCTTTGGGCCACGACCGGCGTCTGCTGGCGCGCCAATAAGGACCACTTCTAAAATTGTCCACGCTTTCGTGGTGCGGTTCGGGGGGCCGATACTTCAGCTCTTGGAATTAGCCCGGCGATCGCCTCCCTAATAACGGGACATGTGTGACATCTGGCGTGACAAAAGTGGTTTTCTATTCGTCAGTGGAATGCATAGGTACCTGCCAATAGCCCCATCGGAGGTCCACAGATGAGAAGTAAGATACCGAATGAAGACAGTCGATAACGTCGTCTATGCGGGGAAGTGGATACACATCCTTTTTTATCACCGAATTTAGATGCCGGTAGTTGACGCGAAACCTCCAGGACCCGTTTTTTTTTTTTTTTTTTCACGAGGATGACTGGTGCAGTCCAGGGGCTAGAAGAGTCTTGAATGACGCCTTTAGCCAACATGTCTTCCACCTGTTCAACGATCACCTTGCGCTCCAATGCAGACACACGGTATGGTTTCTGCCTTATGGGATGCGCAAACCCCGTGTCAATCCTGTGGCGAGCCCGCGTATTGGGAACACGAACTTTGGTAGCGTCCTTGGTGAAATCAAACAATGAAACATGCCTGCTAAGGACGCTGACCAGGGCTTCACGCTTCTCAGAGGGTAGTGCCTTGCTAATCATGTTCAAAAACAGCGAAGAGTCTTCGGGGACACCAGGGCTAGTCTCATGCGCCCGAGATTCATTCGAGGCGTGATTGCTTGAGGCGTAGTATTAAGGCTCGTATCCGCTTCAAACGAGGCAAGTCGGATACCGCTTGGAAGCACAACAGACTGGTTAGTAAAATTTGATACCCACAATGTACTTGTGCCACAGGCCACATAGACAATACAGCGAGGCATGAGCACACCCTTCTTTGCGACGATTGATGGCATCGGCTCAACAACAGTGTCGAATACATCGTTGTTGGTACTAGTAACAGTAACCTGAACGCTGGATAATAAACAGGGCAGTACGACGGAATCTTCACAGACGGCGAGGGTGTGCGAACAAGTAGCAGGTTCGTCGGCAACAAAAGGAGAGACAAAAGGCTAGCCGGTACCGCAATAAGAGTGGCACTGCACTGTTGCAGTAAATCTAGACCCAGAATCACATTATGTGTTGATTTAGCGAGCACTGTGAATTCAGCTTGATAGACGTTATTAGCGAAATAGACGTTCACGGTACACACGCCAGGAGGTCGTAGCAATTCTCCACTCACAGCATGAAATGTGCTCGCATTATCCCACTTGAACATCACCTTATGGCCTAATTGGGTTTTGAAATCCATGCTCATAACAGAGACACTTGCTCCCATCTCCACTAAAGCTGTCATTGTAACATTGTCCACAGAAACACAAATCTTATGACGCATAGTCACTGGTGGAGGCTTAGCGGCGTGTAGTTAAAGATGACTGGCAATCTCACCGCCATCGGTCGCGCTGCCTAATTTCCCGGCGGCGGTGAAGTAGGACGTCGTCGAGAAGATGGGGATCTTCGGTAGCGTGAAGGTGGTGGCGTCAAGCTCCGCACTGACGCCAGTGGGTCACTGCGGTGATTCCCTGAATGGTTTGGCCTGCTGTCAGAGTCTGAGGGCCAGGGTGTCTCGTTAACGGGCTGATTGCTGCGCCCGTAGAAAGTGCGTAGTCGCCCGTAAGGCGGTGCTTCTGTGCGACGGCGATCGGGGCAGAATCGGGCGGCATGACCGTGGATGCCATAATGAAAGCATATGGGACGTTTGCGGTGTGCGCTGATGTCGGCATAAGGATGAATGACCCGGCTGTTCCATGCCTGATAACCAGAGGTGGTCTGCGCGCGTATTCGTCATCCAATGTGCAGTACAAATGCGTAGTTTGGCTTGGCTCTCGAGGACGAGGCGTATAGTTGTAGGTATCAAGGGAGGCGGCGTTGATAGTCGTAGCGCTTAAGTTGCAGGGAGGAAAGGGTTCTCGAACATTAGGTGTCGGCCGAGAAGCCGCCTTGCGTAGGTCGAGCTCTTCGCGCACTTCTTGGCGAATCGTGGACACGAGATCCGATAGAGTTGGATGCACGTCAACACTGGCGACATTAGTGACGTTGGGCAGGCGGCCGAACTTTGTTGTGATTAGTCACGCTTTCAGCGCTTCAAACGTACGGCAGTGCTTGATAATGTCACTTACACGCTCCAAACTTTTTTTTGTGATGAGGAACTGGTAAATGTCCTCCGCGATTCCTTTTAGAAGATGACCAACCTTGTCCTCTTCTGTCATCCAGGGGTCCAGTGCCCTGTACAACTTGAGCACCTCCTCGATATACATCGTGCAGGTTTCCCCGGAGACTTGCGCTCATTGCATAAGAGTTTGCTCGGCACGCTTATTCTTCGCTGACGGATCCCTGAAGCACAACTTGATTTCATCGACGAACTTCTGCCACGTCGTCAGGCTTTCTTCATGGTTTTCAAACCATACAGATGCGGTTCCTTTGAGAAAGAGTCCCACATTATTGGCTGGCCAGTGGCATCTCAGCCATTAAACTGACTCGCCCGTTGGTAGGAGCTGAGCCACAAGTCGACATTTTCTGCAGCTTGTATTGGAGGATGGAGGCTGGATGTAGGGCTTCCACGGAATGCGGGAAGCAGGTGGCTCGTTGTCATTGTTGTCAGGAGACCCCATCGCAGTTGGCAGACCGGCAAGTCGTCGGCTTCGGCGAAGCTCCGCGTATTGCACCTCAGCGGTCGATGAGTCGCCGTTCATCGGAACACCGTTATCGTGCCCAGCACCTCTCACCAAAACTGTTACAATGGGGTGTGCTTAGTGAGGAGCGAATGGCGAAGGGTAGCCGCGCCGACACCGAGCTTCTTCCAAAACAGACCACTTCGTTCTCCTCTTCCGCTCTTCATACGTTGCCGCTTCAGTGTAACAATATAAATAACTTGCCGTTTGAACATACAAGAAGGTATCCCTCGGTGGCTCAGTAGTTAACGCCTCCTCGCATTCCGATTACACATGCCGAAGTCTTTTTTCTGGATCTTTTTCTTTCTTGTGTTTTTATATGTATAGATACGTATGCATATACGGTGCATGACATCGACTCCAACGCCCATGTCGATGCCGGTGGAGAAATCCTGCTGAGAGTGTCCATATAATTGCTATCGCACCAAATATTTTTTAACTCATCATCAAGCCGCCAATGTGCCAAAATGGCTTCACGGCAGTGCTTGAGAGTTGTGCAGAAAAGTTAGCTTCGCAAAGTTACGTGGGGATGATTTTCAGAAAGACCTTACAACCGGAACTAGTTTTCAATTCTAGGTCGGCACCCCATCTTTGGATTTCAAATTAAGACAAATTGGGCTAGCCTACTATCGTGTAAATACTTTGTACGGAGACTTTGGGACGGTATTAATTTACAGTAGTGCATTTGTTAACATTGCTGCTCCAAAAGCATGTGTTAAGAAATCAGTTGTATACAGTTGAGCCCCTTTATAAGAGGCACTGGTGTATGAGACATATGCGTATAAAAGATGCCAGTGTGCCTACATTGAAATAGGGCTTGATGAGAAAATGCAAACATGGTCCCCTGCGTTTATAAGACACCGGATATAAAAGACAGCAACTGCTTACCTGTGCATGTCTCTTATAAAGGGATTCAATTGTATTCTCTTTTCTTGTGTTGTGCTGAAGAAAAAAATTCTTACTTGGCATAAAAATTTTTGTTACTTTGCAGGTTGGCATTGATGAGGTGTTTGCTCAAGTCTTGCCCTCCCACAAAGCAGAGAAAATTCAATCACTGCAGAATGAAGGTTTCAAGGTCGCCATGGTTGGTGATGGCATCAATGACTCACCTGCCTTAGTTAAGGCTGATGTTGGCATTGCCCTCTCAGATGGTACAGATGTGGCTATTGAAGCTGCAGACTTGGTTTTGATTCGGGTAAGAAATTACAAAATCTACTTTAACTGACTCAAAAAGAGAGAGAAAAAAAATACAAAGAACAATGACTACCTTTCCATAATTTTGTTGTGCGCGTGCTTGTGGGCCGTTGTTACCTCCTCTCTCATACTAAAAAATGTGGGTTGTCTTTCCTCACTGCACTACCTTTAATATGCTATCTCGCAAGGCACCACATTTTGTTCAGTAGTGTTCAATTCTTATAAGGGCTCACATTTTTCTTGGTTTCAGGGGATTTCGGTAGATGTTTTCTAGTGTGAGTCGCTTGTTGTTGCCATTGTTCTTGTTGCTGGGTAACATTAAGTCACTTATGATTCCTGGTAACACCATAAGTATATCAACACCAGTGACTTCTGTTTAATACAAGCTCTTTAAGCTCGCAGAGGCATTATCTTGCAGCCTGAAGAATACCATCCACCTCATGCACTGGTGACCTCATTTTCTCTCATCTCCAACCCTAGCTAGCATTGATTTTCACTCCACTGAACTGGTAACCCACTTGAGATGACCAAAACGAGGAAAGAAATTATTGGTTTCAGGACCTTGTTATGAAGATCATTCGGGATTGCTTTGCTTTATATTTGAGATATTGATTTACTTGGCAGTTCATGGGATTCGCAAAAGTTACTAAACAGGAAAGCTTTTAGTGATATGCAACTATCGTTGAATACCAATGGCAGAGTCTGAGCAGATGACGGACTCTGCGAACAAGCATTCGACACTGGTATTTGCAAGTTCTGTAGACTGTCACGCCGCCCCGCGACTGCCAGTGTAATTTTTTCAAAGAGTATCGGAGTAGCGGTGGGGCAGCCGTATTTATAGCATGTGCATGTAGTACGCTTTGGCTGGCGCTGGTCTTCCACCAGAACGTTTTTGTTGTAGTTACCGGGCACAAAAAGGTCACTGCAGTCATTGCACAGTCTACGTTTGCAAAAAGGGTGCACTTTTTCAAACACAGTGAAGTAACAACTGAGACGCTTATTCGCGTTCATCAGTACAACGATCAGTACCTGTCTGTACGTTATGTGTGTCATTTTTGTGTGACAAATGCGGGGCACGTTTTGATCTGCTTGCCATATGGCGCGTGACCTTCCGATTTGTTGCTATTGCGTTCATTGCTTCGCCTTTGCGGCAAAGCTGTGACTTTTTAAAAATAATGTGTCACAAATATTGGCATTGCGATAACTTAGCGAAATCTTACATCGGTAAGTATCCACTCAAAACTGAGGACGTGAAAGGAAATACCGAATGTTATAACACTGTTTGGGGTTTTGCGCGACAAACCACGTAACTATCGTTAGGCACGCCTTTAGTGGAGGACAACATGCACGGACATTGCATGGTACTCGGCCTCTAACGTTCCACCTTCATCTCAAAGCAATCGTCGTGGCCAGAATCGAACAAGCGACGCTCGAGTCAGAGCAGAACATCGTAACCACCGCGTTACCGCGACACACACGTATAAAGCATTGAAGAACAGTAAGATTACTTTGTGTCGCCAAACGTCAGACCACAAAAGAGGCGTCTTGCGGACCGGAACGACTAGCACGAAGACGAAAAGCAAGCTAACATTCCTATACAGAACCTTCCCAGTCATATGTGAATTGCACTTTGTGTGGAGTGGATTTTGGCGAAAATTAGACGTCTGCAGGCAGAGTCCTTCCACAACGACAGATGCACTACAGGCCTTCGTGCCAGAACAAGTGATGTGTTTGGCATTCAGGACCTTTTCGCCTTCAACGAGGCATCATATCCAAGTTTCTGAAGCACCGGGATGGCACATAATGTGCAACTGCAAAAACTGTAGAGTCATTGCGAAGCGAAAAAAACGAACAAAAAAAACACTGCAGTGCAGGTCGTACATGTGCTCAGCGACTCCGATACTCTCTGTGGGCACCATATTGAAGCACCCTGTGCGCCCTCTGTAGGCGATGAAACTCGCAAATAAAGCAGTGCCTCCAAATCTGTGATTAGAACATAACGCACACTGCTGTAGTAAGGAGCAAGTTCTATATTTTAGAGGCAAAATAACCCAGGACACCTTGCGTGTAGTAGTCATACTGGCAAGTCTTTCAGCGTATGAACATAGGAAGCTATGTTCACATGCTAAAAGGCTTGCCAGTATGACTACCCACCAACTAGCCCAAGCTTCCCCATGCGCGTAGTAGTCCTCTGTCACTGTGAAATTTTGTTAGCACATCATTGTCCATGGGAAAATAGGCCACTTTTGGGTACTCTAGGAAACCATTTTTTTACAGCCACACAAATATAGTACAAATTCGTATAACAAAATATGCACTTTCCAATGATAATAAATTTAAAGCAGACATTACTAAACTATTCTGCCCAAAATAAACTTGAATCATTTAATATGTAGTATGAAAATTGTAACAAAAACGAGAACACTCTGTAAATGCATCAATGCTGTTTTGTATCAAGTTAATGCAAAAAAATTTCAAAATATACATTTTCACCAAAAATGTCAAATCCAACACCCCTGATAATAGAAACGTTCTATCTGTAGCGGTTATTTAAATACAAAATAAAACGTTACTCGAAGTGGCTGTAGTGTCACCTTTCAATGCAGAGCTATGGCTTTTAGAACATGCCAGATATCATTAAAAAGAGCTTGGCACTGGCAACGAAAGTTATCGGCGGATACCTGTTAATGTTTCATGGACAAGAAAGTTAAAAACCACCACACACAAGCAGCAGTTTCAGCATTCCTATCACTATTCACCGAGTTCTTTGTGCTGGAATTGGAGCTTGCAGACTCTGAGCTTTCAAGTAGCAGTTGCAGTGCCGCCTGCATTCCCAAGCCATTCATGACTTCTACTATTACCACCAAAACTTGTGGCTATGGATGAATGGATGCCATGAGGATCCCCTTTACAACAGGGCGGGGACGAGTGTGCTCGACAAATAAAAACCAGGATCGAGAAATATAAAAAACTTTTCCTTTTTGGCTGAAATTGTCTACTTTCTCTGCCCATCTACTCTCTTTCATATTCCTTAGTCTCTCTTTGAACCTTATTTTTCTCCAAGGACTCAAACTTTGCCCGTCTCATATCACCCTTGCAGCCTAATTTGTCATCTTCCTGTGAGCACTTAATGCAAGGTGTCCCACGGTCTTTTGTTTTACATTCATTCTCTTGCACATTACCAAGTTTCCAAATGTAAGCATTGAAACCATTACGCCTTTTCACGGACCTCAAAGCACCTCTTACCTACTGTATACCCACAGCACTATGTGCTTCAATATTGCAGAATTTGTCTTTTCTTTTGCTACTGAGGTTTTTTTTTACCTCCACGTATTTGTCACCCTCATATATCTATACTGCAAGGTACTCATATTCGCTTACTCCATAGAGTTTCTTATAAATGCACTAGAGAGTACTCTTGCGCTAGTGTCTATGGGAGCTGCAATGCACGGCGTTACAGCTAGCATGGGAATGATGGGTAATACACAGATTTGTCTAATCTTCGTTCTTCTGGGTCTATTTGGATTCGCATGGCTTGGAGCTGCTTTTTCATTAAACAAAAATCGGCAAATGTTCAGTAGTTGTGCTTCACCACTTTAACCTTTTCAAATCAAATCACAAAGCTCAAATTACAAAGTTTGCAGCTGTTAGTTTTTTTATTCTAAACAATCCCAAAACACACACCAATAAACATTAGACACAAGTGCGTTCAAAGCCCGCAAGCACGAAGACTAGGCAAATTCGTGTACTACCTATCATTCGTATAGTTGCTAAACGATCGCTGTGCCAGAGTCCCCTCTAGTTAATTTTAAGAAACTATATGGCTTAGCCTTGGTATTTCTTGGCCACCTGATCACCCACCTGATCATTGGAATCATTTAATATTGATACATAACAGCCGCTAAACACGACTGCATGAAAGAGGAGGACAAATTGAGTTTTCATTTGATGCTGGTCTGGCGCCATCTTGCTCAATCGAGTTCTGTGCGCTGTAAATAGATTATTAAACAAGTTACTCGTAACATTATTGGTGGAGGTGGACGACCCCCGTACCTCGATGGAGACACGCAGCGGTCCCACGATCGGCGACCTTTTGACTGCTTCGACTGCTGGTACTGCCTCTACGCCGCCCTCATCAGTCCAAGCCACCACCTACGTCACACTCCCGCACCTCCGGGATCCCGGCACTTTCTCCGGTGATGGTACGATCGATCTTGACACTTGGCTGAACCGGTACGAGCGCGTCAGTGCCACTCACCGCTGGGATCCCACGCTCATGCTCGCCAACGTGCTTTTCTACCTGGACGGCACTCCCCGAACATGGTTTGAAAGCCACGAAGTCGACATAACAAGCTGGGATCTCTTCAAAGAAAAGATACGTGACCTGTTTGGCGATTTATCTGGTCGTCAGCTCGCTGCGAAAAAGACTCTTGCCACACGGGCCCAGCCTTCTGCGGAATCGTACGTCTCCTACATTCTTGACGTCTTGGCCCTTTGTTCCAAGGTCGACCAGTGCATTTCGGAAGACGAAAAGGTTAACCACGTCTTGAAAGGCATTGCTGACGATGCTTTCAACCAGCTGGTTTTTAACAACGTCTCGAGCATTGACACAATCCTTAAAGAATGCCGACGTCTCGAACAAGCTAAAGCCCGCCGCGTAGCCCAAAGCATCGTGTGCCTTCCGAACACAGCGGCCACTTCTTCGTGTGACGACGCCTTCCACCAGGCCCCTCGATGTGACAACCTTACACGCATCATTCGTCGAGAGGTCGAGGCAGCACAACCGGTAGCCACGCCATTACCGACGCCTGCGCCTTCCCCGACCACGATCTCTTTAATACAAGCGGTCGTTCGTCAAGAGCTATCGAATGCCGGCCTACATCCTGTTCCTGCTGTATACTCTGCTGAGCCTTCTTATCGTACCCCTTCTGCTCCTCGCATACAACGCAATCTGTCCGAATGGCGTACTCTTGATGACAGGCCCATATGTTTTAACTGTCGAGGCGTTGGTCATATCGCTCATCACTGCTGCAGCCGCTGGGCTCCACCGTCCCATTATGCACCTCAGTATCACGCCACTTCTGTTCGCCAGTCGTCCCCATCACTTTCTCCATCAACGCCGACCACATTTTCCGCTCCTGCAGCACCTCTGAGCAGACCTCGCTACGACCGGTCACCGTCCCCTGCTCGTCGTCAGTCCCGGTCGCCCCCACAACGCCGTGCTGCCTCCCTGAGCTATTCGCAGCACCTCCGACCGGAAAACTAGGCCGTGCAGCTTCTGGAGATGGAGCTGCGTTGACAACCTTCGTAAGAAATCCTCGATTAACGTTAACAACGAACCGGAACCTTTTGGACGTTACTGTCGACAATGTTCGTGTCAGTGCATTGATAGATACTGGCGCGCATGTGTCCATTATGAGTGCTAACCTTCGCCACCAACTTAGAAAAGTTGTCACGCCTGCCCTCAACCAAGTCGCCGATGGAGGAACTGCCGCGATTCTTGGCATGTGCTCTGCGCGAGTGTCTATTGGGGAGAGAAGCACTGTCGTTCTTTTTGCCGTTATCAAACATTGCCCTCATGAACTCATTCTCGGTATGGATTTTCTAGCCACGCACTCTGCCCTCATAGACTGTTCAGCTGGCTCTCTCCATCTCGATTTACCCCTCTTTTCCGACCCGACCAGGCCACCGCAATCCAGCCTCTGCTGATTTCACGTGCCTCCCGCCTAACTCTGTCACACATGTCGACTTATCCTCCATGCCGCCAGTACCTGATGGTGATTACATGGTAGCCCCGATTCCTGCCGTGATGCTTACGCATGGGGTTGCTGTGCCGCATATGATTCTGACGATTACTAGAAACCGCACCTTCCTTCCACTGGTCCACTTTTCACTCACCACCCAAGTTCTGCCACAGGGTATCTCCCTGCCTGGCCAAAATTACCGCTCTCCAAGATCACCATGTCGAGCCCTTCAGAGTTGATGATTGCTGCAGCTCAGTCAGTGGTTCCACTCCATCATGTTCTTGGGGCGCCGACATCGAGCGAATGGTGTCATCGGACCTCACGCCTGAGCAAGCTGCAGCTCTTTGCCACGTTCTTGAGGGCTATCGTAGCATTTTCGACTTTGCCAGCAACTCTTTAGGCCAAACGACCATTGTCACCCATCGCATAAATACTGGCCATGCAACTCCCATTCACCCACGCCCCTACCGTGTGTCTGCGTCGGAGCGTGCAATATTACAACATCAAGTCGGCAAAATGCTTGCGAAAAACATTATCGAGCCTTCATGCAGCCCCTGGGCTTTTCCAGTCGTCCTTGTTAAAAAAGAAAGATGGAACATGGCGCTTTTGTGTCGATTACCGTCACCTTAACAAAATTACCAAAAAAGACGTTTATCCTTTACCTCGCATCGACGACGCCCTCGACTGCCTGTACGGTGCCACTTATTTTTCAACTATTGACCTTCGGTCAGGGTACTGGCAGATAGCCGTCAACGAGATGGACCGCGAGAAGACCGCATTCATCACTCCTGATGGTCTTTATCAGTTCAAGGTGATGCCCTTTGGTCTCTGCAATGCACCAGCCACATTTGAAAGAATGATGGACTCATTGCTCCAAGGGTTAAAATGGTCCACCTGCTTGTGTTACCTTGACGATGTTATTGTCTTTTTGCCCACATTCGACTCGCATCTTGATCGTTTGTCAGCTATTCTGAACGTTTTTCGTCGAGCCGGACTCCACTTTAACGCCTCCAAGTGCCACTTCGCTCGTCATCAAATTTCCGTGCTCGGTCACCTTGTCGATGCCCAAGGCGTGCGTCCAGATCCAGAGAAAATTCGCGCACTCACGAACTTTCCCGTTCCAAGCACCACAAAGGATGTCCGCAGTTTTGTGGGGTTGTGCTCATATTTCAGACGCTTTGTTAAGGACTTTGCGACCATTGCACACCCCCTCACAGACCTCTTGAAGAAAGACGCCTCGTTTATCTGGGGCCATTACCAAGCGTCATCGTTTTCGCAACTTACGACACTGCTTACAACGCCACCAATCTTGGCTCACTTCGATCCATTAGCCCCAACCGAGGTTCACACGGACGCCAGTGGACACGGCATAGGAGCTGTGCTTTTGCAGCAACAATGGGGGACACGACCGTGTTATAGCCTACGCAAGTCAACTGCTATCTCCAGCCGAGCGCAACTATTCCATCACGGAACGCGAGTGCCTCGCCCTTGTATGGGCAGTCGCCAAGTTTCGTCCATACCTGCACGGGCGCTCATTCCGTGTTGTCACGGATCATCACGCGCTCTGCTGGCTAGCTTCCCTGAAGGACCCCACGGGAAGTCTCGCTCGTTGGGCTCTACGCCTTCAAGAGTACATGTTCTCTGTAATGTACAAAACAGGGAGATTACATCAGGATGCGGATCGTTTATCCCGCTACCCTGTTGACAAAGCAACCGATACTGATGCTATCATGGACATTTTTTCCGTGTCGCAGCTGTTGAACATTGGCGAAGAGCAACGTCGGGATGCTTCTTTGCGAGCCATCATTGACAAACTAGAGTCAACACCTCGCGACCCGTCCCTACGAATGTTTTTGGTGAAAGACGCGATCCTATATTGCCGTAACCTTGATTCCTTCGGATCAGACTTACTTCCTGTCATCCCAGCGCACCTGCGTTCCACTGTCCTGCATCAACTTCATGACGCTCCCATGACGGGCCATTTGGGCGTTTCTCGCACATACGATCGGGTGCGACGTCGGTTTTTTTTGGCCTGGACTTGCCCGCTCTGTTCGACGCTATGTCGCCACTTGTGAGCCCTGTCAGCGTCGCAAACCGCCGTCTGCCCTCCCAGCCGGCTACCTTCAGCCGATCGACGTTCCCAACGAGCCTTTCTTTCGAGTTGGTCTCGACCTGTTGGGCCCTTTTCCACTCTCCACAGCCGGAAATAAATGGATTGCTGCTGCCACGGACTACGCGACGTGGTACGCAATCACACGAGCACTGCCGACCAGCTGCGCTACCGACGTTGTGGAGTTTTCTGCTGTACGACATAATATTAGTGCACGGTGCTTCCCGCCAACTTCTCACCAACCGTGGCCGCACGTTCTTGTCAGCCGTCGTTCATTAAATCCTGAAGTCTTGCCATACCAAGCACAAATTTACTACTTTGTACCATCCCCAGTCAAATGGCATCACGGAGCGCCTTAACAGGACCCTAACCGATATGCTTGCCAAATACGATGCGCCAGACCACCAGGATTGGGACATTCATTTGCCGTATGTGACGTTCGCCTACAATTCATCTCGTCACAACACTGCCGGCTATTCGCCCTTCTATCTACTATATGGCCGGGACCCAACTCTACCCTTAGACATTTTACTACCTGCAGCCACTGAATATGCTGGGGAAGCCATTGCCCGCGCCGACCACGCGCGCCAAGTCGCCCGTAACCGTCTACAGGCTTCACAGGCGCGCCAACAACAGATCTACAATTCTCACCATAGGGACATGCACTTTTCTCCGGGTTCTCTCGTGCTCCTCTGGTCACCTACTCGGCGTGTGGGACTGTCTGAAAAACTGTTGCCACCCTACACTGGACCATTCCGTATCGTTCGCCAAGTGACAGACGTCACGTACGAGATTGTTCCAACCGATCCAACAAAGTCATTGTCAGCTCCAAGCGACACCGTTCACGTGGCTCGGCTAAAGCCCTATTACCCCCCTTCGACATCATCTGCGTAATTTTGGCACCGGGACGGTGCTTCTACCGCCGGGGGTTATGATACATAACAGCCGCTAAACACGACTGCATGTAAGAGGAGGACGAAGTGAGTTTTCGTTTGATGCTGGTCTGGCGCCATCTTGCTCGTCGAGTTCTGTGCGCTGTAAATAGACCATTAAACAAGTTACTCGTAACATTATCATCAATTCACATTTTGTTACACTAAATCCTAGTCCTAGACCCTCACCTTCCATTCCACATGTATCCCCCAGCCACTGTATAGCATGTCGACTGTTCACATATAGTACAATATTGTCTGCATAAAATAAACCTGGAAGCTTCTGCTCAATCATCATGTCACCCCGTTTGTGTGACAGATTAAAACCAATGTTGCTACCTTCTAGTGCTTTTTCCATTCACACTATGTACAGCATGAATAACAATGGGGAGACATGCTTGTCTCAGCCCCTTGCTAATTTCAATGTTGTCTTTACTACATTTTCCTTCCCATTCTATGCAAACTGTATTTTCTCTGTATACGTCCCACACAGTCATGATCTATGCCCATTCCTTTCGATATATCCCACTATTGACAGTGCCAAGGGCACCCCCAAGCAGGCAGGCAATGGCGTTAAAGGAAAAACGTCACGTAGAGTTCTTGTCTACTTCGCCGATTTTGATAGACAAGTTACTCCACCATTGGAATTCAACGTATGTGGTAGCCGAACCAACTGTGCTGAGATACTATATCTATGCTCGGCCTTGTCCTGGTGTCCTTCAGGCACAAGTGGTTCACCTGGATAAGGCCAATCCTGTAAAGCTTTTACAGTCACTCTGAAAGAAAATACAGAAAAATCTCATTATTTCAAGGTCACCGGGACGGTGAAAAATTTTTGAATTAAGGAAACGTGCGAGAAGTGAGATGCAAGGAACTTCTAGTAATTGAAAGTAATTATAGGTGCCCTTGTTTGTAGTGACAGCAAGTTTGCAGCTCCAAAGAGTGTGTTCTTTAGCAATACCTATTTTCAGTTTTGCCGTAAACACAAAAATAAATGGCGGGCCTCGCTGCTTCTGGCACCGGTGGAAAAAAAAGGAAAAAGAAAAGTCTTATGGTTTGTGGAAATCTGCAACTGCAGAAAAGAAGACATGCTTCACTGCAACATAGTGATGGCACACGGGTAGAATGTTACCTTCTCGCGACGTCAGCACGTCATGATGACACCATTCGTCTATTCTTTCTGGTAAAATAAGAACTTAAGTCACAGTTCTGATGGAATTATTCATGTATTTTAGCTGGAGAACATGATCACTGAAGTTTTCGAATTGAGTTTTCGAACTGAGTTTTCGAAGTAGGCTTTACAGGCAAGAACTCCGCCAGCAGTGCAAGTGCGTAAATTGCTGAAACAAGCCCCCACTCAGAGGTCTGCATAAATTGCAAATTCGTCATACTGTCCTTTATTAATTGTTTAATCATCACAGAAAGACACTGTGCAAATCATAACACCCTGACGTGACGAGAAACATGGGATAGGCTGCCAGCTTGTCACTGCTTTATTGCAGCGAAGCACATCTTTTCCACAAGCACCCATTACAGCTGGAAACGAGACCGTCTTCCTTTCTTCTTTTTTTGTGTGTGTGTGTGTGCATGCGTGCATGCATGTGTGTCAGCAGCATCAGCAGTAGGAGCTAGTCTGGGGAGCTTCACCTGTCACTCACTAGTACGGCCACCCTGCATTGCCCTGTAGCTCCTAAGGGCCGTCGTTTCCTTGGATTTGCGGTGAAATCGATATCGGGAATCGTCACATGACATTTAATGTTATTGAATTCACCAGGCTGGCACTAATTGCCACTTCAAATTATCTGTTCAAACTTACAGTGCAAAATACAGGACCGCAGAAATTCTTCTAATCAAGTAGGATTTTGAAATAACCAAGTTTGAATTAATGATGTTTTTCTGTACTTTATATAAATGGTACCAATGATTATTGGAGTTATATGTGCATTATTATTGTAGCAAATAAGCAACTGATGGGGTGGAGGTTTGCCTTGCTATGAACAGTGCTCACGGACTCAAACGAAACAATTTATTGTTGTACAATGACTGGTGTGCACAATATTTCAACACGATGACATAATTCTAGTGCAAATCTGATCTCGAAGGATAATGTTGGCTCTGATCTGCACTTTTGAGTTGAAATTACAGATATTTGACCTAAATGGAAGACAGTTGAAATGTAATTATGTGCATCACTTAGCCCTAAATTGTCCTGTTCCATTCTGTGTGTACTGCACATTTAGGAAATGTCTTATAAAATAGCATAATAAAGGTGAATGTAGAGACAGAGAAAAACTCAATAATCTCTGGATTGCACACTAACATACGATACCTGTCCTCGGCTGTTACAAGTACATCTGACTCACTGAAATTTGCATTCGCTGCTCTGCATTTGCATACTGTATCGCTGACCATAACAGATGACAAAATCGTACATTGCCTAGATATGCACTTTTTTATCAAGTATGCTTTCAGATGTTCATTTTTAGAATCATCCTGTTCTTTCCAATTATGCATTCATCATTAGAACTTGGGATACAGGCTACAGCCATATTGATGACATGAAAAGAGATGGCCCCATGTATCCATAGGTAAAAGATAAGATAGGCAAATGTATTCATGCATTCTGCCAGGCTTTATCACACTTTGTCATTATAAGTGGAACTTATATTTTGTAGAGGGGTTGTTGCTACGAAATCCACGTCGAAATTCGTTAACCGTGAATGCAGTTTTGGTGGGTGGGCAACTGCAGTGTAGTGAAGCTAGATGCAAGTCAGAGTGCTGGGTCATTTCCATTTTTTGAACATGTTGCATGTTGTTTGCCAGTATTTTATTTAGTCATCTGCCTAATCCTGGGCAAAAGTGGGTAGTCAACGTCTGCACAATCGCAACTGGATGGCTAATGTCTTTCAGGGTTTTTGTACAATTAATGGCAATTGACAAGATCTAATATCCCATAATGGAACGCTTTGCGTGCACGCACTTTCAATATTAGTTAGAATCATTTTTTATGCTAGCAGTAGAGAGTGTGCATTTCACTGTAATGCTATTGTTCCATGCTTCTAATTCCTTCACCACGTTGACTGTGCACACCTCCGGGACTTGGCAGATCATATGACCATTGAGAAGACAGTATACATCAAACCACCTTCATTCTCAGCTTTATGGTGTTTAGTGCTTTTGTTGCAATTAGATCAATACCTGTGTGGTCCTGCCGAAAAAACAGAGTAGTGCATCTCCATTACATATAGGGAGAACTGTGCAGAAAAAGCAGTGATGCTATCAGGTGTGATATTTGACTATTTGCCTAATATATATGCTATTTGAATGCTCAGATTACACACTGTGTAGAATTCACAGTAATTTCAAATGTGTTCTCCTTGATATTCAGATATTTTGGAAAGTCTTGCGTGCCAATGCTACACACAGTTGTGTTGTTACCATGTAAACCGTATATTCTTCGTGCTGTATGATGTTGGAGGTCTTTCTACAATCATTTATTACTTAAAAGGTAGCTGCAAGGAATGGATATTTTCTGTGCTTGTTGTAAGTGTTAATGTTTGCTCATTTTTCTTTATTTTAGAACAATCTCTATGATGTGGTGGGTGCTGTTGACCTTTCGAGGAAGACTGTGCGAAGAATTCGAATGAATTTTTTTCTCGCTAGCATCTACAACCTTGTGGGCATTCCTCTTGCAGCAGGTAGGCAAATCGTGGTTGTTGTCTCATTATACACAGCCTATTGTCCTCTATTTGCAACTGAATGTGACTGCCATATTTTATTTTTATTTAGCTCAAATGTACCCATAGCACAGTGACATTGATCACAATCCATACCATCACAACAAACCTCCCTTAGTTCCTATCCGTTTTCTGTTTCTTGTCCTCACCCTTTTCCTTCCCTAAAATTATTTTCCGAGCACTCATATTTCGTTTACCCTCTTGTCAAGGGAAGTGGTTATAGCTAGGAAAATAAAGGTGGTGTTATCCCTTTGCAGCCCTTAAGGCAGCATGTCTGCAGTGTGATAGGAGCAGAAAATAAAAAAAATTAAGAGAGAATTGTTCAGACAATTGAGTCAGCATGCAAATTGGGCATCAGCATATCTGAGACCTTTGTTGACTAAACAAGGGATGCCACTTCTATTGTGATCACTTCTGTGGAGCAAGTAGTTCTGTGTACTGTTGTTGGCTAATGGAGTGAAAACCCATGTAGAAGAAAATTATGAATGAGCAGCGGTGATAAAAAATGAGCAGTCATTAAACAAGGCATGACTCTGGGACTCATTCTTCCCCACCCCAAATGGGCTAAAAGGAGGAGAAGATTATGTGCTTCACTGCAGACAAGTTAATTACACTCAAACCTCATTATAACAAAGTTGCATCTTACCTAAAAATAAGTTTATTATATCCAAAAATTCTTTATAAAGATTTATTCTTAACACTACATCTATTGCAAGACTGTTTTTCATTTACTTGGTTATAACCGATATTTTGTTATATCCAGGTTCAATATATTGGGGTTTGAGTGTAATCTCTTCAGGCAGAGTGAGCTGAGCCTCCCAGGGAAAGTAATTGCTGTCCTGGCAAAGCAAGTGCCCTTGCCAGTACATTGGCTCCAGGGATATTGCTTGCGCACCTACTTCTTATTGTTGACTATATTCAGTCTGCTGCTGAGCAGAACAGTAACGAAGATCACGTAATGCAAGGAACTGGCTGAAGGCTGCTGTTGTGAAAGATACAATGGATATGACCATGCATCACTTGTTAGGATCATGCAACTATTGATGAAGCCACATTCATGAATTGTAAAGGATTAACATGGTTTTTAGTATTTTTGAAAACAGCACTAAAACAAACATGTGACAAAGTTTGGTTAAAGTATACCTGATGACATCTAGAGTATTCTTGCGTATTCTAAAATTGCCTTGTTCTCAAATTTCTGGTGTTCCTTGTACACTGTTGTATGTGCCATCGTGAAGAGCATCATTATTTGTATAATCATGTTTAAGACTGTTCTACATACCTTTTTCTTGTTTTTTTTTTCAGAATTCTGTCTCTACTTTGTTAAATTTCACATTTTTACAAAACCATGATTGTCTCTATGCTTGGCATAAATACATGTTTGACTGTTGACCTAATGGCATAAACAAAGGAATGCGTTACAGTTAAACCAGCTTATAACGAACCTCCATATAGCGGATTACTCGATATAACGAAGTTTTTCTATTCCCCTCCATTGTTCCATAGAAGCACATGTACAGTAAAACCTCGTTAATTCGAACTCGGTTATTTCGAAATCCCGCTTAATTCGAAGGATTTCGGCGGTCCTGTACTTTGCAATGTAAGTTTGAGTGGATAATTCGAACCGGCGGCCGCCAACAGTCTGGTTAATTTGAAAACTTTGGGTGCAATGTGCCAGTTTCAGATCGCGATTTCGCCGCAAATCCGCCGAAACGATGGCTCTTAATATCCACAAGGAAATGCAACATATCGGTACTAATGAGTTGTAGCTGAAGCACCCCAGCCTTGCTATTCCTAGCGCAAAAAAAAAAAAGAGAAGAAAACGGTCTCTTGGTCAACCAAAAGGTGTACCTGCGAAAAACTGAACGTGCTTCACTGCAACACAGCAATGACGCGCGGGCAGCATCTTGCATGTTTCTATGAATGTCAAGAGGTCATGGTTCACTAATTCTTTCTGGATCGTCAAGAAATTAATAAAGAACAGTTTGGCAGAATTATCGATGTACCCGAACTTCCGATTGCTGGTTGCTCCAGCTATTTGCACCTTTGCACTGGTGGTGGAGTTCGTGCCTGCAACACCTACTACAAAAACTATGTTTGAAAGTTTAAAAGATCATTTCTCCCAGTCAGAACACATCGTGAGTTTTGTCATACTGGTCATTATTAAATTCCTAATTTTACCAGAAAGAATGATCGAATGGTCACATCATGACGTGCTGACGCATCAAGGCGTAGGTGTCAAGCTTCCCGCGTGTCATTACTGTATTGCAGTGAGCATGTCTTGTTTTTCACAGCCGCACATTTCAGTTGATCATGACAGCAGTTTGCTTTTTTTTTTTTCAGTGGCAGCAACTAGGCCCACTATTTCCTCATGTTTGCAGCAAAATTAAGACAAGGTATTGCTGGAAAACATAAATCTTGTAGCCGCAAGCTAGCTGGCACAGCAAACAATGAGCACTGATTACTTTGAACAGTTCTAAGCTCCTTGCATCGCAATTTTTGAATGTTCTGTTAATTCGAAAACCCACTTAATTCGAAGATTTCTCACGGCCCCAGTGACTTCGAATTAACGAGGTCTTACTGTATTTGGGACCTATATGTAATAAAGTAACAGCGGGAGACAACCTTGATATGACGAATTTTTTTCCACGCACAATCTAGAAATTTTGCTCCGCATTTTGGTTCGAGCATGCATCTTCCAGGGCTGCCCCGCCGCCAACCAAGTGCAAAGTGGCGGCGGCGCGCTCGGCGCACTAGGCGAGAGGGAGCGCTCGTTATTGCGCACGGGTGAGCGCGAGGCAGGCAGGCAGGCCAGCACCCCACCAGCCGACGTTCCCACCATTGTCGCCGCCACGGGCGTATGCGGGGGTGTGTCCCCCCTCCATCATCATCATCATCATCATCAGCCTGACTACGTCCACTGCAGGACAAAGGCCTCTCCCATGTTCCGCCAGTTAACCCAGTCCTGTGCTTGCTGCTGCCAATTTATACCCACAAACTTCTTGATCTCATCTGCCCACCTAACCTTCTGTCTCCCCCTAACCCGCTTGCCTTCTCTGGGAATCCAGTTTGTTAACCCTTAATGACCAGCGGTTATCCTGTCTACAGGCTACACGCCCGGCCGATGTCCATTTCCTCTTCTTGATTTCAACTATGATATCCTTAACCCCCGTTTGTTCCCTAATCCACTCTGCTCTCTTCTTGTCTCTTAAGGTTACACCTACCATTTTTCTTTCCATTGCTCGCTGCGTCGTCCTCAATTTAAGCTGAACCCTCTTTGTAAGTCTCGAGGTTTCTGCTCCGTAGCTAAGTACTGGCAAGATACAGCTGTTATATACCTTCCTCTTGAGGGATAGTTGCAATCTACCTGTCATAATTTGAGAGTGCTTGCCGAATGTGCTCCACCCCATTCTTATTCTTCTAGTTACTTCAATCTCGTGGTTCGGCTCCGCGGTTATTACCTGCCCTAAGTAGACATAGTCTTTACAACTTGAAGTGCAGTATTACCTATCTCGAAGCGCTGCTCTTTTCCGAAGTTGTTGTACATTACTTTCGTTTTCTGCAGCTTAATTTTAAGACCCACTTTTCTGCTCTTCTCGTCTAACTCCGTAATCATGAGTTGCAATTCGTCCCCTGAGTTACTCAGCAATGCAATGTCATCGATGAATTTCCTAAGGTACTCTCCATTAACTCTTATCCCTCACTGTTCCCATTCGAGGCTTCTGAAAACCTCCTGTAAGCACGCGGTAAATAGCATTGGGGAGATTGTGTCCCCCTGCCTTACACACTTCTTGATTGGTATTCTGTTGCTTTCTTTATGAAGCACTATGGTAGCAGTTGATCCCCTGTAGATTTCTTCTAGGATGTTTATATATACTTCATCGACGCCCTGATTCCACAGTGTCTGCATGACGGCTGATATTTCTACTGAATCAAACGCCTTCTCGTAATCTATGAAGGCTATGTATATTAGTTGGTTATATTCTGAGCATTTCTCTATTACCTGATTGATAGTATGAATGTGGTTGATTGTTGAGCAGCCTGTTCGAAATCCTGCTTGTTCCTTTGGTTGAATGAATTCTAATGTTTTCTTTACTCTGTTAGCAATTACCTTTGTAAATAGCTTGTATACTACAGAGAGCAAGCTGATCGGCCTGTAATTTTTCAAGTCCTTGTCATCTCCTTTCTTACGTATTAAGATGATGTTAGCGTTCTTCCAAGACTCCGGTACTCTTCCCGTCAGGAGACACCTCGTAAACAGGGTGGCTAGTTTTTCTAACACAATCTGTCCTCCATCTTTCAGCAGATCTGATGTTACCTTACCAACAGCTTTGCCTCTTTGCATGCTCTCCAAAGCTTTTTTTACTTCTTCTATCATTACTGGTGGGGTGTCATCTGGGTTACTGCTAATTCTTATAGTATTAAGGTCGTGGTTGTCCCGGCTACTGTACAGATCTCTGTAAAACGCCTCCGCTATTTCAACTATCCTATCCATATTGGTAGTTATTTTGCCTTCTTTATCCCTTAGTGCATACATCAGACTTTTGCCCCCCCCCCCCCCTCCAAACAAATATAAAAAAGAGAAAGCTACTTTTGCGCGACGGCAGTGCCACGCTTTTAGTTAGCATCATATATGTGCGATCGCGCTGCATATAGAGGGCGCTTTAGCGAATAGTATTCCGCGGTATCCGTGTCTGTGTCTGTATAGTTCACTCTTCGTTTTCGACGCCGTGCGCGTGCATAGTTTTTACTGTGCATGCATGGTGTAGCCCCTGACGACGTTCAGCTTTGCTTCTTTATTTTATTGCAATGCCAATTATATGGACAGTCTTGGCTGGTTTTTTACCGCTGTTGCCGCCGCCATTCACTGTATATGTATACGTATATCTATGTATATGAAAACATATATATATATATATATATATATGAAAACTCAAACTCAAGGAAGAAAAAAAAGAAAGCCGCCCGCACTCGGCGCCCAGCTCGTCACGATGCACCAATGTGCACTTATCTTCCACACATTCTTTGCCCAGGGAACTGCGGGGGGGGGGGGGGGTAGATGCTTGTGGACGTGCGCTTATCCATCGGTAGAGAAAATCGCGTGCCTTCGAGTTTGACCGGAATGATTGCATTTAGTTGCTGGGCGCACAAAGATCACTTCGCTCGCTGGACAGGCGCCGTTTGCGAAAAGAGTGCGCTTTTCAACTACAGCAAAGTAACAACTAGGGTACTTGTTAGTTTGCACTCATATTTATACCTGTGATTGCATTTTGTGCCTCATTTTTCTTTAAACAGCGCGTTAAGTGTCGAGCCGCAAATGTTGTTTGTTCTATCTCGTTCTGTGTATGTTGTTTTCTTGCGTCATTTGTGCGTGAGCAGCGCGCTGCACGTTTCTATCTGCTTGCCGTTCTCAGCGTTACCTTCTAAGAATTGTTGTTATCGCATTCATTGCTTCGCCTTTTGACTTTATTTTAATTTCGGACGATCGTGTCTTCACCACCGAGGGGATGTCAGGTTAGGCGCTGATGGAAACTCATCGAGACCACGGTGATGATGAATCTTCAGAGGTCGACTTGTCACGAGCTTCTGTCTTGCGTCACGCCTCGAATTCGCAGGCTGGTAGCTTACGCGATTAGCCGATTAGTTCTGGCAACACAACGGCGTGTTGAATGCAATGCAATGAAAGCGATAGCGAAAAATTCTAAAGTTTCAAGACGTAAGGCTGGCAGCCAACTCTTTTGTATCCGATATCGCGGAACTCCTACACAATGCTGGTGTGAGTGAATAGGGCCGCTCTAGGGAGAATTGCTCTTTTCACACAGTCTCTTCTCATTGAAACTGCACTGATACTCGTCGAGATAGCAAGCACGCCAGCGATCTCGACCGCCCTTAAAATTCAAGTTTATTATTGCTTTTTAAGTGATTCCCCCCTCCTCCCCGCGTTGTTTCATGCTTGTTCAAGACGGGTGGTTTACTTTCTGTTTGAGCATTCGACGGCAGCTCTAATATGCGGCAGATGTTATCTTATGCACTTTTCAGGCAATAAGCATGGGCCGACTCATTTGACCTCTGCTTCAGCACGGCTCACGCGCTTGTACCCACTTGTGAAAGTTACAATGTGGGGGGCATGTTACCAATCTGGATTGTTACGACGGTATGTGGTGGCGACGGCAAATACCCACCGAGAGTGTCCATATAATTGCTATCGCTATAATAACGCAGTTTTTTACTGTAAATTAAGTGTTTTGGATTAGCTCTGCCCACAGTTCTCCTTTTGTTTAATTTGCGCTTTTATTTTCCAAATTTTCGTACTGAAGCTGCATATAACGAAATCATTTTTATAATGAATTTTTCCGGGCATTGATCAATTTTGTTATATCCAGGTTTAACTGCTGTATCGTTATTTTTAGCAATGTTTTCACAGCAGGCCAACCACCTTTTAAATTGTCAAAGAGTTCTTGAACCACTCCTGGGGCTCGTTAAGAAAGCACATCCTGCAGAAAGCAGACACTTCTATGAACAGCTCAGCCAGATCTTGCAGTTTTGCACGGCTGGGAGAGTTTCCAAGCAAGTGCAAAGTTACCATTTTGTCAAGCCCGCTCTCTTCAGACAGAGGCCCGACCTCACTGCCTTCGCTGGGCACCTGCTGTTTGATGCTGAACAACGGATAGCATGCTATTGGTCCATTAGCTGGCTTAAGTCAAGAGCAGCTTTTAGATCAGGTGCACTTCTTGCCTCAGGGTGCTACCACATCATGCTGTATAGCGTTTTAACATTACACAGTAGCAGAGTTTAAGTAACGCATTACAAGTAATCGATTACTTGCAATCAATTACATTTTTTTGGTAACGTGATTGATGACCTCTTTTAAGCTATAATGTCCTGAGTAATTCAATTGTTTTTGTAATTGATTACCAATAATCAATTAAGTTTTTTCCCAGAAAAATCACGTTATAACCAGTCTTTTACAGCAGTTCTCGTCCCGTAAATTATGTTCTCCATAAAGCCTTTTTTTAACAATGTACGTGTTTAGGCTTGCCATAATTTGTCTGTCATAAACAGAAAGGATAATCTTCATGAGCCACCACATGTCCTCTCTACATCTTGGTTCTCTTCTGATACGCTCGCAGAACACATTCGCTGATTTCTCCAGCATGGCCTGTAATAACCCTAATGGGTAAGAGATGAGTAGCAAAAAAGGGAGCTAAAGAAAAAAGAGAGGTATGAAGGAAGAGAAAGAGATAAACTTTTGGCAAAAAAAAAATTCTTCATGAGGCAAGATTTGACACTGAAAATCTTCGATTCTAAGGCGAGTATTCTAACCACTCAGCTATCCAGGTTATCTTTTTTCTTTTTTGCCTTGCATGAATACAGTTCACATAAACACTAAAATGCAAGGGAATGGCAGTACAACTACAAATGGAATAATGAACTATCAGCTGTGAGCTGACTACTTATCAAAAGTTTGGTATGTGTAACAATGGTTTCATTTGGGAAACACACTCTTGTACATCCTCCTGCTCTTTCCTTCAGCTATATGGGAATGCTGAGAGATCATAGAATAGTATTGTGTAGCAAGGAAGTGGGAAAAGGGAGTGACCATGAGAAGTAGAGATAGAACAGTGAGGAAGACGGAAAGGGGAGGCGGGTAAACCATAGTGTAGAAAGAATGAGAAAGAGATAAACTAAAAAATTTTGGGGTTTTATAGTCCCAAAACTACCATATTAGAGACGCCGTAGTGGAGGGCTCCAGAAATTTTGACCACCTGGGGTTCTTTGACATGCATCGAAATCTTAAGTATACGGGCATCAAGCATTTTCGCCTTCACCGAAAATGTGGCCGCCACAGCTAAGATTCGATCTTGCAGT
Organism: Rhipicephalus annulatus; assembly: GCA_013436015.1. Taxonomy (NCBI): domain Eukaryota; kingdom Metazoa; phylum Arthropoda; class Arachnida; order Ixodida; family Ixodidae; genus Rhipicephalus; species Rhipicephalus annulatus. The sequence continues at coordinate 955,902 of WOVY01010937.1, read as the reverse complement.
CTGTGGGTCAGTAGTCGAGCACCATAACCACCAGGTCACCATGGTAGAAAGAGAGTTAAAGAAATGCAGAGAAAGAAAGAAAAAAAGAAAGAGAGAAAGAACTAGAGTGATCTATATAGAGAAAAAAAATACAGAAAAAAGAGAGAGCAAGCAAAAAATAAAGAAAAATAAAGGTGAAAGAGGCAAAAAGAGAAAAAAATAAACAAAGAAAAATGGTTATAGAAAAACCGAAAGGAATGAATGGAATAGAAGAACGAAGAAGGAGAAAGTTTGCAAAAGATAGCAAAGCAACAAAAGCCAGGGGTGCGTAGGTGCCCATCAGCTCCACTGAGTCTTCAGCATTGCACCTCCAGTAGAAGCTGCACTAAATTTTTTGCACCTTTTCCTTGGCTTTACCACCGATGCTTTACCCAAATGCCAGCAAGAGTGAAGCACGATGCTTCGTGGAGGACATGGATACCAGCTTCGAAGCACTGCACAACTCCGAGCTGGTGCATATGGTGTTTCTACATTATAATACTGTACACACAGCGCATGAGAGAGAGTTCATTGTAGCAGCTGATCTTTTAACAAGGAAATATGGAAGAATCAGAAACTACAACTTTAAAAAACAACTGTTGAAAGTTCACTATAACACAGATTCAATATTAAGCCTTCCAGCCTTCACGCAAGCCACCAGCCTTCTCTCTACCATGCAAGCCACAGTATTTCGTTGTAGTTTGAGTAAACTTGTGTTATTGTGTTACAGCAATGAATTTAAGAGAAACTAAGGCAAAAGTGACTTATTACATTGATGTAATTGCTCAATTACTTTTCTGGGGCTTCAGGTACCTGTTGTAAACAGCTACACTTTAAAGGAAGTACAGTAGACTCTCAGTGAATGGAAATCTGTTGAACAGAATTGCTGCTTAAATGGAACAGCAGTCTCTGATATGATTGATTCAGTACTTGGGGCATTATTTCTTTTTCTAAAAGGGCCAGATGCACTTTAACTGAAACTGAGAAATATGCACTTTTTTGATACTGAAGATATGGCTAAGCGTGCTCAAACAATTTTTTGCCCATACGTTCTTCTCCCGTAAATAAATTGATGGATGCAAAACCTTATTTGAAGTCCTGAGATGCACGATTCAACGCACAGCGGGCTGCTCCCACGTTGGGACGGTCAGGCCAAGCCCAACCACCGCATCGTGGGCCCTCTCAACAGCCCACAGTTGACAACTGACATCGGGGATTATGATAGCGGATAGCCACTTGTCTTCGTTGCATTGGTCTATGCCTCGCAACGAGGGGCTAGCCAGAGCATGCGCTCTAGGCTAGCTGAATTATTGCAGTGCCTGCAAGAGTCATTAGGGTAAATGTTGGGATAAATTTATGCAATAAAGTCAGGCTTAATTAAATACAAATCCGTCTGCAGTAGCCTGAGAGTCAAAGCGTGTGTTCAATTTAACTTCATGTTAGGAAGGGGAAGGTCTCTCCTGCTGAGATCAAAGTGCTGTGTAATTTCGTTATAAGTAGTCGATTGACCTCTGTTCACCGCAACTTCGGGCCGGTGGAGGAGTTCTCCATGGTCGCGGAAAGTTAGACTTTGCGTCTTGGAGTGGGCTAGCTCGTTCAGGTTTGTGGGGCCTTCCCTGATGGATACCATATGAGCCGGGAATCACGTGGGAGCGTGTGTGGTGATGTTTTTGGCCTCAAGTATGTGATAGGCTTCTTTACACATGGCTCCAACGCTGAAGGCGCAGATGGCTGCTTTGGAGTCGCTGAATATATGTTCATATTTGTCTTCCAGAAGCAGCAAGGCAATGGCCACTTGTTCAGCCATACACGACAACGAGCATTGTGCTGAAACACCTTAAATCTATATTGCGGCTAAAATCTAGGTAGTCCAATATTGTCTATATTCTGTAGTAAAGTTTGCATTTGGCCCATATATATTGGAACATTTCATTTGTTGCATGAATTAGCCCGTGAAATAAGTATAAAATTATTCGAATGTACGGCATACCAATATTTTGCGATAATATTAACATCATCCTAGTGCTTTTGTCAGTGCAGTGCTTTGTCCCTTGGGTGCTATGGCAATTACTAGACTTGAAGAGCGAGGGTCCCTCTTGACAAAACGCAAACTATTCTTGACTGACAGCAATGTTTTCGTGTTCTTGGCATCTATTGAAGGCCTTGAGAAGTGATACAGCTCTTTTTCTTCCTTTTCTTCTTCTGAGATCGTTTTATGCCGTGCCACTTTGGATCATTTCTTCTTATTTAAGGAATAGATCAATTCCAAATAGCTTGATTTTATATGTCTTTCATTTCAAATATACAGTCTTCGAGTGAAAGAAGGGCGTGATATTGCAGTGATAAACTCCAAAATAAACACTTAGAGACAAACAAAAGTTGGCAAGTCAGGCTCTTACTCTTTATATCTGAGTTTTGCACTGCAATATCATGTCCTTCAGTAAGTGCCAACTTGTGCTAGAAAAACTAATTATGAAGCGTAAACACAATAGCAAAGTAACTAGGACACTGATGAAACACATTTGATGAAACCATTCTGGTATTCTTGGTCACAATCGTTGATGTAGCGGTGGTTTAATGAATCTCGCTCAGTTTGATTGAAACAGATGCAGTATTTAGCTCATTTTTATTAGAAACTGCCTTTTTCAGTTCTCGTTAGAATCAGGAATAGTCCCATTTCGATTCAGACTGATTGAGAAGTTAAGGATACTTGAGCATGCTATATGCTCCTGTGAAATTAAGCCCAGTTTAGGTTACTGTGTTTGGATTTTTTTTTTTTTGAGAAAGAACACCGCTTGTATTTTGCACACCTATTCATCTCTCAGTAAACAAAACTCCTGTTGAATGTAACATGTTTTTTGGCCCTTTCAGGTCCTGTTTAACGAAAGTCTACTGTAATTGTAATCAGGTGCTTATTTTCTGTAATGTGTGTAAGTCTACACAGTAGTCACACTCACACATGGGAATCATAGAGGGAAAGAGTGATCACGTTTTATCATGTGTGCTCAAGGTACGGTGTAAGAATATACAGGTGCTGACACTTTCCTCGCAACGCATTGAAAAGCGCAATTCCAGTGCGTCTAAGTAATGTTCGGGCCATTATCAGTTATCTAGCAGCTTCATCGATTCCTTATTAGATGGCACTATGTCGTGTGTTAGGTTCGTCACATAGCAAGGCGTGTGACGCGAGGAAGATGGAGACAGTTAGGAAAACAAACGGGAGTTATATTGGACGAACAAAAACTATTGCACCTACAGTACTATACGTCGTACACACGGGTGGTTCACACACAAAAGAAAAGAGTAACCAGTCTCACAGTCTGTGCCGTAGCCCGATGCCTTGAAGTGGGACCCGTTGCGTGCTCGGATGCAGTCGTCGCTTGGGTGCCAGGTTAGCATACCACTGTAGAGGGCATCACCAGGTCTAGGCGTAGCCGCACACTGTCAGCGACGTCGGCTCGGTAGACGTGGTCAGCAGCTCCGGTCTTTCGAGGGCGCTCGCCGTACCGGAGATGTCCACAGGACCACTCACCGAGAACTCGTGCTTGGCCACGCCAACACGCCGTGCCCCGAGGACGTCAATAGCTCGAGGACAGAAACCCAGCCTTTGGAACCTCGCGCGTAGTTGCGGGTTCGCCCTAGGCTCCCTTGCGTCGTCTTGCCGGCGTCCGAACGGCTTCGTTCTCCGCGAGCGTCTCCTCTTCTTTCTTCAATGGGCGCGCTGCAATGCCTCTTCATTCTTCTCATCTTCTAAATGATGTGGTGCTGTCGTCTGCTATGCTCGCATTTTTAAAGTACTACATCACATCACCCCCCACTTAAGAAAGTTCTTCCGGTAGAAGAACTTGAGGGCACTGGGGACACGTTGGTTCGCTGTCGGAAACACACACGTAAGCACCGCTGCACACTATAGCAGTTCCGAGCCCCGCACACTCGGCACATTCGGTCACAAAAGTACACACCAGGAAAACAAAAGACACAAGTCACAGAACTAAAGCGTCATGATACTTGTATCGCGCTGTAAGGTTCACATCATAAGCTATTAATACCATTGAGCATCAATTCTTCATACAGACGTTGCTCACGGAGTTGGCAAACGGCCCATGTAATCTACGCACTTCCATAAAGATGATGCTCCACCGTAACACGCAGCTGTTCACATGCTTGGCTGACGTGAAGTACACAATCGGTTTGTGGTCACTCTGTATAATGAATGTGCGTCCGAATAAGAAGATATGAAGTTTCCGGACCGACCACGTAAAAGACAGGGCCGCTCGCTCCACTGTAGAGTTAGCAGCTTCGCATGGTTGCAGTATTCCTTTCGTTGGTATGGAACGCATGGTAGCTCGTCGCTTTTGGTGTCATCCACCTGGCAAACAGCTGATGCTTCATGCGGTCGTACAGGCAGCGGTTCCTCATACTTTTTCAATAGGTTGATATGGAATATTGTGCTGCTGGTACCGAGATCTATTAAATAATCGACATCATTTCTCTTCTCAAGTACATAAAATGGTCCTTTCCACGTCAGAACCAATTTGTTGGTATCCGATGGAAGCAGAAGCAGAACTTTGTCTCCAGGGGATAATTGACGTGGTCTGGCCTTTTGGTCATAATGCTTCTTTTGTACTATCTTCGCTTTCTGAAGCTCCTCCTTTGCTAGACGGCAGGTGTCTTCAAGACGATTCCGCAGTTCGACTACGTACCCGTAGGATGTTTTTACATCATCATCAAGATGATCGGCGGCCCATATTTCTTTCAATATCGCCAGGGGACCTCTGACGTAACGGCCGTAGAGCAAGTCGAACGGGGAGAAGCCTAAGCTCGACTGGGGAACTTCGCGATAAGCGAACAGTAAGGGCGCCAGATACCGGTCCCATTTCTTCGGACACTCCTGACACATTCTTCTTATCATTTGTTTCAGGGTGCCGTTGAACCTCTCTACAAGGCCATTAGCCATGGGATGATATGGGGTTGTTGGCAATTGTTTGAAGGAGAGAAGTCGGCTTAGCTCCTTCATTAGGCGTGACGAGAATGACGTGGCTCTGTCACTGATTATCTCCCGTGGGACACCTACACGAGAAAACATCTCCAGAAGTGCCTCAGCGACTTTCTCCGTCTCGATGCTCGGCACTGCTACAGCATCGGGATAACGCGTTGCCATGTCCACCATTGTCAGTACGTACTTGTTTCCGCCCTCTGACATCGGTGATAATGGACCCACAATATCAATGGCTACTCTCTTGAAAGGGGTGTCAATTATAGGAGTGTTGCCGAGAGGTACACGACCCACCAAATGCTTGGGAATAGTTCTTTGACATATATCACACGATTTAACAAATCGTGTGATGTCTGACTGAACCCCTGGCCAGTAGAACTCTTCGAGTACCCGGTCTGTAGTTCGTTTAATTCCCTGATGGCCCGAAAGGATGCCTTCGTGGGCCATTTTCATAACAAATTCTCGGAGGCACCTTAGTACCACAAGCTGATTCACCTGCCTCTTAGAGTGAAGGGTGTACTTGCGATAGAGGATTCTGTCCTTCGTGAAGAACAATATTTTAGCAAACCTTGTCTTGACCTCTTTGTTAACGGCTTCGAAGCATTTCCGCAGGCTGCTGTCTTCCTCCTGTTTGGTTTTAAAGTCCTGTGGGCTGATGTCTAAGGGGTTAATAACTGGAGCCGGAAGTAGATGTGGATTTCCTGCCTGCCGGTTTAGTGCAGCAACTTTTGTCTTGAAATGTGTTTTCCTTGCAGTCGACATCGAAGTCTCTGCATACAAGGGTCCGTGTGCAGAACCGGATTTTGCTGCGCCAGAATACTCTTCTGCAGTGTTCTGGGTGTAAAGACGGCTCTTCCAATCGTTATCAGGATTGTGAGCATATCGAACGCCTTCCACATTTCCCAAGACAACATCATATAAAGGAGTATCCATGCAAAGGGCTCGAGTTTTTCCAGTGAAGAAAGGTGAAAAAATTTCCACGTGTGCTTCAGGCAGCTTCATCAACCGTCCATCCAAGAGGCAAATCGAGGAAAGCTTTCCAGTCAGCTTGCTATCCGCCACAAGAGACCTTCTGACAATGATTGAATCGCATCCGGTATCTCGCAGTACTGTTGCGGGATATCCTTCGAGTACACCTTCGCCCGTGGGCATCGATTTTTCCTTCAGCTTGGCTGGGTGCGTTTCTGCGCACTCCGGACTATCAGGAACACAAAGCGAAGCCTGCGGCTCTAAATTAATTATCTTGGCTCCATCTCTTTGCTGAAAAGAGCATGAGGCCTTCTCAACGCTGTTGGCCTTTTTGGAGCAGTCACCTGTTTTATGCCCAGTGCGGCGGCATTTTCCACAAAAGGGTGACTTTGTACCTGGACCCTTCGTGTTGGTCCAGCAATCAGCAGCTCTGTGACCCTTTTTGTTGCAAAGGAAACACTGCGGTCTCTCTTTGTCATCTTGCCGCTCAGACGTTCGAGTTTGACCTGGAGGCTTGCTCAGGATATCGCCTTTACATTTGCCAAGGTTAATCAACCCCTAGGCCTCCAAGTAGTGGTCTGTAGCCTCCGCAAGTTTTTCAAGGCTTTCACAGTTTCTTTCTTTAAGAAACACAACGAGTTTCTCATGGCATTGTGCGAGAAACTGCTCCGAGACAATTTTGTCTCGCAGAGCATCGTAGGTCCGGTCTGTCTTGGCCATTTCTTGCCAATGGTCAAAATAACCTAATAGACGCCCGGCAAACTGCGTGCCCGTTTCAGAATTATCTGGTTTGGCTGATCGAAACTTTGTCCGATAGCCTTCTTCTGTGAACCTAAAGCGTTGTAGTAGCGTTTTCTTCAACGTTACGTAGTCCGTGGCATGTTCTGGTGCCATCCTACCAACTACACTTAAGGCCTCTCCGGTCAAGCAAAGGCTTAGTGATAGGGCCCATTTGTCTTGCGGCCAGTCTTGACTAGTAGCGACGTGCTCAAATCACTGTATATATGCATCCAGCTCATCGCGTTGCTCGTTAAAGGCTGGGATGAGTTTATGTGGACTTCGGTAGCTCTCCGTGGTGCCTACGGGCGTACCCTCGGTAAGCTGCCCAGTAGTTGTGCTACCTGCTGTCGCACCTAACTGATGCAACTTTAACTTGAGCTCAAGAACTTCTTTCTCTGCTTGTAATCTAGCGACTGCCTCTGCCTCGGCTTCTTTCGCGGCATTTCGTTCAGCCAGACGAGCGTCACGTGCCTCTTTTTCGCGTGCGTGTTCTTGGTCCATCCATTCTTTTAGTGCTGAGCCACTTAACCCCAATTCCTTTCCGATCGCCGTCAGCTTATCTGCCTCCATCATCGACCGTCACACATACATATGCGATGTGATACTCTCCTTAGATGTAATAAGAGTAGTCCTGTCTCGCGGACGCCAGTTATGTCGTGTGTTAGGTTCATCACATAGCAAGGCGTGTGACGCGAGGAAGATGGAGACAGTTAGGAAAACAAACGGGAGTTATATTGGACGAACAAAAACTATTGCACCTACAGTACTATACGTCGTACACACGCGTGATTCACACACAAAAGAAAAGAGTAACCAGTCTCACAGTCTGTGCCGTAGCCCGATGCCTTGAAGTGGGACCCGTTGCGTGCTCGGATGCAGTCGTCGCTTGGGTGCCAGGTCAGCATACCACTGTAGAGGGCATCACCATGTCTAGGCGTGGCCGCACACTGTCAGCGACGTCGGCTCGGTAGACGTGGTCAGCAGCTCCGGTCTTTCGAGGGCGCTCGCCGTACCGGAGATGTCCACAGGACCACTCACCGAAAACTCGTGCTTGGCCACGCCGACACGCCGTGCCCCGAGGACGTCAATGGCTCGAGGACAGGAACCCGGCCTTTCGAACCTCGCGCGTAGTTGCGGGTTCGCCCTAGGCTCCCTTGCGTCGTCTTGCCGGCGTCCGAACGGCTTCGTTCTCCGCGAGCGTCTCCTCTTCTTTCTTCAATGGGCGCGCTGCAATGCCTTTTCATTCTTCTCATCTTCTAAATGATGTGGTGCTGTCGTCTGCTATGCTCGCATTTTTAAAGTACTACATCACACACTACGACAAGCGGGGTCAGCCGTCTCAGCAGCACTTTTGGCAGAAACGTACATGCTGCCGATCTTCTTGTTATCATGAGTGACCACGTTATTTTGAAGCCAGGTTTCTTTTGGTTCCCACGTGTTTAATGTTATTTTATCGATAAAGGTGACATAAAATTGCTGAGAGGTTCCCGAAATGGGCGGAGCGTGTTTTGTATGTACTGCCGTTCTGGCTATCAGACTTGTGAGGAGGGTGTGTCTTTCTTCAAAGTGCCGTCTGAAAGTGATCGTTGGCATAAATGTGTGAATTATCATAGTAACATCCACCCATGAACAACCGCATTGCTTTAGGCTGCCGCTTATGAAATACTTGCATGGTTCAAATATTTATATATTTTGCGGAACTCCATTGCTCTTGTGTGCTTGATAATGAATACTTGCGCGTTTATTTATATCGCGTCCACATGGAACAAGCGCATTATGATTCAAAGATTCCATGTGTAAAAAGCAGCGATACGCATAAAATACATTTCTGGTGTTGTAACTATCTTCTTTTGATAGAGGCATAGTAATTATTACTGGGTGTTTACGTGTCAAAACCATGATTTTATTACGAGTGATGCCATAGTCGAGAGCTCCTGACTAATTTTGACCATCCGGGGCTGTTTAACATGCACCTGCATTTAAGGACGTGGAAGTTCCTTGCATTTTTCTCCACAGCGAAATATCTTGATGGAGGAATAGCATGCTGGCTAACGCTGTTTTTCAATTGTTTTTCTTTGCATGAAAGAATGCTGTGAACAGACTAAAATACAAGTGCAGGCGAGCGGAATTAGCTTTGAGTTCTCCCCGATCGATCTGTATTGACGACCTTCACAGCCTGCACAAGGCATTTTCGTGTTAATGAATCCTTAAACCTGATGAAGCTTTATTTTTAATCTGAAATGACCAATTTCTTTCATGCTTTGAGTGTTAGTCATGCCACTAGGAACGGTAACGTTGGACAGGCAGAGGAATTTCAATGCGCCAGCGCCGCTTAGTTGGGTATGTTGGCCGCGGCGCCATCTGACGGCTAACAGCAGAGTGCGGCCGAGAGATTGAACATTATCTGGCCGCTCACCTGATCATTCTTAAACAATGGCTCAAGGTCATCACATGTCCTGACGTAACTTTCTCTTGCCATCCCTCCCGTGTACATTAACACGCTTGTCAAGAGGAGAGAAGAGAGGAAGCACTTGAAGCAAGGGACAAATACTTGTACATCCGCTTTTTCTTGACAGATTTAAGAAATGGCTGTGGCAATCGATTCATGTGGCAATAAGCTTCGATCACTGAAGTCATTTAATGATTATACTTTGAAAATGGTTCACGGCCCCTTTAAATATAAGTAATTGAAAGGTGTATGTACTATAAAATTGTGCTAACTTTGACTTATTGTACCTTGTTTCTACATATGTGTATTTTTTTTCTCACAAGGTATCTTCATGCCTTTTGGTGTTGCCTTGTTGCCATGGATGGGAGCAGCTGCTATGGCACTGTCCTCTGTTTCAGTTGTCACATCATCATTACTCCTGTACCTGTAAGCACAACTTCTTTACATGTTCTTGCTGTTTGCATTGAGAACTCATTGTGTTTTGTAATGTGTAAACACATGTAAAAGGTGCACATTTGCTGAAAGTCAATTATGATTTTATCAAAGCTCAAGTTCTCCCCGAAAATATTTTATTAGTGCAGAAAGCATCTTAAAGGCCAACTGCAACGAAATTGTGCGCACCTCAGAAATCCGATTTATAGGCAGTCTAGCTGGAGGCAATGCTGCCTGCCAAATTTCACCTTTCAAATGCAGGTGATTACCTAAGAAAAAACTTGCCAATAACGCAGTTTTTAATACCGAAGCTAGAAAAAATGACACTATTACAGCCGACCGAAAGTGACGTAAACAGGAGCTCGAGAGACCGGTCAATGCGGCTAATAGTCTGCTGTGTGCTTCGAAATATGCGCTTCGCAGCCGCGCCCCACAGTTTCTTGTTTGAATTGTAATGAAAAAGCAAACAATGTAAACATGCACCGTACAAGATATGTATGATCATAAAAGCTCGTTAAAGTGTGTACAGTCAAATCCTGCTGCAACGAAATTGATGGGATGCGTGAAAAAATTCGTTATAGTGAAATTTCATCTATATACAACAAAATTTGGTAAGATCTGATAATTATGTGACTTGCCATTTGGTCCTAGCAAGCGCATGCATTGAACTCTCGCTGATTGAGACGTGCCTGGCCACACACTGAGTGAACATGCTTTCTCACTTAAAGACCAACTCTGGCGATGTTTCGACGTCAATAGATCTTGTTGAAATTAGCTGGGTGCATACTTTTGCACATTTCCATCATTTATGCCAAATTACAGGCTTGAGAGATTCACTGATTGTTTACAAATGAATTTTAAAGATTGCCTCAAAAAGCGCACCTCGCTTGCCAAAATTATTGGCAACACTGTCTGTGTGACGATATGTTTGGCATGTTAACGGAAGTGATACAGCCGATGGCATCGCTACTTTGGCTGCTACAGTGTTTATTGTACTGGCCATAAGGCGGCGGCGGCGGTGTTTGGCACGGGTATAGCATGGGAAAGCTTTCTTCCTACCTCTGTAGTGTTTGGCTGGCGCTTCGCTGGTCTGGTTTTTACAGCTTTCATACCCCGCGCCGGCAGAACCAGTATATGGCCTCTGGTTTTTACCAAATAGTACATAATACACAGACAGGGTACCCGGCTGGGTTTCGGAATTGCACCTTTTTGTTTATTAAAAATTATTTTCAAATTTCCTGAGCATTTCAGCTATTGGGCTTGTGACAAAAGTGTCTCAGGAACATGGAAACACCATTACCTTGACATGGTTGAAAAATCGCTGGAGTCGGCCTTTAACGGCCGATCAAAATATCAAAATATACCAAATATCAAAATATACAGGAAATTTGGAGCTTAAGTCAGGATGTAGGTTGTACAAGAATTGCAATGCATAAGTTGACTTCACAGCAATGCAAGGAAGGTGACCTTGCATCAATATGCGGGTAGTTTTTTTTTTTCCTTTCACGGTCAGGCTGGCGGTTACATGCAAAAGCGGATTATACAGAAGAAAATGCGATATTCAGATGACCCTTGGAGCATGCCGAGTGTGCAGCGCCGCGAACGAGCGTGCCAAAGCTTCTCTAGAGGCCAAGTGAAAACTGCAACTGAAAGTGCTGAAGCTTTGCACTACCATGGCCATAGATTGTAGTGACATGTATCCCGAAGGAGTACGGCCACTAGCATGGGTCCGGTCTTAGCAAGCCGCAGGGCACGCGTTAACCGTCGCCATGGCGAGAACACGATACTACTCAAAGTCGCAACACCAAACGCAGTACAGCCCGTTGCATAGGCGTGACGGGAAAGCAAATAGGCTTATCCACGTCACGGGCATAAAAGTACTACAGAGGGTCCCATGAGCACGTCTCCGCGGTAAAGGTGATCCACGGAGACACCGGGACCAAGGCCCGGTTGCTCGAGTGAGGGCAAAGGCGGTCGCGTTGGCTTCGGAGGGAGACGGGTCGGCGTAACTAGGCCACGCACTAGGACACCGTACCACCCTTCGGCCGAGCATACGCAGTAGGGCAACAAAAGGTGAGCCTTCGCCTCGGGCGCGAGGCGCCGTCAGCGAAGTCCGATGAGGCCTGAGCAACGGGAGTCGACGTATGGAAAAGATTGCGTGGCTCACCGTCTGCAGTCTCGGAGAGTATCTGCCCGCTCCCGACACAGCGCTACAGTGACTAGAAGGAAAAGTGTGATGAGGGAGCCGTCGCCTGCCTACGCCGCGATGATTCACGGCCTAGGTGGCGCTCGCACCCGCTTTCATGTAGGTGCGCTGCTGGCGTAGCCATGGCAGCCGTGGGTTTTTATGAATTTTGCGTTAGCATCATTAGTTTTTACTTCCGCTGGCACTTTCAACAAGTAACTAATGCATTTATAGTTGAGTCGTTCGGTAAAAAAATTCGCTGATTGCCTAAACAATTTTGTTTTTCCCCCCTTTTTTTATGCACCCATTGTAACACAAACCTCCACACTCTCATCTCCTTTTCTTTATGACATGCACTGCGACTAAGATGAATAGCGATACTGCAAAAATTACCTTCTTACTACTTGCCAAACTTGTTATCTTGGTGGAAAGCTAAAAACACGAAAAAAAGACAAGAACGCGCATGTTTAGCAAACTAAGGCACGAACTCGCCCAAGAACAAGTTCTTGAGTTCCTCACTATTTCTTTGCAATTTCATTATTAAAGAAGTGGTGCCCCGCCGCGGTGGTCTAGTGGCTAAGGTACTCGGCTGCTGACCCGCAGGGCGCGGGTTCGAATCCCGGCTGCGGCGGCTGCATTTCCGATGGAGGCGGAAATGTTGTAGGCCCGTGTGCTCAGATTTGGGTGCACGTTAAAGAACCCCAGGTGGTCTAAATTTCCGGAGCCCTCCACTACGGCGTCTCTCATAATCATATAGTGGTTTTGGGACGTTAAACCCCACATATCAATCAAATCAATTAAAGAAGTGGTGCCTTCACATTTCCCCAGGATGCAAATACACCAAAAATCTGGTGCCATGACCCTGAAAGTGGCAGGAAAAGGATCACCAAACCGTGGGCGCATGCAACTATTTTTTCGGGCTCAGGAGTCAAAGTACCCAGGTCGACGAAGCCGTCAATTTTACCCGAGCCACCTTTCACAGCGAAATTCTCAGCCTACTTCATCTCATCGATGATGAGTTCACCGTGGCACTCAAATTCAGTCATTTTTTTCTTTTTTTTTTTTGGCAATTTCTGAAAGCACATTGCGAATAAAACCAAACGTGCTCTCGTACTGCTTCATGTACTTTTTGAGGCAGCTGCGACTTGGTAGCGCCAAGATTTTTTCTCTACGTATATGCTCATAGAGCCGTGGGCGCTTTATACGTATAATGATGCATTAAAGAAGCCAATCAGGGTTATACTGCATCCTCTTTGGAGATTTTCGTGTCGCAGCCTCAAAACACCGAATAAAAGTAGCCTTCTACTTAGGTGTAAGCTGGCCAATTTTCTTAAGGAGGGTGGATTCTTCAATCGCCTCATTTTCTTCCTTCATTTGGGAGATCACTTGCTCTAGCAGCTTCACCTTGGTTCTAAGGCGTCCCATTGCCCGAGTCTTCACTCGCAGCTTTGATGAGATATTTATTCTAGTCTTCTTCGTTTGCTTCGCTCGGCACCTTTGGTTAATTAGGAGTCTCCTCAGATACTGCACGACACGCACCATTTCTCACTCTGTCTTGATACACCTTTACACTTAATGTGGTACAGAGTATCATTCTATTGCTTCGAATTTGCGTTGGAGCACGCTAGCAGAAACTCCGCACTCAGTCCTGCTCCAGTGCAAGCACGCAGGCTGTCGACCTCTTGCAAAACAGATGCTGGATCTCTTGGCACATCAAGCGCGACCTCGACAGCCCGCACAAACACTTCATGTTTTATCACACTTTCGATGCATCTAAACACCACCATTTTCAGCGCATGAAGCAGGCTCATGTCTTTTCTAGGTAACCACACGCTGTAGGCCACGTGAAGGGTATTCTCGCTGAACACGTGCTTCGCCCACTGGTTGGTCAGAAGTGGCACATTCAGGACTTCTAGAACATGTGCAGCTGGAGCATCAACAGTAGCACAGACTTCTTCAGCCTCAACAACTTCAGAATTTGGGCAACACGTTCCGTCCATGCGACGTCTTCTTTTGGGCGACGAGGGATGTGATGCTGGCTTCTCCCGTGAACTTCCTTTCTTCGGAAGTGGCTTCGAGATGTATTTGGGCAAATTATGAAATATAGTCGGCACAGCGTTTGGCAGGAGAACCGGCCTGGTCCGATCAATGCGCACCGATTCGCCTTGTATTACATGCTCGAAATGCCGCGACACAAACTGCTGGTCAAAATGCAACTCACATACTGCTGCATTTCTCTCCAGCGGCTTGTCAGCTCTGGGTATGTTTCGTTGCCACTTCAGAAACAGCTCATTTTCTTTAGGTACGCCGAACAATGAAAGTTTTTGCTTGCAGGATTTGTAACCAGTCACGCAGCCGGGAACAAAACAGTGGCTTGGTCGCCGGCACACTTTACAAGCCTGGCCAGCGAATTGCCCCACATACTAGTGCAAACTCCTCTAGGATGCTTACAAAGCGCTGCGAAGGCAGCTAACCATGTCGACAAAGAGTTTCACACGTATTAAGCACTTTACGAACACGTCAAAGCTCAATTGATCGCTCCTGACCAAACAAATGCACGCGAGCTTAACGTGTATGTGACAGCGAGTGCCACCTAGCGGATGCATAGCTAAGCGGCGTCAGCCCTTCCCATAGACGCCGCTTGACGGTAATCACACTTCTCCTTTTAGCCACTGTAGCAGCGCGCGAAAGCTCTCGGGAGACTACACGCGCGGCGCCACAGTCAACATCCGCTACCGGGTGAGAAGGTTAAACATCACTCCACTCTCAGCGCGGCAGACAGCGAGGAGGGGAGACATGTCGGGACATGAGAACGGCAGAAAAGGCGGCAAAGCCCGCGCAAAGGCAGCGGGCTGGCCTCATTTCCCACAAGATGAACAACAGGAAAGTCGCAAGGTTTTCTGTCGTTTTATAGTTTTATTGCTTTTAATCTACAGCTCTGTTAGCTGCGCAACTTCGGATCATATTTGCGATTGATGAACACAACGATAGTGACCGCGGTTTTCTGTTAAGCGGTGGCAGAAAGCAGTAGTTTTGTTTTCAATCTGTGCGCACTGCGCTGGCTGTGTGCATGACTTGAGGACTGCGTTGTTGCTACCTTTCTTTGCATTCTTATGGCAATAAATGTTGAGTTGAGTCGATGCACAATAACTGCTCGCGTACTTTTGTGGTAGACCATGATGACGTTTGACATGATCGCATTTGTGTTCGCAGCGGTTGCGGCAGAATGCAGTTATGCTGGGACTAGATACGCGCTGCTCGGGTGTGAGCCTTCATGACGCCATGGTTGTCATTCACGATCGCTGGGCTAGTGACGACGACTGGTAGTTTTGTTTTGAGCACGACATCAAAAACATGAGCGTTCTTGAATGATTCTGCATGGCCTGCACGTGCATCAAACCCACCGGCAGCATTATGGTGGATGGGCGATCTGTCGCCGAGCATATCAATGGCGATAACTTTGGCGGGATGTGCGTGTGGTGACAGAAAGCGTGTCTCCAATGAAGACACGGTTGTTGCGATGTGGCCGTGCGCTCTGGACGTCACGAGCCATCGAGGAATGACTGAGTTAATAGCTGAATTTCGTGGCAATCCTGGCAATCAGTGGCTGGCCGCGTGACACCTACCGTTTTGTCCTGCTGTCTTGGCGAACTCGCTGTTTCAGAATATATGTGGCTTGCTTATGCTTCGGATATCCTCGCTTCGTTGATAACTACGAATGATAAGACGGTGTTGTTTTCAATACCGATGCTTGGTTTCGCAGACTCTCATGTCTACCAAAAGCGTCCCTGCATTTCTGTAAATAATTGTCTGACTGCACCCAAAACAATCACATTGAACCTAATGTAGTACAATCCATTTGTCGAAATACGTTTGTGTGCTTGAATTGCTTTGAACCGAGTATGAAGCATTTTTGTCGAACTTTGCTGCTTTGACTACTCGCAACTATAAGTGAGTGGATCAGCTTTTGGAGCTTTGATTACACGCTCATCGATGGCACTGCTAGTCTAGCGCTAGCGCTTCGTGGAGCATCGTTTTACAGGTTTTGTTTCTGAAGTGGTGTTACTCTGTAACTTCGCGAGCAAAACAAGCTAATGCAAGCAATTTATGCTATTCTAAAGCTGTCTAATATGAATACATGTTGTCACCGGCGCTTCTCCCAACTGCGGTCGAGGCTTCCCGCTGTTCTGTTTGTAATGGCCGAATATTGAAGGCAGCATTCTTTTCAGTTTTAACAGTACTTCTCTTGAGAGGCCGATCGTGTTTATATTCGTCATCTTTGAAGTGCGCTGCATAAAGCACCATGCTACCTCCTATTCCCTTTGCCTCACTCTGATAACCCGCAGCTTTTGGAGCTTCAGGTATTTTGGAAAAGCATGAAAGCTATTCCCAACCGTAACATATGTTCTAGCAGCCTACGGCGTTGCATTTTGTACTACAAAAGAGTTCGTTCCTCTGAATTATCCACTCGTTGAGGCGCGTCATGCAGAAAAGGAACGGATACGGCTGCAGGTGGCTCTGCTCACTAGCGGTGGTCAGGTGCAATTGACATCATTTCCGTTTGTGTCCGATTTGCCGGGCACTCTGCTAGAGCTTTGCGTTGTCTGCTAGCTGACAATTACAGCACCAATTACAAATGAATTATGCAATTCCAAAATTTCTCACTGTCATTATCATTGCTTACTTAGCATATCTGAGCCAATTCTGCCCAAGTCAAATTTTGTTGCAGTTGGCCTTTAAGGAGGGACATGCTTTTGTTAACTACCTTTCTTGTTGTTGATTGCACCTTGATGAAAATTGGCACAGACACTAAGAATGGCCTCACAGCGCTTCCATGAAAATTTCGAGGCGATACCACAAAAACTTGAATTTCTTCATCGAACCTCTTGGAAGGGCTGGAGGATTTTTAAAATGGCGTAAATTGTCGGTAATTACTGTACACATAGACAAATGTATGCTGAAGGGGATAGCCTTTTTCAATATAATGTTTTGCAACATTAAAACCTGTAGGTCATGTTTTCTCCAGCGACACTGCAATGTGCACATTTGCCCTACAAACAAGAAGTTCTACGAAAACTTTTTGAAGGACTGCAATGAAATAATAAGAAATAAGATTACAGCCTCCTCAAGCACAGTTGGAGGAGCGTTACAAAACAAATAAAGTTAAGTCCTCTGAAGTGGTTGCCAAGATATCTGCTCCACGAGCTAAGCATAATGCCAAAAAAAAAAAAAAACAGGATTGAGAAAACTGCGTTCAATGTTTCACCTTCTAGTTCTAAAACATTTAAAATTGTGATCTTTCGTTTGTCTGGTGATATTTGACTAGTCACACCTGAGGCCTCTCCCCAGTGTGCTTTTTTTGCCCCCCCCCCCCTTTTGTTTTCATAACCTCCTTTTTTGATCTACAAAGGACAAGTATGGATTTCAAACCAAGTTCTTTGCATGAAGAAGTGGTGTGATAGGCTTGTCAGATAGATTGGTATTGAATAAGGCCATATAATGAAATGATTACAGATCTTTCTTGATCACAAATAATCACTGAACAATTTTTATATAGAGAGAGGTTTATTGCATCAGAAAATTGCTCACACCATGACATCCTATGCCTTTTTTTCCAAATAACAAACAGTTGTGGGCAGCAAACTAGTAGCACAGGAATTTTTTAGCAGTTTATTTAATGACGCGAGTTGGGCAGATAAAAAGTTGTACCCCTGCTTTATAGACGCTCGCGGTGGTACCAAGCATGGCTCCAAGCACGTCTAAATTGCGTCACTAAAGCTTATAGACCGCGCTCCTTATGACCGTGAAGTGCATGGCTGCAGAGACAGTGCAGCCAGCACGTGATGTACTAGTCAGCAGCATTCGGCAACGATGCGTGTAATGTGCACCTAAGATGACAAAAAATTTGCGCACACTGTTCTTAGTATCACATTTTTGAGTGCCGGTGCACAAAACTCCAAGCCGCTGTTCCGAGCAGTCCTTGGCAGTAGAAAGAGAAGGGGTCAGGTCAAACCCCTCCTCCCGCCACTACACCCACCTTTTTTTTTTCGTCGCTTTACGCTGACATGATTTAGAAACTATGCGGTCATTCTACAATATGATCCTTGGGTACTTTTACAGTGAATAATGTCTGGTGTTTGTCAAGGCTTTGGCACTCTGTGAGATTTTAAGCAGGAATCTCTACCGCAAGCGTTTTAAGTTGGCTCAGCGACGGGATTAATGCTGCAGTGGTGGTCATACTTGTAGCTGCCGGAACAGATCTCGCCAGAGTCGATCACAATGATGATTTTCACTAGGCAGAGATTTGTTAGATTTGTTTTAATGGTAAAAGCCACTGTTCCAAGGTCTGATAGGCCAAGTTCAAGCATACTACACTGTAAATCTTTGTACATGTGCTAAGATATACTCAAGCCAGAAAATAACATTTCTATTGAACCTTCGCACGTTCTGCTAGCATCTGAACACATACAAACATGTGCACGTGTGCGACAGAAAATGCAGCTCATCGACCAAACTTCGATTGTATGTGAGTGTAAAATATATTGATACAGGTCTTTTCTAGGCCCTAACGGCTAAAGGCACTCCGAAGTGTTGTGTGATGACGAAGGTGCACCACAGGCGAACATGCAGGCCAATCAAAACTGTAGAAAGGTGTACTAAGATACTCATCACGTAACTTAAGCTGATAAATAAAAAGATGGTGATCATAAACCCAAAGCAGCACAATGAGAAATGCAGTGTGGGCAGCTGTAGTTATCACAAGTTTTATTGTTCAAGAGTGTGGCAAACAGTACAAGAATAAGGAAGATAAAGCAAGAAAAACATACGACAAATTAAAGACATGATTAGAAGGGCACACCGAGCAATTTCAGCAACTAGCGACATAACATACAAGAAGAAATTCACAGAGTGAGGAAACATGCATGGACATGTCATCATGCAAAGTTAAGAATATACATAGTAACCATAATTTTTTACAAGAAATGAAATAAATTCTGTGCTAGCAATGCTTTACGCAGCAAACAGACACATCACATAGTGGAATACTGTTGGTTATCTTTTTTCAATTGACGCGAAGATTATCCTTCGCATTACATGTCATATAATAAGCCACATATGTTACCCGAAATTTGCGAGAATGGTTACATGCAAACTTGTGTTGTTGCATTGCCATTCACACCTTTTGTATCCGCGAACAGTGTCTGCAAGTGAAAGGTGGATCTAAAAGCAAGGAGTAGGCAATGGGAGAGAACGGAATCACTCTGCCATGGTGTGGAAGTGATTTTCAGCAATATATCTCAATCAGTTGAACTTGCGCCCTTACAGCTAGATGAAAAGTAGCGCATAGTGATTTTACCAAGACAGTTTTTTTTTACTAACCGTCACAGTGGCCCTGTAGTTATGGCACTTCCCTATTGCTGATCCACAGGTCGGGCAATCGAATCCCTGTCGCATTTTCAATGTAGGCGAAAATGCTCGGGCCTGTGCATGTTAAAACCCAAAGTGGTAAAATTTCCGGAGCGCCCCTCTGCGGTTCCGGAGCCCTCCACTACGGCGTCTCTCATAATCATATGGTGGTTTTTAAACGTTAAACCCCACATATCAATCAATCAAGTCAGCCCCACTACGGCGTCTCTCATAATCGTATTGTGTTTCTCATAATCATCTCTCATAGTCACCTTGTCGCCCACAGATCACAGATATGGTGGAGATTAATTTTTTTTCAGATTAATTTTTTTTGTGCTTGCGCTGATGACTCTATCTTTTCAGCAATTGACTTGCCTTTGAATGCTTCTATAAAATTTATCACGTATTGAGCAGCAGTCTTGTGGTAGTCATACTCACTGTGGCTTTTAAAATTTTCGAGTGTATTCTCCAACGTGTGAACGTAGAGAGGACCAAGGCACCAAGAATTTGGTGAGTCCCCTTGACTGAACTTTCTTTTCCAAAAAGCACACGTCTCGCAGAGAGCTCCCTCCTGAAATTTGGAATATACCAGCCAGGAAAACATTTTTTGCCAGTGAGGTGGAACTTCAGTTTGCGCGTACTAACTGAGGGAAGGCTGTAGTTAGTGTCTGGTTTCCATGGTGTCATTAGCAAATGTCGTCTACTCTCGTTGTCCTGCAACTCCTGGCATCTTGGCCCGTTAAACAGGTAAAGACCAATGTTATTGTCGGGAATTGTGGTTTCCATGCATGGATCATGCTCCGATCAGTTTCAGGAGTTATTTCGTCACACTAGTCATATTCAGGCACTGCAGAGCTACAACTGAGAAGTGTTTCTTCAGCTGCCGTAGCCTTTTTGCCAGTTGTCGAGTATGCACTGGGGCAAGCATTACATTTCGAGAAATAATCATCAAGCATTTATCTTATGGCGTTTGAGCACGGCCATCAAGTCGCTGATTGACATAGAACATGAACTACCCAGCAATAAGTGTAGGCAGCGTATTTCAATGGGGTGACTTCGCATTGCTAGGAAGCAACGCGCACAGCAAAGTTCGGCAGTTACACCGAATGCGAGAAGTGAGGACTTTAGCCATGATAGATGCCAGCTGGTAAAGTTCCGCCCTAAACACTAGTGCTCATTTCTCCCCTGGCGGAAAGATTCGCGGGTATACATTTAGTCTACTTCCCTTTAGGTGCCGGTAAGGTCGTGTTCGCACAGTATCTTGCTTTGCGCGTGAAACATCTCACGTTTGTGATTGCGCCCATACGGAAGGCTGGTAGTTTCTGTCGCGTTGTGATAAAACACCACGAACGTGAATGAACGTGAAGGAGTTGATGACAGCCGTGAAATTCCAGCGACTCGCATCAGAATGTCCGAAACAGGCAACTGGCGGGCATGGATGGTACACATTACAGCGTAAGTAAACTCATGTTGCATGCACTGGCAGTTCTCGTTGGAATTCACGCCTTCTGAGAAATCGTTTATGGTGCACTATGCTTTGAAAAAGATCGGAGTTCATTCCTTCATCACTATTGAACTGATCACACGAGATTTTGTGCGGTACGAGGCTACTTCTGATCGCGCCGGTGTAAGTGCTGTAAACATGAATGCAGGTACTGGTTAGAACAGTGTATACATGGCATATCTACGCTGCACAGTAAAATATTCTGTACTCTTCTGAATCTGTTGACGTAAAGGAAAATGACGGCTGCACGCTTGCAAACAACGGAAGAAACCTTGCGGAAGACCCCCCTGTCGTTTTAGGGAGCAAAGCGACCAAAGCTAAGAAAAGAAAAAAATTTGACATCATTACGCATTTTTGTACGTACTTAAGTTTTTAGTTCATATACGCAGCAAACAAGCTATTTTTATGCGAGTAGGTATAGTCTGTTTCCAGGTGAATTTTCGATTGAAACAAAGTGAACACTTCTCAACAATGATTATCTTGCCCTCGCAGATTGCACGATAAAACCTCTACGATTGGAGCACTTCATTAAGATCAAAAGTCACAGTACAACTCTAATATGTCAACCAAGGTTGCGAGAAAGTCAGCCCAAAAACTAACGTGTGTGAAATTGTGTTGCGAACTTGCAGCATAACTACAAAATAAATTAATTATTGTGTATTGCAAGCATACTTGGATGTGCGCAGTGAAGTAAAAAAAGTTGGTAAAGCTATCACTGCGTCAAGACTGCTTGACGTGTCAAGTTTAACATAAAAGTCATTCCCATAGGCGTGCATTCACAAACATTCACAGTAAGAAATTCGTTCAGCAAAGTAGGCAAAACCGAAATGTAGTTATGAATTGTTGTGACTGGCGCCAGAGCTCATGAAGGAGTGGCGCTCTTTTAATCCTCAAACAAGTAGCCGAAACAACTGGCTGCTATGCCCGCCAGTTATTGTCCCTCCTAGATGGAGGGCGAGGCGTCGTGTGGCCACAGCGCCGTAAGCGGTTCGGGAGACGACAACGAGTACAGCATGTTCCTTGGAAGAGACCGCGGCGACCGCCGCAAATGGCCTCGCTAATTAAGCGAGCAGTTCGGCGGACCCTTTGATGTATGCTGTCATGAGCTTGGGACCCCTTGACCAGCGGCACACACACGACGAGGAAGAGCCCCGCTGGCGCCACCTTGGACTGCAGAGTCACGCCTCAATGTTGGACGAGAACGTGGGTCGTGCATGTTTGTCCCCCTCGCCAGTTGTGTGTGATCTGTGATTGGACAGTACCATCTGCACGTGTTCCCTGATATAGGGATCTGGGGAGAACATACCCTTTATAATGAGCCACCCAGCTCATTCGAAGGAGCGCCATGTAGAAGCAACGCCAGTTTCGAGAGCTCGCCATGTAAGAAAGAGCTCGTCATGTACGAGATCTCACAATGTACATAATGTAAATAAACCCTCTTCAAGTCGCTCTTCCTCCTGCCTCGACAACTTTATCCCGGACCTTCGGTGCCCGAAAACCCCAGTCGCAACAACGGGTTGTCAGCATTGGGATATGACTCAGTGACGAAGAACGACATAGACCGGAGGTCAGCCGAAAGCCCTGGAATTCGGCGGGATGGCGCTGTGTACCACAACCACACGTAATGGGGTGAGTGCCTGGCTTTGTGCTTGAGATGTATCGAGTCTTTTAGCATAGACCTGTTAAAAGATAGATATAGCCAACAACTGCCTGGCCTCTGTGGTTGTTATCTCGGCACAGAGCAGCACTGGATGTTTATCTGAGCAAGTAGGTTAATGAAAAGAAGCTTAGGTAATTCAATAGGAACAAGTGTTAAATTTTGCGGGAGTCTAAGGGTACGCTGTGGGAAAATTGGGGATGTTGTAAAAATCAGTAGAGTGAAAAAGAAACAGGTTAGAGAGAGAGGTTGGCCGCGTAGTGCTACTTGTGTGCTTAAGCTTGTGGTATCCGCTGTGGGATTTGCCAGGCTTCAATTTCTCCAGACCCAGAATTGAAACGCTGGTGGGTTTGTGTTTCGTCACAGCTGAGCCAAAGCAAAGCAGTAGTCATGGACCTCAGGAAATCGATAGGAGAGAACCTGCTGAACCTGTGTTGGGATCTTGACCTAAACTTTAGCAACGATATGCTTGCATCTCAACTCCGTGAAGTAATTCTTGAAAGCAAAATTAAAATACGGAAATTAAGCACTTCAGGAATATGTATTTATTAGATCAGGAAGAGAAGATCGATTGCAGAAAGGAAGAACATAGGAAGAAGATGCAGGAATTAGATGAGGAGTTAGAAAAGATGCATTGCAAGGGGGTGGCATTACAGCAAAAAGGCCAGACATCTGGAGATGTAGCGCACGAATGGTGCGATGTAGTGGCGGTGCCATTTAAGGCCGAAGAGAAGGCTACAGGCCGGACATTTGCAGATGTAGCGCACAAACGGTGCGATGTAGTGGCGGTGCCATTTGAGGCCGAAGAGAAGGCTAGTACATGTAAGGGACATGGTTGAGATTCGAACCCGTTCCGAAGGAAAAGAGCTTGCGATCGAAGAAGGGTGTGAGGGTTCCGTGGTTGTGGAAACGGAGTTAAGATTAGCAGAGCATTCCATGAGAATGGAACCTTGCAGCCCTATAGACGATGTTGATGAGCGTCAGAGGCGGACGAAAGGCTCCAAAGTTGGCACCAAGGAGTGTGCCAAACAGAGAAAGCGTCCAAAAAGCGGAAGCGCGGCAAAGCTCGCGATCAGCGCGGCGCGTTTGCCGAGGACCTTCAAACGGCGTGGCGGATTCGCGAGAAAAGGCCCAATGTCTTGCTCGAATCCCATGCGTCTCGAATACTCGAATCCCATGCGTCTGAGCGGCCGGATAGTAAGGAAAAGAAAACCGCCATCTACGCGGCTGCGGTCTAACGATGAACTGATAGGCGATCATCAGGACTGTGCGTGCGAGACAGCGGAGGAGCATATTGATGATGAATGTCAGAGTGGGTCGAAAGGCTCCTAAGTCTGCACAAAGGAGCGTGCACATGGAAGAAAGCGTCCGAAGGGCAACAGTAAGGGAAAGCTCGCGATGAGCATAACGCGTTTGAGTAAGGGCTTCAAACGGCGGAGTGAAATCGCGAGAAAAGTGCCGTTGTCATCTCTGGCGGGTCTGTATCGTATGCGTCTGAGCCGCCGGAAAAGAAAAGCGCATCGTACGCGGCAGTGTTCGAACGATAAATTGCTAGGCAATCATCAGGACAGTCTGCGCCAAAGATCCAAGAAGCATGTGGGTGCTGATGAGCATCAGAGGTGGGCGAAAGGCTCCGTAAATGGCACCGAAAAGAGTGCGAAACAGAAAAATAGTCCTAAAGACAAGCAGGTGAAAATCGTGACGCGTTTGAGTAATGTGTTCAAATGACAGAGCGAAATTTCGAGAAAGTTGCCGTTTCACAAGCGTCCGAGCGGCCGAGGAGCAAAGAAAAGAGAAACACATTGTGCGCGTAAGCGGTCGAAGGGCAGGGGACCCTTCTGTTGTTCTCGCGGCGCATTGGACGAGGCGCGCAACACAGAGCTCGGTCGTTTTCGCGAAGTGGCGGGAAGGAACGACGGCAAATCTGTTTTGAGAAACGTCGTGGGGTTCGGTAACAAAGGGATTTACCTTTACGCGTATTGTACACCCTGCTTGACGAGAAAAGCTTTCCGGGCGCGACCGCCACGAGTTAGACTCAAAGTTGTTGAGAACAGTTGTTAGCTTTTCAGAGATATTGACTCAGGACTGTTGAAAGGGACGTTATGTTTGTTTTCTTTAGCGCTCTATCGTTTTGGTAGCCTATATGCGTTTTATATATGTCTATCGGAAAGATCATGATACGCATTAGAGCGAGTTGCAGGGCTTAAGACATGAGCTACTTCAAAATAAGGTGACGGCAGCTGACGAAAAAGTGTATGGCGTTTCCTTTGCGTGTCATGCATAGACACAGGGAAATGACATATTAGTGTACCACTAGTTGAATAGTGACTACATTGCAGTTGAGATCGAAGCCGTAGAGAAGAGTCTATCACCTATGGGGAAAACGGCAGGTTCCAGAATGAACTGAGTTTGACAACTGCGAATGTTGCTACGTTAATAGAAGAGGCTGACAAAGGCCCCACTGAGTACAACGTGGTGCTGTGCCAGGATAAATCTAGCGAAACAGCTAAGATAGCTTTAGAACATGTGGCACAGACACAGCGAGGCTGACCCGACGGCGAATCTTACATGTGGGGTCCCAGAAGATCTCAGCCCGCTAGGTAGGAATGCCATCTTCGGAGGAGCAGAGTGTACAGAAGACGCGAGCGAGAGGCTCAGAAATGACCCTTAGAAGAAGCGTAGACGGAAGCGGCGTCGTAAAGCAAAGAATACGACAAAGAGCACAGCCCGCTTGTAAAAAGTTAGTAAACGTTCGAGGGCAGTTTACAGAATTAGGCATTTGTCGTCGGCGCCGGAGTTGCTTCGTATGCGTCTGAGCCGCTGGACAAAACGAAAAAAAAATTACCCGCAGCTTCCCTCGGGGGAACACTGAGGAGGATGCGGAAGCGGTTCCGCCAACAGTTTGGCCGGCGCTGGTCGAAGGGACGTCGATCATTCTGTTTGTGGATTCGTTGGCATTCATTTCACGGCGACTTCGGACGTCGACGCGCCGTACAAACCAACGGACGAGCGGCAACTGAGCGAGCGAGCGCCGACCTTGAGTATATATACAGCGCGACGGCGCATGCGCTGTCAGCTGTCTAGTGTTCTCGAAGGAGAAGCGCGCGCGCGGCACAGATGGCGACGGCGCGACGGCGCATGCGCTGTCAGCTGTCGAATGTTCTCGAAGGAGAAGCGCGCGCGGCACAGATGGTGGGCGACGGCGCGACGGCGCATGCGCGCGCGTCAGCTGTCGAATGTTCGAGAAGCGGCGCGGACGGCGCACTACAAGGCGCGAGTATAAGATGCTTCCGCATCTAAAAGAAAAAGCACGTTGGGTGAAAAGGCAAACGGAAGGAAGGGGACGGTCAGCCTTTCGTCGCTCTGTCGACGGCATGTTTGATGGGCCGCAGGAGTGTGAAGTCCATGGCTTGCTAATAACAACTGAGCGAGAGTAAGAGCTCTGGTTGCCAGCGAGGAGCTTTGCGGGGTCGGAGGCGAAGCGAATGAGTTTTGCCAATGTTCCATTTCCCGTTCGCCAAGAAAGACCCACAGGACGCAACACCGCGCGTTTGTCTGAGAAGGGAGTAGACAGCCATAGGCTTTTGACGATTTTCACTAGTAAATTCATTTTGTTTTGAAATTTCCTTTGACGGTTTAAGCTTGTTTTGTGTTTTAGAAAGTGTTCTGCAAGTATGTTGGCTACTAGATAGTGTTAAGGTAAACCATTTTTCGTTTTGTTCATTTCTTAGGCGTTGTACATTTTCTGAAGGAACCGTTGTGCAATTGCATAGACGACACGCATAGGAGTCTGCATCATGATAGATTCGTGTAAATGAGCAGGGGTGATGTTATGAACGAAGTACGACTGAGCACAGAGACGCAAAGATATTTATTGCGAGTTTTTTTTCAGGGTTCATGCGAAAAGTTTCCTTTCTTAAGGTAATGTTTTGTTCGCATGTGTCCGGTGTGGACAAAAAAAAGTTAGTTCATGAGTTTATGGATATGCTTTCTGAGAGTAGTAACCGCAAAAGGAAGAAAATTTGTAGTTTATCCACGCATTTGCAGACGTAGATGTTCCTCATGCAGGTGGAGCATGACAGTTGCCTCTTCGTCAGCTCTGAGGGAACTGATGACTAGCTTTGGTGGCACAAAATTTTGGGAACTAAAAGATAGAGTGAAGCAAAAAGCTCTACTTTATGAGTATGAGGCCTGGTAGGCTACAACGGATTACTCACGCTAGCACACAGGTATGCCACGGGGAACGCATTACTTGAGAGTTAGTTTATTTGAAAGCAGTTAATGGGAAAATTATTCTCGAATTGGGATTGGGAGTTTTGGCGAAAGCTTAGAGAAACGTTCCAATTGCTGCTTTGTGCTTGGTAATACTACTTAAGGAAGCTTGTTTTGGAGAATTGTTAGGACTCGATGTGTCTCAGTGCGGGCAGGGTGCTCTCCCGTGCCTGTGGTGGTGTGTATGAATGCTTTTCCTAGAAGATAGCCACAAGGAACGAGCGGGAAAGAGTCCTTGGCTGGGCGTCATCGGCAGTGGCCTGGAAGACGGCACCACGCTACGACACTTGCAACCTGTGCAGCTGGCCACTCTAAGGTCGAACCTCCCGCCGGCGGATGAGCTGTTGTGACTGGCGCCAGAGCTCACGAGGGAGCGGCGCTCTTTCAATCCTCAAACAAGTAGCCGAAACAACCGGCTGCCTATGCCCACCAGTTATTGTCCCTCCTAGATGGAGGGCGAGGCGTCGTGTCGCCACAACGCCGTTAGCAGTTCGGGAGGCGAGAATGAGTACAGCATCTTCTTTGGAAGAGACCGCGGCGGCCGCCGCAAATGGCCTCGCCAATTAAGCGAGCAGTTCGGCGGACCCTTTGATGTATGCTGTCATGAGCTTGGGACCCCTTGACCAGCGGCACACATACGACGAGGAAGAGCCCTGCTGGCGCCACCTTGGACTGCAGAGTCACGCCTCAATGTTGGACGAGAACATGGGCCGTGCATGCTCGTCCCCCTCGCCAGTTGTGTGTGATCTGTGATTGGACAGTACCATCTGCACGTGTTCCCTGATCTAGGGATCTGGGGAAAACATACCCTTTATAATGAGCCACCCAGCTCATTCGAAGGAGCGCCATGTAGAGGAACGCCAGATTCGAGAGCTCGCCATGTAAGAAAGAGCTCGTCATGTACGAGAACTCACAATGTACATAATGTAAATAAGCCCTCTTCAAGTCTCTCTTCCTTCTGCCTCAACAACTTCATCCCGGACCTCCGGTGCCCGAAAACCCCGATCGCAACAGAATGTACAAAAACATGCTGCATATACCTCTCATTCACGTTGTAAGCAGAAATGTCCTTGACTTGTCAAACATGCCTCGGACGAGGACTACGCCATCTAGGCTTAACTTAACAATTAATGATGTCTTCTCTAATCGGGCAGATGATTGCAATGATGAGTTTTTGAAGACTAGTCCATTCAATGGTGGGATAAGAGGCCGTTCCTACAAACGGCCGCCGTACCTGTCGCTTATTTTACTGCGGTTACTTTACATTTACTTTCTTCACAAGCATATGTATGTAGAGAATGGGGGGTAAAGTCTCATCACTTTGATATACATGTACACAATCTGCTCAAACTACTACCGATGGTCACGTCACACAGGAACGCTGATAACAGTGACCCCTACCCTCCCCCGAAAAAATTTATGGCTACACTCCTGCCACTGCCGATGCGTAAAATGCCCATCCGCAGTTCCGAGGAGCCAGCGTGCGGTGTGCTTCATTGCTTGCGAAGAAGCACATTGCCATGAGTGCGCTAGCGCGTTGTTCTTGCCCGCAAAGTTTGAGATTCGTCTCAGTGTCAGCGGAGGCAAGCCTAAAGACGACTTCGATGGCGCGCTACGTGGTCTACGAGCACGGCACACGTAAGTAAGTAATCTGATCGAGCATCTGCTTACAGCTCTTAACTAAAGCGTAATTATATCCTAAGTCATCATCGAACTGGAAACATGTCACGAAGTAGTGATGTCTTTCTCGCGACGCACAAGCAGCAGACGACAATCTCTTGGAGCGAGTATCGGACCAATGCCTAGGCAAGCTAGGGCAACATGGGAGATGCGGCCATACAGAGGCCTTGTAACGTCCCTGAAGTATTTGCTTTTTGTGCGGTTCTTTCTGTATGGAGAAGCTAGTGTTAGCGGAAAATTTAGACGTGGAAACATGCTCTTTTCGACAAGCCCAAGAAGCCGGCCCCTGGCTGCACCATTGCGAAGATATAATTTTTTGAAAGTCGCTGTCCTTTCGCAATTTCCAGAATGATTTTGGCCGTCTAGAAGGGCGAAACCAATTTTTCAAAGCACTCCTGCACAGTTTTCAGTGCAGATATTTTGTAATCAGATAGAAAAAAGGTTCCAGAAACTGAATACTTGATTTTAAAAAAATTGATTTTCTAGCCATTTTTTTAAATACGAAAGACACGTTCCCACCTAACGATGCACTTGAAGAAGGCAAAAAGACTTAAATTTTTGTTGTTGCTCTTTTTTTCTACTAAAGCCCATGCACACATTTTTTGTAGTAAAAGAGAAACACTGAGAATGGAGGGAAGGTACAGCATAACAGCATATTTTGGTGCACCTTTGTTTGGGTGCATTTATTACTTTTTTTTTATTAAGCTGCCCTTCGCTATGAAAGCTTTGTCTCCCTTAAGTAGTTGTTTGCAACACCTGTTTCTTTTGGTAATTTTTTACCATGCCATGTAATAGGTGCCTCTGCTAATTTGGATTAAGACTTAAAAAAAAAAATACAAGAGTTCTAGCAAACTGTGCAAGCTGTGTATTAGCAGTAGTTGTGTGTATTTACAGGTATTTATTTCATCACTGAGTAACAATTAATAATTTTGAATTGGTCAAATTGTCAGCCATTGCTTGAATTGCCAAATGTAAATTATAAAGTTATATTCTTGGAATCAAGCATTTATTTTGGGCTGAAATCGGCCTGGTCATAAATACTTAGATTGTGGAATAAGTGCACGCTTGCACATCGCTATTCAAGCTCTTCCCATCAAACCAGGTTGAATAGAGGGCTGCATTGCACTGCACAGGGCTTCAAAATGTAGAATGGGTTGATAGTCTGCAATCTAATGTAACTGGTGGTGATGCCTATGTCAGTATTTGCTGACGCATCAGTATTGTCTCAAGCGGCACTCAATGTAGCTTTAAAAGAGCACCGACACAAAAATTTTCATCTCATTCTTCCTGTTGTCACCCACTTATCACAGGTGGAAAGCGAAAGCTCATTTGCTTGAGTGTGCAAGCGTTCATTCTTTTGAGATGGTTTTATAGCACTCAAATGTAGGAAGCACTGTATGAGACGGGACCGTCAGTTTCGGAGAGCGCTGAGTGAGGTGGGACCCAGAGTGGTTTTTGTGATAGCTGGTGTGTGAGCACATAAAACCGCTAGCACATGAGCATCGCATTCACAACTTTTTTCAATAAAGCTTTCCTGGGTGCTACTATAATTCCCTCTTAAGTGTTGTAAATATGTGTGACCGCCCTAGAAATGCACTGCCGAGGCATGAACATCAGCCTTTATACCCCTGTGCAAGTCTGCCCTCTCTTTCCAGAGGTCTGCTAGGAGAGAGCGCTCACAGGCATTGTTGCAGCCAACACAAACTCATTATTCTGAAGGTAGTTGGCTGTTTACGCAAAAACCCGACTTGTTTTGCATGCAGTGGTGCAACACGCACTTGAAAACTGATTTTAATTATTTTCTAGGCTATATTATACATTGATATTTCATAGATAATGTGTGTGTGCCCATTAAAATCTATCCAGCAAGTTATCTTTCAAAATGTGTCAGTACAGAATAACTAGAGTCAGTAACACTCAGTGGTCATATAACCCTATCAAAATGCTTTTAAGGGGCCTGATCCTGAACAAGATTTGTATGCATATTTTCAAAAAAAGAACATCCCGTGTTATCTACACAATGAGAAAAGCACTCCAATGCATTGTCATAAATGCCCCAACTCTGTTTCCCTGCTTTAAAGTCTCACTTCTGTGGTGCCTGTACATTGCAGAATGCCAAAACTGGTAGGGCATTGTTGATGGTGTTGTCACTTTTGTCAAATGCATCACTCCAGTACCAACATCAACCAAGGAACCTGCCATGTTTGCTTTGATGGTTAGGGCCATAGGCGTAAAGGTGGTGCCAGGATTTCTTTTCTGGGTGGCACCCACGAGAAGGGAGTTCCTTCAAAGGGGCAGGGAGGCTGGGAACGTAGTATGCCTTGTGTTTTCACTATGCTTGCTCTTGGGTAGGGTGCAAAAGGGGGCAAAAGAGGGCAGGCAGCATTCTTGAGGGGGCCCCAGCCCCCCCATACCTCCCACTGGCACTGCCCCTGCATAGAGGCTGAAAGTGGCGCTGCCATTGATACTAGTCGCATGTGTACTCAAAACAACCGTAATCAAAACAGGCCTCTACTATAGTGAAAAGAGCAAGTAGAAAATTTATGCAACTTGTGCCTCTAGTACTGTAACTGAAGCCTCATCGATTTTTTTTTATTCCAACGACTTACCCTTGAGGCATAATATTTTGTGTGTGTGTGTGTGTGTTTAAATGTGCGCCATTAGGCCGGTGTTGTGTATGAAGTTGAATAGTGTCTTGTGGAATGTATTGTCTAGTATCCAGCGATCATGACTGGTTGTGTTGCTGTAGCGAAGACCGCTTTGCAAGAGGTAACGGGAGCATTCAGACTGTAACCCTTGCCATGTCCATATAAGATGGTATGCATCTGCTTGCATCACTGGAGTGGTACAGTACGGACCCATATCACCAACTGGCAAATGCGACCAGTTCCACGATAGTATAACAGCTAGTGTAAGGGTCACCTCTGCCCAAAGCCACTTAAGTGCGACTTACTTTGCCCTAATAAGGTGAGGGGAGAGAGAGCAGACACATGGTGACATAAGGGCGCGTGTATCCTGCCGGAGACAGAAAGTTAAGTGGGCAGATGAGATTAGGAAGTTTGCAGGTATAAAGTGGCAGTAGCAAGCACAAGACCGAGTTGACTGGCGGAACGTGAGAGAGGCCTTTGTCCTGCAGAGGGAATAGTCAGAGTGATGATGATGATGATGATGGTCTTGCCGAAGAACATTGTTATGGGCACAGAATGAGTTTAGGGGTTGAGCTGAAAGGAGAATAGATAGAAGGTCTACACTTGGAGGGCAGTGTGCCTGCTGGTCAGCAGCATTATTGTGTGGGTTCGCAGCATGGCCTTGAATCCAGCGTACCCCGACGCAAGTAGCTGTATTGTGGTTCACTGTATGGATGGCCTCCCAGATTTTTATCGCCTTGTAAACTTTCTTGAGCTCCTGTATAGCTTCTAAGATATTAGTGAATACGTCAATTTGCTTAATTGTAGGCAGCTTAGAGATGGCATCCTGGACTGCGTCATGGATGGCTTGAAGTTCCATTACATGACAACTGGCTTTCGTAGATAAATAATGCTGGTGACCATTGACAAAATTATGTGAAGTACTCGGGAATGATGTCCCCCTGCCATCTCGTAGGATAGCAGCATCTGTATATACTTTGCAGGTATTAGCGCATGGCTCTTCGATGATAGTGTTTATCGATTATACCTGAAGTATCGCTGCACCGTAACTTTGTTGTCTTATTAGATGTGATAGTGCTTAATTCCCAGGAAGGCATAGAATCAGGCTGGTTGTCAATGTGAAAGATGCATTGAAAATGAGCATGCAATGCAGCAACAACCAGAATAAGTTGTTTTTTGATTTCATGGGCTTTTTCTCTTAGTGAAATTAGCTCTGCAGTTGTGTGTAGATGAACGTGCTCCTGTAAAGCGTATTGTATGGAAATATTAGGTGGCCTGATACCATGTAACTAAGAAAATTGGGCTGTCTGCTGGAAAATAAAGAGTAGTTAGTTAATTTCATATTCTGTAATAGTATAAATAAACATGCATCTGTGCATGCATATATCAGTTTTTCTAAACATGGTGCAACTGATCCATTAGAGACTTAGATATCTGGATTTTAAAATGTGTGACTGTTATTTGCCCCAAAATGTTGAGTTGCTGCTCAAAAGTGAAGTTTTACCTGCTTCAGAAGTAGCGCTTCAATCAGCGACATTACTGTAGGCCCAAACAACTGATGACAGTTCACACATGCAGCACATGACACACTATGCCTCCACCACTGTGCCCAGGAGTGCCACCTACTTTTCTTATTGTGGATGAATATCCTCACAGTTTAATGGACTACAACTAACTTTAATGTGACCTGAAATTAAGATGGAAATGAAGATAATGTGTTCTATAGTTATCCAAAGTACTTGAGATGAAAGAAATTGTGTAGCATATTTACTAAACTGAGCATTATATTATCACTATTGCAACTTGAAGTTAGCATAAGAAGTCATGTAATACCGTGCACAGTGAAATGCTACTGTGAAACATTAACTTTGTACTAGATATGCCTCAAGTGTAGCTTAGATTATGCACAAGCAAAATAAAAAAAATTCGGGGCTGCAATGTCCAAAAGTTTGCACTTGAGGTTGGGAACATATTAGTGTATGTTTCGTTCGAATGGCTCAGTGCAGTGCACCTTTTTTTAAAGGTTTCACTATTCTTCGGAAGGGTGTTCATGTTCTAAGTGTCCTGTTTTCTACAGTATTACTGTACATCTTTATGTAACATATTTGCCTCATACAGTTTTATTTTTTAGAGATTTTGCAATAGGGCCTAGTTTTAATGCAAAAGTGTTAAAAAAGCTTGTTTTTCAAAAATTCCGATGTAATCATCGTTGGTGGTGGTGTCTTCGGTTGTGATCGAATCAGCAGCATCGTCCCTAAGTGAAAATTCGAGATAGATGCAAATAAATATAGAAGCCGGAACACATTTGCATTTTGGCCTTTCTTATGATGCAGTATAGGTCTACACTGAGAAGCAAAGGTAGATTAGCGATTGGAAAGGCCACAATGTGTGTGCACGTGCATCTGTGTGTATGTGAACATGTGCAGATATCACCTTCGCGTTCAACTCTTAAAAGCAAAGCTTAAGGGTCCCTCAATTTTTGGTGGTAACATTCACCCGTAGAACTTTGCTTTGGCAGTGAAAAAAAATGCATTTCAGTTGTGTGCTACTTTAAATGATAGAAATATTGTGCTGTTTTTGTATACCCTTGTTTAAAAAAAAATATTGTGTTCTTACTTTTTGAGATGTAGATGATCTTTAGTGTATCCTCTGTACACTGTTCCTTTTTATGTACATGATGTGTAGGTATCAAAAGCCTATTATGGCCAAATCAGGTTGCCCAAGTGAGCCAAAAGGATCACAAGACATGGAGCTTGCTGAGCACACTACACAAGGAAGTGTGGTCAAAATTGCCAGTGTCCAAGGATCACCACTGAGAGACTCAATTTTGCCAGAAGTCTGTATTCAGCAAGAACTTGAAGGATTGTACACTGATAATGTGCAGCAATTACTTTAAATCTTGCCAGGCAGTCTTTTTCTGTTTTTTTTCCATCCCCTTTCTTCTCTTGCCCATCATGTAAAAAGCAGCACTAGCTGTATTTCATAGAATTTGTACTTACAGAGTGTGCACATTCGTTTTTCCTGGTTTTACTATAGACATGCATCAACATTCCAGTTTTCCGTGTTTTGATACCAAAGTGCCAGTTTCTAAGTATTGATTCTCTCGGAGAAAATGTGCTAGCTGGCAAAGGTGCTCTTGTAATTTACAGGGTATACTAGAAAGTGCAGAATTCTTGTATTTCATGCAGGGTTTTTTGATTACACGAGCTTACCTGCTGTTGTTACATGAACAACTAAAGATGTCTAATTTTTAGCTATACAGTAGACTCTCATTAAACAAAATTTGAAGGTACCACAAAAATATTTCCGTGTAAAAGGAGTTCTGTTTACTCGGAGATCAACAATGATGGAGAATCCGAGTATGGAACCAATTGTGCTGTAGGCAGTTGTTCCATTTAAGCAGCAGTTCCGTTTAACAGATACCTGTTTGTCGGGAGTTTACTGTACTCAGTTACAACCTAAGAAAAATGCCAGCTTAGCTCATAGCCATTGCTGCCCCTCCCTCAGAGAATTCCTGTGAATTCTCAGCGAGAGATTCTTTGTGGGAAATGGCACATTCAATAGTGCTTACTCGTTTTCGTGATATCAGGCACTTCTCTGGAGTTTCAGGTAGTTGACTATAATACAGACACATCTATGTGCTGCTGGTTTCAGATTGAACACGTAGACATCATGGCATACTTTTTCGGGGACTCTTACATCATTGCTCGGCTAAACTTGATATTTTAACTATTAGAGCAATTTCATACCTTCCTACCTGAAATACCTGACCACCTGGCATACCTGACCTTCATACCTGGCAGTATGAAGTCAACACTCATGTTTTTCGGTCCTCTTCTGTGTGCTTTAATTTTCGAGCAGTTTAAAAATGAACCTTAAACTCTGTATATGTGTACTATTCGCATTAGCCAAGAAAAAGTACTAGTTCATGTGGAATATAGTTCACGTGGAAACCAGTGAGCATGACTGTCATTCTAGAATATACATATTCTAGGCACTATACTCAAGTGATGGGCAGGTGCACGCCACAGTTTTGTAGGTGGAGCTGTCATATTTTCTTAAGTTGTAACAGAGGATAGTCAACTTGAAAACTAATCATGTATGACAGTTTGCTTACCTATACTTGGTGCCATATCTTCCTATTGCATGGTGGCTTGACTGTGTGTTGTAAAGTATGTTTAATCTTGAAGTAAGATATATGCGATAAATTTTGACTGTATTTATCCTTAGTAGTGGTTTCATCATAAAAGAGGCTTTACAGATTGGGATTTCAGCTAAAGGTGACCCAGTAAAAAAAAAATTAAAGTGCTTGTGTTTAGCCATTCCAACATTAAATTCTGTCCCATGACTTGGTACTGTGCAAACTGTGCAGTGTTCTTTCATCAAGTCATCAAAGTGAGTGTGTGATTTTAAAAAAGTGCCTATGGTGGCAGTTTTGTGCAGCAGAAGTGTAGTCCTGTGTCCTCGGTCTTGAAAATATATGTTTTGATGGCGGAGAGTTCTCAAATAGCATTTGGGTCACATTTTTTCTGGGTGCCTTGCGTCACTTTTATTGAAGATGAATGTGCACGGCTCTACTGCATTTATTCTTCACAAGCTCAGTAGTGTAAGATTAAAACAAATGTTTGCTGCTCCAGTCTAATAAGTTTACCAAATTCAAAAAATAGGAACTTGGACTGTTGCATGTTGAGGCTGTTAACTGAGGATTGACGGAATAAATGTCTTTACCATCTCATGGATCTCATGGGCATTCTTGAGCAGCTGATTTATTCTTCAGTAATTGTTAAACAGAGAAAAAATATTTTTTGTACTTTTTACAAAAGTCTGCAACACGGCTTTCCTACAGGGTTGTTTTCCAACTAAAAACTCTCATTCATAGACTGCTTTTCTTACTGTGCTTTTGCCTCTCCCAATTTCAGTGAACGCACGCGAGTACAACAAAAGGTCCATTCGATCCACCCTGCATTTACTGACTGGTACTGGTTCATATGGTGGTGTCATCTCGATGTCGTCGTCATGAAGGGGATGTTTCAGCAAGTGCAGTAAAAGTGATATGCGTAAACGAATACAAGAGTGCAGATGTCGTGCTAGCTCAGTGCTGCTGGTCAGCTGTCTAGCGGGTTGTGGACGCTGTGATTCATAAAAAACGGTGCCGCTTATGTTCATGGCATGTGTGATAACCAGAAAATGTTCACTGTTGTACCTGTAACATGTCTCTAAAATAGGCAAAAATGCTATTGGCTGTGTTGTCTGCTGCAGTTGTAGCCATCTTGTGATGCATGGACCTCACGAGCAGTTGCAGGGAATTCGTTAACTAGCCTTGCATTACAGTTACACCGCAGTGCTGCTGCCACCATGTCGAACTTGTGAAACAAATGCCAAAGTGCAGCGCCTCAGTGAAACCAACCGGTTCACAAAGAGCAGGTGGAACAAATAAACCTAAAAAGTTTTTTTTTCTTAAAAAAAACTTTTTTCGCTTCGTATCGCATGGTGGACGACATAGCACCTGCTGTTCGTGAGAAACGGGGGGGAAAGGCAAAAACACAATGAGCTAGAAATGTAGTCCGTGAACGAGAGTTTTTGGTTGGAAAATAACCTCACAGAAAAGCCACCTTGCAGATTTTTGCAATGTGTCCATTTATTGTGATTTATATTGAGTGTACTAATTGCAAACAGTTCTAGCATAAAGTCAACAGAGTTGCTTTTTGAGCATATATTATGTGGCTGTGATTCACAGTTCCATATTATTACCTGCCGAATCCCGAATTCTGAGATGTCTTCCTGATTGTACGATCATGACCATGAATCTCCCAATAAACTGCCTCAGCCCAATATCAAGAAAATGTACAGCAAATAAAAAACTGAGTTCTACAACACTTGGAAGCTCGAAAGCTGAGCTCGAAAAGGCTGCTTCACTGGCCACTGCTGTTTCGCCCTTCGGGCTCGCCTTTCACTAGCAACACGCGCACATCCCAACTGCAGTCACTGGTTGGCAGGTCCCTAGTTTTATGACAGAGGGGGCCCGATAACCAGAAGAGATACTAGAATGAGTCTTTCCTAGACTGCAGGTGCTAAGACCGTATGCTAGACTTTTTTTTTCCACTGACCAATCACCCAAGCAGCGACTTGTGCTAGTGATTTGTTTTCAAGCTTTGCTAAAGTGGCATAGCGCGAGGCAGGACACTGGGCATGTCTATAGGAGTGTTCAGGGTTCTGCGTTGGGGGGGGGGACAAGTTTTACCTCAGCACCCCCCCCCCCTCTACGTTGGTAGTCTGGAAGAAAACAAGCTTCGCAGTTCAGTTGCTGAGCATGCTGAGACGTTAGACCACAGGATAAATTTCGAAGCAACGAACCATCCTTAAAAGCGAGACGAACTGAAGGAGAAGGTTACTACTTGAGTCATGGCATATACAGCGAACGACCCAAAATATCAACCGCTCTTTCGGAGCCCTTCCCCTAGTGTATACACATGGACTGCGCTCCACGGCAAAACGAGAGAGAGAGGGGTCATTAACCGCCCCGCGAGTGCTTTGAAAATGCCACTGCTATGTTGTCCCAGTTTCCCCTGAGGAAGGAACCCAGTCGGTTCCAAAACATCGAGTTTCTTCAAAAACTTTTGGTTGGAGTTTAAATCATCTCCCAGTTTTCATACCCGACCAGACAGACATCTGTCAAATGTTTACATTCAAGCTCCACAATGGACGCAAAAATCAAAATGAAGCGATGACATGCTTCTCACAAAGGCTTTCCATGCTGATTCCGGTGTTAAGGAGGGATGATGATGATGAACAAACTTTTAAAGTGACAGAAAAATCCCCTTCCCCTTTTCAGAGGAGCGGGGACTCAGCCTAGACGATGGCCATAATCCCGTGGAGCTTGTAATTGTGAGTCGGAGCCGAGGAGCGGGGCCTTCCATCCACGCCTGGCTGAGAATTAGTCTCTCATGGGGGCCTCCTGGCATGCCTGTAGCATAGTGGCTCAAGTTCACCCTGTTATTACAATATTTACAGTTGTCCGAATTAAGTTCTAGCGCACAGTGTTTCATCATCACCATACTATATAGTAAACGTGTCTGATGTATGTGCCACGGCCACCGCCTGTCCTTTGTTCAATGACGAGTGTGCTGGAGGATACATTTTCCTGCTTAGCCTATAAAGCGGCATGTTTTTTCTTTAAGTGGTCATCCGTTCAAATCTCTTATAGTCTTTCCAGCTTGGCCAGGGTCTCTGTTTGCGAGTCCTCGAGCTGTCTGGTGTGCAGCCTCATTGCCGGGTAAGGAGAAGCGATCGGGTGCCCAGACTATATCTATTGTTTGCTAGTCTTTGTGTTCAGCCGATATTCTTAGCACTGTTTGTGACATTAGCTCTTGTGCAAAGTTTTTCACAGCCATGTGCAAATCGCTAACAATTAGTGAAGTCGAGATGAATGCTTCAGCAAATGTCATAGCTGCTTCCTCCGCCTCTTCTGCGAAGCTAGTTCTTACCTAGCCGCCGACCGTATGATTTCTTTTGACCACTGTTGCTATATATGTCATTTACTTTGTACTTGGCGGTGCCTGCGTAAAATCTTATGTCACATGTATTTTTCGGAAGTAAACAGTTATTTGAATGCAACACCAGAGCATGAAAACAGAGACTGTCTTTGTTGGTCTCGTCCCGTGTCTTTCCTTTGCGCTAGCTGTTATCACTCTCATTCCTTGCGGTCACTGAGTATTGAGGGATGCACCCATACTACTCATAAACTGCAGCAGATGTCATACATATCTGAATTTACCACGGACATCCGCCACATCAAAGGAGTCGACAATGATGTCGCCGATGCCTTTTCGTGCAGCCCAGTCAGCGCCGTAACCTCGCCCAATCCAATTAAAAGCCCATCCAGTAATGGTGATGTGTTTTTAAAATTTTCAACACCCTAGGACCACTAAAAAAGATGAATGAAAAATTCAAATGACGGCTGGAAATGGCGAAGTAACTGGCATTTCTGACCACAATATTAAATCATCTCCACTGTGTACACCTAGGATGCATCATTTCGTCATGCACACCAGTGATAAGCGATCACACATTCAGGTATACCTGAGACATCATAAAAACAGCCTAGGAAAATTATACTTTGATTATGTCATTATCTATTATTAAGACCATGTGAATTAATTATCAGAAGCCATACACAACACCCTAACACTGTACTACAGGCCGTTGCACTATAATTGTCCCTACAAAATTAGCATAATAGCCCTTGTTGACGCTTTATACAGCCGTATTACTAAAACAAGTCACAAGCAGGCACCGAAACCATTTAACCTTTTTTTGCACACATACGTGCGCACACACACACACACACACACACACACACATATATATATATATATATATATATATATAATGACAAGGGCATATTACAATAAAGTGAAGTACGCAAAACACGGAGTAATTGCTGATTAGAGACAACATCTATTGAAAAAAAAAGACCACGGGATCGGTCGACGGGCCCTGCTTGAGCGTGGGTGGAGTTCTCAGTCCAAGAGCCAAGGCCGCCCTTTGCACACTCGCGATAAAATCGAGCTGGTTCCGGTAGTTTACAGCGAGGATTCAGGTGAAACGCACTGAAACATATACATGGAAAGAAAGGTACTCGTAAAGACTTTTTTTTTTGTTAGACACAGTATGAATGAAAACTAACAAAAAGTACAATTCCAAGGATATTAGGGGGGGGGGGGGGCATCCAATGTGTTATAAATGTACATGTGTCACATCTGATGGCCAACTGAAAGGGTAAGCCCGATTAAGCAGAAGTGATCGTCTACTAGAACCTGAGGTTCTCTTCATATTCTGATGCCAAAGTTGATTTATGTGATAATAGAGCAGAAGACACACTGATCAAATACTTTGCAATTCCAGTATAGTTTAGAAGAGAATTACTGTCCTCTCTAGATGAATTAGGTGTGGAGAGAGCTGCAATGATTATTAAGGTCTCCAGGACCTACTTTCAACAATTGAAAGAGTAAGACAGGGCATTTCTATTGCCTCTGGTGCAGCTTACACACAGGTGATAAATTTGCAGGATACATTAAATAAAGTTGCTTCACTCTCTAGAAAAAAAAAATAAGCGTGGTAACGTCTATATTATGAAGGTGTTTATTTAAATGCAAGTATGATAATTCTTTCAGGGGTGTTGTATGGATGTTTTCAGGTAGGGTTGCAAGGATGTTTTGTGCATGGCTTGCAGGACTTCGCGTGGCGATCCTACCAGGTCTTAAAGGGGTACCGACACAAAAACATTGGCCTCGCGTTTTTCTGATGAAATGTGTTGCTGGGAGCCTGTTAGTCATTACACGACACATCGTTTGCTGTAGCACGCGACAGATAATTAATTACAGGCCCATCATTATTGACCAATCTCAGTTTCGGTTTGAAAGAGTTTCAAAATACTGGGTGCAACTGTCACCGCCTAGCATGTGCAGCGTTTCATCACATCAGCACACAAAACTGTGACACACTTCCGCTCGGTCCACATCAAGAATTACTTCCGAATAGGAAATGAGACTGTGATGTCGTCAAACACAAAACTTTCTAAGCGTGTGCCACGACCATGCGCTCGCAACCAGACGCCGAGAAATATAGACTGTGGGAACAAGCATGGCAAAAGAAAAATGGCAGCTATGACATCATCATAACTTGTTTTGTTGACTGTAGCGTGGTGACGTGAGGGGAATAGGGGGTCCCCTAAGGGTCCCCTTTGAGGGTGTCAATGGCACAATGGAGTCGAGGGCTCACGCAAACTACAAAATTCTTTTAAAATACTTTCCCAGCTATATTCGCTGCTGATATTTTGCAGATGATATACGAATGTTTCTGGGAATCGACCCCACAGGCTACCTCGGCTGCAAAATTTTGTGTCATTGCCCCTTTAAATCTGCCTATAAATCGACTTCTTCTCCAAGCAGGACTGGGACGTCAACGACGTGCTGGCTTCCTCAGTTGGATTCTGTCAAGATGCATTGACTTGCAATGATGTCGAAGGACTCGGCGCTGCGACTTGAGCCATCTCTGATGTTGCAGGTGGTGCGGCATCCCGAGTGATCACGGCCGACGTGGACTCCTGGTTCCTGGCTTGTTTAGAGAGCTTGTTTATTTTACTCTGAATCATAAGCAGCACCTGCTGCTCATGGTTGGCGTTCCTGAACAGTGTGTTCAGCTCCTCTAGAGCAGCTGTCATGTCTTGAAGGGTCAATGATTGGGAATCGGAGGACACATTTTCTGTGCATGCTATACTACCAGCGGCACTGCATTAACATTAACAATTCTTAACAGTGCATTAACAATTCTTAGTGCAGGACTTGCTCGCTTCATCGCAAGCACTCCACCGTGTGGACTGTGGACTCGTTCTCATAGTGCGGCAGCATTAATTCCATGGCTCCCTCAAAATGCAACCATGCTATTCGTTCCAGCAATGAACTTTCGTTGCAAAAGGAAGTAAAGAAACAAACACAAGCTGTTTAACAAATTTACGTATTCTCTTTGTAGGCTAACGTGAGAAACACCTTAGCAAGTTTTGTAGGGCCCACCATTGAGAACCCCACATATCAATCAATCAAGTTTGTAATGTGACAGCGTTAAGAACTCTTTTCACAGAAGTTCCGGTGATGGCGTCATTGGTTGTGAACAAAAAATTGGCGTTGTCTGTGAGTGAAAATTTGAGATAGATGCAAATAAATAATAAAACATCTTCAGTGTGTGTGAGAACCAAAGGTTTTTGCGTGGTAATCAGCTGTCCTGCCATGAATATTTTGTGAAAAATAAAAAGGTCTACAAGAATGTACTGCATTGTGTAGAGCCTGCTTAACGCATGTAATCTTGCGTGGGAGAATAGTACAATCGCAGTAGGCGTCGAGCTATTTGAAGAGTGCAACGAGTAGGTTGTTCAATGTTTCCCACCCATTATAAAGTGTTCCCAGCTGTGCCAGGGCACATGGCTCTTTACGGGCGTGTAGTGGGTACTTGGTCGATTTGCAAAAGGAAGAACTATGGCTTAGTGGGCTCTCTGCAACTGTACCTGCAGTATGCATTCTAGCATAGTTTGAAATGGCATACGTTTCATCACAAACCAATTTGTGCAATCCATCACAAATTGGTTTGAGATCAGGATGCTCTATTTGGCATGCCCATATAGATCTCGAAAGTCGTGTTGAGTTGGCTAGGCATGAAAGAAAATATATAATGTTAGCCACTCTTGACATCGTAAAAAGCTTATATATGACATCGTTGAACTTCAACATAGTTTTAATTAATCAACTTAATTTCCCATAGTATATTCAGGCATGTATTGTGGCATTCTTAAGAAATTTAGAACATTCTACTGCTTTTCAAACCGTAGACAGCTTGATTGTATGCATCTGTATTTAAATGTCAGTAAATGCTCCGTACCTTCACATTGAAAGACCATGTTCTCATGTGGCTTTACTATCATCTTTAGCCTATTCCACAAGTAGAGAACGTAAAACATTTTGGTGTCATATACGACCTATTCATGTCGTGGAAGACTCACAGTGAAAACATCGCACAAAAGAGTGTTCAGTGGTCGGTCATAGCCATAGCCGGTTAGGTATGAGATGACAAACACTTTTATCAGTATAGTGCTTGTATATTTGCCCAGTGCTAGAATTCGAGTGCATCTAATATTCTGAGGCTCCTGTGTGTAAGCTTCATCCTCTTGTAGTCTTCGAAAGAGAAGCCTTGAGATTACGTTTAGGTCTTCCTAAATTTGCTGCAGTCAAGGTAATGTACCTAGAAGCTAGGCTCCCTTCACTTGTTACCCTGTTTAAATTGTTAACAGTACAGTCATTTCTAAGGCTGTATGAATCCCCCCGACATTAGGTATTCCAAAACAGTCCTTACTGCTCGTCCTGGCTTGTTTTCTGTATGATACTGGTCAAGATTTGATGCACCTAAACTTTTATTTATACAAAGCCTTCTTGGCAAATATAACATTCCAATTAATCGATTGTTTGTAATCAAAAACATCAACAATCCTATTAAAGTACAGTTTGACAATATTTTTCAAGAAGATTCAAAACTTGATTCGTGCTGCTATGTCCCAGGTGATTGCCTGGAACATATGCTAATAAAGATAGTCATAGCTGCGGATGCTTCATAATAAGT
Organism: Rhipicephalus annulatus; assembly: GCA_013436015.1. Lineage (NCBI taxonomy): Eukaryota > Metazoa > Arthropoda > Arachnida > Ixodida > Ixodidae > Rhipicephalus > Rhipicephalus annulatus. The sequence continues at coordinate 912,740 of WOVY01010937.1, read as the reverse complement.
GAAGTGTTCCCTTTGCCTTCCAGATTCTGTGCCCTTTTTTGTAGCGGATTTTTTGGTGATCATTCTAGCTCTGCGTAAATTAGCAACATCTATAAGCTCCGTAGTAATTTTGACTGATTCGCTATCGAATCAGTCAAAATTCACATATCGCTATCACATATCACATATCACATATTCACATATCAAATGAACATATTGCTATCGATATGTTTCGCCCTCACTACAAATGAGGACTCGCATGTTTTGAATGCCTTCAAATCATTAGTTTCACAGCACATAAATTTCATCAACTTAGTTCAGGTTCCAGGGCATAAGGACCTATTTATGAATGAAATGACAGATGCGCCACCTATGTCATTTTTTAATGGCCAGGCAATTCGGGTATTGTTAGCATTCAAATGTATTATAGGTGCAGGATTAAAGAGAAAAATGATGTTAGATTAATTTTCTGCACTGTCAATAATGACCACACTAAACTTCCAACACTTCAATCATCAGAGGAACAGTAAAATATGTCAATCATGAGGAGTTCAAGTCGCAATCACAAGACTACGCTGTTAGATTCTCTAATTTTGTGAGCTTCATTGCTAAGCTTCTATTGATTGATTGATATGTGGGGTTTAACGTACCAAAAAACAACCATATGATTATGAGAGACGCCGTAGTGGAGGGCTCCGGAAGGTTAGACCACCTGGGGTTCTTTAACGTGCACCCAAATCTGAGCACACGGGCCTACAGCATTCTTGCCTCCATCGAAAAAGCAGCCGCCGCAGCTGGGATTCCATCCTGCGACCTGCGGGTCAGCAGCCGAGTACCTTAGCCACTAGATCCCCGCGACAGGGCTGCCAAGCTTGTATTGCTTGCGGCTTGTCCGGCGATGGCTGCCGGTGTGTACACCAGTGTTGCCAGTGTACTCTTCTCTGTTGGCCTCTCCGATGATTCTAACGATGCTCACTACATAACACGCCGCCACCTAAGACGTCGATTTTCGATGGCCCGCGCGCTCGCCTCATCGTGACTAGGTCCACTTCGTTCTCGTCTCTTCGTAGGCACGGCAGCACATGACAAGTTCTTACGATAAGTGTTACTCGCAGCTACCGATATCCTCTCAAGTCCCCTCACCTGCCTGCTCTCAACCCCGTTCAATAACACCTGATAGCTCTACATCTGTCATTTATGAGCGTTAGGCATTTCACTCATAACAGCAGCAGTATGGCATAAAAGGGGCGGGTGGGTAACGTGCCGATCGACGTGGCCAACACTGTGTAGCGCCAGCTGCGGAATGTACCCATCAATGCTGCTTTCGACGTACACATCATGCGCTGGCTCGTTAAGAAGCCTTACTACAGAAATGGTCTCACCAAGGAGCGCCCCATGCATCTCCGAGCAAGCTCCTCTAACATCATTCATTTTGCGGATAAGGGGGTGACTTTTTTTATTTACACACAGCTGGTCTGGCATCTTCTCCTAATTGCTCTTTTTGCAAAGTACATGAGGCTGCAAAGCACTATTTCATTTCCTGTAAGGGATGCTCTGCCCTGCATAAGATTACTTGCCATTTTCAGACTCTTCAGGGTAAATTTAAATGCAAGAAGTGTACTTTCTTTCGGAGCTTTGTCCCTCGGATACAGTGATGTGAAGATTACTGATGCCTAGCAGGAACTTCTCAAAGGGTCAAAGAGATTTAAGTTCTAAAATCTACTTTGCCAATTAGTATTTTTTTTTGTTTTTTATACTCTCAACTTCATTTCTTAAATTCTGTTCTACTTTATTAGTTTATTATTAATTTTTATTCACTTTTACTTCTTGCATCCTAAATGAACAAGATATCTTGTAAGCCGCCTGCGCAGAACGCGCAGCATAGTCAAAGCAAAAGCTGGAAGAGCAGCCTTTTCAGGGCCTTAAAACACTCTTGGGGCATTTATTACAAGCACACTTGCACGGTACCAACTACACCATACATCATCATATTTTTTTTTAGCAGTGGGGAAGTGCCCATTATGATATTATTCGTCATTCTTAGGAAAAGCATGGTACCCCGCTACACAGTTATGAGGCATTATGTGCACTTTGTTGATGCTGTGGCTGATGATGAATGAGGCCTGAGGCTTTTGTAATGGGTTGGAGCATTCAACGACCCACTCGTCCATTTTTTAACTCAACAAGGGCATGCACTCAGACAAGGACACTAGAACAGGAAATTGGACGCACCAAGATCGCCTACTCGCAACTAAAGTTTATTCCGAAGAAAGGTAGGTACATATATACCACTTTTGTCACATGACCTGGCAAGTGAAACAACAAAAAACAAAAAAGGGGCTCATGATCGTCAGAGTGCTCATGAGGTATAAAAATTCTTTTTCAATTAACGTGATGGCGGGTGCGCTTACGCAATTATTCCTACTTCTCCTAATGTTAATGCCTCTGGTGCTTCGTTCTGAGTGTTTTGATAAAACAATAGCATCAGGAAAAAAAAGGGTTTGCAACCACACAAGCTGCAATTTTTGGGCAAGTATAAACTATCATTGATATCCAACAATCTCCTATGTCCTTGCAACCTGGTGTTTAGACATCTTCCCGTCTGGCCTATGTAGATGAGACCACAGGACAAAGGTACCAAATATACAACACCTGTTTCACATTTAACATACGACTGCCTATGATTCACATCGCATTGTCCTCGTTTTCGATCGCATCGCATTGTCCCCGTTTTCGACCCGGCAGCTATAGACGAGGGCACGCTTATCTCTCACTCAAGTGCCTTCGGCGGTATACTCTCGCTTCCAGAGACACCATAATTTGTTTTGAACTGCCAAGGCGTGCCTTCGCTAGCATGGGAGCAGTGGCTCTAGGACTTTAAATGTGAAAGAAGTACCTGCTCACGCTGCGCCAGCTTATAAGAAGTTATCTGGGTATCACTGCGCCGTCTTGGGAGGCAAAAACAACCAGCGCAACAGTAAGATATTACTCACCACTGGCTGTGAAGATTCCAACACGATGCGGCAATCGTGCCGGTGCGGTGTTTTCTGATTGCACAGATTTCCATCCGCAACGAAAAAGGCCGAGCTCCATCACCAGTGGATATAATCGCAATCAGCAGGAAAAACGAGTAAATATAATTATTGTGTTTACTCAAGCGCAACGCCAGCTGTTTCACTTTACATCAGTGATTTGCGTGTAGTATGCCTGTATAGTATGCAGCACCAAATCATTGCCGTACTCTTTTGCAGGCTGCATACCAGTAATAGAATATATTACGACTCGCATGTGAATGCAAGCATCGCACACGCATACAATTGTAACGGCGTACTATAGCGACGCAAAGAGATGTGAATGGCGCGAAAACCATAGCCTTCGACTCAGTCGAACTGTGGCATGCCTTGACGACGAATCTGTGCTTTCGGTCGGCGTCACCGCAGCTTTTTAAAATCTTGTTCTGGTTGGCACTTTCGCAACGCGTGTGTGTTCCGAGTGCCCGGCATGAGTGGCAAATGATAAACACATGCAGTGGATGAGCGCAAGTTGGAGCGAGATTCTAGCGCTACGTTGACGCCGACTTACAGCACAAATTCTGCCTTGTCACAGCCAAGGCACGCCGCAGTGCGACTGAGTCAAAAGCAATGCTTTCCGCTTTTCGCATTTCTTTCAATCGCAATAGTACATACCTGATGAAATTGCTTCCGTAATCTGCAATGTACGTGCTGTAGGCATTCCGGACTGTCGAGGAAGGTATCCTCGATGTTTCACTCGACATCAGCCAAAGTTCCAGGAGAGGAAGAGCGCGAAACATCCTTACAGCCGTACTCGGGTTGTTCAGTTTCACAATTAATTTGCGGAGCGTCTGCTTGCGTGGCAGTGTATGGGTGTTGCTTCGCCGTGCTTGCAAGAGATGATGCGACGCGCCTTTCAATATGGCAGCACGCACAGAGCTCGCTGTGTTCTGGTGTATATCTTCAAAAAACAGGAGTCTGCATAGGTTCCGGTGTTGTCTCTGTGCTGAGCGACATTTTTCTCGTAAGGATTGACATGCAAGTGGCACAAAGTTTATGGTGCTTAGCCACAAACATTGTTCGGTACGTAGATGACTTTCTAGTGCTCATCAGGCCAAATCTCCTGGAGAAAAGTGAGAACAAAATTTTTAAGGTGTTTAATCAATATGAATGTGGACTTAACTTTGATGATGTTTGATGTTTTATGGCGCAAGGGCCATTTCACGGCCAAAGAGCGCCAGTTCATCTTACTAAAAAAAATGGACAATGATTGCGATAAGCGGCTGTATAAGGGCCATAAAATTCCTCGCAGTAAAGCGGGTAAAAACATACAAGTAATAAAATCATGACCATGCCGTGAAAGGTGTGTGTGGTGTGAATAGGTGACAAAAGTTGGTGATAATGAAAAACGATGGTGGACATGTATGGCATTAGCACAAGTACCTCATGCGTTAGTACCCTTGCGTGCAAGGGCCGTGAGGCAAGTGCTTTCCTGTGTAGCCACCGCAGCAAAAACCTCTCTAGAGAGGTCGTGCTACGGTATGCCCGGGTATATGATATGAAAATTATGAATTTCCTTTAAAAACGCTAATAATGATTTGTGACTAAAAAGCGTTTCCCTACCGACGAACATTGCAGGGTGTAAAGGTATATGTTGTCGGTAGGATAGTGGGAAGTGTTGTCTTCTTAGAGCGTCTAAATGTTTACATTGAATTAAAACGTGAAGAACTGTTAATGCCTCACCACATTTACTACACAATGGTGGATCACCACCGGACAAAAGATATGTGTGTGTCGTGTATATGTGTCCTATCCTGAGTCTTGTTAGTGTTACCTCTGTTAGACGTGATTTTGATACTGGTGGCCAATGACCAAGGTGTGGCTTGATAACGTGTAGTTTGTTTTGTGTGTGTGTATCCCACTTGCTCTGCCAGTAGTCCCTGAGTTTTCGTTTGAGAGACGGCTTAAGATCAAGGGCCGGGATTGATGTCGGTGTAATGGCGGTGCTTTCGTGGGCGGATGCAGCAAGCTGATCCGCCATCACGTTGCCTTGAATCTCACGGTGCCCTGGCACCCAGCACACAACAACATGTCTGTTGAGTGTGTAGAGGGTGCATAAAATGGAGTAAAGTGAAACGAGGACAGGGTTTTTTTGTTTTTTAAGACTGTGCAGAGCCGTTACCACACTCAGGGAGTCTGTATAAATTACTGCTTTTTGTATTTGTGATTGTTTGATGTGTTTAGCTGCCACAAGTATCGCGTAAGCTTCCGCTGTGAAGATACTTGTGCCTAGATGTAGAGGGCCAGCATCCGAAAAGGAAGAGCCAACAGCAGCGTAGGACACAGAGGAGTTAGACTTAGAGGCATCTGTAAAAAACTCAGGACGTGTGTATTTGTGTTGAAGTTCCAAGAAGTATGTTCGAATATGGGCAATAGGCGCATGTTTAGTAACTTCTAAAAAAGACACATCGCAATCTATAGTCTGCCACTGCCACGGTGGCGGGTATGCTACAGGAGCCATTAAATTGTGTTCGAGTGACACTCCAGTGTCCTCAGATAGACCCTTCAGGCGAACTGAGAAGGGCTGCCTCATTGAAGGCCTGTTTTGAAAAAGAATGGAGCTCGACAAGTCATTAATAGTAGAGTATGAGGGGTGCCTCTTGTTTGCTTTCACCTTAAGGAAATAAACAAAGGACATGTAGGTTCTTTGCAGATGAAGCGACCACTCATTTGACTCAACGTAAAGGCTTTCTACGGGGCTGGTGCGAAAAGCACCCGTAGAAAGGCGGATGCCCAAATGGTGCACGGGGTCCAGCATCTTCAAGGCACTTTGAGCAGCAGACTGATAGACAACGGCCCCATAATCTAAGCGGGTGCGAATGAGGCTTCTATAGAGGTTCATGAGGCATTGCCTATCACTACCCCACGTAGTACGTAACAACACTTTTAAAACATTCATGGCTTTTAAACATTTTGTTTTTAGATACTTTATGTGCGGTACGAAGGTCAACTTGTTGTCCAAGATTAATCCTAAGAATTTATGCTCCGCATTGACAGACAGACGTTGACCGTTCAGTTCAATGTCGGGTTCTGAGTGCATGCCTCTCTTTCGGGAGAACAAGACACACGTGCTCTTTTGTGGGTTCAGTCGGAATCCGTTTTCCTCTGCCCATTTGGAGACCTTGTTTAAACCTAACTGAACCTGTCGCTCACACATTACCAGATTGCAAGATCTAAAGCCGAGCTGGACGTCGTCGACATATGTACAATAAAACATATTGCGAGGGATGGACAAGTGCAAGGAATTCATCTTGATGAGAAAAAGTGTGCAGCTAAGTACACCACCTTGTGGCACGCCTGTTTCCTGGACGAATGTTTGGGAAAGAACCGTGCCCAGACGGACACGGAATGTCCGCTTTGACAGGTAACTTTCGATTATATGAAACATTCTTCCGCGCACACCAAGGTGAGACAGGTCTCTTAGAATGCCGAACCGCCATGTTGTATCATACGCCTTTTCGATATCGAGGAACACAGAGAGAAAATATTGTTTATAGACGAAGGCGTCTCTGATCTGTGCCTCGATACGAACAAGGTGGTCTGTGGTGGATCTACCTTCTCGAAACCCGCACTGAAATGGGTCGAGCAAATTATTTGTTTCAAGGAAATGTACAAGTCGGCAGTTTATCATTTTTTCGAAGACTTTACACAAGCAGCTTGTAAGTGCTGTAGGCCTATAACTCGAGGGTAAAGAAGGGTCTTTGCCCTCTTTCAAAATGGGAATAATAATAGCCTCTTTCCAGGAGGTAGGGATAGCGCCAGAAAACCAGATAGCATTGTACAAACAAAGTAAGGTTTTTCATGTTTCAATTGGTAGGTTTTTTAACATTTCATACACCACACGGTCAGAACCTGGGGCAGAAGTACTGCAGGAGTTTAGAGACATTTGCAGCTCAGCTAGACTGAAAGCTTGGTTATATGCCTCGGATCTAGTGCATTTGTGTTCAAGTTTCTGCTTTTCTATTGTTCTGTATTTTTGGAAAGTGTCAGTATAGTGGGATGAGCTGGACACCTGTTCGAAGTGTGCACCGAGGAAGTTTGCCTGATCTTCCAAGGTATCACCCCGAGTGTCCACGAGTGGAAGTGTGTGTACTTGTTTTCCTGCTATCCTACCGACCATGTTCCAGACTTTAGCCTCCTGTGTGTATGAATTGATCCCTGACAAAAACTTCTGCCAGCTTTCTCTTCTGGCCTGCCGACGCGTTCTCCTGCCTTGAGACTTTATTTTCTTGAAGGTGTCAAGATTTTCGGCTGTCGGTGAGTTCCGAAGCAGCCTCCAAGCTCTGTTTTGCTGTTTGCACGCGTTTCGGCATTCAGAGTTCCACCATGGGACACGCCGTTTTCCTGGGTGCCCATTTGTTTGTGGGATGCATTTTGTTGCAGCATCAATCAAAAAAGCTGTGAAGTAGTCGACAGCAACATCAATGCTTAAAGTACATATGTCACTCCAATCTATACGAGCGATGGTATGAAACCGTTCCCAGTCGGCTCTGTTTATGAGCCATTTGGGAACACGGGGTGTACACTCAGTTGCTGTAGTTGTGCTCAAAACTACGGGAAAGTGGTCACTTCCGTACAGATAACTGACGACTTTCCACTGGAGTAGAGGCACAAGAGATGGAGACACTATGTTTAGGTCAATGGAGGAGTAGGTGTTATGTGCGAGATTATAATAGGTTGGTTCTTTTCTATTTAGGAGACATGCGTTCGACGAGAGAAGGAATTGTTCAATCAGTCGACCTCGCGCGTCGCAACGAGAGTCTCCCCATAGCCTGCTATGCGCATTGAAGTCTCCAAGGAGAACATAAGGCTCCGGAAGTTCATCAATTAAAGAGTGTAAATCACGTTTTTGCAGCTGATAGCTAGGAGGTATGTAAATAGTGCAGATTGTGATTAGTTTATCAAAAAGAACCGCTCGAACAGCCACTGCCTCAAGGGATGTTTGGAGTTGTAAGTGTGTGCATGCAATTCCTTGATTCACTATGATGGCAACACCTCCGGATGATGTCATGGCATCATCACGGTCCTTTCGAAAAATAACGTATTTGCGAAGAAAATTTGTGTGTTTTGAATTAAGGTGTGTTTCTTGTACACACAGCACTTTTGGTGAGTGTTCGTGTAGGAGTTCTTGGATGTCGTCAAGGTTTCTGAGAAGGCCCCTGACGTTCCATTGTATAATTTGAGTGTTCATGGTGAATGTAAAATAATGCTGTGTGTACGAAAAGCGAGTGGCTGTTTAGACGGGGAGTTCGAGTTCACTTAACAGGGCCGTCACCAGGCCCTGTTATTTGCTTTTTTGTTTTCTTGGCGCGCTCCAAGGAGCCACGCCGCTCTTTCGGCACCAAGGGTGCCGACGTATCCATTGCCTCCTCGGAGGCACTGGATGCCTGCACGTGCGGGCTGTTAGTTTGGATTTTGGGCCTCGCCTGGTGAGGGGAGGCCTTGAGACCCGAAGACTCTGGAGTCTCCGGTCTCTGTTTGGGAGTAGGCGGTGTAGCCTGGGCTACAGCCGCCTTGGGGGCAGGTGCCACAGCCGACGGCTTGCTCTGCGCAGGCCAAAGGGGTGGCGAGGGCTGGTGCGGCGTTGCCCCCTGACGCGCCGCATCAGCATATGTTGCGCCGTAAAATGGCGACACTCTTCGTCTTGCTTCTTTGAATGTGATGTTTTCTTTGACTTTAAGAGTGATTATTTCTTTTTCTTTCTTCCAGTTAGGACACGAACGCGAATACGCGGCGTGTTCTCCGTCACAATTCACGCAGTGAGGCGTAGTAACACAGTTATCAGATGGGTGGCCGTGGCTACCACATCTTGCACAAGTTTCCTGACCCCGGCAGTTCTGCGAGCCATGACCAAATCGTTGACATTTATAACACCGTCTTGGATTGGGAATGTAGGGACGGACAGAGAGTTTGATGTATCCTGTGTCTATAGATGAAGGCAGTGTGCTAGATGCGAAGGTGAGTATTAAATGTTTGGTAGGCATTTCTTTGTTGTCTCGTCTGATGACGATTCGTTCCACATCTGTGACATTTTGCTCTTTCCTCATATTATTAGAAATTTGGCGCAACCTCGACTCACGCAAACACTCACACAAGCACTCACACTTCCACCAGAGCAACACACACGACACGCAGCGCTCACTACCAACTGCTTTATTGCTCCTATCTGACCTTCTTAAATACATACATCGAAATGCGCAAAGGCACTAACTAACAGAACTGCGCCATTAGAAAGCCAACAACACGTGAAGTAAAAGGCGTCACCACACCACAAGGCACAAGTAAAAAAGGGTGTGAACCACGATTCTCTGATACAAGGATTCTTGGGAGAAGCTCAAATTTATCAGCACGTTTGCTGTTAGAAGCATATTATATAGAAAAGAATAAAAATATATGTGTCAGCGAGCCCTCTTTGGTGTTGCATCAACAAGAAATTTCTTTCCTTGATGCGAGGGTTTAGCGATTATATCTCCTTTTCGTGTTCACACCCTTTTTTACTTGTGCCTTGTGGTGTGGTGACGCCTTTTACTTCACGTGTTGTTGGCTTTCTAATGGCGCAGTTCTGTTAGTTAGTGCCTTTGCGCATTTCGATGTATGTATTTAAGAAGGTCAGATAGGAGCAATAAAGCAGTTGGTAGTGAGCGCTGCGTGTCGTGTGTGTTGCTCTGGTGGAAGTGTGAGTGCTTGTGTGAGTGTTTGCGTGAGTCGAGGTTGCGCCAAATTTCTAATAATATGATGTATAACCAACTAGCCCAACAACAAGTTTTATTAAGCTATATTTCTAGTGCAATGGGCCCCTCTTTATATGCTCCTAATGTGTCTGCGAAGATTGACCTTCTTATGGGCTACATCAATGAAGCCACATGCAGAGCAAGGATTTTCGCCTTCTGCATCCGGAAAGCCATCACACCAGAAGAAGTAAGTGCCTTGTTTGGGTGTGTGAGACCTTCTTGGGGACACGTAAAAAGAGTGCTCAAAATTCTTAGAGCGGAATTGTGGCGCCAAGTAAGGCTGCTCTATGATTGGCTTCGTGTGATTCTTCAGTGCGAATACCCTGAACAACTTGCGGCCTATAAACTCGGGAAAGTCAAGCGGCGTATAGCTCAGACAACTGAATCTAGGTGGAGGAACGTGTTGACCCCCCTACTGAGGCTTCAAGGTAAACGGAGAAGAGATAAGTGTCAGGACCTCGTTGTTCTCGGGGGTGCAGTGCTACCTGAAGACATTGAAAAGCTTCTGCGAAAGGGACCAAAGTATGCGTGCACACCAAGTGTTTCCGCCCATGACCTGGTAGGCCTGAACAGGGACCTGTCATCCAAGGCCAACCAGGACCGAGAAAGATGCCTGCTGGACGGTATGGACTGCCTCACGAGTTGTGCAGACCAACTTCCGGACAATAGCGGTAGCAGAAGACTGAGTAGTGTGGTGTCTTTTTTCAAGAAGCAGAATTTGATGTTAGTACAAGCCGACAAGGAGGGTGGTTTCGTTGTTTTGCCACAGGGTGTTTACAATGAGAAAGCGATTAGCGCCATTGACAAGAACTTTTTACCTGTTAAAAAAAGTGCGGTACGCGTTAAATCCAAATTCACCGCGTTCTGCAGGGAAGTAGGACTTCCTACGCTGGCTGGAACCTTAGCTAGTAGCAAAAGCACTAACTTGAACGTCTTTTTTTCTGCTAAAACCCACAAAGCGGGCATTCCCTTCAGAACCATTGTTAGTGAAAATGGTTCATGGCAGGGCAACGTTAGCAAATTCCTGTTAAGCAAACTAAAGCCACTCAGTGTCAGTGACCCGTTTCGCACTAAAAGCTCTAGTGATGTCGCAGATTTCATACGGAATAACCAGCAGATTTCCTTTGCTTTCTCAGTGGATGTTGAAGACTTGTTTTACTCGGTACCTCATGATAAGCTTTTGACCTCGGTCCGACAGTGCATAGAGGATAATGGTGATGTTTCTTTTATGAATAATGCGGGCGTATCCGTTGAAAACTTTTTAGCACTTTTAGAATTTTATCTTAACGTTACTTTTATTACTTTTAACGACAAGCCCTATCTACAACGACAAGGCATCTGTATAGGTTCTTGTGTCGCCCCTGTTCTTACTGATATTTTTTTAGCAGATGTAGATAGGACGTTGGATAAATTTTTAAGGGGGAATAAGGTTTTGAAGATTTTTAGATATGTTGACGATTTTTTAATTCTTTTAGACAAGCGAGGGTCCTATACACCCCCCAATTACTTTTTAGATTTTCAAGTAGACGCCTGTACTTCAGTGAGTGTGTGTACGGAAGAGGTACCATATGAAGTGCAGCGTTCTTATTGTGACCATGTGCTTAGTGTTTTTAAAGATCATGGACGCGGACTTAGGTTCACTACCGAGGTACCCACAGAGACTTGTCTCCAGTTTTTAGACCTCAAGCTACTGTGGGGTAGTGGACACTTTTGTTGGGTGTACCGGCCTAGAGTGAAGAAGGGGCTGTTGCCGTATGATTCTGCGCACTCGAAAATAGTTAAAAGAGGAATTGCTTCGCTATGTCTAGAATCCTCATTGATTAAGTCGTGCCCACACCACATGCGTACTAGTTTTTATGATCAGATCAGCCGATTGACGGCGGCGGGCTTCCCTTCGTCGGTCCTAAACGCGGTTGCCGAGTCACTACTGCAGAAGATGAAACGTGGAACACGAAGGGATAGAGCTACTTGGGATCCTTCGGGTTCCAAGCTTCAAGTAGTGCCTTACGTGCACAAGCTCTCCCACAATATTAAGAAGGTTGCTGCAAGGCATGGTGTGGCTGTGGTCTTTTCAGCGCCAGAAAAGCTCGCCAAGTTATGTCCGCGTATTTGCAATGGCAAGAGACGCGGTTGCGTGAAAAAACATGAGACTGCCTTCGTCAAATGTTCCATGGGAGTTGTATACTCCATTCCTTTTTCCTGCGGTAACGTGTACATTGGCATTACCGAGCGTTGCCTCAATGACCGGCTTAGGGAGCATGCGCTAAAGGTTAAGAAAAACGAGGACAAGTACGCACATCTTGTGTCGCATATTGCCGCATGTGGGTGTGAACCACGATTCTCTGATACAAGGATTCTTGGGAGAAGCTCAAATTTATCAGCACGTTTGCTGTTAGAAGCATATTATATAGAAAAGAATAAAAATATATGTGTCAGCGAGCCCTCTTTGGTGTTGCATCAACAAGAAATTTCTTTCCTTGATGCGAGGGTTTAGCGATTATATCTCCTTTTCGTGTTCACACCCTTTTTTACTTGTGCCTTGTGGTGTGGTGACGCCTTTTACTTCACGTGTTGTTGGCTTTCTAATGGCGCAGTTCTGTTAGTTAGTGCCTTTGCGCATTTCGATGTATGTATTTAAGAAGGTCAGATAGGAGCAATAAAGCAGTTGGTAGTGAGCGCTGCGTGTCGTGTGTGTTGCTCTGGTGGAAGTGTGAGTGCTTGTGTGAGTGTTTGCGTGAGTCGAGGTTGCGCCAAATTTCTAATAATATGATGTATAACCAACTAGCCCAACAACAAGTTTTATTAAAATTTTGCTCTTTCCACCCTTCAAGCAGTTCCTGTTCAGACATTTCAAGAAGGTCTGCTTCTGAAACAACTCCGCGTGAGGTGTTCATTGATCTATGGGGTGAAATAGATACTGGGATATTACCGAATGCTACGAGGCTGCCAAGTTTTTCATAGTGGTGTTTTTCAGGCAGCTCAAGGAGAAGGTCTCCGCTAGCCATCTTTGTAACCTTGTATCCCGGGCCAAAGACCTCTGTCAGAGATTTAGCAACAAGAAATGGAGATATTGCTCTGGCTTGTTTTGTTGGGTTTTCGCAGTGCACAACATGGAATTTGGGAAAGCATTGTCTGGGTTTGCTTAAAAATGATATGTCATCGGTGCGTCCCCTCTTAGGCGGGAGACGATCTAGGAGACGGGGAAATGCAGGTGTTCCCATAGTAGTGTACTTTTTGTTCGGCAGCAATGGCGACCACCCACCATGGAGTCCAACCAGGGGACGCTGAAGCACTTAATAGCATAAGGCTGCAGACGCCAGCCGTACATTGCCACTATAACCAAATATAATTACTCAAGGTTGAGTCATTACACAAGGTTAACCCTTGCCGCCATGAAAAATCTGAAGTAAATGGAAGAGAGAAGAAGACAGGACAGATTTAAAGACGAGAAAAGACTAAGATGTAGGAAGAGAGAGATAGGAAAAGGCGACTGCCGATTTCCCCTGGGTGGGTCAGCCCAGGGGTGCCGTCTACGTGAAGCTGGGGCCAAAGGGGTGTGTTGCCTCTGCCGGGGGGCCTTAAAGGTCCAATCACCCAGCGTCAGCTCAACCCCCAGGATCCCCTTTTCCCCGGACACGGCAAAGCCACGCACGGCTAGGCGTGGGAGGGAGTAGAAACTCCCCCGTTAGCTCGGGTCCGTGGTGTCGCTACACACCAAACGCCTACTTGCGCAGGCGCCCCTGCGGGGGTGGACTTAACTTTACAGTTGAACTTCCAAAGAATGACAAAATCCAGTTTCTAGATTTAAAACTGCACCGTGAACCTAACCACATATGCTGGGCATATATGTCACGCTCAAAAAAGCCCTTACTAAACTTTAACTTAGGGCATTCTAAAATTGTTAAAATGGGAATAGCTATGTCTGCTCTGAGTTCCGTCATTAAAAAATTGTGCTCCTATAAAATTACAAAAAGTTTCTTAACTCAGCTTGAAAAATTGAGCAACGCTGGCTTCCATCAGCCTGTCCAACGCAAGGGGCTGCGCAGAAGTTACTTGAAAAAGTAAAAACGGAAGACCAAGAAAATGACAAAATAAAGGAACCATTTAAAAAGCCCTCTGTCATCCACTACATGCAGAGGCTGTCACATGGTATAAAAAACGTTGCAAATCGATATGACGTTGAGAGTTTTCTCGGCCCCAAACAAATTGAACAAGCTTTGTAGCAGAATAGGTAGGAAACTAGCGCAAAATGCTAAGGGTCAAAAACGGAGAGTATGCGATGTGAATCATAGCCAGTCGTATGTTAAGTGTGAAACAGGTCTTGTATATTTGGTACCTTTGTCCTGTGGTCTCATCTACATAGGCCAGACGGGAAGATTTGTAAATACCCGGTTGCAAAAACATTAGAGATCGTTGAACACCAATGATAGTTCACCCTTGCCCAAACATTGCAGCTCGTGCGATTGCAAACCCTTTTTTTGTGATGCTATTGTTTTATCATAACACCCAGATCGAACCACCAGAGAGCTGATAGAGGCGTTTCACATTAGAAGTGAGAATAAATACGTAAGCGCACCCTCCATCACGTTAACAGAAAAAGAATTTTCATACCTTATGAGCAATCTCATGACCTGATCTGAGACACGTGTTTTATAGCCTTTTTTGTGTTTTTTTTTGTTTTTTTGCTGTGTCACTTGCCCGGTCATGCGACAGAAGTGGTATGTATGTATCTACCTTTCTTTCGAATAAACTTTAGTTGCAAGGTAGGCGCTCTTGGTCTGTCCAATTTCCTGTTCTAGTGTCCTTGTATGAGTGCACACCCTTATACAGTTAAATGATGAACCAATATTAACTAGCCCAATTATCCGTGCTACTGCAACCCACTCGTCATGCAATTCGCATTGTGTTATGCCTGGTTGTTACTTCTCTGTTCTATGATGTTTTAGTACACATGTTAACGCAATTCCTTACTTGACATAAATAATATCTGGTATATGTAGGGTGAGTTTGCAATGGAACTTCAAGTGCAGGCATAGCTCAGTGAAAAGTACTGGGTTCCCACGCAGATGGCTGTGGTTCTGTTCCCATTTTGTGCTCAATATCCTTTTTATTTAAGTTTTTTTTATTTCACGCGATAGTGGTAACAGACACCGGCAGCTGCAACAAATACAGTACCAGAATCGGCCTTTGTGATCACATAACAGCCTTGGCTGTGAACCCTGTTGGTTCTTGGTGAATTACCCAGCGTAGGTATGAGCCACAGTTTCTATGGTATACACTGCTATACAGAATCTTGACCTGACTGAACCCAGCAGCCGCTACCGCTCCGCTACGTCGGCATCTTAATAAAGCTGCATCGAGGTCGCTTGCTAAGCAAATGTGCTCCGCAGCGAGAAAAAGCCCGCATTCCTTATGACAGAAATAAAAGAGAGAGAAAAAAAGCTTTAGCGTTATTCGAACTCAAGTCATTGTGTGTTTCATGCCGGAATCGAGGAGTTAAAAGAATATAGTACTGCCTAATGGCGTCCGTGACCTGCAGAAATGGCGAGCAGATGTCTGCTATTGTGAAATAACCTAAAACAACTCATAATGTTAAAGAAGTGCTTGTGACAGTACGTTAAGTTCGGCAATCTTATTAGCAAGAATGTACTATGAAGCGTGCTTTCATGGTGCGTAATTTAACCGATAGTTTGAACTATCATAACTTAAGCACACAATATGCAGAAAACGTTCTCATCGCACCTTAAGCACAATGATACCATTGATTCGAAGAATGTTCACTCTCCTTCTATGAGCGTACGCGTGAATTTTGTGTACTGCTGAATCTGAAAAAAAAAGGGGTGAGGGGGGTTGCTATTGCTCAGATCTGTCCAGAGTTGCACTCATTTTGCGAACACGAGAATCGTTTCATAATAAGGTAGACCCACTTAAGGTAAAATTACATAAGCCAAGACTCTATACATGGAAGTCATGCTTGCATGAAAAAAAAAAATCCTCGCATATACATAGCAAATTTCGTTATTTAGAGGCTATGGTAAACGTTAGCAGTTAAAATAAATTAATAAGTTACCAGATCATTCGTAATGATAAAATTTACTTTTATAGAGTTCTAAATAAATACGGGTTCTCATTAGCCATGGCCATTATTCAAAGAAGTGGGTTCATGTTACCTTCAAGAAGGCAGTTGGCTTCACATGCCGTTTCTTGATGCGCGCTTACTATGTCTTGCTAGTAAGCCGACAGTGAAGTCATGCCTGTTCTTTTGAATGTGCGCCCGTGCACCCGCAGTAAATCGGGGACATCAAGAACATCCCTTGACGCTGGTGCGTAATCTGCCAGTTCTGCCTCGTCCCCAGAATTTCTATAAAGCTCTTTACTATACTACCATTTTTAATAATGATAACTGTTGGGGTTTTATATCCCAGTAACCTCAATATGATAACGATGGAAGCTGTACAGGAGGGCTCTGAAAATTTCGTCAACCCAGAGTTCCTTAATGTGCATCTGAATCTAACCACATGGGTCTATCATTTCACTTCCATTGAAGTGCAGCCACCTGAACCAAGATTCTATCCCGCAAATTTTGGTTCGAAAGTCGATAATGATGACAATATAAACCACGATATGATAATGAGGAACCCTGTAAAGGAGGGCTCCGGAAATTTTGACCACTTGAAGTTCTTTAACGTGTACCTAAATGTATGTACACCGGCAGGGATTCAATCCCACGACCTCCGGGTCAGCATTCGAACACCGTAACCACTAGGCCATCGTGGCAGAATGTCATCATCCAAATCTTCAGTTGTGAACTGCCCGAAAATCACTGGACATCTTTTCAAGTAAGTCCTCGAGAGTCACCCTGTCTGACACACTGCAGTACTCGCAGAACAGCTTTTAGGAGTCCACAATTTCTGTGCTGGAATCTAAACACCCTTTGGTCGTTGACATCGTGGCACTGCTCGCTCACCACCAATCACATCTGCTCCTATGTGTGGGCCGCCTCGCACCCCACAGCGATGCCAGATGACACGGCAGTGCTTCTTGCGTCTTCCGACATATAACAGCAAGCGCAAACTATATTGCGGTGATTCGCAACTCAAGCTTTTCACACTAAAGGTCATGTACACAGGCAAACTCTGCCTTGGTCAGCATCTTTTCTTTTTTTTAGGTTTTCGCTATGGTTACTAGCCTCAAAGGCGCCGCTTGGATAGCTACATGCTTAAATACCTAGATGCTTGGGTAGCAGAAAATAATCGAGACCCTGTGACTAAACTAATTTGTTAAAATAGCAAGAGGGAAAAAATGTGAATGTTAATGCTACCAGAACTGGGAAATGAACATGATTTGTTTTATTGAGGATTCCATAAGTTAGATATAAATTTTAATGAAGAAAAAAAGGAAACTATAATTCACATCATCATATTGTTGCTTCTTCTTACCCAAGAAAAGTGCTATTAAAGCAGAATGTAGCAGAATTGGATCGAATCTATGTCAAATATTACGTCTTTGGTATCTTCCTCTTAGAAAACTGTCACAGCATTGTTTGCTCCGCTGCTGACAAAAGTTTAATTGAATAACGACGGTTTTGATATAAGTTGTCAGGTTAGAATTATCAATTGATTTGTATCGATTATTGTAATTTTAAAATATAATTTATTCAAATTATGTATGTCCATTTGTTTTATAGTATATTCGTTTCTTGGCTCCTCCAAAGTAGGTTGGTTTATTGGCTGTGTGTTCCCTAGATACTTGGCGAAGCACATTTCGGGGATGTAAAACGAGTCTCGTAGAATTTCGACTGCAGGCTACTTTGCAATAGATCCAACAATGGGCACCTCCCTGTGCATGGTGGCAAGTTCACCAAGGTCCACCTGTTAGGCGAGTTGGTGGACAATCATCATAACGCCTGCGTAAAGCACGGCACGGAACAATACAAGGCGGATAAAGCACAAGTAAATGCGAGTTTTTGTGTTTTCTCCGCGTTCTCCCATTCCGTGCGCTGCTTCAGACGAAAGTTTTTTTTTTTTTTTTTCATAATAGAGAACCACACTCTGCCGCCCTTCATTTGCCCTTTCTCTGCCTTTGGTTGTATCTATGCTAGCTATTTGTTACCCCCCCTCCTCGCTTGAATTAGGACGGCATTCAAAATAATCAGCTGATCTCTAATGCGGGCGTACGTCCCTTCTTTTTCACCTCCCGCCCCGTTCTCGTCACGCACACCTTCATAGTCGCGCGAAGTACAAATGAACGGAATGTATCGTGTGCACGTTCATAGGTGTACCGAAAAAGCTATTGTTCTCTATAACTGCGGTAAGGAAATAACAGAATAATTCTACTGGCCACACCGATACACGATACGCTTGGTTAACAGTGAAGCAATGCACAGCGGCACCGCCGGCGAAACTTCAATGCTTGTGCGACGTTCTTGCTTGCGGCAGTTCAAGCGATACGACCGAAAACATCCGGATTTCATCGATTCATAAAATGTACAGCACAGGAAAAACAGGAAGCACTGGAAAGACAAAAGCGAAGGAAAGACCCCACCTTGTCGACTGTGCCGGCCTTCCCGCGTTGCTGATGCTGTCTGCTGCCGATGGTCATGGTGATTCTCGTGCATAGCAGCGGTGATGAGAGCATTGAGTTAATATATGAGAGTCAAGGATCTGGCAACAAGAGGTAGCGTAAAAAAAAGACATATCCTAAGATAGAAGCGAATTACACAAAGTGAAACACCAGAAAAAAGTGTAACATCATGAAAACAAAACTAGGTAGCAGTTTGGTAGCAACTTCATGATAACCCGGGCGCGCGCGCGCGCGCGCTTCGTCTTCTTTCTTTGTGGGCTCAAGCACCGCCACGTACCACCGCCGTGGCTGCAGCTTCATCTTTGTACTTCAGTGCTGCATTTTTATCGTTGCAGGTGTTTCGCCGTGGCTGCAGCCTTCGACGGTGGTGAAGCTCATCAAAGGACAACTATGGGCGAACGAGACGACGAGTTCGACTGGCGAATTACCAATGGGGAGCGACAGTGCATCGATCAACTCGAACAGGCCCCCGATTTGGAGAGCCAGATTCAAGACGAACGTGACAGATCTTCTCAAAAGATGTGGTTCCTCTTTCAGAGTTCGGCTGCCTACGTAGCCCAGCTGTACAAAGATCGCCACCATGAAGTTTGCCTGTGGAGCCCTTTTCAGAACGCCGCCACGAGCATCACTGACCTCTACAAAGAGTCCCTGGAGACCCACCGTCGGGTGAGTGAACTGGTCTACCAATCAGGCTATCAGCGTTGCACTAAAGACATCCTGGCCTGGGTCAGGAAGCGCAAGAACCACATTCGGCGTGATGAACTACTTTCCTTTCTGTGCGGTATGACACCGCACCGTCTCCAGCACCATGGCTGGACCTCGCCCAGGCCTCGCCAGTCCTACGAGCCCCGTGCGGCGGTCGCTGCGCCGCCGTCATCGATGCTCAGCCTTGCCGCCACAGGGGGGGGCTCGACCACCGTGGGTTTTGGGGACCCCAATGTTGTTAACCTGGACACATTCTGTGGGGCACTGGCCTTCTCGTCAGCTCTGTCTTCAGGCCAAGGCCACAGCGGAGACAGCTCGTCGCCGCCCGAATTCCGCAGCGCGGCCAGCCTGAGCATCTCCACCTCCGAAGAATGCGCTTGTCAGCTTGAGACACGCAAGCGGAGTGCTCCGGAAAACACTACTTCCGAAGATGTTGTAATGGACTCGCCGACGTCCAAACGGTCGCGCCTCATCTGAGTTCTCGTTCCCTCACCATGCCGCCGAAATAGCCGATTCCCTACCACCACTGTGTCTCGTCGAAAGCTTCACACTGATCCCTGCAATTGCAAGGAGTCAGAAACGTTCTACCTAGAAAGAAAACAAGAAAACATTAGACATGAAAGATCTCGTGGGCGTCGCTTGTCGTCTGCAGCAAGGCTTGGTTGTATAGACCCGAAGTGTTGGGCTAGATGTTAGACGCAAGGGCAGATGACCGAAGAGGTGGTTTATCTTCGACAAAACTGATGTGTGGATTGCCTAACTTCAAGAACTTTGGGAGTTCTCGTAAAAAGTGTTTTATGCGCCCTCCGCAGCCGCTATGTGCGGTGACTTTCAACTAGCGTGAGAACAGATGACTGGCAACAGGAACTCAGAGTGGACTCATACTTTCTGCAAGCTGTTTAGTAGATTGTAGTGCTTACTGCGATTTGCATGCAGTTGCGATAAGGGAGTATACCTGCCCTGCCAATGAATGACTTCCACGTCGCGTGCGCATAGTCGCGCCTGCTCTATTAAACTTTCGGCAAAATGAAGTGGCGACGAAGATTAGGTGAGCTGCAGGCTGAGACGATCATACGCCGGGCTATGTCACTTGGTCCTGCAATCGTTGGCCGTTGCGTATGGTTTATGCCACATGCAGCGAGATTCGTTTTTTTTTTTCCTTCACAATACGCGTTCACTCAACGCCTGTTGGCAGATCGCGTATTGTTTGGGCTGTGGCCGTGTGTGCAGAGTTTAAAAAAAATGCCTGTAGTGACAAGATTTATGTGTCTGCGTCAGTTTGGCTTATTAGCATGCTCATTTCTCGACTAAGCCCATGGCGAAGCTTATTGAGTTTTCTGCGATCTTCACTCTGCGAATATGATGCTGTGATATTTGGTATGCAGTCGAGCGGCTTGGTGAATAAAGTTTGTTGACTGACTTACTGGCTGAGCGTCTTGGTTGATAAGCGGATGTGACCGTGGATACACACCGAGATAGTTGATTACTCCATGCAGTTCTGTATGACCAGAAAGCTAGGCAATTTATACCTGTTCATTTAGGCATTACTTTTATGTAGCTTATGTCCTATTAAGCCATTAAGTACCGGTTGTTTTATCAGTATCGTGAAAACATGCGATTTTTAATCGTATCTGTGTCTGCATAGATTATACTGAAAATTTCATCGTGAATGAGCTTTTAGTTTACAATATATGACCTTTGACCGTATGGTAACGCTGGGCTCTTAGGCTACAGCAAAAATAGAAAAACGTTAAAAGACCCTTGACACCAAATTTGGAAACTAAAGATGCTTGTGTTGTTTGATAGTCCTGCATACGGGGCCACCTCTGACCGATTATTAGTGGCGAGCGTAGCCTAGAAGATATTTGTGTTTTAAAGGGCCACTCACCAGGTGTGACAATTTTGAGCTGACAAGCGCAATGCTAGCCACCATAGCAATGCGTAGACGAGGCGTTCATGAGCACGTCTGCCAAAATTTGCAACGCTACGCGCCGCGGAAATGGGTCAAATTTCAAGATGAAAGCTGCTCGCCCTCCCCTCTACCTGCGCACGCGTAGAGAATGAGGGCATGACGTGGGCGTAGGAATGGCCCTACGTACACAGCACTGCGGTCACGTTGGCCCTCTACGTAGACGACTCTGCTCTGACGTTGTCAACAGTATACCACGTGACATAGCAAAAATTATTTAGCACAACATGCGTAGTTTATGTATTTGTTGCTTTAAGAGATGAGTAAAACTTGAAATAAATAATGAGACGCAATAAAAAATTGTTCACGTTTTTCTTACATTTTTTCCCGTGAAATGCTACGAGATGCGGGGCTAATGTGCCAGCGTTTCACATGCGTTCGGGTTCCCATGTTCAGCGCATTGAGCAAACGACCGCCGTGGAACGCTCCTACGCGTTCGCGCACTCATTGTGTTCATTTACTCTACCGCGCCTATAATACCCCTGTCACACGGGCACCCGCGAAGACCGTTTAACTCCCTCGTCCTTACGACAACGAAGATGCAGTCCATGTCACACGACCACCCTTACCCAAACGAAGGTAAACGGAGCGTTTCGCAAAGGACGTTCAACGATCTCCCTTCGCAGCGAAACGAGGTACTCTTGTCCCCAGCAAAAATTTCGAGCACTAAGTGGCCGCAGTGAAAGAATAATACATTTTGGCAGTATTAAACGTTCTTTTATTGTAGTACTCATTCACAACGCGTGTTTGTTTACATATATTTACGCCCGCCAAAGCTCACTTACTCTCAACACCGATGCTCTACACTCCGTGCCTCGCACCCGCACGTGGCGCCTCGCGAGTCGGGCCGGCAGGCGCCATTGAAAAATATTTTGTCCATGCGTGTGGTTGTGGTCGTCGCTGTGTCACTCATGGCTGAAGAACACAAAATGTGCGCCCACGAGGCAAGGAAGCACAAGGACTTTCGTACACAAACATGAACACGGGCAACAAAACAACTAAAAGCACAATGTGGCCAGCGTCACTAGCAGCATCGCTACATTTAGCAAATTTGTTTTTATTTGAAAATATTTTTATGGTTTGTTAGCCGAATAGTGTTTTTTTTTTTGTAAAAACCCCAAAACAAGGATTCACAAAAAATAATAGAGATGAAATTAGAATACTTTTTCGAAAACCAAACAGCGCCAGCTGAGCCCCCTCACGCCAACTGTTACAACCTTTTCATTGCCGTGTTCCACCATAGCCTCCTCTATAACTATATAGGAGGCTATGGTTCCACTCAACGTTTTTAGATACTTTTCAGTTTGCAAACTCGCTTCGAGAGGCGGCGTCGTTTTGTCGCCGTTGTGAAAGGTGGCGCTGGCGTTCCGTTGAGATCGGTTGGGAAGCAGTGAGTGGCGGTGACGCTTGCTTCAGACACGTGCTTTTGGTGTGTTGCTGGCGCTCGCACGTTCATCACGCCTGTACTTCCAGATTGGACACGTTCTACAGTGGTATGAACTCTTTGCAGTGGATACCGTGAAGTGTCAGCGCGGATTCTCGACATGCCGACGTGCAGCGCGCCCGGCTGTCGTTCGGGGTATGCTTCGGCAGCTGCAAATCCCAGACCGCGACATTTTTTCAAGCCCCCAAAGGACCCTGACTTACTAAAGGCATGGCAAAACGCGATTGTGACATTCATTTCGAGCCGGTAGACATCATAAGCTGCTATGAGCACACAGTGAACGGTCAAACCGTAACGATACCGCGAGGCAGATGGACACTGAAGGAGCGCGCTGTGCCTCGAATTTTTCCGAACGTACCTAAGCATCTCTCAAAACCAACGGTGCCAAAGTCAGCAAGAAAGCCACCCAAAGTGAGGTCAGTGGTTTCCGCCCAAGTTTCTTCCTGCCAAAGTGATGAATATTTGTACGACGAAACTGACGCATGTGACGGCATGGATGTTGATGTTACCGATGTTATCACGCTAGGAACTGCGCCCTGGCTTGCTGGTGTGCAGGGCAGCCCGACATTTGATTCGTGAAATGTGAGGGCTTCTACCATCCAAGTTATCTTCTACAAACTCGAAGAGTCTGGGGGCGTTGTGTACATTGAAAAAGCGGTTGTAATCTGGCAAGACTTGGCGACTGAAGTTAGTTCAAGAGGTGTGCTTGTCCCGCCGTGCAGCTACATCGAGAAAGATGGAAACATTCCGACCCTGCTAACAAGCCAGAAGAATTTAACAATGTTTCTTCGCTACATCGATGAGCTCAAGATTTGCCCTGGGTGTAAATGTGAGCTGTTTCCAGGTATTTCATCGTCAAAGGCAGCCATGAAAAGGCAGGGTGTATGGCGAAACAAGAAAGACCGACTCTATACGCACGACGTCGTGGGTCTTGGCGGAAGCGTGTATACGCACGACGCGACTGACGCGCCACGCGGCAGTTGCTGAAACCTTCCGGATCGGACTACCGATGCATGCTTCCGAGTAGTCTGCGCGTGTCTGTTCGGTCGCCGCGCGTGTGACAACTGTTTAGTGGATGTTGCCAAAGTAACGGGCCCTACAGCTGTGAACAGTACGATGTTTTAATGCAAACGAGAGCGTGTGCTGCACCTTGCTCACCTTATCGCTCTGCACGTAATTGCGCATGCAAAGAGCAGCAGTTTTCAATGGGGTAGACCACTATACTCGCGGACAACTTTTTCTTGGCATTGAAGCGAAGGCTGCAGAGTCAAATCGCGCGTATCCTATCGTAAATAATGTAGTCCCGCAAATGCCACCGTATTTCTAGGTAAGTTATCAGAACAACTCTTTTATTTTCTACATGTAGCCCTCTTTGAGACAGGACGCAGCACACACTAGTGAGATGTACAGACTCCCAAATCTATAACTATCCAAATCTCGTGCGCGAGCGCCGACCTTTTTGTGCGTCAACGCCATACGACGGAGCCATGTTCCAAATAGGGCGAGAGAAAACTTAAAAAAAAAAGCGTTTGCGTCGCCAGATAACAAATGAACGATCCACATTTGTCAGCTTATCTCATGCGCGGGGGCGTGTGACGTATCTGCGGATTTCATTTTCTCGGTTGCTTGCTAATCTTCGGAATATTAAGATACGAGCCAGACGCGCTGCCTGTTCTTCTGAACTAAGTTAATGCAGGGTGACGTTCTCACGAAGGAACAGCCGAGCAGACGATAGGCCCATGTGCGCGCGTCATGGGACTGCGCTTACTCTCGCCGTTTGCAACTTGGCTCCGTCGTACAGCGCTAACGCACAAAGTCGGCGTTCGCGCACGATAGTTAAAAAGATTTGGGCGGCTGTACATGTGCAGAAGCTCCGCCCCCATAGCTTTCCCTTCATTGCCATGAAAAGTTGTCCTCGTTGGAAGAAACCAGCTTGCAGTGGAAATGGAGGTCTTTGACAACGCTAATAGGGTGAACACCCTACTATTGTTCAGCAGTGCCTTCAGTTCATATACATCTGGCCATCCTGTTTGAGCATGTGTTGGCAGCAAGCACTCCGAGCTTCAGAAAAAGTCAGCTAGCCGCGCTGTTCACACGCTGGCTGTCCTCACCGTCGAAACAGTTTCATGTTGGAGCATATTACAGTTACATGTATTTCAACTTACACTTGTATCAGTTACTCTATTTCCCTGTTTCATAGATGACAAGATATAAAAGTTTAGAAATAATTTACTGTAGTAAATTTCTCATCCTGCTGTGTCAAATTACCCCCCCCTTCCCTTTTTCTCAGGGTCTCCCTATTTAAACTTTCACGCTACACAAAAAAAGTAACCTAACGCTGATGTGCTTCCTGGGTGAGAACTGAAATAGACAGGACGCAACATGCGTCAAACACTTCAGTCACCTTGGTCTCTCGCGATTCCCTCATCTCATGCGCGGGGGCGTATGAGATATACTAAGCTCTCCTGAACTTTTGCAACAGAGCGGACGGACCCGTAGCAGTACTGCAGTTTCGAGCTGACAAGGCACTGCACTACCGAAGACTGCCTACCGTCTATTCAGCAGCAAAACAAAACAGCATAAGTGCAAAAAGAAAAAAAAGCATGCGTTTATTGCTCCAGGAAGTATCTATGTGTGACTGCAACACTTCATACAGAACCAGTGACGCTTTAGGTCCTCCTTCTTCACTGAAGCACACGGCCTGTAATATAATCGAGAAAAGCATGTAAGAACATAAATTATGACCTTATGCCATCCTATACTTACCAGTGAAACCATTCCAAGCACTGATCACACAAAACCATTTTTATTTCGCCATCATCCTTTTTCTTGCATTGTGCACAGCTCCATATGTCTCCTTTTTTTTTCACAGCAATTGCAGACAAGGAACAGTTGCTCATGCATGGCAGTCACAAAACAATGATAAACGACCAGAAAGAGATAGGTTCTTACGGGATGATGAGAGCAACAGCCATGCCTCTGCGGTGAAGTATTTCTTCAGCTTTGGCAATGATACCCGGTGGTCTAGGAGGGCGCTCGCCAACTCCTCGGGGTGCACTTCAATATCACTCTCATAGAGAATTCCCCCTTCATTCAAAACACGTGCTGCAACCTCCTGGCCAGCAATGCCAGTTAGGATCACTGAAAAAAATATCCAGCACATAATGCACAAGCATGACAAGCCATGCCAATAAAGAACATTTCCTCAGATTAACCTTTCTTGAGGGACGTAGCTAGTGCATGTTTAAAAGTTCTTAAAAATTATGCATCTGACAAAAAATCATCACTAGAAACGTTTTCTGTTCCATTCCAAGCAAGTAATGATTGCACACTTCCAGAACGCTTGCAAAAGGCATATTTTCTTACACTTTTCTTGAGACCTCGGAGATAAATCCTTGAAAGGCACAGGACCTTCTCCTTGTCTCTTCCTCTTCATTGTTCTTTGGCGAATGCGCTTGGCAGGACGTCCTCTGCTTTTCACCACTGGAAGCTTTATTGGACAGCTTTTCCCTGTTTCCTCAGCTTTCTCCTGCACGTTTTTTACTACAACGGGTTGACCAGGATTGTCGGGTTCTTCAGCTTTCTCCTGCATGTTTTCCAGCTCAATGGCTTGACCCGAATTTTCAGCTTCCTCAGGTTTCTTCTGCATGTTTTCCACTTCAACGGCTTGACTATGAGGATTTTCAGCTGCTTGTGTGTCACACTCACTGTTACTGCTGGTGGCTAAATTTATAGAGCAGTCCCTTTTGTTCTCTTCACCTCCTTTGAGCCAAGTGCTATTCAAATCCTCCAAGAACCCGAGTCGTTGTGCAAAGATACCAGGTTGACAATCGGCCAACGTGTCAGCAAATGACTTGAGTGTCCGCATAGCAAAATTGTATCGCTGATTACGGTTCATTTTTTCAAAATTTGGGCCAGGCATCGAAAGTATTCGGAGTTGGTCTGTGGGGGTGCTGTTCTCAGCAGCGGCTTGCTGATTTGGCAAGAATGCGGCCTGGTACCGTTTGAACCAGCTGCTTCGTGCTGCTTTGTCCAAGTCAGGCTCAATGTCGTATTTGACGTACACGGCCAACAAGTGCCGGCAAGGCAACCCCATTTTGGAAGAGAAGGTGCAGCTGCACGAGTGACTTTCAATGGAAATATCATGCCACCTTTCTCCATTTGAAAATGTAACATGGTACAATTTTTCTTTTGTTTTCTTCACTTCAATATCATTTTCTGCAAGTTTGCTGAACTGCTTTCTAATTACTCCACAAGCAAACGGGGTCAGCACTTTAGCACATGCCTCTTCAATTTTATTATTGCTAGAATGGTTGTAGAAGATGCATGTCTTCAGCAATGTTGCTGAGTGGGCCGACTTTCTTTCAATACTGCTTGATAAATCTAGCAGTTTCCTTACAGCATCATGAAGCTTTGTTGATGATGACAATGCCGTTTTTATGAAACCATTGTGCGCTTCAACTCTGTTAGTTGTGTTGGCTCCACAAGTGAACTCTTGGTCGCAGATGTGGCGAACCCACATGTTCTTAATTGAGAGCCAATTCTTCTCGAGGTACTCTATTGAGTCTTTGCTTGCAAACCTTGTGAACTCAGACTGTGCATCTTCAAATTTGCTTGAATTAGGGGCGTGCAGCATTTCATTGAATGTGGTCACCATTTTGTCACGTTCTTCAGCGGAACGTGCTAAGTGGCTAGCTGCTGTTCTGAACGCTTTCATCACATGAAACTGGCACAACTGTATTGATGGAGCAGATGGGAAAGCGCTACGAATTGCACTAATTTCGGTGAAGTCCTTGTCCACGACTATGACGCCAGTATTTTCAGAACAAGGGTTTTCCTTCACGAAGAGGTTGAGCATTTCAGTGACGTGGTGACACTGCTCAGAAGCAACAAAAGCATAAGCAATCACTTGGCTTTCTCCACACCCATCTTGCACGACAAATACAAAAAGTGGCATCTTTAACTTGTTTGTCCTATATGTTGCATCAAGCAACACCACCTCTGGGAAGGACTTATATGCTTGCTGCATGTGTGGCGTTTGAATAAACAAAATTTGCAGCTCCTCATTTTCATCTGTGATAGGAATTATCTTTGCCCGATGCTGCTGACGACACTTCTCTATCTCCTGAAGAAGTTGTTCAGCTTCGTCTCGGCCGTGACAATTTCGCTTGACATTGTGCAGATCCTGCGTTGTTACCACCTTTCCTGTTGGTAAAAGCCAGGAAAGAAAGACATGCATGAATAGCATGCACTGACAAAACAGGAAAAAATATTCGGAAGTCATAATTGAGCACTCTGAGAAAAATAAGACGGGAAGTGCGAAAATTAAGGCAATCAATGCGTCGCAAAAAGAGGAAAAAAACACATGTCCTTACCCGTCTTTTCTGCTAGATTCCCAGCTATGACATTGGGCAACACATTGAGGTCAAGCAAAGGAAGGACATATTCCTTTTCATCGTGCGTAAGCCGGCGGTTTTCCGGATACAGCTGGAAAATTTCCTTGTTCACTTCGTGGTTGTGGTTGCAGTCAATCTTTGTTATCTCTAACTGCTGGCTGGTCCGACGTGCTGCGATGACAACGGTCGCGGGACACCCTTGCTTCATGGTCCTGCGCACATTTTTTTTTTCTATTCGTAACTACTGGAAACGTAACCCAAGAGGTTAGCTCATTGTTAAAGTGTACAAGTTAAGAAAGGATAGATGGATTGCAGCTCACCTTTGCTGAGGTCGTACACCAGTAGCAGTGCACCTCCGTTCCCCGGCGTGTTTACACACATACGTCGCGTTTGCGTACTTGAGCTTCTTTTGCAGACGTTCAAGTCCGACACTTAGCCGCGAATTGACGACGTCCACTGTCTTTGTCGCTTTTGCTACGAAAAGGGTATTGTTTTGGAGCTGGTATTCCCTAAAGGCGCGATCAAAATCGCTAAAACAACTAAACCGTGCCCCAACTTCGAATCCCATGCCGTTCACCACACTGCGGCCACTAGAACAACAAAGCGAGGCGCCTGTGCACGGCCGCTCGATGAAAGCATGAATACGCACGTGGACGTGCACTGAGCAGCGAGAGTAGCGAGGGCGCTTTCCGTTTTCTGAAGTTGCCGCGTGGCGTGTCGTGGCGCCTCAGTCGCGTCGTGCGTATACACGCTTCCGCCAAGACCCACAACGTCGTGCGTATAGAGTCGGTCAACAAGAAATGCATGGTGCTGTCAGGGGAGCACTTGTGCCCTCCATGCAAAAAAAACAAAAAAAACTTTGGTGATAGAATGAAGCGTCGTCCTAAAAAAAGCACAAAACGGAAGGCTGAACGTGAAATTCAAAACCTAAAGAAAAAGGCCATCAGGGCCACTGTGTTTCGCGAAAGAGCTAGAAGAGAAGTGTCTACACTGAGACGCTGTTTGTCTGAAGTTTCAGCGAGCAAAGTTGAAAAAGCAGTGGAAAATCTTCCGCAAGCACAGCAACTTGCCTTTAGGTCAGCATTGAAAGTCGCAAAGGCGAAATCGCCGCGAGGAAGGCGTTATGAACAGGAATGGATCATGACTTGTCTTCTATTGAGAATTTCAAGCCCAAGAGCTTATAGACTAATGTCAAAAATGAAGCTCATGCCACTTCCAACAACCACAAGGCTGAGACAAATGATGAAAGGAATGCCATGTGAATTCGGCTTCAACAAGGTATCTCTTGAGAGTATTGGGGCCTTTATGAAGAACAAAGCAGGAGTACAATGCTACGGAACGCGAGTACTGGACGAGATGAAGGTGCGAGAGGTTGTCGCATTTAACAAGAGTACTTACAAGGTTGATGGCTTCGTTTATTATGGAGATGGTCATGACTCAGAAACAACAGCCGACCACGCTTTGGTACTCATGTTTGTGCCTTTATTTCACTCCTGGGTGCAACCAATTGCAAGTTTTGCTACGAGACATGCAGCCCCTGGAAGAGTGCTTGCTAGGCTTGTTTTAGAAGCCATTTTGCAGTTACACAAGCACAATGCAACAGTCGTCGCTGTTATCAGTGATGGTGCCAGCACCAACAAGGCCATGTGGTCATGTTTTGGTATTAAAGGCAAGCTTCATGAACCGAAACACAGAGTTGACCATCCTTGTGTACCTGATCAGCAGCTCTACTTCCTGTGCGATGTACCGCACATCATCAAGTGCATAAGGAACCATCGCATGCGCCACAAGTATGGCATGGTAAGTATATTAGAATGTTTTTACTTATTTTTCATGCGTGAGCAACTCTGAATTAAGGAGTGGCTTCTGCAATGGAACACCTTTCTTCGACTCACTGTTGTTTTTAAAAATTGCAGATCGGTGAACACAAAATAAACTTTGACCACTATCGAAGACTCCAAGAAGTAGATGGGAAACAGCAGCTTCGGGTGGTTCTGAAATTGACAAAAGAGCACGTGAGCCCAGACAATCTGCGAAAGATGAACGTGAGTCTGGCTGTACAGGTAAACAAAAATGCCCTATTTACCATATTTAGATGCCTTTCATAGTTGACAACTGCTTGTTTATATGCATAAATGTTTGTTAATAAAAATAAAGCCGCAAATTTTTCATATATGTTGTTCTCAGCTTTTCAGCCGAAGCACTGCCATTGGGTTAAAAGTGTACCAGCGATTAGAGGAGCCTGACCTGAAAGACTGCCATGGAACTGCTTAATTCACCCTCATGGTGAATAACCTGTTCGATGCCCTGAATGTGAAGCTTCCGAAGTTTGGAATAACAAGTTCGTCAAAGGAAGTTGAGGTAACGATAATACTTACAGCATCTATTGCACTGTTGTGAAATAGTACAGATAATGCTTCATAACATCTGTTGCATTGTTGTGAAATTAATTTGCTCACTGGCTTATTTTGAAGGTCATCCAGGAGCTCCTTGATGCTGTAAATAAGACCGAGGAAAACCATATCACCAATGGGACAGTGATGTTTGAATCGCAAGTTACAATGGAGTCGCTTCGTGTTACGCTTGCATCAGTACGGGACCTCATAACAGATCTTCTCTCTAAAGGAGCGCGTTATGTGCTCACGGACAAACTAAACCAGGATCCTTTAGAGGTAAGCCGTTTGTTCTTTTTGTTTATCACGTTTATGTTTGCGCACATTGCTTTTATAAAAAAAACACGTCTTCCTTTTTTTCAGAGGTTTTGTGCTTGCCACTGTGCTTGCCACTTTTGTGCTTGCCACTGTTGGAGACAGCATGAAAAGGGGAAGAAAGGACACACTGTCGTTCCACGAAAGACTCCAGGAGGCTATTCGAGCAAAGTTGGCAGAAATCTCTTCTACTGCACAGAATGAAACACCGACAGCACCTGATCATGGGTACTCCACACCAGCAGCACAGGACTGTGTTATTTACTACTTGTGCGGCTATCTTGTCCACTCTTTCCTCAAGTATCAGAGGTGTTCTGACTGTGTACGTAATATCCAGTCCGAAAATGCGGAGTGCCCGGAGGCATTTCTCACTTTGGAGAGGGAATTTAAGCACGGGAGCCTCAAATTGCCATCTTGGGAGCTCTTCTGTATGTTTCGAGGCATCGAAGCCAAAATTTCAGATGAGCTGCAAAAGAACCGGCTCTGCTCAGAGACATTTTGGAGCCTCCTCGACGCTCTTGAGGACTGCGACATTATTAGTGTGGGCTGTTCTGTTCACAAGGTCACCACTACAGCAGAGCTTCTTCACTCCTACATAGTGCTAAGACTGCATTTCGCTGCCAGAGATACTTGTAAAAGCTTCAGCTCTTCAGAAAAAGTCGCATCTGCTAGAAAGAAAGTGAAGCTGATGTGAAGGCTTGCAGTACAACTCTGACCACTTAACCCTTGTAAATATGTCCCTGTAAATAATGCAGCTGCTGCTTTCAGTTTCATGACGTCAAATAAAAATTACAAAACAATTTTTTTTCTGGCTTCCTTGCTGGTTCTTGATTTTCTAAGCTTTTCAGCAGATTTTGGCCGTGTAACACGTGTTCTGGTGAGGTTAGAATATCGCTGAGCATTACGGGATCCTGGGGTGATTTGCACATATACTGGCCAAAAATAAAAACGCCGGCTACAACGCGAACAGGAATGAAGGCAAGCGCGCTGTACAGTTTGCCTTTTCTTTTTGTCATGTCTTACGTGCTGTTTGTTTCTAGTTATAATGTTGCGAAAAAAACGAAAAAGCTCTTTTCGGTAAAGGTTAAATGCGAGCGAAGTTTCACTTCTGCTTCTGGAATAAAAGAGTTAACCGCTGCGGTAGTCTCCTGTCGGCGCCTTTCCCGTTGTAGCAGTAGCAGACGACGCGCCGAGATCGATCCTAGCGCCACCGCCTGGTTGGCGATTGCGGTAAGCCGCCCCACGCCAATGGAATGCCGCGCACTTTGCCAACTGAAGCTATCTAAAAACGTTGGTTCTACTGCCACAACTCCTTCTCCGTCAAACCACCTAGGGGAGATATACGTTGAGGGTGTTCAACGGAGTTTAGTGGTGGCCGTGACAGGGTATCAGCCAGCGTTTCCAAACAATCCCGCAGAAACAGGCAGAAGACCACAAAATAACGCCGGTCAACAAAGCAACGCCGCTGGCGTGCACGGGGCCTGGGCTTGTTCGGTCACGTCATGCGAACGTCACCTTTTGTTCGGATCAACGCCGACTAAATTTCAAGGCCGAAAGGCTGCCGCAGTGACGTCAGAGGTTGGGGGCCCAGTTGCCCAACTGAGCATGCTCAGTAAGGCTTTTTTTTCCACATCTTTTATTCGCCCCAATCAAGCCGCAGCAGCTGCGGGAGCGTTGGTTCTCCTAAAACGTGAACAAAACACGGGCTTTCCGCCGCGTTCGCGGCGTAACTGCGCCTCCACCCTCTGACGTCACTGCGGCAGCCTTTTGGCCTTGAAATTTAGTCGGTGTTGGTCGGATGCCGGAGAGGGTGGGGAAGAGGTTTGGCTTG
The DNA here is from genome assembly GCA_013436015.1 of Rhipicephalus annulatus. Classification (NCBI taxonomy): domain Eukaryota; kingdom Metazoa; phylum Arthropoda; class Arachnida; order Ixodida; family Ixodidae; genus Rhipicephalus; species Rhipicephalus annulatus. Next base: position 880,323 of record WOVY01010937.1, on the reverse strand, counting down.
CGAAGGCTACGCGGAGGAGGAGGAGGAGAAAAACTTTATTCATCCCAAGAGGGAAAGGTGTGGTTATGGAGTGTCAGAGGAGCCTACCCAGCGTCTCCGCTACCCTCTTGGCCCAATCCGAAATCAGGTCCTGGACCTCGGGCGCCGACCTTGCTATTAATTTGTAGAGAATTGGGTGGTGGGTTTCGAGTACACCCCCACATGATATGGTCTAGGTTAGCTCTTTGTTGACAGAAAATGCACAAAGGGGAGGGGTATGAGGAGGAGCGGCAAGGGTTTCGAACTCGTCTCCTCTCACCCTCGTTTCGCGCCGCTTCAAAAAACCTGTTTTCTCCGCTCGTAATGAACCGATTCGAGAATTTTTTGTGTCAAAACGTTCCTCATCGAACACCCAACAACTTCCACTGTCTAACTAAAATTCGGTATAAGGCCTGGGGAGTGGCCCTTTAAAGTAAGGGTGCGTGCTCTTCTTAGTATTCAGGTGGAGTCGACATTTTCTGTGGTGTCACGTAGACAGGGACTCCTCTTGCAGGGCCGCCTGATCTCCCCCTTTGGTGCGACCCGCCGAATGCTCATTTTCGCCTCTGAGCATGGCCTCCGAGAACGCGGGCGCGCGGCGGGTTTCTCTCCGGCCGTCCGAATCGCACGGAGAGAGCGTGTTCCCAGAGGTGGGCATGGCCCGCTCTACGCACCATGGCCTACCATGGCGCTTCTTCATTTGGTCTAAAAGGTTGCCGCGCTGTTGGCGAAGCTTGCATGCGGCAGGGTAAAAATGCTTTTGCGTTTTTATATAACTTCGTGCTCATTTGGGAATGTGAAGCCAAGGTGTCCGAGAGGCGAAGTCAATGCTTGGCCGTATAAATTCTCAAATAGACTTTTTTTTGCTGTAGATTTGCGCCGCCCATAGTTGCGTTGCCTCTGCTAGATATCCGGATGTGCTGGAAACTTACCGTACTTCGAAGTTTTCCGGCTGTATAGTAGGGAGGGCACTGGCAAAGAAAAAAAAAATGACGGCGCAATCAACAAGCGAAGTGAGAAGAGTGCCACGCTCTATGCTCATGGGTTACACTCGATTAAAAGGGTTGTTTTTTTTCTTTATTTTCGTGGAACCAGCGCTGCTTTTCATTATTACGTCGTTTAAAGAATCCTCTCGCCGAGCCGCAGAAGCAGGATACAGGGAGGAGGGTGCAGGCGGTCGTCATGCATCTATACTATGTCGACTGAACGTTACCGGTTCTGCGACGACCACGGGCTGGTTACAGGCACGTTTTGGTCCCTTATGGTCACCACTTCGCACTGTGAATTTCACGGTATTCAATAGATACGTTGGGCAATCTAAGAATGAACATCGTAATGTTTTGCTTGTTTAAGAAGTACGCAACCCGCGTTCAGATTTCAATGTACCTGGTAAGAAACACTGCCGTGTTACATAGCAGTGACAATTTGCACTTTTTTCTCTGGTAGTCAACCTCGGCGACTACTTAGTTTCCATTAGAAAGACACCGTTATGCTACATGTTCGACCCTCTGATTTGGATGCAGTCGAGAGTACTGATATTGCTATTGTGTTACCAAAACATAATCAAAGTTCAGATGACGCAAGAACAGACGATCACAATTTAGGCACTTTAACTGTTAAAACGTGGGTGGTGAATGTAGGTCAGCTAATCAAAGCCTTCTGCAATAATCTGGCAAAATTACTTCTCACGTATCTTACTTCAATGACATGAACAGGGCACTCAGTTACCCAGAGCTTAACTGAGCTTCGGTTGAACACCTCATAAATATACGTACGTGATATAAAAGTAAAATTATGAAACAGGATAGGAGAGCAATATGAATAAGCGACAATAATTGGCTCAATTTTCTCTTGTACAAGTCTCCAAAAAGTAGGAATGCTTGAATGTCTCTTTAATTCAGAAATCGAGGTATTTAGCACCGAGCCAAAACAGACGGTAATAAAAAAAAGTAATACTGCTACAAACGAACTGAAACCGCCTTACAATTACCTATCAGGAAACTGCCTCAATTGCCACGCTTTTCATCGTAAATGGGACTAAACTATAAATGCAGTAACAAAAAATTACTTTCCTTCAGTACAGCTAGAAGATTCTGGCGGTGATTCTTGCTCATACGCGAAAAAAAAAACAACAAAAAACATGCGCACGCTGGAATCCCATGAGCTCTGCTGTCTGCCGCGGTGTCCGCCGAAAAATATTTCCCTTCAGCTCAGCCAGAAGATTCTGGTGGTCATTCTTGCTTGTACGCAAAAAAAAACCTTCCGCACGCACGCTGGAATCCTATGCGCTCTGCTGTCTGCCATGGTGTCCACCGAAAAATATTTCCCTTCAGCTCAGCCAGAAGATTCTGGTGGTCATTCTTGCTTGTACACAAAAAAAAAACCTTCCGCACGCACGCTGGAATCCTATGCGCTCTGCTGTCTGCCATGGTGTCCACCGAAAAATATTTCCCTTCAGCTCAGCCAGAAGATTCTGGTGGTGATTCTTGCCCGTACGCAAAAAAAAAACCTTCCGCACGCACGCTGGAATCCTATGCGCTCTACTGTCTGCTGTGGTGTCCACCGAAAAATATTTCCCTTCAGTTCAGCCAGAAGATTCTGGCAGTGATTCTTGCCCATACGCAAAAAAAAAACTTCCGCACGCACGCTGGAATCCTATGCGCTCTGCTGTCTGCCGTAGGGTCCACAGAAAAATATTTTCCTTCAGTTCAGCCAGAAGATTCTGGCGGGTATTCTTGCTCGTAAGCGAAAAAAAAACATACGCACGCTGGAATCCTATGCGCTTAGCTTTCTGCCGCAGTGTCCGCTAAAAATATTTTCCTTCAGATCAGCCAGAAGATTCTGGCGGTTATTCTTGCTCGTACGCGAAAAAAAAACATACGTACGCTGGAATCCTATGCGCTTAGCTTTCTGCCGCAGTGTCCGCTGAAAAATATTTTCCTTCAGATCAGCCAGAAGATTCTGGCGGTGAGTCTTGCCCGTACGCGGAAAAAAAAAAACTTCCGCACGCTGGAATCCCATGCACTCTGCTGTCTGCCGCGGTGCACGTCCGCCGAAAAATATAAAATATTTTTTTCCTTTCAGTTAGAATATTCTGGCGGTTACTCTTGCTCGTACGCAAAAAAAATGGCCCCATATCTGCATGTTACACTGCAAATGCCGTCAAAAGAACTTTCTTGCGTCTGGAGAGAGTGAACAAAAGGTTTATTTGATATTCTGCGCAAGAAAATTGGTGAATGGCATTCTGTATGCGCTGCGTTAAAGTGCCTCGAGCGTGCAGTGCAGGCGAACGAGCGCATCAAGTCACGTCACGCGTGAGGCATGAGCTATATCTGGTAGTTATCTTAGAAAATGAAGCGCGCGTGCACTGCGCCCGTCTCGGAGGTAATAAGGTGTAAAACGCAAGGCGATGGCTACGTGCCACCACCGAACTCATTCGAAAAGATGAAAGTAAATTTATCTTTCACTCTTTTAGTGAGGAAGTTCTGAAAGGTCTGTTTCTATGCCGATCAGATCTACCACAGTGCTCCAGATCAGTGTCCGCGACTGAACAACTTGCGAGATGCCTCAGTCGGCCCATGTCTACAATGACGTCAAGGTGTTCAAAACATAGGCTTAGATCGTCATCATAAGATGTTGCTGAGCTTGAAGCTTTTCTTGTGTTCTTAGATAAATGGGAAGAAGCTTCGAAAAAATGCGGAGGTGGGTTCATCAGCAAAGGTACTGCTGAGGGCATGAGAGTTACAATACGCAGTACACTCTCACTTCTGCAGTATCTTACATCGTCAGTGGTGTTTAAATACTTGCTGGCATCAAGACTAAGTCAAGACAAGTTGCAAAACTTGTTTGGCATAATAAGACAATACTATGGTACCAATGACCACCCAAGCCCTGGGCAGTTTTTGATTAGTGTAAATTGTCAGAGTTTCTACAATCTCGCGCGACTGCCAAAGTCTGAAAACTCTCTGGCACAGGTTGTGAATACTCCACTAGACACATCTTGAGCAGACCCCAGTAACAGTGCTGTTTTTGGACTGAAAGATATCATTGAAGACATGCTCGAGGCTGGATATATACTAGATGGTGCTGGCTATGCCATTCAGACTAATTTTGGATGTGATCCCAGTAGCCATGAGATCAAAAAAACTTACAGTCGTTTGGTTTACTACATGGCTGACTATGTAGCCAGGAAGTTCACAAAAAAAAATTCTTGCAGTGAATGTGCATCCAAGCTAACCACAAATAAACAGGATGTAGCAGAAAAGGAAGACAATCAGTTTACCAAACATTTTGATCGGGGAGCTTCGCTACACCCTTGAGATGACTTGGTCATTCTTGTAGCGACATTTTGTTTTTAGCCTTTATTTATCTAGTTTTTTTCTCCACTAAGAAGCTGCAGATATTCAGTATCCATGATTTCATGTTGTTCTTGGGCACAGTTAGGCTTCATCAAGCTGGCTGTGTCCACCACAGCAAAGAGCTTACGGCGGAAATTGTGCAGCTTTTTTTCTGCTCACGCACCTGCACTTTTACACTAAGTCGCTGAAAAAAAAACAGATCTGTCCAGCGGCCGGAACAGAAACACCTAAATTTGTGAAGGTGCCAGTAGGTTGAGACAAGTGAAAGTTTTTGGGTGTTCTCTTTCAAAATTCTCAGCTGTGCTGATTGAACTGTTGTAGTGCTTTGTTTTTTTTTGCACTGTGTTGAGCCTTTTCTCGCCGCGCTCAACTTAAGCATGATCATGTAGAAAAAATAAAATGTTTTTGCAGAACTAGCTGATGCATCACGCCTGCATATTTTTTTTTCACTCTGCCATTAACGCTTTTTAGATATGCTTAGTGGTAGTAGAATGACCAAAATGTAGCGTCGTGACATGCACAATATATAAATGGTAAGGGCATGTAGCCCCATTCGAAAGATTCAAGTTAATAATAACTGTTGGGCTTTAACGTCCCGAAACCACCATATGATTATGACAGACGCCGTAGTGAGGGCTCCAAGAATTTCAACCGCCAGGGGTTCCTTAACATGCACATAAATATCAGCGAACGGGCCTCAAGCATATATGCCTGCATAGAAAATGCGGCCACCGCAGCCGGAATTTCATCTCGCGACCTGCGGAGTGAACAAGGCCATAGCAAAAAAAAAATCAGCACATCGTATATCTAGGATGACCGCCCAATGCAGAAATTTACACAAGAAACATTGGCCTCTGTCACCCACCCTTCCATCGAACCCACCTAGCTCATATCTCGCGCATAGACTAACAACTCAATAAAGTTGCTCACTGGCATAATATATGAGAAATTAAGTGTGGAACAAATGCATTCTGCTCAACCAACAAAATTGCAAAATATGGTAGCCGTCAGCCGCGCTCGAACAACCGCGCTGAACGCGCTCCCGATGCATGCAGCGCCACCTAAACCCGCCACCATGTTTCATCGCCCATATGTGCACCTGCTGGCCCCTGCCAACGCCCCTGCCCGTCACACTGGCCACTATGGTAGTGTATATGTGTTCTGTGCACTGGCGAGGCGGTAAATGCATGAGAACGCGGAGGAAGGAAAGATGCAGGAGAACGATCCTCAGGTCAGGTGGGCATAAACTCACGTGATCAGAGCGATAGCTCATATAGGTACTTCTTAATAGGAGCAGAGAGAGTGTTTAGAGGCGGTTAAGGTACAACAATGGTAGTGTATAGACAGTATAGGCAACGCCTCCTAGATTTCCCGTGCCTGCCGGATTATCGGCGGTCACGTGGGAAGCGGTGGTCGTCGGAACTACGGTGGTGGCGCCACTCAATTAGAGGTGTCTGCAAATATTGTTTTACGTTTTTGAAGCTGATATGCAACAAAAATATTGTAAAAAATTTTTGAAAAGGCGTAAACATAACTATAATTCACCCTACGTAAGTGCCACTGTCATTCAGCAAGTAACTTTTTTAATACAAGGCAGCCTTTGAAATTAGCAGCTAACGCCAAAATCGTCAATCTCAAAGGTTAAGTACAAAGACCTTTACCCCTACGTAGGCAGTGCCGTCATAGATGACCGGCGTTTCGCGCTCATCCGGCAGGCACAAGAAATCTAGGAGGCGTTGGTAGAGGTATTCACGTGGTGCGTGATGGGTGTGTGTGAGAGCAACGCCTCCTAGATTTCGTGAGAGGCATGAACGGGGCGGGGTGTGTCCGCACCTTCAAAGCTGGTAAAGTTGCGTTAATTCGTTACCACTTAAAACTTGGCAGGCCGTTTCTACCACGTCCTGACTAGCACTGAAACCAACCTTTGGGAAAAGAAATACAGGCAAGTGACGTGTGAAAACGCAATGCGAAGTGCTAAATGTTGGGAAAGCGCCAATGAACCAAATGTACTGGCAAAAGCAAGACTGAGGCATTTTAATTGGTCTCTTTATTGATGTGTGCCAGCAGTGCTATACGTCCTGACTCTGTACGTAGTTTCCGTGAATGGTTTGAGAAGTGTTTTGCTTTTTTTCCCCTTCATGTATTGCATGCAGCTGCACACATTTCAAAAAATGCTTGTACGCAAGAAGAGTAGCTTGGCCTTGTTCGTGTGCAGTAGTGAGCATTGTTAGGGTGAACACGCGAGCGCGTGGCCGACGGCACTATCAGCGCCACGTAACAGCCATCGTTGGAAACATTGCACATGCACAGCATGTGCTTTGCGAAACACTCCACCACGCGCATCACGCCATCGATACGCTTGTTCGTCGTCTGCTAGCCGCATTTTTTGTTCGCTGAGCTGATACCTTCTGCATTTCAAGGTCTATCTGGATGAAGATTGGCGCGTGAAGGAAAAAGTGAGTGTAAGAGGAATAATTATTAAACTTTTTATTCAAGAAAATTGCACTTTTGCAATACAAATTAAACAAGACCATGAGGACAAATATAAAAACATGAGCAAATCTAATAGCGAGTCATGTGACCACTTACAGCAACGACTGCAGCTATTTTGGACGGTAACGAGTCGTAAAGTGATCGAACATATTCTCGATCGGCTTTCAGCCTTTCCCTCTCGTTGCTGACTTGCGCCCACAACTGATCCGAAGTCGCGGAATAAAGGGGCTTCCTTGTCAAAGAAGCTTTCAGACGGCCCCACACGTTTTCTATCACATTCAGGTCCGTTTCTTTCGGAGGCCATTCGAGTAGCTGCAAGTGCTGCGCCACCTGGAACTCTTTGACAGCCCGCGCCATGTGTAACGGTGACCGGTCCTGTTGGAACAGGTAATCACCGTCTGGGAATAAACTGCTCGCATATGGCGACAGCACATTGTTCAAAATGTTGTAGTGTTGTTCCGACGATAAGTGTCCACGTATACGTTGCAGGGGCCCTAAACCGTATCTTGAAACAGCACCCCATACGCTCACACTTGATCTCCCACTGGCAGACACACCTTGCACGTTGTCTGGGTCGTTCCTGCGTGGCATTTTGACGTTAACTAATACAATTGCTTTTCAAAGCAGGAAGTTTGCCTCACCGTGTGCCTGGTAGTCTCCAAACACACAATCTTTGGTCTTGTCGCGTCGAAAATGTCGACTCATCCGAAAAGATGACGCGACCCCACTCTTCTGATGTCCATGCTTCGTGCAACTCAGCGAACTGCCGTCATGCGTCCTTGTGTGCCGCCGTCAGTAGTGGCTTCTGCGCTGCGACGCCGAAGGCCCGCAGTGCGCAGGCGACGTAGAACAGTGGTGTCCGAAACGTCCAAATCCAAGTCCTCGTGTATTGCTGGGGCTGGCAAGAAAGGGTTACGAACAGCAGCTACAACTATGAGGGCGTTTTCATCGTCTGTGGTAGCTTTAGGGCGGGGTGTGCGGGGTGGATCCTGAATGCGACCTTCATACTTGTAGGCTTGAATTATCCTGTTCACAGTCTTCAGGGGCCTATTAACTAAAGCGCCAATATACCACTGGGAATAACCTTTCAGGGAAAGATCGACATTTGAGCGCCGTTCATCATCAGGAGCCCTAGCCATAATACGATCTGGCGACAGAATGAACGGCTGCAAAAGATATTTGGTTGTTTTATATACGGCGTTGCATGCACAACAACTTTGAAGGGAACGAATAGACAAGCCCCCATAGATATACAAGTTTTTTTGTCTTGTTCTGTTCAAGCACAGATGTTTAAAGAAATCTTAAAATGCAGGATGCATGGGCTTAGAAAACAAAGATGCGGCTACCAGACGACGAACAAGTACATTCATGACGTCATGCGCGCGGTGGAACAATTATTTCGCGGAAGGCGTGACGCGCATGCGCAATGTTTTCAGTGATGACCGCAACGGGGCGCTGACAGTGCCGTCGGCCACGCGCTCGCGTGTTCACCCTAACAGTGCTCACCACTGTACATACATAATGCAAGCGGAATAGCTCACACTGAGGCAAGGACGATGTAAGCAAGTCGACACAAGAGCATGTGTTGTCTAGCTTGCTCCGTCGCTGTCTCAGTACGTGCTATTCCACTTGCTCGTGCTAGGCCTAAATTATTGGCAGATGCGGACATGTGCGATATATGTATTTTGCAGGCGTGAGTACCAGTAGCGCAGTGCAATAGAAAATGTTTAAGGTAGTGCATCTGATGATGCACAGATATAACAAGTGCTTCATAACCAGTTTACTTTGAATCACTTCCTACGTTACGCCTTGCTTCCAATACAGTTTAACCGGTTGTTCACTGAGAAGCTTTATATGGGTATTTAATTGAATGCTCACAATAAGTGGCACCGCAAATCCAAAGCATACAGTAAAAAATGTCACTTGAGTTGGTACAATCAGCGAGTGCAATGCTTCTGCAATGCTTCCAAGCAGTAAACAATTCATGTGGAATGTCGGTAGTATAAATTCACAATCGCACTCTTTCACAGTGTAGTAATTAATGGAGCGTAGGGTAAAAAAATCTTGATAATAGTAAAGCTTTAAAAAACTAATGGTGCAAAGAATGGGCTGATTTTGGGCTAATGCTGGTTGACGTGCCATAGAATTCCTCTAACTTTCATAATTAATGTTGGCTTTGCAACACTGATTAGCATCTTGTGTTGAGAAAGTGCAAACGAACCAAATGTACTGGCAACAGCTAGGTTGAGGCATTTTCATTGGGCTTTCTGTTGATGTGTGCCTGCAGTGTCATGTGTGCTGAATACAGCAACGGTTAATTTTGCAAACCTAAAGTGGGTATATTTTCCTGTCGCTGTTTTTGTTGCAATATGAGATGCAGATGAATGTTATGCTGGTAAGCGCACATGTGGAGCAGTGTATGAATTGCACAGGTGGTGAAATGAACCTTAAAGCTCAGCCCAACAAGTGCTTATGTGTGTTAGATTCTAGCCAACAAGGCCATTCTTGCTTAGAATAACGAGCGTCCAGAGGAGGGGGGGAAAGGGGGTGCATGCACACTTCCTGAAATTTTATGTATATTTTTTTCTTATAAAATAGCTAAACTATGCAGCTTCATTAGTGCCCTCAGGTCTTGGCCTTCATAATTTGTATTCAATTTCACACATTACACACTATTGACTAATCTTGCCTATCATGTGTCTGCAGTGAAAAAGAAGCTTCAGTGCTGGATGCCCCTCCTTTGGTGGATGCACCACCCTAATGAAGTTCTGCAGATGTCCATGCTTAAAATAGAAGAAAGTTGAGCTAAGTGGTAGGTATTTGTCACAAAAGAAAGGGGGGGGGGGGGGCAGAATAGATTGAGACGTCACAAGTGGGTGTTTATGTAGTGTAGTTCTTCCACTGTGTCTGTGTTTGCATGCCCACCGCCATTAGTAAAGCACTCTGGCTTCTTTTCCATTGATTGTAGCCTTCCCTCTGTCAAGAAGTTTGCATGTATGTTAGCAGTGATTCGTGATGTAATTAAATTCAGTGTGATTAAACTACTGTTAGGCTGGCTCAATTTCCTGCCAAATACACATGAAGATAATATTCATTTTCACTGATGAGGCTAATGAATAAAGTGGTATTTTAACCAGTTACGTGGTACTCAACAGTATCTTCTTACTTGGCTCTAAGGGTAGGTTTCAAAAGTAATGTCAAAGAGTTGATTAAAAAAGGTATATTCATCATATCATATAACACAAAGGTCCTCTTGTGCCAATACATGGGTCCCAGCGAGATTTCTAGGCACTGAAGGCATCACGGCAGGCCTCCTAGAGAATGTCCATAAGAGTCTTGGTGCAAGCCTGTGATTTTGTCAACAGTCCCAAAATTATGCCTTTTCACTGGAGTTTTCAAGGGCAAAACAAATTGAAGGTAGGGAGAAGTGCCAGAACTGTCGAATGGCTTGTGAACCTTTAGCACCTTTGAATCGACAGAGAAGCGGGTGTCGACATGGGTGGTGCAGGCCAGAACATTTTTGTTGACTGCTGTCCACTGTGGGCTCATCGCTGAGATTTTTGTGTTCTTAAAAAAGCCTTGTGCAACTGGTGGACTTAACGTTCTCTGTCATCTTTATTGCTGGGCATATTTACACTTTTGACTTGCCAAGTTTCACACTACTTTGTCAATACTTTCTCCCACTGAAAGGATTACCAATTTTTGATGCTCATCTTTTTTCTAAATGAGTAATTCATTGTGGATTGCTTGGGAAATGAAAAAGCGATTCACATTAGTCTGTCCTCATTCTCTCTGTCGTGGTGGAGCAGTGCTTATAATGCCCAACTGCTGACCCGAAGGTCGTGTGCTCAATCCTGGCTTCAGTGGTTGTGTTTTGATGGTAGCAAAATGGTAGAGGTTGGTGTACTGTGCCATGTCAGTGCACGTTAAAAAACACGAGATGGTCGAAATTTCCGGAGCCCTTTTCTATGGCCTCTCTCCTGATCATATCACGGTTTATGAACATAAAACTGCTTTTTATATATCAACAGGTTCTGTGTGTTGTGAGGTATAGACAGACAATTTACAACATAATCACTGACATTACTTTTCAAACAATTCCTGTATAACAACTATCATCATGGTTATAATGGTATCTCATCATACAAGGGCCCCTAAACCACCCCGATATTCATTTTAGCATTTTAGGTGAATATGTACATCTTCAGAATGTTATCGCAACCAACAGTGCCAAGCATGGCAGTGCGATTAGCCCTAGGCACACCGCTTAAACTAAACAGTCCTGTGCTTTTCTTTAGAACCAGCAACTTTGAGTAAAGTGCTTACAGTAATGTCATGTTATGCAAGAGAAGTGAAGTGCTCAGTTTTATTTGGTAATTATAGTAGAATAGATAAATAATTTAGGAACACGGTAAAGTAAAATTGTTAAAAATCAAAATTAGTTTTTTGTTGGTTTGGCATAAGAACTCCCTAATAATATCCAGTGCCCCACTTATTTTTGTGCAGTTTTATTCAGTCAGAAGGATCGATCTTTCGAGACTAACTGATGGGCAGCCAAGCCCCCTTATCTCGGACTGTGTGCAACCTGAGCTTTCTGCCTCAAGTAAACATTAGAAAAAATCGAAACGTGCAGATTATCTGAGCTTAGCAGGTTCATATGAAAGTATTCCGGCTACCTAAAGGCACATGGTGGAGTTTTTTTTAACATGTGGGGCATTTACAGAGTCCACTTGCTTTGTGCGTGTGAGACACGCATGGGGACAGGGTTCTGTGAATTTATTTCGAGCTTAGTTGTGCCTTTCTTGAATTGGTTGTGGCAGTAAAAGGTATTCTTTTGTTCCTAAATCAATGAAACTATTTAGAAAGTACAGTATGATCAGAAATTTATATGCTTCAGCTACTAACAGATATGAGACAGGGAGCACTCGTGTGAGCACTTCAGCAAATAAAGTTTGTCATCTCTCATCCTGTGTTGTCGCAGAGACAAATCGTTACCTGTAGTGACATTTAAGTGCTTACATTTATGTGGATCTTCTACAAACCATGGTTATGGGAAATTGTGTCTGCACAGAATGTGGAGGAACTGTGGTATAGAGAACACAATGGATCATGTTTCTTGGAATGTAAACCGTCAGAACTGCCCCCTTCGAAGTCGTTTCAACTTTCAAAAAGGCATGCATGGCTTGAGTGGACTTTCTTAATGCCGTTAGGCATATCACTGAGGGTTAACACTGCGCTATGGTTGGACGAGATCGACTGCCATCGACAGCATTTGGCCAACAGAGACACACAAGATATGACAAAACGAGCCAATAATGTAAGAGAACAGAAAAAGCGAAAAGCTGATTTGTGTGATGACAATATGACACTTTGCCATTATTTAAATTGTATAGCACATCTTCATTTTGAACAATACATGAAATAAACTTGTTTTTCAACTTTAACTTATGATATCCTTAAAGCAACTTTTTGTTTCATTTGTGCTATTAATAAAAGAAGTTTTAAAGGCAGAAGGCTGCTTTTTAACAAAAATGAATGAAACATGAATACAAGCTATGAAACTAGAATGGTGTACATACGCGGAATGAATCTTTTTTCTGGCAGTTTTATTTTCAAAAATGAGAAAAACTACTTGTTTCGCTAATAAAAATTGCAAAAATGTCAAGAGTTGAAGGAGTCGTAATTGTAGTTCAATTGCAAGCAGACATTGTGGAATAAAATGAAATAAACCCAAACTCTTTGCATAGAGTAGTTACTGTGAAAATCGACCCTGAAAAAGCCTTAAAAATACATGGGAGCTACGGGGCCTACCTGGTGCCATAAAAATGACGAAGAAATTGGGTGTATCTAGTGAAGGCTGAACCTTACCTGCTATGTATGATCATTGTGATGCTGTCCAGTCTTCTGCTTTTTTTTAAGATCTGTATGAAATATGACCTGCACTCCTAGAACTGTTTAATAACATTGCTCAAGGCCATTGTAGCAAACATAGATTGTCCATCCTATGAGAAATAATGCTAACAGCACTAACTGTTTTCAAAATATGCTAAGCGGTGACATATTTTGAATGAGCCGGAACTGCTATTGTAAAAGCTTAAGGCTAATCCTTGATGAAATTCTCTGGAGCTTGTTTAAGGGACACTGAGAAACATTTTCCCTCACATTAGTAAATTACTCTGTCACAATAAATAAATCGCCAAGCTTGCCACAAGAAGACCCTTGATATGCTAAAAAATCCATAAAAAACTGTGTGCGCTTCGCCGAAAGACGAAAAGGAGATACATACGGACGAAAGCAGTATGCGACTTGAGGCTGGCACGACGTATACAGAAAAGAGTCCAAAGACGTTTACCGAACTTGAACAGGAACGCTGGAAATTATTCTGTGAATCATTGTATCCCCGAAAGCCGTTGTCACGCATCTTAAGCACTATTCGTGGCCTGTGCTCGACTCCCCAACAAAGAAATCCTTTGATGGCTTTAGCCTTACATTTAGGCAGCACCCAACTTGAAGTCGCAAATGGGTTTTGTACGCGAATCGCTGGTGTGTCCGCTTTGTCCGCTGGCACCGTTAAGTGTTATCCCTGAACCCCGCATCTCTGAAATGGACAATCTTTTCACTATAGAAGAACTCGACGCATCTTTGGCGGCTTCCCGATGATCATCTTCACCAGCACCCGATGGCATCAACTACGCTGCTCTAGCCAACCTTCAACAGGAGGCCAGGGGACAGTTGTTATGCTATAACAACCACTCATGGCAGGCGGGCATTGTTCCCCAGGATTGGAAGTTAAGTCGACTTGTGCCACTACTCAAACCAGGAAAGTCGCCATTTGATTTGACATCATTTTGCCCTATTGCCCACGCAAGTTGCGTAGGAAAAGTCATGGGAAGGATGATACTTACACGCCTAGAATGGTGCCACGAGCGCTACAACGTATACCCAAACTGCATGACGGGTTTTCGGCGAGGTAGGTCATCTCTTGACAACGTGATTGATCTCACAAGATTTATCCAGCAGCAGAAGAGCCTCAAGCGCATACCACTGGCACTCTTCCTCAACGTCAAAGGGGCTTATGATAACGTAACACATAAAGCCATCCTAGACTCGTTGGAAGCTGTCGGAATCAGTGGTCGGATGTTCCGATGGATCCAGGATTATTTGACGAGAAGGTCCTTTTTTTGTACAAACCGCAGATGGCCCTACCACCAATTACTATACCTCCCGTGGCGTCCCTCAGGGTGCCGTATTAAGTCCCACTTTATTTAACCTCGTGACGGTCTGAGAACTGGCTAACCTCCCTGTCCTTCCTCATTTATTCCTCCTCCTTAACCTCGTGATGGTAGGTCTTCGTGAAATTTTGTCCTATACTATCCTCATATCCATATATTCTGACGATATTTGTCTATGGACTTCGGCTGTAACTCGTCTACAAGTAAGTGCAAGAGTCCAGCAGGCTGTCACCCTGACATGCTCATATCTCCGCAAGCAAGGTCTTTCCGTCTCAACGGAGAAATGTACATTGGTTGCGTTTACTTGCAGAGCCATGACACAATACCCCGTTACCATCAATGGACAAAATATTCCATACCAGAAGAACCATCGCTTCCTGGGTGTGATTATTGACAGGTACCTTTCATGGAGTGCCCACAGTAACTATCTGAAGAGAAGGCTAACTTCCATCGTCCATATAATGCGGTTCCTTTGCGGAAAATCTTGGGGCACATCGATAAGGTCAATGATGCAGCTATACAGGGCACTGTTTCTGGGATTTTTGCACTACAGCTTGCCGTTACTGGTAAGTACGTGCAAGACGAACATCTGTACCCTCGAAAGTCTGCAAGGACAAGCACTACGCGTGTACTTAGGATTGCCGCGATGCACCTAAATCTACGGGGCAATCATGATAGCAAGAGAGCATCCAATTCGAACATACATCACCACTGACAATTTGAGAGCCCACATAAGACACCTCTGTTGAGTCCCTGGTCACCATGTTACAGTGTTGCCACTTCAAAGACCACAAGCGATGTTTTCAAAGATTATTTCTGCTCATAGAGAATGCCTTCCTTTTGGCTTCACTCCAGCAACAAGACCAGCGTCACCTCTGTGGTGCCTACAACAACCACAGGTGTGCCTCACTATTCCGGGAATAACGAACAAGAGCCGTCATTCAACAGTGGTCCTACGACAGGAGACATTGTCGCTACCCAACGAAAAATACGGCCAGAGGACCCACATTTACACCGATGGATCGGTCTCAGCTGATAGCTCCGCAGGTGGTGTTGTCATCCCGACGTACCAGGTCACTATAAAGTTCAAACTGTCGCATAGGACAACATCCACAGCAGCAGAGCTTGCCACCTTACGTGTGGCTATACTTTATATCGCGAAAGCCTGGCCTCAAAATCGGCTGTGTTCTGCGACTTTCCAAAGCATCCCTTCAGAGCTTGCAATCAGCTTTACGACAAAGGGTGCATTAACCACTAGTGAGTGAAATAAGAGAAGTGCTTCACGAAGTTTTATCGAAAAGACATGACGTGGTGTTCCAGTGGTTACCGGCACATTGTGGTATTGTCGGTAACGACCTTGCTGATAATGCTGCCCGATACGCCCACGCGGACGCCCTGACAACCCCAATTCCATTGCCGAGAACCGACGCTGCAAGGGGCCTTCACTCGTTTGCTAACACTATGTCGGAAACTTGGCTGAGTGACCCTAGTGTCGGGAGCCGCCGCCTACACAAATTGGACCCATCGAGAAAGCTTCAAGTTCTATCGGACCACTCCCGCCAGGATGCAACTTTACTGTGCCGCCTGTGGTTAGGAGTAGCTTTTATGACGGCATACTCCTTTCGCATAGGAATGGCGGATAGCTCCCGATGTGAATCGCGCGACACTGACGAGACAATAGAACATCTACTGTGTTCATGTGAACGTTTCGCGAGCGAACGCAACTTGCTACGCGAAACGTTAGAGACACTAGACAGCAGACCTTTTTCCGAAGAGAAGATTCTTGGTTCATGGCTCTACGCGTCGCAGGCCAGCAAAGCGACGCGGGCATTTCTAAGTTTTCTAAAGACGACCGGACTACGCGACCGCTTATAAGCGTGCAATGGACAAGGTCACATCTACACACACGTTGCCCTTCACTTCTCTCACTCTTCTCCTTTAATCCCCTTACCTCTTCCCTTAGTGCAGGGTAGCAAACCGGACGTGCATCTGGTTGACCTCCCTGCCTTTCATTTCTTCCGTTCCTCCTCCTCCTCATACAAAAAAGTGTGGGTGGCGATGTCACCTTCAGGTTCCTTCGACATTTTGATGTCGTCTACTAGGGCCTACGTAGTTCCTAATTGGTAAATATGAAGTACATTGTTCTTTGTTGGGCCAGACATTTAGCACTCCAAATACCGCTATATCGCTAAATTTTAACGAATCATTCTGGCCGAAATACAAGAACATTTCAAAATCCATGACATCACATGCGGGGATTTTGGCACAAAATTTAAAAAAAACACTTTCCTTGATTTTCTCTTCTGTTAATAGGCTTATTGCAGTGAAATTAATGATAGTAAAGTTTTTAGAGCACAATTTATCAATCTAAGTTGATTTATTGTCTCGAATTAGTTCTCTTCTAAAAACAGACCTAAAAAAATTTGTATCCTTACTGTCAAGCCAAGCATAGCGACGTTATCTTGCCTTTCACAAGCTATTTAATGAATATATTGTACAGCTTCTTGCACGTAACCTTCCATGAGATGATCTTATTTTGACCGCCACATGAGTGCTCATTTGTATTTTGTTTTGCTCCATAGTTCTTGTACAATGCTAGTTTTGTTTCGTTTTGTGGTGCGAAATCAACTAAGGCTATGCTGTGCCAGACACATGGTAAAAGAAAGATTAAAAAAACTATGACAAAACTGCTGTGGCCTTGGCTATGACATATGTACTCGGGTATGACAAATTGAATGTAATTAATGTACAGAACTATGGCATGCCTGTAGGGCATGCTATAGCTCTGTATATTCACGTATAAGAATAGTTATAGTTTTGTATAAGCACTTAAAATATATCATCATAATCATCATCATCATCAGCCTTACTACGTCCACTGCAGGACAAAGGCCTCTCCCATGTTCTGCCAATTAACTCGGTCCTGTGCTTGCTGCCGCCAATTTATACCAGCAAACTTCTTAATCTTATCTGCCCATCTAACCTTCTGTCTCCCCCTAACCTGCTTGCCTTCTCTGGGAATCCAGTTAGTTACCCTTAATGACCAGCGGTTATCCTGTCTACGCGCTACATGCCCGGCCCATGTCCATTTCTTCTTCTTGATTTTAACTATGATAGCCTTAAACCCAGTTTGTTCCTTAATCCACTCTGCTCTCTTCTTGTCTCTTAAGGTTACACCTACCATTTTCTTTCCATTGCTCACTGCGTTGTCAATTTAAGCTGAACCCTCTTTGTAAGTCTCCAGGTTTCTGCTCCATAGCTAAGTACCGGCAAGATACAGCTGCTATATACTTTCCTCTTGATGGATAGTGGCAATCTACCTGTCATACTTTGAGAGTGCTTGCCAAATGTGCTCCACCCCATTCTTATTCTTCTATTTACTTTAATATCGTGGTTCGGCTCCGCAGTTATTACCTGCCCTAAGTACGCATAGTTTTTTTACAAATTGAAGTGCACTATTACCTATATCGAAGCGCTGGTCTCTTCCGAGGTTGTTGTACATTATAAAATATATATGTCTATAAAATTATGTGTGGGATGATTAATGTGTATGGATTGTGCACAAGGTTGTCATACTAAAGCTGTAACAAGGTTAACACAGCACTAGTGCCCCGCCAATGCCCTTATATGCCAAGGTTAGAAAACAAGTGCCTTGTTTAAAAATACCTGCCGCAGTAAGGGCCTCTCTGGAGAGGTGGTGCTACAGGTCGCATTAGTTATTTTTTGTTAATCTGTTTGAGGTAGTAGTCTGTCATAGTTAAAGTTTAATAATTCTCCTTAGTCAAAGAAGGTGATCTATTAGCTAAGGATATTCAAGGGTCATCACCTAAGGGTAACAATGGGTGAAATGGAATGTTTAGCTTATAAAACACATGAAAATGTTTTTTCCTTAGCATTTCTAGGTATGGGCAGGCCGTTGAAGTACAGATTACTGCTAGTTCATCATGGGATTTATTCATGACGTCTTGCATAACATGATGCAGCACATCTTGATGAAACTAGATTATAGGCCTGTTTCCTTAGAAATAATTATGTGCATGTGCTGATTTTTTTGCAAGTTGATTTTAATCAAAAGAATTGAGAGGACAAGCACTTTCACTGCAGTTATCTGTGAAGCTTTTTTTGGGGGGGGGTAGTCAAACATTTGATACCTTTTCTTATACATAGAAACAATACAATAATTTCATACGTCATGACCATATTCCAAAGGTAAGACATTTGCACACAAGATATATCAACGTGCAAGTACATTTACTGCAAGACTTATTCCACAGTGCAAGAACAAAATAAAAGGGCATGCAAAGCACCCACAAATGATTTTGAACATTTGCCTATTAAGTTGTCATTTTCGTGAGGTCTAATTAAGACGAATTCGCGGGCAGCATTCTATTGCCGGTACTTCTCGATGCTCAGGTTTAGGCCGTAGACTAAAACCGCGGCTGTGGCAGCCGTGGTTCAGTCGAAATAAATATACAAAATTACCAGTGGTCTTGCGTTGTATTGCACGTTAGAAAATTTGGGGTGAATCTGGAGGCCTCCACTAGGACATGCCTCATAATAAGATTGTAATATTCGCAAGTAAAACTGAATAGAAAGGACATTGCAATTCTTCAGCTGTTTACGCTAGATTAACATGGTTGTCCTTTCAGAAAGCAGTGACAATATGCAGTAAACAAAATGTGAGTGTACCTCATTCTTTTTATACATCGCATTCTCTTGTGAGCTGCTTTAATATCTTAATATATTTAATATGTAAGTACTGGGTAACTACCTGTAAGTTCAAAAAAGATGAACTCTGCTATTGTGGCTGTCACCAGCCAGTCATCATTAAGGTTATATAGTCTACTTGTCTGATTACTAATTTGTTGAGACTGTTGAATGGAACTCTTATGTGCACATTCACCATGGCTTGTGCTCCTAGAGATTCATGTCTGTCTTCCTTTGATAAGGCTGGCATGATTACTCTAAAACTTCAGCACCCAGAACAGAAAATAATATTGTGACATAGAAGTGAAACAATCAGGTTTGAGGCACAGAACTATCTCAAGATGTGCCCCGACAAGTGATGATGACCATGTATAGATGACGAACAAGTGCCTGATAAATGCTCACATTATGCACTAATAAACAAGAAAAAGTAAAGAATAAAAAGAATGCACAACCCAATAGATTTTGCTAGCATGCCTCAAGCCACACAAGTCTAGTCTTTCATTGAGGCCGGCTGTATTACTACTCTGGAACATTGACCATTAAAACATATTCGTTATAAACAATAAAAGAACAGAAGTATAAAGGATTAAAAATAGAACAGTTGCCTGTAGATGCACTTTGCATGGCCAAAAGAGAAAATAAAGATGAAAGAAATAATGAAAGTACATTGGAACCATTGCACTGTGTGAAGGTGGGTGACCCTGGAGTTGATGGGTGTGAAGTCTTCTTTGGGAATTGGTGCACTACGGTGGATCAGTGGTTAAGGTGCTCGGCTGCTGATGCGAAGGTCACTGGTTTGATTCCGACTGTGGCGGTCACATTTCGGGGAAGGCAAAGGGGTAGAGACTTGTGTACTAAGCGATGTCAGTGCATGTTAATGAACCCCAGATGATCAAAACTTGTCTAGTCCTCCACGACGGCATCTCTCACATTGTGACTTTGGGACGTAAATCCCCACATATTCTTTGAGAATCGCCCAAGGAATGCATAAAAGCATAGTATTCGGTTGTAAGTTGTAATCTTTGCACAGAACAATGTTTCAGGGCAGCACTGGCAGAGCATCTTCATTGTAACGGTGGCACTTGATGCTGTGGTTTAGCAGTTATAATGCTCGTCTGCCAAGACGAAAGTGGTAGGATCGAATCTCGGCCATCATGGCCACATATTTAATGGAGGCGAAAATGCTTGAGACCTTTGTACTTAGATCTAGTTGCACGTTAAATCTAGTTGAATTTTCAGGAGCCCTCTACTACAACGTCGATCATAATCCTATTGTGCATTTGGAATGTTAAATATCTGTAATTATTACAGAACCTGATGCTTGAAATAAATCTTTTTTCCCTGACACAAATGTCATGAATAAGAAGTGGACACATGAATGATCCAAAGACTAATTAGGTGCTCAGCTCATGCACTGTGCCTAGGGGTGCTAGGGGTTACTGTAGAGGCAAAGGGATGCCAAGAAATTGTTTAGGTGAGCCATTTGCACTTTAATTGTAAAAAAAAAATTATAATAAAAAAAACGTAAGAGGTGTCTTCCATAGTAGGTACATACATGTTTCTGAAGTTCTTTGGAAGAAATAAGAGACACTCGCCTTGTCCGAAGAAAAAACGCGCGGATTTCTAAAAGTAGCCGTGTCGATAGGCTCTTCTCTGTCGCAATTATGCTCGCAGAATCTCGGCCGATGATGTGGTTACTGTTCAAATGATTCGCCAAGACGTTCGAGCTTGCATTGCTTTTATTGACATTGTTCTGGTTCTGCTAGATTCTTTTAAAATTTCTAGTTTCACTTATGTAGGATGCGCCACAATATTTGCATGGTATCTTGTAGACAACCTCCTGGAAATCTTGAGCTATCCAGTTGGTCTTTCACGAGTTCTAGTTTCTGCTTTAGCTTATTGGTCGGCACATGTTTGATTTTTACGCCATAAGTGCCAAGCAGTCTTGAAAGTGCCTCACTGACGCTTCGAGCGTAGGATACAGCAGCACGTTTTGTCCTGTCGGCTTCATGAACCTCTTCCAAGTTCACGAACCCTTACCACAGCTAACTCTTGCTTGTGCAGACCAGGCTTAGAGCAGATGCACATTGCGCGAGGGAAATGAGCTGCGGCAACTGAGCATTTTTGCCTTATAGGATGCGCAGAGTCAAACCTTAAATATCTACCCGTGTGAGTAGACTTTGGATACACACTGGTTATAAGCCCTTTAGCTGACCCTCTTACAAGAGCATTGAGGTAGGCAATCATTCTATTATTTTCTTGTTCCATCGTTCAAGGGCAATGTTTGCACAGGCCAGAAAGTACAGAAACAGAAGCCCCCAATGCTGTTCCGAACTGCTGGTTGTAAAATTGTTCGTTGAAAATAAAATGTGTTTTCCATGCAGAATTCTAGCAGCCAGCATAAGTTCTCAGTCTCAAAGGACATATGTAAAAGCAGAAATGCATCAGTGCCAAGTAGGTTCTTGCAACGCCAGACTGCGTAATCGACGGGTACGTATGTGAAGTTCTGTGTCTCAATAGATTTCCAGGTGAAAATTTGCCCAGAATTGCGCCCTGTCGTGGTGATCTAGTGGCTATGGTACTCTGCGACTGACCCGCCAATAGCAGGATCAAATCCTGGCTGCCGTGGCTGCATTTTCACTGGAGGCGAAATTACTGTAGGCCTGTGTGCTCAGATTTGGGTGCACGTTAGAAAACACTAGGTGGTCAAAGTTTTTGGAGCCCTCCTCTATAGCGTCTCTCATGATCATATGGTGGTTTTGGGACGTTAAACCCCACATATAAATCAATTGCTCAGAGCTGCCTCCACGTTTTACATGAGAGAGTATAAGATTTGACGGTACTTCTTAAATTTTTGCCCCAGGCTAATATGAAGGTTGTTCTATGAGTTTGTGGTTTGCAATAATCAAGGTCATTCCCTGTGCGTATGATTAACATTTCTTCTTCTTGATCTTGGGACAGAAGCCGCTGCTTGATGGCTTCTTGCTGCAGCACTGTGGGAGGATGACCAAGTGCAGGTTTTCGTTTGCGGCATTTTGGTGCTACATATCTCGGCTGATTTTCAGCGTTTTTGTTGGTGGGCACCAAATCGAATCTTCTTTCACGAGGCTATTCTAGATTTGCAAGCTTATGCTTCGCAGCACATTTATCTAAGTCTTCTTGCATACTTTCTAGCTCTTTTGATGTTACTGAAGGGAGCTTTTTCCATAGCTCTTTGAAAGTGGCTTCTGCCTGGACTTTAAACGACTCGAGTTTTCGGCTCGTAATTGTTTGCTCGAATGCTGCTTTGTGCCCTGCATTATTATCTTAGCCCTCGCCATAAGGCAACTGGCGACGTCAATCATTGCGCAGCTTTCACCATCATTGCCCCGAAGGAACGCTACACAGCTGCCGGGATCTTGTTGCGACTGCAGCTCCACTGAAGCGACTGCATGAGTGTGCTTGCACATGTGCGCATGCATTACATGATCAAGGCATGTGCATGCATACATGTGATGGAAAGCTTCGCATTGCTTGCAGTGGAGCTCACAGCCAGTGCAAATCAGTTGTGTCCTCTCTACAGTGTAATGGGAGCCAGTCTTGCTTTGCGATTCCACTTTCTACTGGCCATCTTCAACTTTTACAATGTTTGATCGCAGAATTTCAAGTACTGCTTTATTATTTTTGAAAATTGCAGTCTTTCGGTCGTCTCCTTTGCCTTTCACCAGTGCAATTGCCCTACTGAATAATTTGTCTGCTGTGAAGCTAAACAATACTAGTAGTGTGTCAAGCCACTGGTTTGCCTTGCCAGCAAAGTAAGAATATTTCAGTCTTGTGCATAGACTCTATGTGATTGTTTGTAGTCTGGCCAACATTGCTCCGGTAGCAGTAAGCTCATTGATGTGCTCTTGTAGCTCAGGTCTTTGCAAAATATTTTATGAACTCAAGTTCCTCCAGCTTTTTGGGAGTGAGGCCATCTGTTTCTTGCTCTTACGATCTAAAGTTTAGAAATGCCTGCAGCATCTGCTCAAACTCTGCCACATTCGTGCATTTCATCAGATTATGCAACATGTCTTTCACTGTGCTTCTGCACTTTTGTTGGTAATTGTACTTATGTGTGTGTTCCAGTTACACAACACATGCCAGGCACATAGCAGCCGCTTCGGCAAAGGTCCCATCACTTGCTCCCATGCATTCCCATAGACTGGAGCATCATCTGACATAAATACCTGGCACTGCATGACACCAACCTTTTTTGAATGGCTTAAAAAAAGTTGCTATAGTTTGTGTTCACCCTCTTAGATATCAGGTAAGCACATGGGATTCCAGATCCATCTTCAGCTATGGTGAGCGGGGTTGTTAATTGGAAGTAATATCTGTTCCATGTGTGGAATCAATGCACAGTTTTTGTGTGCCTAGCTTGCGCAGGAGTTGCATCTATGGGAAAGTCATTAAAGCAAGCTCAAAGTTTCCGTCATTGCATGTCCCTTGGGTCACCCACCTTCTTGTAGTAAAGAAGAGGACAGTGTCCATCTTCCTGACTGGCTTAATCTAAATCTACTGGGTCATTATTTGCCTCCTTTGCCCCATTATTTTCAGTCATTTCAGCTATCCACATTTCAACACTTATAAAGTCATCCGGATGTCGCTGCTGTTGTTTTGTGATCTTGAATTTTTCGCTGATGTTCCGGAGGCCCTCTCTTGTGACTACATTCATCCGGTCAGTATTTCTGGATGAGGACACTTGGATTTTCTGTAGGATGATTTTGGGGGGCACTCCTTGTCCAAGTTTTTTTGTAAATTTCAAAATAAGTTTCAATAACCTCATGAGAAACCATTTGTGCTTCAAATTTATTTGCATTTAGCCATATGTTCTTTATGAAGGGTCATTGCAAAATGAAAGTGATGATGAAAGAAGACATGTCAGACATTTAAAATGATTCTATCTTCAAAATGCCTTAAAAATGCATATTATTGCATGTGAGATAAGAGCAAGTTGTCACACAGATTTGAACATTCATGCTAAGATATTTTGATTATTTGCAATATGAAAGCAGTAAAACCTTGTTTTGTTAAAATGAGAAATAACCTTTGTTCTATCCAAATGGCCACTTTTTTGTAATTATAGTCATTCCTTTTGCACTCTGGGTTAAATTTTGAAATGCAAATGACCATTTTTTTGTTTACAGAAGCTCAAAGTAGTCCAGGCATTATTTTCTTCTGCGTCTGTCGGAAAATTTTGAACGCAAGCAAATGTTTTGAAGAGATCCTTCCAGCCATTAGTGTACTAGTATTCAAGTGAAGTTGAGCCACCACGTAACGAACTTGTATTTGGAACAAAATATTTCTCTTTTCACATTCTACATTCTCTATAAATGAATAACTAAACATTGCAATTAGTAATTCTATACTTGTGGCTGTGCATCACAAATATGAGCATAAAAATTAAGATATAAGGTGATAGAGGACTATAAAAACTGAGTAGAGAGTGTGCATAGTGCCCAAAAGCAAAGTTCCTCTAAAGCAGCTTGCTCCTTGTGCTCGTGGCAGTATTCCCAACATGACCCCATTTCTTTCTTTTTGCTGCACTTCACAGATTGTTACATGACACTCTGTCCTAGTTCCTTTTTCTTTTTCTTCGTGATAGACATGCAGTTCATACAAACATTTTCATTGAGCTATGAATCATAGATCATGCAAGGTCAAGACAAGCTTTTTACCATATGCAGGCCCACTTAAAACATTCGAGAGAGGCCAGCCAAAGAAGTTTCTGATATTGTAAGATATCCAAAAATAATGTCAAGACCTCTGGACGACCTTTGTGCCTTCTGCAAAGGCAACTGTAAAGGCACACTTAGTTTATTTTTAAAGAGATACTAAGAGATGTTGACTTTGGCTAAATCAATAGACAAGTGTTCAAGAGCTTCAACAATCAACAAGATTATTGAAAACAGTGCTCTGATAAGTGAGAAAAGAAGGTAAACATAAGCCAAAAATGAGACCTTACCAGTAAAGTTCACCACCATGCACAATGTGCTTTGCTATCCTTCTTCAAATAGTCATTGGTACTCAACCACTGGTAGTCAATAGATGGGCTGCTATTTCATCATTAAGGAGCATATCACTTGTGGCGCACTTAAAATTTCACCACTTCCACAATGGTACGTGGTACAGACTAGATGGTATTTGGCCTATGTTAATATGGTTCTCCTTTTGGTCTCGGTGAAGACATTTCCACTAGTTTTAGGAGGTGCAACACAATTTTTTCTGTAAATACTGCTTGGCTCAATTTGAAGCGTATGCCTTGTTAGTGAAGACAATGAGATAGCCTTGGAGAGTCTCTGTGCCCTCTCATGTCCTTTTCTTTGACACATTGGCACTCTTAGAATACTTTCCAAAGCCCATTGCTGCCGTTTTACGAAGTCATGATTTTCTGTGAGGCGAACCAAATGCTTGCTACTAACAAACCAATGACCCCTATCACTTTGCTCCATGGTGTCTTGGTTGGTAACACTGAGTGTGTGCATACCATCTTTTTTGCAGAACCTCATGGTTGTAGTGGTTCCAAGATGGGCGGCCTAGTTACCAGTTCAACCTTGGGCACTCTCCCAATTTCTGCACTTAGTTGAGCCATTAGTGTCCCACTTATTTTAACTCAATACGATCAGCTTCTCACACTTCTCTAAAAGTGACTGGTTGCAACAATTTTCAGGACTGACTACACACACACCAATAGTGTGTGTGTGTAGTGATAGTTATTGTAGCACACATTCCAATTCTAAAAGCAGCATTAATTGCTGTCTGCTTTAGGTGCAGCTAATTACTCCCATTACGAGGTTACCTTAGCCAATGTATACCTGTCGCAGTTCGCCTTCACGTGGGCTAGGCATAATTGCACAGCAGCTAGCTGTGCAGCAAATGCCATGTTCATCTTTGCATTGAATGCTTGAAACAATCTGAAAGTAAACAGCCTCCTTAAATTAAAAAAATAATTTTTGTGACCAATAAATGTTTCATTTGACTGCTAGAGAACAGCAGTACAGATGCGTACCACTTTTCATGCCAGGCTCTAAAGACAGTGGTATGTACCACTTCTTTCTCAGGATCTATTTTGCTGAGTTTCTTGAGAATAATGTAAAACATTTTCTTAAGTCATTCTAAATGTGGGTCTGCGGATCTTAAGAAAAAACTTAACTTGAAGGTAGAGCCTCACAAAGAATTAATCGAGCATTGTCGTTTGCACTTTGAAATGACGGCACCTCTCTAAACATACTTATTAGCTTCTACTTTCGTCACCAAAGGCTTTTCAAAGCATTTCTGGACTGGTTTCACTCAACTGCTTCATTTATGCTTTTAAAAATTGCAAACCAGTCAATGCTTTGTTTATACAGGGACTGTAGCCTTTTCATTAGCGTTGATTAGAGTGATGCAGCTAGAAGCATTGTGCTACTGAATGTCGCTATTGTTTATTGCCTCAACTCTCATTCTGTTCAACTCAGGTTTAGGCACTGCTTGCTTTCAGAGTGTTTTTGATCATGCTTCATATGATGCAGTGAAATGCTCAAGCCACCTCATCTCCCACCCCACCCCACATCGTGAAGAAAAATGGTGCACTACCTGCAAGCACTGTAGTTTCAGTGACGGAGAGCCTCTGATGTGACACATGCATTAAATGGCCGTAGGGCTGCCTCTGAGATTCTGTGAAGAATTGGTTGCCTTTTTTTTGTGACATCAAGTGTCGCAAAACAATGCTTGCCTATCTTGCAGCTGCCATGCTGTTTCTTTTGCAGTTGACGCTCTTCTGTTGGACCTTCTGCATACATCTGTCAATGATGGCAACGGAGGTAGTGGTTGAAGACGCCGGGTGAATTTTCTTTTTTTTTTTCTGTGGAGGCAACAAAAAGGCTGCAAGTTTCTCTTTCCATATTATCCTTCCAGGATAGGAACTCTGAACATAAAAGTCCATAGAAATATCAAGGTATTGTGCCTTAAATTTGCTCTTGCGTATTTTTTGCTAAATGATTGTAAGCTTTGTCTGTTTAATTGTAGACTTGCTGTCCGAGATTAGCAGTTTTGCTTTTTTAATTGAAATAAAATATAAACGAAGGAGTTGTTGTCACCGTGCCTCGGCGATGGCTACCCCTTTTCATTTCAGAATTAAAAACAAAATAGCATATATACATATATACAGTCCCATATAGGGGAGTCCAAAAGTTCTCATTCGCGCAGGACAAGCACGTAGCTGCCACGCTCACTTTTAACATAGTCTGCTCAGTAGTGGTCGCAACTCCTTGTCCTAAAGAAAAAACCTTGCAGCACCTTTATTATTTTGTGATTTATTCGAGATGGCCACGGGCCTAGCATTTTATTCAATGTAAACGTTCCCTATGAATCTAATGGATGGAATTCCTGTTCAATTCGCTGTCGGTGTGTGTCGTGTTTTGGACAGTCGAGCAATATGTGATATCCTCGTCGTTGTGGCCGCACGAACATGCTGTCAATGTTGCACGCTGAATCCGAAGTATAAAGTGCTTTGTGTTAACAGTTCTGAGTCTCGGGCGATGTATAAGCGTGTCGATGCACCATGGGAGATTAGGATCTAATTGGCCTTCAAGATTAGGATCAATAGCATATAAGATCGATTCCTTTGTTTTGTCTGTGAACCAGGTAGACAAGCATATTTCACATTTCATTGTTCTTAAAATTTTGTTTACATAACACTGAGATACAGGAATGAGGCGAGCTTGCATATGATGAGCAGTTTTTGCCAACTCATCTACTATTTCATTTCCCTTGATTCCGCAGTGACTGAGGACCCACTAAAATGCCACTCTATGATTCAACTTCGTAACTTCTGAAAGATCTCTTAATATCGCGTATATATACCCACATCAATATGTCTTGGAAGTAGCAATTTCCACATATGCAAGTGCCGCCAGAGAGTCTGTAATTATGACCCGCTTTCTTGGCGTCATCGATATAATGAAGCCAATGGCTAACAAAATTGCTATGAGCTCCGGTGTTGTTGAAGATGAGAGATGCATATTCTCCACGTAACTCCGGAATGATAAATGCTGATGTCGCAGTCTTTTTGGCGACGGTGCCTTTGGTGTACACGAGAATGTAGCCTTGGTACCTGTCAAACAGGTGATGGAGTTGCGACCATGATGTCAACTGTTGCGCGGCAATGATTGGCACTTCATGCTCTCTGCGAAGTCCTTCTATTGACGTTTCAATAGTTGGAAGCTTCAGCAGCCATGACCGGTAATTTAGGTCTACTGGCCAATGTGTCGACACAGTAAGTCGTTAAATGTAATGTTGGTACACATGGTGTATCTGCGCTCCGGCACAGTTACTCAATATTTGATATGAGTGTATGTGACGGGTGTTGCGTGTCTAGGTGAAAGAGGTGCCGACAGGTCTCCACATTTCGAATTGCTATAAAGTTGGGTTCTCGTGCGTCTTCCCATGTCGGAGAACTAGATATTATCCGTGAAACCCCCAGACATATGCGTAAGCTTCGTGCTTCTAACAGCTGAATTCAGCGTAGAGACGTCTGAGAGATGTTGTGGAGAACTGGCGTGGAGTAGGCAATCTTCAGTCAGATGGCTTCAAAATAGACGAGGAGTAGAGACGGAGAAATGCTGCCCCATTTTGTTCTCACTATGCGACGAATAACATTTATGGGTATTTACGGTTATTTGCTAGATTGGCAACATGCTGACTCCATTTGAGTTGGGGGTCTAAGGTAACTCCAAGGAAGCAGTCTCAATTCTCTTATGTTTCTAAATTTAATACGTTCTCAGGCAAGTGGTACGACAGCCACCATCCGCTTCCCCTGCCATGAGTGATACCAGAATCCTGCAGTACCTCTGGGAATATTCCCAAGTGAATTTCGGTTTATGTTTGAAGCAATAAATAGGATAAAATATTGCTGCTATTTTTCGTCCACTTTAATTCCTTTCAATTTAGGAGACAATTATTGTACTCTGGTTAAAAAAAATAAAAAATGCCCCGTATGCATTCCTTGGCTAATTAGTTTTTTCAATTAAGCAAAACACTGGTGGCAATAGGACTCAAATCAATTGTTCTTAAACACCCTTATTTTAAGTGGTCAGGAGGTTGGACAAGAATGAGACGCATATTTGACTCACGTTGAATTGAAGGACACATAATTGAGACCTTCACTTCAGTCAGAACGATTTTGCGTAATGTAGTGCGATCAATATCGCGTGCCAGCTTGCAGCGAACGTAGCCACAGTGAATTTACATGGGATTAGGTCCGGACGTCCGGGCCACCCCGTCAATTTTTGAACGTGCACTGTAAAAACAGTACCTGTGAGCTCGTACAGGTCGTAAATGTGGTTTACATGGCAACTATACGTATGTGGAAATAGAAGTTATGGCGCATAACAGAAAATATCCGGTCTAGCCAAAACTCCTAGCAAGCTCGCTGAGTCCCTTCTCATTTCAATACTCGTGCAACAATGCTCATGAATGCACCATTATTCGGTGCACACCGCTTGGCAGAATCAGTGCGTTATTATTTAAAGAAAACTTACAATCTTACAGTTATTATTTTTGCACTTTATTTGCACCGAAAGCGTAGTGCTATCTGTTGGGACTGCATTAAAGTATTAAGTACTGTGTGTCCATAAATCTTTATTAGATGGCACTAACTTGCAGCGCGTACTCTATTAAGCTAGTATTTTGCCTTTTCATGACTAACAAAACTTCAATTTTCATTTTAAAAGATTGAACAAAAGTTTTTTTTTTCTCGCAAAGTCCTCGAAGACCAAATGTGGGCCGTCCAGTGGGCCGAGGAAGCCGCCAGGATTCAAGCGCCCCTGGCCGTAACCTAGGTGGAGCCAATTGCCCACCCCATCTACTCACCGGACTCTGAATAAAGTTCTTTCCTCCTCCTCCTCTCGCAAAGTTGGTGCTTTGGAACTTATAAAAAGGGCGCTAGGTGGCATGAGCTACTGTCCGATCAAAGCCTTATCCATCCATACGTTCAATGAAAAAGAGGGAAGAGCGCGCCGGAGCGCGCGAAGCTGAAGTAGCGAAACCGTCTGTTGCAAAAATGTGCCCAACAAAAGTTCTAAGACGCGTTTCGATGCTTTGTGCCCGTGATTCGACATCACGTTATTACCAGAATGTCACAACATTATGGATCTTCGACTAGTAAGTACAACCATGTGATTTGATGGACCTCGTTCGGCTTGGTTGCGTTTAATGTTGATTTTCTCAAGGACTTGATTCTCGCAAACTCTGCAAACTATTTGTACGATGTGAGTGCTCAAAGCATGCGCGACAGCAATAACGCGTTCATTTAGAGAGATGGCAATTAGTTTGAGTGAATGGCTAACAGAAAGCGACGACCTGCCGATCAGACGACACCGTGCATACCACATGCAAACACACTGCTCGCAGCTGAGGACGTTGGTGCCGTCCGCGGCTGCCACCTCGCGTGAAGCCTCTTCTCATGCTTGAATTATTGCGCAACGTCCTATCTTGGAGTATAATTAT
This sequence comes from Rhipicephalus annulatus, assembly GCA_013436015.1. Taxonomy (NCBI): domain Eukaryota; kingdom Metazoa; phylum Arthropoda; class Arachnida; order Ixodida; family Ixodidae; genus Rhipicephalus; species Rhipicephalus annulatus. The sequence continues at coordinate 850,004 of WOVY01010937.1, read as the reverse complement.
TTCTTATATAATAACGAGGTCAGTGTTAACAAAATTGTGCCAGAAATGGTGGATGAAGCGGCCGGCTGGTTGCCCTAGACAAGTGTGATTTGGACTGTATACAGCCATCAGCAAGTTTATCACGAACGCTTTTCCGTGTGCTTTGAAACAGTGTGACGCTTGCGCTGTGTAGCTGTGGGTTCTGTTGCCGAGACTTTACGAATTAATGCCAAAATATTATCCACGCATACCGAGGATAATACCTCCGTAATACCTCGGCAACAGTGCTTCGCGGCTGGCATTAGTCAAAGTAGTCCAGGTCACGGGTCTGAGCGTTCGTGATAAATAAGCTTGCTGACGACTCTACATTGATGCTTTGGTCACAGCCGTGATTGGTCGAGGACACAGACAACATGGCTGTAGTATATTCTCGTCTGCGTGTCTTTAAACGACAGTGTGAGAGATAAAATACTTTATTTGGTCTAGAGCGAACAGTAGGAGGCGTTTATACATCTAAAATCCGGCTGATTCCATGTCAGACGGGAATGCCGAACCTCTCTGCCATGTCACGGGCCTTCACAACTGCCAGGATCTAGTTGTAATAGCTTGTGTCGTTGATTGTAGCAGTCCACCACTCTCCATGACTGTAGACCTGCAACGCAAGGCATTGCCAGAGCATGTGTTTGAATGAGCTACCACTCAACAATCTGGCCATGTTGAGTCCATCTACATATGTATCATACTCGGGAAGCTGCTTCAAGGATATCAACCTGTTTGTAGCATTTTAAATTCAACTGGATAGTGGTCTGCTAAGTTCATGGTGAAGGGACGGAACACCCAGCTAGTTTCTCTGTAGTGAAAAATAATCTCATGAAAGTAAACTAGCGGATCGCCAAACTGTGGCTGTTTTTTAACCATTAGAAGGCCCCACACTGCTGCAGCTCAATTATGAAACCTCACGCATGATTATCAGCGATCTCATTGTGGTTCAGTTCAATTAGCATTACATCCAGACTCTAGTGAGCTGAGAACTAGACAGTTTGGTGAATTTCATCCTGCAAGGGCCTGCCGTTAAGGACCCTCATAGCGTTTTCTATATGACCTGATTGAAAGGCCCTGATGGCAGCCCGTGATCTAGTGTAATGGGTTAGTGTAAACAGTGGTGTGTTCATGGTCTAGTAGTGCCATAGAGATTTGTGTACTTTCCGATGCCAGAGTTCTATTATGACTTACATATTTGTAATGTTCACTGTTTGTTCACAAACTCAAAACAATGGTCTACTGGTTATCGTACTAAGGGGAACAGCGCAAAAATACAGGACGGAGAAAGATTGAACACACGACACAGCGCTTGTGTCGTGTGTTCAATCTTTCTCCGTCCTGTTTTTTGCGCTGTTCCCCTCAGTATCATGTACCAACTGGCCCTTCAAAAAACCCTTCTCGTTATGGTACTTGACTGCTGACCCGCAAGTCACGGGATTGAGTCTTGGCTGCAGCAGCCGCATTTTTGATAGAGGTAAAAATGCTTGAGGGGTGTGTACTCAGATTTACGTACATGTTAAAGAACCCCAGGTGGTCGAAATTTACAGAACCCTCCACTACGGCATCTGTAATAATCATATTGTAATTATGGAATATTAAACCCCAATCATTATTACTGTTTGTTTACAGCACACATGGACATGCACACATGGACACATGGCACCCATATACCTGAATAACAGTGCGGACAACGATGTTGATCAATGTTTAGCTAGTGCCAGAACTCGGGTGGAATGGAGGGACCCTGTCATGAATGTCGATGGTCTGAAGCAGGACGAGACATTGCATATGTTGCTGACAGGACTATCGACCTGAATGTACAGTCTGAGGATAAACACTTCACATTTTGAGAAACTTGTTAGTTCTGCCGAAGCAAAGACAATTCTTGCACAAGTGGTGACGAAAAGAATGTCTCCGAAAATGGGTCAGCTGTTGAAGAGGCCAGGTTAAAAAGCAAAGTTGTCTAGTTTATATCAAACGCTTGAGTGGTGGATTATTTTGGGCCTGCATCCTCTATCTCCCAAAGGTGCAGCACCCTTACTAATTATGCAGACATCTTTTTCACGACTGCTTTCACGAATCTGTTCAAGTTGTGTGGGAAAGAAAGAAACCTTCATTATCATTAGCTCTGCGTAAACTATGGAGATGCAATGATGCTAGAAAATATCGCCAGATCAGTGCCAGGCTAAAACAATTTCCACTATTGCTTCACAATCAAACCAAATGCTCTTCGAAAGAACTTGCACATCCTGAAGAGGATTAAGTAACAGTGCTTCTTTACTGGGCATACGCTTGCTCTTCGAGGCCCCTAGGACAGTTTGTCAAGCGATTCTGTGAACAAGGGACAGCATCCTAGTGATTTTGACTTGCATTGATAGGCACGATCTTTTGCTGAAGCAGCATCTCGAGGAAGCACCCAAAACGATGTGATGAACGTAACTTGATATCCTATGCAAGAAAAAGTTGCATCACAAATTCTTTGTAGTCAGATAATTTTGAGCATCAACTGGATGTCACATTTTGTTCATGGACACTCGTATGATGGAAAATCACCTACGTCATCAGCATAGAAGAGTGCCTATGAAGGAAATTCCCTTTGATACTGTGCATGCAGCCACTCTCATTGCAACAGAATCGAAAGTTAGGCTTGTTGGATATGCATGGTGTAACTGTGGTTTAAGCGCACAAAGAAACAGTGTTCTTTTGTTTCTTCATGCTCTTAAACCACAGTTACACCACTCTCATAGACTTCAATTCTGTGTCTCTGCAGATGTCAACTTTTAAGCAACAAACAGGATTGCTATGGTGCTCGGCAAAACTTGACTTTTGGAATGACAAACCGCTCTGTAAACCTTTTATTATCTTTCCAACACAGTAGCAGCACCAAAGGTACATGGTTTTTATACGGACTTCGGGAAGTTCAGCTCAAGCTCAGTGCTTATCTAACAGGCTGCAAACGTACTAACTCGTGCTAACTACTAACTACAACGTACTAACTGCAAATGTACTAACTCTGCTAACACAGGCTTCAAAACGCTGCAAGTTGGCTTTTCAGCATAAATGCATGAACGTCACCCAAGAGATACTCGTTTCACCAAAAGGACTAAGTCAGGAGTGCACTGCTATGAATGTTGTCTGCTATTAGCTCTGTTGATCCAGACAAGCCGAGACAGCACATGCTCGTTAAGGAAATAGATCTGCTGTCACTCAATATAGGGACGTAAAAATTGTGCTATTCAATTCAAGAAGAGTACACAGGCAGGAAAACATTGGTATTTTGATCAGCAATACTGATAAAGGTATTTCTGAACTGTAAGACCTCCTTGTGCAGTAGTCGGATTGTGCTATATACAGGTGTTGAGATACTGACAAGCTTTTCCTCCTTGCTTTCCAACCATTGACATAAACATGTGAAAGTGTAGTGGGGCTCTTGCTGCTTTGTATCTACTGAAGCATGGGCACTGATTCAGAAGTCTTGAGCTAGTTTACTACGAGACATTGCTGCTGTATGTTTGAAAGGTATCTCTTTTACAATTAAGATCTGATGGAGACTTTACCCCTGTAGAGTATCCATCATTCGTAGCTGTGTGAAAGTGGTGAAACTGAAGAAAGCTCCCCAAAAGATGTCCTTCTTCTCTTTCTTTCAGTGTTTTTTCCCTGCTTCGCTTGTTGGCTTAATTTGGCTGGACAATTCTATGAACTGCTGAAGTCTTGTCGTTACCTTATCGTGATACAGGCATGCCTTCGCTGACATGTATATGTTTCATGTGTTAATATTTCAACAATAATGTTAAGAGTAACTTATTTATTAAATTATATACGATGGACCGTGCACGGCTAATAAGATGGCAACAGTTCATCAACAACCAGCAACCACCGTCGTCTTTCTCTTTCAGGCAGCGAGGCTGTGGCGGCTGTTGTGTATCATATAACCCCTCGGCGGTAGAAGCACCGTCTCGGTGCTGGAGCTACTCGCATGCAGTAGGAGGGTGATAAGGCTTGAGTAGAGCTATGTGCATGATGTCGCTCGAAGAAGATGATGATGACGTTGGATCGGCTGGAACGATCCCGTATGTAACGTCAGTCACCTGGCGAACGACGCGGTATGGTCCAGTGTAGCGTGACAGCAGTTTTTCAGAAAGACCTACACGCCTAGTTGGGGACCAGAGAAGGACAAGCGAACCCGGTGAAAAGTGCACGTTTCGATGATGGGAATCGTAGAGCTGTCTTTGGAGCTCCTGTGAGGCCTGCAGACGGCTGCGGGCGAGTTGGCATGCGTGGGCAGCAGGGTGTCAAAGGTTAGGGCGGGTTCTCGGCCATATAGAAGATAGAATGGCGAATAGCCGGCAGTGTCGTGACGTGATGAATTATATGCGAATGTCACGAATGGCAAATGAACATCCCAGTCCTGTTGGTCGGCCGCTACGTATTTAGAAAGCATGTCGGTTATGGTGCAGTTGAGGCACTCCGTAAGACCGTTCGTTTGCGGATGGTACGAAGTTTCAAACTTGTGCTTGGCAGAGCAAGAGCACAGGATTTCATCAACGACAGCTGATAGGAAGGTCCAGCCCCGGCGAGTGAGAAGCTGGCGTGGAGCTCCGTGTGCTAAAATAATATCATATACCACGGTGGCGCAACTTGTCGGAAGTGCTCATGTGATAGCGTACATACCGTGTCGCATAGTCAGTGGCGACAGCAATCCATTTGTTGCCTGAGCTGGAGATAAGAAATATGGGCCAAGCAGGTCGAGGCCAACTCGAAAAGAAAGGTTCAGTGGGAATGACGATCAGCTGAAGGAATCCAGCTGGTAGGGAGGATGGCTTGTGCGGTTTTCAACAATTGTCAAAATTGTGTGTGGAACAGCGACGCCATGCGTAAGCATCACGGCATGAATTGGTGCCCACCATGTAATCGCCGTCAAGTACAGGTGGTGTAGAGAAGAGGTCGAGGACGTGTGTAACACAGTTAGGCAGAAGGCGTACGAAATCAATGCAGCAAAGACGGCTCTGGGGTGGGTTGGTCGGATCGGAAAGTAGAGGCATCTCAAGGTCAAGACAGCCGGCTGAACAATCTATAAGGGCCGAGTGAATGGTTAGAAAATTCATACCTAGAATTAATGAGGGCAATTTTCTATAACGGTGAAAAGAACAGCAGTGCTTCTATCGGCAGTAGTCACACGGGCAGAGCACATGCCAATAATGGCGGCAGTTCTCCTGTCGGTGACCCGAACGGCTCGGTTCAAGGCGGGTGTGACAAATTTCTTTAGGCGGCGACGAAGAGCAGCACTCATTATGGACACATGCGCGCCGGTGTCGATCAACGCGCGCACAAATTCAACAAATTCCGTGTGGTCGGTAATGTTACACGAGGATTTCTGGCAGAGGTCGTCGTCAATGCAGCTCCACCTCCAGCAGCTGCACTGCCTAGTTTTCTGGTCGGGGCGCTGCGAATCGGTCAGAGAGGCAGGACAGCGTTGTGGGGGTGAACGATATTGACGGCGAGCAGGGGATGGTGAGCGGGCATAGCGGGGTCTCGACAGAGGTGAGGCAAAATCAGAGTATGGGGTCGCCATAGGGGAATCAAAATCAAATGCTGAGAACGACTGGTGGACAGAAGTGGCCTGGGTAGGAGGCCAATAGTGTGCCGGCGCCGCCCAGAGATTGCGGCAGTGGCGAGCAATATGACCAATGCGTCGGCAGTTGAAGCATATAGGGTCGTCCAGTGTACTCCATTCGGACAAATAGCGCTGTCGAAAGTAGTTAACCAAAGCGAGGAGCGGAGGGACGATGATAAAATGGATCGGCAGAGTAGACAGGTAGAACGGGGTGTAGGCCGACGTTCGATAATTCTTGACGAACGACGGCTTGTATCACTGAGATCGTGGTCGGTGAAAGATCAGGCGTTAAGAATGGAGTGACTACTGGTTGAGCTGCCTCGACCTTGTGACAAATGATGTGGGTGAGGTTGTCACATCGGGGAACTTGGTGGACGGCGTCATCGCAAGAGGAAGTAGCAGCTGTGTTCGGCAGGCGCGTGATGTCGTGGGTGACGCGGCGGGCTTTAGCCTGTTCTAGACGGTGGAATTCTGTCAGGATCGTGTCGATGCTCGTGACATTATTAAAAACCAGCAGGTTGAACGCATTGTCAGCAATCCCTTTAAGGACGTGATTAACTTTCTCGTCTTCCGACATGCACTGGTCGACCTTGCTACAAAGCACCAAGACGTCAAGAATGTATGAGACGTACGATTCAGTAGACGTCTGGGCGCGAGTGGCGAGAGTCTTCTTGGCAGCGAGCTGATGACCAGATGAATTCACCGAAAAGATCATGGATCATCGTTTTGAAGAGATCCCAGCTTGTGATTTCGACTTCATTGGTTACGAACCGTGTCCGCGGCGTGCCGTCGAGGTAGAACACAACATTGGCGAGCATGAGCGTGCGATCCCAGCGGTGAGCAGCACTGACACGCTCGTACCGGTGCAGCCAGGAGTCAACGTTGATGGTACCGTCAGCGGAGAAAGCGCCAGGATCCCGCAGGGATGGCAGGGTGGCGTAGGTTGTCGACTCGGCTGGAGAGGCCGGTGGGGATGAGGCACTGGCAGTTGAAGTAGCCGAAGAGTCCCCGGTGTTGCGACCGCTGCGCGTCTCCATCGAGGTATGAAAGTCGCCCACCTCCACAAATATAGTGTTACGAGTAACTTGTTTATTAAATTATATATGATGGACCGTGTTCGGCGAACAACATGGTGACAGTTGATGCTGATGACCTCAGATGGATGGCGCTCACCCACAGAGGGGGTTGGGCTAAAAACCAGGCGGCAGGGTATACTTAAATGGAACTGAAATGAAATTGAAGCCAATCTGAAAAAAAAAATTCGTTTAGAGATTATACTGCCAATAAACAAAACGTTTGCTGAGCAAGTGGTCAAACCATCTCTTGTTCCTGATAGACATCGCTACGAATTATAAACTAAAGATCTGAAAAAGTTAGGGTGAACTAGCACGGCAATCTTTTAGTTGCATTGATGTAGTCAAACACAGTGGAGCCTATATCCGTGTGGCAGTAACCAAATGAAGTACCGCCAAGTGATAAAAGTACTGGTGCATTTACTTGTATTCCTAGTTTTTGTAATGAGGCTACTAAAAATCTTTTTCTTTGATAAGAGTAACGACGACAGAATAAAAAGAAATGTCCAATTGTTTTAATTTCATTGCAAAAAATGCACAGCAATGACGCCGTAAGTCGAGCTTTGTTAAGGTAATAATTTACTTGTGAAACTGTACAGCGCAATCTGGTGTAAGTGACTTCTAACTGGCGAGATACACACCACTGTTTATTCCAGCAATACCTTAAATGCTCTAAATCTATAACTTTATCCAAATTACCTATTCCCTATTGAAAACAAGCATTTCTGAACCTTAGCGCTGTCACGTAAGCCGTATCTGGCAAAACTGGGATGGTGGCCCCACTAAGGGATACTGCTGCTAAAGAGTCCGCCATTTCGTTCAAATATAATCCATGGTGGCCTGGTATCCATAGCAAATGCAGTTTTTTTACGTTTTTCGGCACTAAATGCCGAAACGTATTCATCAGCTCTGCATTTGCTGCCGCAGAAAGTGCATTACATACTGATAACGAATCTGTAATGATAACTGCTGATGATTTGCTTGAGGGCAATTTGCGTAGGTCAATAACAATAGCCAATAATTCTGCAATGAACACAGGGGTATAATCTGGGAGTCAAATCGAAAATGACCAGTCAAAAGAAGGAGAGAAGATGCCAACCCCAGCCTTTTCTTTTGGCACAGATGCATCAGTCGCAATGATATTGCCTATCTCTAGGTTAGCTAGATAATCTGCCAACTGGTCATTGAAGTACCTATGTGCCAATTGTTTCGCGTTATGAGGAAATATATAATCAAACTGTATGCTAAGCATTGACTTTAGGTTCTGTATTGGACCAATATGTTTAATTTTTACGTTCAGTTGCTGTAGCATCCCTTGTGCAAATATTATTTGCGGGGCGTGTAGTCGTGACCAATGTGTTTCGAAAAATAAAGTTGGTTCTTGAATGAAAACGTGAAATGAGCGTCTTTGGTGTGAACTGTATATATTTAGGAGTGCTTGCACAGTAAGAAGTTTAAACCTATTTAGCAGAGAAGGTAGGGGAGCTTCCATATACAACACGTTGTTTGCAACAAACTTTGGGAGACCCAGACGCAAACGCAACGCTTCTCTTTCCAGCAGTATCAGAGGTCTAATTTTATAAGCTGCACTGCCAGAAAAAAATACACATCCGAATTCCATGATTGGCCGCACATAAAGTTTATATATCATTATTAGCGCATCTCTTCTTAAACCCGCTTTACGGTTTGCGAGCTTCCGTAGCCACCCCATGGCCCGTGTTGCCTTGGAGTACACATCATCAATGTGGCTTCTCCAATTTAATGCATCTTTATACAGAATGCCCAAATATTTAAGGGAATTCGCCTGCGGAATCAGCTCATTACTATATATTAACGAGATGTTGATAGGCTGCAGAAAATAGAATGCAAGAAGCGCACTTTTCTTTACGTTCGCCGTCATATGAATGTTTTTGAGCCATCTTTTATATTGAGATAATTTTGTAGACTCTGGTATAGGGGTTGAAGATCGGTACTACTTGCAAAGAAAGCAATATCGTCCACGTACGCATATAACTGGATATCCTTAGTTTATGGTATGAAGCTTAAGAAGATGTTAAATAAAACAGGCGACAGGACTGCCCCCTGTGGTACGACACGTGTCTGCTTATATCTATTCGATGAGTACCCATCTTTAAAGCTGTAATATTCTCTCCCTCTTAAAAACTCCGACACCCACGCAGTGATGTAGTTGGGAAAGTGGTGATATTCCATCTGTCTAAATAAAATTGGATGCTCAACCCTATCGTACGCTTTAGCCAAATCTAGAGTAACTGCAGTATTGGCGCCGACGCCTAGCCAGTTGTATTCGGCTCTCTAAATCAGTATGCGCACACTATTATGAGCAACCAGATCTAAAACCAATTTGATTGAGGTTTGAGATTGCGTTATTATCCATATATTTCATTACCCTGGCATTCAAAACTCTTTCAATCAGCTTAACCAGATTAGATGTGAGTGATATCAGCCTTACATTGTCTAAGGCAAATCCTGTTACCTGCTTTTTAAGAAGTGGAATCACTTTAGACAGCTTCCATTCCGCAGGTATCTAAGCTTTTGTCAAAAACGAATTCACCAGATTAAGTACTTCAGTTGGAGAAATCTCGAATATTACTTTTATCATTGCATTTGTTACCCCGTCTGGTGCAGGCGCTGAAGGACATAAGTGCCTTATTATCTCTGCCAGCTCATCTAAAGTAACCTCCTCGAAATCCTCGCCCGCCATTGGGTTCACAATGTGTAGTGGTATAGTTGACATAAATCTATCTTGGAGCCCTTTCACAATATTTTCTACTAAATGAGAGAGTTGAAGGGGGGAAGGAATTGAAGAGTCAATATTTTCAGCGGGCGGTAACATCTTTTGCGATCTTAAAAGTCTGAAGAGCGCTTTTTTGTTTTTAGCTCTAGAAAGATAATCATATCGTTTCATATTATAACCATTTTTTGCTGTTATTACTGTGCGTTTGAAGTCTGCTGCTGCGAATTTATAATCACACCAATTTTTTTGGACATTAGTGGACCAGCAGTTGTTTCCATGCAGCTTTACGTTTTATATAGCTCCTCATGCTCTCTTCAGTCCACCATGAACTAAAAAAAATCTCTTGTGGCCGAGTTTTATTTAAAAGTTGCGTCTTTTACTGATCTTTTTAACACTGCACACAGACTCATAGCCCTTATGTCACCTTGCATGTCCTTGCGGCGATCAAAAGGAGCCCTCAAGTTTTTTTCTAATTTTCTATAATTGAGGAATGAGCCGACCGTTTCGGCGACAAGTATTCTCGGAAAGCTGAGTACAAAACTAATAGGAAAGTGGTCACTGTTAGTAGCACAATCTAAATTTGCCACGAACATATATTTAGAGATGAGCTGGAAAATGTCAAGTCAGTTACAGTTTTAGAGAGACCTCGGACAAAAGTAGCAGAGTTTGAATTAAATTCTTGTCAATAGCCCATTCCCACAAGCGTTTTCCGCTTTAATCTGTTTTGAAACCCCAAGCCACATGATGTGATTTGAAGTCTCCAGTGATTATTATATCCTTTCTGCAGGCAGTGAACATATCGTCTAAACTTCGTGTGTCTTGCACCCCAGCTGGGAAATATGCATTTACAAACGAGAAGAGAGAACCGTCGGGTAATATTATGTCTACTATCAAAATCTCACAATATGGAGTCATACATCGATAAGAGATGTTAGCTTCGTGACTAAACTTAGTTGCTATCAAGACAGCAACTCCTTCACCTCTGCTAGGTCGGTCCAATCGAAATAGCCGATACTTCTTTAGGTAAAACTTCTGGCCAGTTGAAATCCAGGTTTCTTGCAGTGATATAATATCCAGGGAAAGTTGTGAAGAAAGGTATGATAGGTCTGTGGCTGCAGAAACAATAGATCTGTAATTCCACTGTAATATGGTTAGTGAACCTATTTTGATGACAGAACCATAGTAGAAACTGCTTGGTCCAAAATGCCTTTTCGCAAAAAGCCTTTCTTAGACATGTTCTCGAATTCTTTTTCGGACAGATACTTTTTTGATTTTGAATTATGCGAAGAACTTTTTGATTGGGGAGATCGGGTTCGCTTTAGAGCCTTATGAGAGTCCGTATCCATATCTGCACATGCTTCCGAATCATCCGTTAGATCACTCTCGTTGTTTTGGAACTCCCTGCCTCAGGAGAAACTGATCGTTGACGTGTTGTCGCACTGTCTATCTCCGTACGCTGCGATACCATGGATGCCTGAGGATACCGATTGTTCGTATATGCTACACCAAGAATTTCAGACAGTTGATTTGAAACCAACTGTGCCAAACTTTCGAAAAGGTTGTTGGCGAGGCGTTCCATTGCCTTTTCCGTAGCCTTCTTTATGGCCTCTGCGATAGATGTTGTGAGAGACGCATCCATGGCGGTGGTATTACGTGCTGCAACACCTACATATCATTTGGATCTCTCCTGCATTTCTGCAACGGTTTCTCTCCGAGAGCACCGCTTGCGTTCTACACTATCCAATATAGCAAGCTCCCTTTCTTTTGCTGCACAGCCTGCAGAGTCTGCATTGTGCGCCCCATTACATAAGCAGCACCGCTCTCTCTCAGAGCTGCACTTGCGGCTGTCATGATTTTCACCACACCGACGGCATCTAAGAACTGATTGGCACCCTCTGACGCTATGTCCATATCACCAACATTTCAAACACTGCAGGAGTTTCAAGGAAAGTGCCTTTATCTTATAGATCAGTCTTCACGCCTTAATTTCAGAATGTCGCACTGCTCCTAAAAAGTCACTATAACCGATTCCGTTGGCAATTTTCTGTTGTCAATTGTACGGGTGCACCTGTACACTGAAATTACACCCGCCACCGAAAACAAATCGAGCACTTCTGCAGGTGCCAGGCTTGTGTATACACCACGGACTAATCCTTTCGAGCATGCGAGGTGTGTCGGAATAAAAGGGCTAACCGGATGCGCTGCGAATTCGGAACGTTACAGGAGCTCACGAATGCATTCGTGATCTGCGGAACAGCACAGGATGCCTCCGCGACCAAACTGGTGGACCTCAGTGATCTCCTGGACATGCGAAGTGGCTTTTCGAAGCTCCACTTGAATCGCCTTTGGGTTCTTCATCAGAATGATGCCCCCATCTGTAGGTACCAGAGCCACAGGGACACTGCTTGCCCCACTACGTAACAAATAGTCAATCGGCCAATCCTTGGCGAGAGCGGAAGCTAACCAAGGGGAGTGCCCTTGGCCTGGAGAAGAAAATGACATCAAGATCGAATGACTCGCTTCAGCTGAGAAACACCGAAACAGTAACCCAAAATAATGAACTCTCAAAGAGCAATAAGTATACTGTGGCCCGATCCTGAGCCCGGGTGGGTTCTTCCCTGTCGAGCTTCACAGTACAGATACACAAGTTGCGCAAGGCGGAGCCTGGATCATGGCCCAACCGATGGCAGCCCAAATCAGAGCGGCACGTCAGGCGACCTACGAACAAGAATGATGATGATGATGATGATGCGTCCACCATGGCTCTTGCCCACTCAGGGTTGCCAAGAATTGAGGATATGAAATTTAAGGCCTTTCGAATGATACATAATGATAACAGAAGGAGGATAAAGCACACATAAATACAGAAAGAGTGCAATATTTTTTTTGCCATTTTGACCAGACAGAATAATATATAACTTGAATTGGAATTGCAGTTTTTCGAACACGTTTAAAATTGATGTTTAGAATTTGCTTAATATTATTATAATCACAAATATGCAAATTGGAATGCTCAGAATATAACCAATCACTATACATAGCCTTCATAAATTACGAGAAGGCGTTTGATTCAGTAGAAATATCAGCCGTCATGCAGACACTGCGGAATCAGGGCGTCGATGAAGTATATATAAACATCCTTGAAGAAATCTACAGGGGATCAACTGCTACCATAGTGATTCATAAAGAAAGCAACAGAATATCAATCAAGAAGGGCGTAAGGCAGGGGGACACAATCTTTCCAATGCTATTTACCGCATGCTTACAGGAGGTTTTCAGAAGCCTAGAATGTGAACAGTTAAGGATAAGAGTTAATGGAGAGTACCTTAGTAACCTGCGCTTCGCCGATGACATTGCATTGCTGAGTGATACCCCTGTCACACGGGCACCCGCGAAGACCGTTTAACTCCCTCGTCCTTATGACAACGAAGATGCGGTCCGTGTCACACGGCCACCCTTACCCAAACGAAGGTAAACGGAGCATTTCGCAAAGGACGTTCAACGATCTCCCTTCGCAGCGAAACGAGGTACTCTCGTCCCCAGCAGTCTAGAGGTCAGAGAAAAATTTGGAGCACTAAGTGGCCACAGTGAAAGAATAATACATTTTGGCAATCTTAAACGTTCTCTCGTTGTACAACGGTGTTTCACAACGCGTGTTTGTTTACATATATTTACGCCCGCCAGAGTTCACTTACTGTCAACACCGATGCTCTACACTCCGTGCCTCGCACGTGGTGCCTCGCGAGTCGGGCTGGCCGGCGCCATTGAAAAATATTTCGTCCATGCGTGTGGTTGTGGTCGTCGCTGTGTCACTCAAGGCTGAAGAACACAAAATGTGCGCTCACGAGGCAAAGAAGCATAAGAACTTTCGTTCGGGCATGTACACAGGCAACAAAACAACTGAACGCACAATGTGGCCAGCATCACTAGCAGCATCGCTACATTTAGAAAATGCATTTTATTTGAAATTATTTTTAATGGTTTGTTAGTCGCATACCTACCTAATTGTGCTTTTTTGTAAAAACAGCATAACGAGGATTCACAAAAAATCAATAGAGATGAAATTAGAATACTTTTCCGAAAATCAAACAGCGCCAGCTGAACCCCCTCGCGCCAACTGTTACAACCTTGTCATTGCCGTGTGACGCTGTCACCACTCCTTCTCCATCAAACCACCTAGGGGAGATTTACGTTGACGGTGTTCAACGGAGTTTAGTGGTGGCCGTGTGACAGGGGTATAACTCAGGGGACGAATTGCAACTCATGATTACGGAGTTAGACAAAGAGAGCAGAAAGGTGGGTCTGAAAATTAATCTGCAGAAAATGAAAGTAGTTACAACAACCTCGGAAAAGAGCAGTGCTTCGAGATAGGTAATAGTGCACTTCAAGTTGTAAAAGAGTATGTCTACTTAGGGCAAGTATTAACCGTGGAGCCGAACAGCGACTGAAAGTGACTAAAAGAATAAGAATGGGGTGGAGCACATTTGGCAAGCACTCTCAAATTATGACAGGTAGATTGCCACTATCCTTCTAGAGGAAGGTATATAACAGCTGTATCCTGCCGGTACTTAGCTACGGAGCAGAAACCTGGAGACTTACAAAGAGGGTTCAGGTTAAATTGAGGACGACACAGCCAGCAATGGAAAGAAAAATGGTAGGTGTAACCTTAAGAGACAAGAAGAGAGCAGGGTGGATTAGGAAACAAACGGGGGTTAAGGATATCATAGTTGAAATCAAGAAGAGGAAATGGACATTGGCCGGGCATGTAGTGCGTGGACAGGATAACTGCTGGTCATTAAGGGTAACTAACTTGATTCCCAGAGAAGGCAAGTGGGTTAGGGGGAGACAGAAGATTAGGTGGGCAGATGAGATTAAGAAGTTTTCGTGTATGAATTGCCATCAGCAAGCACAGGACCGGGTTAATTGGTGGAACATGGGAGAGGCCTTTGTCCTGCAGTGGACGTAGCCAGGCTGATGATGATGATGAAAATAGAATTTAGAGGGGCATTCGTTTTGTTTCACGAAGATAACTGCAAACGGCATTAAAGACATTCCTGTGGCTGTAGCCCTGAACCGAAGCACCAAATGAGAGTATATCCTCAATGGTGAAAGGCAGCCCAAAGTCAGAAATTGGAATGACAAGGAGACGTTTTTTTAATAGACTGTAACGGCGACATGACAAAAAAGAATGATCCATTGATTCCAGATCTGTACAAAAGCTACATAGGGGAGGTATTCCCAGACCAGCCCTGTGTGAATATAGATTTGAAGGGGGCACACAACAATGCAGTCTTGTTAGCATGACTTGCAGTTGTCTAGTATGACACCAGCCGGATTTCCATCGATATTTCAAGTGTCTAAATTCCGTGCACGGTGTTACTGATTCTATGGCATCAGCCCTGAGTGAAAATTTTCGATATCTTATCGCTGTTATACGTGACAGCACCGGAAGCACAGAAAGTATTGGGCCATTTAATGCCATTCGAGCTAAAGAGCGTGTCATGTAGCGCGCAGACAGGATAACCGCTGGTCATTAAGGGTAACTAACTGGATTCCCAGAAAAGGCAAGCGGGTTAGGGGGAGAAAGAAGGTTAGGTGAGCAGATGATAATAAAAAGCTTGCGGGTATAAATTGGCAGCAGCAAGCACAGGACCGGGTTAACTAGCGGAAGATGGGAGAAGCCTTTGTCCTGCAGTGGACGTAGTCAGGCAGATGATGATGAGGATGAGCTAAAGAGTGCACCATTTCATTTAACTCTAACCCGCAATGTCCAGGTGCCCATAATAATTCTAAGAGCTTAAGCTGTGGACGAATTAGCGTAAGGAATGTCCTTAAGACATCTGATTGAGATGAAGCTGTCAGTGACGTACATACGTACAAGAAGTCTGTAATTATTATAGCAGTGCGGGTGTCCAAAGTTAAGTGTCGTAGAGCTAGAACAATTGCCAAAAGTTCAGCTTCAAAAATAGGCGTAAAATTTGGCAGTCTTACTGAAAATGACCAGTCAAGAGTAAATACCTACTCCTGCCTTCTCCTCTATTACTGAAGCATCAGTGGCTATTACATTGTTTCCACGTGTGCAAGGTAATCTTGCAAGCGGCTATTTAGGACCCTGTGTGATTGAAATTTAGGCTTACAGGGAAAAATCTCATCATATTTCATGATGAGATTTTGATTTGGCACGTTTGCTGCTGGTATATTTCGAATTTTTACGTGCATTCTGTCTAGTTCCTTCTGAACAAAATTAATTTGTGGTGTATGAAAACGTGGCCAATGAGCAAAAAAAAAGAGTCTGGGTCGTTGATGAATACATATTGTGATTGTCTTACCGAACAGCTAAAAATTTTAGATAAGCCTGAACCGTCAAGATACGGAATTGACAAGGCAAGGTAGGTAAGCGCGCCTCCTGATACAAAATATTGTTCGCAACAAACTTAGGGAGCCCTAGGCATAATCGCAGGTCCTCACGCGCCAAAACAATCAAAGGTTTACGTTTATAAGATGGGCCACCTCAGAATAACACACATCCAAATTCTAGTATGGAACGCATATACATTTTCTAAATCATAAGCAGAGTGTCCCTGTGCAAAGCATAGCGTCTGCTGGTTAATCTGCGAATCATGCCTAAGGCACGTTGCGCCCTACATGCCCTACGCTCTATGTGAGGAGTCCGGCTTAACTTATCATTATAAATCATTCTCAAATATTTAGGCAACTGAACTTGCGGAATAGGCTCTTCTTTAAAACAAATACTAATTTAAATAGGGTCTGTGAACTGAAATGGCAACATTGCGCTTTTGTTTACATTTAGTGGCATGCATATTCTCTCTAGCCACCCCTCTAGCAAATTCATATACCTCTGCAGTTTTGGTAAAAGGAATGAATGTCAATGTCTGCTGCAGAGAAGGCAATGTCATCAGCATACACATATGCACACACATCCTGGCTGTAAGCGATTGAACTCATTAAGATGTTGAATATTATTGGAGACAGAACAGCCCCTTGGAGAACTCCGCGAGTTTGTTTAAATTTTGTCGAAGCGCAGCCATTCCTGAAGCAATAAAATTCTCTTGCCCTCATCAATTCTCCCAGCCACGCATTAATATACTTTGGGAAATTCTGGCTTAGAAGTATCTCCAATATCACTGAAAATTCACCACTGTCATATGCTTAGGCTATGTCCAAAGTCACTATAGCAGCCTGTTGCCTTCTTTTGCGAGAAAGTTGAATGCGGCTTTCTAAATCAGCGTGAGCACACCATATCGAACAGTGTTCTCTGAAACCAATTTGATTAGGGCTTAATAATTTATTTTCTGTCATCCAGCTTGTCATCTCTTATGAAGCACCCTCTCAAGAAACTTTACCATATTAGAAGTGAGGGAAATTGGTCGTATGTTTTTTTATAGTATAGCCTGAACCTTGTTTCTCCTGTATCGAAATTATTTTTGCTAATTTCCAATCGTATGGAATCCAGGCGTGTCTTAAAGAATAATTTACAGTGTCAGAAGGTCACCTGGTGATAATTTAAATAATTTTATCATGGCAGCTGTAATTCCGTCTGGACCGGGAGCTGAGCAGAGTAAATTCCGAACAACCTGAGCTAACTCTTCCAATGTAACTCTGGTAAAATCCGTTATTACCATGGGAGGTCCTAGATCATACAACTTGCTTGATGTGAATCGACACTCTAGTTCTTTTGCGGTGATTTCCAAAGATTTCTTCTTATCACAGGGCGACATGATTTCACAGACTGCATTGGTTGGATATGGCAGAATTTTACGCGATCTGAGGAACCTTAACAGGGCACTTTTGTTCTTAGAGTTAGAAAGAAGCATAATGATTTCTATCATATTCGTCTTTAGCTAAGGAAACTGTGCGCTTAAAATTTGCATCATAAAACTTGTAATCGGGCCAATTAAGGGGACACTGATTGTACAAAAGTTTTTTCCACGCGACCTGTCGTCGTCGGTAATCCCGTGTGCAGGATTCCACAACGGACTGTGATTTGTGCTGTTTACAGACTTAATTACGAATTCAGCTTTTTATAGGCTCTTTTGAGCAACGCACATAGTCTCATAGCTTTTGTGTCTTCTGTCTCTTCAGAATGAATGGTCACGGCAGATTATATATCTTGTTTAAATTTAATATAAATTATATATACTCGGTTCTGACTGCATGATGGTGTTGCAGGACAAACGATACCAAATATTACCGAAAAGTGGTCGCTGTTGGTGGCACAATCCAAGACAGTCCATGACGAACTAGTGAAGGAAGAACTAACAAAACCTAAATCCAATGCTAAGCGAGACATGCCACTAATTAAAGTAGGTGTTCGGGAATTGAGGCACGATAAATTGTTATCTGCTGTCCACTCCCTCAATCGTTTACCACAACCATCGGTTCGAATATACTAACAGGTATGGTGGGAATTGAAATCTCCCACCAGAATTTTATCTCTACAACAAGATGTCAGTGCAACGTCCAAAGATCGTGTGTCTAGAAACCCTGTGGGGAAATATGCATTGACTTATAAGAAAGGCAGGCCACCTGTCAAAGTTCTTTCTAAGGTGAAAATTTCGCTTTCCAGTGACGCAATTTTAGCCTTTAGACTTATTTTATTAGTAATAAGAAATGCCAGGCCTCCACCCTTCGATAGATGGTCCAAACAGAAAGATTCATATCTATTTGATTGAAAGGTCTGATGTGTTAAAAGCCAGGTTTCTTGTAAAGGAAATATACCTGGGGTGAATTTCGAGGCTAACAATGATAAATCGGTTGCTGCTGAATGAATTGATCGGCAATTCCAGTAAGAATTTTAAGTGACTCTATGGTTAGGCTAAAATAGTTTCAGGGACTGCCTTATTTAAGATACTGTCTTTTAGAAAGTCGGCTTTATATTGGGTGTCCTTTTGGTATTTTTTGGACTTCGAGTGGCTAGACTGAGTACCTTTTTTGCTCAAAAGGGATCTTGAGCGTTTTAGTGATCGGGGGTTCATCTCCATTTCATCTGATTCCGACATGTCTTCCCCGGTAGCTTTGCTTTCACCCAGAGTGAGTTCAGCAGATGCACTCTCAACTTGAGCACCCTGTGACGAGGTATCTGAGATTACCTCTTTTGAAGGACCTTTACTTTCGCTGTTGTGAGTAGGTGGGCTGAGATTTTCAGCTGTGTCCAATGAGTGGGCCATCTGGTTCGTGAGTATATGGGCCAATGTTTCATAAAGGCTTCCAGCAAGGCGTTTGTGATGAGTGGAGTGCACGTTCAAAGTGCGCGCCTTTGGAAAGTGCGCGTCACATAAACAGAAGAGAACAGAGTGCAAGCGCGGTGCTGCCTAGACAACGACGATGACAACGGCAGTGAAGACGTCGCATGCATGAGGACGCGTGGCACCCCGTGAACAAAATAAAAGATAAGGTAACCAATGATCATAGATCACGGATATTTCAAGGCACGATGGCTGGGTACCACGAAAGTACAGAATCTCCAATCGGGACGAGACAAGTGGGCCAGAGCGGAAGCAGAAGCCTAAGCAGAGCAGATCAAGGAGAGTTCGAAGAAGACGGGGCAAGCGGAAGGTTGTCACCGGACCGGGCGCTGAAGATGGGCCGTCGGGCGTCCGACCTGAGCCTGTAGGACTTCAACTGGCCGGGTCTCCTGCCGTCGTGTTCCCGCTCGAGAGGACCGTGGCCATCCGGTCCCGAACTCCTACCCAGAGCCTGCGGACTTTGGTTCCAACAGGCGAGCAACAGCCGTCGGGCTACGGGCCCAAGCTGTGCGCCCAGCTGCTTGGCCTGGTTGACCCTGGTTCCCAGACGCGTCGCCACTAGCCTGCGTTCTCTCGTCACCGACGGGTCCACACTCCTAAAGCCAGAGCCACCACGTTCCGGTCTGGTTTCTCGACGTGTCGTCAGCAGCCAGCGTTCCTTCATCCCCGTCCTGCCCGCGTCCTGAAACCCGAATTACCGCGTTACGGTTTGCTAATCATCGCCGGAATTCAGCGTGTGGGTGAGACCGAACAAATATCTTGCCCTACTCCACTGTGCAGCCCCGCCATTCGTACGTTATATTCAATTGAACACTTTGAACTTCTTTGTTTAGTGTTGATAGGTGGATTTCGCCATGTCCAGTTAACTGTTTATTAGTTGTTTCGTTTTATGGGGGATTTTCGTGTGTTTATTTTTCAATTAAACTTCCTGTTTGAGTTTTGGTACAAACGGCTTTGTCCCTTCGTTAAGTCTCTCGTAGGTTTAAACCTCAGAGAGCTCTTCTTACTAAACATCAAAAAGAACCTTGCATGACAAATTGGCGTCCACGATAGGACAGAGCCGTTTGTTTTTCATGTAGATTTTTCGACGTGATGAAAGTAATGAAAAGCACTTCGGAATTATTAGATCTTGCGGACAGTATAGGTCTCAAGGGAGCGGAGTTCAAGGAGTGGTACGACAAGCAACTAGCGCAAGCGCAAGAGGAACGGGCTGCGATATGTGACGCTAAAAAGCAACAGATTGTATCGCAAACACACGCTAAGAGAGAGGAGTTCAAGCGAGAGACACGCGCTAAGAAGGAGCAGCTTGAGCTAGAAATGCGTAAAAAGAAAAGGCTGCTCGAGATAGAGATGCGCGAAAAGAAGAGACTGCTGGAACTGGAATATGAGGATTTGCAGCAGTAGCATATAAGGGAAAACCTTGAATATACGTGGTCTGAGAGCCAGAGTAGTCAACCAGTGGATGAGGTGTGCTCTGACAGCAGTTACATCGGGAGCGATTTGAATTTACGTGAGGCTGACCCCGTACCTCGTCATGACCTTCCGCTAGAGAAAGAAACTCTGAAAGAGTATGACAGGGAGGTAAACCGTCAAAAGACTAGGAGACCCGAGAAACTTATCGAAGCGCAGGATCTTCCTGAGCATGGAACAAGAACGTTCCATTCAGAGTAAAGGGTGTTTTGAAACCTGTGAGAGGTCAAGCGCACTTTATGCAGAGGTAGGATTGCCTCTGAATAGCTCCGCTGAAGGAGCAGTAAAAGGTCTCCTAGGTAATGCCGGCGAATGCCATAATGAAAGCTCTGATGTAGCTGCCTCATTTTGTTTTGGGCCACTGGAGATAGCAACAGACGCTACGTACATGGTTTTTCACCATGATTATAACTTGCCCATACAGAGAGATGGCTTGAGTTCTCGGGAAATTGTAGATGATGCATCTATGAAAATATTGGAGCAAAATGCAAAAGGACTTGTTGAAGAACAGAGAGTAGAGTTGCAATGTAGGTCCGCTATATGTGACAATGAGGGTATTCACGATTACCCAGACAGAAGGGTTGAAAGTTTTGATGAACAAGCAAGACAAAAAGCTGAAGTGGTGGAAAGTGAACCAGAAGGCAGTAATGGTCCAGCAGGTCATTGTACGAGGGAGGACGCCGACTGGTGCTCTCTGGAATCTTCGGTTGAAGAGGTCGCTTCTGTTAAGATGTCTGAACGATTAGTGGCGTACGAGCTCAAGCAAGGCGTTCCTGGGAAGGATGAAATCGTTTAGGCGTGGTTGTACTGGTGCACCTGGAGGCAACGCCTCCAACTGGAATACAGACATTCCAGCGTGTATGCTTGTGATTTAGAGGTTGGGTGCCTGGTGATACACAGCTTTAGGTTCAGACGAGCTTACGGTCGAAAATTCTTGAACTGGCGTCCGATTCCTTACTTTTGTCGAATGGTTAGAGCCGTTAAACGTATTGTTTGGGACGCTATAACTTAAGCGTCAAGTTCGATTTCCTGGTGGTTTCTTTTGGATCTTGATTGCGGACCACGGAAGGGTATCGCTTGTAAATAGTTGAAGTTACATGCAATGTAACATTAACATGATGCATAGTTTATGAGATGACAGGATATATATGAAAAAAAGAGAAAAGGTGGTGTACTAAACAGGCTAATTTGGGGATTTTCACGATCCGCTAGATGTGTCCATACCTTTTCTCACTTCTTGCGTATTTTGAGGTTAGTGAATGTGGACCTTTGGACAATGCAGTCAACTGTGTGGCAGACATATATATGGGTAAATTGTGGTCTAGTGCGAAAGACGCACTCAACGGCAGTTGTTTTTTTCTTGAAAAAAAACTTGAATTAAAGGGGTGCCTATGTGATAAGTGGAGTGCGCGTTCAAAGTGCGCGCCTTTGGAAAGTGCGCGTCACAAAAACAGAAGAGAACAGAGTGCACGCGCGGTGCTGCCTAGACAACGACGATGACGATGGCAGTGAAGCATGAGGACGCGTGGCACCCCGTGAACAAAATAAAAGTTAAGGTAACCAAGGATCATAGACCACGGAGATTTCAAGGCCCAATGGTTGGGTACCACGAAAGTACAGAATCTCCAATCGGGACGAGACAAGTGGGCCAGAGCGGAAGCAGAAGCCTGAGCAGAACAGATCAAAGAGAGTTCGAAGAAGACGGGGCAAGCGGAAGAAGGTCGTCACGGGACCGGGCGCTGCAGATGGGCCGTCGGGCGTCGAACCCGAGCCTGTAGGACTTCAACCGGCCGGGTTTAAGTCCTCCTGCCGTCGTGTTCCCGCTCGAGAGGACCGTGGCCATCCGGTCCTGAACTCCTACCCAGGGCCTGCGGACTTTGGTTCCAACAGGCGAGCAACAGCCGTCGGGCTTCGGACCCGAGCCTGTAGGGCTTCGGCCAGCCGTGGCCTCCTGCCGTCGTGTTCCCGCTCGACAGGACCGTGGCCATCCGGTCTTGAACTCCTACCCAGGGCCTGCGGACTTTGGTTCCAACAGGCGAGCAACAGCCGTCGGGCTATGGGCCCGAGCTGTGCGCCCAGATGCTTGGCCAGGTTGACCCTGGTTCCCTGACGCGTCGCCACCAGCCTGCGTCCTCTCGTCTCCGACGGGTTCACACTCCTAAAGTCAGAGCCACCACGTTCCGGTATGGTTTCTCGACGTGTCGTCAGCAGCAAGCGTTCCTTCATCCCTGTCCTGCTCGCGTCCTGAAGCCCGAATCACCGCGTTTCGGTTTGCTCATCGTCGCCGGAATTCAGCGTGTGGGTGAGACCGAACAGATATCTTGCCCTACTCCACCGCGCAGTCCCATTCGGACGTTAGATTCAATTGAACACTTTGAACTTCTTTGTTTAGTGTTGATAGATGAATTTCGCCGTGTCCAGTTAAGTGTTTATTAGTTGTTTCATTTCATGGGGGATTTTTGTCTGTTTATTTTTTTAATTAAACTTCTTGTTTGAGTTTTGGTACAAACGGCTTTGTCGCTTCGTTAAGTCTCTCATAGGTTTAAACCTAAGAGAGCTCTTCTTACTAAACATCTAAAATAACCTTGCATGACAGCGTTCCATCGCCTTTTCCATTGCTTTATCAATTGCTTCCTTAATAGAAGCAGAGAGCGACCCTTCTATTGGTGGTATATGACGGGCTGTCATGCTAGCATAATCTGAGTTTCGTGTTTGAATTTCAGCTACTGCTTCCTTACGAGAGCATCGCCTACGTTCAGCAATTTCAAGAATTTGCAATTCACGAGTCTTTACAGGGCAGTTTGAAAAGTCTGCAGCATGAGCTCAAGCAAGACTTTTCATTGTTACTTTGACACTCTTTAGAATCGTGCTCTTCTCACATACTCAACACCTGACAGCAGACCTGCAACATTTTATGGCATGTCCGTAACGCCAGCAGTTAACCCATTGAAGCGGGCGCGGGGATGAGAGGTTCGACTCAGTAAATGATAGGCCATGCCTTAGTTTCTGATGGTTGGACGGCTCCCGCGAATGTCACTATGACAGACTCGGTTGGTATTTTCTTCTTGTCAGCAACACGCGCGCACCGATTAACTGAAATAACAAAAACAGTTCTAGAATTTCAATTGGTGTCATGTGGACGTCAACGCCACAGACTAGACCTCTGGAACATGCTAAATGCGGTGCAATAAACACGCTCGCCGGAATAGATGTGAAGATCTTGCACTTTAGAAGATCTTGTATGCAGGACTGGAAAAACAGAGTATACCCCCTTTCCCGAACTGGCGGACCTCGGTGATGGTCTGGAAGTGGGCCGTCGCCGACCGCAATTCCGTTTGTATCGCCTTCGGATTTTTCATCCGAATGATGCCCTCATTGGTAGGAACTAGTGGCACAGGAACTGACGATATGCCGTTGCGCAAGAAAACATCCACTGGCAGCCTGGCAGCTCCTGCGGAGGAATGGACGCAGACCAGAGCAAAGTCTCTGGTCCCGGTGACGAATAGGGCATTCTGTCTAATCTAAACTGCAAAAAAAGCTTCTCGACCAACTATTGCACTCTAAAAACTTGGAAAGACCTATAAAATAAATCACTAATCAATCCTTGGCCATGAGCCCAAGACCAGAACCACCGATCGTGGGAGAGGCGTCTTCTGTCTAAATGGTTCCAGCCGGGGCGATGTTATGGTATACTCTTCATCAACAACCAACAACCGACGTCGTATTTCTCTCTCATGCAGCAAGGCTGAGGCGGCTGTTGTGTACCAATATTTTTCAAATGTCATATGGTAAACTTCTTATGCCAATCAAGTGATGATCTTCTGGACCCTTACTGTCTGTTATTAAAGCATAGCAAAAACTTTGCAGCTTGAACTTTTTGGCATCATGTAATCAGTGCCACATTTCAACTCTGGAAACACAAAACATTCTGATAGCTATATCTGCTAGTAAGCGTTGTTGTGTACTGTGTCTTTGTACTGTGACACAATCTATAGAATGCCTGTCGAAGCCTTCATTTAATTTACAGGAACAGTAAGGAGCTCTATAAAAATATCTATTTAGCTATGTAACCCACACGTATTTACGATGCATGGCTTTCATTGCCGTAACGTGTAATCTAATTAAGGGAATTAACCAAATTAAAAAAGTACTTCAAAAGAAGGCTCTTGTTCACTTTTGATCACCATTTCGATGGCGTGAGGACACACACATATTTGTTTTTGAGAAGTTTTTTATAATCTTCTATAAGTAGGGCTACTTTCTTCTTTTTGAGGGAAGTGATTTTTAACGTGGCTGCACCTATAGTGCTGGCAACCGGCATATTATCCTGGAAAACAAGTTGCCAGCAGTTTTCTCTTCTTGGCTGCCCATGACCATGAGACTTATCTGCCGGCACATTTCTGGTGAGCCTGTCTTGCCGGCTTGCTGTATCTTTAGCTTTAAGCAGTCATTTAGCTATTTTCACTCTTCGACATTTCGCAACACTGATCACTATTGTCAAGGTTATTCAAGGACCTGAGCTTCCCTACCTTAACCTAACGTAACCTAGCCCAACGCACCCCACATGTATTGTTCAGGCTAGCGTTCGCTAGTACGCGGCTAGCTTAATTGCAGTGCCGCTTGTTTCAAGTGTGCTTCATGTCGCGAGATGAGCATCTGCTGAGGTGGACAAGATCACGCCTAGGTCGCGGTATTTCTGTAGCTTGGGCAGCTCCTCGCCGTTCAGCAGCACCAGACTAGCGCCTCGGCACACTCCCCAGAGAACGTCACTTGAAAACTTCCTATAGGAACGAACTGCCGGCACCCGGTCGGTCGATATACTCTACCGGCTACCGGCAATACATATAGACACTACATTTTAATGCGCCTTTTTTCAATTTATGTTGACCTAGCTGAAATATGCCATCCTCACGCACTGCCTAACTGCGGCATTTAACGTAAAATAGTTCACAATGGAAAGACGTGTCGGCACTTCTCAAGTATGCAATATTCGCGACATAAAAATATACGTAGCTTTCCTGAACAGTCTCGGTGGCCTGCTCAGACAGACATCAGCACTAGGTTCAAGGTGTGAGGGCGCACGTGCAGAGCAGCCAAAGATTTCCAGATGGTGCTCTCGAAGAAAATATCAGCGCCCATCTCATAGCGCGAGACATATCGTGCAGGCCGCCCTCATCACCGAGTAAAAGGACGCGAATATGCACGTGACAGGCTTAAATGACATCGTTGCATGCCGTGCACGGCTCCCTGCATGTTTTACGTGCGCAATTTACATTTTGCCAACGCAAGCCCTACATTCTCGCACAGGGGGTTCCATATTTCTTGTCACTACTGGCAAGGAGTCAGAGACCTTCTTAATACGCTAAAAAAAGGGAGCGCGTTTAGCTGATGCATGCGCACGTAGCTCAACATTCACGGCGTGGGTTGCTACCTTTATACGAGTCAAACCTGAAGTACTGTACTTTTATTTAAATCCATGTTCGCGAACATGGTGCTGACGAAGATCTAGAAGCTTCAAGAAAAACTTTGGACACCAGTCGCATGCGATAGTCCTTCCTTCACCGCACTCCTTTGTTTGTTTTTGCTGTTGCTCAGATTTGGGTGCACGTTAAAGAACCCCAGGTGGTCGAAATCGCCGGAGCCCTCCATGGCGGCGTCTCTCATAATCATATAGTGGTTTTGGGACGTTAAACCCCACATATGAATCAAATCATATTTTTGCTGTTGCCAAGACCTCTTCTCTCGACATTTTTATGGGCCTTTTTACAATGCTTGCATTCGAAAAAGCCTTGTCGCAGAAAATGCAGATCTTGTCAAGTCTCGTCGAGGTGCTAGCGCGCGTCCCGGCGCTTTCGTTGCCGTCCATCGAGAGCGTCTGACACGAGAAAAGAATCGCTCTCAGGTAAGTCGGGAGACGCGAGTGTGAGGCTCACTTGTTGCGGGATTAGCAGGAACTGTGGGCAGCGATGCCAACCCAAGGAGACATTTCATCCCTAAATTGACCCTAAAAATCCCTAGGTTGCAACAAAATTCATAGGTTATAATTTTAATGCCATTGTTAAGGTATATAACTGTTACCAGAGTATTAAGATAGTGGCCAAGTTATGAATCTTGTTAAATACCGTGAAAAGTTCTTCCGAATATTGCTAAAAGACCATTTATCAAGGTTTTTTTTTCTACACGTTCTGTGTAGTGGCATATAAAGTGCTTGCAAATGGCACCTGTTGCCACTGAGACAGATTTGAATGTCAAATTAACTTTGTACATGCATTGCAGACATAGATGTGATCATTTAGGTCAACTGCAAGTCTGTAGCTGCGCATTTCTTGTGCTTGCAGCTTGACAGCTAGTGATCTATTCTCAATTTTCCACGTTTGCAATCACTGTTGCAGTATTTTCAGTTTATGTAAGCGGGCGCTCTATTGCTGGCTGATAGCTACGCCTTTCCACTGTACTTTCTATCAGTTCCCTGTTTGGCGAAATCTATCAGTCACTTTTTCGCTCTCATGTAAAGGGCGTGACGGCAAGACTGAAACAACCGTACAGTCTTCTTGTTTCTTTTCATCACGCAGCTTCTGCGATATTCAACCCGAACCACCTTACAAAATGCTCAGTCCAACTTTCACTCTGTTCTTCTATAAAATTCATGGTCATTTCAGATGGAGACTATGCTCAGCGAAGGCACGCAGTGAGCGTAATCTTGACACGTGTTCGTGTGCACTATATGACACAATTTATCTGTTTCACAGGGCAGCAATCACTCAGGGAGCTTATGATATTCCAGTGCTTAACTCTTACGACTAAAGAGTTTAATTCTCTACAGTATTCAGACTATATAATAATTTCACGTTATAAAGCTGCTATCACTTTCACGCGTACCACGAGAATGCCAAGACTGCCCTAGATAGAAAAAAAGCATGAAATAGCCTAAATTGTCAATTTTTAAAGTCTTTCTAGTTGCAAGAGCCTGATAACTTAGTAACCCTTAATCATGCTGCGTAATGTCACATTTGCAGCACCTCATAAAAATCTCTCGATTCAACAAAAAGACGCCAAATCCCCAAAGAAGAATAATATCCTTAGATGGAGGGATAAATCCCTAGGGTTGGCATCACTGACTGCAGGCAAACTGAGAAAACTTGGCATCGCCTCATAAATAATAATCTAGCTGCTAATTTCTCTCGTGGTTGACGCTGCACTATCTCTAGAATCCCCCAGAAAGCGTTGTTATACGGAGCGGTGACGTCTGCATTGAACTAGCCAATGAGAGCGAGGATCACCTTCCTGGAGTTACCGCTTCGCGTCACACTGCCTTTTACAGCCATAGAGTTTCCCAAAATTAAATAGAGGGGACTCTGGCGCTGAGATCATTCAGCGACCATGGGAATGATGGGTAGTACACACATTTACCTAGTCTTCATACTTGCGGGTGGCGAAAAGTACTTGCAGCTTTGTTTATTGCTGGTTACGGTTTCTTTTTGA
Source organism: Rhipicephalus annulatus (assembly GCA_013436015.1). Lineage (NCBI taxonomy): Eukaryota > Metazoa > Arthropoda > Arachnida > Ixodida > Ixodidae > Rhipicephalus > Rhipicephalus annulatus. Next base: position 822,323 of record WOVY01010937.1, on the reverse strand, counting down.
AGAAAAGAACGAACCCTTTTGAACTTCGTGACCTTATTTGGAAAGGTAATGTTTAAAAAAATAAGGTGGTGAAACACAACCGCTGAACATTTGCTGATTTTTTGTTTCGTGAGAAAACAGCTCCAAGCCACACGAACACACACGGAGCCAGGAGCAGTCCAGAAGTACGAAGATTAGACAAACGTGTGTACTACGACTACTACCCCTCATCCCCATGCCCATTGAAGTGCCGTGCGTTTCAGCTCCCGTAGACACTAGCGCTAGAGTTCCCTCTAGTGCATATTAGGAAACTCTATGCTTCTAGCCACCAAAACACGCCGAAGTTGCCAGACCACTTTTTGGTGCTGTCTCTGAAAAATTCCGAGCGAGATGTCCTTAGCCCCTAGTTGCCCTATAGTCACGAGGCTCTATGCTGTAGCCAGCGCCTCCTGTATTTTTATGTGCCTGTTGCGTCATGCCAGTTCCCTTTGCTCCACGATTGGCGGCCTGCTCCTTCAAGTGACCATGTGGTAGCGTCAGGTTATTACCATCTCGCGCAGTCTCTTTTTGCTTGATTTTTATGGTTGAATGGTGCGCAGCCACTCGCATTTTCTAATTTTATGCGATTTCTTTCACTCGTATTCCGTTCTTCCAAATTCATCTATTTGTTTATGATGTTGTATTATGAAAAAGAGCGCCCTAAAAATGTCTTATACTTTGAATGTAAGCGCTCGAAGAAATTGCTCTGATATAACAACAAGATCAATCCCGATCAAAATGTAAATGAAATTCATACGTTGAAGGAATAAAACGAGACATAACAATTTCGCATATACCAGAGAAGAAACAAGTGTAATGAAAAACATGTCAGAACAAGTAAAAAACAGCCGGATGAACTAAAACCGCTTATTTGCGTTAGTCCAACATTGAAGGTGCACATGTCGGGCAAGCTTCAAAGCTTCAAAAACTTCCGTGACAACGGCTTCTTTTGATAAAGCCTCGCCACATATTTTTTGTCGGTGAAGTCGACAGCGTGGTTTGTGAACAGCGGCTTAATTCACAAACATTCTGCATGCAAGTTTTATTAATTTGCACCTTTGACTTTGGTCGTAACCGTCACACAGCAGTACTGGCAAACGAACAATTAAATTACATCCACACTAGCTCTTCATGACGCACGTCTTATGAATAGATGCATGGTCCAAAAGCGTCGCGTCCACAAATTTTTTCAGGCATGCAGAACATGCACGAGCTCCGGCGTGGGGTAGCACAAGTCACCTTTGTCCTGGTGAGAAATCAAGCCGTCTAGCTCTAGTGCTGCTCCTTTTTGCCTTTAAGACGAGCGACACGCAGGGCTCGCAGTCAGTTTTCTCGCTCACAACGCGGGATATGTATCCTGCGACGAGTGAAACTGCTGCTACATCTGGCATAGGCAAAAATGGCTTCGAGGAAGTGCAGAGATCGTGCAGTAGGTTCCGCGCCGAGTTCACTGCTGGATGTGCTTTTGACGGCGTGCTGCCTAATTGTCTCGCTGCTCCTAATAATGCTCCCCGAGGAAACGAAAGAAGCTGAGCTTTGCACGTTGCTTGTGTGCGAAGCCGCTACGATGCCCGTCTTCAGCATCTTCTCAAGGCCCGAAAGAGCGCTTCTCACATCTAGCCTATCATTGCAACCAGCGCTGCGTCAAAGGGTCCCAAACAGGGATTTGATGGGGTTGCTTGAAAACTTTCTAGTCACTACCAATTTGAACCCTCTATCAAATAAAAAAAACCGGATACACTGGACGTTGGCAAGAGTGATGAATACTTGTGCATGGTGAGTTTCTTTGGTCAGAAAGTTCATTGGAGCGCTTGCCGCTTTCAGCTGTTCAACGTATACTAAAAAAACAAGTTCTAGCCAGTGAAGTCTGGAGGCCTCAGGATCAGCAAACTCCCTGGTGTCCGGGTAGTTCTGGTAAATATGCTGCTGGCAATCGCTGACGTCCATGAGAGTAAACCATCTGCTCACGTTATTCATGAACTCAACAGTTGGGCCGACACTGGCGAACGTTGCGTCGCACGTGTGCCCTGCATTATCTTTCATGAATGACAATGCCACTGTCACGGCTGCTGAAAACAACTGTACGGCCGGCTTCACTCCAATTTGTTTTGATGTTCGACGGATAGAGATGCTTCCTTGTAAGGAAACGAATCGGCTTGAGAATCGAGCGCTGCTGCATCTTGTAGAGGTCTTTTATGTAGCTTGACAAAATTTCACCATTTCTTCCCAATTCTCATGTCAGAAATTTCGATCGAATGTTTTTTAGGATGTGCCTTTGATCGAATGCCAGGAACAAACTGCGGCTTGGGTCGGCGGGATGATGTACTCGGGTTTTCGGTTGCTCACCTGATAGTATCTTCATTGCAGCGACGTTTATTTTATGGTTGTCGGTCACAACTCGAACTATCTCAAAGCGCAGTTGTTCAGTTTTTTCTGATGATGTGCTTGGTGGTTTCCGCAAGTAGTTCACACCTGCATGCTGTGATAAAGAAGGATCTCACTGGGATCTGGGACTCAACATGAAAGCCACAGATCAAGAAGAACAAAAGCGAGTTCGCTAGTTCGCTCCTTTCTATGTCCAAAAAAGAAACATTGTTCAGAGCACCCATGTCTTCGTCGCCCAGGAAAACATCTCTTTGTTTGTTGTATTCAAGCCTTTGCTTGATCCTCATTTCATCTGTGACGAGGCTGCACATTTTGGCCTTCGCCGTCCCGAGCACTCCATTTCAGCATTGAGCCTTTGCTTCACTAGTTCACTGAGGCCTATTTCTCCGACAGTAGTTACCAGGTACTTTTGAAGCGTAGTTCTGCACGGGAGCACGAGGAGCTCTGTCCTTATATATTCATACGACTTTGTCGAAAGGTTCCGCAAAATTATACACTGTCGTATAGTGGTTTCACACCACTTCGGTTTTCGCCCTGTAATTTAGCACTTGATTCATAATGACTCTGGCTATAGTGCTGCCCTGATATGAGTCCCTGGCGACTTGAAGAAATTTGCTCACGTTGCACTCTTGCTTCAATTGTTGCAGCTCCTTCTGGTAAGCATCCACCGTTGCCGACAGTCTTTCATTTCATTGCTTCCATGCTGTTTCCTTCTAGCGCCATTTTTTCGCTCCAAGAAGGCTGATGCGGTGCTCCTGCGGTCGGTTTGAACACCAACTGACCTCAAGGCACGTGCGCTGGCACGCTCTTCCGCTGGCTGCGCATCTGGTGGCTCAAGGATGTTTGCGGACTGACAGTAGTCACTAGTCACTGTCGCAAAAGGCAAGTCTTGGATCTCGTTTGAAGAAACACTTTCTCGTTGTTGCCAGCCACTGGGCTCAGACTTCTTTAGGCATGTCTGCGCGAACTTCTGGCGCCGAAGTAGGAAGCGAATCAATTTTCTGACTTGGCAGACTTGCCAACGGGCCCATCGAAGAATCGCGCTTTCTCTTCTGTACAGTGCTGCAGCAGCTTGTCTCCTTAGGTGGCTCCTTCTTTATGTACGATGGATAATGAGGAAACGCACAAGACACCGCATCGGGCTTTAGCATAAGCCTCTTAGTATTTTCACGAAAGTCAGCTTCCATAAAATGTAGGCTGCACACGGCCGAGTAATTTGAAGTGGAATTCGGCACCCAGTTCTTTCTTGCGATAACTCGTAGCCATCGTTCACGTCGCTCAGTGTTCGCCGGTATCTCGTAAAAGGACACTCCTGCTTTTTTCTTTCGCTGGCTAGAAGCGCAGAACGGAACACAACATCAGTGCATAGTGACCGATAAAAAGGCAGGAGGACATCCCCACTGAAGCAAACAGACAGACCTACAACTGCCTCAGCGACCAAACGACGAGTTAAACTTGTGTGTAAGGTGACTGCCACGCGAATTATCACTCGTGTAAGATTCATACTGACAATTTATTTCACCCTTATTCTTATTTACACACAAATACTACTTCTTTTAATGTGATGGCAACAACTACGAACAAAGTTCATGCTTCTTTTTTAGCAGACGACAAAAAATGTGCCAATGGCCGGCGCGCGAGCGGCGGGGAGCAGATCTGTTCAATTTACCTGCACTGCCTGAACTGATTCACAAAGTGCTGCACTCGACCGTTCGTTTTTGTAGTTAGAGGTGGCACTCTCTGAACTGGGCCATTCGTTTCAAAAGTGTAGGCATCGTGGTGAGTTCAGACAAAACCCTGCACTGAGTTTGGAGGTAGTGCAGCTCGAGTACAAGCAGTGGCGCTGTTGCAGCCATCGTAGCAGACGAATTTTGTGTATCCGTAAGAGGCGTCCTCGCATGGTTGACTCCGATACTGAATGAAGACGTGAACCGCGTTGTAGAAAATGGGAGTGTGGTGCTTCCGTCGGCTTTTTGATGTCCACATGTCGACCGCCTATGCATAGTTAGCATTTTTAGGCCCCATACCGCGATTTTTGCTAGGAAACCGGCTTTGTTGCATTCCTGCTCCTGTCGGATTGCAAGCAACCACTTCCGCACTCACGCTGTTGAGAAAATCCTATCCAAGGTTCACTCGACCCTGCTGTGTACAGTAGACAGTGGTTGGCCAAGGAGTACGTTTGTATATTATATATATACTGCACTGTCCACCCAGGTTGCAAATATCCACTAAACATATTAAACTTTTCAGCACTACATGTCAATTAATCATCCTATTGTCACAAGGTACTGACTCATGACTTCTTCGCAGTACCTTGACATTCTATTGCGTTGCAACCTCGACGATGGATTGTCGAGCTCTTATAAGTTCTATAAAATTTTGCACAATGGCTGCACTTGTTGAGACGGAATACATGTTTTTTTGACGAAATTGGCTAGCTTGCACACCATCGCTTTCAAACACACACAAGCACACAACGGACAAGTGAGAAACACGGCGGGCACGCTACCCGCGGTACACTGGCTGCACTACCTGGACTTCGGCATTTGTTTCAATGTGCAGCTAGTGTCGCGCTACGCGTGCACTCGCTGAACTGGTGCTGCATGAGTTCAGCTCTGGCTGCACTGCCATAGGAACGGCCAGGAACTGGTTCACGCAGTGCAAGGCAAATCGAACGGACCTAGCGTCACCTGCAAGAGGATTAGAGATACTGTATATGCCTAAAGGTAGCATATACAAAAACTCTAAAGAGGATAATAACGCAGCGCTGACAAGCGGTGTCTAGGGGCAAAATCGAGACAGTAATGGGAGAGGGCTCGGCGCCGGCCATTGCCGCGGCGCTCACGTGGCAGGCACAGAAAAAATACAGGAGGCGCTGCTCTAGCTCTACTTGCGCTACGTGCGTTTTACAGTCGTTGTCAAAGTGGTGTGGCCGAGCCACGCTGCCACGTAAGGCTTAATTTCTTGGCCTAACAAGCGTGACGATAGTTATAACGCGAGAACAGAACAACGACAAAGGAACAAGAAGGAGACGAGCTCTTGTCCCTTTGTAGTCCTGCTCTCGCGTTATAACTATCGTCATGTCATACCAACTAGCCCGAACCGCCACACTTCCAACAAGCGTGTAAGGGTTTACACTTGCCGCTTATTTTGGAAAGGGCTTCACATTCTGTTGCCCCGCGCGCAGTTATGAAGGTAGCAGCTGAAGTTTAATGTTATGTACATATATGCAACCTATGCTTTATATTTTCTCCTCATTTTCCGGCCTTATAGATTTAGCAGAGCCAGGGCACTTAGCTCTAGTTTATTCCGCAATATTTACCGAAAAATTATTACTATTGCGTCGAGAAACACGTTAGTCAGATGGGCTTCCGTCTCTCACCCTCTAAATCAGAGTTGCTCTGATATCGTCTCACTAGAAGGGGACCGAAGCCTAGAGGGAGGAGGCCTCCCGAGAAGACAGATATTAGGGTACGAACTTCATCCGGGTTCGAGATCCTCAGGGTTCGTTCTCTCCGGGAGCTAGGCATGATTATTGAAGCTAACGGTCAGCACGGGCGTACTATAGATAAGATTACAGGACATGCTGAAGGAGTACTCAGGCTCATTGAAAGGGTTTCCAATAGAGAAGGGGGGCTTAGCGAAGATAATCTACTCAGGCTATTTCACGCGTTCCTCATGAGCCATGTGAATTATGTCACTCCCATGCACAGATGGCAGAAACACGAGATTAACAAGCTGAACACGTTAATCAGGATGTGTATTAAGAGAATCCTCGGACTCCCAATGCACACACGCACAGAAAACCTAGCAAGACTTGGCATACAAAACACATTGGAAGAAGTTATTGAAGCTCAGCAGACCGCACATATTTCCAGGCTATCGTCTACGATGGCTGGAAGGGGAATCCTGACTATGGGTTGGGCTCAGTCCGACGACATTAAAGGATAGGACTATTCAGCTTCCGGATAGTGTGCGACAGGATATTACAGTCTGCCCTATTCCAAGGAACATGCATCCAACTTTCAATGCTGGCTGGAGGACGGCTTGCGCCTCCGCGCTTCTGCGGTACGCGCATGCACATGAGGCAGAGTCGTGTTTTGTAGACGCGGCCCAGTACGAAGGTTACTCCAATCGCTTTGTTGCTAACGTTGTGGACCTGAAGGGACGCGTATTATCAGCCGCGTCAATCGGCACGTCGTCGGCTTGTAAGGCAGAGCAACTTGCCATTGCACTGGCAATGCTCAGGTCGGACAGAGAAGAGATATCTACGGACTCGAGATCAGCCTTTCGAGTTTTCTCAACTGGGGCTGTTTGTGAGGAAGTTGCTAGGGCACTTGAGGGTAAGGTACTGACTCATCACGTCATTACATGGTTCCCGGCGCACGAAGGCGCTGAGGTAGGGAGTTGGCCAACGTCAATGAGTTAGCCCATGCCCAGGCGCGAGGTCTTGCCGGCCGCGCCGGGCACTGGGAAGCCGGTGCGCCGGGTGGGACCGGCGACGCGCTTGGTCCGACCCTTTCGGAAGCTGACCCACCCCGCTTCAGGGACATTCTCTCCACCTTTAACGAGATCACTAGCCACTACCAGATGAGCCGCAGGGCTTTCCTCTTGCCACATCGAAATCTCACGAGGTCACAGGTCGTGACTCTCAGGCTTCTGCAGACAAAGTCGTATCCCACACTCTCCGTCTTCAGTAGGTACTCAGAGGTCTCCCCTCTGTGTCCCGACTGTGGGGTGGTTAGCGACTTTAAGCACATGCTCTGGGCGTGCCCCCATTTGCAGCACCACACAATCCACGGCTTGACGGAGGAAGCTTTCTCTGCTTTCCTCACGAGCCACGACTGGTTTGACCAACTTTGGGCTGTCCAGAAGGCCCACGATGCGGCGGTGAGGCTCGGCCTCCCTGTCCCATCGTGGGAGCGACCCGCAGTCTCGGCCCTATAAAAACGGGGTGAAGATTCTTCCGGACCCGAATAAAGTCTATCTATCTATCTATCTATCTATCTATCTATCTATCTATCTATCTATCTATCTATCTATCTATCTATCTATCTATCTATCTATCTATCTATCTATCTATCTATCTATCTATCTATCTATCTATCTATCTATCTATCTATCTATCTATCTATCTATCTATCTATCTATCTATCTATCTATCTATCTATCTATCTGCCTGCCTGCCTGCCTGCCTGCCTGCCTGCCTGCCTGCCTGCCTGCCTGCCTGCCTGCCTGTCTGCCTGTCTGTCTATCTATCTATCTATCTATCTATCTATCTATCTATCTATCTATCTATCTATCTATCTATCTATCTATCTATCTATCTATCTATCTATCTATCTATCTATCTATCTATCTATCTATCTATCCATTGTGGCCAATTTATTGTGGCTATGAAGATGACTGAAGATCTCTAACGAGCGTCTCAAATGACAGTGTACATTAAATATTATAGTCGCAGTGCAAAGCCCGATAGAAGAGCAGATTTTGGCGACCTTCCTTGATTATTTTTTTCCGCTTTCTTTTTTTGCGTTTCTTCTGCCTACGTTTTGTAAGCTTCTAATTCATTCTTTTAGTATCATTCTTTTAACTTTCTCTTTGTTCTCTTTCATTTTTTCTTTCTCTTTCTGTCTTGCTCTTTTTTTTACTCTTTCTTGAGCCCGTTTTTATTTCTTTATCTCTCTGGATACCTTTTTATTTCTTTATTCCTTTATTTTCTCTGTTTTTCTGGTTTTTATCTTTCTTTACATCGGTTCTTTATATTTTCTCTTTTTTCTCATCTTTTTTTCTTTTTTTTCTCTCCTCATAATAATAAGGTAATTTCTGTTTAATGGATGCACCTGCTGTACCCGGTTTCTGTAATTGCCCAATTTCTGTGACGCATACTCGCCAGACATTTTTTTTGTTCGCGTTGGACAGATTATGGCTGGTTTAAACAGTTTCTCTGTTTACATATTCAAAATTCACCCAGAAATATACACCATATCTCAGGCACAATGCACAAAAACACAGCATTTGGCTCAATGATTGAGAGCATTTGAAAGTTGGGAACAAATTCGCACGAGTACTCGGACAAAAGGTAATGCACCCAAAAATCACATCACACAGAGGACACGACATGAGGCACTCGGTACTCAAGAGATATAGTGCAGCACTTTGGTTGCTGAAGATTCAGCAGAACACTCAGCAGCTTATAGTGCAGAGTACTTGGCACATTCATGCTGTGGTGAAGCAACTGACAAACTGAAGGCCTCAGGGAATGCACTCAGGGATACGCCATGCAGGACAAGCCACTAAACTGATTAGCAGGCCGTTAGCTGGCACTTAAATTTCCCTTCATGTTCCCTCATTTTCTTCCTGGGGAGAAAGGAAACATTGACATGAGTTCAATTAAGCACGTTTTATTGCCACAAACTCTGCCCTGAAAATATATTGACACACCCCTTTTAGGGGCGAAGCTCCTTAGAACACAGCCTTCTCTTCCCTTATGGCCACAAAATACAACTCTTACTATAGTTGAAACATGTAAGGCACAAGTCAAGGTTTCACAACAGACTAAAATAAATCATAATTGTGGCAAAACAATATAAAACACCTAAAAGCACAAACCAGGGTGTTTACCAATTTATTTCTTTTCCAAATTTTCTGACTTTTTCAGGTTTTCCAGGATGATTCTAAGCAGATTTCATGGGGAGTAAGTACAGCAAAGAAAAAAGCTTCAAACAGAAAAAAATGGGAGCACTCGCGTACACTGCAGACCATGAGGCTTTATAATGTCCTCTAAACTGATAGACTGAAAGCATCCTTTACAATAAATACAATAATAAAATACAATAAATGTGCCTCTACAAACAGAAAAGATGGCTTATTTGCACCTGCAATTGTTTTACTGTTTCAAAGATCAGATCTGTTGCTGCAGCATAGAGACCATAGAGCATTGTGTCTTCCATCAGTTTTTGTTCTTGTGATTTAAGCTCTTTCACAAGAGCACAATCCTCTTCTTTCTTTCATTATCTGAAAAGCCGTATTGTTCATTCTTCTTCTCTATGGCTTCTTTCTATCTAATATTTCCATTTGAAACAAGGTCGACCTCCTTGTTTTCAACACCATCATCTACAACACCCCCTGTGGACATTACTACGTACACTAATGTTTGTGCTACAGCTGACTACTGCTTTATGTTGCTCACTTCATGGAAGAATTCCCAAATGAAAGGGAATGTGCCATTTTCTCAAACAGCATTAGTTTTTGTGAGAGGTTTACTGATACAAAAAAATAACATATTTGAATACATCCTATTCACACCACGAAAAAAAAGATTTAAAATTAATCAGTTCATTGAACATATTCAAGCAATAAGCAGCCTACAACAAAACAATTGAAGGATAAACACGTGAAAGAGCAATGTAATTTAAGGTTAAGGTTAAGGTTAAGGATGTTGTAGGTAGCCGGCGGATCTAGCCTTGCATAGTTTGCAGGTGATTGCCCTGCCCGGTTTCCTCTTTGCTAAATGAAGCTGTGTCCTTTGTTTTTTTAACCTAGCAAGAGCAGGCTTTTAAATAAAAATCGTTCATAGCGTGACGTAAGCCTGCATAAGACAGCGACCTTTGTGCTATTCCACCTGCAGTACTGTGCCGGTACTCTATCTCGCTGAACTATACACCAAACATAATTGTCACATATCACCAGTCACATGCGAGGCCTGTAGCAGTCAAAAATTTCAGAAGTCGCGACACTTGTTTCCTGAAGATCGAAGAACCACGAAATATCAGTCACGCTGTCACATTGTGAGCCTGACTGTTGCAGTTCCTCAAATAAACTTTGCCGTTCCTTCTTAAGCGCACAACATTTAAGCAAATAGTGTTCTATATCACCGTTTTCCTTGCACTTCGGGCACAAGGGCGTCGCGGAGAGTCTGATCTTGTGAAGCCATGCTGGTGTACGCGCTGATTCCGTTCAAATGCGATGAAGTAAGCAGGCCTCTTCCCTTGATAGCCCTTGTGTCAAACATGGCTGTTGAGGCGTCAGCCATAACGAGTGAAAATGCTTGTTTACAGCTTCTCGTAAGATACGCTGATTGTCTTTGGGAGCCTTCTTTGTTGGTGTAAGCTCCAGAGCACTCCGGGCAAGTCTGTCAGCCGCCTCATTACCCGCTATACCCACATGTGATGGAATCCATTTAAACGTAATTTTTATACCCATATCATGCAGGTCTTTAAGGATTCGCAGTGATATTTGAGTGCACCGATCCAAAATCAATCCACGTTTTAGCCGCTGCAAAGCGGGCTTACTGTCCGAGAACAGCACGACTTGTTGCTGCCTACAAAACTTCAGTTTTTTCAGGGCTGCCTGAATTTTCACGCTTTCATATGCTGTCGATGAAACAACGCACTCGAGTCTCGCTGCCCAGGAAACCTTTAGAGATGGGATCACAAACGCTGCAGCACTTGCTCCGCGCAATATGTCGACTGATCCATCGGTGAAAACTTTCAAATGATCGGTGAACTTTTCTTCAATATATTCAAGTACCAAAGAAAGTATTTCTGCTGTGGGTGTGGAACGCTTGCTTTGCATCCGTGGAATCGTCACCTGGCAGTTGACATCCTCATGTGACCAAGGTGGGTCTTGTCGAAGTTGTCTTTGTTTGGGGAAATCGATGATAAGAGGGCGAAGGGTGTTGAGGGCCATGAAAGCTCGCGGTTCCGTGCGTCGCCGAAGGCGACTGAGTAGTGCTCGTCCTGGGCTCGAATCGCCAAGTTGGCAAAGCTGTGTCAGCAGTCGTTGAGAGGCGAGAAGACGTAACGGAGGAAGACGAGCTTCATGAAGCACCTTTATGCTCACTGCAAACTTTGGCACTCCCAAAGCAACTCTGAGGCCTTTACGATGAAGTTTTTCTAGCCGTTCGTACTATGACTAACTCGGAGAGATCGGAGGCAATTGGAAAAGCACACGATTGACAATTACTGCCTCGTGTAACTTTATCATTGATGTTGGGTGACTCCCCCAGCTTGTTCCTGCCATCCTTCGAAGAATGTTTACATGGGGTGTCAGCGCTGACATCGTCTTGTCTACTGCTCGTCGCCAATTCATCCTGTTGTCTAGTGTGACTCGAAGGAACCTCATGGATTTAATTTGATTAATTGATGCGCCTGGAAGGAGTATTTTCATCCTTGTTTCTCGTCTTCGCATACCTGGGAATGGCATGAATTGATACTTTTCAGCTGATATTGTTAGTTCAATAGATTCAAGATAGGTTTGTGTGGAGTGTAGAACTCTTTGGCCAATCATTTCCAATCGCTTATGCTGATATCCAGAAAGCCAGATGCATATGTCGTTGGCACAATTTGATCAGTCTTGCTCACAGTACGTCTTGAGAACATTAGGTATACCAGCCAGGGCCACATTGAATAACATCGGAGACAGGACACTGCCCTGTGGCACTCCTCTGGTGATTTTACTTGAGCAACTGAGGACTGTCCCCAACTTTACCTGCATCGAGCGATCACTAAAAAACGCCTGAACAAAGCGTAAAAGGTGGCCCGTTATTCCCATAGATGCAAGACCACAAATTATCGCACCTTAGGACACGTAGTCGTATGCTTTTGAAACGTCCAGGAATATTGCCAGAGTTGAAAAGCCGTATGCTCTTTGGTGTTCTATGTGACTCACCAAGTCCAAGATGTTGTCCTGTGCACTCAATCGTTGCCGAAACACAGTCATACCTGCTGGAAGGGTCTTGTGATTCTCCATTCACTATGTCAGCCGAACACAGGCCACCTTTTCCATCAGCTTCGCTAGGCATGAAGTTAGTGATACTGGTCTGTATGACGCCAGTTCTGCTCTGTCTTTACCTGGCTTCAGCACTGGCATGACCCAGGCTATTTTCCAGGCTTGAGGAATGTTTCCCGACTCCCAAACATAGTTGAAATGCATCAGAAGCCTGATCTTCACTTCTTCAGGCAGATTTAAGATCATTCGGTTTGTAATTCCGTCAGGTCCAGGAGCACAGCATCGATGGAGACAACTTATGGCTTACGTAAGTTCCCACAGCGTGAAAGGTGCATCGATGGCAGATGTAGAATGAGGTGGAAGTGGGTAAGGTGGTTCATTTTCTCTTCCAATTACATACACGTCAGCAAACTCTTCGGCTAGAGACGGCATTGATGTATTCTTGAATAACGCGAGGGCAATAAATGGTCTCAAAGGCTCGGGCATGCTTCCAACCCGATTTACTACTCACCATATCCTTGACAGTGGAGTAAATACACTTAAACTCTCACAAAACGTTGCTCATTCCTCCCTCCGAAGTTTGTTGCTGTAACGCCGTATTGCTGCATTAAGTCTGTTGAACTGAGCTTTGCTAGCAGGTTCACCACCTCTTCGCATAAGCCTTTTCTCTGCCCTTCTTCTGGCTGCACACAAATTACGGAGCGTTAAGTCCGGGGCTGGAAAGTGTGCAGGTAGCTTAAGTACAGTGGTTGCAGCAGCTTTGCTCGCTAGCATATCATGAAACATATCCCGTGATCGGTAATCCAGATGCTCTCGGTAGCGGTCCTGATCAGTTACATTGCAGGATTTAGCTACCGTCAAATGGTAGCGAGCAACATTGATTAATATAGGGAAATGATTACTGCCCATTCTGTCCGGAGCTGTGCAACACGTGAGTTGAACGTCACTTGAATGCAACGTCAAGTCAATAATACTTGTACAAGCTGAAGGCCTAAAAAATGTTACATTGCCATCATTCGCAATGCATAAGTCCAGCTTAGCTATAGCCTTTCCCAGACAACGTCCATGTGCATCCGCACTCTTGTCCCTCCATGACGTGTGATGCGCATTGAAATCACCACAAATGATGTGCGGAGCTGGGCAACGATAACACAGGTCTTCCAAAAGCTTTTCAATGGAAATTTTCTTGTGAGGAGACGCATACACTGATGCAATGCATGCGGTTTCATATCTGTGCCCTGATCGCACAAACTGCTATAACATCTGCGCACAAGTCCGCCACGTCAAGTGCTACGTGTGGTATCTCTCTCCGTATATACAGAGCAGCGCTTCCATTTGGGAAAGTCATTATGGTGGGGTTCTTGTGAGTGACGTATCCAGTGAGTGATCTTTCTCTCGGTAATCCGGCCTCCGACAGAGCCAAGATCGGAATTTGATATTCTCCCAAAAACAGGTGCAGTTCATTCATGCGAGAAACAATACCGGCACAATTTCACTGCATTGTGAAAGGCACTTTTCGGCGATTTAACGTACACTGAGGCTTGGCCTTCGGCATCCTACTGCTGGTTGTGCCCGAAACAACCAAGCACCACTGATTCTAGAGCCAGTACGGCCTGCAGCATGATCTTCGCAGTACCTGGTGGCATTGTCGCTAGGTGAGAACGTAGAGCGGCAAACAGAACACGAACAATCTCCGCAGTGTCGTGTATATTTTCCTCGTGTCCCTTTGTCTTCTGCTCAAATTCTTGTCTCAGTACTCTGGCATAGGTAGCTTGTGTAGAAATGTTCTGAGTAGACTCAGTTGGCATGGCTCCTTGTTTTGCTTGACTCGCATTGCCCGGTGTTTTCAGGAAGCATTTTTCTGATAGCACCTCACGTACGTTCTTTGGACTAGTTGATATTTGTTCTTTCACCAATGGAGGAAAATCCTCAGGTTATTTAGCAACTGACCGGGCAGTAGTTGGTTTAGTCGGTTTAGGCCCCGTAAGAAAAGATTTTCGTCTATGCAGCGCACTCACTCGGTTTGGACACCCACTATAACTGGCGGGATGGTCACTATTGCAGTTTGCGCATTTGAAGTCCACCTTGCAAGTTTTGAAGTCATGCGGACCCCCACAGCGTTTGCATCGCAGCTCTCCTTTGCAGAATTTCGCCACGTGTCCAAAACGTTGGCATTTAAAGCACCTCGGTGGTGGCTCCGTGTATTCAGCGGTTTCATGTCGAGTGAAGCCAAGGTTAATAGTCAGAGGTCGCTCGGTGTTTGGAGTAAATGCAAGTACCGCCGCGTCCGTGGGTCTAGCTTTCCACTCATTTGTAGAAGAAACTTCTCTTCTAACAATCCTCCTGACGTGAATCACACCTTGTGGTTTCGTATATCCAAGAAGATCCGCCTCTGTGTACCACTTTGGAACACCTCTGATCAAGCAGGTGTTTCGCAGGTAGGCATTAGGAATACGAGCACTAACTTCTACACCACACAGCTTGCCACACCTGAAAAGCACGTTTACTTCATCTTCAGTGGCCACGTCCAGTAGTAGCAAACCTTGAGCAGTGAAATAACTCCGAACTGGCTCAGCGTCAATGACTGATGTCATCGCAGAATGTAGAACAACAGGGTTCACCTGTCTTAAGTCTTTTTCGTTCTCTACAGGTGGTATAATCTCCTGAATACCCACAGTTCTGCTTTTGCGGTGGCTTACCATTTTGAAGTTGTCGTCCTCCATGTCCGACCAATCGTCTACCTTCTCGTCGATTCCCACTATTGTGCATGCGCCGTCATCAGTTGTAGGTTCATTGGTGTCGCCACAGTTACGTTCGCCCGCTCGTTGGTCTTGTCGTTTCCATGGCGTGTGGGATGGATCAGGCGTCTGTCCTCGTCGCTTGCATGGCTGGGCCATGGACGAAGTCCCGGAAACGGACCCTTCTTCTGGTCGTGTCTTCTCGGAATGGGCCCGGGAACGGTAAAATCTTTTTGATGCCGCAGACGTCTTCGCGAGAACGACGGAAAATAACACAAAACAGGGAAAAATAGAATATCGAAGGTAGGGTTGGTTGGTTGGTTCCTCAACACCTTGGCGCAACCCACCTAGGGGTATAGGCCATGAATGGGACGGTGCCTTGCTTTTTAAATTAATTCACTTCTTGAAAGAGAGGGTTGGATTAATTAGGTAATATAGGTAATAATAAAAATTTATTAAACTTCTAAAAAACCTTGAAAAGAAAACATAATAAACATACAAAAGAAAAAAAATTATACATAAGACGACTGAAGTTACTTATTTTTAGCATTCCATTCTTTTAGATTCTCGTAAGAAATTTGTAACAGCGGTAAAAACGCTCCTGTGGCTGAATCCAAATGCGACTGCGCCAAATGAAAGAATCACCGGAAGTGTCAAGTTTAAGGCCAACTTTCGTAGGGGTTTTTCTAGTAGATTTTCCCTTTGAGTTTTGAATTTTGGCATGAAAAAAAGAAGTGCTCCAAAGATTCCCTCTCATTACAATAAAGGCACAAAGGAGACTGGGCCAGACCCGACCTGTGAAGGTAAAAGTTCAATGAGGGGACTCGACAAAGCAGCCTGGTAATCACTATTTCTTCCTCGCTTGATGAACACCACTTGTTCTTCCAAGGGAACTTCAGCTGTGGGAAGTCTGATACAAACAAAGGGTATTTTTCAAAGTTATTGGCCGTTGTGCGTTTTTCAAAGCGTGCTGCTGTGATATATTCCGAAGTAGGCAAAATAGGTAAAACAGGACAATCAAGGGAAGATACAGCTAGTGCATCTGCATGCTCATTCAGAGCTAAACCTCTATGGCCTGGTACCCAAACTAGTCGGACGAGTCGCACATGTGTAGGAATGAGCAAGTAGAAAGTTTCTAAGGTACGCGAAAAAGTTGGTGAGCTCAAGGCAGTACAGACCGAGAGACAGTCTGTTAGAACAATCACCGCTGATAGATCTTGCGGCACTTTACGCAATGCAAGGACTATTGCCAGTAGTTCAGCTTGGTAAATAGGTGTTAAGTCGGGTAGTCGAATTGAGAAAGCCCAATCTAGAGAGGATGATACGATTCCTACGCCAGCCTTCTCTTCATAAACCGAAGCGTCAGTCGCTATCACAATGGCCGTTTCTAGATTGGCCAAATGATCTTCCAAAATGCCATTTATATACTGATATGGTAAATTTTTTTGCATTCTTGAGATATATATCGTCTAATTCCATCCTAATTGCATCTACAGTGTCGATCACAAGTGTTTCCCAAAGGTTAACTCTTAAGGGCTCCAAAAGTTTCTGAGTAAATATTACTTGAGGACACCTTAACTTAGGCCATTGGTGGTTGAATAATGAGGCCTGCTGGTTAATGAACACATACTGTGCCCTCCGCTGAGGTGATGCATAGTTTTAAGGAATGTACGTACTGTTAGAATATGAAATCTTTTTGATAGGAGAAGGCAAGGGGGATTCTTCGTATAGGATATTGTTGGCAACATATTTGGGTAGCCCTAGGCATAAGCGTAAAGATTCGCGTTCTAGCAGAATCAGTGGTCGATTTTTGTAGGCCGGAGCGCCAGAAAACAAAACACAGCCGAATTCTAATATCGGTCGAATGTACATGCAATATACCTTAACGAGCACGTCTCTACGCAAACTGGCACGATAATTACTGAGCCTGCGCAGCATCCCTACGGCACGTGCTCCTTTAGCAGCCATGTTTTCTATGTGGGGACTCCAGTTAAGTGTTTCGGTGTACGTTACCCCCAAGTACCTGCCTGACTCGACCTAAAGTATGGCGTCCTGTAGTTACATTAGTGAAATTCGCACTGGGGCATTTTGTGCGAAAACTATGATTGTACTTTTGTTTGTATTGAGGCATAGGTTGATATCCTCCAGCAACGTTTCCAGACTATTCATGTATGTCTGCAGAATCAGGTACAGTGTGTGAAACTCCGCCGACGCAGCAAAAAATGCAATATCGTCGGCATACACATAGACCTGTACATCTTGCTGTATGGGAATGGTACATAGTAGTGCATTAAATAATAAGTGTGATAGTACTGACCCTTGCGGTATACCTCTCGTTTGCCTTTATATTGAAGAGTTGACACCAGATTGCGAGCAGTAAAATTCTCTATCACCTAAGAAAGCATGGATCCACGCCACAAAGTATTGAGGCAGTCCTAAATTCTGAAGTGAATATAGCCGCTTAACATGCTCCACGCTCTCATAGGCTTTTGTGATATCTAAGGTTACCAAAGCGGAGTATTGTTTCTGATATTGAGCAAGTGGAATTCTGCTTTCGAGATCCACGTGCGCACACCAAATGGAGCAACCACGCCTGAATCCAATCTGACATGGGCTCAGTGTCAGTTTTTCTGACATCCATCAATCTATACGTCTATATAAAATTCTTTCAACGAGTTTTACTAGGTTCGATGTAAGTGGAATGGGCCTGATATTATCTGAGGTAAACCCAGCGCCTTGCTTTTTTAATAATGAAATCACTTTTGTCATTCGCCAATCAGGTGGCCTCCAAGAGCTTCTAAGTGAGTGATTAATAATTTAGAGTAGGCCAAGTGGGTATATTTAATGTACTGATTTTATCACCGACGTCGTCATGCCATCAGGACCAGCAGCCAAATGGGGTAGTATTCTGACTACGTTTGCTAATTCTGCAGGCGTAACCTCTTCAAAATCCTCAGCCCTTTGGGGGGACTGGGCTTGGTATGAAAGAAGTGTCGTAAAGCGACTTTCTAGGCCCTCAGCTATATCTTCTAGAAGGGCCTTCAGTTCAACTAGTGATGATACTACAGATTCTATATTTCTTTGTACCGGAAGAACTTTCTTACTTCTCAGAAAGCGAAAAAGTGATTTTCTATTGACCGGCTTTGACAGGAACTCACATCGGTCGTTGTTAAATTTGTCCTTCGCATTAGCGATGGTTCTTTTAAAAATAGCGGCCGCATACTTATAATCATTCTAGTTCCTGGGACACTGGTTGAAGATTAATTTTTTTCCTTGAAGCCTTTCTTAGTCTATAAGCCCGCGAACAGTCCGCATTCCACCAAGGGTTGGTAGACGGTTTAGGGCTTTCAATGGTGAATTTTAATTTATTTAACGACTCTTTTAAAATGTCGCTAATTCTGAGGGCGTCTAGTTCTGCATCATTCGTTTGGTTAGATAAAGCGCCTCGTAAGGATTTCTCGAAAGTATTAAAGTTTACATGTGTTACGGAAGATCTATTCTTGGAGGTTGTTGGACATACCACCTCGAACAATATGGGCTTATGGTCACTACTTGTTGCCGAGTTAATCCCAGACCATGATAAGATGGAGAGGTTAGCATTAGAAAAAGTTAGATCGAGTACCGAGGAGGACTGATTACACATAAAAAAGGAGTTTTTTTGTTTATGCATATAAAGTTATTATTCTTCACCAATTCCCATAAACGTTTGCCATTCAGATCAGTTTTAAAACCACAAGAAATATGATGAGAATTGAAGTCACCTACTAATACAATATCGTTTTGACAATAGTGATCTGCAGTATCTAGGACGGAAGAATTTAGAACACCCGCAGGAAAATAAGCATTAATAAATGAGAATGGGAGGTACCCAAGAATAGTAATGCTTAATGCTAAAATATCGCTTTCTGAAGCCAATGAATGATAAATAATTTTAGCTCTATGGGCGATTTTAGACGAGATAAATATTGCCAAACCTCCACCCTGAGTTGGGCGGTCTAGACGAAATGTGCGGTAACTTTTAATCCTAAAATACTTATTTTCTGCAAGCCAAGTTTCTTGTAAAGCAACAATATCAGGGGAATATTTATCGCAAAGTTGAAGTAAGTCTGTAGCTGCTGAAAAAATGGAGCGGCCATTCCACTGTAGTACTTTTAATTTCCCTATTTTGAAGAAATACCAGCAGCACTCACTGCTTTCTCTAAGATGCTATCCATTAAAAAATCATTTTTTGATGGGTTTTCCTTCTGATATCTCTTATTTCTTGATTTAGGATAAATTGAGGACCGTTGTGCCTCAGGAGAAGCACGTCGCTTCATATTTCTTGAGTCAGAGTCCATTTGTTCTGGTTGTGAGACATGAGAATCGGAGTCCGAGCTCCAATCTAGGTCCTGTACAAGAGGCATAATTATTCTATGGCCAGTGTTCAGCGTGTCTGGCTTTGACTTCGAAGGGCCTGGTTCCGATGGAATATCAGTAACCTTGAATGGTGAAGGTAGAGAAGGGGGCACGGTAGGTTGGTTACCTCCCTGCAATATTTGATTCAACTGAGTGCTCACTATTTGTGCCAATGACTCCGTTAGGCTCACGAATAGAGATTCCATAAGTTTCGTCATGGCCTTTCCACCGTTGATGTTATTAAATCAGGCAACGACGACTCAAGCATCTGGTTTGCCCGGTTGGCAACGGAGGCATAGCCACGTGGGCGCTCAGAAAGAATAGATCGGGCCTCACGCCGGGAGCATCGTTGTTGTTCGATGATCTCTAGAAGTTGCAGCTCACATGTCCTCATGGGGCAACTTTCATCGTCAGCCGCGCGATTTCCTTTGCATAGACAGCATCTCACCTCTTCGGTTGAACATTTGTCGGGTTTATGTTGGTCAGTACATGTGCGACACCTCACATCCGATCTACATCCCTTGATGGTATGCCCATACCTCCAGCATTTTTTGCACTGCAGTGGACGAGGGGATAGTGCATCTACACGATAAATTAGTGGCCATGCCTTAATTTCGGTTGGTCAAGCCGTGCCGGCAAAAGTCACAATCACAGATTCTGTGGGGACCTTTTTGTTCTCAACGTTTCGCGAGCATCGAAATACAGAGACTGCTCCTGCGGCCGCAAACATTTCAAGTGTTTCTGGTGGTGTAAGGCTCAAGTCAACTCCTCGAATCAGTCCCTTCAAACAGGCCAAATGGACAGGTACGAAACAGCTCCCCGGATTTGAGGCAAACGTTGTGCATTTTAGAAGATCTGTGATGCAGGCCTGGTCCGGCGAGCAGCACACGATGCCTCCACGCCAAATATGACGCACCTCAGTAATCATTTGGTAATAATCGGAAATCTTCCGGAGTTCTTCCTGAATTAGTTTCGGGTTTTTCATGCGAATAGACTCGCCGTTGGTTGGAACCAGGGCCACAGGAATGCTCTTCAGACCACTGCGCAAAAATAAATCGATTGGCAAATCACTGTTAGGAAGGGAAGCCGACCAGGCGGAATTTGCCTGGCCGGGAGAGGAAAGAGACATCAGGTTAATAGGCTTAACAGCACCGCCCGATCCGGCCGCTCCACCACAGGAGGAAGCACGAAGGTGCCTTTGAAGTAGCAGCGGGGGTAGATTCCAAATTGAAACCGGACGCTGAGGCCTCAGGAAACAGTGGTGTTGCAGAAGCCAGGCAGGAAAGGGAAATCGCTGCTGCAAGAAGAATGGCTCAACCCACCAAGGCACCCGAAGATGATAGATGGCGACAGCTAGTCCAGCTATCTGGCCGATCACCCCTGGGAATTTAAAAAGTGAAAATGCGCCTGTTCACGCTGCGCCCGCTTATAAAATGTCATCTGGGTATTACTGCGCTGTCATCTGATGCGAGAACAACCAGCGCAAGAAGAGACTGCTGAGCAATGCCTGTGAAGTTCACAGCGCATCGCGGGAATTGTGCCGGTGCGGTGTTTTGCGATTGCACGGATTTCCGTCCACAACAAAAAACGCTGAGCTCCGCCGGTTTGGGATATAATCGTAATCGACAGGAAAAACTACGAGCCCAGTAAAGTGTACGAGTAAGTATATTTATTGCGTTTATTCAAGCGCGACTCCAGCTGTTCCACTTTACAAGAAGCAGCGATTTGCGTGTAGCATGCCTGTATATTGATTGATTGATTTGTGGGGTTTAACGTCCCAAAACCACCTTTGATTATGAGAGACGCCGTAGTGGAGGGCTCCGGAAATTTTGACCACCTGGGGTTCTTTAACGTGCACCCAAATCTGAGTACACGGGCCTACAACATTTCCGCCTCCATCGGAAATGCAGCCGCCGCAGCCGGGAATCGAACCCGCGACCTGCGTGTCAGCAGCCGAGTACCTTAGCCACTAGACCACCGCGGCGGGGCATGCCTGTAGTATGCGGAACAAAACTATTGCCCTTATCTTTCACCGGCCGCATGTCCATAAAAAGATATACGTATTACAACGAACGCATGGATGCACGCACCGCGCATGTTTAGTACAACTGTAACGGCCTACTATCGCGATGCAAAGAGACATGAACAGCGCGGAAATCATGGCTTTCGACTTGGTCGACCTGCGACATGCCTTGACTATCCTTTGGCGAACCTACATGTGTTTTCGGCCAGCGTCATCGTGTCATTTTAAAACCTTGTTCTGGCTGGCACTTTTGCACCACGTGTGTGTTCCGAGTGCCCGGCAGGACTAGCAATTGATACACATGTGGTGCATGAGCGTAAGTTGGAGCCAGATTCTAGCGCTACGTTGAAGCTGGCTTAGTGCACAATTTCTGCCTTGTCACAGCCAAGGCACGCCTAAGTTAACGCTTTCTCATTCGCGTTTCTTAAAGCCGGATAATACGAACATGGTGAAGTTGTTCCCGCAGTCTGCAATGCACGTGCTGCAGACATTCCCGACTGTCGAGAAAGGTCTTCTCGACGTTTCACGTGAAATCAGCACAAAATTCTAGCAAAGGAACAGCGCGAAACATGCTTGCAACCGGACTCGGGTTGTGAAGTTTCACGTTTGATTTGCAGAACGTCTGCTCGCGTGGAAGTTGAGGGTGTTGCTTCGCCGCGCTTGCAACAGATGGCGCCACGCACTTTTCAATAAGGCAGCAAGCACTGAGCTTGCTGTGTTCTGGTGTATACAGTATGTAAAGAAAGAATATAACTCGTTTGATGGACCCCTCACACCAAATATGACAACTAAAGATGCCCGTGTTAGTGATATTCCTGCATGCTGAGCTACTTCGAAGCTCTGACCAATGATTAGGGACTAGCGTTTCCTATAAGATGTTTTAATTTGGTTTTACAGTAAGGGTGCGTGCTCATCCAAGTATTCAGGTCCAATCGACATTTTCTGTGGTCTGACGTAGACAGAGGTCTCCTCGTGACGTCGCAGAGGCCAATCAAGTAATGGTGGAATCAGAGAACATTTGCAGGGTGTGCACAATACCACGACTGGCACCTGGCAAGGACTATTGTTAGTCACATTTGTTGCTCTGTTAGCTGCTTTCAAGCTGGTTTTGGCTGCTTACACCAGGCAGGCTTTTTTTTTCTTCTGAGGGGGCACGCTCAAAGCACCCACAAAGTTTCATTTTTGACCACCCCGGGGTCCCTCTATTTGAAAACAACACGCTAAGCAACACTGCAGCTTGAGCGCATGTGGTCTTAAGTGGTACCCCGCTTCGGGGCGCTAGTTTCTCATGGTATTTAGGTGGATGTTTCGAACTAACGCAAAATCGTTCTCAACTAATCATTCAAGCATTATTTATACAATGCATTACGGTATTTACGATTCTATTTTGGCATTACCAGATGCAGTGCAACAAAGTATTGCAAAAAAAGTCGTAAACAAAACATTTGGCGTTAGGGGCCTTTTAAGTTGCATTTTTTTCGTTTCACCATCATTAGACTAGCTTTGTCACCAAGCTCACCAAGAGATTGAGTTCTGGAATAGGCATTGAAAATAAACCACAAGGCTCTGTTTTGTATACACTCAAATTTTAGTGCATTTCTTTCAGTGTATGGTTCCCATAGATGACTTGCATGGGTTAATTCTGGAAGAATAGTCATTTGTATGCGCACTTTCCAGATGAGCTACCACCATTGCGCGGAATTTTTTGAAAGCTGGCAGACGGCGATGGTAGCTTGGTGCGGGCGCGTCGTATTCGTGCTGCGCCATGGCGAAAAATGGGCTACAAGCTAAAAGCAATGCATGTGTAGCGTTCCTATCTCCTAAGTCACCCCTGTTTCACAGCGTCCGTGTCACTCGACTACTTTGAACGATCATTTCGTAGCTAAGCCGGCGTGAGGAACCATACATCTGGCCATAAACGCACGTGTGGCGCTTTGTTTACACCAGCGTTACCGCAGTTCGCTCTAAATTCTTGCATATCGTACAGAGTTTGCAAAACGTGACCAGCGATAAATGTTGCCTCTCCTTCGACAATATATCGCTGTGTTTAGCGCTTAGAGATACCAGAGGCCCGAAAGCCGCCTTGTTCTTGAGACGCGCATGCTTTAGGGTAGCTTCCATCAACTCTCGACCCGCCATATTTAAATGCTCTCCGCGCCACCTACGGGTGCTGGGAAAATGCGAATACCATCGCTTTAGCCTCTAGGGTGACGTCGTGAAGTTTTCATCGTAAAACCACAGATGGCTTTATTGCAAACATTGTCAACATGTATGAACCAGCTGAAGTAATAATAATAATAATAATAATAATAATAATAATAATAATAATAATAATAATAATAATAATAATAATAATAATAATAATAATAATAATAATAATAAATTTTATTATTATTTAAAGCTTATTTCTCATCAATAAGTTTGACGGAGGACAGCTGCTGTAAAAGAGGCGGGGGGCAGCCAGCGTGGCAGTGCAACGCGTCATTGTCTCAGAAATGCTACCCAATATATTTACTTTAGCGGGAGATTGGAATGCTTAGTGTTATTTTCCAGACCAATCAATGATGAAGACAGTGAAAATTCTATTTTGCAGACCACAGGAAGAGTCTTATACAAATCCGCATATGCAGGCCCTCACAGAACGACGTATTTTTCGCTGTGCATGTAATTTTTAGCTGCCTTGAAATGGACATTTTGCTCACAATGCATTTTTAACTGCGCAGCATTTTATTGAATCAATAAAATTGCGAACAAACGCACTTTAAGTGTTTCTAGCTATAATTTCATAGCCTACGTATACGTCTGAGTGCTGTAGTTGTCTTCTCCTTAACCTGGTATGAATGAAAATTATTAAATGAGTACGTGAGTGTATGACAAACTCACGAGCTCAAGTCGCAGGTTACGAAATGTATAACATGATAATCTTGTCACAAACATCGTGAAATTCTTTCCCTCATCATGTGTGACACATACCCGCATAACCAGTCGGGCCATAGAATGCTGGATATCTGTGGATATATTCAAAGAATGACATCAGATGCCTGTTTCTCGGAAAGTTTCAATAGATGCACAGAATGAAAATTGCGTATATATACATCCGGAGTGACCTATCACAGAGCCCCACCAATGGTAGAATATTCTGCGGAAAAGGATTTTACTAAGGATGTCGGGGCAATATGTCAACTGTGGTTGCGGTGTTGGCTATAGCTGCTTTGATAACAAAGCAATAAGTGTTGCACATACTCGACTATAACTCTAGCCTTACACGTTACATGCGTTGCAAGTACCTTAGCATGCCGTTCATTCGATGAAACTTGCGTATGTGGTATAGCATCTGTAGCAATAACGAGATAAGATAGTGCGCTAGCCTTTAGACGCCAGTGAATTCCACGTCCCGCGTGAACTCTCAATTAACTTAAAGACATATATAGGCATCTCGTAACGCTTTGCTCAAAGCACATAACCTAGCTTCGCATGAACTCGATTCCCGCGCTATGTGTGAGATCTATACCGAACATTTGCCCACAATTTTCTTCAATCGCGTACCATTGAACCTCACCCTGAACCACTGCACACACGCACTTATATGAAGGCGGACGTTTCCTTTGATAATTAAAAGTTTGAATGCTCGACTGGGTAGCACCAAATGGATAACGAAGAAAAAGTAGATAAGAAACATGCCCCCCCCTCATTTTTTTCTACTTCAAAGCTACTTCTGCCACATTTGTTAACTAAGAAAGGGACCCACCTCATTGTATCCATAATATCTGAGGTAGTACGTCGCCAAAACCACGGTGTATAGGAATGCCGCATTAGAGGGCTCGGGAAATTTTGATCATCTGGTTTTCTTTAATGTGCACTCATTGCACTGTACACGGACCTCTGGCGTTTGGCTTCCACGGAAATGCATCCACCATGGTCCGAATCGAACTCGCGTCCTTCAGGTCAGCACCCGCGAACCATGACCCCTACTGCAATGGTCTCATATCCCTGCTGCGTACGAAGAAAGCTCCACGCAGCGACGACGTTCGTTATGGCGCGCTAAAGATTAACAAGTAAATGTGTTGGGTAGAAAAAGGGGGAGGGGAGGGAATCTTAAGCCTGCATATTCTTCGCTAACGAAATGAGGCAGAGACTGCTGAGCCTGCGCAGCGGTAAAGTGGACTTTGGCCGCCCCGCCGCGGTGGTCTAGTGGCTAAGGTACTCGGCTGCTGACCCGCCGGTCGCGGGTTCAAATACCGGCTGTGGCGGCTGCATTTCCGATGGAGGCGGAAATGTTGTAGGTCCGTGTGCTCAGATTTGGGTGCACGTTAAAGAACCCCAGGTGGTCGAAATTTCCGGAGCCCTCCACTACGGCATCTCTCATAATCATATGGTGGTTTTGGGACGTTAAACCCCACATATCGATGAATCAATCTGACTTTGGCCACGCGGTGCACGAGCCACTTCCAGTCCTCCACACAAAAACGGCTGCTGCGCTGCACCGAAATGACGTCATGCACATTTCCGGTTAGACGCTTCGTTTGAAGCACACGGCCAGTTTTCATCGGGTGCCGGCGGCATAGAAACCGAAACGACAAGTTCAAAAATCTCTTTACGCCGTCTTCTTTGCTTAGTTAGCTGAAATTCAGAGCTTCTAACACTAACAGCAGAACATGACATATGAGATTACTAGAAGAGAAATGCAAACATTTCGTAAATGCTTTGTTTTTGGGCATGCATATCGAAAGTTTGAAAAGAAAAATGGAGTGAAGAGTGGTACTTATCTCAAGTCACGTGCAGTATATTATTTTAGATGACATGTTTGACCATCTGGTTAGCGTTCGTCAAATTGCGATTACCGCGGCTGGGATCGAACACAAATAAGGACAATGGGCCACCATGGCACGTATGTTGAGTGTATGTCTATTGCTTCCACAAATGTGCAGCATCCTTTTCTTAATACCGTGTTTGCATATGCTCATTATTATTCATGGTGGCGCAAACTGCTGGCATATCATTTGAAAAAACGGTGAACCTAGCCTTTAAGCACGCGCGCACACAACAGGATTCAACATGCAAGCTTGAACTAGCAACTCTTTAATGAAGCAACACGATTTGAAAGGAAAACCAAGACGCACATATGCGCTATACGTGATGCAGCTAGTACAGATGAAAACACTGTTCATGAGACAATCCAATAATAACTAATTACCAACACGCGCCCATGTGCCGTAAAAAGCACAAAGATTTAACGCAGAGCATAATACATTTTAAATTACATTTCTATAAAAATATGATCACTAGAGGCCGGATTTTTAGGCACTAAATAGTGTGTTTTGGTGCCAAACACAGGCAGGTAAAACACTGTTTTAGGCCCTCAAAATCAAAATTATAGGCACATTAAACTTCTATAAAATTTGAAATATCCCAATACAACGACGCCGGTGACTTGTATCTACGGCAAGAAAAAAAAATGATATTGTTTAAGGCTGCACAAAGGTCCCAGTGTTTGAACATAGGCATGCATTTCCCGCATGATTAGCAGTATGTGGTCTTTCGTCTAGCATTGTGAGTCAAGGGTCCACCATTCAATCAATACTCCCCTGGGTCTCTTTCGTTTCATTGTGACTGGGAAGGGAAGCGCAGGAGCAAATAACCAGACCACTGACACCCCAGAAGAAAGGTATGCTATAGGTCTAATCGGGTAGGAAGAATTTGTACCCTATCGGTGAACACCTTAAAGGGTCCCTCACTAGGTTCGGGTATTTCGAGCTGACAAGCGTGATTGTGCTCTGGGCACTCTGGATCATTCCGGTAAAGATTTGAAAAATTAGATGTCATGGAAAAACGCTCAATTTCCAATGAATGCTTTGCCTTTCTAGCGGGCGTGCGCCCCAACATATAGGGAGGGAAGTGCAGCAAGGAACGCCACTCCTTTACGTTCACATTGGTGGGCTGACGTCGCATACCTTACACTCTTCACAGATCTCCATTAAATGCTAGCTATATCTAGAAAAACTGACGAAAAATGTCCCGTCTCCTGATTATATTGTTACGGGGATTACAAACACATGGAAGAAAGAAATGAGTGTATTTCCAATATTTACAAGTAGGTGAGAACCACCAGGGCTGCCAGCCTTTCGCGCGCTGAGTCCGCTTTATACTTCTTCGATTGGTCTACGACGGTGGGGCCATGCCCACTGCCTCGTAACATCACCCCCGGCAGACGAAACGCCGTCACGGTGCCGCTTAGTCAATCAGGACAGGCAGTATAGTACCGTTTTAGTCGTGACACATGAACAACATCAGTAGGTGGTGTGGCAGAAGACGAGTGTAGTTGAACGGGAGTGATGAGGTAGTCGACGTCGGTGACCATGCGGAGAACTTTGTAGGGCCCTGTGTATCATGGGAGGAACTTCTCGCGCAAGCCTTCACGTAGATGCGGCGTCCAAAGTAGGACGAGAGAGTCAGCAGGGTGGTCAACGTCACGGTGCCAGTCATCATAGCGGACTTTTTGTGAGGCCTGAGAAGCAGTGGGCCTAGTGTGCTTGATTTGGCGAGCGACGCGGGCTCGAGAAGCAACGTCCTGAGCATACACCGTTGGTTCGGTGGTATCAGAAGGAAGGAGTGTGTCGAATGGCAACGCAGGGTTGCGGCCGTACAGAAGAAAGAACGGAGAATATCCGGCGGTGTCATGCCTTCACGAATTGTATGCAAACGTAACGATACAGGGGAGCGCTGTGTCCCAGTCATGGTGGTCAGAAGAGACGTACATGGACAACATGTCTGTAAGAGTTGGGTTGAGGCGCTCCGTGAGACCGTTGGTCTGCGGTTGGTAGGCAGTAGTAAGATGATGTTCGGTAGAGCAGCTACGGAGGATTTCGCGGATAACTTTTGCGAAGAAGCAGCGGCCACGATCCGCCAGAAGCTGGCGCGGAGCCCCATGCCGCAGAATGACGTCATTCAGTAGATAGTCTGCGACATCTGTAGCGCAGCTACTTGGCAAGGCACGAGTTATAGCGTATCTGATCGCATAGTCAGTTGCGACAACGATCCATTTGTTGCCTGACACGGACGTCGAGAAAGGACCGAGCCAGTCGAGACCGACGCGGAAGAATGGTCCCGGGGAAATGTCGATAGGTTGGAGCAGGCCAGCCGTACGGAGAGCAGGACGTTTGCGACGCTGGCAGCACTCGCAAGCAGCGACATAGCGGCGCACAAATTTATACAAGCCAGGCCAAAAGAACCGTTGCCGCACGCGGTGATAGGTGCGTGAAAACCCCAGGTGTCCTGCCATTGGAGCATTATGCAGATGTTGATGTTGAAGAATGGTCGCACATAGGTGTCGGGGAATAACTAGCGAAAATTCCGGGCCATCAGGCTTCATGTTGCGGCGATACATAATTTCGTTGCGGATGACATATTGACGGAGCGAAGGGTTGGAATGTCTTGAAGATATACGCTCAATGACCGTCTTCAGGGTTGCGTCCCGGCGCTGCTCTGTACCGATGTCGTGCAAATCAGATATGGCGAGCACACAAGAATCGCTCTCAAGGACAGCAAGGCTAGCAGGGTCCACCGGATACTGCGAGAGAGAATCAGCATCTTGGTGCAACCTGCCAGACTTATAAATTACGTCGAAGTTATATTCCTGAAGACGTAGAGCCCAGCGACCTAGGCGACCAGTTGGGTCCTTGAGCGACGACAACCGAAACAGAGCGTGGTGGTCCGTAATAACCGAAAACTACCGGCCATACAACTAGGGGCGATATTTCGCTACAGCCCAGACTAGCGCAAGACACTCGCACTACGTTATCGAATAGTTTCGCTAAGATGTGGAGAGAAGGCGGCTGGCATACGCAATAATACGCGTTTGGCCTCCCTGGTGTTGAGCGAGGACGGCGCCGATGCCGTGAGCACTGGCGTCTGTGTGAACTTCAGTCGTCGCGGACGGGTCGAAGTGAGCCAGTATTGGTGGTGAAGTGAGCAGGCCGATCAGCGTGGCAAACGCAGCTGCTTGTTCTTGGCCCCACGAGAATGGCGCGTTCTTTTTGAGATCAGTTAGTGGTCGTGCAATCGTAGCGAAATTGCGTATAAAACGTCGGAAGTACGAGCATAAGCCCACAAAACAACGAAAATTTTTGGTCGAAGAAGGCAGAGGAAAGTTTTTCACAGCGCTAATCTTGTCAGGGTCCGGTTGTACTCCAGCAGCACTTACGTGATGACCAAAGACCGTGATTTCTGGTCGGCCGAAATTGCACTTTTTCAAGTTCAGCTGGGGCCCCACTCGACGAAAAACGGCTAGAATGGTCGACAAACGAGTTAGGTGGCTTTCAAAAGTTGGGGAAAAAACTATCACATCGTCGAGGTACCAAAAGCAGATGAACGATTTATAACCACGGAGGAGAGAGTCCACCATGCGTTCGAACGTTGCCGGGGCGTTGCACAGCCCAAAAGGCATAACTTTGAACTGGTGAAGGCCATCTGGTGTGACGAACGGAGTTTTTTCTCGGTCTAAGTTGTCGACAGAAATTTGCCAATTGCCCGAACGCAGATCTATAGATGAAAAGTATCACGCGCCATGAAGGCAGTCAAGGGCGGCGTCGATTCGTGGCAGTGGATATACGTCTTTGCGGGTTATCTTGTTCAAGGCACGGTAGTCAACGCAAAATATTCAACTGCCATCCTTTTTTTATTAAAACAACAGGTGACGCCCAAGAACTTGAAGAGGCCTCTATGACTCCTTTAGAAAGCATCTTTTCGACTTCTCGTTGTATGACCTGACGTTCGGACTGGAAAACACGACATAGTCACCGTCTAACAGGACTGGCATCGCCGATATGTATTTCATGACGCACGACGGACGTTTGACCTAAAGGGTGGTCATCGATGTCGAAAATATCTCGGTAGGTGGTCAGAACGTGGTGGAGTTGCGCAGCCTGATAGGGCAGAAGATCAGGGTCAATCATCATCGTGATTTCGTCGGCAGGTGCGTTTGCTCGGCTGGCTGCAATAGGGGACGAGCAGTCTTCAGGGTCTAATGCCACGATGCTACATGCATCAAGTGGGAAAACATGGGCTAACGAAATACCTTGCGGGAGAACTTGGCTAGAACTACTAAAGTTGAGGAGCGGAAGCTGAACGTAGTTGTCTTCGATAGTCACAATGGTATGCGGCACAGCAACACTTCGGGCCAAGAGTACATCCACTATTGGAGACACTATGTAGTCACCGTCAGGAAGAGCTGGTGACATCGTTAAGGCCACCAACGTGGTGGCTTGCGGTGACAGCCGAACATAATCAACAGCGCACAAGCGGTGTGACGGTGAAGACGGCACAGCCCCAAGTCGAGGCAGTTCAAATTGGAGAAAGCCTGTTGCACAGTCGATGAGAGCGACATGAGTGGACAAGAAATCCAATCCAAGAATCAGGTCATTGGGGTACTGCTCAATAACTGCAAAGAGAACAGATGTGGGGTGATCGGCGATTGTGATGCGTGCGGTGCACATTCTTGTGATGGCAAGACTTCTTCCATCGGCGACATGTATGATGCCAGGAGCAGCCGGTGTAAGCACTTTCTTCAGGCGACGACGAAGTCGGGTACTCATCACAGAAATATGCGCCTCGGTGCCAATAAGTGCAGAAACAGTCAGGCCGTAAACGTCGACGTCGCTCAAATTTCGTCGTGCCGGCAGTACGAGGAGAGGATTTGAGGTTGGTAGCGAGGATGCAGCTTCACCTCTAAGAGCAGCACCGCTTAGCTTCCGTGGTGGGAATTGAACGGGGAGGTCGGGCGTCGCCGTAGAGGAGAAGGGGACGACGGGCGACGTCTAGGCGGCGAACGAGACTGATGACGTCGAGGCGACGGTGAGCGGCTGTGCTGTGTATCAGGGGCATCGAAGGCGTAGGGTGGAAGGCGGCGGTAGTTGTGGGCGATCGGCGCAGGGGGCTGGAAAAGGCGGTAGCTGTTGGTGCGGTGAGCAGTGTTATACTGGGTTCGGGAGGAAGACCAATGGTTGTGGCAATATCGTGCGACATGACCAATGCGGCGGCAGTTAAAGCAGATCGGACGATCATCCGCAGTTCTCCATTCGGCCGGATTGCGAGAGCGTGGATAAGACCGTTCCTGGGGCGGTGACCTGGGATGAGGCGGCGAACTTGAACGGAAGCTATTTGGTCAAGACTAAGCAACCGCGCACACATCGAAGCCCAAATTGCTGAGTTCTTCCCGCACAATCGACTGTACCAAGCAAACCTGAGGTACTTGCGAATCGATGTGGCCGTTGGTGGGAAGAGCAGGTGTAATTGCTTCGGTCACACAGTTCCGGCACAATAGCAGGTTGAAGGCATCGTCCGCTATCCCCTTGAGGACGTGGCCAACCTTATCAGACTCCGACATGTCGTTGTCGACTTTACGACATAGAGCCAGCACGTCCTGTATGTACGAGATAGATATACAGCTCTGTGGACGTCTCAGCACGTATAGACAACTCCTTCTTCGCAGCCGCCTTTCGACCGATGGGCTTCCCAAATAAGTCGCGAAGCTTCTTCTTGAAGGTGTCCGAACTGCCGATCTCCTCCTCATGGTTCTCGTACCAGACTTTGGCCGTGCCTTTCAGGTAAAACAGCACGTTGGCCAGCATGAGAGTCGGGTCATACCAGTTGAGTGCACTGGTACGCTCGTAGTCGGCTACCCAGTCGTCGACATCAACTTCGTCCGTACCACAGAGCGTTCCTGGATGCTTCGGATGCATCAGCACGTATGCGGGTGGGGTTGGGGCTGGTGGAGGCGTTGCTGGGGATAGTGCAGGCGCAGCCGGGGCCGATGGAGAGGTGGCCGTGGGATCAGTCTCGTGTTCCATCATGGAAACTCCAATTTGACGACCACTGCGGAGCTCCGTTGTATGGCGCTTCGTACCCAGCACCTCCACCAATTTGTTACGGGGATTACAAACACACGGAAGAAAGAAATGAGTGTATTTCCAATATTTATAAGTAGGTGAGAACCACCAGGGCTGCCAGCCTTTCGCGCACTGAGTCCGCTTCTTCCCCTTCGATTGGTCTACGACGGTGGGGCCATGCCCACTGCCTCGTAACAATATCGTGCATTTTAAACGATACATCATTAAGAGCGTTGAGCGTGACATTACTTCACTTAGAATGTGCAATTTCTGTGTTCTGTTGTGTAGCATGAATGAGGAGTACCTTGGTTTGGGCTGGCTGCTTCATATCATTTCGAAAGGGAAGCGCAAAGACAAAGGGAAAACAAAGACAGCGCTCTTTGTCTCTATGTTTTTCTTTTCCCCGTGTCTACGCATTGCCCTTTCAAAATCAGTATAATGAATGAATACTGCGGATTCGATTGTGGTCGCAGTGGTCACATCTAGATGGAGGCGAAAAAGTAGATGCCCGTGTAATGCGTGATGTTAGTGTACGTTAAAGAACACCATATTGTCAAAATTTGCGGAGACCACCACTACGGCATCCCTCATGTTCATGTCGTGGTTTTCTACGCAAAATTTCACATACTACTACTACTACTACTACTACTACTACTTATATATCTACTACTACTACTGCCACTACGACTACAACAACTACTACTACTACCCCATTTTGCTTGCGTTCGTCTTCTCGTCGTTCCTGCATCGAGCTTTCGCCAACCGTGACAACGCTTAGCTTTTTTGGTGCATCGTCCCTGACCTCATTTTCAGCGGAGTGACGTAGTAAATCGCGGTCACAATACATGATTCTTTCCAGCCTCTCCACACGCACTGACTGATGCATCCCACAGAAATTGGTAATACATAACAGAGAACGCCGAAACAACACAGCATCGATGACGTACGTGCACAAGTATAGGCTGGGGCACGTCATGCGCGCGTGACCTTGCCTACGCATGTTTTTCTTGGTGCGCATGCGTCATGTGATTCTCTAGCCCCAATACCGAAGAGAACAGAGAAGGAGTGAGGCTCGCGATGGCTACACGGGACGAGAGCCAAGGAATTCAAGCTTGCTTCTTCGCATCATGCTTCATACTGCATTTGCCACATATTTTGGAAGGCCTAAGCACAGTCGTAAAGCCTTTCCCTCTAATAGGGCTAGTGGCCGAAGCTGGTATGCTGGCGTACCTGAAAAAAGAACACAGCCGAATTCTAATACCGGTCGTACGGACATTTTGTAGGCCATCAAAAGTGCTTTTCGTCTGATACCCGATCTGCGGATGCTCAGCCTGCGCAATACACCCATTGCTCATGCTCCCTTTGTTGCGATATATTCAATATGAAATTGCCAGTTTAGTTTTTCATTATATATGACTCTGAAGTATTTTAATAAATCCACTTGCACGACATCCTTCAGCTTGTAAATCAAAGATATTCTCACTGGATCGTCAACAGGAGAAGCCAGAATAGCACACTAAGTGGTATTAAGACTTAACTGTAGTCCATCTGGCCACTTCTCGGGTTCACTCAGGAACGACTTTGAAGTTTCGTAAAGGCGATGTATGTCAGCAGCCATAGAAAAAAAAGCAATTTCCTTGGTGTTTTTATTAACTTTCTTGGGACCTTCGACGCAAAAATCTTTGTCTGTCTGTCTATTTGTCTGTCTGTCTGTCTGTCTGTCTGTATATTTGTCTGTACACCCTTAATGGTACTTTAAACGGCACCAGACGATACCCCAAATGGCTGACCCCATCCGCAGCGCCCACCAATATTGCGCAAGATTCAGCCTTCATACTTGTGCGATTTTGAATTAAAAAGCAATTATTGCGCATATCTGAGGCACCATAACAACACGTCAATATTCTGTACGTGTGTCTTTTACTAGAAAAGCCATACATATGTAATTCTAAGGACCGTAGCGTTTATCACGATGCGCTCACCATGCAACGCTTGCACGAAAAGGCAAGTGTTTACAACGCTTTGCTAAGACGACATGGTTATAGTATGCTAGGAGGGGGCTGTGGCATAAACGAGGTGGCTGCACCACATCTCGGCTGATTCTCCGGCGATGACAGTAGCGGGGGCGCTGTAGTGAAATGGTAGTGAAGATCTCAGGAGCGTCTGCATTAAGAGTACGCGTGTCGTAGCCAGCGAAAGCGTGTAATTGGTCGTTTTAGCGCGTTTAATCCATTTATGAAGCTTTTTTCAGTGGAGGTACCTGCTACGCGCCATGGTGCACGAGTGAATATGCAGGCATGCGGAAATTGCGACGATAAATTCACAGTTTCAAGAGCCTGCCGACCCAGAAAAAAATGTCAATCAGAATTTGCACGGATCCGCCTAGCTTATTACTCAACGAGCGCTTTGAGCTGCGTTCCATCATAAGTGGCTACTGGCGTACTACAAACAGAAGAGAAGTATCAATACTACGATAAAATCATACGCTCGTTTTGTAGGCAGTCTTTACGATATCCAGAGCACAGTGTTCCTCATATGAGCCTACATGCGCTCGATTGTATCAAGAGAAACCCGAGTGTAAGTAACAATGTCACAGTATTTATATGGGTGACGACTCAGTTTTATTATGCCAGTTTTG
The DNA here is from genome assembly GCA_013436015.1 of Rhipicephalus annulatus. NCBI lineage: Eukaryota > Metazoa > Arthropoda > Arachnida > Ixodida > Ixodidae > Rhipicephalus > Rhipicephalus annulatus. The sequence continues at coordinate 787,511 of WOVY01010937.1, read as the reverse complement.
CGGAAGATAATGATTATTGCTTACTGAAAGGCTTATTACATAATAAACATAATAAAAACAACACATAAACATATTAAAAAGTGCCAATTGTATATATAGCTTGTCTGTTATTCTGCGTAAATTCATTGTAACCATTTCTCATTTTGTATCGACAGCTTCAATTGGGCTGCTTTGCAAACATTCTATTGGCGTAATGCCATTGCAAGCCAGCAAATTTATGTTGATGTTTTGTATTATAAGTATGGTGGCTAGAATTGGGAGGTGACGCCAGCGCCCGCATATTCGCCGAGCGCGCGCGATCCTCGTTTTCAAGCGCCGCCGCGATGGCCACCACGGCGCTCCTGTCGGCATAGTGATGCGGGCGAAGCGCGCGCTCCGCGCTCTCTCGTCGACTCGCCGCTGGGTTCGCTGGTTCGCCTCTGGAAGCGTGTCTGGGTGTGTGCAGTTTTCCGCGTTGATGTCTCGCTTATGGCAAAATGTATTTAGTTGCTGACATGACAGTGTGAGTGCCGACCTTAGGATGAACTCCAGCACTACGAAAGCGAGGCAACGCCACTGCTTTGCTCCTGGCTGCACGAGCGGCTATGTGTCATCGAGGGAGCAAGGTCAGCGTGCTTCTCTTTTCTCTGTTCCCAAAGACCCTGCCCTCTTCGAAGCCTGGCAACGAGCCGTACCCCGTGCCGACAAGTCGTTGGACGTGAAGTCGGCGCTATGTGAGCTTCATTTCGACGAGCAGTTTATTGAGCGTTTTTACACGCATGTGATAAACGGCGAAACTGTTCAGATTCCCCGAGGGAAACCGGTGATGAAATCTGACGCGGTGCCAACCATATTCCCAAATGTTCCTGCGTATCTTTCAAAGAAAGTGCCGAAGAAAAGGACGTCAAGAACATCCACTTGCGGCCTACCATCGAAAATTCGGCGTCAGGAACCAAGCACGTCTGCTTGCGAGGAGACAGCTGGCTCGTACAGCACAGAAAGCGACAGTAACCAAATACCTGTTCCGAATGTGCCCGCAATTCCCGACGTCCGCAAGTGTGGTCTTCCCAGCGCTTACTGGGCTCGACATCTAATTGCTGGAGCCGACAACGCCACGGTGTTTACAGTTTGCGCACTAGATGGTGACAAGTTGACTATTGACAAGTATGTGCTAATGACATCAGATGAAAACAAACTTCAAGCGACAGCTTTTGTGCAAGCCACAAAAATAAAGACCCTTGACATTACCGACATCGAAATGGCAGAAGAGTTGCTTCGCGACGTCGACTCCATGATACCATGCAGAGGGTTTGGTAAAACTGGTGAATTTGGAGTGAATTTAAAGTACAAGGAGAAGACTTTTGATGGCAGAACCTTCAGCCCATCTTGCCGTGGGGTTGCTCCAACGCCAGAAAAAGCCTGCCCACAATGCAAGCACCTCAGAAGACTACTCCTGAATCATGAGTCCTACAGGCGAAGAAAAGGCAAAAATGTGGCCCAGTCCCAAAAGCTTTCATACAGGCTTAAGCTGCGAACAGCGCAAGCGAAAAGGAGTCGCCTGAGTGTCCTGCAGGCTAAATCACTCATCAAACAAATGAAAGAAAAGAATGCACGGAATGATTCTACAGCATTTGAAGAAGCGGTGAAGGCCCTACCCATTAAGCAGCAGCAACAAGTCAAGGCGTGCTTTGCTGCGGCTAAAAGAAAATCCACGAAAGGGATGAAGTATGAAAGTGAATGGGCTCTAGAGTGCCTTATTATGTCCATGAAAAGCCCACGCCTCTATGAGCATATACGCAAAAACAACATCATGGCGTTGCCTTCTCGAACATCACTACGTCGATATCTCAAGCGTTACAGGAGTGGATTCGGCCTGAGCGAAAAAGTGTTTGCTGCTGTGGCGGAAAAAACAAAATCTATGGACTTGTTCCAGCGCCATGGTGGGCTGTTAATTGATGAGATTAAGCTATCTGAACACTTGAGCTTGGGAACCGATGGCACCATCGAAGGTTTTGTGGACCTTGGGAAGTTCACACCAGAGAGTGAGCGCTCCGTAGCATGTGACCATGGCCTTGTAGTATTGTTCGTGCCTTTTACAGGCACGTGGCACCAGATTATTGGTGTGTTCGCATCACGCAGCAATGTGAAGTCCGAGACGTTAGGCAAAATAATCCTCGAAGCAGTAGTCATGAGCGAAAACGCCGGTCTGCACGTAGACTTTATCACCACTGATGGAGCTGCGTGGAACAGAAGCATGTGGCACTCATTCGGCATACACGGCAGGAAAGAAAACACAGTATGTAGAAGGCAGCACCCTACAGACCCAGAACGTTTTCTGCACTTCATCTCGGACTTCCCACACCTTCTTAAATGTGTGAGGAACACCTTTGTTCGAACGGGCGTGAAACTGCCAGAAGGCCATGCCAGTGTTGACCCTATTGACTGTGCCCGGAAGCTTGATGAACAGCATGACACGACTCTCAAAGCCATGCCTCATATTAGCAAATCGGTTGTGCATCCCAATGGCTTTGAGAAAATGAGGGTAAATTATGCAGTGCGGCTTTACAGTGATGAAGTCCTCAGAGGCCTTTTCTTGTACAATGCAACCATCGAAGAAAAGCATGGGAGCACAGCGGCGACAGTCAGCTTTGTGGAAAGAATGAGAAGGCTCATTGAGGCCATGACTTCAAGGTGCAGTTCGGGTGCACTTAAGCCTGGAGGGATGCACGAGAAGTGCATTCAAAACTTCTTGACTTACCTGGACGATTGGGAAACAGCTGCTGGCTCCGGAGGTTTCCTAAGCCGCAGTACAGCCGAGGGGCTTCGTGTTACCTTATCAAGCACGCTACACCTTCTCCGCTACCTGACGATGAAGTTGAACTTCAGCTATATGATGACATGCCGCTTGAGTCAGGACCCCCTGGAGAGGCTGTTTGGAATCGTCCGACAAATGTCTGGATGCAATGATCATCCGACTGCCTCCCAGTTCCTAATCTCGGTCAACACTTTGAGCTTCCAGAATTTGGCAAAACCACCGAAAGGAAGCAATGTGTCCTCAGGACTGCTGAGAAGTCTGCTGGGAGCTGACAACGGAAAGGACCTCACTCCTCGGAGGAAATTAGACGAGCTTCTTGACGTAGGAAACCTTGCCGAAGCACATGAAGTGCTCAATGAATACGGCCACGGCACCGAGCATGCAGACATGGTCGTGCAAAGCAGCGATGCCAGACTCATATTCTACATGGCTGGATATGTGGCAAGAAAAAGCGTTGCAAGCACCAAATGTGCAGAGTGCAGCCAGCAGCTCCTACAAGGCGAGAACGATCCATCTCCAGCTGCAGCATCCCTCACGGCTGCTGTTGACCGAGGAGGCCTGCTGTACCCATCAGTCAAGCTCAATGAACTCGTGACCACTCTCGAGAACACTTTTACCCACTGCTTCAGTGTTACAGAAGTCAAACCTGACAGCATCATGGACTTGGTTTCCTTCTTGCAGTTAAGAAAGCTTACACTTGTTGGCTGCCCTGACCACAGTATGTCCCTCACAAACAAAATTATCAAGTTTTATGTTCTTACTAGGCTCCACTTTCATGTCAAAGCCCAGAACAGCAAACGAAACGCTAAGCAGGAAAGAATGAAATTGCTGAAGCTTAGACGCGTGCTCTGAGTTTGATATTGTATCTTTAAGCTCTATTGATTTTTTTTGCCGAGTGGAAAGTGATTGTATGCCTCTTATTACTTAGTGCCAAGCGATGCGCTGTCTGTGTGCAATGTTTCAATGTTTTTAACTACTCCCGAGCGTATGTAAATGTGCGTATTTTTTCATTTTATTTTATTTTACCCTGTATTCCATGATGTGCAATAGATCTTCCTAATAATATGATGTGCAATAAATATTTGTTTTATTTTCCTCGCCCAGAACTTTGGTAATATTTTTTTTTAAAAAAAACGCCGTCGCCTTGCACTCCAAAACACTGCAGGGATATGCGAACGAAAGCTTTAATTTGCGCAGATTCAACGTCACAGAAGTCTTGCAGCGGCAGCCAATTTCTTTTAATGCTTGAAATGGCGTTCTATCAGCCATCGTCACAGTGAGTTATCTGAATCGCCAATTTATCTGAATCATGCTTCAGCAACAGCATCTTTGAAAGGTCCGCGCGCTCAAGGCGCGCGCGCGTAACTAGCATCACCATTCCGCCGACAGCGCCACCGCCGCGCTGCTCGAAACGAAGGAGCGGCTCCGAGCTCCCGTTGGCGTCACCTCCCAATTCTAGCCACCATATTATAAGGGTAGTTCTAGTATTATTAAGTGTCAAAAGTGTTGGCAGGCACTGGTGCATCTTGTTTTGAGAAATTTAACTTCTATATGCGCGCACACACACACGCGCTTATATATATATATATATATATATATATATATATATATATATATATATATATATATATATATATATATATTAACGGGGGAGTTTCGACTCCCTCCCACGCCTAGCCGTGCGTGGCTTTGCCGTGTCCGAGGAAAAGGGGATCCTGGGGGTTGAGCCGACGCTGGGTGATTGGACCGTTAAGGCCCCCCGGCAGAGGCAACACACCCCTTTGGCCCCGGCTTCACGTAGACGGCACCCCTGAACTGACCCACCCAGGGGAATCGGCAGTCGCCTTTTCCTATATATCTCTCCCTACATCTTCGTCTTTATCTCTTACTATTTATCTGTCCTGTCTTCTACTCTCTTCCGTTTACTTCCAAACTTCCTGGCGGCTAGGGTTAACCCTGTGCAAATAGCCTACCTTGGTCTAGGCGCATTGGGTTATAGTGGCGTTGTACGGCTGGCGTCTGCAGGTTTCAGCATTTGTAAACTTGTAGCGTCTCCTCGTTGGGCTCCGTGGTGGGTGGCCGCCAACGCTGCTGAACAACAATAAGGAAGACATGCATGGAGCATTCCCACTATTGTCTGATCGTACCGGCTTAAAGCCGGTACGCACCGATGATCTCACCAGAGAAGGATTGGCCACCCTGGTGCAGTATCTGGCCACCCCCTCCCGTAGGCATTCGTCAATTAACTCACGGCCCTCAGTCCCCACCAGCTGCGGAGCAACAGACCACGGCGGCGGTCAGATCTGCAAAGCAGCAGAGGGTGCTAGGAATCTCTGGATACGGACAGGCCACCATTGGAACTTGAACTTAGCAATGTTTAACGTTAGAACGTTATCTAGTGAGGGAAGTCTAGCTGTATTATTCGAGGAGCTAGAAGGCATTAAATGGGATATAATAGGGCTGAGTGAGGTTAGGAGGACAGATGAGGCCTATACTGTGCTACAGAATGGGCACGTCATTTGCTATCGGGGCTTGGCAGACAGAAGAGAACTGGGGGTAGGGTTCCTAATTCACAGAAACATAGCTGGCAACATAGAGGATTACTATAGCATTAATGAAAGGGTGGTAGGCATTGCAATTAAACTGAATAAAAGATACAAAATGAAGGTAGTACAGGCTTACGCGCCTACAACCAGCCATAATGACGCTTCAGTTGAAAGCTTCTATGAAGACGTGGAATCACAAATGAGTAAGGTGAAAACACAGTATACTATAGTAATGGGCGACTTCAATGCAAAGGTAGGGAAGAAGCAGGCTGGAGACAAGGCAGTAGAAGATTATGGCATCGGCACTAAAACGCCAGAGGAGAGCTACTAGTAGAATTCGCAGAACGCAATAATCTGCGTATTTTGAATACCTTCTACCGAAAACGAGAAAACCGCAAGTGGACATGGAGGAGCCCTAATGGCGTAAATAAGAACGAAATAGACTTTATAATGACTGCACACCCAGGAGTCGTGCAGGATGTAGAAGTGGTTGGCAAGGTAAGATGCAGTGACCATAGAATGGTACGGGCTCGAATCCGCCTAGACTTGAAGAAGGAACGACAGAAACTGATACGCAAGAAGCCAATCAATGAGCTAGCACTGAGAGGGAAAGTACAGGAATTCAGAGTGTCACTGCAGAACAGGTACTCTGCTCTTAGCGAGGAAACTAACCTTAGCGTAGATACAATGAATGATAATCTGACTAGTATCATCACGGAGTGTGCAGTGGAAGTTGGAGGCAGGGTAGCTAGACAGGACACCGGCAAGCTTTCCCAGGAAACGAAGAACCTAATTAAGAAGCGTCAAATCATGAAAGTGTCAAGTACAACAGACTAAATAGAATTGGCAGAGCTTTCGAAGTTGATTAATAGACGTAAAGTATGCGATGTAAGAAGGTATAACATGGAGAGAATTGAGCACGCTCTGAAAAACGAAGGAAGCGTCAAAGCAGTGAAGAGGAAACTTGGGATAGGCAAAAGGCGGATGTATGCACTAAGGGACAAAGAAGGCAAAATAACTACCAATGTGGATAGGATAGTTAAAATAGCGGAGGAGTTTTACAGAGATCTGTACAGTAGCCGAGACAACCATGACCTTAATACTATAAGAACTAGCAGTAACCCAGACGACACCCCACCGGTAATGATAGAAGTCAGAAAAGCTTTGGAGAGCATGCACAGAGGCAAAGCTGCTGGTGAGGATCGGGTGACATCAGATCTGCTGAAAGATGGAGGACAGATTGTGTTAGAAAAACTAGCCACTCTATTTACGAGGTGTCTCCTGACGGGAAAAGTACCAGAGTCTGGGAAGAACGCTAACATCATCTTAATACATAAGGAGATGACAAGGACTTGAAGAATTACAGGCCGATCAGCTTACTCTCTGTAGTATACAAGCTATTTACAAAGGTAATTGCTAGCAGAGTAAAGAAAACATTAGAATTCAATCAACCAAAGGAACAAGCAGGATTTAGAACAGGCTACTCAACAATTGACCACATTCATACTATCAATCAGGTAATAGAGAAATGCTCAGAGTATAACCAACCATTATACATAGCCTTCATAGATTACGAGAAGGCGTTTGATTCAGTAGAAATATCAGCTGTCATGCAGACACTGCGGAATCAGGGCGTAGATGAAATATATATAAACATTCTGGAAGAAATCTACAGGGGATCAACTGCTACCATAGGGCTTCATAAAGAAAGCAACAGAATACCAATAAAGAAGGGTGTAAGGCAGGGGGACACAATCTCCCCAATGCTATTCACTGCGTGCTTACAGGACGTTTTCAGAAGCCTAGAATGGGAACAGTTAGGGATAAGAGTTAATGGAGAGTACCTCAGTAACCTGCGCTTCGCCGATGACATTGCATTGCTGAGTTACTCAGGGGACGAATTGAAACTCATGATTACGGAGTTAGACAAGGAGAGCAGAAAGGTGGGCCTTAAAATTAATCTGCAGAAAACGAAAGTAATGTACAACAACCTCGGAAAGTAGCAGCGCTTTGCGATAGGTAATAGTGCACTTGAAGTTAAAAGACTATGTCTACTTAGGGCAGGTAATAACCGCAGAGCCTAACCACGAGATTGAAGTAACTAGAAGAATAAGAATGGGGTGGAGCACATTCGGCAGGCACTCTCAAATTATGACAAGTAGATTGCCACTGTCCCTCAAAAGGAAGGTATATAACAGCTGTATCTTGCTGGTACTTAGCTACGGAGCAGAAACCTGGAGACTCACAAAGAGGGTTCAACTTAAATTGAGGACGACGCAGCGAGCAATGGAAAGAAAAATGGTAGGTGTAACCCTAAGAGACAAGAAGAGAGCAGAGTGGATTAGGGGACAAACGGGAGTTAAGGATATCATAGCTGCAATAAAGAAGAGGAAATGGACATGGGCCGGGCATGTAGCACGTAGACAGGATAACCGCTGGTCATTAAGGGTCACCAACTGGATTCCCAGAGAAGGGAAGCGGGGTAGGGGGAGACAGAAGGTTAGGTGGGCAGATGAGATTAAGAAGTTTGCGGGTATAAATTGGCAACAGCAAGCACAGGACCGGGTTAACTGGCGGAACATGGGAGATGCCTTTGTCGTGCAGTGGACGTAGGCAGGCTGATGATATATATATATATATATATATATATATATATATATATATATATATATATATATATATATATATATATATATATATTGACTAGTACACGCATTTGTACAGAGACATGCTCTATTCAGCTTCACCAACTGTAAACGTTCAGCGCAAGGCTACCCAGAATTTTCTTTTGAGAGGGGGGTGGTGCAACAGTACGACTAACTTCGGAAATTGGTGGTCATTGTGAATGCGTGTAAATTTTTTAGTATACCTTGAAATGTTGAATTACGAAAACATTTTGGAGTGTAGGTGGTTCAGATTTCCTTCCTCTTCACTCTTTATTTATTGCTTCCTGGTTCTGCGTGCGTTTAACATGGTATTTGTTTTTTAATCTCACAGCTTTCTGAGCACAGCTAACTTCCCATAAATCGTCTTAGTTATTATGAATATTGTAGACACCTAACCAACGAAGAAAGAGTGAAGACAGAATAAATCAGTATAAGACAGGTCATTTTTGAATTATTTTCGATCTCACACAAGAGCTCTGATGGAGCTCAAATTCAGTAGATTGGCTTGTCTGCAAAGGCTATGTCATTATGTACTAGACATAAATGATGGGCAGGTACAAAGAAATCTGCACCAAGAAAGCGCGATGGAGGAGCCGAAGCCCATAGCAGTTCCTGCACGCGGCTCGCGGCTCTTTCAGTACAATATAACGGCAGCGCTGCCGTTACGGGCAACGCGGAAGGGATCAGGCGACGAGGCGCGGTCATGCCACTCAACACTTCTAGTACACTCTAACACGCTCTCTTCTGCGTGAGGTCGAGGAAAAACACCACGCACTGCCGACGATATTATAATTTGGACCAACACCGGCTCCCCAGCAGAAATCGAAGAGCGCCTACAAAAGGCTGCCCTTCTGGTGAACGCCTACGCTGCTTTGTGTGGCCTAGAGTGCTCTCCAGCTAAATTAGATATTCTCTCAGTATCCGACTTACCTCCACCCCAGGTGTGAGGATTTGAGAAAAACGACGACAACGACGGAAGTGCGGGGCAAGGCGCGTGGGATTTTGAGCCAACTGTGCGCGTGCGGTCAGCCAATCAGCTGATGACCTGTGGTGGCCCATCGAGGTGGCGTACCACGATTGGGCCACGTGTGACCATTACGTGGCGGTAAGCTTTGTGGCTGGGGATGAGCCGAAGCAGCGGCAGACGGAAGACAGCGGGCCGAAGCGTCGGACGCAGGCGATCCAGGTTCCGGCTAGGGAACGCGGCCGTCCACGCTACTGCCATCCAACTACCAGCTGGGGTGGCATTGCCGGCACGAGTACTGCATCTCGGGGCGCGGCCTGGCCTGCTGTTCTCTTCCTTGCCGAGGGCATCGCGGATCTTGGCGAGGCGTCTCCACGGTCAGCCGTTCGGCACAGCGATGAACGTGGCCTGGCTAATAGTCACGGTAGCGCCGAGCATCGCGTCTCGGCGCACGCTCTTCGCTGGACGGGCTGGCCCATTACACGCATGGAGCGTCGCGTCTCCGATGCGAGTTAACTGCTCCGTAGTCGCACTTATGCCATCAAGCGCCGGTGTCACCAGAGCGTTACACATCGGGGAAGAGCGAGACGTTCTGCCGGGCGAGACGCGGGCGTGTGCTTGGAGGACCACGGAGCCGGGAGAGGTCCACGGTTGCGCCGAGCATCGCGTCTCGACGCAAGCTGTTCGCTGGACGGGCTGGCCATTTACACGCATGGAGCATCGCGTCTCCGATGCGGGTTGACTGCTCCGTAGTCGTGCCCACGCCCCCACTCCGCCAAGCGTCATCGTCACCATAGCGTCACACATCGAGACGCACCCCGCTCCCGATCGCCTGTCGCCGCCTCCTGCCCTGCACGTCGGCGTTCGTCGGGGCCCGCATGTCATTGTGAGGTTTTGGAACTCTGCACCTTGAATTCCCGTTCATTTGTTTTATCGTTCGATCAGACAGTTTTGTTACTTTTTCAGCTTCACGGTTTTTCTGGTTCTGTGTTCTATGTTTTTCTTTCGTGCTGTGTCATAAACGTCGTCTGTGTTGTTACCGCGTCGTCTCGAAGTCCATTTCTCCTCACACGACACGCAAAAGAAGCGTTGACAAACCTTGGCCCCGATAAAGAATATTTTATCATTACACCAGGTTTTGCTTCCGTTGGGTCCCGTTCCATCAGTCGAGAAAACTCGAGTTCTTGGGCTCCACATCACTTCATCTTTGGATGAAGTGATGCCTCCATTAAAAGGCTGCCTAAGAAAAACTAGTAGCACTAAGACGCACTTGGAACACTGTGTGACCGAAAAAGTTTCCACATTACACTCGTTGGGCGTGCGAAGAATACGCTCCGTTTTTAATCGCTGAACGGTGATACTTTATCATGCTCCTAGTAAGATGGTCGCCACAGCCGCCATCTCGCCAGAGGCACGGCTTCAGCAATGATGTCCACTACAGCAATTTTTTAAAATCCTCCTTGGTGTGAACACTGCGTGAGTGCTTCTTTTCCCCTGTAGCGCACTACACCAAGTGCAATGACTACTGTGAATAACCAGTGCTTTTCCCCCACATTAACCGCCGGCTCTGCCGAGAAGTATTTTTTCCAGAACTCTGCCAACTTGAGTGTGTGTGTGTGTGTGTGTGTGTGTGTGCGTACGTGCTAGTGTACACGACCCACAGACCTCAGTCACTTCCCCTGCACGACCATGGACAACCAGGACAGCTAGGTACAGACCTTCCGAGGACGCGAAGGCATTTGCGCAAGCCATGATGCCACCACCAGGAGCACTGCCAGCCCGACCTGTGCGTAACCCCAAGCACAAACGAGGCGCAAGTGTTGGAGGCATTCCGTTCACCCAACTGGAAAGTCTGCCATCTTGAACTCTACAGGAGTCCAGATAGAACATGGTGATATCATGGAAGACTACTGCCGAAGACGCTGTGCGACGCTTGTCGCAGGCCACGTGCGGTGCAGCCATGGCTACCAGTGCCGTCGCTGCTGCCAAATTTCAAGACGGCAACCCACCAGCCCCCAACGGTGCAATTGCTTATGAGCACGCCCTTCCACCACTGCCCAAACCTTCGCCAGAAGAAGCGATGGACAAGTCCTCGTCACGGAAGCGTCCCCTCGCCATCTGGAGAGCAGCGATGACGAAGCATACACACGGTGCAAGCTAGTCCCAGCCCCCTCCCTCAGGAAGAGAGTGACACCAGCGCCGACAGCTCGAATTCCCGGCTCTGCTTGGAATCCCGGTCATCCGAAGACTCTACCGACAGTTCTGCAAGCAACACTACCACTGGGGTGGCCTCGGTGATCCAAGTGACCCACCCTGCTGTGACCACAGGCCCTCTTGGCGTACCTGCTGCTGATGGCCCTGAGGAAACTGCAGAAGAAAGCATGGACGAATCGCCTGGCCACGAGACCGTGCTCCTTCACCCCGCAGCGGCTTTCCTGAAGGATGCCCCATGGGCCCGTACCATAGAGGGCCCACGGAAGAAGAACTGGAATCGGCGCAAGAGGAGGACTTTTGCAGCTTTGCAGCATACAGTGGTTCCCCCACCCTCCTCTGGGAACCAGCGCATGCAGATTACAACCACGGGGCAGCCCTATACCCTCCACACTGCCCCCCGGAAACATGGCTCCCCCTACCAGTGAGACAGTTGACAATGAGGGCCTCCAGACACCCGCTCCAAGGCTGCCCTTCGTCGCACCAGAAACCTGACCTCAGCCGCCCTGCCCGTAGACCCTACGGTGGTGGGGACAATGCTCTACTGGCCTGCTTCTGCTGGAGGCTCGTTCCGAAACTGCGCAAGACTGACCATAGCCCAGGCACTCTCGTCGTGCCCGGGAGTCGCTGCGATCCTGGTGAACCAACAATGCAACGTGGTAGCAGTGGGCGTCAGTCTTGGCCTTCACAGAGCTTAAGGGAATTCCAGTGGCAGCCTGCAGACCTAACCACTATGGGATTCCTCCATGGTGTGGACGGTGACGCTGCTGATGAGAACCTGCTATCCGGACTCCAGTCGGACCTATGGGTCATATCGGCCTCCAGAGAAGGCCGTACCGTCACGCTGTGCTTCGAGGGCCCAGTGCCTTCAGACCACGTGACGCTCTTCAGTGTACATTCCTCTGTCCGACCAGCCTGAACATGCCTACTCCATTGTAGGCAGTGTGGTTGGTACGGCCACGTGAGGGAGACCTGCAACTGGCCAGACAGCTGCATTCATTGAGGCCGGTCTCATCGAGGATAGCCGGACTGCCAGCGTCTCTGTTGTGTAAACTGCAGTGGCCCTCATTGGGCTGACACACAAGACTGTCCTCACTGGCGGGAGCAAAGACGAGTAGCTACCATCATGGCTTCTTCGACGATAGCCCTTTCCAGACGAGCAGTCATGGCAGTTGTGAGAGCAGAGACGAGGGAAGTTCGGTCCTATGCAAGTACAGTGAGGGGCCATGCTGCACCAGCCAGACCAACTCCAGCGCCAAGCAACCTTTTTGCCGGCCACCCCCTGCAGCCGCGACCAACACTTCAGCTGTGCCTGCAACCCGGCTGCTCTTACTGTCCAGCCTCATGTTCGTGTCTCCACGCCTGCAGCCGCCACTCCCAGGACCCAGGCTGCTGATGCTTCTGCCCAGACGCCTCTAGTAAAACAACTCCTGGGCCCCCTTCTGATCTCCTTGCAGGCAGTCGTCGCTTTGCTTCCACCAAAGCTCCCGCTTCGTGTCATCTGCCTGCAGGCAGGGGCTTGGCAACAGAACCAGCATGGCCAGTTCGGCCACAAGGCCACGTCAGCCCCGACATCCAAGTGTCCTCCAGTGGAACGTCCACTTGCTGAGGCCATGGAGAGACGACTTTGCACAACACCTGCTGCACAACAACTACGACGTCCTCGCACTCCAAGAGGTCTACGCCCAGGTGGAGCAGCTCCGACTTCCAGGCTACATCAGCTACAGCAGCCGGAACAGCGGCACCCTGACCGATGGCCATGCTGCCCCCTGTCTAGACGACAACCACCCGCAAGGACTTAGCCGCTGTTCCATGTACGTGAAGCGGGACCTGCTACAAGTTGATGTATCCGTGGTCGACCTGGTTGGAGTACCCTTCGAGTGCGGCGCCCTCCGCGTCCGTATCGACGGGGTGACACAGCGGGGGGCCAGCGTATACATCAGACACCAGGAACCCTGGGACCCCAGGTGTCTTCGGCAGCTTTCGCACCGATTGGAGAAGGACTTCCTGCTGTGCGGTGGTGTCAACGCCCACCATTTAGCCTGGGGTGGCCGCAAGACAGAGCTACGTGGCCGAGAGGTGCGCAACATCCTGCTGTAGCTGGGCCTGGCGATCCTGAACACGGGGGCCGTCACCTGCTTTTGTCGCGAAGCCAACAGCACCAGCACAACCATAGACCTCAGCATGGCCATAGACCTCAGCGAACCTGACCTTGCATCTTCTGCGCCGTGCACACAGCACGAGAGAGTTTGTTGATGAAGCCGTGAAATGGGGGGTTCTCGACAAAGAAGGGGAGGGGGATTATTAAATAAATCAGAAATGAAGGGAGAAGTGTCTACTAAAAAACTAATCTTACCAGACGGCTTTCCGCCTAACGTATGTCGGTGATTGTGGATAATACAAGCCTGAAACTTAGTAAACTTGCAGAAGAATCAGCTAATGAGAGGTATAATTCAGGAGGCATAATACACTGGCAAAGATCAGAGAGAAGAGAAACAATGCTGCAGCTGTTTTGCAAGCAGAGAGCTCCAAATACATTTGGCTCTTTGTGTCGCAATTAAAAGAGGTCACTCATACAATGATGAGCACGCCTTCACTTTGCTACGTACTTTATATTTTTGTTTATTTTTACAAATACATTTGGAGTAGTTTTCAGGGCTAAAAGCTGTGGTCTGAAGCCTGACAGCTTCTTGAAAACACGTGCGTGTGTTGCATATGTAATGGCTACTGCATACAAGGAGAAAGAAAGTATAAAGAAAGAGAGAACCCTTGCTGCTGAATAACTGCTTTGGACGGCACGCACAGAAAGTGGTTGTGTGCATTGTCATGGTGTTAACACCACCTAGAAATATTGATTTCGGAGACCCCAAGCCCTTTTGCATTCCTTTATTAAGACGATGGTGTTCCAGACACTGTGATCAGACTCAACTCCGTATTCAAGGTATAAGGCAAAAAGTACTTGTTTATTTAACTGCGCTCGGAAGCGCTCTGCTGCCACTTGAGGGAGGTCCCCGCGTCTCTCTTTTCCTTCACGCTCTTCTTCTTTCTCGTTTTCTTGTCCCAGCCCGGAACGTGAAAAATAATCAACACCTTTATAATGCAAGTCACGTCCATAAAGACTGCGAACGATGTACGCAGCTGCTTACGCTCGCAAGCCACTTGCCTCGGAACTAAAACTCTATTGCAAATCAGTTCTGCGCTCTCCTTCGTGTTTGCAGAAAAACATATTTAGAAATAGAAACCGACAACACTACAACTTTTCGGCAAGTAATTCCGCTTTTCTTTTCTAAAAATATCTGTATGAATTCTCTTGTGGCTTAGCGCTACAAGCACGTTGTTGTCAATTTCCCTTTATCTCTTGTGTGGCTGGCTTTATTGTGGGATTTACCCACTATGGCTGAATTTTATTCGGTGCTTTGTCAGTGCTCAGTCTAAAGTGATTTTTTGAGTCGAAAAGGCAGTCTCAGAACCTTAAGTACGCGCATTACGCACATGAATATATGTGAGCTGCATGAAGGTGTATTGTCGTGTTCCGTCACGGCCACTCGATCGCCGTGGTACCGTATTCCAAGTCCCGTTCGGGGAAACCACCCAGTGTTCCTTTTTCACCAATTCCCAAACAACACTGAGCTGTGCGCCAAGTGACAAAAGAATATTGCGAGACGCAACCTCATCATCAACGACAAGTCTGCATCGACAGTCGTAGGCAGCAGACACTTGCGCGATGAAGACTATATGCCTGCGTTCCACATAAGAAAACTTACTCCTGACTGGGCGCGCGCCTACTCCTTTCGAGAACTATCTTTCCTTCATGATTTGAAGTGCATAGAAGCCTCGCAAAGATCCTGCTTCACGAATTTGGCCCCTACGTCAAACATCAAGAAAGCGAAAAGTGGAGACCAACGAAACAGATCTGGATGTTGCAACTTCACCTGACACTTTCGCTGATGTTATGACCGCCATCAGTAGGCGCCATGCTGTCGCTGGGAAGCGTAGCCGGGCAGCGTTCCCACGCCTTGAACCCAGTTTTCTCGGAACCAGCGTCCAGAGATGACGGGGGAGCAGCGCTCTTTTAATCCTCAAAGAGGTAGCCGACTGGACGGCTGCCTATGCCCGCCAGGTATTGTTCCTGCTTGCCGGAGGATGAGACGTCGTGTCGCCACGACATCGTAAGCCGTTCCAGAGAGGACAACAAAGGCAGCGTCTTCCTTGGAAGAAACCGCGGCCGCGGCCACAAATTGCCCTGCTAATTGAGCGGACAAATAGGCGGACTGTTTGATGTCTGCTGCCGGAGCTTGGGACCCCTCGACCAGCGACACACACGACGAGGAAGAGCCCCTCTGGCGCCACCTTTCAGTGCAGTGATCACGACTCAATATTGAATGTTCACGTGGGCCGTGCATGCTCGTGCCCCTCGCCTGTTGTGTGTGCGTGAGTGGTGTTCCCCTCAAGAAGGAGGAGCCCGACAGGGCTTATAACGAGGCCGCAGAGTGTTAGACGTCGCTCTGAACCATGTAACGGTTTAACCACCACGCTCGTGGTTTGTGAACTCTTAACCTCATGCTGTAAATATTTGTAAATAGTGCCATAAACCTGTTTGTTTTTTCGTATCCTCATCTTGTAAGCGCTCGTTTCCTCTACCCGAAGCTACACCAGGCTACCACAAGAGACCGGGTTTTGTTTTCGTATCCTCCAGCGACCTTCCTTCCGACCCGCAACAACTGGTTGGCAGAGGTGGGATACGACTCAGCACCCCGAGCCACAACAACTGGTTGGCAGCGGTTGGATACGAAGCTACAAGGGACAACAACAGTCGGCCCAGGAGAAGCAGCTGGCTCGAGACATGGATCACGTATGGGTGAGGGCTTGGCTTTTCCTTTGAGTGAACCAGGTTCTAAAAGAGGGAAAATTTTAGAACTGGTAGTTAACTTTGCCGAAAGACTCAGTTTCGCCGTTTCGGAAAGTTGTTTTGGAAGTAGCGAGCACTCAGTACGATCATGGACTTACGGGAGCTGCAGAAGTCAGACTTGTTGCTGTTGTGTGAGGAATTGGGGATCGATACAAAGGGTTTGGCACGAAAACCCATAATCATTCAAGCGATTGATGATTTGGGGGCTGCGTTAAAGAACCTCAGGTGGTCTAAATTTCCGGAGCCCTCCACTACGGCGTCTCTCATAATCATAGAGTGGTTTTGGGACGTTAAACCCCACATATCAATCATGATTTGGGGGCTGATGATGAGGAACTAAGTGAAGAATGGGACCTCATCATCGAAAGAAAACTAGGAGCAGCTCAGATGGAAGGAAAGAGTGGAGACGAAAGAGAAGGCCTCAAGAGAAAGTTTTTCAAACAAGATAACGAATTGAGTAAGAGGCTGGGACCCCAGCAAGGAGTACTTCTCGAAAATGAGGCAGAGTTCAAGATGTCTAGGTACATGCAGCCATATGAGGTATCATGGGATATGGGCCTCTATCTTAGACTATTTGAACGAAAGTGTAGTCAACTGAAGTGTGAGCGAGACACCTCGTCTCAGAAGCTACTCACGGTTCTGCCCTGCGAGGCAGCGGATGTTGTTGCGCGACTCAGTGAGCAGCACGCGAACAACTATGAAGTTATCAAAGCAGAGTTGATCAGAAGATTTGGAACTTCTGTTAGCAAAAAGAAAGAAAGACTCGCACCGGAGTCTGAAAGTGAGGCGCGTCACAAAGCGCTGTAAGTTGAGGCGTGGCATAAAGCGCTAGAAACAGAGATCGCGCCAGAGAAGGGCCCGCGTATTCTTGAATGCATTAAGGTAAAGTATGCTGAAAACGAGGCCGTGGCTGGTCTGGCAGTAGGGACGATGTCGAAAGGCGCTCCTTGCGTGGATGGGGAAGGTTCCGGCAGGCCTAATGGGCCCAGTAAGGAGCTGGAAACCTTCTTCGTGCCTCAAGAGCATGTTTCGACATCGTCAAATGTAGGCATGGGTAGTGCAGTGGCTAATCAGAGCAAGAACGCGATGCTTCAGGAGTGCAGCGATGCCATCGCAGAGGGCCCAGCTAATGATTCTATTAGCGTTAACAAAGATAATTTGGCCCGGAAGTCCATCGTAATACCGAGTTCAAAGTGTTTGAGCGTGGGGGAAAGAGTAGCACAAGCTCCAACGAACTTCCCAACCCCTCAGATCCCGACGCGACATGATGATGGCATCGAGAGAAAGGGGACAAGCAAACATCGCCAAAAACGAAAGAAGCGGAAGCGCACTGCACTGCGTAGGCCTAAGCCAGGTCCCACTCCGTCCCAACAAAGACGGGAGGCTATGCCGTTAATCCATTTCGAGAAACGTCAATGATGGCGTTCAGGAAGACAGAAGCGGCGAGCCAGATTTGGAGGGGGAAAAGAAGGTGCGTCACCCCAAGGAAAGGCGCGATCCAGTTCGACAGTTTCAGGAAAGCGACCTTGCGTGACGGGTCAAAGTCGAAAAGACACAATGGCTAAGTACTGCGTGGGGGCGACCACAAATACACTGTTACCCAGGCTTCCCCTCTGCTTCTGGCGTCTCTTGCACATTCCTGAGTGGAGCCGGCCTAAATGCAGAATGAGGCGTGACAGCAGGACACAGCCTAGCGGTTGCACGTTTTGTAGCCTCCGGCGTGCTCGAAATCCGCCGGGACCGCAACCCCATCGTGTGCGATTCAAGCGAATCTAATTGAGAAAAGGGGGCGGTTAGTTTGAGTATTTTCGGTGCGTGCGTGTTAATTGTGTCTACTCAGTATTGCATTGGAGATGCAGATTTGAGCCACTTTAAATTTGGTAAGTTTGATGAGGTGGAAAATTTTCAGAAGGAAAACCGCCGAGCCAAAGGCTGAAAGTCAGCATCAAATTAGTTTAATCACGAGTGCGAAAATTTGCGTAAGGTAAAAACAGAGAAAAGTGTTATTTTCGAGTGTTTTTAAGGTTTAGTGTTATATCGTATGCCTTCACTGTCATGTGAATTTGGAGTGAACGAGCATTTGAGGGAAGATGTTAACATTGACCCAATGATTACGTGAAGTTTGGCGCGACACTGTGGAGCCGTCGCTGCGCGCTGTGAGAATTGAGAGCGATCGGTGCACAGTTTTAGCAAAAACCTGTGCATTATTGTGAGGTGCTTTTTATGGGTATTGCACCGAAGATTATTTTTGTGTTGTACACAGAGTGTTACAACGTAACGTTCGAATGAACATTAAGACAAACTGTGAGGGATTATGCGTCTGGTTAACAGTACCATGTATTTTGCAACGCTGTAGAACTGAGAGTAATCGAAAACGCTCAAGAGAGCCCAGTGGTTTTTTTACTCACAAGCGTTTGCATAAGCAGGTAACGTTAACCAAATGAACCTTCAAGAAAGCAGCGTTTGTCTCCTAAGTTTTGTCGATGTTTTCTGCCAAGAATAATCGATTGAGTGATCATATGAGCAGATCAAGCTTTCTCAAACCGTTGAGGTAGACCGTTAGGTCATAGCTTAGGTTAAGCTTTCGGGAGCCTGGTGAGCTTTATGTCTCAGTGGTAGACAATTATGGGCGGGCGTAAACAAAGATGGACGTTCGGACAAAATTAGCGCTCACTGAATCCGAGTTCCTGACTGATGCTCTCAGCGGGACAGAACTGATGAAAGTGGTCAGCGATGAAAGGGAGCCTGCTGTTTTATATCAGGACGACAATGGTATCTAGCAAAGCTGCGCTTTACTTGCGCCAGAATTTGGGCTCTCGTGAGATAACGCACTGCGCTTCAGGAAAGGAGTGCGCCTGCATTGTGTAGGCCATTCATCAGTTGCAGTGTTATCTCGGAGGTGCTTAATTTAAATTAGAGACAGACCACTTTCCCCTGACGTGGCTGCAAACCGTGACATCAAAGAACAGTCGCCTTGTGAGGCGGAGCTTGATTCTTCAAAAATATCATTTTGACATTAGGTAAAAAAAGGGCAAATTGAATGGAAACACTGACGCGCTCAGCCGCTCTTTCTAAGCCATTCTGGGGTGCTCTTGATGTATCAAAATTGATATTTTCGTTTTTTTTTCGTGCATCTTATTTTGTAAATTTGTAAGGTAGCACGTCTGGTTTCTCAGCGCAAATGAGTCCTGAGAGTTCTTAGTGTGAGCTTTTGTTAAAGCTAGTAATTAAAATTGGTTTGCCACCCCTCTTTTGGCTTGGTTTGTTCGAAGGGGGCCGAGTGCTTGCTTGTACATGTGGTCGAGTATTAGAGATGCTGTCGAAGATTCGGCAATCACCCGGACCATGCCACAAGCGAAGGCCAGTTCCTGGCATTCAACTACGGACCTTTTCGTCGTCCCTGCGAGCAGCAGTGTTGACTGCTGCCCTCCGTGACTCATCTGGCGAGGGAGAAGCTGTTATGACCGCCATCAGTAGGCGCCATGCTGTCGCTGGGAAGCGTAGCCGGGCAGCGTTCCCACGCCTTGAACCCAGTTTTCTCGGAACCAGCGTCCAGAGATGACGGGGGAGCGGCGCTCTTTTAATCCTCAAAGAGGTAGCCGACTGGTCGGCTGCCTATGCCCGCCAGGTATTGTCCCTGCTTGCCGGAGAATGAGACGTCGTGTCGCCACGACACCGTAAGCCGTTCCAGAGAGGACAACAAAGGCAGCGTCTTCCTTGGAAGAAACCGCTGCCGCGGCCACAAATTGCCCTGATAATTGAGCGGACAAATCGGCGGACCGTTTGATGTCTGCTGCCGGAGCTTGGGACCCCTCGACCAGCGACACACACGACGAGGAAGAGCCCCTCTGGCGCCACCTTTCAGTGCAGTGATCACGACTCAATATTGAATGTTCACGTGGGCCGTGCATGCTCGTACCCCTCGCCTGTTGTGTGTGCGTGATTGGTGTTACCCTCAAGAAGGAGGAGCCCGACAGCGCTTATAACGAGGCCGCAGAGTGTAGGACGTCACTCTGAACCATGTAACGGTTTAACCACCACGCTCGTGGTTTGTGAACTCTTAACCTAATGCTGTAAATATTTGTAAATAGTGCCATAAACCTGTTTGTTTTTTCGTATCCCCATCTTGTAAGCGCTCGTTTCCTCTACCCGAAGCTACACCACGCTACCACAAGAGACCGGGTTTTGTTTTCGTATCCTCCAGCGACCTTCCTTCCGACCCGCAACAACTGGCTGGCAGAGGTGGGATACGACTCAGCACCCCGAGCCGCAACGCTGAACAAGAAGCAGCAAGTGTTTGCACGCAAACAATAAACAGCGACACTCATCGGGCGGGTCGATACCAGAATATGATAGGACGATGGCGCTCCCATGCAAGTGTCGCACCATCGTTTAAAATACGAGAACGTGCAGCGATTGCTGAAAGAAGAAAAAAAAAAGCGTCCCAATATATGGCGAAAGAAAGTGTAACGCATGCATTAAAAAATCGCAGCAAATGCATGGAAAGCAAAGACAGAGGCCGTGTTTCTATTGCATCAAATAAAATGGGACGGAAGAAAGCATTCAGCGTACCCAGACGATTTTATAAGGGGTGTTTGGTCACGTTTTGTCACAAAAAGACTATGATCATTCGCGCACTTCGGGGCTTGTGACACTGCCAGCAAAGTGCACTCTTCAGAGGTGTATTCAAGCGCAGCATCATAGGGTAAAAGCAATGGCGTAAACCATTTGTGCGTCTTCAATGATTAAGCAACTTGTTTTTCAACAGAGAAGTGCGCCCAAACTCATGTGTTGGCTTTGCGCGTGCTGTACGGAGGGGTGGAAGATGGCTGGGTCGCAGCGCCCCCCTCAAAAGAGTGGCGAGAGGCATGTATTATACCCGTTGCGAAGGCTGTAAGAAGCTAGCGCGCAGGTGCAGTCTAGCCCGGCCGTGGCCCGGTCATGCCAGCGCGAGTGTGACTGTTTCTACTACAGTGTACTAGAATAGGGGTAGTGGGCTCAGACACATGCGCCGCCTGAGGCACCTCATGTTGCCGAGGGGTGGCGCCGCCTGCATTTCCTTTTGAAAGGTGATGCGGAGTTTCGCTGCTACGCAGGCGGACGGTGCGGGTTATTTTAGCGGGGTGTGTTGTTTCATGCAAGTTCTTGCTATCTATATGGCAGGATTTGTGCCAATATGCGTTTCTCATTAAGAAATGCAAAGGGAGCACGCTGCCGCTATGATGTCAGTGCTGGATCGAGAGATGTTGGCGGCTGCCTCCCGGAGAGCCGCTACTAACTGATGGCTCGTCACTTATGTAATGAGTCTATAGATTACAGGAACACGATGTTCGCACCTGTTCACGCACAGCGATATCAGACATTTTCAAATGTTGTACGTTCCTTGAACGCACACTCGACGCTTGCCAGAGGTTAGCGGTGAATGCAGGCCCAAGTTGATGGAACTCGCCAGTCAAGTTGCGAAAAAGCGATGCGCTTTTTGCGTGGGAAAATGCTTTACATGCACGAGAAGGTACGCGTTGTCCGAAAGTAATGGGCGTCCACAACGTCCGTTTTATTTGTGGGAAATTACTACCTTGAGATTTCAACCAGCAATATATTCCAGCTGTTTAAATAAAAATGGATACATTCGAGCACAGCTTTCTTGTGACGGGTGCATTGCTGTATGTAAACTTAAAATCACTTTATTTTCAAACATGACTTCTACATTGTGCACTTTGGGGCAGCACTGGCATAAAAAGTACGCCCAAAACATCCACCAAACGAAATAAAACTCTAAGAACTATTTAGTCTCCAGAAATATTATAAATTTATTTGTTCGAAAATGGTGAGGCATCAAATAATATCAACTTTTCGTTCAACACATTCACATAATGGGAACCTTTCGTTCACCCATTCGCATAACAGAAACATATCTATACATTTCGTTTGCAGTGATCACATTTTACTGACAAGGCACTTCAAAAGAATGAATAAGCATACACCGAGGCCAAATTTAAGAAATGCGTGTTTATGGTAATCAAGAAATACGTTTTTGAAAGTTACAAGTGTGATGCCTTCTGTTCTTTCATTCTATTTAAATATCAGTGCTACATTGCAGCTGGGCCTGATTCAGGTCACACCTCTGGAGCTCTTTAGATGGCCCCACCTACTTATTGGGGGAGAACAAGTACAGAGCTTGATTTGAGAGTACAACATTAGAGAGAACACTCTGCAGACTGCATAATTGGCTCATACATTCTTGCTTATTTTTGTATGCTTAGCTGCTTCTCTTTGGCTTCGCTGTTCTGAGTTGATTCCTTTTACAAAAAAATGCAGCCGTGTAGTAATATAGAAGCCGACAACCTTCCTTGTAAGTTCAGCGGCATGTTCAGGACAACCAATGGTGCTAGTGCACCTTGACCTCAGTAGGGCAAGTATATCCTTTATACTGTCAGCATGCAGTTCTTGCCTGCTGAAACACTCCGTGAACAAGTTTTCGAGCATTTTCACAAAATTGAAGAATGAACTGGTGGGGTAAAGAAGCACTCCCTTGTCTTTCTGTCGTGTATACGTGGCAACGTCAGAACTTTCTGCAGTGGACGACAATGTCAAGGCTTGCTTGCAAAGGTTACAATTTGTCTTCTTTAGGCAGTTACGAGAGGGCATAGCCAGATACATAGTATATAAGTCGTGAATCACTCCTTTCCACATGCTGGCTGTGATCGCGAGATGATGACAAGGCTGTCTCTGCTGCAGGCAAATCTCCTGCATCAATGAAGCTGTCAACTCTATCCCGAAGGGTGCTCACGGTATCCTGAGTACTGCAACGTTCTTCAGTTTCCAGTAGTGCACTTAAGGCACATGGGTCTGCATTCGCATGCCTTGCAGTCTTCACTAAGCTGTAAAATGACATACAATTCATTCTTATAAGAAACTGAGTTGGCGTAGGGTTGTCGTTGCACCCAGAAGATTGGCGTACTATGCTGAACAAGTTCTCGAGAGGGTCTTGGCTAAGTCGCGACGTCATGATATATTTATATTTTATCTTGGTCAGCTATGACAAAAGTTTAAGCGTGCTCGACAGCGTCACCCGCAAACCTGTGGCTGTTGACTCGCTGATAAAACGTCCGGCTCCACCTGCATGCTGCTCCCAAGTGGTCAAATATTTCAAAAAGTCAGCGATAGTATCACTGGAAGATGAGTCTGGCCGCAAAGCTTTAGACGGGAGCCGCGAAGTCATGGCTGCTATCAAGTTGTTAATTCTCCTGCAAAAGAGAGAGAGAGAGAGGGGGGGACATGCCAATGGCACATTTACTTTGGGAGCATTTACTACAACAGATGTTTTGTCATAAAGTTTTAAACTGACGTGTGCATAATATTTGACAAATTATATTTTTTCCAGAAATACTTTGTCGAATACTGGCTAGCTTGTGCCCAATAGACCTCTGCATACCTGAAAAATTCTTGTGTAGCTGTGATGCTTTCAGTTATTTCCTCAATTTCTGCCTTGTAGAGTCGAAGAGCTTGCAGCACATTTTGCACAATGAGTTGAGATGCCAATGCAACTCTCATTGTTTCGAAAGCATTCGGTTGCAGATGGCAGTTCGTAATGCCTGGCATGGCGTACTACAGTCAATACTAAAAGCCTGTCTGATGGGTTCAATTGCAACCTGAAAGAGAAAATGTGGACAAGCTAAGTAAACAAACTTATGTGACTACAGCATCATCAAAACTGATTGTAACTAAACTCACTGCCAGAATTTTTTCTGAAGGTGAACATAACACTCACTTACATGTCACCATTAAGTAGCGTGAAGGAAACATAGGGACAAAGACGAGATACACGCAGGATGGGCGCTTTCTAACAAGTATAGTGTAATTTACGAAAACTCAGACTTCTTATCCTAACAGAACTGAGCAAGGTACGTGAACAAATCACTTAGTGATACACGTGAAATGGCTAGACAGTGACAACATAGCAAATAATAGTGATATCTATTTGTCTGATATGGAAATGGAAGAATGACTTACACAGACGTCAGTTTGCTTCGCACTTCTTAAGGATGAATTGTTTCCAACTAGGCCAAATAGCTGTGTTACTACTTACATGTCCATCTGGTGTATTGAATGGGCACTTCAGCAGAATGTTTCTCAAGCATTTGATCAGATGAGGAAAGTCGGATGTAAGGTGGAGGTTGCTACTGTCATCCACAGGATGTTTCACTTTGCACTTCACAGAGTTTGCCATTCCATAAACACCTAACAGCCTCCACATGCGCCGATTCCATGCAGCACCATCACAAGAAATAAAATCTACATAAAATCCACTGTTCTCTGCCAGGATAGTAGCTTCTATTATAACCTGAGCCAGCAAGTCAGCCTTTATGTTTCCACGCGTAGCAAACGTGCCAATCACTTGAGTCCATTTTCCTACAAATTGCACGAACAAAATGACCATGCCATGGTCCGATTTTACACCCTTGTCTGCAGGCGAAGAAAATTCTCCTAAATCGACAAAGCCTTCAATGTGGCCAGATGCTTTCACACTAACGTGCTCTGAAAGCTTAAGCTCGTCTACGAGCAGGCTGCCATGCCTTTTGAAAGCGTCCATATTCCGGGTCTTGTCCTTCAGCTGCTCCAACACCTTCTTGCTAAACCCGAATGCCGACCTGTAAGCAGCCATGTAGCGCTTTAACGTGGAATTGCTTGGAAGTGCCAGTATGTCATTATCCCGGATATGGTTGTACAGTCGGGAGCTTTTCATCTTCATAATGATACACTCTAAAATCCACATCTTGCTGTATCGAATGCATTTTTTCTTTACTATTTCAGTCGCCAAGCATTGCCTAACGGTTTCCTGCTGCTTTGGAGGTAGTTCTGAAATGCGATCATTAACAATTTCTTCAATCAGTGAAGTATTTGCTGTTTTTATCTTGTCAATGTATTTTGTCATTACAGCAATTTGTGAGCGAAGACGTCTGTTGTGTTGCGCCACGCGTTTCAGCCTTTGAGCTACTGTTCGGAGTGGCCTGGAAGGTGCACGTTGAATTCTTGATCTTCCGTTCAGCAGCACCTTGCACAAGTATTTGCATCGGATGCACTGGTCTCCTACAAGCAAAAAAAAAGCACTTCAGTTAAAATGTCATTTTCAAAAACCAGTTCAGATATAAATGTGGTTCCATCAAATCTCACGAAATAATGAGATACAGTTCTTACCTTTTTTCTCTACTTTGCCAAGACACTTGGAACTGAAGTACGTCCTTTGCGTAAGCGTCAGCTGACTCCTGATTCCTGTTGTAAAAAATATGAGGGTAATCTGCTCCATTCAGGGCTCCCACACAAAGTTCAAAGGCATCTGCTATTTGGAGCAGGCTTTCTGCTTCATCCTGTGAACTTAAAGATTGTTCTGCAACAAGTAAACTCATGTAAACTTTTGAGTGAGCAACATGATGCGTGTTGCGGAAAAATATCACAACTTTTTCAGACACCACAGTTGCTTCTTCGCACAACGTCGAAGTGCAACAAAGTACCCCATCCAGGTTAGGGAAGCAGTGTTTCGTCCAGCACTCAGGAGCTTTTAGGTGTAGTAAGAAGTTCAAATTCTCCCGTACCTCATCTCAGCTGGCTGTTCCTTGAGTTCTTTGACTAGCACAAAATGTTTCTGTGTCCTTAGGTCGTGACTGGCCGTTTGGTTCATTTTCGGCGGACGGCGCATCTGCCGCGGTTCAATTTTTTTTTTGCTGCTAGTCGTTTGGTCTTCCTGTTTTACCTTTCTTTTGTTCTTGGGTTTGGGAGTCCTTTTGTTTAGGTACGCGGGGAGGTTCGGAAGGTTCGTGGGAACAGCGATTCCGGCAACGTCGGTCTCCCACGAGGAATACGTACTTCTTTGCCGTCAGTGGATGGATATATCCTCTGATGACGAAATGCGGCTTAAAATGCAAATCGCACACTGCGCACTTGTCGCCAAGCTTCTTATCGTCGCGGTGCAGGTTTTTCTCCCACTGTTTTTTCTTGCTTCGTCTTGAGGGACGTTGAAAAGGGACGCCTTTGGCACGCCTTTCACGCGGCTGTAACCGGTCCGGCACCCCGGCGCGAAGCAGTGATTGTGCCGCACAGTAGGCATATTTGCTTAGTGTACCTTTAGCACAGGACAGCGGCCCAAAACGAATACTGCGGTGGTTGTTGATGCAATTCACGACACATTTCGATAACACAACACGAAGAACCAGTCGACTTGAAGTCACGATGAGCACGTGTGGAGCAAGACAGCGGCAGAAGGATCGGAGCGCACACACGAGACTGACGACCATGCACGCACGAGACTGGCGACGCTTCAAGAGGAAACTGCAGCAGCGCCCCTAGCGGCTCCTTTTCCCGGCAACATATCCGGCTTCAGAGTGCCACCTGCACAGCACAGGCAGAGAGCACACTACCCAGTTCTAGCACACTCTAGTTTCTACGTATGACTGAAACGACGTACGAAAGCATTTGGCCTTGCTCGGCTGCTAATGCATTGTAGTAAGATCAGCGAGTGCAACTTTCCAGAGTGCTGTTTGTTGTAGTCGAACCCTCTATTCACTAGAATAATATCAGAGTGGGAGCCGGTTTCTGTGTCAAGCACATCGCGAAATGCTCTTGACATCCTTCTAAACGTGAGGGCTATTAAATGATATGTGAATGCAGCGTTTTATAGCGACTCGGTTGTTACAAATAAAACCACGTTCTAAGGTCATGCGCACTGTTGGTAGGTGTACAACTACGGCACTGTAGTTTATCGTTCATGCGAGGAGCTTTAGTTGTGTTTATCTGGCCATGGTACCACTGCATAAAAATGTTACTGTCACATAAACTGTGACACTTTGGTACTTACACTGTACTTAAAACACTGTTGCCGTGCGCAACCGTGTGCTTAGATTTAAGAACGCTTTAAAGAGCCCAGACGTTGAAAATTAGTTAAGATGACATGGCTTATATATGATGTTGTATAATTTTACTGAAAATTTCATCTTTTTACATTGGTTTCAGCGTTTGTGGGGCATTGTTATTGACCAATGGAGCGCAGTGGTAATTTCTTGTCTGAAAAATAAAAACATTCGTGTCCCATTGACCAGGCCTTTGTTGTAGCACCATCATGCACGTAATTCATTGATGAAAACTTTCTGCTGAACTGTTTTAAGATTTTTACTGGTGCAAGAACATGTGCGTACACGTGGTAAACGGAGTGTAGCGCAAGGCGCCGTCAGCCACAAAGTTTTCCTGACTAGACTTATTGACTGTCCCATAATTTATGGTGAACAGAGTGACAGAAAAAAATCATATGCGTACAAGGTGCGAACGGTGGTATTGAACGAATCACGCAGATATGCGGGCTTTCAATAATTTTTGTTCCCCTCTTTTTGTAGTATGCAGATGACAAACATGTAAATTAGTAGTTAAGTCACGCTACAGCAGTGCGTAGCAGGCGTAACACAAGCTAACCACGTACAAACAACACAACAAAGGCGTGATTTAGTGCGAAAGTGTGAAGAAAGTCACCCAGGGCGAGCATCCCTATGAAAGGCAGAATGCGCTTTACTCGCCGGTAATGTTAGCGTTGCATAGGCGTCGTGCACCGATTCAGTTCAGAAGAGCGTAGATATTAACAGTAAACTGTAATCGACACATTTTATCCGCCGACAATCGGTTCAGACCATACGCAACGAAGCGTCGCTGCGTGTATTTGCATACGCGCCGCTGACCACCTACCCACACTTGCGCGGGACGTTGCAGGTGCTCCGAGATTTCCCTGAACTATTAAACAGCCTGTACGTACGTAAGCAGTAGACCAAAGGAAAAGGAGGGGGCGGATAAGGGGGCAAGAAAACATTTTATTGGGCTATTGTGTGTCCCCTATTTTCCGAAGGCGTTTAACACTCCCCTTGTATTTGCGGTGAAGTACAATCACGTCCATACTTCTTAATTTGCAAGCCTTACTTTAGAATATATTTGATGCGCAAAACGAATAGATAAAATGCTCTTAGAATCGAAGACTATAGACTGTCGCGATCGTCTCTTGCCTTGAAAGTGGCATCAAGTGGCCCTCGTGATGTGCTTAGGCGCTTTCAACAAGAGAACTGAAATTTTGGCCAGCAGGGCAGGGCCACTGAACAGAGAACACGCTGACACAAACACTGCATTGCGGTGCAGAAACGGTATCTGAAAACCAAGTGCCGCAAGTGATCAAAATGGGCCGGTAAGTCAAAAGAAGTCAAAAGAGTGCCACGGTCGGGAACAGTTATAAAAAAGAGATAAACAAACGATGCCCAACACGAACGCAGGTTGTGATGAGGGCATGCTGCGAGCGCTAACTCCATTCGCTTTCACGCGACATGATGTTCGAACACTTCTTTCATCCTGTTATACAAACCTACACACTTACACTATTCAATAGCTACGCAGCAGATAGGCCAACAGTGACATAGTTATAGTGCTCAGCGCAGCAGCAGCTTGCAGCGGAATGCAACTTGCCGATGTCACCCAATAAGATGCCACTCAGAGATCTCGCGGTCAATAGTCGTCTCCTTGTTGTTTTCTCCTCGTCAAACACACGCTCGAGTTACAAACACGATTCCTCTTTTTTATACAAACCTACTAGTTGATTTGGCAACGCTTCGCCCAAAGCCAAAAGATGAGGAAAGATTAGCTACTCGTAAAATGCTTCGAATTGCATCGGGTAACTGGGCGTTGAATATACATTTTTATTTATATTTTTAGCGTGCTTTACTACTATTTTAAAGAACTTTTGCGTTGTCGGCTTTTCCCGAGAGCTCAAAGAGTTCGGCATTCTTTGCACAAAATGACGACAATAATATATATACATTGTAGCTGCCCTCAAGACTTCATTTTCGTGTTGTTTACCTTTATAGGGATCTGGGAAAACTTAATGTGGTACCTCTACGCTGTTTATGCAGACATAACAGCTCTCTTCATGGCAGCAAGATCTAGGGATGTCAGTGTGTCAAGGAGCCATTCCCGGAAACCACCTTGTCACGCTCCTCTAACCCTTATTTATGCACTGCAGGTCGCTTTTGGTCTCCCATGGATTCAACTTTCGGAAGTGCGAGGGCTTTCTTGGTAGATCCACTGTTAGCCTAACTTGTAGGGGCGTGTATCGTCCACATTTTATTTATACCAGTGTTCGCGGTGTCACGCTGCTCTTCGCCGTGCGTCGAGAATGTATGCGGAGCTGATGGGTTGTTCTGGCGACGATCTCGGAGGGTACACGGAAGTCCAATGTCATTTTCAACCTCTTCCTCGCAGTACGGCTATAAGATCCTGTATTTCGATTTCTTGCTTTCTTGGTAGATAAAGCGCATGCGAATCACAGTGCGATCGTCTCCATGCCAAGCAGAAGGGTCTCTCAGCAAGAAAACATTTTGTCTCCTACTTTTCTGTGGAAATATTTGTCCCAATAAACAACATAACAAAGCCAAATTAGGGTAAATGAAGACGGACACACAAAAACGGAGCAGACAAGGACAAATGCCTGTGCAGTCATCTGCCACGTATCAGTTTTCATCTGTGTTACTTCGACTTTTTTATTATAGAAAACGAATCAGCCCAACACTCTGTCCTAGTATGCACGATATAAAAAATTCAGCCCTCGTTTACAACGCACCCACTTCTATACATTACAGCGATTTGAAAGGAGGCTTAGAGGTTGTGTTTATCTCACAGGCACGCGCAATTAACCTTTTCAAATCAAAGCAAGGCGAGTGGACCGAATTTTATGAATTATTGCCTCATGAGTGGTAAGAAGAGATCCGCAATCGTATTTGCCGTAAAAGAATTTTTAAAGCACAGTAAAGCAATATTAAGAAGAGGTGGAGTGCCACGCTTAGCAGCTCTGCTGTTTTTTCTGACTTTGGTAATGAATTTCACAAAAGATATGAAAGCTACGTACGTTAAGCTTGTTCAGCTAAATATATGCATGTTTTCGCTTGCGTTCAGTAATTTTTCGCTTCTCTAGGTGGTGTACATATTTTCATGTAAATCTCAAAATTGACGCACGATTTTGTCGTTAATTGAACACAACCCTAATTATGTGTCTCGTACCAGTGCGCTTTCCATTATTGTTGTGTTGCTTCAGCTTACTAGCACAGTTATATAGATAACTAAGGTGCCGATGATGCTTTTAACAAGTCACACGCTTTGCAATAAACTTTCTTGTTATCATACGTAAACACAGATGAGTTCATTGCTCTTGCTTTCGGCACTGAATATGTAACCTAAGAGAATATTTTCTTCCGTTTGGCATGCTCGCTACTGTCTCAGCATGACAGTTACCTATCATTGGAGAGTCCGGCGCAGTGGTGAGATATTTCATTGATACTGAAGCGTCTGACACTTGCGGTGATAGAAACACATCCACACATTGATAGTATGTGGCCTGCGAATCAGTGTTGCGGAGCTGCCACTCTGGAATCGGAATGAATCCGGAATAGTTCCACATTTTCGAGCCCCCGGAATGAAATGGGAATGGAATGGCGACAAAGCCTGGAGGAATGGAATGGGAATAGAATTGCATCTTTTTTCGAAAATAGAGAACATTTTCGTCAATGTTCTATTTCGCAAACTTCAAACATTAGTGAGACCCTCATATGTAACAATAAAGCAGTAATTTTAAAAGGCTTGGCTGATTACACGCATGATATATTTATCAGCAATGCACCTACTACAATTCCGTCCTTATGTAGACTGTGTTGCTCCAAAGTTTTTCTCTATTGTTCGCGTTACCGCGGCTCTATACCATAGTATCCGTCTTGCGGAACTATATGGTGACGGCATACCCACCTTACCCCTTGTGATTTCCCCCCCTCGATGGCGTCTCAGCTGCCTGTTGTCTCCCCATTCTTCACTTTGTTTTTGGTTCTGCCGCTGTCAGCGACTAGGACGCATATTCGAAAAAGTGTTTCCTAAGTTCCGATGCGTACTGACGCTGGTGCGATGCTTGTGTTTACAGCAAGCTTTCGTATACCAGCTTGCGCTCAGTCTCGCCACACATTACACTCCCCCTTATTTTGCAATACTGCCCCCCCCTCACTACACACAAGGGTGCCTTTGGCTTCAACTGTATCGCAATGGCCTGTAGGTCAGCACAGCACACATTCGTACACGATGAACTGTGTGCTGTGTGAACTGCGTGTGTGATGAATTGTTGTAGAAGATTCACCAAACAGAGAAAGGTAGAATAGACGTTTGAAAGCATTGGTTCGGTTATAGCCAGCCAAAGTAGGAGACCCCACGTAATCCGGCGGCGCCTCCCAGAATCCCTACGCGACGACTCGCTAAGTCGTTATTTTAGCATTAACACATTTAAGCTTAAACAACAGTAAAACATCATACGTTTAAACACGTACTCTTAGAAAAAAAGACCTGCTTTTTCACTAACTACTAACCGATTACTTGTCACATAAAGCACTAACCTCATAGTAAATAAACTTAGTATAATGATGATCAGTGAAGCTTGCTAGTTTGAAAAGTAGTTCGTGAACAGTGCGGACTCGAATAATTGATAAATTACTGAATGTTTAGTTAACGGGTGTTTATATGTGCATGTACATTGCCATATTGTCACGGGGTCGTGACGTGGCCGAAGACAGGAGACTTCGTGTTGGGATTTAACTGTTTATTTGGGCGAACCTGTGCCCGGTAAACGGAAAGTCCAATTTACAACAGTAGTCTTGCACAGATAGCAGTCTCGGACTGATAGCGGCGAACGGAGCGTCGGCCTTCGATCAACAACTGACAAGCGGCGAAGCGCGTCGGCATTTATACTCTTGCTGTCGAATGTTCTAGCGTTATCGCTGGCGGTGGCATAGGTTCCAGAACAATCTGTGCCGTTCGCACAGTGGGCGTGATCTTATCGAAATGATCTACTACAGTCCGGAACCTTCTCGAAAACTGCAGGCGCGGTTCGCGCTGAGAATCGTGTGGTGTTTTGGGACGATAACAAAAACTTGGGAAATGGAACGTGGCTTTGCCCCCCTCTGAAAAAAGGCATCGTCCCGATGCTTTAACTAAAGATGAAGGTACAATTATAATGCAAGAAAGTACAATGAATAAATTACGATACAACTATAATACAAAAAAACACTGTTTCAGTTTGTTAACGCGCATGACACGGCTTGAGGCGCGCGACATGTACGACTTCAGGTCGCGATTGGCGTCATTGAGAGTTCGTGATGCCGTCGGGGACAACCTCGTAATCAAGTGGGCCGAGACGTCGAACCACCCTGTACGGTCCGAAGTACCGTCGAAGAAGCTTTTCACTTAGTCCACGTCGGCGTATCGGCGTCCACACCCAAACACGTTCACCGGGCTGGTATTTCACGAAGCGTCGTCGAAGGTTGTAACGGTGGCTGTCGGTCGTCTGTTGATTCTTGATACGGAGACGCGCAAGTTGTCGGGCTTCTTCGGCGCGTTGAAGGTACTCGCTCACATCGAGGTTTTCTTCGTCGGTGACGTTGGGTAACATGGCATCGAGCGTCGTTGCCGGGCTCCTTTCGTAGACCCATTTGTATGGAGATATCTGCGTCGTCTCCTGCACCGCCGTGTTGTATGAGAACGTCACATGCGGAAGAATGGCGTCCCACGTCTTGTGTTCGACATCGACGTACATTGACAGCATGTCGGCGATCGTCTTGTTAAGCCGCTCGGTGAGGCCGTTGGTCTGTGGGTGGTACGCTGTCGTCCGGCGGTGGTTTGTTTGGCTGTATGCCAAGATCGCTGGAGTTAAGTCCGCAGTAAATGCCGTTCCTTTGTCGGTGATAAGGACCTCCGGGGCGCCGTGACGTAGGACGATATTTTCGACGAAGGACTTAGCTACCTCGGATGCACTGCCTTTTGGCAGGGCTTTTGTCTCGGCATAGCGGGTGAGGTAGTCGGTAGCTACCACGATCCACTTGTTTCCGAAAGCCGACGTCGAGAACGGCCCCAGTAGGTACATACCAATCTGCTGGAAAGGTCGGCAAGGTGAATCAATTGGCTGCAGAAGTCCCGCTGGCCTTGTCGGCGGTGTCTTGCGTCGCTGACAGTCCCGGCATGTCCTCACATAACGAGTGACGTCGGTGGTAAGACGTGGCCAGTAGTACCTATCTTGTATCCTCGCGAGCGTGCGAGAAACACCGAGGTGCCCTGCCGTCAGATCGTCGTGCAGGGCCTGCAGGAGTTCTGGTCGCAGACCTGAAGGCACTTCAAGGAGGTACTTAGCTCGAAGCGGTGAAAAGTCTTTCTTTTGTAGAAGACCGTTTCGTAGAAAGAACGACGCAAGTGCGCGTTTGAATACCTTCGGGATTGCGGCGGTCCTGCCTTCGAGGTATCCTGTTAGGACCTTAAGTTCCGGGTCGGCCCGCTGTCGTTCAGTGAAGTCGTCGGTAGTTATCGTTCCCAAGAAGTACTCGTCATCCGGGTCGTCGGGTAGCGGTTGGTCGACAGGCACACGAGAGAGACAGTCGGCGTCGGAGTGTTTTTTTGCCGGACTTGTAAATGACAGTAATGTCATACTCTTGAAGTCTCAGGCTCCATCGTGCGAGGCGACCTGAAGGGTCCTTCAAGGTGGCTAGCCAACACAAGGCGTGGTGGTCGCTCACAACTTTGAAGGGCCTCCCGTAGAGGTAGGAGCGAAATTTCGACGTAGCCCAGATGATGGCGAGGCACTCCTTCACTGTTGTGCAATAATTTGCTTCTGCTTTGAATAGTGATCGGCTGGCGTAACTAATAACCCTTTCAAGTCCGTCAGCCCTCTGCACAAGAACGACGCCAAGACCTACGCTGCTTGCGACAGTATGTATTTCTGTCTCGGCGAAGTCGTCGAAATGGGCAAGTAACGGAGGCGTCTGGAGGCGATGTTTAAGCTCCTGGAAAGCTTGTTCCTGTGGCGTTTCCCACTTGAACTCCACGTCGGCCTTGGTAACGTTAGTGAGAGGATCGGCGATGTGGGCGAAGTTTTTCACGAACCGTCTATAATAGGCGCACAGGCCCAGAAATCGGGGCACAGCCTTCTTGTCAGTGGGCGGCGGGAAGTCGGCGATGGCGGCTGTTTTCCGTGGATCGGGACGAACTCCAGACTTGCTGATAACGTGTCCCAGAAACGAGAGCTCCTCATACGCAAATCTGCACTTTTCTGGCTTCAGTGTGAGTCCGGACGTCTTGATGGCTTGAAGTACAGCTTCAAGGCGCCGAAGATGCTCGTCGAAACTCGAGGAAAACACGACGACGTCGTCCAAGTACACAAGGTAAGTCTGCCACTTCAATCCTGCCAGTACTGTATCCATAGCGCGTTGAAAAGTTGCAGGCGCTGAGCAAAGGCCGAAGGGCATCACCTTAAACTCGAAGAGGCCGTCCGGTGTTATAAACGCCGTCTTTTCTCGGTCTCTTTCGTCTACTTCGATTTGCCAATAGCCAGTCTTGAGGTCCATTGACGAAAAGTACTTGGCGTTATGGAGCCGATCAAGTGCGTCGTCTATTCGTGGGAGAGGATACACGTCCTTTTTTGTGATTTCGTTCAGGCGGCGATAATCGACGCAGAAACATAGGGTCCCATCCTTTTTCTTCACTAACACCACGGGGGATGCCCATGGACTCTTGGACGGCTGGATAATGTCATCCCGCAGCATTTCATCAACTTGTCTCTTCATGGCCTCACGTTCTCGCGTCGAAACCCTGTACGGACTCTGATGGAGTGGTTTGGCATTTTCTTCGGTTATGATGCGATGTTTCGTGATTGGGGTCTGCCGAATTTTCGATGACGACGAAAAGCAATCTTCGTATTGCAGGAGCAGGGCCTTGAGCTGTTCTTGTTTATCGTTCGGAAGTCTGGGATTGACGTCGAAAGCTATGGGAGGGGCTTGGTTCCTCTGAGCAGGTTCCGCAGAATCGGCGAGGGCGAAAGCACTGGTGGCTTCGACAATTTCTTCGATGTATGCGACCATTGTTCCTTTGTTCACATGTTTGTACTCATTGCTGAAATTCGTGAGCATAACAGTTGCTTTGCCTCCCCGCAGCTCTGCAACTCCTCTTGCGACGCAAATATTTCGGGTGACCAACAGATGCTGACTGCCTTCAACGACGCCTTCCAAGTCAGGTGATTTAGGAGCGCCGACTGAAATAATGACGCTTGAGCGAGGTGGAATGGTGACTTGTTCTTCCAGCACATTCAAGGCATGGTGTCCTGGCGTGCGCGGTGGTAGTGCTTCTTCTGTGGATAACGTTATCGACTTTGTTTTTAGGTTGATGACAGCACCATGGAGGCATAAGAAGTCCATGCCAAGGATGACATCTCTCGAGCAACGCTGTAGGACTACGAAGTCTGTAGGATAAATACGGCCGTTAATGGTGACTCTCGCTGTGCAGATTCCTGCAGGCGTTACGAGATGACCTCCGGCTGTGCGGATTTCAGGGCCTTTCCAAGCTGTCCTAACTTTCTTTAACTTCGCGGCGAACGACCCACTGATGACAGAATAGTCGGCTCCAGTATCGACGAGAGCGGTCACACTGTGGCCGTCGATAAGAACGATTGATTGATTGATATGTGGGGTTTAACGTCCCAAAACCACTATATGATTATGAGAGACACCGTAGTGGAGGGCTCCGGAAATTTAGACCACCTGGGGTTCTTTAACGTGCACCCAAATCTGAGCACACGGGCCTACAACATTTCCGCCTCCATCGGAAATGCAGCCGCCGCAGCCGGGATTCGAACCCGCGCCCTGCGGGTCAGCAGCCGAGTACCTTAGCCACTAGACTACCACGGCGGGGCGTCGGTAAGAACGTCGATGTCGCTAGTTCGCCGTCTCGCATTACAGTTAGGGCGTGGCGTCGGGTCACGGCTGCGTCGGCTTGATCCGCTGCTTCCGTGTTGCGTCGTCAGGCCACCTCCGGTAAGTGAGCTTTCGCCGTCAGGGCTTTGCCTGGTTGGCATTGTGTTCGGAAAGCTCCGTCGCGGCGGCGTCGTCGTCGGAGGATCTTCGGTTGTTCGTCGCACAGCAACCGCACCTCCACCGGTTGCTGCCCTTAGTTTCCCGGATACGGGCTAGGAGAACGGCCCCGTGTTGGGCCGGAGTACTGCCGGGGGTGCGGTGACATGTGGCGGCTGGGCGACGGCGAACAAGAAGGACTTCGGGGTGTCCATTGAGTTCCTGTCAGGTAGTCGGCGATGTCACGTGGCCGTTCCCACGGCCGCGGACTTGGTGCATCGACGGCGAAGCCACGCAGTCCCATCTGTAGGTACTGGCAACGGCGGTAAGTGTGCCCGGCCTCGCCGCAGTGGTAGCACAGTGGGCGGTGGTCAGGGGTGCGCCAAACGTCGGTTTTCCTCGGCGCACTGCGCTGGCCTGCTGGTGAATGGTAGGTCGTCGGTGGGGTGGTGGCGGCGGTGGTGTCTGGCGACGGAAGTGCGACGGGGTGGCGTTTTGGCGTAAACGGGGAGGAGCGTTGTGGCGCACTGCAGCGGCGTGGCTCATAGTTTCTGGCTTGGGCAGCGGTGTTTGGGGAATTTGAAGTGATTGCCGAACTTCTTCTCGCACATTGTCGGCAATCAAATCCACTTGAGGGTGCGCCGAAGGCAATAGTTTGCGCAGCTCTTCCCGCACAATCGCTCGGATCGTTTCACGCAGGTTTTCGGAGTGACTGGTTTGAGCAGCAGCGCATTCTAGAGTCAGGCGACGATTATACTGTCTGGTGCGCATGTCAAGGGTTTTTTTCGATGGTGGTCGCCTCGGATACAAATTCTTGGACGGTGTTCGGTGGATTCCTCATTAGTCCCGCGAAGAGCTCCTGTTTGACCCCTCGCATGAGGAAACGAACTTTCTTCTCCTCAGGCATGTCTGGGTCAGCGTGACGAAATAGGCGGGTCATTTCCTCTGTGAAAATTCCAACCTTCTCATTTGGTAGCTGAACCCGGGTCTCTAGTAGAGCAGCGGCCCTCTCTTTGCGAACGACGCTCGTGAACGTTTGCAGAAATGCGCCGCGGAAAACATCCCACGTTCGGAGCGTGGACTCTCGATTCTCTAGCCAGGTCCTTGCGGTGTCTTCCAGGTAGAAGTACACACGACGGAGCTTTTCTTCGTTGTCCTAGTGGTTGAGGGCGGCCACACGGTCGTATGTTTCTAGCCAGGTTTCCGGGTCTTCAAACGATGACCCATGAAACGTTGGTGGTTCCCTGGGTTGATTAATGACGATCGCGGGCTGGGACGCTCCGGTTGTCATTGTCGCTGCAGTAGAGGTCATGGCCTTGGCCTTCCGCGCCTTGTCTTGTAGAAGCCCGTACTCCGGTGGGAGACTTTGCTGTCGGCGTCTTGTTCGCTGCTCTTGGTTGGCGTCGGTGTCTTCTCCGCTACGTGGGCTGGGTTAACGGCTTGACGGGGGCGTCTGGTACATGAACGAAGCAGCACCTCCACCAGATGTCACGGGGTCGTGACGTGGCCGAAGACAGGAGACTTCGTGTTGGGATTTAACTGTTTATTTGGGCGAACCTGTGCCCGGTAAACGGAAAGTCCAATTTACAACAGTAGTCTTGCACAGATAGCAGTCTCGGACTGATAGCGGCGAACGGAGCGTCGGCCTTCGATCAACAACTGACAAGCGGCGAAGCGCGTCAGCATTTATACTCTTGCTGTCGAATGTTCTAGCGTTATCGCTGGCGGTGGCGTAGGTTCCAGAACAATCTGTACCGTTCGCACAGTGGGCGTGATCTTATCGGAATGATCTACTACAGTCCGGAACCTTCTCGAAAACTGCAGGCGTGGTTCGCGCTGAGAATCGTGTGGTGTTTTGAGATGATAATAAAAACTTGGGAAATGGAACGTGGCAATATAAAGGTAAACCAATTACATAATTGATTGATTGATTGATATGTGGGGTTTAACGTCTCAAAACCACCATATGATTATGAGAGACGCCGTAGAGGAGGGCTCCGGAAATTTCGACCACCTGGGGTTCTTTAACGTGCACCCAAATCTGAGTACACGGGCCTACAACATTTCTGCCTCCATCGGAAATGCAGCCGCCACAGCCGGAATTCGAACCCGCGACCTGCGGGTCAGCAGCCGAGTACCTTAGCCACTAGACCACCGCGGCGGGGCCAATTACATAATTATATACATGGGATAATAATCGAAGTGCAATCATGTACATAAACTAATCAGAGGCCAATAATTACTTTGTGTAATTACCATGGCAAGCACACATCACAGCAAAAGACACAGAGGCTTGAACGAAACACAGACGAGGTCATACACGCCAACGCCCACAAAGAATATCAAGACGTAGCCGGCATCGTATACTGCAGCAGCAGCCGTTTGAAGCCTATTTATGCTACTACTATGGAATAGCACACTGTGTTCTGGTTACCAACCATAGAATTTAAAATAATAATGGACGTTTTGTACACGTCATCATCCTCTCTTATTTATATACGTGTGTAATCACTTAGCACGAAATTTTTATTCGAAAGTAATCGACAAAATTAAGATTGGTCTAAATTTTTCTTAAGAGTGTCATGAATAATGTAAGATATACGGCGGTGTTTAAGAGACATCTGGCAACGTAGGTGGCTTAGTAGTTAACTAGTTAAAAAGACCAAGAAAGCATTTCTGTTTAGTAGCGGCAAACGTTTCAAGCTTTACTAGCTGCCGGATATAATGAAGAGATGCCACGAAAGTAGCGAAATACGCTTGAAGCAAGTAAAAGCATGCGTTGCCAACTGTTCAACTTTTTATGAGATTGTGCTCACCAGGAAAATACCATAGGTAGTGGGAGAACTCCGTTTACAAACAAGTAGTTCGGTTGTAATGCACGAGATAAGTCACTAAGCTACTATCCCTCAAACGTGGTAGCGTGTTTAGCGTAGTTTTGCACTTGTTATGCATCAAATGACATCAGCTTTATGTTGTTACTGTTATTCTTGGCTTGATAACGCTATCAAGATATGCTTTTCCTACGTTGAGGAATCGCAGAAGTAGGATTGACCTGCCTGGCCAGTCCCGGAGTGCGAATGGACTAAGTTTTTTTTTCATTCCGAGAAATTGAAAAGAATGAAATCACGGCAAGCTGGAATTCCCCGGAACGGTATTTCAATGTAATGGAAGTGCCTATTCAGCAACACTGCTGCGAATCAAAGTCTAAGCATAACTGTGTTTTTCCTATTGAAGGTCTCTTCCCGT
Organism: Rhipicephalus annulatus; assembly: GCA_013436015.1. Taxonomy (NCBI): domain Eukaryota; kingdom Metazoa; phylum Arthropoda; class Arachnida; order Ixodida; family Ixodidae; genus Rhipicephalus; species Rhipicephalus annulatus. The sequence continues at coordinate 748,238 of WOVY01010937.1, read as the reverse complement.
GAGTAGTGTACGAGCAGGAACCTTGATTGCAGGCATTTGATCATATTATTATTTCATAATAGCAGAAATATATATTGTGTATGAAAATTTTCTCTCTTTTGTAACGATGTCTTCAGATCAGAAGGTCAAGAAGCCAGAAAGTGAAAACGTATTTTGAATACGTTTGCTTAAATAAGGATCATTGACGTATGTACAACTCTGTTCATGACCTAAGACCAGCTGTAGTGAAAATAGCGCCGAGAAATAAAAAAGAGTCATACACATTTGCCTATAAAGTGTTCATGCGAGAAGTTTATTTGACGTCTCTACGACGCTGCTCTTGGCGTTTTTGCGCTTTTTGTTTTTTTACATTTCCTTCTTCAGTGTGGCGTTGACAATGGGTTCGTAAGACTGCATAACACTTGAACAATGCGACAAAAGTGTGTTGGGATAGTACCAGCCCAGTTACATTTGGTGTTGCAAAATCTTCCACACTTACAGAAATAAAGACGGACGTTATCAACATCTGTGATTGTATTCATTCAGTGAAGTTGCCCCATGCATGCTACATTACCAGCCAAGACCTACTCCCGACAGCGGCAACACGTCCGCAGTGATGTTTGCAGGTTATGAGAAAAAGTTCGTGGTATAAATAAAAAGTAATGTTTGTGAGGTGCACTGATGATCAGCAATTCTTCCTTCGGCTTTCTGACTGTGGTACATAATCTCTTCTGCTAAAGAATCTGCAATAAAGGTAAAAGGTTCATGTTAGAATATTTTGCCCTTTCATAACAGTCCTGGCCATGGAGATGAAAAAGCAAACACTGGGCGCTCGTTTTTAAAACTTCTAGATTGTCAACACGGTTCACATGCGTTTTAGTGGTCACCTACCAAGTGTGATAGCGATGGGAAGCCCTTGGTAACTACAGACAGTAGCTGAAAAAGTAAAGTGATGTGCATATACGGCACCTGTTCATGAAAATCGGCGAACCTTCAGCACCACTTTTCAGCTCAGACTTGGTAGACTGTTCGCCCGCACGAAGCCAAGTGTTCGTTCACCTTTGCTGCCCTCTGTGCACTCTGCAAAGTTTATTTAAAACAATTCAAGTGGCATACACTTTTTCCAGTTTGTCTGTATAATTTGTTTTAAATCATTGAGCATGAATTGAGAAATAAACACATACCCTGAACTTCTGCACCAGGAAGGCAGCCTATAAAAAATACAGAGAAAACGTTAACCGAATACTGTTTTAAAACGAGTGCCTGGGCCCTTTGTGCATCAGCGTGACACAGGCATGCCACTTTACTTCTGCAGCGAAAAAATTGTTCCGCATGACCGGTCGCAATTAATGCGACGCTAAGTTGCTGCTATGTTTCGCAAGTCTTTGTAAACATTCGAAAAAGTTTTGCTGCATTTTCAAAAGGTAGTGATAGTGCCACAATGTCGCTGAAATTTGCTCCACTTTGAGGAAAGTTTTGGGTTATCCTCCATTCAAATAATAACAAAAACTGCCGTTTAGGATTCCATGTGATTTTCTCTTTTCCTGGTTTTTGAGAGAGGTAATTTCAGCTCCCATTCATTATTGTTTTTCTCAATTTGTCCACTACCTCGGAGGATTAATACACCGAAATACACACATACAAGAAACTTCAACGTTCATTGGTAAGCTTAATTGGGATAAATGACGTGTGCAAATGTTTTTTCTAATATCGTATAACTATGAAAAAGTGGACAGATTTTCAGAGACAACGGCGCCACTCGACCATTTCGGCAACTAAAGAAAGGACACGAAACCGGACAAAAAGTCGTTTTTTATGCGGTGAAGGGAGCTTTACAGGAACATATCACCATCCCATGAAAGCTCGTAAGAGGCACAGATGGAGATGGCGTTCTACTACTGGAAATAGGGTGTGCTACGTTTCTCTAAAAAGTTTGAGAAGTGCTCTTTTGCGGTCCATGTACATTGTGTACAAAATATGGTGACACCACTTTTCATACAGTATCTCGCAAAGTCCCTCAGAATGGTGTATAAAGCGCGACTTTATTTAATACTCTGTTTATCGGTCAGAAAAAGCGTGTCCCTGCCTCAGTCGAGACATCCTTATATGAAGACGGAATATGCATATTGTCACAACGTCAAAACAGAGGTCTTGCCGCAGAGATTGAGATACTACAAGCAGGTCGGTCTCTTATTTATTAGAACGCGCAAGCGAGTTCTTCGTCCTTTCTGTAGTCGTTCATAGCCAATGCATAAGTATCATCGTCTTTCTTGCCGCAAGCACGTGACAATGTGGTTCAGTGGTCGCAGCTATCATGTACTACGTGCAAGACTGCAGGTTAATTATTTCTATTGAGACTTTTTTACTGATGTGTGGACAATAGAATCCCAAGGCAAGTCTCCCGCCATTGCTTTAGCAAACGGAATATGTCGCACTGCAAGTTAAAGGCTGCGGGCTCTCACATCCGATGAGTGTTCCGTCAAAAATTCTTGGAAGTGACATTTCGCAGATCAATGACGTGGCCACCTCACATTCTATCGCTCAAGGGAAAAACTCGCATCATATGCGAACATCTTCCGCATGATGTCTAGTAGAGCTGAAGGCTGCTCCATCAATGCACTATGTGTATATGTACACAGCTTTGTTTGAAGGTCTTCTGTGGTACTGCCTTCTTGCACTACAAGGTGCTGCAAAATAAAATAATCAGGTACTCGTGAGGGGGAAGATCAACGCGTAGATGGCTTGCCTAGGTTTACCAAAAACACATCGACAGTAGGGATCTGGACGGAAAGCAAACTTCTTCCAGCTGCCCTGCTAAATTAAGAGTTCTTATCAGTTTTTCTGAGTATTTTTGCGTTTTGCGTCCAGGGCACATCATCTGCACACTTCAGCCAGCACTTCTGAAGTGTGTTACAGCCTCTGACGTATGAAAATTCATCGATAGTCCCGGGATCTTCATGACAGCTTCCGTCCTGGACGATAGTCACGACAGTACCATGGTTGAAAAGTAAGAGAAGCACACCTGGGTTAGCGTTGACATGCTTTGCTCTAGAACACACAAACGCCATCTAAAAAACCCGTCGTCGCGTTTATACAGATGAGTCGGTCACTATTGGATCATCTGCAAGCATGTGTATATATCGTCAGTGAACGTTACTCATAACTTCCCCTCTCAGTTACCGTAAACTTCCGCCGCTGCCACTGAGCGTGCTGCACCGTGCAGATCACTTGTATATATAAAGGACGGAAGACCTCATTCTTGGGTGATATTCTCTGACTCACGAGCCGCACCGCAGTCACTGAAATTACAGTGTGCTCAAGACCAGTAAGTCCTAGGCATCAGGCGTCTAGGCAATAATACTCATGACGTACACTATGATGTTGTACTGCAGAGGCTTCCAGCTCACTGCGGTATAAATGTGTGTAAAGAAGGGAAGGTTCATCGTACTCCGCTGCCAGAGTCGCACATGATGCGGTATCTGAGAAAACGGACATCCCTTGACCAACAAAAGACGCAGTGATCTGGGTATCTGCATTCGCATAGAATCTGCAGGAAGCAATGTGGTGCGATGCAAGTAACCAGTACGGATCACAGGCAGGCAAAATTCAGCCGATGTGTAGCTTTTATATGCCACCAAGACCACCCAGTCCATGCAAATAAAACGGGCAATCACTAGTTGAGACTCGTCGTTGCCTATACGAAATACTTCAATAGTGTCAACAACCACAAGATCCCGCAGTTGGACTCGCCGGCATTGACCGCATGTAAAACCCGAGAAGTATTGAAATACGTCCGGTGTGACTTTTCCCTTCATGACACATGCCGACGATTCTAAAGGCAGCGCTACATTCACATCGCGGCTGGAGCTTGATGTTGCGGCACCTTCTCGGCACGTGGCAAGACAGTGATTGCCGCAACACAACCATGCTGTTGGTGTAAGTAAGGACTTTTTGTGCATAAATGTGTGTTCATAACTTTTGTGTGTATACGTGGTCATTGTATATGCCACAATCTTCACCCGACATATGAAGTAGCATGCCAGGTGATAAACCACACTAAGACCTCCAGTGATTTCTTTAAATATCGTTATCTCTCTCTCTCTTCTGTACCACTCGCTTCGACCGTTTCATCTCAAATACCAGGCGATGTGACCGCAAGATCGTGCTCCATGACTCAGCGGTAGAATGTTTTACTGCTTTTGAGAATCCTTTCATGGGTCAGCAGGACATGTATGTTCCACTTTTCATTAGCAAAACACTGGCTGGATATTGAGAAAATTGATTTTATACTATTCTTTTGTGGCCTATTAAGTCTATACCACAGCGGGACTTCAGATCACCTTCTAAAAATTCTAAACAAACCAACAAAGGGATATGTTTGCTTGCTCTCTATATCGTAAAGCTGTGCATGTGTGTGTGTGGGAGAGACAGAGAGAGAAGTTAGATTGCGGAAGGAAGCCGTAGCCTTTGGGTCAGCAATAACAGGGTGTATCATATTTCTATGGCAATTTCGAAAAAAACATTTGCCTTTTAAACTGTACCAACAGTTTATATTCATCCACACTTTGTCAAAACAAGCATATGCGCATTTAAATGCTTGGTTTATACCTATGTTTGCATACTTTCATCTCTCTTCTTCGCGTTGGGCCGCGGGGAGCTGTCTTTTCATTCTACCACTGTTTCCCAAATCCGCGAGTACGTGTGTGGTGGTACTTGGGAGATAGTCCATTATCGAACCTCGAATATTCTATCTTTACTCTGTCTTTCGCTATCTTCGACAGCATATGTTGTCAATGTTCTCACGCCCGCAGCTACGGAGCTTCTTTTTTTCTAGCTCCATAGACACATGAACTATACAGAATTTTTCTAACGGCATTAAAGATTTTTTTTGTAAAGATCGTGTAACAGTTAAGCTTTTTTCGTTTTCACACAAGAGCTCCTCGTCGAAGCGGAAATACTTTGCTGCAGCTGAAACTACACTGTTGTGACTAATTACCAAAAACTTGTAAATTGACTTTCTAATTAATAACTTGGCCGCAGTTGTTTACATTAGAAAAAAATGTGCATGATAAATGATTGCATATTCCTTTTTGTATAAATCGCAGGTCTTGCACGTATTCGAGATATCAATCAACAAATTTTTAGGGCGAATCTTAAGTTCATAAATGAATCAACCAAATTTTGTCTGCAATGCTCTGATGAACGATAATGTTAAAGCATTTTACAGTGACAAAGCAATACACAAACCATTTGCTGACGTCGCCTTGCTGGCATTGATAGCTGGTCGCAAAGCCACTGATAATTGAGCTGCTTCTGGGATCTTCGGAAGAAAACGTTCTTGAGGTCAGTCATGACATTTTTCTCCTGCAAATTTTTAAAAATGCACATTACACGCATGGTATCTTGATTAACTTTATTTAATCGACTCAGTATGAGTGTGAATGAGTTTGTGCAGAGACACGCTCACTGCAACGATTCGCCGCGCAGACGAATGCCGCAAAAATACAAACTACCATTGACGTAGCGCATCCAAAACGGGACAGTGACGCAAAGACAACAAGCAGCAATAACTTCCGGCAAAACTCCATAAAATCTCGAATGAACTGACCAGAGTAATTTACGGAAGCGCAGTACATAGTTATATATTTAGGACGCGTTCATCGGGAACCCGTCCATGCCATTATTAGTGAAATAAAATTTTGCGAATGTTATAAATTTGCACCACTAGCTATCATATGGCCAGATTTTATGGTTTGCCCCACGTCGTGGTCTAGTGATCATGGCGTCGGACTGCTAACTTGAAGGTCGTGTAATCGAATCCTGGCGGCTGCTGCTGCATTTTCGATGGAGGTGGAAACGTTTAAGGCCCATGTACTTAGATTTAGGTACACGTTAAAAAATCCCAGTCCATCGAAATTTCCGGATTCCTCCACTACGGTGTCTCTCATAATCATATTGTGGGTTTGGGACGTTATGCCTTATCAATTATTAGATTTCATGTCTCATTATATCCATGCAGCACATGTCCAGGGACGCAACTGGTTTAGGTACACGCGCCGACGATCTTTTTCTCGCTCACTGAGTGTGTGTGTGTGTGTGTGTGTGTGTGTGTGTGTGTGTCTGTGCTTGCGTGTGTTTTGTAGGATGCGCTGCACTAATGGCAGTAGGCATGACACGATCAGGCTGAACGTGCACCCCTAGCGTTAGACTGACGGCATGAATTTTGATTATTGAATTTACACGGATACCCAGCACTGAAAGGGGAAAAAACAAGCTGCGGGAATAATGACTGCAGAATACCTTGTGTCTACTGAGGAATTAATAATGAGCGGTTGTCACTTGGATCTTGCACGGCAAGTACGTGCAATCCTCGGCATGTTTTCAGGGGAGGCTAGATTGACAGTTACTCGTTTACCACTGGCACACAAAACGGTACACATTATATTTGAGGACCCTTCAATGAAAAAAAAAGTATACTAGAGAAGCGAGCACAAAATATGAGCTCTGAGCGCCAGAAAAGTTGGTTTAATGTGCGCGCACAACAAATCAACTTCATTTGCACCCAGCGTATACTTATGTTTTTTTTTCTGTTTTCCATCGTCCTATTGCACTGCTTTTTTTTTGCCATCGGTGGATGCGTACCACTTAGCACACGCTTAGACAAGAGCTGAGAAATATGCGCAGATGACAGTATATTTGTTAAAAAATATGTGATGAGCCTTCAGAACAGTGTCCATTCATTGTACTGTCGTATTTGGTATTGATAGTTTTTATATTGAGTAGTATGCGCTGCAACTTCTTGTTAGTCGGTACGCGTGATGCCACAAAATAGCTTTGTTGTTTTTTTTAGTTAAGCGACGGAGGATTTATAGCACTGTCGACATTGAACACATACAATACGTATTTGTTTTCATCTGAGGAGCGTAACCTATGGATTACGCCGATTAGAAAAAAACGTCTTCAAATATGTGATGTGGCATGTGGGGTTCTAGCAGAGGTATTTCTGTATGAAAAAAAATTATCTGAAATGTATTTAAAGATTGAAGTTACGTAGAATCTTGAAACTTCGTTATAAAACACTAAATGTTTTACACTAAGTTTTATTCATAATTCAAAATTTAAACGTATAAATAGATGTGGTGGTAAAATGTGCGGTACTTTTATGAACCCTTTACTGTGAAAGCAGGTGCTGTTGTCTAATGTGGTGAAAGGGCAATAATGCCGAAGTAGTCGCTTAGTTTGGTAGCAGCGATGAATATAGCAGCGATAAGAATATTATCTTAAGTTTTACATTGTACAATGGCGATGTAATCTCGATAAAGGCTGAAGTCCGGGACTCGGAATTAGCTTTAATCAGCGGGAGTTTTATAACATACACGTAAAACTAACTACGGGGGTGTTTTTGCATTTAGCTCCCTTCCAGATGCGGCTGCTGCGATGAAAGACACGGCCTACAGCTCAGCAGCGCGACGCGTTACCTGTAGTGCAAAGCAACCATGCATGGTGGGTAAAACGACGTCCGTAAATGGTGATGATAATAGCAACACCAAACATTTGTTAAAAATACCTGGGGTTCTACTTCCCAACACTACGATATCATTATGAGACACGCCGTAGAGGAAGACTCTGGAAATTTAGCTCCTCTGAAAATTATTTTTTTCGTGCACTAGCTTTGTCAGAGTTGCGAGCTTCGCTTATAAATATGAATATTTGGGCTTACTTTTTCGTGGAATCGTTTGTGTACAGAATTTTCCAGTTTCTTGTCATGTTGTTAGGCCTATTTGAATGTTTTGTGTTAGAAAATATAGTTATTCTAGTGACCATCACGTTCAACAACGGCGCGTTTGACGATGGCTTTGTGTAGGTGAGTGAAGTGAAACATGCTCCCTGGGAATGAACATGTAACGTTCGCTGGCAAACGCGCATTCACCCGGATGGAGACCCTGGAGACAATGCTGAAAAGTGAGCAATTTTTTTTTTCGTTACTGCGCATGTTTTCGCTGTGCAAAATAATTGAAGTGATTTTTTCGGACACCCTGTCATATTTGAGTGACAGTTTTTTTTTCTAATGAAAAATATTTCCGACCATGAGATAATACATTAACTGTGCGTTTTTTTTTCAGAAGTCACGCCCATATTTAGGGGAGGGGGGTCTTCTTCCGTGACGATTATTTGCTTAAAATACTGCAGCGCTAAATTTTACGAGGACAAGACAGAGAATAACATTTCATGTCCTCGTCAAATGTAGCACAATATTTTAAGCAAGGTGGTTTCACTAACTTGCTCTACAACGTGTATTTTCATGTTAACTCGGTAACATTTGGTAGCTCTGACTGTCACAAGCCTCTAGCATTTCACCTTAATCGAAATGCAGGAGGCGTGGCCGGGATCGGACAAGGGACCTTCGGAGCATCAGTTCAGCGCCGCAGCCACTGTATGCCACCGTTGAAGATAAACCTTTTCCTTCTCTATACAGTGTGGCAGAAGTATAATGTCTGTAAGCATTCGCAGTAAAGCCCCGCCGCGATGGTCTAGTGGCTAAGGTACTCGGCTGCTGACCCGCACGTCGTGGGATTGAATCCCGGCTGCAGCGGCTGCATTTTGAATGGAGGCGGAAATGCTTCAGGCCCGTGTGCTCAGACTTGGGTGGACGTTAAAGAACACTAGGTGGTCAAAATTTCTGGAGCACTCCACTACGGCGCCTCATAATCATATGGTGGTTTCGGGACGTTAAACCCCACACATCAATAAATCATCATCAACATTCGCAGTAAAATAGAGAAAAATGTCGAAGGTGACACAACATAGCGTTGGAATGATCTGTACCTAAAACCTTATCTTGTCGTGCCATACCAAATGCGCTTAGGTTGGGCGTGCACATCCCGTTTATGATATGCCTTCTGTGCTTCCAATTTTATACCGCTTTCTTATTAGGAATACGTGAAAGCGCAAAATTATTTCCCCACCTTGAAATAAAAAAATAACTTTGCAGTCCCTTCTAGTTAAGTGATTGTTGAGTGCTGTGAACTGTGCCGGCATCAAGGCATTTTAGGGATAATACATAAAAAGGCAGCGGAAAAAAAGATGAAATTTTCGGTGGCGTTGTTTGCAAATATGGGCCAACATCATCTTACCGTTGCGGTTAGCTTCCTCGCAAAGCAAGACCAAAATGTTGCACGGTCTGGGTCTTCATCATCTCCTGTAAAATGCAGTTTTCCAATAAATCATCGACTTAGGAGCATATTCTTATACTGTGCAAACTAAAAAGCAAAATAAAAGCGCTAAACCAGTGCACATTTTTACCTTGACATTTTGAGATTCCAGAAACGTTATGTATTTTAGGATTCTCACCGTATCAAGAAGGCGAAGTTTCGTCTCACGCTAGTAAAGGGTCCGAATTTATTCAAACGACTGCATGTGTACAATTCACAAAAGAATACATCGCTGTTCCAAAGTTATTTCGGTCATGAGAATTAGCGAGATAGACATGTTTCCAAATCAAATTTTTATGCAAAATGACGTTGGCTTTTATAATCTTTATTCTTAAAAAAACAGGATAGTAGCTGACTCATCTTGTGGTCTGTAGCAGGGAAAAAATAAATGTAAAGCGCCAGAGCATACAAGTACAAGACAAGTGTGCTATTTCCTCGTGAGCACAACAGCTGACAGTACAATGAAGGGGGCGGGGGACAAGATTATTTTTAAAGGAACAAATGTTTGAACTGCACTTTAGTGCAGTTCTGCTAATGTTACCGTTATTCACCATTGACGCCGAGCATGCGATTCATTCTGAAAGGTCGGAGCTGAAGCACCGACCTGCAGTGTCTCAATACGCGAGCATCTTACGCTAACTAGCACGTATATCTAGAAAAACCGGACGAAAACGGCGCCGCGATTCGTCAAACAAGCGACAACACTAGACAACGGCGCAGTTTTAGTCAGCGGTAAGACAATTCGCTGGTATCAAGCGCAGCATGTCATACAATGTAACGTCGCGATTGGTCACTACCAATTGTCGAGAGAACAGGTTGGTCACGCATAGTCCGGCGTGACGTTCTCCCAGCTCGCGAATTTTTCCCGATGGTCGCACTCACCGCAGGGACCTGCGTGCGTCGCCGCGACGAGTACCAGGACCACGAGAAGTACGCCGCGCGGGGACATGCTGAAAGAGTGGCGCGGCGGAGGACGTTCGGGGCCTCTATATGGGAGGCCGCGAATGGGGTCACACCTCGGTTCGCTCCGTTGGCTGGGCGGCTGTCAAAACAAGGTGTCCGCCACTGCTCCCTCCTCGCAGCGTGTTGCTGAGCTGCAGCAAAGTGATATTCAGCAACTATAGATGTTTTGCAAGATGGTGCACGCTGCTAAAGCAGCATGCGCGGTCTCTTATGCACGACTCACGAGTGCTTCCCGAAGCAGGCACTGCAGTAATGAGAACAGAAGGTACAGTGCAACTTATCTAGAGACATACGTGAATGCGTCTGTTTTTCTTCGTTTTGTGTGCACACTTGGAGTGTTCAAATTTAGGTTCGCAATAAACATAGCAATTGCAACGCGCCATTATGCCTTCCATTCTCGTATTAGGGATTATTTCGCAAGAGACTTTCGATTTTTAGGAAATCAATGAATTCCGCAGTGATTGAGAATTTTCTCTTGTTACTGCTTTGGCTAATGTGTGCATGCAGACTAAAAAGATGATAGATATTATCGAAACAGTGTGAAGTAAAGCGAAACGGAGAGACGAGCTGGGTACTGATCCATAACACCGTAAATGTAGTGCGAAAAAACACGGACATGAAAGGGTACACTACAAGCGCTTACTCCAAACTGAAAGCTTTAATGCTTGAACCGAAAACATATTGTCGCAGTACAACGCGAACAAAGTACAAGTACGCCTTGAGGCAGCGAAAGCAGCGTGTTCTCAACAGCTGAGCCACAAGATCTTCTTTGTTGTTGAGTCAAGCCAGAGGCCCACTACTTGGTGTCTGCTAAATCCCCACATCATCGTTGTCGTTCACACGCAGACACGGGTCATTTGCCTCCCTCTCAAAGAGCATCGACCCGATGCGAAGTCAATAATGCAGTTTTTTTTAAAGAAAAGTCTCACGCAATCACTCGCTGACGTAAGGCTTCATGCGCACTACGTGAACGAGTTCTGGATGGTGCTGGCGACGATTGGTACTACACGAACTGTCGGGAACAACTTCGTAAGTAACCTCACTCAGTTGTCGCAGCACTCGGTAAGGCCCAAAGTATCTTCTTAAAAGCTTTTCGGAAAGTCCTCGTTTCCGTACGGGTGTCCAAACCCATACTTTGTCGCCAGTTTGGTAGACGACTGTTCTGCGGTGAGCATTGTAGCGGCCTGCATCGTACTCTTGTTGTTGGCGGATCCGTAAACGTGCAAGTTGCCTAGCTTCCTCCGCGCGTTCCGTAAACGTGTTGGCGTATGGGTCGATGCCGTCACCTTCGTGCGGTAGCATCGCATCTAACATAGTTCGTACTTCTCGTCCATGAACGAGGCTGAACGGGGTCAGGCGCGTCGTTTCTTGTTTTGCCGTATTGTACGCAAACGTTATGTAGGGCAAGATTTCATCCCAATTTTTGTGTTCAACGTCTACGTACATCGAAAGCATGTCTTCAATGGTTTTGTTTAGACGCTCTGCCAGCCCGTTCGTTTGTGGGTGGTAGGCGGTGGTCTTACGATGCGCTGTTCCACTCAGCATGAGGACGTGATCCAAAAGAGCTGCCATAAATGCGGCTCCTCTGTCTGTGATCACGACGGATGGTGCACCATGCCTCAGTACAATGTTCTCGATGAAAAATGTTGCCACCTCTGCTGCTGTACCTCTCTGGATAGGCTTTGTCTCGGCATAACGGGTCAGATAATCCGTCGCGACGATAACCCAGCGGTTCCCTGCTGTAGAAGTAGGCAGTGGGCCCAAAATGTCCATGCCGATCTGATAGAATGGAGCTGTTGGGACCTGTACGGGTTGCAGGAGGCCAGCTGGTTTAGTCGGTGGTGACTTGCGTCGCTGGCAGTCGAGACAGGCACGGACGTGGTGCTTCACGGCTGTGGTTAGTCTCGGCCAGTAATACTTTTGCTGTATTCTGGCCAACGTTCTCGTGTAACCCAAATGGCCAGAGCTCACCTCGTTGTGGCATGCTTGGAGTACTTCGGTACGAAGGGCTGCTGGGATGACGAGCAGATAGGCAGATCCCGTCGGCGAAAAGTTTCTTTTGTAGAGTACTCCGTCCCGTAAACAAAATGATGACAACACTCTTGTGAAAACTCTTGGCGCCTTCTGAGATCTGCCATCCAAGTAGTTAATTAGGCCAAGCAACTCAGCGTCGTCACGTTGTTGCTGCGCAATGGCGGTCGTGTCGAGGACACCGAGAAATGCCATTTCCTCCTCTTCAGGTAGGGTTGCCGACTCAATGGGTGAACGGGACAGACAGTCGGCGTCCATATGTCGCTTGCCTGACTTGTGTACGACTACAATATCGAATTCTTGCAGCCTGAGACTCCAACGGGCTAATCGCCCGGTAGGGTCTTTTAGACTTGTTAACCAGCACAATGAGTGGTGGTCGCTAATTACTTTGAAGGGGCGGCCATATAAATACGGGCGAAATTTTAAAACCGCCCATACCACGGCGAGACATTCCTTCTCAGTTGTAGAGTAATTGGCCTCAGCACGTGTTAATGTTCTGCTTGCGTAAGCGATTACCCTCTCTGTGCCTTCTTGCTGCTGCACAAGCACAGCTCCCAGACCAACATTGCTCGCGTCTGTGTGAAGCATCGTCGGGGCTTCTTCATCGAAGTGGGCAAGCACTGGGGGCGTTTGAAGACGTTGACGCAGGTCATTAAAGGCAGCCTCCTGTTCTTCGTTCCACTCAAAGGCAACGTCGTCTCTTGTGAGACGAGTTAGTGGCGACGCGATGCGGGCAAAGTCTGCGATAAATCGGCGATAATAGGCACAAAGGCCCAGGAAGCGTCTGACAGCCTTCTTATTGGAGGGTACTGGGAACCGTGCGACAGCGGCAATTTTTCCAGGATCGGGTCGGATGCCTGCGTTACTGACGACGTGACCGAGAAACTGAAGTTCGTGGAAACAGAAATGACACTTTTCCGGTTTCAATGTTAGGCCCCCAGACCGTATGGCACGTAACACCACTTCCAGCCTTTGGAGATGCTCGTCAAAAGTCGTTGAAAATACTACAACGTCGTCCAGATAGACTAGGCACGTCTTCCACTTCAATCCCGAAAGTACCGTGTCCATAAGCCTTTGAAATGTCGCGGGCGCGGAGCACAAACCGAAAGGCAAGACTTTAAACTCGTATAAACCATCTGGCGTCACAAAAGCGGTTTTCTCTCGGTCTCTTGGGTCTACCTCGATCTGCCAGTATCCACTCCTCAAGTCCATGGAAGAAAAGTAGCGAGCGTGCCGAAGTCTGTCAAGGGAGTCATCAATACGTGGGAGCGGGTACACATCTTTTTTGGTCACCCGATTCAGCTTCCTGTAGTCCACGCAAAAACGCAGCGTGCCGTCCTTTTTCTTTACTAGCACTACAGGCGATGCCCAGGGGCTCTGTGACGGTTGAATTACATCATCTTCAAGCATTTTCGCGACTTGTTGTTGTATGGCTTCGCGTTCCTTTAAAGCTACACGATAAGGGATCTGGTGAATAGGTGTCGCCGTGTCCTCGGTGATTATTCGATGCTTTGTCAAAGGTGTTCGACCAACTCGTGAGGTCGATGAAAAGCAGTCGTGGAATTCGGCTAGTAGCTGAAGAAGTCTCTGTCGCTCATACTCTGACAGAGTGGGGCTAACATCGAGAACGGGTTCTGGTTCTTGATTAGGCGCTTCATCTAATACCGATAAACATAAACTGCTTCGCATGTCTACGATATTGTCGTAAGAAGCGATAGCTGTGCCCTTCGGAAGGTGCCGGCGCTCAGTATTGAAGTTGGTCAAAAGTAAATTCGTGCGCCCACCAGTGAGACGGACGATACCTCGTGCGACCGAAATGCCATGGCTAAATAGCAGCGAGCCAATTTGGTCGGCAATGCCTTCGCCATCTAACGGTTCGTGCCCTTCCACCGAAACAAGAGTGCATGACCGTGGCGGGACGACCACATCATCATCAATTATACGTAAAGTGTTACGTATTGTGTCTGAACAGTCAACCAAACCAGGGCTGTTGCGGAACGTAATTGAACGGTCCGGGATGTTGATGACGGCACCATATTCTCTTAAGAAGTCCATCCCTATGATCAGGTCCTTGCAACATGAGGTGAGGATGACAAACGTCGCCACGAAAGAAGAGCTGCCGATGCCCAGTCTCGCTGTACACCTTCCGACAGGCATCAACAGCTGGCCGCCTGCTGTCCTCAGGTGAGGTCCCGTCCACGTAGTCTTCACTTTTTTTAGGCGCACGGCAAGGTTTTCACTTATGATAGAGAAGTCGGCACCGGTGTCAACTAAGGCTGTTACTTGCTGTCCGTCTACAAAAACGGTAAGATCTGTGGTCACAGTTTCGTCAACGTTACAACTAGTCGGCTTTACGGCGTCCTGTGGTAAGAGTAACGGGGGCCTTTTTTCGTCGCCTTGGCGGCCTGCAACCTCACCCCCGGAGGTCGCCGCCTTCAGTTTCCCCGGCGTGGACTTGGTGACCTCCTTCCGCTGGCGTCGGCTGTAGTGCGGTGGCGCGACGAAGGCGAATATGCCGGAGACGGAGAACGTGGTCGACGTCCCAAACCTGGCTGGTAATTAGGCTCACCGTCGTCATTGTTGGCTCGGCGGTTGTCAAAATGGAACCGAGACAAGGAAGGTCGTTGAGAATCAGCGTCCCGGCGTGGTGGGTAGTCGTCGTTGGGGCGTCGATCGTCAGACCATTGCCGAAGAGGTCGAAACGTGTCGGCGCGGTGCCAGCAATGACGAGAAATGTGGCCGACACCTCCGCAAGTAAAACAAAGCGGACGTCTATCCACGGTGCGCCATACGTCTGTTTTACGAAGCTGTGGACGTCTCAACGGCTCATAATGTTGTAAATGCCGTGTCTCGTTGGGAGACGGCTCTTCGTACGGCAGCATTTCATACGGTGGCACGACGGAAGGGCGCCGCGGTGTCTGTTCTTGCGGTGGCGACCAAGGAACGGCTGTCGATGGCTGGCGGTACGACGGCGGAACGGGCGGCGGGCGGCGAAGCGCGGCTGCGTAGCTCATAGGTCGCTGATCGTGAGTAGAATCAGCTGCCGAAAACGCTTGGCGTATTTCTTCGCGGACGACTTCAGCGACAGACGCCGTGGGTGGTTCCGTGACCAGAGTCCGCAGCTTCAGCAGCTCTTCGCGAACAATCTCTCGTATTAAGTCGCGCAACGAGCTTTGATTGTCAGATGTCGTAGCGGCGACTTGCATGTGGGCGTTGCTGGACAAGCGATCGTATTGTCGGCATCGCAGGTGAAGCGCCCTTTCGATAGCTGTTGCTTCTTTGATGAAGTCTGTCACGGTGCTTGGCGGGTTCCGCAAAAGTCCGGCGAACAATTGCTCTTTAACGCCACGCATGAGTTAGCGCAGCTTTTTGTCGTCGGTCATGTGCGGGTCAGCTTTACGGAAGAGACGGACCATGTCCTCTGTGAACATTGCGACCGTTTCATTGGGTTTCTGAACGCGTAGCTCGAGTAAATGCTGCGCACGTTCGCGCCGGTCGACATCGGCAAATGTGTCAATCATCGCTCTTTTAAAGTCACTCCATGTTGACAAACTGCCTTCTCTGTTCTCGTACCAAGTACGAGCACTGTCGTCGAGATAGAAATAGGCGCGGGAAAGCCTTTGTTCAAGAGACCACTGGTTGGTGTTGGCGACACGTTCATAGTGATCAAGCCATTCTTCGACGTCTTCATGTGCTCCACCACCAAAGCGATCAGGCACCAGCGGTGAAAAAAGGGTTACCTGAGATGGGATCGGCAAACTACTGTCTCGTAGTAACTGTTGTGGGCTGGCGGTGGCCATTGGTAGATGTGAGCCCTGCCTCGTAGAGTGTTCCTGTGAGAGGGTGAACTCTGGAAGGAGGCCTCGCAAGCGACGACTGAAGCGATGCACGGGAGTGTCGACAAGAGCTTCTGGGCTGGATGAACGGCTCCCCGTGGGAGTGTGGAGCATCAGGCGGGGTCGCGGGCCAGCACCTCCACCAGTGTCGCAGTACAACGCGAACAAAGTACAAGTACGCCTTGAGGCAGCGAAAGCAGCGTGTTCTCAACAGCTGAGCCACAAGATCTTCTTTGTTGTTGAGTCAAGCCAGAGGCCCACTACTTGGTGTCTGCTAAATCCCCACATCATCGTTGTCGTTCACACGCAGACACGGGTCAATATAACACTTACACTAGGTGCCCAACAAAATCCCGCGCATGTGCAGCGTGGGCGAAACAAAAGGCACTAATACAGACCAAGAAAACACCTCCTGCACCCCCCTCCCCACCGGTCTACCCCCTTTCCATGAGTAGCGTGACTTCCTTTTCCGATAAGGCCAAAGAAGTATTGCTAACGTACACGGCAGCCCTCGCGTTAACGGTGGTCTAGTATCTGTACAGGGGTCTCCGTGATGTCTTGTTCCCAATACCTTCGTACAGACCTATGTTCAATGGAGGACCCTCACAGGACGTTTTGAAAAGGATGAAAGTAAAAGTAGGGGCAAAAACTTTCTTCTTTAAATTGTATTCCGGGACTCTCCCCGTAAAGCAGTGACTAGCGGACAAGGGAATTGATGTACCATGGACAACCAATTGTTTACTTTGTAAAACACCTGAGACAATAGACCATGTGTTTATTCATTGCTGGGACGCTGTCTTTCATTGGGACATCCTTCAAAGAACATTGAAAAAAGATCTCCCCATTACAAGTCATGGCATTCGTTTTCTCTGTGTGGGTAATGAGGACGGCATACCATACAACATGGTTATGTTAATTAGCCTTCACAGCATCTGGCAGACCACAATGGCTTACAGACTTCTTGACCAGAACATACGTCCTGTCTGGGAAAACTTTCTTGCAAATATGCGGTATATCACTGAGGTGTATGAACAACAAGAAGAACCTCCCAGCTGGTTAACAATGTTAGAGGAATTGTGCAACCTGAAAAAATTTTAATGTAAGCACTTCGGATCAAATATTGGTCCAAGTGTATTTTATCATTCATGTTTCTGTGTGAACACCTGTAAAGAAAAACAGGTAATAAAGGAAAAAATTAACGGTAGTCTAGTGGCTAAGGTACTCGGCTGCTGACCCGCAGGTCGCGGGTTCGAATCCCGGTTGCGGCAGCTGCATTTCCGATGGAGGCGGAAAAGTTGTAGGCCCGTGTGCTCAGATTTGGGTGCATGTTAAAGAACCCTAGGTGGTGGAAATTTCCTGAGCCCTCCACTACGGTGTCTCTCATAAACTTATGGTGGTTTTGGGACCCCACATATCAATCAATCAATCAATCAATGAGCCCTCGAGCTAATGTGGTAGGCCTCGACAAGTTCTCGTGTCGTGCGATCGTGGTGTACAAACAATACCTCTGTGGCGTACCCTTCCTTGTCCGTGTTTTTTCGCGCTACATTTACGGTGTTATGGAGTGTAAGGTAACTTAGCCCTTCTTGTACTTATGTTCGGATTAACCTCCCCTTAAATTTCTTTTTTTCACCTCAGTCTCTTTATATCTGGCATTTTCAAGACCGTCGCACACCACCATAAGGTATTGATAGTATAAACACGGCCGGCAGAGCAAGAGCTACAACGCATGTTTTGCAATCAAAAGAAGACTGACGTTCAGGGAAAGATGGAGGCTGAACATCCAACTGAACTTTCCTTCAGTGAACCCTTCAGCGCTTAAGCACCGCTGCAAAACCAGACGATTATGCTTTTCTCGTTGCTCTGTCACTCACTACTTTATCAGACTGGTATCGTGCCTGTGCATCCCATTCCATACCACCATAGCCATCCTGAGAACAGGATGGCATATCTCCCTGAAGCATGATGCTTATCTCAACTATTTCTTCATTCAAATAGGGAAGGGCTGAAGTCACTGTTTCGCAAAGCCGTGTACCATTTTGGCCGTACATCTTCCAAGGCGTTGATCAAAGGTATCAGCCAGACATAAACGCTGAATAACAAGGTTAGCACAGATGAAAATATTAGCACAGAATCTGGAATAAGGCATTGTTAAAATATACTGGCCCTGATGTGCCAACCCGTCAAGTAAAGCCCTAAGCGGTGCACTAGGATATCAATGCACCCCGGTCGAACCAGATGCATTTTTGATGGAGGCGCAAATGTTAGAAGCTCGTGTGCTTAGATATATAGGTGCGTGTTAAAAATCTTCAAATTTCCAAAACCTTTAATAAGACGTCCCTCATAATAATATCGCAGTGTTGTGACGTAAAAACTCAACAATTATTATTATTCAAATATCAATGAATTAAAAGGAACAATTTATGAGCTCCAAAATGAAAGCAGATTAAAGTTTGGAGACAGTCATCTGCATACTTTTTATAAAGAAAGTACTGGTGTTTCGAGAATCTTCGAGAAAAAGGAGCGAGAAAGGAGCTCGACTATCATGCTCTTTGGCAAGGAGAAGAATCTTAGCCATTTTGGGCCTCAATTTGGTGTTGACAGAGGAGAGAAGCCATTGAATCACCGAGGAGCAAAGAGAAAGTATTATTGTTGCACCGATATCTCGCAATATGCATCCGCTGAATAATGAGGGAAGGCATATACAGCAAGAGTGATTGCGATCCTGAAGAAGATCATGGATGGTCCCCAATCGGTCTGCTTCGTATGATTCGGCACAATATAGACACTCATCTCACTATGCCGTGGTAACAATAGATAACAGAGGTCAAATCATCTCGTCGGCCTCCCTGACTGGGATCACCTCTTTTGAAGTGGAGCAGGCTGCTAATTTTTTGGCACTCTAAGATGACCAGAGTACGCAAATATATTCAGAGTCTGGATCGGCAGTCAGGACGTTTGCCTCAGGCTCCATAGCGAGAGAGGTACATGACGTTCTTAAGAACAGGACCTCAACTATGTGCACAATCACTTGGTTCCCGGCACACCTAGGTCAAAATTTGGATTCACTCACCAACCTCAGCGACTTCGCCCACTCCCAAGAGTGCGTACTAACTTTCTGCACGGGAGGAGAAGCTATTCATATTCAACAGATTTCGTGACTGCGAACACATCTTAAGTTAGAACGAAGCTGCGGTGTTCAGAATCTGCATGTGGACAAGACCACGGTCACTAACTGATGAATAAAATTTGGCAGATCCCACGCACCTTGGAAATCGAAGTTATGTGAAGCATGCGGAGGGAAGGTGACCATGTTGTAATTTCTTAAATTGAGCTACGTACAAGCTATGAAATGACGCTAAATATATGTACAAAGGTTGCACGCACAGACATATGTTGAACAGCTGCAGCTGTTCGTATAACCAGTTGTTCGCACTTGCGCAACGGTGCCTACAGGAACATGAGTCCAGCGACACCAGAAGCGATACGCTGATATGAAGCGCTGGTGCTTGCGATGATGGTAGCCCTCTACACTGCTACATATATCGACTTCAGCACATTGCACCTAACTACAATTAACGTTTACCAGACGTCATGGCTGTATCGCAGGAGTATACATCTAATGTTTGAAAAATTGGATAGTAAGCACTGTAACCACGATTGACGCTTCACGAACATTAGTGTCTAATTGAAAAATAGTTCCAAGAGCTGGCGTGGCTCTGAGGTAGAATGCTTTATGGTCACGCAGAATGCTGGGGTTCGATTCATCCTATGCATTTGTCGGGTCAATCCTACTGATTTCAGCTTTTTCTTAACGCTCATGCGTTAAAAGTACCCATATGTGTTCTTGTCGTTCCTGGGTAAGATACCAAGTTTCAATCACCTTTGGCACATATATCCGCATACCAGTGGCGCATACCCGCCTGCAGGTATGTGGCACTGTCTGGCGCGAAGTGTTTGACGATGTACTCGACAGGATTGTTACATTGTTCATGTTTTGAACAGCACGTCGTATTCGTCAAATAATTTTACCCTTTCATGCCGATTTTGGTTCACGCCAAGTTAAGGGGGTGGTCACGAGAGCACAAAGATGTAAGAGGCTAGATAGATAAATAGATACGCAGATAGACGGCAAATGTCCTTACAGTGTGCAAAAAAATGCTTCGCATTTAATAGGGAGCTTTAGACTAGCGCACCGCGAGCCCTTGCGGTGCGGTCGCTGCCACTGCGCATGCGTCGTAACGTGAGTCGGTGTTCGCATTTACGGAGCGCACGCAGAAAATCCGAAATCGCGTGCGGCGATCGCGGCCTGCATGTGGCCCGCAAGCGGTGGTTTCGAGGCTACGGTGTCGCTGTGATAGAGCGTTGCGATTTGCAGCAGGGCAGACGCTATTCTAAAACTCATATGGTGCCTGCTACGCCCGCAACGCCCGCAGAGCTTGGAAACGGTATTCTAAAACTCCCTAATAGCCGCCGCAGACAGCAACGCATCGTTCCGGTTGTTTGCGAACGCCGTTTTTGCGTCTTCGCACTCGATGCGCTCCGAGGATCGTCCGAATTAACCAGGTTACGACCAAATGTGATCGTATGAAAACGAGCTTGATCCCATTGAACAGTGGCTGGTACCAGCCAACTCGTCCGAATTATCCAACGTACACAATTAACGAGAGTCTAATTAGCGAGCTTTTATTTTAGTAACGTAACCGCAAAACGCTGAGCAATAATCGCGACTTTTAGTACCTTTCATACGTCCTTATATTAACTGAACCTTAGCGGCATGTGGTGAAGTTCCCGTAGGTTTGTAAATGTTGCAGTTGCTAACTTTTTGCTGCCTTTCTTTTTCCCTAAGTGTACCTTTGATTGAAGTGTTAAAAATACAGAGAACTGACAGTGTACAAAAAAAGAAAGAAACTTACCTCTGTGCATACCAGCCGCACCCTGTTAACTTTATCAATTATACTTTGATTGTTCCAGCATTGCAAAATGACATTTCTAGGTATTTATGTGTGTGTATATACTAGATATATCTACAAATTGTTACCAGCGCCACTCATATAGTTAGCACTTCATAGCCTGTATAGCACTTTGTGACTGGCTAACTGTGGCTAACACTGCATGGCTAACAGCTTCGAATTTAAATTACTGGAAATTTGGTACTACGTTTCTTTGCGCCTTTTTGACATTTAGTTAGAAGGCCATGGATGGATTTTGAGAGAGACAGAGAGAGAGAGCAGTCTGAGAACTTTCAGTGCCAGCACTGGTAATTGAGTGATCTACACACCTCCTTTTCGATCTCGTGTGTTAACATATTGTCACAGGGCCGTCACTGTGGACCAAGAGAGCAGACTCTATGTCCAATGAAAACTGTTTATTTGATTGATTGATTGGTTGGTTGATATGTGGGGTTTAACATCCCAAAACACCATATGATTATGAGAGACGCCGTAGTGGAGAGCTCCGGAAATTTTGACCACCTGGGGTTATTTAACGTGCACTCAAATCTGGGCACACTGGCCTACAACGTTTCCGCCTCCATCGGAAATGCAGCCGCCGCAGCCGGGATTCGATCCCGGGACCTGCGGGTCAGCAGCCGAGTACTTTAGCCACTAGACCACCGCGGCGGGGCACTGTTCATTTGGCCGAACTTGTGGCCACAAACCGAAAGTCACTATACAGCAACACACTGCCACTGATAACGGCGAACAGAGCGTCGGCCGTCGATCAACTTACAAACGGTGAAGCGCGTCGGCATTTATATAGGTGCCGTCGAATATTCCAGTCTTATCACTGGGCGTCGCAAAGGCTCTGGAATAATCTCGACTGTTAGCATCTTACGTTCAATCTTAACAGAGTGACCTACAATGATCGGGAACATTCTCGAACAACGAGACAATGCTGGCGCTGAGCCTTCTTTACAGGCTTTTTAACGGAATGAAACAAAAGTCAAGATAAGAAACGACCGTGGCATTATCGTCAATTAAAAATAACGAATGACTTAAGGGTAACCAGCACTCACCTTGATTGATATATATGTGGGGTTTAACGTCCCAAAACCATGATTTTGAGAGACACCGTAGTGTTGGGCTCTGGAAATTTGAAACACCTGAGGTTTTTCAACGTGCACCCATATTTGAGCACACGGGCCTACAGCATTTTCGCCTCCATCGAAAATGCAGCCGCCGCAGACTGAATTTGATCTGGTGACCTGCGGCTTAGCAGCCGAGTACCACAGCCATTATATACCACGGCGGTGGGGCTAGTACTCGCTTTGCAAGAGGTGTTATACTACTCTTCAAACGTTCTTATAAAATACGCTGACATGTGGAAAGCAAACTTGAATGTTGGTGTGCGACTTCGCGTTTGTTTAGACCGATGCGCACCGCCAAAGTTCTGCACAATGTTTCTTAGAAAAAGCGCATGCTCTCGAATACATTCTTAACGAAATGCTTTGGGGTTGTGTTACTTCGGTAAAGTAAATTAGCGTATACTTTTAGATGCGAAGCAGCTTGTAGCGCCCTCGTTCGGGCGGTGCGCAAACCGGAGAGCGCGCGATGGCGACAGAAGAAAATAAAGAAGGCGCTAGGCCGTGGCACGTTAAGCCACGGCTCAGGTTCCTGGCTGGCATCGGTTATCGTTCAGGCGTGTCTTTCTTTCGCTCCTGTGACATAAGCCTACTAGTTGTGACCCGGACGAAGACAATGACTGACTCGAATGCACCCTCAACCGAACAAGCCTCACGTCCGCAGGACGTCTCGGCCGTGCAACTGCGTCTCCCATCTTTCTGGCCACAGGACCCGCAAGTTTGGTTTCATCAGGTCGAGGCGCAATTCTCCCTGTACCGCATCGCCTCGGAAACGACACGCTACTACCAGGTAGCCTCCGTCCTTCCACCTGACGTTGCCAGCGAGCTCTCCGACGTCCTCTCCAACCCCTCGGATACTACGCCATATCAGCACCTTAAAACCAAGGTGCTGGAACGATTCATGCCTTCGGAACGCGTCCGCCTACAGCAGCTCCTTGCAGAGGGGGACCTTGGCGACAGGCGCCCCTCCCAACTACTGCGCCGAATGCGACAGCTTCTTGGGAAACACGACGTCTCTGCCCACTCAGCGTTGCTTCGCGAGCTCTTCCTCCAACGCCTTTCTCAGCCAATCCGCCTCGTCCTCACGGCGGCCGGCGACGTCAATCTCGACCGCCTGGCGGAGCTCGTCGATCAGGTTCATGAAGCGACCTCCCCATCTGTCAACGCTGTCTTACCACCAGCAGACACAGCGATTTCGCGCCTTGAGGCCCGCATCGACGAACTCGCCGCCTCCATTGCCGCACTCCGGAGCCCCCTGCAGGAGACTCGTTCGCCTCGTTCCGGTCGTCGAGCTCTTCCACACACACGAGATGCTCGGAGTCCCAGCCCTCCACCCCTCTGCTGGTACCGCCGGCGTTTCCGACACCGAGCCACGAAGTGTACACCCCCATGTTCGTGGCAGGGAAACGCCTGCCGGGATCACTGACGGCGGCGTGTGATCTCCCTTCTCGTCCCAGCCGCCTTTTCATGGTCACGGACCAGCTATCGGGCGCCAGGTTCCTTATAGATACGGGCGCGGAAATTAGCGTTGTGCCCCCGACTAAGGCTGATCGTTCAAAGTCACAGGGGCAAGTGCTTCGTGCTGCCAACGCCTCGTCTATAGCAACGTATGGGCTCCGATCTCTCACCCTCGACTTCGGCCTTCGCTGCATTTTCCGGTGGGTTTTCGTCATCGCAGACGTGATTCAACCGATCATCGGCTCGGACTTCCTCTCATACTTCGATTTGGACGTCAGCGTGCGGCGGCGCCGCCTCATAGATGGTAAGACTCGTCTCTCCATCTCGGGAGTCCTGTCCGACATCGCTCCAATGGCCATCCGCATACTGATACCTTCCTCACCGTTCGAAAAAATCTTGGCGAGTTTCCCGGAGTTAACTAAACCGTGCAAACTCACTCAGCCGCCTAAACATACGGTGACACACCACATCGTCACCCGGGGTCCACCGGCAGCCGCTCGACCACGCCGCCTGTTCGGAGACCGCCTAGCTATTGCTAAACGGGAGTTTGACCACATGCTGCAGCTCAGCATTATCTGCCCGTCGTCAAGCGCTTGGGCTTCCCCGCTGCATTTGGTGCCAAAGCGTGATCCTGGTGACTGGCGTCCTTGTGGGGACTATCGAGCGTTGAACACCAAGACTGTCCACGACAGCTATCCTCTACCTCACATCCAGGATTTTACATCACGCCTCGACGGCTGCACAATTTTCAGCAAAGTGGACCTTGTTAAGGCGTACCACCAGATTCCTGTCGAGCCCGCCGACATACCTAAGACCGCCATCACGACACCCTTTGGGTTGTTTGAATACGTGCGGATGCCTTTTGGACTGCGCGATTCGGCTCAAACTTTCCAGCGGTTCATTTCTGGGGTGACACGGGGTCTTCCTACTGTGTTTGCGTACCTTGACGATGTCCTCATCGCCAGCCGCATACCTGAAGATCATGAGCACCATCTACGCGCTCTGTTCCAACGTCTTCAGCAGTACGGCCTCGTTGTGAACGCCTCTAAGTGTACTTTCGGCGCATCTGAGCTCGAGTTCTTGGGCCATCACATATCATCCAAAGGAATTCGCCCTCTCCGGTCCCACGTTAAAGCAATTCAGGATTATCCTCAGCCTACAACACTGCGCCAATTACGCCAATTCCTGGGGCTTGTGAATTTTTCCAGGCGCTTCATACCACACTGTGCCGAACTGCTACGACCGCTCACCGACCTCCTTCGGTCGACCGCCGGCCCGTCCTCCGCCATTCCTTGGTCGTCAGAGGCCCAGGCCGCCTTTGCGGCTGCTAAGCAAGCGGTCGCTAACGCCGTGCTTCTCATTCATCCACGCAGCAACGCCCCTACTAGGTTGATGGTGGACGCATCCAGCGTGGCCGTTGAAGCCGTCTTGCAGCAGTGCATTAACTCCGAGTGGAGACCCTTGTCGTTTTACTCTCGGAAGCTACTTCCTGCTGAGACCCGGTACAGCGTCTTTGGCCGGGAATTACTAGCCATCTACGCTGCAATACAGCACTTTCGGCATTTCCTGGAAGGATGCTCGTTTTACGTGCTGACTGACCATAAGCCACTGGCGTATGTTTTCCGCACTAACTCATCCAAGTACGTGCCCCGTGAACTCCGCCATCTGGCTTATATATCGGAGTTCACGACTGACATCCGCCACGTGAAAGGAGCTGACAACACCGCCGCAGATGCCCTTTCTCGTATAGCCGCGGTTGACTCTCCACCGCCAACCATCGACTGGGCCTCATTCTCCTCGGCACAGCAGGATGATAGAGAGCTTGCCGCTTTTCGGGAGAACCCCCGTTCTCTCCGACTACGCCTGGTGCCTCATCCATTATCATCTGAGCGCTTGTGGTGCGATGTCTCAGCTGACCTTCCCCGCCCTTTCGTTCCCGCTTCATTGCGACGCACCGTTTTCCACTCCTTACACGACATCTGTCACCCTGGAATTCGGGCTACTCAGCGTCTTCTCACCCAGCGCTATGTCTGGCCCGGAATCAACGGTGATGTGCGCGCTTGGACGCGCATGCGCCTGCCCTGCCAGATGACAAAGGTCTCCCGTCATACTAAGACGCCGCCCCAACCTTTCCTTCCACCCGGCCGTCGTTTCGACCATGTTCATCTAGACATTGTGGGCCCTCTACCAGTGTCTCAGGGGTACCGTTATATATTGATCATGGTCGATCGCTTCACACGCTGGCCAGAGGCTGTTCCAATTCAAGATATCACAGCCGAGACAGTTGCCCGCGTTTTCATTTCTACGTGGGTATCCCGTTTTGGCTGTCCTGGCACCGTGACAACAGACCGTGGACGTCAGTTTGAGTCCTCGCTGTTTACTTGCCTTAATCGCATCCTCGGAGCCAGACATTGCCGTACCACGGCTTATCATCCCTGTGCCAACGGCATGGTGGAACGCCTTCACCGACAACTGAAGACCAGCCTTGACTACCCGCCTCAATAGAGCCACCTGGGTTGATGCCTTGCCACTGGTGCTCTTAGGTTTACGAGCTGTCATCCGGGCAGACCTGCAGTGCTCAACAGCAGAGCTGGTGTATGGCACTTCTCTACGGCTTCCGGGAGACTTCTTCACGTCAACGAAGCTACCAGACCAGCCACAGCAATTCCTACAACGCCTCCTCGACTGCGTTCAAGACCTCCGGCCCACTCCACCCAGACCTTCCGAACACAAGACCATATTCGTCCACCCTGATCTGGCCACTGCAACACATGTTTTCGTGCGCCACGAAGCGGTAAGACCACCTTTGACACCAGCCTACGACGGACCATTCCGCGTCCTTCACCGCACCCCCAAAACTGCCACTCTACTTCAGAACGGCCGTGAAGAGACAGTCAGCTTGGACCGACTCAAGCCGGCGTACCTGGAGACCGCCCTAGAAAGCCTCTCATCTACGACTGATCTTCCGGTGGAATACCACAAACGGCATGTCACATTCCGACTTCCAGTCTACACGGGGGGCCCTGTAGCGCCCTCGTTCGGGCGGCGCGCAAACCGGAGAGCGCGCGATGGCGACAGAAGAAAATAAAGAAGGCGCTAGGCAGTGGCACGTTAAGCCACGGCTCAGGTTCCTGGCTGGCATCGGATATCGTTCAGGCGTGTCTTTCTTTCGCTCCTGTGGCATAAGCCTACAAGCTCTTTGATTAGCCTGTGTAACGCTGTCCGTCCATCCGCACCGCTCCCCTCGCCGCAGGTGTTGGAGCGGTGCCAAGTAACTCACGCCCTCCTACCAGGGCGCGATGACGTCTTGCTCCCTTGCCTGCCGCGTGCTCGCCGCGTGTCAGCTCTCTAACGCATCACGCTCTCCACCATTCGCAGCCCTTGAGCCCTCTACTCACGTGGGCATCATCTTACCCAGTGCCACCTCTCTCCATCTGTCGGCGACAATCCGTGGGCAGGCGAGTGCGTGCGCTGCGCGCACCTTGACAATCTTGCGGCGCCGACAATGTGGACAGCGCGCCGCTACTTGCCGCACGATCGTGCCGACGGGCGGGGCGCCGTCTCGGCATGCTTCCCGCTAGAGTGTGCATACCTTTCCCAGCTTTCGCCGGCGTGGCGAGGGTTAGCGAGGCCGATCGTGTTCGCGAATGCCGACGTCAACACTGACGAGGCGCGAACCAGGGAAGCCGGACACAAGCGGGCAGTGGAAGACCAGCGACACCGATGAGGTGCGAGTCAAGAACACCAATCGCGTTCGAGAGAACAGACGGTGCGTTGGTACACCGACGAGACGCGAGCCAAGGAAGCCAAGCGCAAGCGTCTTCAACGCGTCCCGCCTACAGTGTCTGCGTTTCAAACAAACGTTTACCCGAGTAAACACTGCACCGAGTTTCGCTTGAAACCGTTCTTCCCGCACCCGCGTCGACACCCGTTTCAACCGGGTCAACGACGTGCACACCGCTGCTGCTTCACATCCCATCAGGATTGCCTTTGGGGAGGTGGTCCATAGTTTTTTTTACATAGAAGAGAGAAGACACAAAATAGTTCTTTTACTTAGTGTGTTTACTTGTCCAGTGAAAAAGCTTTTGCTATTCAGCACGCTGTGGTAGATAGAAATTGAAAATGCTGGACATGTGAGCCGTGTCACTTCAACACTTCACGTGTCAACAGTATACCACTGTACGACACATTGTACGACACATTCTAGCGAGCGGAGAAAACTGCCATGGCGAAGGTTGTCATTTCTCGTCAGAACTTTCGCCTCTCATCCTAAGGAACACGCGTCTATTTCCCGAGCTAGCGGTGTTACAGAACTCAATAAGAACACACGATATGATCCTGCATAGGGCTTGGCTTGGATGCATCGCAATAAAGTAAACACTGATGCAGTAGTTTGTTATTCCTAAAAATATCATGACGTTATAGCAGTTTACCTATATCGTACGGTGGCAGAATATTTTAGCTAGCCCCCTGGGCAGCCGAAGCTGGCTTTTCCACGAATTGATGGAACAGCAGTAGTTTCACGAATCGCGTTAGATTTTATAACACTTTTGTGACGTTTGTGCATATTTTGAAAAAGGGCAATAGCTATTGTCAAACTAATATGTAGCATTCCTCATACAAATGCAGGCTTATCATGCACGGCCACGATCAGCGGTCAAATTTTGAAAACTACACACAAAAATACCCAGCTTGCACTGGGTCACGCAAGGCTGGCGCGGAGCATAGCTGGTCACCACTCGGCTGGTCCTGGCTTCACTAGGCCAGCGCCTCTATTTTATTAAAGCCAGCCCGATGCGCCCGATACAGCCGTTCACCACTTTTTCCTCTAACCCTGTGCTGCTCTCGCCCGTCGCCTAGCCTTCGCGAGTGCTTTGCAGTCATGGGAGAGAGAGCCCATCATGTAGTGCCCCACGACGGAAATCATGTGAAGTAATTCTTTGTTAAGTTGTCTGCAGTGTGTGGGGCGGCGTTTTGCATTCCTCGTGTTCATAAAGTTGGCTGTCACGCTGGCGCTGTAAAAGAAACGGTGTTTTGAGATAGCATGTCGCCGTTCGTGGCGCTATGCGGGCAACCAATGGGGAAGCGTCACGGCAACGATACCACATGCGCTGCGCCGTGATGCGGTGGCGGCGTTGCTTAGAGCCATAAAAAAGGAGCCGGAAGGAAGAAATTTGACAGACGCATGATACTGGAGTGGGAAACACGTCTATCGCATCTCTGGGGCAGCGCCTCCTCTGGGAAAAAGCGCTTACACGCACGTGTGATGCGAGCAGCGCTACCCTTTATGTCGTGCCGCATCATGACCACACCCTGAACATAGGCGGACTGACGGCTCCCGTTGAGAAGCGCTTGCTTGCATTGGCAGTGAAAGAAATAAAGGAGGCTCTGATTAGGCACTCGTGCATTCACATGCCGGTACACGCTTCGCAATCGCGCAACCATGTAAATTATTCAACTTAGTTACGCATAATAGCTAGGTTAATTACATTATTGAAAATAATTGACACTGCACCGTTTAGGCTTGATTTTGTTAGCTTGTATCATAGGTCAATCTATCAATAACTACAATCTAACTAGCTTAATTAGACTAATTACATTGTTAACATTTAATATACGAGGCTTGTATTATGTTTGCGAAAAAAGAAGGCTGTATATCTTGACCAAAGCAACGGTCAGGTCACGTGACGAGCTGAAAAAACTGACGCATGTGCGTTTTTTTCACAATATCAGCATCACTATCAACCGGCCTGGGAACAAACTTGGCTGATAAAAAGAAACAAAACTGCTTTCTTTCGCCACGAGCAGAATGCAAAGCCCTTTCTTGCTTGCTGGCACGACACCTCCCCTTTTCGTCCTTCTCCCCTGCGCAGCACACGCTTCAGTTGACTTCAGTTCAGCAGGAAAGGTGTAGGATCGCACTGGTTTCGAGCCAGCCCGCCCGCGATCCTGTCAGTGTGGAGACCGGGATCGGCAGTAATGGGCCCGTAGTTGCATAACTGAAGAACTCGGTTGCTTCGAAGAACTCAAAATGATCAATACTGAGTTAATTCAGTGGGTGAAAACCTTCTTGACAGGACATAAGAAGACCGAACAAGAATGCACCGACAGCCCATCCCCGGCGCAGTTGACCGTCAGTGACAGAAAAGAATCGGAAGTAAGTTTGCTATTTGTTTTTTCTGAAGTCAAACATGTACCGGGATAGTTGCCATGACTAGCCACTTCGAAGTTTTGCCAATGCATTTGGGTTAACCCGAGCTTATAGCACAAGAAATATTGCCGACCCGCAAGTTTTTATAAAACCCGACGTGGCCAAAATGAACCTCGATTCTCTCACTATGGTGTTGTTCACAATCATGTCGTCGTTTTCGCACGCAAAATCCCAGAATGGCACAATACCGAGCTCTTTCAGAGGACCCAGAACATCACAATGGTCCGCAGCGACAGCAGTTGCTTCCGTTGCTAACCTGCATGTTCCTCCTCAGTTGCAGTCAAATAAGAATGAAAAACGTTGTTCTTGTTCGTGAACTGGTTTTTAACAAGCGAGGATCTTAGTTCAGAGCCATTTGCTACCGTTAAAGCAGTTTTCAGCTTTTGTGAATATTTCTGCACGTTTAAGCATTGCCTCATCTAATCATATATCCGGAAAATCGTTTTATTCTCCACGTAAAGTGTCCTGCCAATGTGGAGTGCTCACAATCGCCCATGTACGATGGCGAACGTGGATTTGTGCGTGCGGTGACGTAGAATACTTGCCGTTTTTTTTTTTTTGCTGTGTTACATTAGCTGTTGGTGAGTAATAGTTTGAGCGGACGCTGCGTATTGCGTGTGTACTTTGTTAGCTGTATCGGCAGCGGCGTGATTTTATGTGCAGATATATGCATTATGCATTTTTTGTTTGTGTGTGTGTGCGTGCGAGCGTGTGCGCGTGCGTGCGCCCGCTTGTTCACACTGCAACTTGGGCTAGTTGGTTGTAATGGCGCACCGCCCCCACAAAGAGGAACACGAATACACAGCGCCGTGCAATCGTGGTCCTCTTCAGTTTGTGTGTGGGTGCGCTGCCAATAAACCATGAATGTTTGTTTTGTTTGTTCTTTTGAAGCCTTGTGGTAGCACGCCGGTATGCCAGTTTTTTTTGTCTAGCCGTGGCGAAAAAGGCGATCAAGCGGCCAGTGTGTTGGTTGAGAGTCAAAGTAGACGTTTGTGAGAATAAGAGGGAAACGAGAAGGGATGATGTACAGGTGTAGTGCAAGGCAGATGATAAAATAAAGCAAATTGAAGCTTCTCACCTCGTGAAACAAATCAGAGAACCAAAAAAGAAAACATTTAGAAATAGAATGAGATAAGCAAGGTTAATCAACCGAAGCACATAATAGGCAATTTTTAATAAAGCATAATTTATTCCTACGGGAGGTGGGAGCATTGGTAAAAGGCCCAACTGGCTTTAGTCTGCATTTTAACCTAGGCGATCAGACGCTTGCTGATCGGCCAGGTCAGAGCTGAACAGTCGTGGCTTTCACTGCTCTAACGTGTGTGCTGCAGCTTATTGTGTCTCAGGTGTGGGGATGCTTTGAGGAGACGTGCGTAATGTTACATAACGTGGGAATTTCTCCGCACCAGGGGCTGGAACCTTAATAGCACGAACAACTTTCGACGGTCGCCAACGTAATAAATGCCACATGTACCAGTAAAATGAGGTCGTCAAACCCCAGTACGGTAGAGACGGAAAGCGAAATTGTTTAGTAAAACGCGAGTTCAAAGGGTAAAACAAGGCCTAGATATCTTGAATTTGTTTTGAAGACGGGGAAGATGAGAAGAAAAAGCAAGATAGAGTATCAGCCGTGAGTTCCACTAGGCCTGCTCTGTAGCAGCACTGAATAAATATCATCGTAGCAGCAGACTAAAATATGGTTCGGTGTTCACCGCCAAAGCGGCAAGCACACTATGCTTATACACACACTCTAAATAAATCATGAGAATCGTCGGAGGAGTGAAAACTTTCATTTTCAAGCGATATTCTTGGTAAGCACATGCGCACTTTTAAATGTTTGATTAACGAAGGCACGAAGAAATGGGTTCATTACACTGTAAGACGTGGAAATACAGCTGCAGTATCATAAGTGTATAGTAGACAAAAGAAATAAAGATAAAGTCAAAAATATAAGATTACCCGCACAACAGTAAAACAGCAATAAATGCACACTAATACACATACAGTGCACAAAGCCGTACGTGAGTAGTTGCCGCAGCACTTGACACCAGCATGAACCGAAGAAAGAAAAAAAATGTTGCCTACGTTTTTTTTTTTTGCCGCCTTCGAAAAAAATTTTTCTCCCATGCACTTCACAACGCTCTTTAGTGAAAACAGTCTCAAGCAGTTGCCGCAGCAAAAACAAAGTAATATTAGGTTCAATGCAAGCTGTTTGTCAAAGATTCAATGCAGGAGTGTTTGCTCAAAGATTATGCCCTATATATAGCTTTAGCTAACAAACATTTTTCTAGATTCACTATTTCTCTATTATTGCACTCTTTAGAGCTTTAGTCAATTTGCGAACACCACAGATAACAATATACTAAGCATAACTGCACTCTTCACGAAATTTCACTCATGCAGTGAATTTGAATACATGTAGCGGCACCAAGAAAACCTATACAAACGAGCTGCGAATCACTTTCTTGAGTCATGAAACGATTTTCTCGCAAACGTGCTGCGCAGCATTCCAAATAGCCTTGTGTGTGTGCGTGTGTGTGTGTGTGTGCGCGCGCGCGCGCGAAGAAATCCAAGAAAACAATACGTACATAAAGCAAAGAGCACAAAAAACGCTCTCTGCGCCAAGAAGCACAATGCGAGAAATGTTAAGTTTAAGGTTTCAACGACGAATGCAAAATGCACTTTACAAAGTAATTATGGCATTCGTACCTAGTAGCAGCCAAGTTACGAGGCAGACGAAACAAGCGAAGACTACGACGCATTCCGCGCACGTCATCACAAATATTTCATTTCGTCTCGCTGCTGCTGTCGAGACTTCATTGCCTTAAGTGCTCATGAACACGGAGTGTGACAACGTCGACGCCTTGTGCACTTATCTCGCATCCGATTCATGCCAGATCCTGCCCGACCATATGCGCACAAGGTGATAAAGATGGATAAGAAGGTCCCAATCGCAGTTGCAAAGGCACGTAGACGTATTACTGGAGAAGATACTGTAGTAGGTAACTATTACGCGCGTTTCCTTAAAAGCAGTGAGCGATGTGTTGGCATCTTGCAGTTGGCGTGAAGCTGCGTAGCGCCGGCGCCTTTGGCCAGAGTGACCACTCTTAACTTTTGTTACTCTGGTATTACCACGGCGGTGTTCAAGCAGGACTGCCAACCATATGGTAATTGCCATTGTAATTACCTGGTAATTACACGATAATTACCTTTGCGTTAATGTAATTATTGAAGTCACCAACTTCTGGGAACAGAAGACTCAAAACAAGCATTTGTCTGATGACTAAGCTGATGTCACAGTCATGATGATGATGATGATATATGAATGGCGCTCCCCCACAAAGGGGATGTGCTGAGAACCGGGCGGCAGGATGCTTTAAGTAATGAAACTAGAAGAAGGTGTTTAATGAGATTAAGGAGGAGAGGTCGGCCTTGACAGCGGGTTTCTGACCTGCTACTTTACACGGAGGTAAGGGGAAAAGGGAAAGAAAAAAGATAGTATGATGAGGGGTGATTGTGGTATAGCACAATGAGTCACGGCACACAATGTCTCGTTCGGTGTAGTACACGCACAAAAGTCTCTACATTATCAGATTATCTAAAGACGGGAATCTAAACCTGTCTTGCTTAGAAATGCGAGCAGGTCCTTTAAACTGTGCTGAGCGTGATCCACACGTTCCCAAGCACCCAAAAGTTTCTCTTCCGAAAAGGGTCGGCAGTCTAGGTCATCTGTGAGGCACTTAAGAGATTGTCTTTTACCTGCGTATAAAGGGCACACACGCAGGATGTGATTAATAGTTTCTGGAGGGTTACACAAGTTGCAGTTAGGATTTTGCTCTTGTTAATGAAACTAAAATCAATAATCAAGATTAGAGCTCTAACTGATGAATGAAGGAAAGTAGGGTCTGTAAACTGTGACGCACACTTAACGCTGGGGGATTGGCCATGAACCGGGTAGTTCTGACGAAGTGCTTTTAATTTGTTAGCTCACGTTTTTTAAACTAATAAGAGAGCAAGGGATAATTAAATATCAGAAATGGACAATTAGAAATAACTGACATAAAAAATGAAGCAGATGGTTTCAGAAACAATGAATAAATGAATGAGAAAAGCAATTTGAAAAGTAATTTAGGAGTATTAATATGGTCCACAGTCTGAATCTTTTTGAAGCTTTAATAAACTTTTGCAAGGCATCCGCAACTTTCCCATCACTGAATCCTAGAGACAAATCCCCCCACCCCAAAGTACAATCTTACGAGGTGGAACAATTAGGGGAAGCAGCCAGACCAGCTCCGTGTAAATAAAAATTGAGATAAGGAGTTTGACACGTCAGCCTACTGATAGTGACTTCAACTGCATGCGTATCACAAATTTTACTGTTCAAACAATAATTTAGGTGCTGAAATTTTAATGTGTTTATTATGGCCGTCAAATAAAATTCTTCTAACCTCATTTTTCTCCTAAATCTAGCTCCTACAACGAATTTATATGCTGGTAATATGTGAATAAACGGGACATTTAACCATGACGTAGCTAATAAATCTACCGTTTCATTGAGGAAAAGACCCTTATGCCCTGGCACCCAAACGAATTTAACCAACTGTATATACGGTGGAACTAATGATTTGAAAGCACTCAGAACGTAGGAGTTCTTATTTGCAGTGAAAGAAACACACCGACAGCGAATCGGTTAAAAGTATGGCCGAACTAGTTGGTGCTGTTAATTTGCGAAGAGCCAACATTATCGCAAAAAAACTCTGCTAAAAATGGGTACAGAATCTGGAATATGTAGAGAAAAGGACCAATCCGTTAAAGAACCCCAGGTGGTCTAAATTTCCGGAGCCCTCCACTACGGCGTCTCTCATAATTATATAGTGGTTTTGGGACGTTAAACCCCACATATCAAATCAAGAAAAGGACCAATCTATAATAGGGGCGAATATCCCTATTCCACACTTTTCTTCAATTTTCGAAGCATCCGTCGCAATGACTATCTTTATTGGCGAATGAACCAGATAATCACTCAGAATGGAATTTAAAATGTGGTCTGACATTAGTTTCGCATGTTTTGTAAAATTGTCGTCAAACTATTTCGATAGAGCTGTTGCTATCACTTATCGGAGATACAGCACTTACATGGACATTTAAGTTGTAAAGAAAGCTTTGTATATAGAAAACTTGAGGCGTGTGAAATCTCGTCCAATATGCTCCAAAGAACAGCTCAAGCTGGAAGATCAAAACTGTTTCAGAACGCCTTGCTGGGGATTCATAAAGCTTTAAAAATAATTGTACCGCGAACAATTTGAAGCACGAATCAAGAGATGGGAGTCTAGCTTCCAGATACAAGACTTTAATGGCTTCAAATTTAAGAAGATCTAAACACAGACGCAAGGCTTGCCTCTCAAGCATTATAAGAGGACGAAGCTCATAAGCAGGAGCACCAGCACATATTATGCATCCGAATTCAAGGACCGGCTGAAGGTACATTCAGTACATTGACAAAAGCGTTTGCCTCCGCATGTGAAATTGACAATGACTAATCTTGGTAACAATCCGACCAACCGAACTCCCTTTGATGCTATGCATTCGATGTGTGCCTTCCAAGACATAGAGCAATCGTTTAAACCAAGGTAATCTATTTGCAGAATACACTACAATGATAACCAAGCGTAATATGAGTGGGGTCTTTCAAAGGTAATGACAGTACGGAGCATTTTCAGACGTTCAGATGCAGGTGTATTTCATCAGGCCACCCTTCTAGAGCTGACAAGTATGACTGTAGTACCTGGTACACATTGTGAATATTGTCGGCCACAGCAGAAAATACGATGTCATCCGCATAAACATATTTGTCTACATCCTAATGTTGTGGAATAGAACTCATCTGTATATTAAAAAATAAAACGGTGGTGGTGGTGAAGGTGGTGGTTCGGTGAAGAAAGGAAAAACTTATTTCTGCAGCCCTTAAGGGAGCATGGTGCAGCATCTTGTAGGGGTAGGGGTGTGTGGAAAGAGGGATAAAAAGAATAGAAGGAAATAGTTGAAGAGATAAAGAAGGTAAGCGACGGAAAAAAGGAGATAAAGAAGTGGGGATCCGTTCGAAGCAGTCCAAGGACGGGGCACCACAATGCGAGATCTTCACGGCGTCAGGAGACCGCGGAGGGCGAACCAGTCGGCGGGAGCTATAGTATACACTGTCGTCGGAGATCGCGAGGGCACAACCGTCCAGCTTGAAATCCCCCGAGCGAATCCTAAAACGGGAGAAAAGACTGCATTTTGTGGAACGTCTCGTGTTTGCACGTACGTAGACGAAGAAATGCCGCTTTGAGAACAAAAGAATGTCCGATTACGCAAGAATTCCGCAATATATGCCGTAATATATTTTGGGAGTTTCATGGTGTGCAACCGATTAATTAAAACTACATGCTCAACGCTGCCATACGCTTTCACGATGTCCAACGAAACTAATGCCGCATACTTTCTTTCACGCCGAGCTAACTGAATGTGACTTTCAATGTATATAGGTGCATGTCATATCGAGCACCCTGATCTGGAGCGAATTTGAGACAATTTAGAATATTTTTCTTTTTATTGAACTTTAATGTACTGATGTTTAACACTCGTTCAGTCAATTTTTCAAAATGTGAGGTTAGTGCAACTGACCTAATATTCTCAAGTTCATACCCATTATCTAGATTTTTAAGCAGTGGTATCACCTTAGCTATTTTACAAGCTGGACGAATGCATGCCATTATTACTGAGTAGTTCATAAAATCTAATAAAATCTCTTGGATTCTGTATTTCACAATTTTAACACGGCCAACGTGACTTCAGCAGGGCCCGGAGCCCCTGATAAAATGTTATCTACTACCTCTGTTAATTCAGAACTGGAAATTTCAATGAAGTCGTTGCTTTCGCGGTGACGATAACTGGGAAGAAAAGCGCTGCTCTGATCCCTTACCAATAATATCTAACGAATCTTTGATTTCCTCTAAAGGCAAAATAATATACTGTGCACATAGGTCACGGTATCATTTTTTTTTACGGGGAAATCTATAGAGTGCGCGCTTAATGTTTGATTTAGATAAATACTCGAACGTCCGAATGTCGTAACATTATTTTGCTTGTTAGACTGTTCTTTCAAAAACTCCAGCGTAAAACTGGCAGTCCTTCCAGTTTTGAAAGTATTGATTGAATAAAAGATTTTTCCGGGCTGCCTTTATACGCCTGTAGTTCCTGGAACAATTATGATTCCACTACGGTGAATTGCCGTTCTGCTTCACAGATGTGACCGTTAATTCAGATTTTTCGCGGGAATTCTGCAAAACTGTACAAATGCTTATAACTTTTGATTTTGTAAGAAAGCAAACACTTTTTAAATTTAGTATAACTTATAAATGTACGTGCATTGCAAGCTACTGATACTACCGGAGTTCTTATTTCATAAGTAATCGGTATATGATTGCTGTTTGTTGCGCAGTTAACTACGGACCAACCCGAAAAACTAAAACATGCGCTTGCAAAAGTACGACCCAATGAAGATCTGTTACCTCTCAAGTACGATGGTGTTCCTGAATTGAAACAGGTGAGATTATTTTGAGACAAGTCCCACAAATAGTTGCCACACGCATCAGCTATTGCACCCCATGTGACACAATGAGCGTTACAATCTCTTGCCAATAAAATATTCCTTGCACACGGGCCAATTAGAGTGTCCAATGGCCTGGTGTCATGTACGCCTAACGGAAAATAAACATTGACAATTGAAAAAGTTTGACGAGAAGGTAGAGTTGTCTTTAAAACTAAAATTTTATATTCAGGGGACAGTAGCTTTAACGTTACTTTAGCTTTATGACAAAGTTCGCTTGATAACATTATCATTATTCCACCACCTCTCCAAGGGCAGTCTTGCACAAACAAATGGTAATTCTTGACATAAAAGCTGTTGTTTGGATTAATACAAGTTTCTTGCAACAAAATAAATCAGAACTCAGCTGAGAACTGAGACGGTGTAAATCAGTGAATGCAGCAAATATCGAACGATAATTTCACTGTAAAACTCTCAAAGATGCAATTTTGCTGAAAAAATTGTTGTGGATACAGCTTTCTTCAAGATACTCTCCTTGAAAAATTTACTGGCCGGATTCTTTTTTGATTT
Source organism: Rhipicephalus annulatus (assembly GCA_013436015.1). NCBI lineage: Eukaryota > Metazoa > Arthropoda > Arachnida > Ixodida > Ixodidae > Rhipicephalus > Rhipicephalus annulatus. The sequence continues at coordinate 710,308 of WOVY01010937.1, read as the reverse complement.
CGCCTGGAGAGACGTAGAGTTTCCATGGTTCAGCGAAGATCGGCTGCGTTTCTGAGTACGGGCACCGATTGCCGTATCAGTCGATACGTTCAAGTCCAGCACGGGTTCCTGACCATTAGCCCATGAGCACGCGATTGAGCCATGGCAGCCATCAGAGGCGTGCACCTTATCACCTATCAGATTTACCTCATTGGTGGTAGGGTGTATATACGACACGAGAGGACCGCTTGGTTGCGGGGTTCTAAGCTTCACCATTTGATTGTTTGACTCGAGCAATACATTCGGCGATGCTCTAGTTGATCCATCACCCTAGCCATAGTTTTTCCTACAGCAACCTCGACTGCTTGTGCAATTCTCGTTTCCGTGAACGTTTGACGTGCTCAAGCGCCAGCATAACCATACTCCCTTTCCTCGATAATTGCCATTGCCTCCTTCCTAGAGCATCTCCTTTTATCAACGACCTCGAGAACTTGCATTTCTTGTTGTCTAATTGGATAATCTGAGTAGTCAGCAGCTTGTTGTCCACCACACAAACAACAGATGTCCTCTTGTGACGTACATTCTCGATTTGCGTGGTCTACACCACATCTGCTGCATCACCCCTCTGATTTACAGCCACCGGCACTATGACCGAACCTTGTTCTTGTTCTTGTTGCCCTTCACTTGTGGCTCATACCTACTGTGGGGGATCCAGCAGTTCCCAGTTTCTCTGTCTTTGTCTTTCTAGGGATGCGGAAGGAACAAAAGGGAGAAGGCAGGGATGTTAGCCAGAAAGACATCCGGTTCGCTACCCTACACTGGGGGATTAGGGAAGGGGACAAGAAAGATGAGAAAAAGGAAAGAGAAGGAAACGAAAAAACAAGGAGAGACTGGCAGTAATTTCACTGCACCCTAGAGAACTCCACCGCATGTCAAAGGCATTCACACAAACCCGTCTTTCTCAAGAAACACAAGAGGGCCTTCATTGTCTTGTGGGCTGTCGAGGGATGTGGACGTTGCTGTAATAGCACCTGCATAAAAAGAGGCCAATCATCCAGTCGCCGCGTCGCGTTGGCAAGTACTTGTCTGTCGGGGGCATATCGAGGACAGCGGCACAACAGGTGTTCGATATTTTCATCGGTGCCACAAACATCGCATGCCGCACTGTCAGTCATGCTGATTAACGTAGGACGCGAAGCACGCTGCCCACTATACACCGTAATATAGTAGGGTATTTTTGGAATTTTTCAGGCATCGTGAGGTAGTAGGGCTGGGATTTTCTTGTCAGGCGTAGGGTAATTTCCACTTTTCATTTGTCGTCGATAAGCAAAAAATATAGATAATCGGGGCGACATCCCCAAGGGTGACGTTCCCAAATACGTCCGAGAATAAAAAAAAAAATCATTTGAATAGAACCAGAACTGTTTTAATTTGCATGTCGCCATCATGTGAGGAATGTGGAAATACGTCAATCTTTCCAGGGTGGGGGGATCAATACAGTCGGTGGAGAAGACGAAAAAGGTGGTTTTTGCCTTCGAGTGATCTTAGGTGAGGGCGGATCGAAAGGAAACATGCGAGTTTTTTTTTTTTACGAGAAGGGTGCCCGTTTTGTGATTGGGCGGTGACCTGCACTGCACTAAGCTAAAAGTTTTAATAATAATAATAATAATAATAATAATAATAATAATAATAATAATAATAATAATAATAATAATAATAATAATAATAATAATAATAATAATAATAATAATAATAATAATAATAATAATAATAATATAATAATAATATACTAATAATATATAATATAATAATAATAATATAATAATAATATAATAATATAATAATAATATATAATAATAATATAATAATAATAATAATAATAATAATAATAATAATGATGATGATGATGATGATGATGATAATGATGATGATGATAGTAATAATAATAATGTTGTACCATATAATCTTGTTCAGAGAAATTCAAGGTTTTCATCCTAAAAAAACAAAAAAAAAAGACCCTGCCCCACCATGGTGGTCTAGTGGGTAAGGTACTCGGCTGCTGACCCGCAGGTCGCGGGATCGAATCCCGGCTGCAACGGCTGATTTTTCGATGGAGGTGCAGATGCTGTGGGGCCCATGTGCTCTGACTTGAGTGCACGTTAAAGAACCCCAAGTGGTCTAAATTACCGGATCCTTCCTCTACGGCGTCTCTCATAATGATATGGTGGTTTTGGGACGTTAAATGATATCACAAGAAACTTGACCAATTCACAGCCCAGCGTTTCTAGCCTTAGCAGAGTTTAACGTTAGTTTACCGGCTTTTTGTCATGTGACTACTTTTCCGCCACTAATCTCCCAGTCATATTTTACTTATTTCATTCACTGACCTGTTTGCCTTTACAGTGTTCTTAAAGACCAAAATTGCGTGTGCAAGTATTGTGGCTAATTACACCCACCTGGGTGGATATATTCACATTCAATTAAAAATATTCGTCGTTTACTCACCTTCTCCGCGCATGTGCATTTGTCTTTACTGAATCTCGCTTTATAACTACGCGTACTATACGGCAACCCTACCTCGCTTCAAAATGAAAAAAGCACCCCCGTGAGTTCTCGTAAAATGTGCTCTTGGTTATTTCGGCTTTACTATTTCGGTGGTTACCCAGAAACAGAATTTATTTCCATCTCTGCTACTCATGTTTGCCGCCTGCCTGGCGTTTCGCTTAACGCTCTTTGCACCATGGCATGTGCATTTCCAGCCGTCTACTTGGTGATGAGTCTCCTAGTTCTTTTTCTCAACTGTGAGTCAACTTTCTTCACATGACAGAACGCATGACAGAACGCTTCCCATTGATGACGCAGCCTACCTTGACGACACAGCCTTGTCAGAACAGTCAGGGCTCGAATGCCGACACGAACGGTCTTCGCCCAAAAAATTAATCAAAGCCTTAGTGAACTTTTCATGTGGCAGTTATAGGATTGCCACTTCAGTTTCTCTTCGTTTTCCTTCTTCTAGCGCCTACTTTTCTCTTCGCTTTCAGAGACTCTTCCTTCCCTATTCCCCCTCCCCTTAGTGCAAGGTAGCAAACCGATTCTTACAGTTTTGGTTAACCTGCCTACCTTTCGCTCATTTTATTATCTCTGTCTCTCCCTTGCCTATACCAGAGCGGTCTTCCCATAGCGGACCCGATTCTCCACCCATCTCTTGTGATGTCCTTCATCATCTCTAGAATTTTTTTTTAGTAGCTTCCGACTTCAGCGCCACTACCTTCTGCGTGTGGAACTATGAATTGTTAGCAGTGTATACCTTTTTGTTGTTAAGCTGCGCTCTTTTTAGGAGCAGAGTAAAATGTAGGGTCGTAAAAAACTCTGTACGGTAAAGTCCCGTAATTTTGATTGTGACGTAGGGTACTTTCCAAAAATTTGGTGACAACACTGTGACCAAGTGGTCAGAATTCAGCGCTAATGTGTGTGTGTGTGGTTCATGGCTCGATTCGCCGGGCAGCCAGTGGTTTTCCAATAAAATGAGAGGTACCCGACCTAGCACAGGCTGCGGTGGCTGCATTTCCCATTGAGGCGGAAATGTTGTAGGCCCGTGTGCTCAGACTTGGGTGCACTTTGAAGAACCGCAGGTGGTCTAAATTTCCAGAGCCCTCCACTACGGCGTCTCTCATAATCATATGGTTGTTTTGGGACATTAAACTGTACATATCAATCAATCAACCCAGCACAGGGTATCCATATCTCAAAAATGTTACCTCTCCTGTCCAATGTCCTCTCCAACAATGTTTCCTTCTCCCATATATAGCGGCCACGGTGCTCGGCTGCTGACCCAAAGGTCGCAGTGGTCGCAATTCGATGGAGGTGAAATGGTAGAGGCCCGTGTACTGTGCGATGTCAGTGCACGCTAAATAACACCAGGTGGTCAAAATCAGCCCTCCACTATAGGGCGTCCTTCACAATCATACGGTGGTTTTGGGACGTAAAACTGATAAAATTATGATCTCTCAGGACGTACGCTGGGGTGTGTCACGGGAGGAACTAGAGAAAACCTCGCAGGTGAAGCTCGGGGCAGCAGCCAGGTGGTAATGGTGCGAGGGCAAAATAGACGCTATAAATACGTTCTATGCATCATGCTATAGCTATTTGGCAGAGCATGGTTACAATCACATGCCAGTTTTAAGTAAATAAGTTTTTACACGCCGTAATAGGCCACTGAGCATGAACAGGCCACCTGGTTTTCATGAACGTGCGCTGAACGCAAGGCAGTACAGCGTTTCTTGCCTTGTTAACCGATAAGAACGCTTTGCTGCATTCAACAGCCCAACGGCCATAGTGTATTCATTAGACTTGGTCGCTTCGAACTTCCGTGAGAAGCATAAGGTGGTATGAGATTTTGAGAGAGAGTTTCAAAGTTTGGCTCTAGGGCAATAAAAGCTAATAGTTATGCTATTTCCAGGGTATATTAAAGGTAGACGCGGGTTTCATATTGTATCAAAGCTCAAAATGAGTTCCAAATAGTGTTTAGTTTTTTTTAAATTTTTGTTACCTTACATATGTACATTTTTATAAAAACTATCTTTGGAGCATTCCAAATTAAAAAAAAGTAGCTACGAACAATTTACAGGAGTGGAACTAAAATTCAGCGTGGAGCAAAACTAGATTTTCTAACAATTCTTTACGTTTACTGGGGCATGAAAATTGCCATTTACGAATGTTTTATACTAAAAATACAAATGCGCATAAGCTACTGGTCCTAGTATAATTTATGTATATGCCGCTAAGACATAAAAATGTTTTGTTTGCTTATACCCACTATTTGCCGAGAAAAAGGTGCATGAATTTCAAAAATTTTGTTTTGAGAGAAATGCAGAAATGACGTAAGAGTAGTCGCGAATTACCTGTCAACGTGTGAAAAAAGAACCAAAAATTCTTTTTGAAACTGAGCTTCTAAGTGTGACTTATGTTATGAAAGTTCAACAAATTCTTCATCGGGTGATTGCGAAATTCACAATTTTTTTTGATGAAAGAAAGTTTCACCCCACCTTAATTGCGCATGTGTGCTATGTTTTTATGTGCTTGATTTCATTTTCCTCAAGGATAAAAGCAGCTAAGGGAACGCTAGTTAATATAAATTAGGGCATTACTCAAGCGCATAGTATTGTCTACTCTGATAATTTGTCGTTACATTGTTTTGCAAGCACCCAGTGCAGTGCAGTAAACCAGGTGAAATAGTCTTGCTTACACAATCGCAGCAGGCTGGGAACAAGACTAGTACACACTAAGTGTTTACTTTTATCCTTATGACATTCTTCTTCGCAGGGATACTACTGCTTCACTTGGCATACCTCGTCAGGCGACAAATGCGTCTGTGGGACTGGAGCCATCGCACCGAGGCGGTTATCGAAGTTAGTGAAGCGCCATCATGGCGGCGGTGGCCCATCTTGCCTGAAGAAGATATGTATTTCAAACTCTACTAGTGGCGCCGAGTGGAAGACAGTGGTATCCAGGGACATCCAAAAGCTTAGCTGCACCTATCCACGCCTACGCGAGGTTTCCCTCAACGGCTTTAGCTTCGGCGCCGCGCATCGGAAGCGACGCATCAAGTTTCGAGACTTCCCCAAGCACCTGATGTCCCTCTCTTTGCGCAATTGCGTTCTCGACATGAAGACGTTCTTCTCGACAGGAGTCATCGAAAACAGCGAATTGACAACCCTTGACCTGGGTCGATGTTTTTTTCTCAATGATAACAAGTCTCGCAGCAAAAGGAGAGTGACTTGGCCATTGCTTCCATTGCTCGAGAGATTGTGTCTGGAAGGTTACCCGTTTCTCATTTCCGAAGCTCTCCTGAGTGATGTGCTGCTTGGATGCCCATCGCTGCAGGTGCTGGACTTGGAAGGTACATCTTTGCAAAGTTCTGCTGATGTCGCACTCATCGGACGATGTCTGCCGAAGCTCAGCGAACTTTTCATTGGGTGGACAGACGTGAACGACTCTTCATTTCTAGCATTGGAGCGAGGATGTTTTGATGAGCTTCTTACGTTGTGTCTCGTGGGAACTCATATGACGAACTTGGGTGTGCTGGCGGTCTGTGGTGTTTGCCCGCGCTTGCGTACAATCCGTGTGACTATGGGACGCTGGGCTGCCAGGAAACTTGAAAAAGTGGATGTCTGTCACTCTGTGAGCATTGAGATTGCCTGCTTCAGGAGCGACAATGTGCGCGCGTTTATACGAAACGAAGGGTGCGAGCACTTCAATCAACACGTGAGGCGAGCGCTGACATGAAGGTATAGAGACAAAACTGGATGCGTATGCGCCAGTAACATGGCAAGTGCTTCACAAATGTTGGACCACTTGCTTTTGCATACGCATGCTTACTGCAACTCGATTCTAGTTGCGTCAACAGACACACATGCTGTAAAGATGACACAGAATTTCGGTAGTGTGTTTGTATTATATAGAGTGACAAATATGTAAATGTCAATGAACAGCTATCGTCTCTACGTATTACGGCTGGTACACTGTATTAATGTTCGCTAATACTAGATGTATGCTGTAGAAGAGGACAATCTGTGCCTCGAAACGAAGCGCAGTGCTTTTAAATGCTATTTTAACATTTACATTCCGTAGGCGTTATTGCGCGACACGACTGTTTTTACTTTCTTTGTAGCTGTACTCGTGTCACCCAAATGAAAAAAAAAAGCTATATATGACCACTGTATGCGTATACTGGCAAACAGCGCCGGCAGAATAAAGTGAATGAGGGTCTGTTTTTACCTTTTTTCTGTCTATCTCTAGGAAGCACTGCACAACGTATACCAAGAATTAGAACCTGTGGACTTTCCCAGACGCAGCTGAGTCGAGGTGAATGGAAAAGCACGAACAGGTTTGCATATTTACAAGCAAATGATTGTCACCGCATTGGAACTACGACAAATACGAACTTCCGCGATGGACAATGCCTTTGCCACGGAAGAGCAAGTGTCATTTCCGCCGAAGCAGCTGCGGCGACTGAATAAACCATTCAAGTTGAAACCGCATAATACGCGCAGTTCGCGGTGTGTACGACACGTCAGCACGCGAGGTTGGCAAGCGAGGTGCGATAAAAAGGAGAAAAAAAATCTTGGTGCTTTTCTCCTTGCAATAGCAGCAGCTACAAACTCTGCGGTATTAAAAATAACGTTGTTGAATTGTGATGCGAACGAACATATATTTGCTACATGAAACATGTGTACGATTTGCACATAAGCAGCTGATTAGTTTACTTGACGCTTTTTCCTCGTGATGTTGCATCTGCATGCCTTAACTGTTGCAATTCTGAACGCCGCTGGTAAAATCCTCCCCAACTTACACAATTAGTAAAAGCGTAAGTAAAAGCGCGGCTTGCACCATTTACAATTTCTTGAACTCAAAAACTTTGATAAGTGCATTTGTACAGTTCTGCATAGATGCACTGACCTGGTAAATACAGCGATTGACCTCTTTATTTAAAGGGACACCAAAGAGAAAGACAATGGTTTGGTTTAGACTGACAAATTGCACTCGGAGAGAGCTAATGTCTTACGTTTCATTATCATACGTTCAGTATTGGTGGAGAAAATTCGGGTTTCAGTTTCATATTTAAATTTCGCGCCGAAGTGTCTGTCCGTGACGTAACAAATTTCAAAATGTATATTTTGTATTTTTGCAACACTGACTTGATGAAATTTTGTGAAGCTTTGTTAGGTCTATGGCACCCGCAGATGACAACGTACCGCATATTTGTCGATTAGAAGCGGCGCAGAACCCAGTAGACACCTTCAAAATTTATGACGTCACCGTATTAGGTGCGGGAATCTCGAGGTGGCTCTCGAGGTAAGGGTGGTGTTTTCAAGATTGGCAAATTGTACTTTAGTAATAGCGAAAAATAGTTTCCTCTGTAGTACCCCTCGAAAGGTCCAATGTAATGAAAAAGGAAGTTTCGTGTTTTAATAAAAAACTGCACCTGCGCAGGGCTCGCAGTGGAGGTGCGTGTATATATATATATATATATATATATATATATATATATATATATATATATATATATATATATACGTGTGGGCATATGGGTCATGGCAATGTGCGCTTTTATTGTGTACCCCATGAGTACTATGGCTGAACACTTTTGCTCAAAAAAACCTTTCAAGACCGCGGCGTTCCAATGAACGGCTGTCCAGAAACTAGTTCATTTTTGGAGGAACGGAGCAACACCGCCGTTCCATTCAGGACCGGTGGAACTGCAACGGGAACGCGTTACACCTACGATGGAATGGCAAGGGGAGTGCACATTCTTTAAACGTTCCATGACATTCAACAGGTGAGCACAGGCACGCAGCACATCAAGTCAAACAGTGTGGATGACCGACCACGGTCATGTCACGGGCACTACACCGCACCGTGACTTTCGCTTCAAGGCGCCTGCCAAAGGCGTAGGGAAGCATGTGACGCCGATACTGACCGCGTGCGGGCGAGACAGTTGATTTTTTTTTCCTCAGGAAAGCGGCGATGCTTTGAGGTTTCCCCATTTGTCGTAGAAACAAAATCGTCAGCCAGTACGTGCTCTCTTCACCCTCTGCTTCGCTATCACATCGGATGCACTAATTTGTCCGGCGTGGGATGCAATAACTGTAATGGGCGAGAGAACGAGTAAAGAGAAGGTGACAGAAAGATATATAGAGAACCAAGAAAAAAATCCTTGGCAAAAATATTTTTCGTGAGGCGACATTCGAAACCACCTACCCACGGTGAGTGTCATCTGGAGGTGGTTGTCGTAACCACTCGGCTATCCAGTTTGTTTGTTACTTTTTCTTTCATGGGATTTATTTATTATAGGCATGACACTTTGAAGGCGTTCAAAACAGACAGATAACTGATATGCGTTCATTCTGCTCGTATCGTGGCTCAACCAAGAACACACAGCACTAAGCAATTAGTGGTCCTCTCTAGAGCGAATATATCAAGCGGTGGCATTTTTCTGATGATACACCACTACGGCGGGGAGGATGAATCCAAGCACCTCACCAATGCAAATGCCATTTCGGATGGCTTTCGCCTTTGGTTGGGTGTTGCATTCACAAAGGCGTACTCCTTTCGCATTGGTATGGCAGACACTCCTACATGTGACTACTGCGGAGATGAAGAGACCATCGAACACGTCCTGTGCAGCTGCGCTTGCTACGACACACAGCGATGCCAGCTACGGATGGTTTTGAATCGACTTGACCCCGGACCATTTTGTGTGCAGAAGATACTAGGACCTTGGGCATCTGCCTCAGTTGCGCAGAAAGCAACTAAAGCACTGCTACTTTACGTCAAGTCAACAAACCTGAGCGACCGCCTGTAGACTGTGTGTGCTCCCCGAGTGTGCTCGTGATTGTGTGTACCTTCTTATCTCTCTGCAACCTCTTTTCTCCCCTTTATCCCCTCCCCAGTGCAGGGTAGCAAACTGGATGTGCGTCTGGTTAACCTCCCTGCCTTTCCTTGCATCTTTATCTCTCTCTCTCTCGGATGGCTTTCCGTTTGCTCGTATATATCTCTTATCTGAATGTCCATGCTAATTAAGTGGGATGTTCAGGACATCACTGGCTATGCTGCTGCTGCTGCTGCTGCTGCTGCTGCGGAGCACGCAACTAAGGAGCACGCAAGCTGCAGTTCAACATGATTGGCCGGTGGTCTGTGAAACTTTTGACTGGGGGCGTTTTACTTCAATTACTTTTGCCTATACTTATAATTTGATGTCGGTGATATCAAATTCGTGTAATATATACTGCTTGATGTGAGCTTTAAGTTGCTTTTTTTATTTCGCTCCAGACAAAATACGTTTTTATATAAAAAAAGTGAAATGTACCGCGAATGAAACGACATGTTCGAATTTTCGAAATGTAACAGCAACGCTTCTTTCGCACTACAAGGACTTGTGAAGGGAGCTCATTCCAAAATTGGGTAGGAACGAGGAACGAGCTTGCTTTCCAGTTGTAGAGGAACGTGTATACAACACTGTGCGTAATAAAAATTGGACATATTATAAGCTATATTTTTGCGTATTAAACTTTGAAACAGTGCTCACGCTCAGGATAGGACACACATACACGACTCACACATATTTGTTGTCTGGTGGTGATCCACCATTATGTGACAGATGTGGTGAACCCTTAACCATCCTTCACATGTTAATTCAGTGTAAACACTTAGAAACTCTAAGAAAACAACATTTTCCATTACTCTACCGACAACATATACCTTTACACCCTGCAATGTTTGTCGGTAGGGAACCGCTTTTTAGTCATAAATCATTGTTAGCGTTTTTAAAAGAAATTCATAGCTTTCATGTCATATACCCGGGCATACCAAAGCACGACCTCTCCAGAGAGGTTTTTGCTGCGGTGGCTACACAAGAAAGCACTTGCCTCACGGCCCTTGGACGCAAGGGTATGAACGAGTGAGGCTTTTGTGCTAATGCCATACATATCCACCATCGTTCTTTTTATCACCAACTTTTCTTATCTATTCACACAACACACACCTTTCACGGCATAGTCATGATTTTATTACTTGTATGTTCTTACCCGCCTTACCGCGAGGAATTTTATGGCCCTTATACAGCCGCTTATCACAATCATTGTCCATATTCTTAGTAACATGAACTGACGCTCTTTGGCCGTGAAATGGCCCTTGCGCAACAAAACATCAAACATCATCATCAACAGTGCTCACGCTACTACAGAGGCTCCGTTTAGTTGGACTATTGAACAATTCCTAAAATTTTCTTTAACTGCGTGCTAATTCATGACGCCCCGATGGACCTAAAATTTTTCCACACCATACCATACCAAGTACGTATATTAAAAAAAATCGGAGTGTGTGCTTTATTCTTCAGCTAACTGAAACTCTGCCTAAGTAATGAATATGATGTCAAAATCAAGCACGAAAGAAGGAAATTACGGTAGAATAATCGCTTGAAACTGAGAGTCATTCAGAGAAGTAAGCTTGCAAGGTCAGACGTCACGGTAGATTAAACGCTTGAGACGGAGAGTCATCCAGAGCTCTAGGCTATAGGCTAAGCTCGCAAGGTCAGAAGTTTGAATCCCCCCCCCCCTCCTTTTTTAACTAATCCCTAGAAAGATGGAGTTGGGAACAAATAAGAGAAAACCAGACGAGCTACCAGTAATGTGAGGTTGATGACTGATAAGCAGTCATGTAGAATTCTACAGCGCTCAGAAAGTGCGAATGAACCCCTTGTACTAAGCGAGAGAGAGAGAGAGAGAGGAAGATATGGTATGAAGAAAGGCAGGGAGGTTAACCAGAAAGCAAGTGTCTGGTTTGCTACTCTGCACTGGGGAGGAGAAAATGAGAGACAGAAAAGTAAGGAAAAGGGAATGAGAGAAAGAGAGCGGGACCAAAGCGAAGCATGCTAAAGATCCTTGGTTCGTATTGGTAGGAAGGCGAGACTGCTCCGAACTCCGCCGCCAAGGTCGCCAGCCGTTTGGTAGCTAGGTTTCCCGGCTCGCGACTGCTTCTGGGCAGAGCTGATAGACGAGCGGACGAGACGATGGTGAGTTAAGGCAAGGTTTATGTACAGCATAGAAATATAGGCGTTACAAATTCGGCACTGGGGCCGACAGCTTACGGACTCGAAGAGCCGAGATGTCTTCTCTCGCACGCATCCGTCGGCTTCTCTCTGTTACAAAGCGCACCGCCGACGAGGTTACGAAGGGCGCCACGAAACTCGCCGCTGCCAAGGACCCCGGGCGCGCCGACTGCGAAAGGGGCTCGAAGCAACGAGAGGCTCTTCTGACACATAGGTCTACTGCTGGCGACGCGCTGCAGGGCTGTTTTAATAGGCACCGGGTGGATCCTTTCAGTCACCAACGTCCAGCCAGAAGCGCCACTGGCTGTGACGTCAAAATCCTCTAATGGGGCCCGCCGCTGGGCCCCGTCATGCTCATGAAATCCGGAGCCGCTGCGCGTCGTTGCAGCCAAGGACGAATGACGTTCCCACGCATTGCGTAAGACTCGCCAGACTGGAAGGCGCCGATTGCTTCAACGGGCTCGTGGGCTGAGGGAGCTCGCTGTGCGTTGCGTGACAGACCGGCGCTGCCGCTTGATGACGTCATTGAGTCGATCCTCTCAGGCGGGCTCTATTGCTGGCCTTGACACCGATTGCCTTTGCAGAGCCATTGGCGTTTGGTGTTGACTCCCAGGCGTAACAGTATGCCGGCGCCGGACTAATCTCAACCATATATTCATTAAAACGCGAACCAGGGAGCCATTAAAAAAGTCTGGGGTGTGAACTCACTGGCGATAACCTGCCTGCAATGCAATGCCCCCAACAGAGCAGGATTGTCCACCCTGTTGCACTACTTGGTCACCACCTCCCACGAAATTGCCAATTAGCCCTCGGCCCTCAGTCCCCAGCGGCTGCGAAGCAACGGTCCAACGCGGCGGCCAGAAGTGCGACGCAGTATATGGCGCTACGAATCCTTGGGTCCGGCTAGGCCACCATGGGAATCTAAACTTGGCTACGTTTAACGCTAGAACGCTATTCAGTGAGGCTAGTCTAGCTGTACTGTTTGAAGAATTAGAAGGTGTGAAATGACATGTAATAGCGCTGAGCGACGTAAGGAAGAAACATAAAGCTTATTCAGTGCTGAAAAACGGACATGTCCTACGCTACCGTGAATTTGTTGACAGAAGAGAACTAGAAGTGTGATTCCTTAACCACAACAATATCGCTGGCAACATATAGTATTACTATAGCATCAGTGAGAGGGTGGCAAGTATTGCAATTAGGCTAAACAAATGGTACAGGATGAGAGTGGTACACGCCCACGCGCCTACATCGAGGCATGATGATCATATGGTTGAACGCTTGTACGAAGACGTAGAGTCAGCAATTATTAAATTAAAGACACATTATTCTTATATTGATGATCGACTTTAATGCCAAAGTAGGCAAGAAACAGGTTGGAGACCATGCAGTGTGTGAGTATGGCATTGGCTCAAAGAATGCCAGAGGGGAGTTATTAGTTGAGTTCGCAGAACGTAATAATTTACGGATCTTGAATTCTTTCTACAGAAAACGGACAAACTGTATGTGGACGTGGCGGAGCCCTAATGACGAAACTAAAAATGAAATAAACATTATTCTCTGTGCACACGTGGGCATTGTACAGAATGTAGAAGTAGTTGGCATATTCCGATGCAGTCACCATATAATAGTAGGAACTCGAATTCAACTAGACCTAAATAAGCACAGGCATAAACTTATACGCAAGAAGCTGAATAATCAGCTTGCGTTCACAGCGAAATTACAGGAATTCATAGCTTCACTTAAAAATAGATTAGCGGTTCTAAACGAGGTAACATACGTTAGCGTTGACACAATAAACGATAATCTAACTAGTACAACAAAAGAGTATGAGGGAAGTCGGAGGTGCAGTCACTTGACAGGACACTGGCAAATTATCGCAGGCGACAAAAAATTTCATGAAGAAACGACAAACCATAAAAGCATCAAATGCAACAGGAAATATAGAGCTAGCAGAGCTTTCGAAGTTAATCATTAGGCGTAAGGTAGCCGACATCAGAAGGTATAACTGGGAGAGAATTGAGCAGGCTGTAAAAAGTGGCAAAAGACTAAAAGCTGTGAAGGCAAACTTCTGCACAGGCAAAAATCGGTCATATGCATTAAGGAAAAAGGAAGGCATTGTCATAACCAATATCAATAGGGTAGTCGAAGTGGCGGAATAGTTCTGCAGAAAGCTGTACAGAAGCCAAAACAACATCATGAGGATATTGTGAGAAACAATATTAGTCCAGATAAATTTGACATCCTACCAGTAACGACAGGGGAAGTAATGAAATAATCTCTAGAAGGAATGCGAAGAGGCAAAGCTGCTGGTGAGGATAGCATAACAATAGACGTGCTGAAAGATGGCGGAAAGATAGTATTAGAAAAAGTGGCCACTTTATATACGAAGTGTATTACTTTAGCGCAGCTCAGTTTGAGCGTGAAGAAAAGATGCTATACGATCAAGAAAGGGAAAAAATTGATTGATTGATTTGTGGGGTTTAACGTCCCAAAACCACTATATGACTATGAGAGACGCCGTAGTGGAGGGCTCCGGAGATTTTGACCACCTGGGGTTCTTTAACGTGCACCCAAGGCAGAGCACATGGGCCCCACAGCATTTCCGCCTCCATCAGAAATGCAGCCGCCGCAGCCGGGATTCGATCCCGCGACGTGCGGGTCAGGAGCCGAGAACCTTAGCCACTAGACCACGCTAGAGATAACAGATAAATACAAATATCTGGGCGTATGGATAAGCAATGGGACCGAGTACCTAAGGGAACACGAAATATACGTGACGACTAAAGGTAACAGAAATGCAGCAGTCCTGAAAAATAGGGCACTGTGTAATTACAATAGGTATGATGTTGTGAGAGGAATATGGAAAGGGGTCATGGTTCTTGGTATGACGTTTGGCAATGCGGTCTTATGCATGAGATCAGAAGTTCAAGCACGATTAGAAATTAAGCAACGTGGAATAGGTAGGCTTGCTTTAGGAGCTCACGGGAATACACCAAATCAGGGAGTACAAGGTGATATGGGATGTACATTATTTGAGGGCAGGGAAGCTGGCGGCAAGATAAAATTTGAGAAGCGATTGAGAGAAATGGGGGAGGAGCGTTGGGCTAGGAAGGTTTTCAGCTACTTGTACATGAAGAATGTCGATACAAAATGGCGGAAGCGAACCAGGAAATTGACTGGTAAATACTTAGAAAACAGCAGGTGGCCAAATCAAAAAGAACTATCGGTTAAGACGAAAATGAAGGAAACGGAGACTGACATGTGGAGAATGGGCATGATTAAGAAGTCCGCACTAGAGATCTATTGAACTTTTAAGCAGGAAATTGACGAAAATGAAGGAAACGGAGACTGACATGTGGAGAGTAAGCATGATTAAGAAGTCCGCACTAGAGATCTATTGAACTTTTAAGCAGGAAATTGCCAAGGAAAGGATCTATGATAATACTCGGGGTAGTTCTCAACAGTTTGAGGCCAGGACGGGAGTATTGCGAACCAAGACATATCGGGCCAAATACGAAGGGGTAGACATGGTATGCAGTGCATGTGGAGAGGAGGAGGAAACTGCCGAACACTTGATAATGTTCTGTAAAGAACTTCACCCTATAGTTCAGGATGATGGCGCAGAGTTTTTTAAAGCACTGGGGTTTAGGGACAGGGAGGGAAAAATAGACTTTAAGCGGGTAAAATTAACTAGAAGAAGGTTATCTGATTGGTGGCTAAAGTCAAGGCACGAGTAAAAAACCCTTCACTGCAAAGTACCAGTCCTCAACTTCACTATTTAAAGGAAAAAAAGATCAATCTTGTGGTTAGTTCACTAAGTAATACGGCTAGGTGGCGTTAGCCGCCGCCCGATCTAAAGGGTACAGCCACATCCATCCATCCATCCATCCATCCATCCATCCATCCATCCATCCATCCATCCATCCATCCATCCATCCATCCATCCATCCATCCATCCATCCATCCATCCATCCACCATCCATCCATCCATCCATCCATCCATCCATCCATCCATCCATCCATCCATCCATCCATCCATCCATCCATCCATCCATCCATCCATCCATCCATCCAATGGCTTGGTGGCGTTAGCTACCACCCGATCTAAAGAGTACAGCCATATCAATCCAATCCCCCCCCCCCCCCCCAAAAAAAAAAGTCACCCAAGACAGTTATGTGCTGCGCAGAGACGGGAATCAATCACGCGTGCGGGCAATGTGAAACATTTAAAATATAATTTTTTACTCGTGCATGACCTCAAACGGCGACCGAGGAAATATGGTAATTAGCTTCTGGAAAACAGGATGCCTACGCGGGTGCGCGACTGAACTGAAATATCCTCAAGTCGACAGGATGCCGAAAGTAAGCGCGTAACGGCACTGACACATTTTATCGATTAAAAGTGGTAGAAGAGTGGAACGATGAAGTCAGTTGTGAGCCATTGCTTGCAACACCTTCCACGGCGAACCATCATTTCCTCAAGCACTAATCTGTAACCCCCCCCCCCCCCCCCATTCATAACGTCATACTCAGAGACGAGAATCACGAGCGGTATCTCGATGAAAACCTTTTATTTTCTGCACACAGGTCATACAGCGCATTTCCGAGTAGTGACTCACTATCTGTTTATAACAATGCATTCTTAATAATTGGTCGCGCGTCCTTTTTTATCCCCAAGAAAAAACGTTTATAGTTCACAAGTGCCCCACGGAACATTGGGATACAAGTCTAGGTGATGCGCTTGAGCTTCAGGTACTTAATTCCTCTTTTTACGGGAAGATGCTCGCTCCTTGTGGAGTACCTTTGTGTAAAAAGACAAATGGCTGAGCAGAAAAAACTTGGTTACTTGATTGGTGGGGCTCGGATCATGTTGTGCTCAGCCCAGTGTGACTTTTTTTTTTTTTAGACAGGAAACAAGCTCTTCCAAGCTGTCACTTTGAAGCTCGTTGTAGCTAAACCACTTTGAAGACGTGATTTCAAGGGCGTCTACAAATGCGAAGAGCTTCTCCAAAAGGCCTACCCAGAGGGGGCCGCACGAGGGGCCTGGGCCAAGGGGGCTGGCCATCTTGAAGGGGGCGCTAAATGTGTTCTATACCTTGACTAGGCAGCGGGGAACTCCTTTAGTCTGCTAAAATGGGGGCGTAAAATCTGCCTTATTCACTGATTTAAATGGGAGGAGGCGCCATGCAATGAACCTTCGCCCCCCCCCCTTCCCCCGTAAAGGCAAGCACGCATATGAGGCTACCCTTTTCCATATGGACAATTTCGCCATTCATAGTGTGCTCGAAGTGCCGGGAGATGTACCTCTCGCCGAAGTGCAGCTCGCACACAACCGCGTTTTCTTGAAGCAGCTTGTCAGTGCATGAGATCGCTCTCGGCCACTTCGCTAACAGAGCTTCGTCCTTTGGAACGCCGAACAACGCGCGCTTCTTTTTAGCTGACTTGTAGCCTGTAGTGAACCCCGGGACGAAGTAATCGCTTTGTTTTAGCGCCATGAGAGTGCACACAGAAACATTGGTGTCAGAGTGCCACCACAATTAAAAAAAAAACAACGACGAACGCGCCCGACGAAACTGTCGGAAACGTGCCAACAACGTATAAACGACTGCGCGCGTTCCACGCGGCTAGGGTGGCTCCGCCTCAAAGGCTTCAGTGCACTACGTAGGTACAGTAGGCGCCGCTTGCCGCTCATCACACTTTCCTATCCACTGCAACAGCGGCCTGCCGGATTTGAAATTTGTGCCAGTGCGGTGGAAATGAAAGCGAACGTTAAACAGGCACGTGACATATGCGATGTTGACAGAAAGGCCAGAGAGAGTGAGATAGAAATACAAACAATAATTAACCTTCTTTTTTTGTCATTTGGTAACAATTAAGTCACGAAAAAGTTGAGGAAACACAAAAATATAGCGTAAATAGCTGGTAACAATATTTATAATAATTGAGGCACATCTTTTATTTTGTTGCAAATCCGAAAACGAAACTGTAGCTACCGTGAGGGGGACACCTGTTCTCAAAGTTGGCTGCAACCTATCAAGCTCTCTGCGCTGGAAGCTGTCAAAAAAGCGCAGGAATAAGTGGGTGCTGTAATTTGTTCCGTTTTTATTTGTGAAGCGCACTTTCTTGCAAAGATCGTGGTATGTGAAATTCAAAATTTACACTTCGTGGTGAGTAGGGTTGTTGTGGCAGTTTATATGAAGGCAGTGGGCTCCACAGTTGGGCAGCTGGTGCCGTTTTCTGCCGTGAAGGCTTCATGTTTTATGGCCTATTCGTGCTGCGAAAATGTGGCAGCGTCTTGTCAACGTCATATATAGTGGTATAGTTTCTACTTCACACATTTAGCTGTCAGAATATGCAGTATTCTGTAGTATCGCTGTTCTGCATGGCCTCTGTAGGCTCTGCCGGTTGTGTAGTTTCCTACACGGAACGAACAGATTGGATACGTTTTCTTCTTCCCTGCCGATGAAGCAGCAAATGTTCTGTGCATTGTGAAACAGCTTATGAGTGGGCAAGTGCGAGTAACACTTTTGATCATAACAGGAACGAAGTTTAGTGCAAAAAAAAAAAAAAGATTGAACCTTCCCCGCTGCATTTGCCAAATATTACCTGCTTTCACTGAGAAACGGAACAGGGGGGCTGTAACGTTGGCTGTTAGGAAATTTGAGTAATCTGTAAGTGATCTTGTGTGTTCGTAACGCTGCAAAATTGATGCAAATCAAATTATTCCGAAAGCTACTTCACATGTGCTCAAACGTGTCCACCAAGACCGTGTGTGTACAAAGAGATCTAAATTTTATTGTGTGAATAATTTCGAAAATTTGTATAGCTTTGCTTAAGCATACAAATCTCGTGTAACAAATGTGAGGGTAAGGTTTACATTTTTGAGTTATGTAATTATATCTTTCAATAAAAAATTTTGGGGCTATCAGTTGAGTCCTATTTCATACGGATCATTTGTGACAGTAGGGATGGTGCAGTAAACACAGTGTAAGTTTACCACATCTGTGTTGTAAAGGAAATATAGGTCAATTTCCTGTGTCTGGTTTGCTCTACATTTTATGCCTCGTGATTGATTTCATAGGAGTATTGTAAGTTGTCTAATATACACATACTTAAAAGAAAACTTTCTGTAAAATTCACCATACCACTACAGTGTGCTTTGATATTCCAAAACTTTATTGTGCTTTGTCACATATTCTAACATACATTTAAAGCTGAAACGTGCTCTCTTAATACAGACTAGAGTGACAACTTACGACTGCTCTTAATTGTTCTGTTGCTATGTTGTCATGTGAATGTGTGATGATAGTTGTTACATGGTGATAATTTGAGCTTTCATCACAGTATACAGTGACAGAATGGTTGTTGTCTATTTGCATGTCTTATACTTTGGAAAGGCTTTGCTATTTGGGGAGGACCTTGTTACCAGACAGTAGTTGTTGTCACTATTGCTGATATTTTTTCCATAAAAACTGTGAATTCGCTGCTTTCCTTTAAAGAATGGTATTGATTGATGATTTGATTGATTTGTGGGGTTTAACGTCCCAAAACCACCATATGATTATGAGAGACGCCGTAGTGGAGGGCTCCGGAAATTTTGACCACCTGGGGTTCTTTAACGTGCACCCAAATCTGAGTACACGGGCCTACAACAGTTAAAGAATGGTATGTAACACTGATAACACCTAGGCTGTTTTTTATCTGGAAGCACCGTGAGCAGCGTTGCCAAAAGAGACATGCAGTATGTGAGGGCGTTTATTATTTCGGGACTAGATAAGCTCCAAAGAGCACGAAATTTCTTGGGAGCACATGTTAAAAGCCTACAGTGTATCATGTTGGCTACATAGTAGAGAGAGCTTCAAGTATTCAGCTTTGGGTGGTTTCACTAACACATGTCAAATGGGAAGTAAGTTATCTGCTGCTCTTAAAGGGCTAGTAAACAACCCCAAGATCCGAAAATTGTTATAAAAAGAAATATGTGCACTTTTATTTCGTGAACATGCTGCCGCAAGACTTTTGCGAATACGTCCTATCTTAAAGTACTTACAGGGGCTAGAACATCGCTTTCAACTGGTTTGAAAGTTTCGTGCTACCTTGCCACCTTTCTCCTTCAGAGGAAGGGGAAAGCGTAGCCCGTCGTCGTGACTCCGCCCACTTCGGGAACGGGACAAGACGTCAGCAATTGACGTCATCGGCGAACTAAATCGGTTTTCAACGTACTTACGCTAGCTGCAATGCCTGGTTGTTTACTGTTTACCCGGTGCCAATGGTTTTCCGCAGCCCAGTCGCTCAATTTGCAGCCAACAACGATTTGGAGCAAAACTGTGTTCTAAAACCGGGACATGAAGTTGGCCTGATTTTTCTGGAGTTCAATTTCTTGGGAACAGACTGCCACGCTATGTGGGAGCAGATGCACAAAGCACAAATGATGCATTTAATAGTGGGTGTGTTGGTCAACAGGTGGCGTGACAATCTGCGGACTCCTAAAAACTGGGCGAGTAACTGGGCTAGTCTGGATTTTGATACATGAAGCCTATGGGGAGTTCCGCAACTTGTATGATTCAGTAGCTCTATCGTAGCTGTGGGTGGGAACAGGAGCTCTCGTTGACTTCACTACTGTTTGTTGAGACCTGGTTTACACCAGTCAACATGCTGCGTCACGTCGCCGATTGCCGAGTTGGCATCACTGTGCGTGAAAGGAGCATTGGTCAGGCGTAGGAAAGGAGCGCGGGAATTGTTTTTAAAATGGAGGTGATGCGCGGCATGCAGCTTTGTAGTATTCAGAAAACATAATCGCTGTGGTCTGCTCTACGAATTGCCAAGCTTGTTCGGGGGGTGTAAAAAAAAACTCCACGTCTCCACCGAAGGCGCAGTACAGTCACAGCGAAAGCTAGACGAGCGGCCCTTTTCTAAACACTCGTTGGGTAACTGCTGCAAGCACACTTGCTTGATGCACACTACGGCATTAATAATGAAAATTTTAGGGTAGTATGTCAGCAGTTGCTATGCTATTTTTCGTCATTCTTTTGAGAAGCGTGGTATCCGCTAAACTTTTGCGAGGAATTATGTACCAATTCTTCATGCAGTGACTGATGATGATGAGGAATAATGCATGAAGTGGGTATGCACCACAGTTAATAGCTGAACAAAAACAAGCTCTTGTAATGGGTTGGAGCCTTGGACGACCCACTCCTTACGCTATTCGCATTGTGCGATGACTACTTGTTCTTTCGCTGTTTTAAAATGCTCTGCAAGTCGTATTAACGCGATTGCTTTGCCGACATCAAGGCTGCCTAAGGCAAGTTTGCCAACAGGTCCCAAGCACCAGCGGGGCTCAGTGGTAGAAAACTGGGCTGGTGCCCAATGGACCCGGGTTTGAGTCCCACTGTGTTGTTGGTACTAGGCAGATTATCGTTGGCGCAAACTTAAAAGACGTGAAAAGAAGAGACTCGGAAAAGTGCACACTCGCAACTGACTTCTATTGAACCGAAGCTCGTCTTAAGTTTGCGCCAACGATGTTCTGCACAGTTACACACAAACTAGCCCGACAGCATACGTTACTGGTACTAGGCTTTTTTTTCTAATTTCGCGCGATGTGGTTATGGAAACCGGCGGCGGCGGACGACTACGGCGCTGCGCGACACCCGAGATGTGATCTCATAACAGCTTTTGTTGTAAAAAAAAGTAGGAGCCTTTCGACTGGCCCTTTAAAGGACAATTCTGGCGATTTTTTGAGGTCAAAGGATCTCAATGAAACTTTTTAGGCTTGTTCATTTGCACATTTGTGCCGTTTATACCAAATTGCAGGCTTTATTCTTTATTTTTTATTCTTATATATCCCCATTTTGCCTTGAGGCGTTACAGCAGGAGGGTTACAGTGTTGAAAAAAATACATTTTCATTGATTCTGGACATTTGCACAGATGTCAAACAATTCCATTGGTTAATAGTTTTTACAAAAAATGAATTTGCATACAGGTTCGTCTTGGCCCGGCATGGCCTTATTTTGTGTTCATGGTCTGTGCGTTGAGAAATACAATGTGGTTTTTTAAAGTAAATGTCACCTTGAATTCCCGTTTTTTTATGAAATATCTAATATAAAAGCTTCAGACGCAATTCTTTATGATGGGACGACAGCAACTCCCAGTTTAACTCCTTTTTCATTTCAGTACAACTGCGATTTTTTCCATACCGACCCAAGACAAACCTGGCTGCTCTGTTTTGAATTCTTTCTAATTTATTAATCAAACCTACTTGTGATGGGTCCCAAAGAGTACAGGAATATTCTAATATTGGTCGAATACAGGTGAGGTAAGCCATGCTTCTAAGGCTAGAATCTGCACATCTCAAATTCCATTGGATATAGTACAATGCTACTGCGGCTTTGGAAACCACATAATCAACATGCGCATTCCAGGAACAATTATGCAACAGTAACATTACCAAGTATTTGTACTTGGATTTTTTGTCTAAATTATTTCCACTTAAATGATAATTTACAGCAATTATTTTTTTCTTTTTTGTAAAGCACACATGGATGCACTTATTCGTGTTTAGATTCATTTGCCATTTAAGACACCATCGATGAATACGTTGAAGATCAGCTTGTAATTCAAGGACATCATGGTCATTCTGGATTTTCCTGTAAATGCAATCATCAGCAAAGAGCCATATACTTGAGCTTATGCCTACGTTAATGTCATTAATAAAAATTATGAATAGCAAAGGCTCCAACACAGATCCCTGTGGGACGCCTGACGTGACCTCAAGAAAATCTGACTTAATGCCATTCAAGACAATACATTGGCGGCTTTGTGCCAAGTAATTCTCGATCCACTTAAGATTTCTTTCATCTATGTTGAGTATTCATAATTTTTTAAGGAGCAGAGAATGAGAAACAGTGTCGAAGGCTTTGCTGAAGTCTAAAAAGATGCAGTCTGTTTGCCCACCCAAATCAATTTCAGATACTAGGTTGTTATAGAACTCTAGAAGCTGGGTCGTACATGAAATGCCTTTTTGAAAATCATGTTGAACCTTCGCTATCAACTCGTAATCCAATAAATGCTTCATTATAACTTTGTGTATTATGTCTTCAATAATCTTACACGATATTGACGTTAGAGAGTTAGGTCTATAATTTGTGACGTCTTTCTTGTAACCTGCTTTGTGAATCGGGACTAAATTTGCTACCTTCCAGTCTTGCGGCAGCTGACCAGTATATAAGGATTTTTCATATATCAGATAAAAGAAAAGCGCAATGGGGTGAGCGCACTGTTTTAGAGCTCTTGGAAAAACACCATCAGGACCAGTAGCTTTACTTTCGTCAAGATTCCTGAGCAAGGCCTCAATGCGGTTTACACTAATTTCGAGTGGTTGCATAAGGGAAACAGAACTATCTTGCAAGGTGTGAGCTCAATGCATACTTAGGAAGAAAAACTGATTGAAAGTAATTAAGCACGTGGCTTTTTCTGCATCATTGGAAAGAGTGCATCCATTGAAAATAAGTTTGTTTATTCCAACGGTATCAGACCTACAACCCTTTAAATACTGCCAGAAAGGTTTACGATTTAGTCTCATATTTTCATTTAATCATTTGAAGAAGAGCTGCTTTGCATTTTCTGACGAGTCTTTATATTCGCGTGTTAGTTCTTGTAGCTTTTTATAATGAACTTTACCTTTCGTTTTCTTGTATCTTTTAAATACGCGCCTTCGTTTCTTAATTAGCCTCGGAATACCATAAGTCACCCATGGCACTTGAGAGTATCGCAGATTCTTTTCAAATGAATTTTATAGCTTGCCTCCAAGTGCTCAGCTTGCTTGCCAGCATTAATGGCAACATTATCTGTGTGACATTGATTTATGCAAAGTGGAAGTGATGAAACTGATGTGTCACAATGGGCGTCTGCTTGTCTGCTGTGGATTGTGTGGGTTCGGCTGGCGCTTCCTTTGTTGAGTGTGCAATTTCCTTTTCCATGTTGGTGGGCATGCAATGGGTGGTAAGTGGTGTTGCATTGTGGGCAGCACATGATTCGCCATATATTCATCATAACAGCATAGTGCTTTAGCGGATAGCCGCGGGCACAAACTCGGACGGCCTGGACACCTAGGGGAAAATATTCTAACTGGGAATAATTGGGACCAGTTCAAGTGGTTTATGGTCAAATTCTCAGTGAAGACCAGTTGCACGTGGGTTCCAACTGGGGCCCGTTGGCAACTGGTCCCCACTGGGAATTTGACCATAAACCACTTCAACAAGTCCCAGTTCAGATCCACTGTCAACTGGTCCCCACTGGGAATTTGACCATAAACCACTTGAACTGGTCCCAATTGTTTCCAGTTGCCAGTGGATCCCTGCGTTGCATATAGACAAGGAAGCTTTGCATTGAAATCGGACTTATTTATTAGAAACTTTGCAGATTGAGTGTACAGGGACTGCGAAGCATCTTGATTGTTTCCTTGGACAGGTGGCAGACGCTTGCTATTTCGTAGATCTCCTGCGTACAGAACCACCTGAAAGAAGTATTTACACTGTTAGCAAAACTGTAATTATTGCTTTACGCATGCAATACTACCAGAAATTAAATTTCATCTTATTGGAAAATCGTAAAGCAAATATTGCTATCAACCAAAACACAAGTACTATAGTCGCAATTACGGACGTCTCCTGTAAGCAGAAACTGTGGCTCTTAATTTACACCTCCTAATACCTGACTCGATCGATGACTATATTATTGTGAGCTATTTTTATGAAGCAATCATAAGTGGGGTTCTGCTCAATTGTGCCTTTAAACATGGAATTGTAGTTATCTATAAATCTCTCTATCATACAGTCAGCAACGTTTGTGAATAAATAGGCACACCTCTATTGGGGGGGGGGGGGTACATTTCAGTAAAAGGTACAGATGCACTACAGCATAATTTACAACCTTACACAGCAATTATTGACACAATTAACTCGTGTAACATATAATTTGAAATTCTAATTCCCTTGAGAATTTTCATATATGTCACTATACATTAATTTAACTATCTGTAGAGATCACGTCTTGGTGTATTCTGATTTTAAACCGTCGAGCTTATCTACGGGGCCAAAAAAAAAAGAGGCATTGGACAGTAAAGCTGAAGCTCACACACAGACAACAGATTCGGGGATATTTATTTATTTATTTATTTATTTATTTATTTTATTTATTTATTTATTTTCATACCTCAAGGGCCTCCTAGATTACATGAGGGGTGGTACAAGTGACAGACTAGAACAAAAAACGAGGGTAGGGGTGAGGTGGAGGTGTGCTACCAACATAACTATATACAAGACCGTAACAACAATAAATGAGTGAAGAAGCATAAAAGAAACTACATGGCCGGACACGCTACATGTTTTACATTGGGACCAATCAGAGTTTAAACAGCTTGGATAACCGCGCTTTACAGCAGTAGAATGGTGCAAACATACAAGTCAGAATGCAAACAACGGCAATGAGCTAGGTAGCTATAAATTTGGTAAAAACAGAAAACAATATGATGTCTGAAGGCAACGCTCCATTACTTCGCCTGCACTGACAACAATGAAAGTCAGAAAAACGGGAACCATAAAAACGACATGAGGATATTACACAATTCTGGGCGCGTTAAGCAGTGATTTAAACTGGTCAAGGTCTTTGGTCTGTACCACGTGAGCGGGAAGATTGTTCCACTCTTTGGCTGACCAAACAAAAAAGGATTGCGCGAAAGTGTTAGTTCGTGGGCGGGGCTATGAAACTTGATGTTCGCTTTTGGTGCGAGTGTATACATGCGATTTTGGCGTGACGTAGGAGTTTGGTGATAATGAGTAATGAAACCTATGGAATAATGCCAGCCTTGCTAGTTTCCGACGGTTGTTGAGGGGAGGAAGGGACGCACGCGACTTGAGATTTGTGACGCTAGTGTATGAAGAAAAATCAGAGAAAGCAAATCTAATAGCCCGATTTTGGATGGCTTCTATGTTGTCGATGAGGTAACGTTGGTGCGGGTCCCATATAGCGGCTGCATATTCTAGTTTTGGACAGATAAGGGTTTTATAGGCCAACAATTTTAAGTCTGAAGGAGCAAATTTCATCGTGCGCTGCAGATACCCGAGGGATCTACTGGCGCTGGCGATTACTTTGTACACGTGTACTGTCCAAGATAGATTGTTGGTGATATGGACGCCTAAGTACTTGTACTCTTTTGTGGATTGTAATGAAGAGCCTTTAAGGGTGTAATTGTGAAATAATTGTAAATAATTACCGAGCAAATACGTGCCCTTTTATAGTACTTCGGATAGAGCTACAAGCTGGCATGAGTAATAGTTATTTAGCATGCTGTTTAACACAAGTATTGCGCGATCGACACTCATATTTTATCATGCTCCAAAACAAATGGCCGCGATTCTGCAGAGTCTAAAGCATTGTTTACAAGGCAATGTTCCATCATCTCCACTCGCAAAACACTCTGTGTTGCATTATATTATATCTACATCTTTACTTACTCGAAGCAAAAGAGATTAATTACCTTCAAATGGCTGTATTGCAGACAAGGCAGCCAGCATGGCATTCCGAACACGATGGATCCACACATCCATCTTGTCACAGGCTAACACACTCATTCCACGATCGCCTGAAATCGTAAAGTCTTCCAGAGATGAAAGTGTCAAGCACTGATCAAAATACTTCAATTATGCGTGCCATGACTCCTCGTTCTTCATCAAGAACAACATAACTGTGTCGCACTTCCGGGCCTATCCATGGCATGGTAGCTAGCCCTCGCCACATGTGCTGTATGAAACTGCTCGTCACTGTGTTAAAAATTTTTCTGCCTGTGCGCCTGTTACACTGTTCATTGAAAATTGCAAAATGTGTGCTTAAGAAATTATTTTGGTTTATTTTGTATTTAAGAGTGATTATACTTTCCTTTTTTATTTAGTATTTGAGCGTAAGATTAGATACGCAACTACAGTGACGGCTGCTGACCATTCAGGTAGAACATGAGAAAGAAAGCGGGAGAGAGTGGTAGATGTCTGTGGTAAAACACCGTTTGTGGTGTTGTACGATCCACGTTAGCGCTGGAGTTTGCAGCATTGTAGGATATCGGCAATCTTGGCCGTGGTAGCTACAGGCTCGGCACTGTTTATTTTGTTGTTGTTGTACGGAAGTAATGCGCCTGTGCAGCACAGAGGGCTATCAAGCAGGGAAGCAGGCATGCTCGCTGCGAATTATTTCGGCAATATTACAACCTGACTTCGATTGGGACCATTTCGGCTGCGTATTGTCACTGCGATGAACGTAAAAATATTGGCAACAGCTTAATACAGTTGAAATTACTGAAGCTAAAGAAGCGTACATTTGAATGCAATGTGTTTGCGCACTTGTGCAACTGAATATTCTGTGATAATATCATTTTAGTAGAGTCAGTTAGGTTAAAACAACGCACAGATGATGAGGAAAAAAATAAATGTAATAGATTCGCAAATCATGAGACACACATTTTCTTATCGTCCTATATGTCCTGCTAGGCTGGTGGTTCAGTACACTTCCGTGTGCATAGACCAAAAAAAAAAACAAAAAAAAAACGCTTGGATGAAACTTATTTGTTGAGGTGCAACAATTCTACGTCATACGCAATGGAGTTCAACTTTTTTCATCTTTCACTGTGAAGAAGCGTACAACCAGAACATGTTGCACTTTTAGTTTGAACTTAACTGTGACCAGCAGCTTCCAGTTCAACTGGTGATGGTCTCCGTTGGCATCCAGTTTAGCGGTAACTAGAACCAGTTACCATCTGGAACCACTTTCAACTGGGACCAATTGTTATCATTGATTCCCAGCTGAAACTAGTTGAGCTATAACTGGGACCACTTAGTAATTGGAACCACTTGCTACTGGGACTAACTGTTCCCACTTGATTTCCAGCCGAAACCAGTTGACCTGCAACTGGGACCAGTTGATCCCAGTGAGTGGCCGTTGAGACCGTCTGAATTCCCAGTTACACATTTTAACCTGGGCAAGTAGTGGCATCTGGCGGCGTTATGCGCAGTCAGGTAGATTGATGATTGATTGATATGTGGGGTTTAACATCCCAAAACCACCATATGATTATGAGAGACGCCGTAGTGGAGGGCTTTGGAAATTTCTACTATCTGAGGTTCTTTCACGTGCACCTAAATCTGAGCACAAGTGCCTACAGCATTTTCGCTTCCATTGAAAATGCAGCCGCTGCAGCTGGGATTCGATCCTGTAACTTGCGGGTCAGCAGCCGAGTACCTTAGCCACTAGACCACTGCGGCAGGGTCTACCAGGCAGGGTCTGGCAAAGTGTTACGCCATACGTAAAAGCGCACTCAATTCAGTTTTGTTTTCAGTATTGTGGTTTTTTGGTAATTAAAATTATTTCCAAATTCATTGAGCATTTCAGCTATTAGGTGTATGACAAAAGTGTCTCAGGAACATAAAAGTACCATTACCCTGATATGGTAAAAAAAAATTGCCGGTGTAGGCTTTTAAACATCAGTCACTGAGTGTGTACTGTGCACTTAATAAAGTTTATGCTTACTTTTTACAGTTTCAGGCTTTTGTTATCATTTGTCATGTCATCATGATGTAAAAGTATGTGCCTGTGTAGTAAGTAGTCATTGGTTGTTTTCTTTTTATTTTATGTGCATTTCTATTTTTAGCACAGTACATATGGGAGCAATATTTACTGGCATGCATTAGTTCATGCCAAACAGCGCTGTTGTAATAAATTAATTAGCTAGGGATATATTCCAAGGAAGTGAATGAATGCACGATACTGGGTCTTGATATCGTGCATTTACTTTATTATACAACACATAAATGTAGTTTTGTAAGTGCTAACGATTCCTGCCAAGTTCAGTCTGTATTTGCAAAATGGTTGTAATGCTACAGACACACGAACATGTTAGGTGGTTAAAAATATTGCTGGTTTGGCAAATCGCTCATCTGGATTGAAGTTGTCTGCTGTGTTTGGTGCCATGGTCATGAGTTCTATTGGCTAGTACTCCCAGGGCTACAACAGTGAAATAATAAAAAAATGTGCACATGGCAGCTACCCCAGCCCTCACTCATTTTGTTGATCATTGCTTGCATAGTGTAAAGTTTTGTGGGTTTGATTTCCACAGGTGGTGAGTTGTTATTTCATCTATTTTAATTGATTTTTTATGTAGTGCATTATTACTATACTTCAGTTAAGTATCTTTATTGTCCCCTATGCTTTTATTGGCTCTATTAACTGTTGTCTCATTATCTGTTGTGCATCAGGTGTAGTTTATTGCATAAGCATTTTGTGTGTTTTAACTAGTGATTCTGTATTTTTTTCAGTATTAACCTCAGAATATCAGTGAAAATGCCGCCAAAGTTTAGACGATATCTCTCT
Source organism: Rhipicephalus annulatus (assembly GCA_013436015.1). Classification (NCBI taxonomy): domain Eukaryota; kingdom Metazoa; phylum Arthropoda; class Arachnida; order Ixodida; family Ixodidae; genus Rhipicephalus; species Rhipicephalus annulatus. The sequence goes on along the minus strand of WOVY01010937.1, from coordinate 681,311 downwards.
GAAGAAGATGTCACAGAGGCTGCTGAGCCTGAAAAGGTAAGTTTCTTTTTTGTACTTGTTGCCATTGTATTTACCCTGGTCAGAAACTGCCATTTTACTTGCCAAGATATCTTGCATTAGCAGGAAAAGTACTGATAGCATGATGATAACAGAAATTGCCCTACTCATCTTGAAGCACTCCTGATTGGAAATGTGCTATGAGTTGGTGTAATACTATGTAAAGTTTTTCAGTTTGATTAGTTGTGACCTATATATCTGGGCAGCATGTAACTGGTTCACATCTTTCATTTTTTTACAATGTTTTCCATCTGATGTACTTTCCAGATGTCTAGATAAGCACTTTCAAAGTACACAATAATTTAAGTATCTGATGTTCTCAGATATGTCATACCTGTAGAGGAGAAGCAACAGCACTGGGAGGGGGAGGGGGGGGGGTCCTAGGTGGAGCAGCTGCTTCCTGAAATTTTAACTGGCCCTTCCATTGCCCCCTCCGTTCTTTCCAGAAAAGCTGGCCCTATAGCATGTTTCTTCAGGGTCATCATCCACCCTTCTAGAATCTCTCTGAGACATTGTAGCTGTACCCCCATTGGGGATATTTTTTGGTGTCACCTGTGCTGTTTGGTCCTTGCATGGAGTCCACATTTTTCAGTCTTCTGGAAAAAAAATTGCCATAATTTATGAAAGAATTGAAAATTTTGAAGGGAAAACTGATGCGATTTTCGGACGCCGTAAAAAGGACATTTCTCGTTCTATTGGTGTCGCGTGTTTATAGCCTCTACACACTGGAGGCAGACAAAGCGTATAAAATATTTCATATGCTTTGGTTTTTGCCGATTTCATCGCTCATCATCAGGAAGCCAGCCTCACTCATTATCATTATCCTGGTGTGTCAACACAGTTTCACCGAGTTTCTGAAATCCGAGTCCTGCAGCAGCCTAAATTACAGAAATCAACTGCCAGGGTCACTGGACGATAATGCACTCATCGTCATTTTCGTGCACCATGAGATGATGAGATGTGCGGCTAGTATGTCACGTGTTGCTGTCTCTCTGTGAAGTCACATTGCATTGACGTGTCGCTAATGAGCCGCTTCTTTGATATTGAAATTGAAAGTGTATTTTTATGGTGGTGATATTAAAAAAATATATTGGATTCATTTCCAGACACCACAACACTCTTTTTAGGGTTCTTGACACTAGTGTTTTATTTAGACCCACAATCTGAATATATATTCAAAATTCGTGTCAGTACTCCTTCAATCAGTTGTGTAGCTGAATGCTTTTGATTCAGAAGATGTGAGAAATAGGGTGAGAGTTTAACTTTGTTAAAGTGTGTTGTTGGTGAGAGTTTAACTTTGTTGTTGTTACACTATATGCTCAACGCTGTCGTACGCTTTTGCTATATCGAGAGTGACGAGCGCAGCATATTTTCCTTCCCGCTTAGCTAATTTTATGCGACTTTCAAGGTCTATATGGGCCTGCTATATGAAGCATCCAGATCTGAAGCCAATTTGGGATGGATTGAGAATTTCTCTCTCATCGCTGAAATTTGTTATTCGAACGTTCAGGATTCTCTCAATTACTTTTACAAAGTTTGAGGTTAATGCAATGGGCCTAATGTTATCCAAAATGTATCCTTTATCCGGAGCTTTCAGCATTGGTATTACCTTTGCTATTTTCCACTCTAATGTTCGCCGCAGGGGCGCCTGCGCAAGTAGGCGTTTGGTGTGTAGCGACACCACGAACCCGAGCTAACGGGGGAGTTTCGACTCCCTCCCACGCCTAGCCGTGCGTGGCTTTGCCGTGTCCGAGGAAAAGGGGATCCTGGGGGTTGAGCCGACGCTGGGTGATTGGACCGTTAAGGCCCCCCGGCAGAGGCAACACACCCCTTTGGCCCCGGCTTCACGTAGACGGCACCCCTGAGCTGACCCACCCAGGGGAATCGGCAGTCGCCTTTTCCTATCTCTCTCTCTCCCTACATCTTCGTCTTTATCTCTTACTATTTATCTGTCCTGTCTACTACTCTCTTCCGTTTACTTCCAAACTTCCTGGCGGCTAGGGTTAACCCTGTGCAAATAGCCTACCTTGGTCTAGGCGCATTGGGTTATAGTGGCGTTGTACGGCTGGCGTCTGCAGGTTTCAGCATTTGTAACCTTGTAGCGTCCCCTCGTTGGGCTCCGTGGTGGGTGGCCGCCAACGCTGCTGAACAACAATAAGGAAGACATGCATGGAGCATTCCCACTACTGTCTGATCGTACCGGCTCAAAGCCGGTACGCACCGATGATCTCACCAGAGAAGGATTGGCCACCCTGGTGCAGTATCTGGCCACCCCCTCCCGTAGGCATTCGTCAATTAACTCACGGCCCTCAGTCCCCACCAGCTGCGGAGCAACTGACCACGGCGGCGGTCAGATCTGCAAAGCAGCAGAGGGTGCTAGGAATCTCTGGATACGGACAGGCCACCATTGGAACTTGAACTTAGCAACGTTTAACGTTAGAACGTTATCTAGTGAGGGAAGTCTAGCTGTATTATTCGAGGAGCTAGAAGGCATTAAATGGGATATAATAGGGCTGAGTGAGGTTAGGAGGACAGATGAGGCCTATACTGTGCTACAGAATGGGCACGTCATTTGCTATCGGGGCTTGGCAGACAGAAGAGAACTGGGAGTAGGGTTCCTAATTCACAGAAACATAGCTGGCAACATAGAGGATTAATATAGCATTAATGAAAGGGTGGTAGGCATTGTAATTAAACTGAATAAAAGATACAAAATGAAGGTAGTACAGGCTTACGCGCCCACATCCAGTCATGATGACGCTTCAGTTGAAAGCTTCTATGAAGATGTGGAATCGGCAATGAGTAAGGTGAAAACACAGTATACTATAGTAATGGGCGACTTTAATGCAAAGGTAGGGAAGAAGCAGGCTGGAGACCAGGCAGTAGGAGATTATGGCATCGGCACTAGAAACGCCAGAGGAGAGCTACTAGTAGAATTCGCAGAACGCAATAATCTGCGTATTTTGAATACCTTCTACCGAAAACGAGAAAACCGCAAGTGGACATGGAGGAGCCCTAATGGCGTAAATAAGAACGAAATAGACTTTATAATGACTGCACACCCAGGAGTCGTGCAGGATGTGGAAGTGGTTGGCAAGGTAAGATGCAGTGACCATAGAATGGTACGGGCTCGAATCCGCCTAGACTTGAAGAAGGAACGACAGAAGCTGATACGCAAGAAGCAAATCAATGAGCTGGCACTGAGAGGGAAAGTACAGGAATTCAGATTGTCACTGCAGAACAGGTACTCTGCTCTTAGCGAGGAAACCAACCTTAGCGTAGATACAATGAATGATAATCTGACGAGTATCATCACGGAGTGTGCAGTGGAAGTTGGAGGCAGGGTAGCTATACAGGACACCGGCAAGCTTTCCCAAGAAACGAAGAACCTAATTAAAAAGCGTCAAATCATGAAAGTGTCAAGTACAACAGACAAAATAGAACTGGCAGAGCTTTCGAAGCTGATTAATAGACGTAAAGTATGCGATGTAAGAAGGTATAACATGGAGAGAATTGAGCACGCTCTGAAAAACGGAGGAAGCGTCAAAGCAGTGAAGAGGAAACTTGGGATAGGGAAAAGGCGGATGTATGCACTAAGGGACAAAGAAGGCAAATTAACTACCAATATGGATAGGATAGTTAAAATAGCGGAGGAGTTTTACAGAGATCTGTACAGTAGCCGAGACAACCACGACCTTAACACTATAAGAACTAGCAGTAACCCAGACGACACCCTACCGGTAATGATAGAAGAAGTCAGAAAAGCTTTGGAGAGCATGCACAGAGGCAAAGCTGCTGGTGAGGATCAAGTAACATCAGATCTGCTGAAAGATGGAGGACAGATTGTGTTAGAAAAACTAGCCACTCTATTTACGAGGTGTCTCCTGACGGGAAAAGTTCTAGAGTCTTGGAAGAACGCTAACATCATCTTAATACATAAGAAAGGAGATGACAAGGACTTGAAGAATTACAGGCCGATCAGCTTGCTCTCTGTAGTATACAAGCTATTTACAAAGGTAATTGCTAGCAGAGTAAAGAAAACATTAGAATTCAATCAACCAAAGGAACAAGCAGGATTTAGAACAGGCTACTCAACAATTGACCACATTCATACTATCAATCAGGTAATAGAGAAATGCTCAGAGTATAACCAACCACTATACATAGCCTTCATAGATTACGAGAAGGCGTTTGATTCAGTAGAAATATCAGCCGTCATGCAGACACTGCGGAATCAGGGCGTAGATGAAATATATATAAATATTCTGGAAGAAATATACAGGGGATTAACTGCTACCATAGTGCTTCATAAAAAAAGCAACAGAATACCAATAAAGAAGGGTGTAAGGCAGGGGGACACAATCTCCCCAATGTTATTCACTGCGTGCTTACAGGACGTTTTCGGAAGCCTAGAATGGGAACAGTTAGGGATAAGAGTTAATGGAGAGTACCTCAGTAACCTGCGCTTCGCCGATGACATTGCATTGCTGAGTAACTCAGGGGACGAATTGCAACTCATGATTACGGAGTTAGACAAGGAGAGCAGAAAGGTGGGTCTTAAAATTAATCTGCAGAAAACGAAAGTAATGTACAACAACCTCGGAAAGGAGCAGCGCTTTGCGATAGGTAATAGTGCACTTGAAGTTGTAAAAGACTATGTCTACTTAGGGCAGGTAATAACCGCAGAGCCTAACCACGAGATTGAAGTAACTAGAAGAATAAGAATGGGGTGGAGCACATTCGGCAGGCACTCTCAAATTATGACAAGTAGATTGCCACTGTCCCTCAAGAGGAAGGTATATAACAGCTGTATCTTGCCGGTACTTAGCTACGGAGCAGAAACCTGGAGACTCACAAAGAGGGTTCAACTTAAATTGAGGACGACACAGCGAGCAATGGAAAGAAAAATGGTAGGTGTAACCTTAAGAGACAAGAAGAGAGCAGAGTGGATTAGGGGACAAATGGGAGTTAAGGATATCATAGCTGCAATAAAGAAGAGGAAATGGACATGGGCCGGGCATGTAGCACGTAGACAGGATAACCGCTGGTCATTAAGGGTCACCAACTGGATTCCCAGAGAAGGGAAGCGGGGTAGGGGGAGACAGAAGGTTAGGTGGGCAGATGAGATTAAGAAGTTTGCGGGTATAAATTGGCAACAGCAAGCACAGGACCGGGTTAACTGGCGGAACATGGGAGAGGCCTTTGTCCTGCAGTGGACGTAGACAGGCTGCTGCTGATGATGATGATGATTAACTTTGTTGGACAGAAAATATTTGACACCAGAAGGAAATGAGCACAGAACGTGCACTTTTTTATTTGCAGTAATATTGATTAGTTTGTCATTCATGAACGTCTCACTTTACAGGAAAAGCTATTGCAAGATGAAGAAGATGAAGATTTTTTCCTGAAGTATGTATTGCCAGTTTGATATTCTTATTACTTTGTGGCATGATGGAAACTTTCTGTGATGGGTAATGCATCTCTAGTGACAGCATTGATCATGCCTTTTAAAAAATATTTGTGCAGAAAAAAGATTGTGCTGAGTGCACAGGTGTTGACTTGAATCTGCAGCTACTAACAGCTAGGCTGTACACATGTTATTAGCGCAGCTCCACATCCTTTGAGGTACCTCCATCATAATGGAGTTGGTAACAGTGATCTTTAGCTCAATGGATTTAATGTTTGCATTAATTTGCAGCCTTAGCCTAACAGGTGTGCAAATCATGGAGTTTTTGATCAAATCCAAGCAAGAAATTTTATTCGGAGGGCTACAGACAGGGGTTTAGCTCGGTCCAGCTAATATTACAATATGCAGGGTGTCCAAAATATCATGCAGCATGATTAAAAAACAAAAGAAGGAATGGTGATACACGAAGCAAACCTAATGCATCTTGTTCCCAGTAGACTGAAGTAACTGCCACTAATTTTTAAAATGAGATTTAATTTATTGGTCATAATTATTTCTAACTTGACAAGTACTCACACAATTCTCAAAATGTCAATGAGGCATATGCAGGCATATTCAAATGACATCTAACTGCGCTATTTTCAACAGCCTACTCATTGCATGCTTTTTTTTCAGCTGGTAAAGCAAGCCCGCAAAATATATAAAAAAAAACACATGACTATGCTCTCACCCTCAAAAGAAAGCAGTGCCTTCAAATATACTTACTGAAAGCAACCACTTTGACTGTTGTCCATTGCCAGAGACAGTGTTTCGCACGTTGTTTAGAGTACAAGTCTGACAAAAATAACACGCATCAAAATTTCACACTGATTTTTCGCGCTCATTGTCACTGTCGATATTTTGTGGCAGACTATTCCCATTGATAAATGTGGCTGGTGCGCTGTTCATATTTTGCTGGCTTTCTCTATCAGCTGGAAAAAATGACCACGCAATTAGTGCATTGTTGAAAATAGCACACTCGGTAGTCACTTTAACAGCACTACATATGCCTCATTTTCATTTGGATGAATAGTTGACTGCTTGACAAGTTATAAATATATATATATATAGCTAGTGAATGAAACCTCACTAATGGAAAAAATTTGTGGTAGGTACTTCAGTCTACTGGTAATAATATGTACTAGCTTTACTGCATGCAACGCGGTTCCTTTTTTCTGAAATCCTGCTGCAGGATGTTTGGGACGCCTTGTATATGGATATATCGCCTGATTGTCCAGAGAGCTGGGGAGTGTGTATACTTGAGCACGTGATGTTGGACGGCCGCCGCATACCAAATTATTGCACGGCAACACTCATCTCAAGACAAGGCTTTTGTTCTGTCATTATATGTACGGATCGTCACTGTCAATTTCGGGATATCTTGGCACGTGATGCCAAGGGCAGGTACTCCTTCCCTGTCCCAGCATGGCAGCAGGCCCCTAGATTCAGGGTTAAATTAGGCTCTCCTCTCACAGTAATTAATAATTTTATTTGTTCATTTTACAAGTTGAAAACGAATGTGCAAAAAAAAAAGAGACATTCTTCTAGTATAGAACTGAGTGTAAAACATCAAAACATCTTCAGATATTAAAAAAAAAATAGCAATAAGTACGGAGCATGCACAAATTTTATTTGGTCTATAAAATCAGGCTGATATTACTGACATGTAAGTATAATGCTTTTTACATACGTATGCTTACGTTACCAATTATTAATTCATTTATAGCAACATATTCGGCAGAACAATAATTTGAATGGGCTTCAAACCCATCTTTCTGTTTCCTTCAACACACTTATGAGTGTATTTCTTGTGCATTTTTTAAAAACAAATATATAACACCTGAGTATTACACTCAAATGGTACATTATTTTTCTTTTGCGTACAAAATTTAAAACATTTACATACCTGTCCTCCTCTTCTTGATTTTTTACACGTGTGTGAAAAAATAAAATTGCATGGTTTGCCTGTAACACACGGACAAATTGAAACTTCATTCTTTTGGAGGAAATTGTCCCTGTGAAAAGTGAGATGAGTAGACTTTTATTGACTACTTTTGTCACCATTCACTGGGAATCCTTCCTTCACAAGAATAGAGTTTAGGTTGCTTCCTTTGTTGCACTGTTTTTGTGCAGTCTGTTTTTAGCTCACTGTGTCAAGAGCATAGAAACTGTCCTTGTCCGTTTGAAAGTGGCCAGAAATTTTAGATAGGTCAACGGCAACGCCGTAGTTTGTAATTTCAGGATGTTCACAGAGTTTCAAACAGTTGTTGGTACTATTCTTGATATGTTTGAAATATGTCCTCCAGGTCTTAATTTTGCATTTAAGGTGACTGCTTATGAGGGCCTACAGTTTCTTGACCTCAGCCAATCCCTGGGAAAATGTGTGCCGAAAGTATTAAGGGTTGTCAAAAAAAGCGTATCTTTAGTTGCAATTAGGCTCATTTGAAAGTAGCCAAGTGTTGCATTGCTACCAGCTATACTCACTCAGTCCTCAACAAGTTATACAAACACTGGCTGGTGCTTAGCTTGCAATAGCAAGTCAAACATTTGTGTGAAAACAATTTGCCACGGCACATTATTGCCTTTCTTTTGAAAGGCAATAAAGGCAATACTTGAAAGCGTTTTATGCTGGGGTCCATCACAGCTTAATTGACGTATTCACATCGTGGATATAACGTTGTAAAATATATACTGACTGATTGCAAAAAAAAAAAAAAAACAAGAAGGTAAAGTTCTGCAGTAAGGATTCGAACCTGCAACCTCGCGGTTTTCAGCGAGGGATGCTACCCGCTAAGCCACCGAGCGAAACTTCTCCAACTTGTTGACGGCAAGCCATTTATTTATACCATGTACCATTGGCGGTCCTCAGAGCTCATCAACTTTAGCGCTTTTTTGTCATCAGTAGCCAGATGGCATGACAGGCGCACGTTGGGCATGTGCGCTCTAAAGGTCGTCGTGCCGCGCCACCCCGCGTGTCGCGTAAGCGTGCGTGTCTTCACATGGCATGGTCAAAATTCACATAGATGTTCTCTATTGTGGTGGCTCACTCGTGCGCATGCTTATTTCGGGATTTGGGCACTTTGCACCTCTTGTGCTTCAACTGCAAGTTTGCTTCGAAGGTATAATAGTTTAAAAGAACACAAACGTCACTTCGCTTGCTGCCGCGACCGCATTTACGAAAGGAGTGCGCTGCTCACACACGAAGTGAGAATTGTGACAATCGTTCGCCCTCGTCCTGTGTATATCTGTGCATTCATTTGGTGCGTCTTTCTTTCTGTTTGAGCAACGTACTTTAAGTGTTGAGCTGTGACAGTTGTTTGTCTTCGCTCGTCATGTGAATGCTCATTTCATGGGTGCTTTCTGCTTGAGGTGTGCGCTGAAAGTTTCGGGCTGCTTGACGTTCGTTGCGTGACGTAATTTGTTGCTGTAGCATTCATTCTTGTACCCTTGTGGCGAAACAATGCTCAATGAACGCTCAACTACTTCTGCGACGACACATTTCACTTTCATGTTATATGGATTCCTAAAAAGAGGGATCAGCCACATTTCTTTAACAAAGCCAAACAAGCATAATTGAAGAGGGACATCAAAGACAGAGGCAGACAAGGAAGGGCACCTGACATTTTTTGTTGTCTCTTTGTATATACCCGTATTCATTTACGACGATTCGACCTTGTTGAAATGCAAGGCCAACTAGCCCAATGTACTGTAGTATAAGGTCTTTTAGAAAAGTATCCCATCTTCGTGAAAGAAAAAAAAAAAAAACTGGCATAATTGGAGCATTGGAAACCTAATCTCCTTCAAAGTAGTTCCCTTGGGACACCACACACTTCTCCCAGCGTTGCTGCTATTGTTGGAAGCATTTTCAAAAGACCTCTTTCGGTGGAGTTTAGCTCAGCTGTTGTTGCAGCCATAATATCCTTCCTTGTCTGAAATCGCTCTCCCTTCAATGTCCTCTTGAATTTGTTAAACAGCCAGAAGTCGCAGGGCCATGTCAGGAGAGTAACAAGCATGTTGAACTATAAGAGCTTGACTTTTCATGAAAAAAGTCTGAACCAAGTGCGAGGAAAGTGCAGGAGCATCGTCATGAGGAATGCGCCAGTGTCCTGTTGACCACAACTCTGGTCTCTTCTTCCGCACAGCGTCACGAAGGCAACGGAGGACATCTATATATTACTCTTTGGTGATTGTTTGAGGCTGTGGTGCCTACTCTTGATGTACCACACCACGGAACTAAAAAAAAAAGCACTCAGCATCACTTTGACTTTGCTGTGCACTTGGCGGACCTTCTTTAGTCTTAGTGACGTGGAATGCTTCCACTGTGACAACTGGTATTTGGTTTCCGGGTTGTACCTGTACAACCAAGACTCGTCACCAGCGATAATGATGTTCATGGAGTTGGGGCCACTGCTTCTGAAATCCAGCATGTCCAGTGAAACTTCAACATGATGTTGCTTTTCGTCCAACGTGAGCAGTTTCGACCCAAATTTCATCGCAACTCTCTTCATAGCTAAATCTTCGGTTAGAATGGAATGTGCAGAGAAAGTGCTGATGCCCACCTCTTCTGCAATTTTCTGGACAGTCACACGATGGTCCCGCACCCCCAAAGTGTTCACTTCATTTTGGCATGTTGATGGCGGACCAGACCGGGGCTCGCTTTCCACCGATGTGCGGCCGTCTTTAAACTGGTTGTACCACTGCTTAATCTGTGTGCGGCTCATAGCCTCGTAACCGAAAGCCGTCTTGATTTTACGAATGGTTCCCACTTGTCTGTCACCCAGTTTCTGGCAAAATTTGATGCAGTAGGGCTACTCCAGTCGCTCCGTCATATTCCTTGCAATGAAAAGCCAACGAGAGCACTGCGCACTACCTCACTCAAATGCTGCATCCCAGTGACTGACTCTACTGGCAGCCGGGAAAAAATTCAAGCATGCACATGAAGGTTCAAGGTCGGCTTATGCAAGCGCACTTGTTTAAATTCCATCAGGTTCTCGCAAAAAAGAAATAAGGTCGGATACTTTTCCAGCAGACCTCGTACATCATGGTCACTGTCATGGAGGGCCTCCTTAAGGGGCTTCGCAACTTTTTTTCAGCATGGTCACTTAACTCTGCCGATCAGTAGTTGTGGTTCCTGAGAACACGCGAGTGAAACAATATAGTGCAGCATGCAGCCTGAAATTTACAATTAATTCTCAAAGTAAGCTAGAAATCGTTCTCTTTTCTTTGAAGAAGTCATGCCATAAACCCAAATTACCAAGTCATAATCCTGAAGTTCACGGCCATTGGCTGATTTAAGCATCATGAGCTGCATAGTTATCGTATCAGCAGCAAAATGCTGCCTGTGTTCGCGAGTGTGCTAGCAATCGCACTAAAGATAAGGTATGACCGAGAAAAAAAAAAGCAAAAAAAAGTGCTCAAAGTCATGACGTATGCTTACGAAGTGACGCATCTTCTTGCCCCCTTGTCATCCCTCTCTGTGTAGCTTTCAGCACGCTTGCTAGTATGTAAGGAGAGAAAAAGTGCTTGAAGCATGCGGCGAATTTCTGTAACTTCACTTGTACTTGACGGATTTTCAAAATTTTTGCAGCACTCTATTTGTGAGGCAGTAAGCCTTTTTAATTAAACCATTCAGTAATTCCTTGAAAAAGTGTTGCAGGGATCTTTTAAGGCGGTTATGTCCGAAGGGCCAATAAAAGCGTATCCGGACTAAACCAGATAAATGACCTGTTGTTAGATCTTATGTCTGCTGCATTTTGTGCTGTCTCAAAAAGACAGCCCCAAGTATGGTGTTCTTGTGCTCTTTACCACGCTGGAAAAGCTCGCCTGAAAGTGCTGGGTAGTCAACAACTGTGAGAACGAAGGTCCCACGAGCACTAAAAGAATGCATGTCACCCCTATTGTCAAGTGCAACAAAGAGATGGTTAACTGCATCCCATTGTCATGTGACCAATGCTACATCTGCCATACCAATCATTGTGTCAATGATAAATTGAAGGAGTACTGTGTGCAGGCCTGTATACATTAGGGAGAGCCAGTCACTTTGCAGATCATTGTAAGCTATACCAATAGACAATAATTTTGTTTTTTACAGCACAGGCATTCTAGGCATGTACAAAGATGAAAAATGCTGTTTGGTACATGCAGTAATGTGATAGCAATGCCAAGAGGCAAAACCTGCTACATCCTGCTGCATATTGGCAAAAATTTCATTATTTTTGCCGAGACATTCTGTGTTCTTTTTGTAAAAAACAAGGCGGCAGGGGCTCGAAATCCATACGTTACCCCTGGAATTTGAAGTGGTCATCGCAGTAGACAGAAAGGCACCATGTAGTCAAAGTAGTTGCTGGGCACAAGCCTTCCAAAGAATTTCAACTCACCCTTACTGTCAAACTTATTTACTGTCAAACTTATTGTGTTAGATTTTAGCTCGTTCATAGTGCGAAACTTACTGTGTTAGTTTTCTGTTAGTACTTGATCATACTGGCAGATAACTGTATTGAGCTCAGTAAAATAGTTTCCAACTGCTGTGGTTGCAGTTGGAAAAAAGTAATAATGGCCTATAGCTGTTTTTAGGTGACAGTCTTACTTGACGCACTGTATTAAATTACAGTAATTGAGTACTTGCTTGTAGAACCAGCTGTTTATTTGATTTGTATTTTTTTAAAATTTATAGTGCTATTTGTTCTAGTTTATTTGTAAAACATTTCATGCAGGGTGTCAGTGTTTTAAGCCATACAATTGGCTGACTTCATCAACAATGCCACATGCTGTACAGTGACTACTACTTTGCTGAGAAAGCATGGTGTCTCAGTATCGCTGTATGTCTCTGTTGGGCTTCTCAATCTTGGCAACTGTACATGTCAAACAGCTTGTCAAATGTAAATATGAGCTCCCCCTCTCCCATCACCATAGATTTTTTGAGAATGCATTAATTAACAAGGACTAAAGACCAGTTATAAAACCTTTGTATTTTTAACGGCCCACTAAAGACTCTCTACATAAAGAACTACAGCACACATTTCTCTACACATTGAAGGGCTAAGCTGTACTAAAAGTGCAATTGTAATCAAACTCTTTGTTTTAAGTGTGGATCGCATTGGGGGCCCTGGCTGTCGTATGCAGTTCAGTGCTTTCATTGCTTGGTGTAACACAGGCAAAAACTACATAGCCATCTGTTGCATAATGAGCGCGTGCTCGCACCAAAAAAAGTCTTCTTCCTCTTGTTCTCGAAGTGCTTTGATGATGGTGATAAGTTTGGAGCACTTATGGGGCCTGGGCTGTCACAATCTGTCTTCACGTTGTATAATGCAGGCAGAACTACATATAAAAATAGAAAAAAAAAGAAAAAAAGATAGCAAGAGAGAGAAATGAAAGAAAGAAATATGAAGAAAAATAGAAACGAAAGGAAGAATACTAAGAAATGGAAACAGAAAACTAAAGAGAGATGAAAAGAAAGAGAATGCTGAAGAGAAACAATGAAGGCTGCCCAGCTCTGCACTTCCTCGTGCAGGGTGAATCTGCCCTAATTTCTGCAAAGTAAATAGAGTGCTTTTAGACAGCTTGTGCTTCCAGTATTTTAATAAAGCATCAGGGAAGACTGTAGTCATTTACAAAAATAGCAATTTAATTCCTGGGAAGTGTTATACCCCTGTTACACGGGCACTGGTGAACACTGTTTAACTTCCTCGTCCTTACGACAACAGAGATGTGTTCCATGTCACACAGCTACCCTTATGCTAACAAAGGTAAACGAAGCATTTTGCAAAGGAAGTTCGGCAATCTCACTTTGCAGCGGAACGAGGTGCTCTCGTCCCCAGTAGTCTGCAGGTCGAAAAAAACAAAACAAAAACATTCGAGCTCTAAATTGATGCAGTGACAACAATAGTACATTTGGGGAATATTCAATGTTCTTTCGTTGCAGTACTCATTCACAACGTGTGTTTCTTGACATACACCCACCAGAGTGCAGCTACTCTCCTCAACGATGCCTTCCACACCATGCCTTGCGAGTCGGGACGTGTTATTTTGTCCGTGCGTGCAGTTGTTTTTGCCATGTTTGCGTTTTCTCATGAAAGGAATAATTGACAGCACTGCATTATCGTCACGCACTGTAGGCAGAAGACGAAATGTGCGCTTACAAGGTCAGGACACACAATAACTTTCGTACACAAACCAGTCGAGCCCGGCGTGATCGCAAACAAGCGTAGTGCTAGGCACACTGTGGCCAGCGTCGCTGCCAGCATCGCTACATTTAGGGAATGCGTTCTCACTTCAAATAGTTTTTAATGCTTTGTTCACTTCAGACCTACATAAAAGTGTGTTTTTGCCAATACCGCATAACGGAAATTCACAGAAAAAGCAACCGGAGATGAAATTGAGATACTTCTGCAAAAATCAAACAGTGCCGGCTGGGCCCCTCGCGGCAACTATTGCAACCTTGTGATTGCTGTGTGACACTGCCTCAACTTCACCTCCATTGAACTCCCTTGGGGAGTTTTACGTTGACGGTGTTTAACGGAGTTTGTCGGTGGCCGTGTGAAAGGGGTATTAGATAACTTGAGCTGCCTGGACTTTGCAAACTTGGGGATGTCCATAGTAAAGTGAGAAGCAGTGGCCTAATTTCATGTTCAGGAGTACTGCAAAAGAACATGCTTGCATGCGTGCATGAATGAATCACATTTGACATGTGCTACAACTGCACGGGCTTCGAGTTAAATATTTGCATCCGGAGATCTGCGGTAAGTAATTGGTCGAAACAGTTGTTATGCTGCTCCAAAGTGGGATTTTAGTTGCCTCAGAAGCTTCTCCATAATGGCTTTGGTCGATCACATCGCTGTACATGAAGCTTTCTGTATTGAAAAAGACAATTAAAAATTGGGGGACCTTTAAGCTTCGCCTTTGAGAGTTGAACGTGATAGCGAAATCCGGCCCCTAATGCACCCTTCAACTGCTGAGTGCATACTTATTCATATGTTTTATTACATACACACGCACGCACACAAACATGCACACAGTAGATTGGACCAGCACGCGCTATTATTGCCGAATGGGCTCGTTTTCATCGTGATACCTGTCAAATAAAATGCGTTAATTACATACACACACGCACACAAACACGCACACAGTTGATTGAACTAGCGCGCAACATTATCACCGAATGGGCTTGTTTTTGTCGTTAAAATGGCGTTAAAGGGGCCCTGAAACACTTCTTCAAGTAACCATAAAATACATTCACTAGAAGAGCTCATTGCCTCACCAATTCAACGCCGTAAAATTTTAAGAATTTGTCCAGTGCGAGTGGAGTTACAAAGGTTTGTCGCATGCTGCAATTGCATTATCTCTTTTCTCGTCCCGACGAAAGCGCTTAAAGCTAAGCAGGGAGGGGTGGCAGGGCAAAAAAACTATCGCGCCTCGTCACCTTGAGCACTTTTTTTTTTCTTCGAATGCGGGGCTTTTTCAGTGTGATCGGGCGTGCATCCGTGGAAAAGTAGCGGTGTCCCGCGGCTATCTCGGTAACTTGATTTTTCGGCCACAGACGCACTGACGATTTTTCGCTCACAACCAATGGGGCCGACGCCGGTGGCGGGTTTTCTGCGACACGAGCTCTTTAACGGCTTTAAAATTATGTGAGCACAGCTTCTGTTGCATTGTTCATGAAAAAAAAATAGATTATTATCTGTAAAACTTCTCTACCATGCATTTATGATGAGTAGCATCACGCTTGTACCACAGTTTCTGGTCCAGTATCTCTTGGTGCTTGATCACAGCCCAAAAACATGTTCCTGCTGTATAATAATGCCGTTTGGTTACTGCCTTTTTTACTGTTACTTTAGTGTTTCTGTCTGTTCCATTTTTTCATATTTCCGATAAGCACTGAAAATTCATGAATAGTGGTTGTATGTGCTGTCTGTATTTGTTGTAGCGCCAATATCAGAGCCTTGAGGCTGACTGCTATCACCGGACCATAGAGGTTTCAGCATCACTAAAGAAAATAGGTTTAATCTGTGGTGCTTCTGTCTATTAAATTCATGGGATGCTAGTCATTTTTATATTGATACATATGTATATTTTTTATTTATGCATACTCTAGCCCTATTCGTGGCTATGGCAGGAATGGGAAGTTAAATAAAACTAGGCAACAGAATAAATGCAAGCAAAGAATAAAAATGGAAAGACAAGTACATTCTTTGAAAAGTGCCAGAGCTTGATTTCTGTGCAGGGAAACAATTTACTGTTGAATGTGTTAGCAACACATATTAGTGAGAAAATTGACACACCTGCAACTATGTATTCATAGGCACTCTATATACTACACCAATTCATAGGCACTCTATATACTGCATCCACTAGACGCTATGTTTGCTTCCAACTATTTTTGAAGTTTTGTATACAGGGTTTCTCAGTTAACTCAGTTACCACGATCTTAAAAAATGCTGCTATCAATGCTCAAAAAAGAACTAATACATATTTTTCCTATTAAAGTGGGCTAGCCGGTAGTAATTTATTCGTTAATTAGCTTTATTTGCATGAATTAATAAATATTTATTTCTAAAGCTACTGTTCTAATTGTTAAAGCATCAATGAGGCAGTTGTAGTCAATCACGTGGGGAATCGAACTGCGCTATTTTCAACGACGTATGAATAGCATACTCAATTTTTCTGAATTATAAACAATCCCCGCGAACTATGAAAAGTACTATGTGATGGCTCTTTCAGCCGCATGGTAAAGGAGCACCCCAGGAGATGCTGATTGAAAGCAAGTCCTTTGCCGGTCGAACATCTGAAGAGCAAGCTACGTGGCTTATCAGCGATTCCTTCCTGTCAGTTATACATCGCTTTTCTTACCCACCTCTTACAACTTACCGATTCACTTATTGATAAAAATGGCTTTTGACAGCATGGTCGAAGCACTGGTCGTACCTCATACGAAACCCTAAATTCAACAACAAAAAAGTTGTAGAATATTTCAAAATATGAGTTCTATTTCCACTGCAATGAAAGTGTGTGCGTGCAGCTATATCTTGTGTCAGAAACTCGCTTTAGGGCAAGGCTAAGTAACGTTGGTGCTGGATTTTTCATAATTTCGTGCCGCAAAAAAAAAAAAAAACAAGCATTCGGCAAGGAAACAAATAAAATTGAAATAAGCATGCCAAAAAGTTACCGATGTGTAGAAAAAAAGCAAAACCGGTGCGTTGAAAAAGCTCAGTGTGCCACTGCCAAATGTATCTATTTGGCAAACGTGACGTCTGTGCAAAAGAAAAGAAAAAGAAAGATTTGATTGTTGCTTTGTTAATGGTGCATTCGTAAGCACCATTGAGCACTCTATGCTGCTTAAAGAATGTGTTCAAATAGGTCTCCTCCTGCGGCTGCGCAGTACTGAGCGCGCTTTACAACTTCCTCGCTTACTTTTTTTGATGACCGATGGAGGAGTGGTGCTGCAGACATCCGTTATTCTCGCCTTTAGGTGATCTAGCACCTTCGTCTTGGTCATGTAAACACGATCTTTCACGTATCCTCACTGAAAGAAATTTAGTGGAGTAAGATCAGGTGACCTAGCCGGCCCATGCCTTCCCATCGGTTGTCCATGAAAAATCGCGTCCAATCAGTTTTGTGTGTTGCTGCTGCTATGTGCTGGCCCCATCTTGCTTCTACCAGAAGAGTATAAGACGTGATAGAGGAATTTACCTGCAAAATGTGTGTTCTTTTAAGGATTTCACCCACGTAACTCCAATCAGCGTATGATCGAAGAAGATGGGGCCAGTTATACCTCCAACGTAAATTCCGTACCAAACATTAAAAGACCACTGGTACTGGTGCCGAGTGCTCTTTACCCATGGTGTGAGATGCAGTGACTGCAGTAGTGGGCATTATGCAGGTTTATTTGATAATTTATGCAAAAATTCGCATCGTCTGTCCAGATTACATTACTGAGAAAGTTTGGATATTTATCGCATTTTGTGAGGATCAAGTTAGAGAAATCTACGCGATACTGCAAGTCCCTCTCTTTCAAGCTTTGGTGCAGGTTAACATGGTAGAGATGAAAACCTAAGTTATTCAACATCCGCCAAACTGACGACTTGGAAATGGGTGCCTGAGTAGCCACGTCTCACACACTAGCTTGGGGGTTTGCGGCCATAAATGCCAGAACATTGGCACGTAGGTTGTCACTCAAAGATATAGTTCTCAGCAGCTGTTACATGAATAGCAGGTTTCTTGCAGGTTTTCATAATTTGTTATGATTGTTGATGCGTTAGGTCTACCGCCACATTTTTATGAGCAATAACTCTCTGGGGCCTTTCTTGTGTTGCCGTGTACGGCTCCCAAGGCAAGAATCATGCTCGACTTCTGTTCATTAGAATAGGGCATGGTGGCAATTAAGCACGAAGAGAAACGCACCTTCAAACCTTTATGCTATGCAAACCTGCTTTTGTAGTGACAGGCTTTGTTGCGAAAAAAAAAAAAAAAAAAACTGTCCATGCGCTTTCTACGCAAAACAAACAGCTGTACCTGCTTGTTTAACACCAAACGCGACTTGTGCTTTGGGCCCGGCACACACGGCAAATAAAGCACGATCGTGACTTTTTTTTCGTACGTTTATTTCATTCTGCTGAACTCGTATTTTGAAATATTCGTCTTTTTTTTTTGTTAAATTTCGGGTTTTGTCTGTGGTACAAGCAGCGCTTCGATCATGCTGTTGAAAGCCATTCCTATCAAATAGATCAGTAAGCCTTAAGAGGCGGGTAAGAAAAGCAAGGCATAATTGACAGCAAGAAATTGCTAATAAGCCGCATAGCATGCCCCGGCTTCCATACCACAATCAAGTAGATGCGCCGTCTTTTCGGATGTCAGACCGGCAAAGGAATCGCTTTTATTCAGCTTCTTCGGGAGCCCTGCTTTACTATGCGGCTGTAAGCGCTGTTACGGGGTACTTTTCATATTTTGCAGGGATCGTTTATTAGTCAGAAAAACTGAGTACGGAATTCATACGTTGCTGGAAATAGTGCAGTTCGATTGACCACGTGGTTGATTACAACTGCCTCTATAGAACTGTAGTATTAGAATTACACATTTAATTAACTCACATAATGAAATCTAGTTAATAAAAATTACTATCAGCTAATCGAGTATACTAGTAACAATATGCATTAGTTCTGTTTCTAGTAACATTTCGCTAGTGACTTTTTAAAAATTTGTGCTTTGAATTAACTGGAACACCCTGTAAAAGTCCTCATATAAAAAAAAGCTTAGTGTGCATGATTCAAACTAACTACTGAAATTGGTGCAAGTGTCCTATCCTTGAAAGGAGAGCAGCAAAAGGCCTGTCACATTGATTAATAACATAGCTTTGCAGTGAAGTATTGAGAGTGGTAGGCATTGTTAAAAATACTTGATGATACCACAGTCATTGAAAGCTACCTTTAATTGGTTTTGTGTGCTTTACTGTCCAGTGGATGGCAAAATTCTCAGATATACATCTGTTTTCAGAGGACCAACATCAAGTGGGAAAACACTTACGATCCAAGATAAAAAACTGCGAAGGTAAGCTTAACTGTTTTGTGGGTCAGGTTTTATTTAAGGACATGTGTAATGCAGTGTAACACTATATATATATATACTATATATATATTTGGCACTGTATATGTGCAAGATGATATTGTTTTAAGCAGTGCACGTCTTGCAAGAAGCCTGCAACATATGCTATGTTCACTTTCACACATTAAAAAAAATTCCGGAAGGAGCTTTGAAGACTTCCCAGCTCGGATGCATTCATGTTCAGGATTAATTGTTTGATGGTAGGACACCAGATGTTCTAATTAGTGGAATATGTACTTTCCAATTCCTCATTTGTTAAAAAACTGACTTACTCTGCATCCTGTCTTTCATACTTGAGAAAGTGTAATGGAGATGTATAATTTGCAAATACCTTGTACCTATCATTGGTATTTTTCTTAACCCTTGTGAAAGAGGGTGATTTTGCAAACTAGCTGACCTAAGCACTTTGCTATCCCGTAACTCAAGCCAGATGCTATTAAATGGCAAACTTTCTGTTCTTATGTAAATGTGGCAACAGATGAAAGATTGTGACTGGATAATTTTTTATTGTTGATACTATTTTTTAAATCAAGGTGCATGTGTCATGTTGCTGACTTCTCATTATTGGCTTTGCCTATGGCATACTTTAAAAATATATCTTAACCACACCATCTGGAAATTAAATCTAGTTTTAGCAGAATTCTGAATTTCAGGCAATAGTTATACAATAAAGGAGGAGTGCTGTATAAGACAATGATGGAAGTAAGCAGTTTGTTAAGGGTTATGTTCCACTCAGCTTATAAGAGGGGTAGATATATTGCAGAGGCCGCAGCTGGCGATACTAGGGCGCATGATGGAAAGAAGTGGAAATTTTAAAGTCTTGTGTTCTTCATTAGACACAGTATTAAGAAGTAACAGACAATGATGCCAAGGAAAGTATAGGATGTTATTTGTAGTAATTGTAATGCAAATGTGATGAAAGAAAAGTGGATGTAACGATCACTTGCCGCTGGCAGGGACGAAATTTGCGGCCTTCGAATAAAGCGTCCAATGCTGTAGTGACTGAGCTATGGCAGCGGTTATCCCTCTGTCCACTTTATAAGGCATGTATGTGCAGTACATGAACTGATATGCCACTGCGGCAATTAGACATGTTATTGTTTATTTCTTGCACTTCTATTTACTGTGACTACTTAAAGCATGCTACAGAACATGAACCACAACCGCTGATGTGATATGCTGTAGACGATGTGTCTAAAGATAGGAGGCACCTTGAAAGAAAATTTATCATATGATTTATGGTCCTGATTTTGTTTTCTAGTTTCAGTTTGGCAAAGCACAGTGGTCCCACTTCTGCGCCAACTGCACCAAAGTGCGCCAAATCAGATTTACTGCGCCATCCTGTTAATATCAACGAAAATTGCGCTAAACTGCGCCAAAGTCAGATTTGGGCGCATCTATCATCGGCAATAGCCACGCCGGCGCGTCTAAACGTGTGCATCTTGTTCTCGGGGCCACCAATGTCACAATCGCATGTCTATATTGATTCTGCTGAATTAACAGGGATTGCGTACGTGTCCTAAGTAATTCACGATGCTATATTTGGTGGCGATGCTACTTCTGCACCAAAGTGCGCCAAATCAGATTTACTGCGCCATCCTGTTAATATCAACGAAAATTGCGCTAAACTGCGCCAAAGTCAGATTCGGGCGCATCTATCATCGGCAATAGCCACGCCGGCGCGTCTAAACGTGTGCATCTTGTTCTCGGGGCCACCAATGTCACAATCGCATGTCTAGATTTATTCTGCTGAATTAACAACGATTGCGTACGTGTCCTAAGTAATTCACGATGCTATATTTGGTGGCGATGCTACTTCTGTTGTGTAAGTCCGCTTAATGGTGAAACGCGCTCTCCGCAGGGGCTTGTGACACCTAGTCCAATCAGTGCGTGAAACTGTGGCAATGATTAGTCGGTGGACTTTTTGATATCGCGGTGTGATTTCCCACGCTTCGCGTTCACAGAAGAACACGTGCACGGTGTAAACGCGTTGACACTTTTTCTTTAATATACCTTATTCCTGGATCTTCATTCAGAAGTTCATTTTTCTAATTTCTTTCACGAGCACATCCGCGTTTGTAAATGCTGTTGCGGTAAAAGCTCCTAAAACACCCTGCCATTTCGAACTCGAGATGGCTAGGGTCTGTATTCAAAATTTTCGCATGTTTCCTTTAATGTCATCTCATTATTAAAAGCATGTTTCCTAATCGGAGCAGCCGGAATTAAGTTTTAATACACGTAGCTTTCAATAAGCAGGCTATCGCGGGCGGCTCTGGGGTCGGATGGCCACGGTGAAGAGGCTACGCCTTGTTACACATCCGCCTCTTGCTTTCCAAGGTCAATAGCTGACGGTTAAAAAAAAATTAAACATGATGTTATCACATTCATTGCTTCAATTTTTTTGGGGGGGGGGGAGGTAGGAGGGGGCGAAAGCTGCATCACTTAAAGGGTGCATTCGCGAGCGGGTTATCTCGAGGCCTAATGAGACATGTTCGTAAACTTCCCATGATACGTACTGTAACCTCTGCTTCGCATTTAGATAACTGACAGTGCAACCGCTTCGGCAATTGGAGTGATCATTGTCCCTTTAGCCAGCATTTATCTCAGTTCGTGTTCATTTGAGTTCATCTGACGTCGTGTCCAAAAGATACTATTTGTTAGTTTCACTTACGCTCTTAGCAATGAGTGTGATAGCGAAAGTCTGTTTGCATTGAGGGTACAAGATAGAAGGGTATACCAGCTGTCTTTAATGCCTGTGGAATTAGCGAGTTCCAGTGATCTCGCCCAAAGTTAAGTTGATAACAATGCCCCCCCCCCCTCCCCCTGCCTTCCTAGTTCTTTCCTGCTTTTTGAAGACGGGTGGCGGGTTCCTCTCTGCTTTAGTAACAATCGATAGCAGGCCTTGCACGTGGAGTGATGCTCTCCGCGTGCAACTATCGCATCTGCACTCCGTGCAAAGAAGGCAGGTCTGTTCTTTTATTGCAATAGCAATTATATGGACAGTTTTGGCTGGTCTTTTGCCGTTGCCCCCGTCATTCACCATATATATATATATATATATATATATATATATGAAACTTCCACGTGTACTTTGCCCCACGAAGGGGGGGGGGGGATAGATGCTTGTGCGCACACGCTTATCCTTCGGGTGGGAGAATAGTGTTCCTTCGGCTTTTACCGGGACGATTGCGTCAGTTTATTAGTTGCCTGACCCAACAAAAAGGTCGCTTCACTGGCTGCACAGGCCTTATTTGCGAAAAGAGCACGCTTTTCATGCACAGCGAAGTGTAACAACTGAGACACTTGAGTTTGCACTCAGCTGAACTCGTGACTACGTTTCGTGCATTGTTTTTGTTTGAACAGCCCGTCAAGTGGCGAGCGGATAACGTTGTTAGTTCGCTCTCTTCCTTTGTATGTTGTTTTCATGCGTCATCTGTGCATTAGCAGTGCGCTGCACATTTTGATCTGTTTGGCATTCTCAGCATTACATTCCAAGTTGTTGCCATCGCATTTATTACTTCGCCCTTGCGGCGAAACTGTGACTTTTTTAGCTGCGTTCATCACCCCTGCTTGCGCGCTTTTGTCCGCATGTAAAACGCACGATGTGTGGGGAAATGTTCTTGATTGTGATAATGGGACGGCAACAGCCAGTGGCATAGCCAGGCAAGGGGGGTGCACATTGGGAACCTGCCCCCTGTCTCTCGAAATATTTTTTGCCATGGCATATATATAGCTCAATATTACCATTTGCATGCCTTCCTTTTCAGATCAAGGTGCACTCTCCCCTCAAAAATATAAAAACATTTTACCTATGCCCCTGGCGATGGCAAAGACCGATCAAAAATGCTATCGCAATAAAAAGAAAATGGCTCTTGCCTTCTACTTGTCTTAGCCGTATGCTTAAGGTACCTTGTGTGGTTCTTTTTTTTATGCACTGCTTTCTGAACACTACAGGGGGATTTTGGAGTATAGACAGAATGACCTAGCCACATAAAACATTGCTGCATAAACAAAACGAAGTTTGTTAAATTGTGTAGTTTGAGCACAGAGAGATGAGTGCCGCAGAAGGTTGGCATTATGAGATTAGCTAAATGATGTCATGTTAAGCCCAGCAGTATAATCTGTTGTGAAGGAAAAGAACCTTTCTATACCTTGGAGTCATCTAAGGGAAATGCGGTTGCGACTGTGTGTGTCTCTAGT
Organism: Rhipicephalus annulatus; assembly: GCA_013436015.1. Lineage (NCBI taxonomy): Eukaryota > Metazoa > Arthropoda > Arachnida > Ixodida > Ixodidae > Rhipicephalus > Rhipicephalus annulatus. Next base: position 658,015 of record WOVY01010937.1, on the reverse strand, counting down.
ATAGTACATCACAGCGTTTGTCTACCATACATATACTGATCACCACATAGGTGTATAAAATGTTATTTCATGAAATACCATTTTATTCAACCAGTATTCTGTTTATTTGCTACGCTGAACAAGTTCTTTCAGAATGGCCAATATAATGATGCCATTATTTTTGCATCAAGTTGAAACAGATGTATGTTGTTATTTCAGCTGCAGTAACATGGCAGGGTTTGTACAGGTACAAAAGTTTTGAAAAATCTTTGAATTTGAAAAGTACATTGTCAAGGCCCTTGAAGGTCCTGGAATTTTATGCTGTCCTTGAAAGCTCTCAAATCGCAGGATAAGTGCAGTGTAAAGTCCGCTATGCAGCTTGCTTTCTATGGTAGGCTAGCATTGATGGGGCGTATTTTCTATTTGAGAAGCAATACACTCGTGCGATGGTGCATGTACTCAGTTTCTTCACACTTTGCCTTATCGCTCATTTTATCCCCCCCCCCCCCCCCAGTGCACCTTGTCTTATTTTCTCTCTCTCTCTCGACTGATCTCCTTAGGACTTCGCTGTGCCTCTTGCATTTTCACCACTTTTTCCCTCATCATATAGAGCGAGGGCTGCATGTAGTTACTCTCAGCAGTTCTCCTTAACATTTCTTGTGAGTTGTGAACCACTTCAGATGTGATCAAGGCTACGCTTTTTGCAGTGTTACAAGAATATATTTAAAACTAGATTTAACAAAACTCAATTTTACATAGTTTCGGCTCTAAGGAAGAAATTTCATTCTCCGGCAGGTACTTGTAATGTTCAACCTTATCGTCTTCTTAAACAATGACACTAAATTGGAATCAAAATCAATTTAACCAAGTTTTTTTTACATATATTAGGAAAAAAAGCCACTGATTTTTCCCTAATTTTTACGGAGATGAGTTTTTCTTTGCACGTAGACTCTAACACCATTGTGTTAGAAGATCTAGCACCCATAGTTGCGACCCTGATGTTAGTTTGACAAGCTGCACACTGTCCACATGCACTGAACAGTGGACTCAACTGTTGATGGCGCTATTATGTACCAGGTGGTGCTATAAACATCAGTCGTTTATTGTCTCGGTTAGTGCTTCCACAGGAATAGTACTGTGGTTCAGGTTGTCTACCAACTGGAAAAGTCAGGGTATTCGGACCCTTCTGGAAAAGTCAGGGAATGTCTGAAAAACCTGGCTAGGTACATTTTCTAAAGCATCCCATCATGCCTGTTCAACGTATGTGCAGTTGTCTGTATGTGTAGGTATTCTAGGTGAAGGCATGATGCAAGCTTTTCTTTGGCCAGAGCACGTGCACTTGACCAGACAATTTGGTGGCCTGTGGATTCCAAGTGTTTAGCGAGGGTATTTGAGGACATGCAACATTTCGGGACGTCATATTTATGTTGTTTAACTTTTTCCTTGAAATTACCGCTCTCACCGATGTACTGGTTGTCACAATTGTGGCATGCTATGGCATAAAGAAGACCCGATAAATTTACGCTCAGCAACTAGTCTTTTATGTTGACTAAAGCATTTCTTAGTTCCCACGTTGGTATATGCACCATTTCGATGTCTGTTGCTTTTAAATATCACACAGCATATCTAACTTTCGAACCACAACATTACTCACATAAGTAAATTTGTGCATGTTCGTCTTGGCCACGATTTTGGCTTGGCGTGAAATGCTTCTGGTTAGGCCAGAACTGCCATCAGCACAGGCTTGGCGGGCTATGTCATGCTTTTTATTATTAGTAGTATTACTATTATTACTATTGGTGATGCAACAGCAAACGTCCTCAGCTACGCACTTATTGCTGGTAGCTCGCGTTTCAATGTTAGCATTGGGTAATTTGAGCTAAATTTCTAATTTCAGTTTCATCAGATGGTGTAATTAAATCTGTGAATATTTTTTAGTGTCACATCTATAAAAGAGTACATAAACGATAGTAACACGCTGGCATCAGTGATTCATTCATGGAATCAAGGAAGCCGTTGCGACATGACAGATTCTTTGTTGCCACCACATAGTCAAACGTCAGCGCTTTAAACTTTACTCCCAGCTTTCATTGCAGGCATCTGAGGACTTTTGCCGTGCTTTAAGTGTCAGAGCCCAGAGAGAGAGAGAGAGAGAGAGAGAAATTTTCAGTTTGGGCGCTATCCTTGTGACGTGACTAGTTGTAGAGGCAAGGTGTACAGAATACGTGAACACTCGTAGTTATTCTTTGTTGCTGAAAAGTTCATTTTAGATAGTAAGTACAGCAGTCCAGGTCGGATCAGATCCAATCCACATTCTTAATAATAAAAGCTGTTAATGCAGTAGTCCAGGTAAATCTAATTCAACCCAATCCACATCTTAAGAGGCCTGAGCATATACTCCAGTGGCACAACCAGCCAGGCTCCAGTGTCCTCCTTTTACACGAATGGCGCTAGATGGCGACACTTCTAAAAAAATCTCACCACATGTGCGCATTGCAGCCCATCAGCACTTGGCTTATTGATGCGCTGCTGCGCCATCTCCCAACAAGGCAGAGGGGAGTGCAGCTTAGCCTAGCCATGCGCCTTCTTTCTCTCCATAGGGAGAGGGTGCGGTACTGTCTCAAAAAGCCATGTGCTGCCATGCTGCCACGTGTCGTGTGGTCAGGCCTTAAGTTTCGTAGCAGCTTTGGCTACATTGTCAGACTATCGCGGACTCCTTCAAACTTCCAGCTGCAGTTAATTTCAACTCGTGTGTCGGTTTCCTGGTTTTTACGAACATTATATAAACAACTGTCTTGCTCACTGTCTGGCTTAGGGGTTTTATCTTGGCCAGATATATACATGGGCCATTCGAGGTCAAGTGTCCCAGACATAGCGCTCGACCATTGCAGATTCTGCCAATAGAATTTACACCTCTTTCCTATACGTCAAGGAGTATTGTGGCCACACACTTTTACTCGAAAAAAATTTTTTATGACCGTGGCTTCCCCTTAAAGTTTGCCCGCTTTTGCTAAAGTGTGCACAATATAAAAAATGCATATAAAATTCATATCTGTTTGTATAACTCCGAAACAGTGTTTGAGCTACTAAATAGGTTTTGTTTAATGGGGATACTGAACTGTTCCGAAGTTTTTGTGTTTACTTACCAGCTAGGCCTTTTCAGAAACAACAAGAACCTTCAAAGTTTGCCATTTTTTCCTGTGCTAGCTGGAACTCTCTCTAAACAATCTCAATATTACCAGGAAAGCTTACTTTCATACAAAAATGTTTAGGAGTGTAATAGATATCAAATATTCAGAAAAAAATTGAAATCGGCAAAAGTATGCTGTTTGATTGTGTTTTTCGTGCTGATGCGGACCAAGAAAAAAAATTTTCATGATGCGGGGTTCGATAAACAACTTAATGTTTAAGCATCTAAGAAAGTCTAATAAAATCTTTTTTTTTTGTTTTCAGAAAGAAAATATTTTTCAAAGTTCGCTCTCAGAATGCATCCTGCATTTCCTTGTTACCACCTCACCGCAAAGCTCTTGGTCGCCCTTTCGGCTGACACTCGTCACGGGAAGCTGCAAGGTGTGAGATGTATTGTCAGCGGCTAATGAGAGGTCGAAAGTATTGTTGCTTTGATGTCAAGTCTACAAGTATTGAGTTCGCTTTATGATTTGAGCTTGCTTGGCATGTCTGTTGGGAAGTATGAAAGCCGTACAGTAGCTCACAGTATCGCTGGCTGTCTGCACAACCAGGAGTGTCACTCGAACACAGTTTAATGGCTCCTGTAGCATACCCGCCACCGTGGCAGTGGCAGACTATAGACTGCGATGTGTCTTTTCTAGAGGTTACAAAACATGCACCCATTGCCCATATCCGAACATACTTTTTGGAACTTCAACACAAATACACACGTCCTGAGTTCTTCACAGATGCCTCCAAGACTAACTCCTCTGTGTCCTACGCTGCTGTCGGCCCATCCTTTTCGGATGCTGGCCCTCTACATCCACGCACAAGTATCTTCACAGCGGAAGCTTACGCGATACTTGTGGCAGCTAAACACATCAAACAATTACAAATACAAAAAGCAGTAACTTATACAGACTCCCTCAGTGTGGTAACGGCTCTGCACAGTCTTAAAAAACAAAAAAATCCGGTCCTTGTCTCACTTTACTCCATTTTGTGCACACTCTACACACTCAAACAACATGTTGTAGTGTGCTGGGTGCCAGGGCACCGTGAGATCCAGGGCAACGTGAGGGCGGATCAGCTCGCTGCATCCGTCCATGAGAGCACCGCCATTACATCCATATCAATCCCGGCCCTTGATCTTAAGCCGTCTCTCAAACGAAACCTCAGGGACTACTGGCAGAGCAAGTGGGATACACACACACAAAACAAACTACACGTTATTAAGCCACACCTTGGTCATTGGCTGCCCGTATCGAAATCGCGTCATACAGAGGTAACACTAACAAGACTCAGGATAGGACATACATACACGACACACACACATCTTTTGTCCGGTGGTGATCCACCGTTGTGTGATAAATGTGGTGAGGCATTAACAGTTCTTCACGTTTTAATTCAATGTAAACATTTAGACACTCTTAGAAGACGACACTTTCCATTACTCTACCGACAACATATACCTTTACACCCTGCAATGTTCGTCGGTAGGGAACCGTTTTTTAGTCACAAATCATTGTTAGCATTTTTTAAAGAAATTCATAGTTTTCATATCATATACCCGGGCATCCCGTAGCATGACCTCTCCAGAGAGGTTTTTGCTGCGGTGATTCTACAAGAAAGCACGTGCCTCACGGCCCTTGGACGCAAGGGTATGAACGTGTGAGGCACTTGTGCTAATGCCATGCATATCCACCATCGTCTTTTATTATCACCAACTTTTGTCATCTATTCACACCACACACACATTTCACGGCATATTCATGATTTTATTACTTGTATGTTTTTACCCGCCTTACCGCGAGGATTTTTATGGCCCTTATACAGCCGCTAATCACAATCATCGTCCACATTCCATGTCCCATGAATTGGCGCTCTTTGGCCATCAAATGGCCCTTGCGCCAAAAAACACCATATATCATCATCATCATCGTCTGCACAACCAGTGTGCGTATGAGAAAGTGTACACAATGTGATTTATTTGTCTCGGTCTCTGTGTACTAGTAGTGCAGACAGCCCTGTAGCACAATGTGCCAACAATACTGCAAGGCGCTGCATGTATATGGATATGTGGGGTTTAACGTCCCAAAACCACCATATGATTATGAGAGACCCCGTAGTGGAGGGCTCCGGAAATTTCTACCACCTGGGGTTCTGTAATTTGCACCGAAATCTGAGCACACGGGCCTACAACATTTCCGCTTCCATCAGAAATGCAGCCGCCGCAGCCGAGATTCGATCTTGCGACCTGCGGTTCAGCAGCCGAGTACCTTAGCCACTAGACCACCACGGCGCGGCAAAGGTGCTGTACGGCTTCCATACTTCCCAATTGGCATGCCAAGCAAGCTCAATTCATAAAGTGAACTCAATACTCATAGACTCGACATCAAAGCAACGAGACTTTCAACCTCTCACTAGCCGCTGACATACATCTCGCACTTTGCCGCTTCCTGCGACGAGTGTCAGCTGAAAGGGCGACCATGAGCTTTGCGGTGAAGTGGCAACAAAAAAATGCTGGGTGCATTCTGAGGGCCAACTTCAAAAAATATTTTCTTTCTTAAAACAAAAAATGAGTTGATTAGACTTTCTTGGTTGCTTAAACATTAAGTGGTCTTTCAAATGCTGCATCATGTGAATTTTTTGCTTGGACCGCATCAGTATGAAAAATAAGATCAAACAGGGGACAAATTGCATATTTTTGCCGATTTCAAAATTTTTTTCAGGAAGCTTTGAAGTATATTTCGTCCCTAAACATTTTTGTACGAAAGTAAACTTTCCTGAAAAGCCACAGTAATATTGAGATTGCTTAGAGAGAGTTCCAGCTGGCACAGGAAAAAATGGCAAACTTTGAAGATTTTTGTGGTATTTTGAAAAGGCCTAGATGCCAGGTAAACACGAAAATTTCGAAACTGTTTAGTACCACCACTAAACAAAACCTCTTTAGTAGCTCAAGTGAAGTTTCACAAACAGATATGAATTTTACATACATTATTTTTTTGTGCACACTTAGCAAAAGCAGGCGAACTTTGAGGGGGTGCCACGTTCCTGAAAAATTTTTTTTCCAGCAAAAGTGTTTGGCCGCAATGCTCCGTGGGTTAGATCACAAAGGTGTCAATTTTATCCGCAGAATTTGCAATGGTCGAGCGCTATGTCTGGGACATATGACATGGAATGACCCTCATATTTTTTCATATTTACTGCACGTGCTCAGAACATTTTGAGCGCATATGGTAAGTATGTTTACTAAATTATATGGAGTACTGGATTTTTATTTCTATTTCTCAAGGGTTTGTTTCCAGTGTACAGAGGTTTCCAAGCAGACATGACGGTCATGAAATTTGTTTTTACTTTTAATTATCATGGAGAACCTGAAAAACTTGGGGAATTTGGAAAAATAAAATTGTAAGGATACCTTGGTGGTTGCTTTTGTTAGTTTGTCATTTATGCGACAGATTACACTGATCGTTTTCTCCCAACCATCTTTTTTGGCCTTCTCGCATATTCTCTCCATTCGTTCTGCTAGCCTGCATTTCATAGTTTTGTTTGACTGCCTGCCTGGCCAGCATCGCCCGCACATAATATGCTTCATGTCCTGGTGGCTTTTGGGTGTCTCTATGTTACAATTTAAGATTTTAAGGACTGAAAAAAAAAAGCGTTAATTGATTGTATGAACTTCCCAATTCAATAAAATAATGGAAGCATAGGGATGGATTTGTTAAATTATGTCTCAGGTGCATAAGTGCAATAAACTTAGCCAGAATTCGAAACATCATTGCAGTAAAAAAATATCAAGACTTTTTAGTGCTTGGAAAACCTTTGACAGGGCCTTGAAATTCCTTGAATACCTTTGAAGTTTTCTTTGACATTTTCTTTGAAGCCTGTATGAACTGTTTTTGTGGCTGTACCATTTTGCATTTGACCACAATCACCATTTTGATTTCTAGTTGCAGTAGCTGTATTTAATGGATGTGGAATGTAAATAACACATATGTTCGAAGCATTGGGGCCATGTTAATGAGCTTCAGTTCGTATAAATAAATTTGTAGCTGTCTGCTATGGCATCCCTTGTAGTCACTATGTTGCTGTGAGATTGTACCATAATTACTCGAATCTAACGCGCACCTTTTTTCCGGTTAAGCGAGTTCATAAATCGCATGCGCGTTAGAATTGAGTACGAAAAAAAAATGAATACGGTCATTCTATTGGCATCGGCATTTCTAAAATGGCCACCCCTACGTGCGTCGGCATCGCGCGTCGGCCATTTCTGCCTATGTGTTTCCCATGTGCAGCACTTCGTACGTGTGCTGAGGAGTTCGTCATCTTGTAGTGCATTAGCATCGACGGCATGGAAGGGCCGACTCCAAAAACTCATGTGCACCACGATGCCGCTTTTAAAAGAAAGTCATCGCGTGTGCAGAAACAGACGGAAATCGGGCCGCATCGCGGTCGTTCAGAGTTCCCGAAACGTGCGTGCGGGACTGGCGGAAACAAAAGCAGAAGATTGTCAACAGCAAAGCTTCACGCAAAGGCTTCAGTGGACCACAGGAGGGTTGGTTTCCGCAAATTGAAGAACTGCTCGGCGAGTATGTGCTTGAGCAGCGAGTGGCACAGCGGCCCTTGACGGCAGAACTGCTCCAAGTTTGATTGATTGATTGATTTGTGGGGTTTAACGTCCCAAAACCACCATTTGATTATGAGAGACGCCGTAGTGGAGGGCTCCGGAAATTTTGACCACCTGGGGTTCTTTAACGTGCACCCAAATCTGAGTACACGGGTCTACAACATTTCCGCCTCCATCGGAAATGCAGCCGCCGCAGCCGGGAATCGAACCCGCAACCTGCGGGTCAGCAGCCGAGTACCTTAGCCACTAGACCACCGCGGCGGGGCAACTGCTCCAAGTTTGGGCTATGCAATTAGCCTTAGAAAAAGGTCTAACGCGGAGCCAGTTTAAAGCGAGCAGGTGCTGGCTAACCAACTTTATGAAGAGGAAAGGCTTTTTTTTCCCTCCGAAGGTGAACGGGCATATGCGAAAAGTTTTGCGGAGGAGTACGATGAAAAGCTTCACAGTTTTCAGAGGTTCGTCCTAAACTTGCGGCACAACAACAGCTACCTGCTTGGGCAAATCGGGAATGCCGGTCAGATGCCTCTTTACTTCGACATGCCTGGCACCACAACCGTCGAGAAAAAGGGGGCGAAGGAAGTTCGTGTGCTGACATCGGTCCATGGTAAAACTACAGTGATGGCAATGCTCTGTTACACGTCAGATGGGCACAAGCTTCCCCCATACTTCATATTTAAATCGAAGACGCTCCCGAAAAGAGTTGTTTTTTCGAGCGGTGTGATCATGCGGGCCAGTGAGAAAAATGGGTGCGTCGTGAAAATCGGGTGTGCGTTACTATCGACGGCACGGTAGAATCGAGTAAATACGGTAAATAGTATCAACCAATGTGACAAGGGGTGAGGATAGTTTCATAATGGAAGAATTAATTGGTAAACTTGGAGAACTTTGGCATTATTGCTAGTGTCACATAACACTGTAACTCAGCTTTATCGTGAGCATAACTTACTGCTCTGGTGATAAGAGTCTAGTTATTAACTTAGAGCCATCATATTTCTGAGGTACAGATTGAATACACTTCGGCCTCATCCATAGTGCACTTCTATGGCACTTTGAAATGACCTGTTGACTTCTTAAGTGAAAAGAAAAATGGTTTATCTAAATACCTGGGTTCGGGATGCAGCACTATTCACATTTATTTATGGGTTTTCTCTCAGCAAGGCTGGCAGCTCAGTGTTTCTGACTCTACGAAAACTTCAGCTGGGGAGCAGAATACAAGGCATTGTAATTATGAATATGGCACTATATTCTCGAAACATATTTGGACAAATTTTCTGATTGTTTAGGCCTATTCTTTGCAGGGTTCAATTTCAAGTGGATGAAGTCTCAAGCATCATGAAGGACAACATCGAAAAAATTATGGAGCGAGGTGAAAGGTTGGAAGACCTTGAAGAAAAATCAGGTATGATGAGAATTTGTTTCGTTAAGCTTCTCTGATATTACCACAGCACCTACTTGCTACTGTGGCCCGTCGACTTTGATGTTTTACTTCTGTCAGTTAAACTTGGAGCTTGTTTTTGAGTCGTGATGGCAGCATTCAGGTTGCTTTGTTATGAAAAATAGTGTGGAAAAAGAACTGGGCTGAGAAATATAAAGTACAGAACATGGCATTGTTTCATGTAAAAAGCAAAAAGCATACTAACTCTGAGTCGGACTACTTTAAATTACCATAATACCCCAAGCAAGCACCCCAGCTCCCTTCTTCGGGGGGATTTCAGATATATGCTGCCTCTTCTCCCCTATCACTATTTTTATTGTTTCAGTCGCTGTTTCAGCGAAAACAGTGAATGCATGCATATTCAATAAAGGATTTCACTAGAAGCACGGGTGTGCAATCTTTAAACTTAGCGGCTCATCGTCCGTCATCTTGAATTTTGATCCTTGACAAAGCAAGGGCCCCCCTCCAAATGTAGGAAAATTGTCCTTCATCATTAGGAAAGTGGTTGCTTAGGATTTTATATTATGTTCAGGTGGTGCTCATATGCAATATGTTCATTTGTAACAGCCAGAGTAGCAGTTGCAGCAAGCAGGGGTTTTACTTTTCATTGCAATACTCATGATTCGTGCAAAAGCTGTTCAGGGTGAAGCGCTATGCTGTACTCGCCTGTGCACTGTACAGGAAAAGAAAAGGAAAGAAAACGCTGCGGTGGAATTTTCGCTCTCTCTCAAATGCCGATCTGCAACACGCCTTTGCCACGCTTCTCCCTTTTCCGTCCCTGCCATGTAAAGACTTTTCTCCTTTCAATGCCGTGCGCAAAGAAAGAGAGAGAGAGAAAAAAAAAGCTGTCGCGGAGTGTGGTTCTCTCTCACGCACCTGTGCCACGCCCCCCTTTCTCGTCCCTGCCACATAACCCTTCTCCTTTCAATGACCCCCCGCGAAGACAGCAAAAAAAAAAAAAAAAAGCTACCGTGGAGTGTTGGTTTATCTCCAATGCCAATCTGCTCTCTCCGCATGGAGACGCTCCTCCTTTCTTGTTACGGGCTGGCCACACTGCAGCTTTGGCGCAGAGGATAGTAGCGGAGATGCAGTCATTGTTGTTGTCTTCAGAGAGTGTCGGCGATGGACATTGCCGCGCACAACTTCTCTTGCCAAGAGAATGCTGAAGCCGAAGTAGACATGCTTTGCAAGCTGCATGCAAAATTATTGACTCGCTGCAAGGTAAATGTGTGCAGACGTGCATCACCGATTACCTAAATTAATGACAGATGTCCTGTCATTTGTGAAGAAACATAAGTCTTCTGAAACTTCCCCCTCGTGTGTCAGCTCAATGCACATGCGCCACTGCATGGGGAGCCCTCCGTTTACTTAGCTTTCATTAATTCGAACTTCTTTTATTTCGAACAAATTTTTGGGCCCGTTCGTGTTTGAATTATCAAGATTTGTCTGTAGATTTTAAAGCTTATTCTTTTGGCAGTTACTTTTCTTCTGTGCTCCCGTAATCTCACGTCAGGTCACATATGAATATGCCTTGATCATGTATGTGCCCTTGATAAACTTAGTCTACCTGGAGTTGCTTAATAAAGTAGCTTGTTTTCGAGATTCAGATATTTCACATTTTCGCTTCATAGGAACTTTTCCTGATCAACATTCAGCTGCTCTCCTCCCTTTGTTTGCACCACTCATGGGCACAGGTTTCAGGCATGCAAAAAGCCATGATGCAGCTATGTTCACCCTTAAAAATGATTTTATTTGAGCTTTCATAATGAAAGGATTTCGTCACCATTTGCATTTCACTGAGTGTAGAATGCACTAAAGCATGATATTGATACATAACAGCCGCCACAACTTGGCTGCATGAATAAAAAGGAAGACGAAGTCAGTTTTGGTTGTTGCTGAACTGGCGCCATCTTGCTCGCGGAGCTCTGTGTATCATAAATAGGTTATTAAAGAAGTTACTTGTAACACTATTGGCGGAGGTTGATGGCACACGTACCTCGATGGAGACATGCAGCAGTTGCAACGCCGGCCACCCATCGACTGCTTCAACTGCTGGTACTTCCTCTCCGCTCCGGCGACCTCTTCAGCCCAAGCCACGACCTATGTCACGCTCCCGCACCTCCGGGATCGGTGATGGTACTATCGATGTTGACGTCTGGCTAAACCGGTACGAGCGCGTCAGTGCTGCTCATTGCTGGGATCACACCCTCATTCTCGCCAATGTGCTTTTCTAATTCAATGGCACTCCGCGAATATAAAGAAAAGATACGCGACCTGTTTGGCGATTCATCTGGTCGGCATCTTGCTGCGAAGAAGGCTTTCGCCACACGGGCCCAGTCTTCTACTGAATCCTACGTATCCTACATTTTTGACGTCTTGGCCCTTTGCAGTAAGGCCGGCCAGAGCATGTCGGAAGACGAGAAGGTCAACCACGTTTTAAAAGGCATTGCCGACGATGCTTTCAACCTGTTGGTTTTTAACATCACGAGCAGCTACACAATCCTTAAAGAATGACGACGTCTCAAACAAGCTAAAGCCTGCCACATAGCCCAAAGTATTGTGCGCCTTCCGAACACAGCGGCTATTTCTTCGTGTAACGATGCCTTCCACCAGGCCCCTCGACGTGACAAAATCACATGCATCATTCGTCGAAAGGTTGAGACAGCACAACTGTTAGTCGAGCCATTCTTGACGCCTGAGCCTTCCCCGACCACGATCTCATTGATACAGGCTGGCGCTCGTCAAGAATGATCGAATGTTAACCTGAATCCTGTTCCTCCCGTATACTCTGCTGAGCCTTTTTATCGTCCCCCTTCTGCTCCTCGCCTTGCTTCAACCTATTCTCGACAACACAATCTGTCTGAACGGCGTACTCTTGATGACGAGCCCATATGTTTCAACTGTCAGTGCACTGGTTGCATCGTTTGCTACAGCCACAACCGCTGGGCTTCACTTTCACATTTTGCACCTTCTTCCATAGATTCTTTGCACCTTCTTCCACTTTCACACTACTTCTTCCATAGATGCCCAACACATTCTTCGCTGCTGCCGCACCTTTGACCAGACCTCGCTATGACTTGTCATCGTCCCCTGCTCGTCGTCCAGTCCCGATCACCCCCACAACGTTTTGCTGCTTCCCCGACCTATTCGCAGCACCTCTGACCGAAACACTAGGCCGTGCAGCTTCTGGAGGTGGAGCTGCATTGACGATCTTAGCAAGGAATCCTTGATTAACGTTAACGACGAACCGGAACCTTTTGGATGTTACTGTGGACAATGTTAGTGTGAGCGCATTGATAGATACTGGCGCGCATGTGTCTATTATGAGTGCTACCCTTTGCCGCCTACTTAACAAAGTTGTTACGTCCACCCTCAACGGAGCTGTACAAATTATTGATGGAGAAACTGCCACAATTCTAGGCATGTGCTCTGCCAGAGTCTCTATTGGGGAGAGAAGCACTATCATTATTTTTGCCGTTCCTGAATATTGCCCTCATGAACTCATTTTTGGTATGGATTTTCTTGCCACGCACTCTGCCCTGTTAGACTGTTCAGCTAGTTCTCTATACTTCGATTTCTCTCTCCGTTCCGACCTGACCAACATACTGCAAAGCCATCTCTGCTGCATTGATTACACGCGCCTCCTGCCTAACTCTGTCAAACACCTCGACTTATCCTCCATGCCACCAGTACCTGACGGTGATTACATGGTGGCCCCGATTCCTGCCTTGATGCTTACTCATGGGGTTGCTGTGCCGCACACGATTCTGACGATTACTGGAAACCGCACCTGCTTTCCGTTTGTAGGTTTCTCACTCACTGCCCTTGTTCGACTGCAGATCCCTGGCCAAAATTACCGCTCTTCGAGACTACAATGTCGAGCCCTTCAGAGTGGATGATTGCTGCAGCTCAGCTTGTGGTTCAACTCCATCACATTCCTCGGGCGTCAACATCGAGCGGATAATGTCATCGGACCTGCCGCCTGAGCAATCTGCATTGCTTTCCCACGTTCTTGAGCGTTATCGTGGCATTTTTGACTTTTAAGTATCTATTTAAGCCAAATTATTGTCGTTACTCATCGCATCAATGCTGGCTATGCGACTCCCATTCACCGATGCCCATATTGCGGTTCCGCATCGGAGCGTGCAATAGATCATCTGGAAGTCGAGAAGATGCTTGCGAAATACATTATCGATCCTTCATGTAGCCCCTGGGCTTCTTCCGTCATCCTTGTAAAAAAGAAGAATCGAACATGGCACTTTTGCGAAGATTACCTTCATGTTAACAAGATTACAAAAAAGGATGTTTTCCCTCTGCCATGCATCGACGATGCCCTAGACTGCCTGTACGGTGCTACTTATTTTTAAACTATCGAGCTTGGGTCAAGCTACTGCCAGATAGCCATCGATTAAATGGACCGCAAGGCAACCGCATTCATTACTCCTGATGGTCTTTATCTGTTTAAGGTGATGCCCTTTGGTCTCTGCAACGTGCCAGCCACATTTGAAAGAATGATTTATTTATTTTATTTTTACATACTGCAGCCCGAATTGGGCTATCGCAGGTGTGGGTTTGCTATACATCAGCACACACAAGAATACAACTCTTAACAAACAGGGATAGAACTCTTAATAAACAAATTCCGAATCAATACTTTCATGCAAGAAATTACAACTCTTAATAAACAAATCGTGAATCAATACATTCATGCAAGAAATCTTCTAAAGGCAATGATCTAGTTGACTCAGGCAATATATTCCATTTTTTTATAGTGTGCGGAAAAAAGCTGAATTTAAATAGGTTAGTACGTGGATGGAATAGTGTCAGGTTGAGTTTGTGGCTATTCCTTGTGGGTTTCAGTTTATCAGGAGACAGATAATCGTTAGTTAATGCGTAGCATGGGGTATTAACAAGAATATGCATGAACTTTAGGCATTCGAGCTCGCGTCGCTCGGACAGGGTTTGCAGACCTAGCGTAGCAAGTTGAGAGGAGGGTGGAAAACTCCAGTCGTAACGGCGGAAAATGAAACGGATGGCTTCCTTATGATGGACACATTGTTTTGTGGGTTCAAATGGTCCACCTGCCTGTGTTACCTTGACGATGTCATGTCTTTTTGCCCACATTCGACTCACATTTCGATCGTTTGTCCGCAATTCTCGACGTTTTTTGTAGAGCCTGACTCCAGTTGAAGGCCTCCAAGTAACACTTCGTTCGGCGTCCAATTCCTGTGCTTGGTCACCTTGACAATGCCCAAGGCGTTCGTCCAGACCCAGAGACAATTCGCGCAATTACAAACTTTCCCGTTTTGATGACCACAAAGGATGTCTGCAGTATTGTAGGGTTGTGTTCCCGTTTCAGATGCTTTGTTAAGGACTTTGCGACCATTGCACACACTTCCCCTCACAGACCTCTTGAAGAAAGACGCCTCAATTTACTGGGGTGGTGACCAAGCAACATTGTTTTCTTTTCTCAACTTATGACCCGGCTTACAATGCCACCAATCTTGGCCCATTTTGATTCATCAGCTCCAACTGGGATTTGCACAGGTGCCAGTGGACACGGCATAGAAGCTGTGCTATTGGAGCACCAATGGGGACACTACCGTGTTCTAGCCTACACAAGCCGACTGCTGTCTACAGCCTAGCGCAACTATTTCATCATGGAGCGCGAGCGCCTCGCCCTAGTGAGCAGCCACCAAGTTTCGTCCACACCTTTACGGAGGCTCATTTCGTGTTGTCACCAATCACAACGCGCTCTCCTGACTAGCCTTCCTGACAGACCCCACAGGATGTCTAACATGTTGGACCTTACGCCTTCAAGAATACACATTCTCTGTAATGTATAAAACAGGGTGATTGCATCAGCATGCAAATTGTTTATTCCGCTATCCTGTGGAAGAACCAACTGATACTGACACTATCGTGGACATTTTTTTCATATTGCAGTTACTAAACATAGGCGAAGAGCAACGTCGGGATGCTTCTTTACGAGCCGTCATTGAAAAACTGGAGTAAGCGCCTTGCGACTTGTCTCTACGAATGTTTCTGGTCAAAGACGGGCTCCTATACCACCAAAATCTTAATTCCTCCGGCTCTCACTTACTTTCTGTCATCTTAGTTCACCTGTGTTCCACTGTCTTCTACCAACTTAATGATGCTCCCATGGCGGGCCATTTGGGCATTTCTCACACATACAACCATATACAATGTCATTCTTTAGAGGTGAAGCTCCATAAGGCGTCACCCGATCGTCCTCCGTAGTAACCACCTCTCTCGGGTATGTTCCACAGGGGAGTTTAGTTCTTGGAATGTCCGCTAGATGGTGGTACTTGTATATAATCAATGTATGATGAAAAGATGCGAGATGGTGGTACTTAGAGTGTTCACTAGACAGATGGACAGACAGACAAACAGACGCACGAACGGATGCAGTTGGGCGGATGGACACTTCGCCCCACTCATCATCATTCAGTCCGTGGATATGCTGTCATTTTTTTTCGGCCTGGACATGCCCATTCTGTTTGCCGCTATGTTGCCGCTTGTGAGCCCTGCCAGCATCACCAAATGCCGTCTGCTCTTCCAACTGGATACTTTCAGACCCACAAGGGTGTCTGCGCAAGCAGGCGTTTGGTGTGTAGCGACATCGCGGACCCGAGCTAACGGGGGGCTTCAACCTCTCCTGCACCTAGCCATGCGTGGCCGAGCCCTGTCCTGGGAAAAGGGGATTCTGGGGGTTGAGTTGACGCCGGGTGATCGGACTTTCAAGGCCCCTCGGCAGAGGCAACCTTTAAGGACCTTTAAGGCCCCTCGGCAAAGGCAACATGCCCCTTTGGCCCTGGCTTCACATAGACGGCACCCCTGGGCTGACCCACCCAGGGAAAATCGGCAGTCGTCCTTTTCCATCTCTCTCCCCTACAACTTTGTCTTTATCTCACTTTTAGTCTGTCCTGTCTACTTCTCTCTTCTTGTTACTTCTGGTTCTGCTTGGCAGCAAAGGTTAACCTTGTGTGTTCACTCCATCTTGGGATGCCTCACATCATGTTATAGCGGCGGTGCACAGCTGGCGTATGCAAGCAATTTTTTCATGTCTTGCAGCCTCCCCTCGTTGGGCTCGGTGGTGGGTGGCTGCCACCGCCACTGAACACACTCCATATTTCATGGCCAAAAACTTCGAACTCTCTATTGATCGCTCCCTGAAGAGGGCGGGCACCGAAGCAAGCTTTCAACTATTCCAACTAAACAAAAACAACTTTCCACGCTTCCACATTATCCACAGTGGCACACCAGCAAAACCTGTCAGAAAACTTTCACTGTTGCTAGTGTCAAGGTGCCTAATAGACAAACTTGGAACAGGTTACAAAACAACAAAAATGGCCTGTGGTTACTTCCTCATTGAAGTCCGAGAGAAGGAACAATATGATAAACTATCCAGTTTGAAGACTTTTGGTGATGTCCCCATCACTGTTTCAGCACATGCTTCGATGAACATGGCCTGAGGAGTCGTGTCGAAGGATGACCTGGTTGACTTGACAGATGCTGAACTTCTCGACGGCTGGAAAGAAGAGAATGTAATTAATGTAGAGAAAATCAAGATTAAGCGAAATGGCAAAGAGATTTCAACAAAACATATAATCGATACGTTTGGCTCCAGCATCCTTCCTGAAACACATACAACTGGGTACATAAAGCTTTGTGTTCGATCATACAAACCTAACCCCTGATGATGCTTTCAATGTCGGAGATATGGCCACGGCTCGCAAAGCTGTCGTGACAGGCAAACTTGTGCACAATGTGGAGTTTCGGGTCACACCTCCGTTACCTGCACAGAACCGACAACTGTGTCAACTGTGATGGAAATCATGCCTCATACTCATGGTCATTTGCCCCGCCGCGGTGGTCTAGTGGCTGAGGTACTCGGCTGCTGACCCACAGGTCGCGGGATCGAATCCTGGCTGCGACGGCTGCATTTCCGATGGAGGCGGAAATGTTGTAGGCCTGTGTGCTCAGATTTTGGTGCACGTTAAAGAACCCCAAGTGGTCGAAATTTCCGGAGCCCTTCACTAGGGCGTCTCTCATAATAATACAGTGGTTTTGGGGCGTTAAACCCCACAAATCAATCAATCAAATCAATCAATTACTCACAGTCATGTCTATTCTGGAACAAAAAAAAAAGAGATCATCACATAGAAGGTGAAGAAAAACATCTCATTTAAAGAAGCAAGAAGAAGGGTCTCGCCATTCCATGGCCCAAAATCATATGTTGATGCGGCGCGTCAGGGGGTAGCATCCCTCGCCACTGCTTCGGCTTGCGCAGAGCGAGCTGTCAGCTGTGGCGCCTGCCCCCGAGGCGGCAATAGTTGAGTATACTCCGTCTACATACAAACAGAGATCAGAGACCCCGGGGTCTTCGTGTCTCAAGGCCTCACCTCATCAGACGAGGTCTAAGCTTTGAACAACCGGCTCGCACGTGCGGGCATCCAGTGCCTCCGAGAAGGCAATATTTGTCGGTACCTTTGGTTCTGAGGGAGCGGCATGGCTCCTTGGAGCGCCCCAGGAAAACGAAAAAACAGATAACGGGGCCTGGTGATGGCCCTGTTACTTAAATTGAAACTTTCCGCCTGAACAGCCACTCGCTCTTTGTACACACAGCACTACTTTACTTTCACCATGAACACTCAAATTATACAATGGAACGTCAGGGGCCTTCTAAGGAATCTTGACGATGTCCAAGAACTCTTGCACAAACATTCACCAAAAGTGCTGCCTGTGTGTATACAAGAAACACACCTAAAACCAAGACACACCAACTTTCTATGCAATTACATTATTTTTCGAAAGGATCGTGATGATGCCACGACACCATCCAGAGGTGTAGCCATTATAGTCAATCAAGGGATCGCATGCACACACAACTCCAAACGTCCTTTGAGGCAGTGGCTGTTCGAGCTGTTCTTTTTGATAAACTGATTACAGTTTGCACTATTTACATTCCTCCAAGCTATCAGCTACAAAAACACGATTTACAATCTTTAATTGATGAACTTCCAGAACCTTACCGTGTCCTTGGAGACTTGAAGGCACATAGCAAGCTATGGGGTGACTCTCGTGGTGCACGAGGTCTACTGATTGAGCAGTTCCTCCTCTCATAAAGCGCACGTCTCCTAAATTGAAAAGAACCAACCTATTATAATCTCGCTAATACAACCTGTTCCTCCATATACCTAAGCATAGTATCTCTGTCCCGTGTGCGTCTACTCCAGCGGAAAGTTATCAATAATCCCTACGGAAGTGACCACTTTCCCTTAGTTTTGAGCACAACTACAGCAACTGAGTGTCCACCATGGGTTCCCAAATGGCTCACAAACAAAGGCGACTGGGAACAGTTTTATACCATCGCTCGTTTAGGTTGGAATGATATATGTGCTTTGAGCATTGATGCTGCTGTCAACTACTCTACAGCGTTTCTGATTGATGCTGCAACAAAATGCATTCCACAAACGAATGGACACCCTGAAAACGACGTGTGCCGTGGTGGAACTCTGAGTGCCGAAGCGCGCGCAGACACTAAAACAAAGCATGGAGGTGGTTTCGGAACTCACCGACAGCCGAAAATCTTGACAGCTTTAAGAAATTAAAGTCTCAAGGCTGGAGAACGCGTCGGCAGGCCAAAAGAGAAATCTGGCAGAATTTTTTATCCGGAATCAATTCATGTACACAGGAGGCTAAAGTCTGGAACATGGTTCGTAGAGTAGGAGGAATACAAGTGCACTCACTCCCACTCGTAAACACACAGGGTAACACCTTGGAAGATCAGGCGAACTTCCTCGGGGCACACTTCGAATGGGTGTCCAGCTCGTCACACTATACTGATGCTTTTCAAAAATACGGAACAAGAATAGAAAGGCAGAAACCCGAACACAAATGTACTAGATACGAGGCATATAACCAAGCTTTCAGCTTAGCTGTGCTCCAAACATCACTTAACTTCTGCAGTAATTCCGCCCCAGGTTCTGACTGAGTGGTGTATGAAATGTTAAAGAATCTACCAATTGAAACACAAAAAAACCTTACTTTGCTTGTACAATGCTATCTGGTTCTCTGGCGCTATCCCTACTTCCTGGAAAAAGCTATTGTTGTTCCCATTTTGAAAGAGGGCAAGGACCCTTTTTCAGTTTCGAGTTATGCCCCGCCGCGATGGTCTAGTGGCTAAGTTACTCGGCTGCTGACCCGCAGGTCGCGGGATCGAATCCCGGCTGCGGCGGCTGCATTTCCGATGGAGGCGGACATGTACGCCCGTGTGCTCAGATTTTGGTGCACGTTAAAGAACCCGAGGTGGTCGAAATTTCTGGAGCCCTCCACTACGGCGTCTCTCATAATCATATAGTGGTTTTGGGAGGTTAAACCCCACATATCAAATAGGCCTATTGCACTTACAAGCTGCTTGTGCAAACTTTTTGAAAAAATGATGAACTGCCGAGTTTGTACATTTCCTTGAAACAAACAATTTGCTCGACCTATTTCAGTGCGGGTTTCGAGAGGGTAGATCCACCACCGACCACCTTGTTCGTATAGCTGCACAGATCAGAGACTTTCGTCCACAAACAATATTTTCTCTCTGTGTTCCTCGATATCAAAACGGCTTACGATACAATATGGCGCTTTTGAATATTAGGAGACCTGTCCCATCTTGGCGTGCGTGGCAGAATGTTTACTATAATCAAAAGTTACTTGTCAAATCGGACATTCCTCGTTCGAGTGAGCAGCGTTCTTTCTCAAACATTTGTCCAAGAAAGAGGCGTGCTACAGGGTGGTGTACTTAGCTGCACACTTTTTGTTATCAAAATGAATTCTCTGTGCTTGTCCATACTTCACAATATGTTTTATTGTACATATGTCGATGACGTCTAGCTTGGTTTTAAGTCTTGTAATCTGGCCATGTGTGAGCGGCAGGTTCAGCTTCGTTTGAACAAAGTTTCCAATTGGGCAGAAGAAAACGGGTTACAACTGAATGCACAGAAAAGCATGTGTGTCTTGTTCTCCAGGAAGAGAAGCATTCATTCCTAACCCGATATTCAACTGCATGGGCAACGTCTTTCTGTTAATACCGAACACAAATTCTTAGGCCTAATCTTGGACACCAAGCTAACCTTCATACCACACATCAAATATTTAAAAAGAAGTGAATAAAAGCTATGAACATTCTAAAAGTGTTGTCACGCACTACGTGGGGAAGTGACAAGAAGTTTTTAATGAATTTGTATAAAAGCCTCATACCTACCCGCCTATACTATGGGGCAGTACCATATCAGTCTGCGACACCTACTGCCCTTAAAATGCTTGACCCTGTTCATCATCTAGGCATCCATCTCTCTACGGGTGCTTTTCGCACTAGCCCCGTGGAAAGCCTGTATGTGGAATCGAACAAATGGTCGCTTCACCTACAGAGATGTTTCATGTCTTTTAAATATTATCTTAATGTAAATGCAGACAAGGATCACCCATCATATTTCACAATTAATGACATGTCAAGCCTTGCTGTGTTTGAAAAACGGCTTTATATGAGACAGCTTTACTCACTTCGTGTGAGGGGCCTAGCGAAGGAAACTGGTGTGCCACTTGAACACCGTTTGATGGCTCCCACAGTATGCCTGCTACCGTGGCAGGTGTAGGCAATAGATTGCGACATGTCTTTCTAAGCGGTTACGAAGCACGTGCCAATTGCACATATTCAGACATACTTCTTAGAACTGCAACATAAATACACATGTCCTGAGTTCTTTACAGATGCTTCAATGTCCAACACTGTCTCGTATGCAGCCGTTGGCCCATCCTTTTCGGAAGCCGGCCTTCTGCACTCTGATTCAAGCATTTTTACCGGCGAAGCTTATGCGATACTTGCAGCCGTTAAACCCAATAAACAAATAAAACTACAGAAGGCAATAATATATACAGGTTCCCTAAGCACAGTAAAAGCTCTGAAAACTCCTAAAAAGCACAAAAACCCTGTCCTTGTCTCGCTTTATTCGCTCTTATGCACAGTCTACTCATCTGAGCAGCATGTTGTAGTCTGCTGGGTTCCAGGACACCGCGAAATTCAAGGCAATGTTCTGGTGGACCAGCTAGGGGGATCCGCCAACTAAACCACTTTTAATATATCGATACCAGTTCCTGCACTCGACTTGAAACCTTTTCTAAAACGAAAGCTCAGTGGTTATTGGCAGAGCACATGGGACACACACACAGGTAATAAATTGCATGTCATCAAGCCGCAACTAGGCCATTGGCCGCCAGTATCAAAATCACGCCACACAGAAGTAATCCATACAAGGTTAAGAACAGGACATACACACATAATACATTCATTTCTGTTGTCTGGGGGCGATTCACCTTTGTGTGATAGATGTGGAGAAGCATTCACCGTACTTCACATTCTAATCCAGTGTAAAGAATTGGACATGCTGAGAAGACAATACTTTCTGTTGCCCTACCGACAACAGATACCACTTCATCCTGCAATGTTCGTCGGTTGAGAACCACTTTTTACACATAAATCGTTACCTTTTTTGAGAGAAGTTCCTACTTTTCATATCATATGCCCGAGCATCCCATAGCACGACCTCTCCAGAGAGATCTCCACTGCGGTGGCTACACTGAACAAAGCACTTGCCTTACAGCCCTTGGACGCAAGGGTGTGAACAATTGAGGCACTTGTGGTAATGCCAAACATGTCCACCATTGTTTTTATTATCACAATCTTTTGTCATCTATTAACACCACACACTTTTCACGGCATGGTCATGATTTTATTACTTTTATGTTTTTACCTGCCCTAGCGCGATAAATTTTTTTACCCTTATACAGCCGCTTATCACAATCATTGTCCATATCTCTAGTAAAATGAACTGGCGCTCTTTGGCCGTGGAATGGCCCTTGCGCCAGGAAACATCAAAGATCATCATCAACTGGATACTTTCAACCGATTGACATTCCAACTGAACCTTTTTTTTGATTTGGTCTCGACCTGCTTGGCCCTTTTTCACTCTCCGCTGCCGGAAATAAAGGGATTGCTGTCATGACAAACTACGCGATCTCGTACGCCATCGCCGATGTTGCGGACTTTCTATTGTACGACATAAATTTAGTGCACGGAGCTCCCCACCAACGCCTCACCGACAGTGGCTACATATTCCTCTCAGCTGTCATTGACGAAATCATGGGGTCTTGCCATACCAAGCACATATTTAACACTTCCTACTATCCCCAATTGAATGGCCTCACGGACGGCCTCAACAGGACCATAGCCAATACGCTCGCCAAATACCTTGTGACTGACCACCGGGATCGGAACATTCATTTGCTCTATGTGACGTTCGCCTACAATACCTCCCGTCACAACACTGCCAGCTATTCGCCTTTCTATCTCCTACATGGCCGTTACCCAACGCTACCCTTAGACACTTTGCTACCTTGCAGCCACTGAATATGCCGGAGAAACCATTGCCCGCACCGGCCACGAGCGCCAAGTCATCCGTAACCGTCTACAAGGCTCACAGGAGCACCAATGACAGCTCTACGATTGTCATCATAAGGACATGCACTTTTCCCTGGGTTCTCTCGTGCTCCTCTAGTCACCCACTCTGTGTGTGGTACTGTCTGAGAAACTACTGGCACGCTACATTAGAGCATACTGTATCATTTTCCAGGTGACTGATGTCACGTACAAGATCGTCCCAACCGATCCAACAACGTTATCGTCAGACCTAAGCAACACCGTTCACGTGGCTCGGCTAAAGCCCTATTACCCCCTTTGACTTCATCTGCATAGATTAAGCACTGAGATGGTGCCTTTACCGCCGGGGGTTTTGATCTTGCTTGCCGAGCTCTGTGTACCGTAATTAGGTTTTTAAAGAATTTACTCATAACAATATGAACCTGTGTTAGCTCGCAACAAAATGGGCTCCATTGCCATTTTGTGATGACTATGACACTGCATCTGCCTCTGATGTTCAGCTCTTGCCAATGCCACAAATGTGGTTATGGTTTCATACACAATTTCAAGATGCAGTAATTTTGTAGGGAAAAAAGTACCACCGTCAGATTTGTGCAAATAAGGTACGACTGTCATGAGATTAAAATAGAACTTTTTGAAATGTTAATCAAACTTTTATGATTCTGACTGTTAAAAACTTTGTTTTTACATTCATTTCTATGTCTTTTAGATTCTCTTGCCACGAATGCTGACCAGTTTTGGTCGACGGCAAAGAAGATGCAGAGTCGGATGTGGTGGCGTAACATGAGGGTGAGCAGCTGCGCATATTTCAATCAGAATTGCTTTCCGACTCTAGTGCTTACAACAACTTGTTTTGCACAACACTGCTTTCTGTCATAAAAGGCTAAGTGTGCAAACATGGTCTCAAGGGAAAAGCACAAAACGCAACCAAGAGTGTGCTCTGCGGCAGTAAAGTGCTTGACACAAATATTCTTAAATGATGAATTCTTTTTTGAAAATCCTTACCTAGAACTAACCCGGCTTTTTGTGGTTCTAAACAGCTTTTTATGGCAGTCAGTATACTTAGAAGAACAGAGCACTCACAGATGTGAATACTAAAACTTGAGGGTGTTTGAGCTTAAGGTCCAATCATCACCGAGGGAGAGAGAGATCTGAGATGCAGAAAAGCAGGGATGTTAAACTGGAAAGCAAGTATCTGGTTTGCTATCCTTCACTGAGAAAGGGGAGTGAGTGTACCCCTTCCCCAGCGTTCAATTGTTACTTTTAGAGCTGTCGTAGAGATGTTTTTAGAGCGCCCAGTCGTAGTTTTGGTTTCAAAGAGCACCGAGCTAGGCAGGAGCAGTTATGGTGTGAAGGTGAACACAGTTGGCCACGTGACCACGCAAAAATGTGATGTGGGTGTCGTGTGCATGCGAGCGGGCACTAGACTGACAACCAGCACAGTCAGCGCACTCTCAAAGCCACTGGCATGAAGGAATAAATTGCAAGTAGTGCAATGTGCAGGCATGTCTCAGCATTTAGCCAACACAAACTCGTGATGTAGGTTTGTCTATATTGCCACTTCATTGACGTCAGCGTTGCGAGGGGCTCCCCATCTTGGTCAGTCGCACGACATGCACTTCAAAAGTTTATTTTAAATATGTTCTAGGCTATATTTGCCCTTCATATTTTGTAAATGTTGGGAATGTCTCAACATAAATCTATCTCACTAATTATCTCACGTTCAAAATATTGTGTCAGTGCTCCTTATATATCGGGTTTATCAGTTGAATATATTTTTTCGTTCACCTCAATTCAGGCAAGCACAAGGCCAGAGATATATGTGTTGAAAGTAGCAAAGCTTTGTCAAGCTTTTTTCTTCTTTATACATCATCGTCATGCAACTGAGGCCGAGTGGCTCTTCACTGCATAGCTTATGAAGCATAACGTTCTCTTCACTGCAGCCAAACATACCGGCACTCTGTTCTGCTCAGAACTGTGCATGTGCCTGAACTAAAGCTACAGCATTTCTGAAGGCAACAACCAACCAAGTCACAAAGAACACATGTCTTGGCTTCTAAATTTCTGGACTCTTTCTTTCATTGTTTTTGTCATACATATAATACCAATGGACTATAGTTAGGTGCAGTCATGTTTATTTGTGGCAACATCTTGTGACAGAATTGTCTGCACAATCTTGTTTGAGATGCCAGTTTTGCAACATAACTATTCTTTCGGAATATTTGCACACTACCCTCACGTTAGATTTGGGGAAGAATAACATACCACATCATAATGGAATCAGCATGGTGTGTGATAACATTGCAGTGATAACATCACTACTACCTGTGCAATGTGTGCTCATAAGGTTTTTTTTAGATTTACACAATCGTCAATGATGAGTGGAATATGTGGTTGATTCAATTAAAAGTGTTAGCATTTCTTATGATATAATACTAACATTCTGCTGTGATCCTATTGCAATAGAATCTCAATGATATAACAAAGTTTATCCAGATTTCACAATAAAATTTTACAAACATTCTGGATGGACTAAAACGTATAGAGTGTGTTACGATTTGGGCTTATAGAAACAGTTTCTGAATCAGTGGGTAATGAATACGTGAGTGGGCAAACATAGCTTGTCTTGGAAAAAGGAGTAGAAGTAGTAGTAGTAGGTAGGGGTGGCAGAGTGGTTTGAGGTTTGGAAAATTGCCTATTTCTACAACCAATCAGGGAGCAGTGGCAGGCACTCTTTCATGAACAGAAGGAGGAAGGGGAATGAAAGACGGCAGTAAAATGGAGAAGCCACCTTCTTGAGATATGTGTGTTCATAACATCGAGCTCCAGACTGAGATACCTCACTCCCCATGAGAAAAAAATATACTTAGTTGAGCTTGGAATCCAACCCTGTGCATTCCATATTGGAGGTGGACACTCTGACCATTATAGATTACTGATGTAGTATTGATTGATATGTGGGGTTTAACGTCCCAAAACCACCATATGATTATGAGAGACACACTGATGTAGTATCAGAAGGAGAGCATACTCTCTGCGCTGCTGACCCTCCTCTCTGCCCTTACCTCCCTTCAGCTTTTAGTTTTCTTTCTGCCAGCTAAGCAGTAGCATCAGCGGGCACTGCATATGCCAAAACTAATGTTTTCGAGAATTTGATACTTTTGTGATTTCTGCTGCTTAGTCCTTGCATGCTCTGCCTGTTTGTACCGATTTTACATCTACAGGTTTCCTTGGTTTGGATCATATGAATTCGTTAACATATAAATATTTTGCTTTCTCCTGAAAAATTTGTATCATTGAGGTTCTACTGTATGACAGTTTTACAGATTTGGCAGCCATGCTTGTTTAATTATCACTCATGTATTTTATAGTTTTAAATCGCAACTGGTTTTATCATTTTCTGGTGTTTTTTCAAAGGGGTGAGCCTCTGCAGAGTAGAACTGACAATTGGGCTAGTTGTTAAGTACTCATATCTTCTAAATGGTGCCAGAAAAGTAGATGAAACATGTGATAAAGCATCAACACAAGTGCCGTGTTCATGTTCTGTCCTACAATTTCATCTAAATCTGTGGTACTATTAAGAAGAAATCCACCCAGATTGAGAGCTTTGATGAAAGGAGCGAATTTAACATTTTGCATGTTTACAGGTGAAAGTACTACTGGTTCTAGTTGTCCTGGCGATTTTGCTAATCATATTTGGTGAGTTGTAGATTCTATCAAGTAAAACTCCTAAGTTTACACTCTTTGGTAGGCATGGAGTTTAAGAGAGATGCAAATTTTGAATGGTCCTGGTTATTATATAAATTTGCACATTAATCAGCCTAATTTTTAATATTTACAAAAAGAAATGGTGTCTTGATGTGAGTTAGCACAGCCAATCACCATGTGGAACAATCCGTTTGAGCAGGCGTGCATGGCAGCATACCAACACATCTTTTGCTGGTATATTTAAACAAGCCTACGAAAATTATCCTTTGCATGTGTTGATGTCAAGCTTGCTTGCATATCTCTCTGTGTGCGTATTGTGTGCATGCCTGTTTTTCTGTATATATCGTTGCATCTTTTTTAGTGTTTGGTATTCTATGTATGCCTTAGTGAAAAGGTATAGCCATGATCTCTCCAGGCTGATGGCCATGTGCACTGCAGTGTTAAAATCGGTGTGGTGGTGTACTTTATTTCGTGGTTAGAAACTTTTACAGTAAGCGTCTATAATGTTTTTAACAACAGATTTACCCCTGAGTAAGCTTTGCGAACTCACAAAAAAATATCTTCATTAGCATCTTTGATAGCTGGGGTTTAACGTCCCAAAACCACTATATGATTATGAGAGACGCCTTCATTCATTAGCATCTTTAAAGAGTTACCGTATTTACTCGATTCTACCGCGCCCTCGATTGTAACGCACACTCGATTTTCACGACGAAAAAAAAATTAAGACATCGATTGCAACACGCACCCATTTTTCTCGTTGGCCCGCACGATCACACTACTCGGGAAAACGACTCCTTTCGGGAGCATCTTCCGTTTAAATATGAGGTACTGGGGAAGCTTGTGCCTGCCTATCTGACGTGCAACGGAGCTTTGCCGTCACTTTTGTTTTACCGTGGCCCTATGTCAGCATGCGAACTTGCTTTGCCCCCTTCTTCTCGACGGTTGTGGTACCAGGCATGTCGAAGTAAAGAGGCGTCTGATCGGCATTCCCGATTTGCCCAAGCAGGTAGCCGTTGTTGTGCCGCAAGTTTAGGACGAACCTCTGAAAACTGTGAAGCTTTTCTTCGTACTCCTCCAGCAAGTTTTGGCGCATGCCCGTTCGCTTTTGGAGGGAAAAACCTTTCCTCTTCATAAAGTTAGTTAGCCAGCACCTGCTCGCTTTGAGCTGGCTCCGCGTTAGCCCTTTTTCTAAAGCTAACTGCATAGCCCGCACTTAGAGCAGTTCTGTCGTCACGGGCCGCTGTGCCGCTCGCTGCTCAAGCACGTACTCGGCGAGCAGTTCTTCAATTTGCGGAAACTCACCCTGCTGTGGTCCACTGAAGCCTTTGCATGAATCTTTGATAAGATTCTGCTTTTGTTTCCGCCAGTCCCACACGCACGTTTCGGGAACTCCGAACGACCGCGATGCGGCCCGATTTCCGTCTGTTTCGGCACATGCGATGACTTTTCTTTCAAAAGTGGCATTGTGGTGCACTCGTCGAGTTTATGGAGTCGGCCCTTCCATGCCGTCGATGCTAATGAACTACAAGATGACGAACTCCTTAACACACGTACGAAGTGCCGCACATGGGAAACACATAGGCAGAAATGGCCGACGCGCCATGCCAAAGCACGTAGGGGGTGGCCATTTTGGAAATGCCGATGGCAATATAATTACTGTATTCATTTTTTTTGCACTCGATTTTAATGTGCATGCGATTTATGAACTCGCTTAACCGGAAAAAAGGTGTGCGTTAGATTCGAGTAATTACAGTTAGTAAGGCCAATATAATTTCAATTTTGGCGCGGTATTTTAGTAGTACGAGGAAAAAAACGAGACGTTATAGAGAATAAAAAAGGGAGTTCTACGAATGCTAAGTATTATTGTAGGAAGTTCAGAGATTTATTTCATGGGTTTTTTTTAAGCCCTTGTGATAAGGTCGGAATCGGAAAATGTCTGAACAGAAACTAAATCTGAAGGAAGTTAACAAATGATATGCTATTCAAAGTTACTAATGAATGGTTCGAGACTTCACGTTGACAGAGTGAGTGCTCTCAGCTCTTGTGAGTGTCTGGTGCCTGCATGCTTCACCTATTTGATGCGACTGTTGGGGCATTACTGCATCTTGCAGTGAAAATGAAAAGTATGACTATTTTTGCCTGCAACAGATGCTCTATGCTAGTGCTGTACTCTCAGTTGATTATTTTTGGGGCCTCAACTTTTTGTGTGCTACAACACCATGCAGAACACTTCATTCACTGGGCATTTACCACAGTGCTGGTGAATGGTTTTATATAAAAATAATCTTATGGAAGGTGTGATGTTCTTTTCTGTTGAATCTACTTTATCTTGCTTTTCGGATATGTGTACGTTGGCGAAAAGCAGTATTCCCAAAATTGATTTGTTGAGAATACGGCCTCTTTGCAGTTTGGCTGGGGTTTTCATTGATGCTGCGTGAGCAGATTTGCATACTTTTTCATGTGCCACTTGAACCTTTATTTGTTAAAAGCAGTTAAATTCTTGTTGTCCATCATCCATCATCCAGCACAGAATCAGATCTTTATTATTAAACTTCAGGTAATATTACAGATATTTAGTATATGGGAGGAGGTCCCATAGTTAGAGACTGCATGAGGACCTCCTGTTTAAAGACAGTCAAGTCCTGTACAAAGTTGTGTTAAGCAGCTGCCTCTAACACACAGTTAAACTGCATTTCGGACAGCAGAACTTCCCCATCAGCAAGGCAGTGGTAAGCGAGTTGGAAATGCATTGTGATGTAAGAGTGTGTGTACCTCGTCCCTAACCAGCCTATCAAGCTGAAAAATGCCTAAAGGGGACATTTGCACTGCTAGTTGCTTCTGAACTAGGGCAGTTTTTTTCAACAAAATGTCTTGAAAACAAGTTACTTTTTATCGTTTTCTGTCAGTCTATGTTATGTACTGTTCAGCAGCCATTTATAGCTTGATTGCGCTGTTGTGCCTTGGGCAGATGAAGTTTCTTCTGTAGGCTATACCCTTGCACCTCTAAGAAAAAATTTTATTTGTTTTAAGAAAATGAAGCAATTGCTACTGCTACTGGGATATGATTGCTTTGTAATTGAGCATGCTTCATGGTTACAAACGAAGTTGATTTGACAGAAAATATAAAGCTGGTGCTATGCCTTTTTTCTGTGAGCAAGAAATCGGGATATTTCTCACAAGTCTGGATGCTTTGGCATGCAAGATAAAAGCTCTGCACATAACTCTGCTCACTTTGAGTGCACTTATGTTATTTTACATGGTGCTGTCTTGAAGGGAACAGCCAGTAATTTGTCACCACCTTTACAGAGTGTGTAGCAACACATTACACTTATGCGTAACAACAGCGTTAGTTAATAATGCGGTGTGAAGGCACTAAAGGTACTTGAACACCCATCTGCTTTTTACTTTTTGTGCTGGCTTGTTGTTTTTTAGTTGAGTACAAATTGAAGGTAGCTTTGCTTGTCTAAATTCAGCCAAATAAACATGCTAGGTTTTTCTTTACCGGGACTCATTAGAAATGTGGAAGTAGGATGAAGCTGCCGATGTCTTAAAGGACTCAGTTGCCAAGGGCAAGTACTTATGTTCTGGCCAGTTTTTCCAATTGCTCAGTGTGAGGAAGGTGCTGAAACTTCTCTGTACAGTTCATTGCCCTGATCCTACTTTCAGTTGCATAATTTGGTAGGATTGCGATCATGTCTAATGTTGAGTTTAAAGTGCATTGCATTCTTTTTTTTTTTTTCAGTGCCGATAATAGTGCGGAACTCCTGAAGACATTTGTGCAGACAATGGTTGAACATTTTCACTATCAGCAATGTTGTAAATTTGTTGCTTGAATTCATAGCCTGTATGTACCAAGGTATCTTTGTACTTGTACATCTATTACTTTATTTTTTTACTTGTAGAGTTTTGCAAATGTTGGTTTTCTATGACATCCCACAGGTATATTTTTGGCAACTCAATGTTGGCATCTATCTTTCAATGCATTTTGTAGAATTGCTGTTAGTTGAAGTATGCAGCAAACTATCTAGTCGTGTCTTGGCACTGTAGCTTTGAAATGGCGAAATTGTTTTCTGAATACTGATGTGTTAAGTTCAAATGTTTATTTATTGATTACTTCATTAAATACTGAGTGACATAGCTATTGACCAACAAAGCATTGCTCATGCGCTGTTCTTAGTGCACATTATCTGCTTTTTCAAAAATATTTTTTAAATACTTGCTTGTTAGATGATTTCTATTCAAATGGCCGAACACGGAAGAGTCTCATGACCAGTTCTCATGGAAAACTTATTTGAAAATATGCAGGTGTGTAACCGCTGCGCCAATTGCACCAATTTGATACAATTCTCTGTGGTTGCACTGAGCTGCGCCGCAACCATGAAATTTGATGAAATTACGCTGCGCTGTGCCGAAATGCTTGACCAGCCTCAAAATTTTCTCAGTTGCAGTGATGGCAGCGAGAAATGGAGTGCATTTGCCACCTTCACTTTGCTTCACTTATCAAACCAAGCGCGCAGATCGTATACCCCTAAACCACAGTGTAAGTTATATACTCGTTAAGTGAGAACAGTCGCAAGACGTGATCGACCAGATAAAGTATAAGATGAAGAAACAACGCCACCCGCCCATCGATCCGCTGACCACAGTGGATACCTGTCGGCTGGACAACGGAACTTCAAGCCAAAGAAAAATGCATTGCCGTGTCCATCAATGCTTCTCGAGAAATATGAATTTTCCGAGTCATCAAACGTGTTTACCACATGTTAGGAACGTATGCCGCGCTTTTCACGTGCGAACAAGGTCGACGTGCTGCTAACGCTATCGTTGCCAGCCACCACGTTGGTAGCCATAGCAACGACACATCAACAATTTTTCTGGCTTGAAGTCGCGTCAACCCGGGTACAGATACCCTACGCCGTCGCTGGGCAAACGGCTGCGCTCAGTTGTTACTTTATCCGGTTGAACGCACCTTGCAAGTGAGCTGAGAAGTTTTGCCCTAAACCTAACCACACCGTGAGAGGAAAAAAGAAGAGGGGGAGGGGCGGGTGTAGTGGTTTAAATTGCTTGGCCTTGTTCCAACGTGCACAGATCACTGCCTAAGCCACCTTCGCCGCAGTAAACAGGTGTCCCGTGGAAAAGTGTAATATAATTTGGGATGGGCTCTTAGCGTTAGTCAAGGAACAGAGCACAGTTTGTTCAATTACTCATGCGAGTATATGTTGCATAGTTCTGAGTACCGATATGATCGCTGATGTCTAAAAAAGGTACTGGCGCTTATTAAAGCACCGAATCATATTTCTGCTGCCCTAAAAGAAAAAAAAAGAAACTTGTGCACCAGTTTTTTTTCGCCAACCCTACTCTTTGGTTTTAAGAATCTCCTGAATTCGAAGGCCACCAGCTAGGCAGACCCACATTTGAATACGCAGAGTCTGTCAAAGAATTTGACAGGCGTGGCAAATGCTGATGTGTACTTCATTGTTGTCTCAGTGGGGCAATTCAGAATATTAGTTTTTATTGAAGTTGTAGTGCTCATGTTCACTCTGCATGATTTAGGTGGTTTAAATGATTGGTACATATATTTTTATTCCAAGTGTAAGCCTTCTTTTTTACACTGCTCCAAATGCGGTCTTTCATGATAGAAAAGTTTTTCTTCAAAATATATTTTGGCTGTGGCACCCCTGAATATGCACAGAATTTTAATTACGGTACTATAAGAATGTGGGTTTAGCAACCACAGTTTTGCGATGCAAGTGCAGAATCTTGAAGCTTCATTGGAGAACCTGCCTTCTTTACTATAGTTATGCTTTTACAACTCACCATAGTAAACTGCATAGACCTAACATTACTTTGCATCAAGCATTTATTTCTGAGAACATGCCCATAAAACATGCCAGAAGCCTGTAGTATAAAATATAATAAAAATATCAGTGTCAGTGATATTTTTAACGAAAGGGTTGTGTTAATATGTTAATTGTGCCGTAGTAGGTCATTGGTGGGTCATGATGGAATAGTATGCTGTGCCGTGGGCCATGGTAAACAACAATGCAAATGACAGTTCTTGTTGCCTTCTATTTGATTCACTGTGGTTGCAACCTTTTTTGGGGGCCTTTTGCACCGGAAGAGAATGATGGGCGAGCCATTGAAGGGTTGCATAAGATTTGAAGCTTTAAAAGGTGTTGCTACAGTGAGTGTAGTAAATGGTGTTCAAGTAATTTTTCTGATGTACTGATTTGTGCACATGGGGTATTTTAGCACATTGTCCGTTGAGTAGAATGAAGTTGTAGGCCTGATTTACTTACTGTGTCAGTTGCAATGTTTTGGTGCATATGACTGGTAGCATCAGGTGAAGCAGTCCTATATGTAATGGTGACAGTGCTGTGAAAGTTCTAGTAGCCATGACATCATTGCAAGTTTTACTGTTATGAACATCATTTTAAACAGAAGGGAACTTGGGCACCTATAAAATTACTAATTTGACACTTTCATGAAATCATAGGCACAAGCAGAAAAGCAGGGATTGTCTTTTTATTAGGTATTCTGTTTTATGTTCTAAAATGCTGCCAGCATTATAAGTTTACCTAAAGGCTGCAGTCTTTTCAACAATTTTTAAATTACCATACTTCTAGAATCTAGAAGAAATGAAAAACTATTGACTGATAATTATTATGGAAAATTTTACTTGCATGTTTGTTGAAATGTTTTTATGTACTAAAATATGAAAATTGTACATGCACCTCAGTATATATATATTTTTCAAAGTTTAGAGATGAGGTGACATGACGATAACACAGTGTAGGCACATTTGCCTGCACAAATAGGCATGTTTTTTTGAAAGCTTGTGAGGATGCTGCATAATGCTACTTTCCAGATTCTTTGATCCACATTGTTAGCTGAGAGCTTTAAGGGTTGCATTAATGTGCATGTTGTTCACACCACTTTTAGAAAATTTTCTTGAAGTTGACTCAATGGGAAAGCCTTGTTCAAAAGAATTTCTGATGAAACACAAAGTATTCTGGGGGCTAGGAGAATGAAAAAATATAAAGTAGCTGTTACTTGAGGTTCTCACTCTAATAACTGTAAACTCAAACAAAATTTTCCTTCCAAACTGCCTTTTCTTTTTTTGTGGTTCCACTCGAGCAGGAACAGTGAAATGACCCTATTTGCAGACAAGAGAGAAACCTATGGTCTCTTGATGGATAAATAAAGTGGCCAGGTTATTCTTAGTCTGTGTCAACAGTGATGCCAGGGCAAGCACACAACTGTTCTTTTACCGATTTGAGCATTGAACGATCATGCATGGATAAAAAAAATTCTCTAGGTGGACAGAGTTGGGGGGGGGGGTGAAGGGGCTTAAGTGAGTGTAATTGTTATGCAAGTAAACACAGGGAGCCTTTTAGTCAATTTGGCACCTCCTACTCACTGGCCTTTTGAAATGGGACTAAGGCATGCTAAAGAAAGGCCTATCATTATCTGTATTGAAAAAAAAAAAAAGCTGCTGCTTTTCTGTGGCCTCAACTGTGTCAATGTAAGGGAAAAGGGTTAACGCTCAGCCCAGCAATGTGCTGGAAATTAGTAAAGTTTTCCTCTCTCGCAGACATGATGTTAGTAGTGAAGAAGACTAACTTCTGACAAAATAAAAGTGGCTGGTGTCAATTATATCTGTGACTTGTGTGTTCCAATCAGTAAACCTGCTACTAAACTATGTTAGCAGCTACTGAATGTCAAGTCATCACAAACTACTGCATCTGATAATGACTATCAGGATGAAGCAGAAGTAATGGCTGACATATGTGACAGTCATAACAGTAATACAGTTTTTGTGAGCTGTACTTTCTTAGGTATTAATGGTATTACTTTTTATGCATAATCTCTACATAGCATAAATGTTTGGGATTATATACTATTTTGCGATACTTGTGATAAGAATGGAAACAAGAACAACTAGTCGAGGTCATTAGCAAACATTGCATGTAATGCAGAGTGCACAGCCTAATATTAGTTGCGTGCTTGCATTTGGAAATATTTCAAAGCAAACAGTTTGATAGAAAAGCAGGCAAAATGTAGGGAGTTGCATGTGAAGTGTATTGATTAAGGTTTGTCTACACTTCTTTTTCTGTTGGATAGTTGCAACTCCACATATTTAAAAAAGGACTGTGTTTGTCTAATGTCAGGGATGCTTCCTTTGAAGCTGACAGGACTATAATTTTGTGTGAATGGCAGTTTATAGGGAAAAGTGGGCTTGCCTTTTGAATGACAAGGAATACTTTTTGTTACTCCCAAATATGCTTATCTTTCTTGCTGCCCACCTGATATTGGCTTGCAGCTTGCTTGAAAAAAAAAGTCTGATAGCTGCAGTGGTGTAAGCATTGTCATTCAGGAATAGGGGATATTTCTAGGTTTGGCTGGTCATAAGAGTTTGGTGGGTGAGGTAGTAGGTGGCTAGAGCTGTCAAGCAGACCTCTGCACATGTTTCTCTATGTATTCCTATACAGGACACTTATCTATATTGGGTAGACTGCCATCTCTGGGCCCATTTTTCTTCTTACATGGCCTATCTGAACATCAGTGTCTATTTGTAGTGTGCTTATTGTGTATTTGTCTTTTGTGTGCATGCATTATGGCAGCATTGCTAGTGGTCAACTACTACACTCATATGGAACTGTGAAATGTGGCGAGGCAAATTCTAATTTAAAAGGAGATGAGTATTGAGAGCAAGCATTCATAGCGATGTATTGCAGGATTTTGATGTTAAAGACACAAAGCTTTTATATGTAAAAGCTTCTTTCTGTAGTCAAAGTAAGGCTAGAAGATTGGATGCATATTTGGAATGCATTACTCGTACTGGATTGCCAAGCTGTCTGTTTTGAGGTTGTGTGGCTTGGTGAAAAGCATCTGATGATGGTCTATTGCAGTCTGTGGTACAAAGTCCTGAATGTGGTCTAACATCAGAAAGAATATGCATTAGCACACGTTACTAAGCACACATTATTGTATCGGTAGGTAAAAAAAAGGATCGAGTTCTTAAGCTGCTGAATGACAATTTTGGGAACATGTACTATACTATGACACTTCTTGTATAGAGTGCCCTGTTGCTTCTGTGAAGTGCCCACCACGTTGCCAGTAGTGCTAATGATGCCAGCTGAACATTTATGTACTGTTATAAGGATTAAAGATGGTTAAAAATAGCTTCTGCAGTTACCTGCCATGTACCTTATTCAAATCGCAGTAGCAGCGCTTTACTCGCAAAGAGTGAGTGACATTTCTTCAGCATGGTACCTTCGCTTTGAAAATGACAAGAAGGTGCTTTGAAGGTGACTTGAGAGTGACTTGAAAGCGAAGGTCCTTTGAAATTTACAAGAACGACAATGGCACAAAGAGAACAGGATATTGACATCTGTTCTGCGATATTTTCATTGTGCTTGAGTGGAAATCTGCCTCCTCGTGGACACATCCTCAACTGTGTCATGGTAACTCTGTGAAACTGCTTAAAGCAAAACTCTTGTAGTGATCGTCTAAATTAAATCGAGTGCCGGCATTTACTGGCTGCTCCAGTTTTTGCAGTGTAGGCATAGAGGAAAAAAAAAACACGTGGCTGATCCCTCTTCCTAGAAATCAGTATAATGCAAAAGTGGAACGTCTTTGCAAAGATAGTTGAGCGTTTATTGGGCATGGTTTTGGCACAAGGGCGAATAAGTTAATGCTACAGCAACTAATTGCGAAGTCACGCGAAGCGCGCACCTAAAAGAGAAAGCACGTACGAAGTGAGCGTACACAGGATGAGCGTGGACTAACAACTGCTACAGATCGACACTAGCCCCGCCGCGGTGGTCTAGTGGCTAAGGTACTCGGCTGCTGACCCGCAGGTTGTGGGTTCAAATCCCGGCTGCGGCGGCTGCATTTCCGATGGAGGCGGAAATGTAGGCCCGTGTACTCAGATTTGGGTGCACGTTAAAGAACCCCAGGTGGTCGAAATTTCCGGAGCCCTCCACTACGGCGTCTCTCATAATCATATGGTGGTTTTGGGACGTTAAACCCCACAAGTCAATCAACAGATTGACACTAAAAGCGTGCTGTTCAGAAAACTAGCACGCACGAAACGAACGCACAAGTATTCACAGTACAAGCGCGAACCGTTGCAATTGGTGTGTGAGCGGCGTACTCCTTTCGTAAACTTGGCCGCGGCAGCGAGAGAAGTGACCTTCGTGCTCTCCCTAATCACGGGTATATAACAAGCGACCATGCTCCTGGAGGTGGCGCTCATCGAAAGGCTAGAGGCGACGACCTTTAGGGCGCGCCCAACGCGAGCCCTTCGCGCCATTTCGCTACTGATGACAAAAACTCGCTGAAGTGGCGGAGCTGTGATGACCACCAAACGGTATATGGTGAATATAAATAACTTGCCATGAACAATCTTGACAACGTAGTTAGCGCCACTTGCTGTTGTTCGAGAGGTCGCGGGGGCAATCTGTGACTATATATTTTACAACGTCATATCCGTGACGGAAATACGTCAGCGGAGCCTTGGTGAACCCGGGCATAAAACACTTCCGTAAAAAAATATGAGGGAGTGCACCTAGTGTCTGCAAGCAAGCCTCCTCTTAAGTTGCTACCTCTCGGTGCATCTGTTTCACTTTCTTTTTGTGTTGCGTATCAAGATTGCCTTGTGACACTATTTTCTAGTTTTTTTTGCGTGCATGAGCTTAGGCCTTCTGCGCTAGAGTTTCGCAAGTTGTGTAGCGTCAACTGTCAGTGCCAAGGGCATGGAACTGATAAGTGCGAAGTATACATATCTATAGACGGTTTTCCGCAGCGGCGCTCGGGTGCTGCCACTTTTGAACGCGTGATCTAGTGGTCTTCTCTTTTCCACTTCGTCGCCGATGGCTAGTCGATTCGCTATTCGCCGCCGTAGCTCCCGAGTTGAAGGTCAGAAAAGCGAGCGCAGCGCTTAGTCGGCGCCGCCCGTTTCTCCCTTTTTTTTCTTTTAGGCATTGCGCCTTGTCGCCCTATGACTGACAGAAATGATGAGCCTTTTGCCTTTTTCCTTCTTCAAGAATCGCTACCACCACCGTTTCTCGCCGTAGGCTGCAGGGCAACGTCCGCCACACGCCACATCGCGGCCGCGCCGCCGAGAAGGCCGTGACGCTTCGGGGCGGTGACGTCATCTAGTTTTGCATAACAAGCTAGCTGTGGAAAATGGTCTATTCGCAACTCCAGAAAACGCTCCGTGTGCTGGCAGCACTGGTCGGAAAAACAAAGATGGCGCCGCTAGGATGCATAGCTGTGCCTAACAGGGTCAACGCGGCACTTTCGCTATGGTTTTGCTTGACACTGTGCTTAAGTTTTTAAATGCGAAGCATTTCTTAGCGAACTTCGGCGACATTGAGCGATCTATCTATCTATCTATCTATCTATCTATCTATCTATCTATCTATCTATCTATCTATCCTATCTATCTATCTATCCGCTTACATTTGGGTGCTCTCGTCGTCACCGCCTTAACTTGGCGTGAACAATAATTAGCATGGGAGGGTAAGATGGTTTGACGAATATGACGCGCTGGTCAGGACAATAATAATTTCACAATCCCGTCGCGTACGTCGTCAAACACTTCCCGCCAGACAGTGGCACATACTCACGGGCTGGTATGTGCCGCTGGTATGCGGGTATGCGCCCAGGAAGGACGAGAGCACGCATGGGAAATTTTAACGCGCGAGCGTTAAAAAATACCCTACATCGGTAGCATCGACCCAACGAATGCAAAGAAAAGCTGTCAGGGTCCTAGCTGGAATCGAACCGAAGTATTCTGCGTGGCAACGAAGCATTTTACCACAGAGCTATGCGAGGTCTTGGAACTACTTTTCAAATAGATGCTCATCTTTGTGAAACGTCAATAGTGGATGCAGTGCTGGCTATTCAATTTTATATACATTGCATATGTACTCCTTTGATACAGCTATCAAGTCGGGTTAACCTCAACTGTGGTTAGTTGCCATGCGCTGAAGTTGATATATGTAGCAGTGTCCAGAACCTGCATCCTCGCGAGCATCAGCGCTTCATATCAGCTTCTGGTGTTGCTAATTCGCATGTTCCAGTTGGCATCGTTGCGCAAGTGCAAATAACTGGCTATATAGACATCTGCAGCTCTTCAACATATGTCTATGTGTGCAACATTTGGACATATATTTAGCGTCATTTCATAATGTGTCGCTCAATAAAGAACTCCGCATGCTTCGCATAACGTCAATCCTCAGGTACCTGGGATCTGCCGAATTTTCCATTGTGGCTGCTGCTTCCATGTCATCTGTTAGCGGGTGGTTCGGCAGCGCCTCGAACATGAGTATATCCCCCGACAGGGTTGACCCGCAGGTCGCGGGATTAAATCCCGGCTGCAGACAGCTGCATTTTTGGTGGAGGCGAGAATGCTGTAGGCCCGTGTGCTCATATTTGGGTGCACGTTAAAGAACCCCAGGTGGTTGAAATTTCCGGAGCCCTCCACTAGGGCGTCTCTCATAACCATGGTGGTTTTGAGACGTTAAACCCTACATATCAATCAATCACCCGGTAGGGGTGGTTCGTCGATTGTGGTGTCTAGCAGCAGGTGGCTTAGTGCATTAGCGTTCTGATGTTTCTTTCTTCCCAGTGCGACGTAAAAGTTCGTAATCGTACGCCTACAGTATACCATCGTGTCATTCGCGGCAGCAATGGCATCGGCTTCTGGGCACCCATAATACCCAATAAGGGCCGATGGTTCGTTATTATTGTCACTCTTCTGCCCGTAATGTACTGGCGGAAGTGGTCTTCTGCGTGGACGATCGAAAATCCTTCTCTAACCAAACGTAATTCCCCTCTGCTTGTGATAAGGTGTGTGATGCGAAAGCAGTCGGGGCTTCCCGTCTCTGGTCGTCAGCTTGGGAGAAAACTGCGCCCACTTCGTATGGCGAGGCGTCGTATAGGCTAGCAGTAGGGGTTTCCTTTCATCGTAGTATCGCTGAACAGTAGACTTTCGAAGTAGTTCTTTAAGGACAACAAATGACTTCTGGTGGCGTGGTGACCAAGTCCATGGGACTTCTTTCTGCAGCAGCTGGTACAGATCGTTGGCCACTGTAGCTCGATTAATCGATGTGTAGCTCGATGAATCCTAAGAACTACTGCAGTTCTTGCTTGTGAGTAGGCGCTCGTGCTTCGGTGATTGCTTGCACTTTGTCTTCAGTGAGATGAATACCGTACGCATCAATTGGATGTACAAGCAACTTCACTTCATTCACCACAAACACATATTTTTCTTCGCTGATGCGGAAGTTAGCATTTGATAGCCTTTGAAGAATGAGCTCCAAGTGTTTTGCGTGCTCATCAATGGAGGTGCCACCGACAATAACCTTGTCCAAGTAGGCGCAAACTCCTGGGATCCCGCTGAGCGTAGACTCCACAAACTTTTGGAAGATTGCTGGCGCTGCGGTTATGCAGAATGGTAGCCTCTTGACTTTGTAAACACCTTTAACGGTGTTTATTGTGAGTAGTGCGTACGTTGGTTCGCTCACTTTGAGTTGCTGGTGGGCTTGCGACTATTCCAGTGTGCGGAAGATCTTTTCACCACGAAGCGTACTTAAGGTTCTTCCGGGGACCGCAGTAGCTAGGTAGATACTTTTGTCGCCAGGTTGACAGTGTTCCGGTAGTCTCCGCTGAGACGTAGGGTGCCGTTTTTTTTCGGATGACAATGAGTGGTGTAACCCATACTGAATATTGCGTCGGTTCGATGATTCTTTGTTTCTGCAGTCGGTCAAGCTCATTCTCGACTGACGTTCCTAGGGCGAAAGGTACCGACCTAGCTTTCAAAAATTTCGGCGTAGCGTTCTCGCGCAGCTCCAGTGGGACTGAATGTCCGTTGTTTCCTGGTACTTATTTGGAGAAGACCGCTTTGTACTTCTTTTGAAGCTGCTCCACTGCCAAATAGCTGGGTGTGTGAACTCCGCCAATGAGCACACCAAAAGGGCTGAACCAATTTCGCCCTAAAAGGCTTAATCGGGACCCATGGACGACTAGAAAGGGAAGCTTGTGGGTCGTAGCAGCCGTCTAAGTTGGCACAGCCCAGTAGTGGAAGGGAATGTCCGGACCACGTTGTCAGCTGCGTGTCGTCTTGCAGGAGAGCAGGCGCGTTCTCGCTCCAAGTCACTCGAAAGGTGTCCTCACTGGTGAGCGTGCATGCTGCTCCGTAATCTACCTCAAACTTGATGGGAAATGGGCACTGGTGTACCATGATTTTCGTCATTATTTTTGGTCACCTGCCGAGGTTCACAACGCTGTTTAAGTCATATAGCGCCGATGCCGTTACTGCTGTTCTGGTTGTGTTATCTTGTGTCTGGCACATTTCTACGTCGATGTTTTTGTTCCGTTGCACTGAAGTATTCGGTCGGAGCTGTTTTGCGTTTCATTTAATTGTATTTTATTGCCTTGAAGGCCCCGTTTAGGAGTATTACATAAGGGCTGTTAAACAGAAAAGTACAGTTTAAAAGAAGGTATTATGATGTGATACATGTTGGCAACGCGGTCGAAAATTCGATATGACTTCCTATGCGACAAGCGTGGTGAGGCAGGTCGTTTCAGTCTTTGGCAGCTCGAGGAAAAAATGAGGCTTGAAATGTTACTATTCATGTTCGTGGACAGGTTACTTGCAGTTAATGGCTGGTGCTCAGTGACGTGCGTGACGATGATGGCGTGATGTAAGGTGGGTGGTTAAGTGAGCTGTAAAACAGCTTGTGAAGAAGAGAGAAAGAGAGTGGCAACATGACGACGAAAAGCTAGGGATGGAAAGTTTGATTCTGCCTTTAAGATAGAAATGCTGATGCTACATGAGAATGAAAAATAGATAAATCTTGTGGCACGATTGGTGATGCATGCTTTTTCAATGTATCCCCATTTTTGGCAAAGGTCGCTCACCTGGGGGTCGCATACTGGCACACCTGGGGATTGTGCATGTCGTCGCATCGCTAACAGCGTTGTGCTTTTCTTCTTAAATATTTGGCCGCAGTTGTGAAATGGCCTGACTGCTGACCCAGACTGGTGTGATGTACCGGTCCGACGTTCCGTCGAATATCCATCCCTCTGCTGGGGTCCGGCGCTGTTCGCTCGCTGGGCGATGTCGTATGCCTTGGTGCAGGTCAGACTCGTCTCCGCGAACAGGTGCTGTTGTAGGCTTTCGTCGCGCAGTCCGCACACAAAACGGTCACGCAACATCGTGTCCAAAGGGAGCGTAGGGGTGTCAGCAGGTGTGGCAGTCGATCCTCCCTCCTGCGCAGTTGCTGAAAATGTCGAGTTGAACGTCCCGAAGTTGCAGTCAGAAGCGAGCTTTTTGAGAGCTGCTACGTAGTCGCTCACCTTTTCTTTTTCCAGTTGGAAGCGGGCTCGGCTGTAAACCTTCAGTGGCATTGGGTCATAGTGCCTTTGTAGCGCA
This sequence comes from Rhipicephalus annulatus, assembly GCA_013436015.1. Taxonomy (NCBI): domain Eukaryota; kingdom Metazoa; phylum Arthropoda; class Arachnida; order Ixodida; family Ixodidae; genus Rhipicephalus; species Rhipicephalus annulatus. The sequence continues at coordinate 616,137 of WOVY01010937.1, read as the reverse complement.
GCTACGATGTCGTCGTAGTCTATGGTTGCTAGAGTGCGTGGCTGATTCAGGGCACAGACTGTGTCGTATGTCTGCTCCCCGCACAGCGTTAGCAGGTTAGCTCTCTTCATTGTTGCATCAGTGATGTTGTTAGCCTCGAAGTAAAATTGCAGGTGTCCAGACTGCGATGACTATGCTAAGTTGTTGAATTCGGGTAGCCGATTTTGGAGCCTGTGCGTAGGCATGACTTGCAGCTTATCTACAGCGTTGCTTAGCGCAGGTCCAAATTCACTTCGTTCTCACTACCACGTTCGGGGTTGTGGTCGGCCCAAAGACGTACGCGTTCCGCCGCGGAGGTACAGTGCTAAGGTGCTCGGGTGCTGACCCGCCGGTCGCGGGATCGAATCTTGGCTGCACTTTCGATAGAGGCGAAAATGCTGTAGGCCTGTGTGCTCAATTTTGGTACACGGTCGGTAAAGAACCTCAGGTGGTCGAAATTTCCGTATCCCGTCACTGCGGCGTCTCTCATAATCGTATGGTGGTTTTGAGACGTTAAACCCCACATATCAACTAAATCAAAGACGAATGCGCGGGGTAAGGTAGTCTGAAAAGCATAGACAGTCTGAAACTGGCGCCTTTGTCAGATAGGAAGGAGATGTGGCGCCGAGGCGCTTTGTCTTATCTCACGTAACTCATCAACCCATCATTATCAGTACGCGTGTCCCGGCATTTACTACCCCCCCCCCCCCTTCCCAGGGTCTTGTGAGAAGGAAGATTTGTTTTGGTTTCGCTTGTATTGTTTTATCAGACACAGGGCCGCATTTAGTGTCGCTAGTCGCTTCTATGGCGTCGTCGTAAAAACGTGTTAATTCCTGCTCGGTTGTGGCTGTTGAACTGCCGTGGAGAACGAGTGGTGACTCGTTTGTAACTAGCGAGGGAGGAGACGTTCGGGAGCTCTCTCGGGAACAAAGGTTTGCTTGGGAGTAAGAACACAACAGACTCCAAGTTTGTCCCCACTCAATTCAAGTGTGGCTGCGAGACAGTTTTGAGCGGCGCGTGTCTTTTGCCGCGCAGGTTGTACACCCATGCGCGCTTGACGACGCCGCCATAGGAGCGACTAGTGGCACTAGAGGCGGCATCCGTGTCTGATAAAACGATACAAGCGAAACCAAAACTGCTGGAGGCTGGCGAAGAAGGCCACCTCCCATTTTGCACATGCGGCGGACCTTCGGAAATATTTTTTTCTACAATGAATTCTCCATGACTCCTAGCAGCAGCTATGAATAGCTGGCATAAATTTCTGGCAATTATTACTGTTCAACACTGTCAGATTGCGAAGCTGACATCTTGATTTGATATTTGACTTGAGAAGATTATTTTGATTATAGTACTTTGATGTTACTGTAGCATAACCACTAGGGGCATGCACTTCTGTCGAATTCGCCTGCCAAGTCAATTTTCCCAACAACACACGCATATTATTCGCGCTAAGGTCTGTCAAAAATCGCCATGTTACCGAAACTGGCAACATGGCTCTGCAGCAGTACTAAAAGGAGGCTATATAGAAAAGGTAAAATGTATTTCTTCTCGAAGTCGTGAAAACCGTTTTGTCAGCGTTAAGTGGGATTTCTCACTCTTGACACCACATATGTAGGTTTTGCAGATTAGTAATAAAGGTCTCTCTCTACAAATACCTCGTAGTTAGAATAACTATAGTAAACTCAGTTGGAACACCCATATTTTGAGCATTTGTTCATCCGCCTTTTACAAGCTGTGCTTTTTGCGACATAAGTTAAAACACACATCACCTGATGTCAAACTTCTCGCATATTCGTCCGTTATAAGACCCAAGCTCGAATAGGCATCCATTGTCTGGGACCCTCATACGAAAAATAATGAAGCAATGCAGATGATTCAACGAAAATCAGTTAGATCTACTTATTACAAATATCGCCTAACAGATTGTCCTACTTAACCAATGAATCTTTACGACATAAAATCTTTGCAATTACGAAGAAAAATTGACAGATTAAAGTTTCTGTTTCATTTAAAGAATCGTCATTTGCTACTTGCTCCTGAGCCCTACGTGACACTACTGGCGTCACGAACTACAATGCATCGACATTATGAATCGCTAACTCCAAACAGCGCCAAAACTAACCTATTCAAGTTTTCATTTTTTCCGTGTACAATTACCGAATGAAACTTGCTGCCAGTATCATCAGTGCATAATATTGTTACGTAAAAATGACATGAGGCGTGTCTATTCAGAATCTATATTGACACTGATGCGTATAGCATCGACTAAGATGGAGGACAGGACGCACAACCGACATACCACTTACTCGTCGTCTTCTGACCGCTGATATGTCAGCTACGTAGCATTACCCTGGCGGTGGTAAACGCGCCGTCTTGGTGCACATCAATTATGGTCTTCAGTAGGCAGGTGGTAATGTTTTAGCCTGCTGGCGTGCACAACATCACTGGGTGTGGTTGTAGGCAGGCTTGTGGTCTCAGATGCAGGAATGATCTCTTAGGTGACGTCGGTTACCTGGCGTATGATACCGTAAGGACCCACGTAGCGAGACAACAACTTCTCTGATAAGCCAACTTGACGAACTGGGCACCACAGGAGAACGAGAGAACCGGGTGAGAAGCGAACGTCAACATGCCGGCTGTCGTAGATGGCTTTCTGGGTGGCTTGCGAAGCCGAAACTCTAGATAGGGCGATCTGACGTGCGTGGTCAGCACGAGCAATAGCGTCGCGTGCATATTCGGTTGACAGCGCTGTAGTGGTTGGAAGTAGGGTGTCGAGTGGTAACATGGCATCACGGTTATAGAGCAAATGGTGAATAACCAGTGGTTTCGTGGCGTGAAGAATTGTATGCGAAGGTCACGTGAGGTAGCGCCAGGTCCCAGTCATGGTGGTCAGAGGCCCTTTACATCGTGAGCATGTCCATGAGGGTGCGATTTAGGCGTTCGGTAAAGGCCACTTGTTTGGGAATGGTAAGAAGTGGTCAACTTGTGCTGCGTCGAGGAAGAGCGCAGAAGATCGTCGATTACTCGGGACAAAAATGTGCGGCCGCTATCCGTGAGTGATTGGCGAGGGGCGCCATGGTGTAGGGTGACATCGTGGATAAAAGTTCGCAACTTCAGTAGCGGTGCTGGTGGGGAGCGCTCGAGTGATGGCATACCTAGTCGCGTAGTCTGTAGCAACGGTGACCCACTTGTTTCCCGATTTCGACTCAAGAAAAGGACCGAGAAGATCTATATCAACAGGGGAGAAACGTTCGGTTGGGATGGAGATCGGTTGAAGAAGTCCAGCCGAGCGTGCAGTAGGTCGTTGGCATTTATCGCAGGAGGACACGTAACGGCTAACGGACCTGGCGAGACCGCGCCAAAAGAACCGGCGACGCACACAGTCGTACGCCCGAGATACACCCAGATGACCAGCAGTTGTTTCATCGTGAAGCTCGTGCAGCATGGTTGAACGCAAATGTCTTGGCACGACAAGAAGGAGCTCAGGGCCATCTGGCTGAAGGCTACGACGGTACAGCGTGCCATTTAGGAGGACGTACATGCGAAGCGACGCGTCGTGCGGAGCAGATTCGAGACGGTCAACAAGTTGTCGCAGAGAAGCATCACGACATTGTTCATCACCAATCTGAAGAAACTGGGACATTGACATGACGCTGAGGCTAGGCTCGATGTCTGATTCGTTGGGCTCATCAACAGGATAGTGGGATAAGCAATCGGCGTCCAGATGATGTCCAGACTTATAAGCAACCGAGTAGGAATACTCCTGCAGGCGTAATGCCCATCGGCCAAGTCGTCCAGTGGGGTCCTTCAGAGTTTCTTAAGAAAGCCAACACAGTGCGTGATGATCTGTGATGACACGGAAAGGGCAGCCATGCAATTAAGGGCGGAATTTCGAAATCGCCTGACAAGGGCGAGACATTCCCGTTCTGTTATAGAGTAATTGCGTTCAGACTTTGAAAGCAGACGGCTTGCATACGCGATTACACGGTGGGTGCCCCGCTGAATATGCGCCAAAACTGCACCAATTCCGTGACCACTCGCGTCTATTCGAACTTCTGTTGGAGCATCGGGGTCGAAATGTGCAAGAATAAAAGGTGTCGTTAGAGCGGTGATTAGCTGAGAGAAGGCGTCAACTTGAAGAGGGCCCCTACAAAGTGGGACGTCTTGTTTGAGAAGGTCGTTGAGAGGCCGTGCGAGTGCCGCAGTTTTTCACGAACCGGCGAAAGTAAGAGCAGAGGTCCACGAAACTGTGAACATCATGGGCAGAGCGTGGGACTGGGAAGTCTGCTACAGCGCGTACTTTCGCCGGGTCTTGTCGTACGCCGGCAGCGTCAACAAGGTGACCCAACACGGTAATCTGACGAAGGCCGAAGTGGCACTTGGAGGAATTGAGCTGCAGGCCGCCCCTTAAATATAAATATATAAATATATAAAATATATAAAAGCAATTGAAAGTCTTGAGGACTGACGTTAGGTTATGTTAATGTTCCTTTGTCGAGTGAATATTGCATATTGCCTCCTCACACTTTTTGAGATGTTCAAGGTGTTATTACTCTCGAGCTAAGCTGTACTAATAAGACGATGTCTTCCTTCTGTTTATTTTTCCTTTCAATGCACTGTGTGTAAGTTTCTAGCCTTTGTGAATACACTTTTGCCCCTCCTGTGAGGGCATATGATGGGCCTGCGGTAAATGAATAAATAAATAAATAAATAAATAAATAAATAAATAAAAATTAAAATCCATTCTTAAAGTTCAGTGACTGGACTAACTACTGGAACTGCTGGGTGCACGAGAAAAAAAATTCAACATGCTGAACTCGAAGATCTAACGCGTCGATCACCTGCGAGAGATTTCAATAGGCGTGGTAATGAACAAGTTAACGAGCCGGCGCTTGAGGCGTACGTCGGAGGTGGCGTCGCCAGGCTTGTTCCGCTGTAAGCACTGCACGAGAGAATACCCTGCGTCGGAGCATGGCGATGGCGTTGGCAAGGGACTGGTCGTTGCGGATGGTGGTGAGGTTGTTATCAAACCACAAGCGCTCGCATACCTGACAACCGTGGACGAACGAGCGATCGAGGAAGTCGTTCTTGAAGCGCGCGTCGGCGTCACTATAACTGCAGGTAGCGACCGCTTTCGGCGCCTGACCGCTGCTTCCGTCATGTTCTTACATGACACGCATCTCATGATTATGTTTGCACCGGTCATATACATTCGTCATCCATTCACGTCCCGTAATACCAAATTTGGTATACGTGAAGCCAGTGAAAGGACCGCGAGTGCACCGTGAGCGTTGCAAGACCAATTATACATGACACGCACATGATTTCCACGTTATGGTGTGTCATGTTCGCCATGCAGTCATGTCATGTGAACGAAACCAGCACAAAAGCAGTAAGACCATGGACAGTAAATCATAACGTACATGTCATGATCTTCAAGTACTGACTTGTCGCTTATGCTCGCCATGCAGTCATGTTATGGCATACCAATTTTGGTATAGATACCATTATCGAAACGGCTAGGAGAGCTAAAAGTCGTAGGCGCCAAATAAAAAGATTTATTTATTTATTTATTTTAAAATTAAGCGTTTTAGAGTGGCACTCTTTTATAAAACAGGAGAGTGGTCACGACACGTCAAGTGGTAATGGCGGAACCAGCTTGAGTACCCAGTCAACCAAACGTCGTCTTCTTCACCGACTGAGGGATACCCCCCGCCTCTCTGAGTAGCACTCATCTTCTTCACTACATTTTCCTTTCCTCCGGAAAAGAGCCATCCTGGCGACTCATGGGCAGGAGACTACTGAGGGATCGTAATACGGTTTTAGGTGGTCTATGTGGATGGTCTTACGTCCACGGCGTAATTGATCATGGGGCTGCTCAAGCGGCTCCACGATGTAATTGACGGGTGAAGTTTGTTTAACCACACGGTAAGGGCCGTCATACTTGTGCATCAGTTTCGTTGTGAGACCAGGGCTGGTTGAAGGGATGCGAAGCCAGACAAGGTCATCCGATGCATAAGAAGCCGGAGGCGTCGGGCTATCGCGGTGGTGTTTCTGGCGTTGCTGTTCAGCACTTGTGGAGGAGCGAGCAAGCTGATGACGCTCTTCCGCGTATTTAGCACATCGTCGTCGACTCAGCAACATCCGGGTGGCAAGGAAGGATGGTCTCTAGCGTGCAAGAGGGCTCGCGACCATAAAGGGGGAAGTATGGAGAGAAACCAGTGGTTGTCTGGACAGCATTATTATGCGCGTATGTTACAAAAGGGAGAATACTGTCCCAGTTGGTGTGATCGGTTACGACGCACATTGACAGCATATCTCCTAATGTATGGTTGAGTCGTTCTGTAATGCCATTAGTTTGAGGATGATACGCGGTGGTGGTGCAATAAATGACTCTGCATTCCTTGAGAAGTGATTCGACGGCGTCCGACAAAAACACACGCCCTCGGTCACTCAGGAGTTCACGTGGTGCACCGTGGCGTAAAATGATCTGATGCAATATGAAACGACCGGCGTCACTGGCTGACGCAGAAGAGAGTGGTGAAGTTTCTGCGTAACGCGTAAGGTGGTCGATAGCGACGATTACCCAGCGATTTTCAGCCTGTGTAATCGGAAGAGGTCCATACAGATCGATACCAACACGGTCAAATGGTCGGACATGACAAGGTAAGGGTTGTAGTGGAGCTGGAGAACTTGGAGTGGGATTATTCCGGCGTTGGCAAGCGAGACAGGAACGTACGTAGTGACGAACGAAGCGATACATTCCACGCCAGTAGTAGCGGTGGGACAGGCGGGTGTAGGTTTTTAACACTCCAGCATGGGCGCATTGTGAGTCGGCGTGAAAGGAGGCGCATATGTCTGAGCGGAGACGTCAGGGAATGACTAGGAGCCATTGGCGTCCTTCGGAGAGATAATTCTGTCTGTATAGTAAACCATCTCTGATAACGAAGTGCTGTATTTGACGGCGCATACCTCTAGGGATATATTGCGAGGAAGTTCAACTCAACAAGTTGATAAGTGAAGCGATCCAAGGATCTTTTCGTTGCTCCTGTAGCATTTCGCTGACACTAAGTGCAGATACGTCGGGGGCAGGCGAAGATGGCGACTTGTCACTACATCGTAGAGGTGATCGGGACAAAGCGTCTGCGTCGGAATGTTTTCGGCCAGATCGGTAAACGGCGTGAATGTCGTACTCTTGTAGCCGAAGGGCCCAACGGGCGCCCATATGATGGCTAGACACTCTTTTTCGGTGACTGAATAGTTGACTTCTGCTTTTGTGAGTGCACGGCTGGCGTAAGAGATCACGTACTCATCAAATCCAGGTTTACGCTGGGCGAGCACAGCACCGAGACCAACTCCGCTAGCATCCGTGTGTGTTTCCGTCGGGGCAAGAGGATCAAAATGTCACAGTATAGGAGGTCACGTAAGAAGGTGGTGGAGTGTGGCGAATGCATCATCACAAGTTTACGACCAACTAGAAAGGTCGTTGTTGCCGGCAAGAAGATCAGTCAAGGGCGATATGATGGAGGTGAAGTTGCGAATAAAACGACAATAATATGAACATAAACCGAGAAAGCTGCGAAGTTCTTTTAAGGTATTCGGCTTTGGAAATTCGGCAACGGCACGGAGTTTCGTGGGAACGGGAAGAATGCCATCTCCAGATACAACATGGCCCAAAATTAGGAGTTTTCGAGTGCCGAAGCAGCACTTCTTCAAGTAGAGCTGTAGACCGGCGGAGGTGAGGCAAGTAAGCACTGTCTCGAGCCGCTGAAGATGCGTTGAAAAGTCGCTTGAAAATATCACGACACTATCTAACACAGGCATTATCTAACACAGACATAACACAGACATGTCTGCCATTTCAGGCCATGGAGGATGTTGTCGATCATGCGCTCGAAAGTGGCAGGCGCATTGCAGAGCCCGAATGGCATGACGTTAAATTCGTATAAGCCACCGGGGGTAACGAAAGCCGTCTTGGGGCGATCAGCCTCAGCTATGGGAACCTGCCAATAACCTGAGCGCAGATCTAGTGCCGAGAAGAACTCCGCGCCTTGTAAGCAGTCAAGGGCATCGTCTATGCGAGGTAGCGGGTAAACATGTTTACGCGTGATCTTATTCAACCGGCGGTAGTCGACGCAGAATCTTATTGAGCCATCCTTTTTTCTTGACTAGAACAACTGGGGAGGCCCACGGGCTGTTAGAGGGCTCAATAGCGCCGCGCTTCAACATGTCGCAACTTGCTCCGCGATTACACGACGCTCAGGTGCCGACACCCGATACGGACGCTGGCATAAAGGAGCGTGAAGGCCAGTGTCGATTTGGTGAGATACGGTGGAAGCACGGCCCAAAGTCAGTTGCTGGTGATCGAAGCTGGCGCGGAAGCGCTTGAGGAGGGCGATGATGTCGGTGCGTTACTGGGCCGTAAGGTTGGTGTCGATGCAGCGCGAAATTGCGTCGGTGAATGATGGGGAAGAGGATGACGCGCAGCAATCAACAGCGTCGATAGGTAGCGTAGTCGGGTGGTCAGGAACTACACGTTCACTCGAGGGATCAATGTCATCGGCAAAGCCCAGGCACTCTCCGCACAGTAACTTAGAAGGCGAGGGAAACGGATTTGAAACATAAATTGCACTTGATCCATCGTGAATATTCAGAACGGCGAAAGGAATCAGGAAGCACTTGCGGCGAACAGCGGTTTCAGAAGGCGTAAAAAGCACAGTTGAGCCACTAGAGACGTCACAGGAAAGCGGAACTAGGGCAGATGAGAACGGGGGTATTGAAGTGTCGGCGGCAACGAAAACTTTTGCAGGTGAAAGGGGCGAGTCGAGTGAAGCAGCGTCGCATAACGGCGCGAACTCCACTTCGACGCAAGCACAGTCGATGACGGCAGGATGATTGCAGAGAAAGTCCCAGCCTAATATAATTTCATGGGAGCACTGCGGGAGCACTACAAATTCGATGGCATAAATATCGTCAGCAATAACGACACGTGCTGTGCATGCAGCAAAAGCGCGAATTCGTTGCTCGCTCGCAGTGCTCAAAACGAAGTCGTAAAGAGGCATTGTGACCTTTTTTAGTCAACGGCAAACTTTTTCAGTCATTACAAACACTGCAGCGCCAGTATCTACCAATGCAAAAACAGGTATACCTTCAACGTAGACAGCAACGTCGTTGGACGGCGAAAAACAAGGTCTTGTGGAGTTCGAAATATCCGCAGTTCTTGCCCCCGGAACTGCGGCTCCTAGTTTTCCTCAGGGACAGGGCTAGGTCGACGTAGCATAGGGGAAAGGGAACGGCGTTGAGGTGAAGGCGACCGGTGTCTGTTGAGGTTCCGGCGAGGTGAAAATGTGTCCATCCTGGCAGGCTCGCCAGATATAACAGGCTCAGGTCGTAGTGGGAAATCATAATTGTTTGGCCTGACGTCGTCACGCAGGAAAAACTCACGCCGTCGACAAAATTGTGCCACGTGACTCGCAATTCCACAGGCGAAGCATATGGGGCGGTTGTCTTGAGTGCGCCAAGGGTTCTGAAAGCGTGGAGGTGGTGGTCGGGAGAAAAGACGGGCAGCCTGGTACATAGGCTCAGTCGGTACGACAAAGAGGCGCGTGGACGTAGGCGTTCGCGACAAAGAAACGTGGCCGTTCACGACAGGCGGACTTCGGGTTCCGTTCAGTGCTTCGGCATAGGTCAATGGAGCAGCCACAGGTGGTGCTTGAGCTGTTGGTAGCGCCTCGGACACTTGCTCCTGAACTACTCGCTGTATTGATGGCGCTAAAGTAGTTGGGGCACCTTCGGAGGTTTAAGGCACGAGGGACAACTGGCGTGCGACCTCCTCTGGTACAAATTGCTTGATCTCGAGAAGCAAAGTGGTGTGGTGTATAGCAGTGCCAGCCGACGTTAAAGCTGAGATTGTTGCACATGGCGTGCTGGCCCGACGAGTGGTGTCACGCTGTTTCCAGAGCTCATCATAGCTCTGACAAAGTTGGATCACTTCCGCTACCGTTTGCGTGCTTTTGGCGACAAGCATCTGAAATGCGTAGTCAGTCACGCTTTTCAAAAAGTGTTTGATCTTCTCGGCTTCTGTCATGGCCGAGTTGACACGCCGGCAAAGCTCGACCACATCTTCGATATAACTGGTGTAATTCTCACCATTCTGCTGAGCCCTAGTACGCAAGCGCTGTTCGGCCCGTAGTTTGCGAAGCGCTAGACGGTCAAACAAGTCCGCAAACGCCGTTCGGAAGGCCGGCCAGGTGGGGAGGTCTCTCTCGTGATTACGGTACCACAGACTGGTGACGTCGGTCAAATAAAATTGAACGACAGTAAGCTTGTGCGCATCGTCCCACTTGTTGTGCTTGCTCACCCGGTCGTATTCGTCGAGCCAGTCTTCCACGTCTTTGTCATCGGTTCCACTGAAGGTAGGCGGATCGCGTTGCCGAAAGGAGCCGAGACAGACAGGAGCTGCAGTAGTTGGAGCCGAGGCGGCCGCCTGCTGATTGCCGTCCGTGGACATCGTAGCAACTAGAGGCAACGTACGGTTTTGCAATTCCAGGATTAGGCGTTACCCAGCACTCTCCACCAATTAAATTGAGGTGTTTTAGAGTGGCACTTTTTTTATAAAACAGGAGAGTAGTCACGACACGTCAAGTGGTAATGATGATGATGATGATGACGAACCTTCAGCTTTGCTGGCACTCGCCCTCAAAGGGGGATCGGCCAAGAACCGGTCGGCAGGATCATCAAGTGTGCTAAGTCAGGCATTCAGGTAGTCTCGTAGCCGTAAATAATAACAATAGACTGACAAGGTTATCTTTTTGTTGCCATTATGTATTCACACACGGCAGAGAAAACCTCCCTGTGGCTATAACCTAATGTAATCCCTCCGAAGGATAAAATTACTTCCACGTTTATTTTTAAACCTAGCATCTCAATTGGTTCGACTAGGTATCTTTTTCTTTGATAAGAATATCGTTGACAGGATAAAAAGAAATGATCTATTGATTCTGATTCTTTGCAAAAGAGACACAACGGAGATGCTGTTAGTCCAGCTTTATGTAGGTAGTAATTAAGATGCGGAATTCTGCACCGTCATCTGGTTATTGTAATTTCTAACTGCCGAGATACACACCACTGTTTGTTCCATCAAAATTTTAGATGTACGAAGTCTCTGACTTTATCCAATGATAATTTTTCTATTTCCTTGTGCAAACAAGCATTTCTATATCTGAGTGCTGTTGCGTAGGTGAAATCAGGTAAAATAGGTAAGAGTGGTCCGCTTAAAGATGCTTTGGCTAATGACTAATGGCGGAACCAGCATGAGTACCCAGCCAACCAAACGTCGTCTTCTTCACCGACTGAGTGATACCCCCTGCCTTTCTGAGTAGCACTCATTTTCTTCACTACAATTTATTTAATACATACTGCGGACACAAGGTCCATGCAGGGTAGGCAAACACTACCAAAAAGGAAAACAATCTAGTTAGTTGAACCTACAGTCTTTAGCATTCATTTTTAAGTAACCCACATAATGCAATATAAGTGTGCAAAACAAATGATAGTGTGTTGCTTGTTCCAATTATTAATGGGGCGCGGAAAAAATAATATTTGAATCGGTCAGTTCAGGCGAAATAAGGGTTTAAAGCATTTAGGTGACGTTGGCGAGTGGGCCTCGTCGATAGTGAACTCAAATATTCTGCCGTATCGAGTGCGAGTTTATTACCAAGTAGCTGTGACAGAAGGTCAAGCCGCAGTTTTTTTGACGTGATTCAAGACTGGGGATATCATTCGACTGCATCAGTTCAGTTGGTGAGTCGAAAGTAGAAAAGTTATTGTAAACAAATCGGATAACCTGTCTTTTGATTCGTTCAAGGTTTTTTATGTTACATTGTGTATATGGGTCCCATGCAATGAAGGCGTACTCGAGCTTTGGACGAATTAAGTAAAAATATGCAACAAGTATAACAGAGACCGTAGCATGTTGAAGTTTGTATTTAAAAAAGCATAGATTTCTGAAGGTAGAGGAAGATATGTTTTGAGCATGAAAGTTCCAGGAAAGGTTATTCCAAATTGTGACACCTAAATATTTATAATAAGTGACTGCTTTAAGCGGAGAGGAACCCAGAATATATAATTTTAATATAGGGATGTTTTGCTTTGGAAAATTGATAAAAGAGCACTTTCTTCTGCATTCAAGATCGTTTTTCAATGTGAGCACTATTGAAAAATGCGACTGAGGCTTTCGTTTAGGTCATCTTGGTCACTAACGCGGCTGATTTGCTTAAACAACATACAATCATTGGCGAGTAGCCTTATTTGGACATTTGGTTCAAGAACATCAACAATGTCATTGACGTACAGGAGGAAGAACAAAGGACCCAGTACACTTTTCTGCAGTACTCCAGAAGTGACTGGCAGACAGGCCGAGTGGTGCCTACCTATATATACGAACGGCTCGAGTTTTTTTGTACTATCCAAGTAACAAGCAATTGAGGAATATAATATTTTCCTAGCTTAAATATCAGTTTAGAATGTGTTACCTTATCGAAAGCTTTGCTCAAATAAAAAAATCAAATTGATATGATTATTATTGTCAATAGCAGAAGCAATAGCATGAATGACAGTGACGAGTTGTGTGACTGTAGAATATCCCCTTCTGAAGCCGTGTTGCGAGGTGGTAAGAATTTTTTCGTCGTCAATAAACTCATTGAAGACTTTGACAATAACATGTTTAATTAATTTACAGCAAGAAGATGATAGTGAAATGAGACAATAGTTATCTAAAGGGAGATGATTACCTTTTTTAAAAATGGGCACCGCACCGGCCATTTTCCAGTCTTTCGGCAAATTCGAACACGACAAGGAAGCATGAAATATAATGACAAGGCACTTTACAAGAAGCTTGCAATATCGGCGAAGAAAAACATGTGGAAAATTGTCGGGCCCCGGGCAAGTTTCAATTTTCAAGTTTAGTAGCATTGAAAGCACCCCGGGGTAACTAATAAAACTTGGAACTTGTGACGGCCGTGGCGTCAAGTGGGGCCGTGGAAACAGCATCAGTTGCAACAGAAAAAGAAAACACTGTTGAAGTATGCGTTAAATTGTTCAGCAATCACTCTTTTTTATTTTTAATGACGCCATTAAGTTAATCTGTGACACCGGTTGCTTTCTTTTGCTGAAATAATTCCGAAGTTTAGTCGGGTCGGTTTTAATAAAGTTAGGTAACGTTGTACTGAAACAGCCTTCTTTTGAACGAAGCAATGCATTTGCAAGGCTTCTGTAAACTTCTGCTATGATATGGGGGGTGGCGCTATTCTCTTTTAATTTCCTAATTTTACGTTTCATTTGTATGATTTCCCGCGTCATCCATGGCGTGTCCTTGCGTACTTTCTTTCGTTTGCTAGGGATAAATTTGTCAAAGCAATACTGGCACATGCTATTAAAGTGACCCCACAAAACTCCGACATCACCACATCAAAATCAGTAAGACAAGCCTCTAAGTGATTAATAATTAATACATCGTCTGCGTTTGAGTAATCTTTGTAGTCATGCATGTGTGTTTCATTTGGCACTTTACGGCTGAAAATTGGCATAGAAATATTGACAAGTTTGTGATCAGAGAGCTCGTGTTCAATGTCTACAGTGTAATCGACAATGGATTGGGGAAGGAATACTAAATCTAAGACAGAACTGCAAGTACCATGCACTCGAGTCGGCTGGTTAACGACTTGCACGATATCATGCTCTAGCAGTATGTCAAAGATAACATTCGCGTCGTTTTCCGTATATGCCGATCCCATTTAACATTAGGAAGATTAAAGTCGCCAGCCAATATTATTTTCTTAGTTTTATGTTGGTGCATGTGAACCTGTAGTTTGGATAGGAATTCTCGAGCCACGTCGGGTGGCCGGCACAAGGCATAAAGAATAAACGTCTGGCTGCAAAAAGAGAGCTTGATGCACAAGCATTCGAACTCGGCAATGTCAACCAGTGAAATGGCATTTATTCGATTTCTAATGAGTACTGCAACTCCGCCACCCCTATTTACGTGGTCCCTGCGGAAAGCAGTATAGACAGGAGGAAACGCATCATCGTCAGATATATCGGTATGAAGCCACGTTTTTGTTATAACTGTAATGTGTGGATCGTGCGGCAATAGCAATCTTTTAATAACTCGGTTTTATGTTTAATGCTGTGAGCGTTCATGTTTAACAGGTGGACCATTTTACATTCTAAGGATGTTTTACGTCACCCTTCTGCTTGATCGTTTCGACGATCTGTCATTTTCACTCTGATATGTCTCCGTCAATTTTAAGCCTATCATAAATCAAGCTTATTTTTTTCCTTGTTGCTTGTCCTGCTTTGCACTGCTCCACAGAAGTTTGCGTTTCTTTAACGTTGACTGCGAATAGTCATTGTGAATGAAAATGCTAGATTCCTTAAGCTTTTTCGCATTTTCCAGTATTAGCTTCTTTTCGTTATAGACTTGTAAACACAATATGACAGGCCTCTTATCCCTTTGTTTAACAGGCCGGTGAATGCGACCTATGGACGCACACTTCACTTCCATTATATTTTGAAATACTTCCTTAACTACTGTTTCTTTGAGTGATGCTTCCGTTTCGTGGGGGTTTTTCAGAATACCATAATTAACAAGGTTGGACCGTCTGCTTCGATCTTCAAGGTCTATTAGTTTTATAGTCCGGAAGTTTAATGAATGTTCTATCGAACGTAGTGAGGAATGTAGTTGGCCTGTCTGAACAGGCAAAACTGAGGTTTCTGACAGCTTTCTTCTAAACTGAGCAAACATACGATGTAATTCGTTGACGACAGTTTCAGTTTTTGCAAGTTGTGTTTTCAGTTCGAACATCTCGTTACGAAGGGAAGCTTGCCCATTTAACAGCTGCTCAAACAATTATTTCTGTGTGAAGCTGGACTTTGCTCAACATCACCGCGCAGTAGAAGACTAAAGACGTTCACACAATTATATGCAATTGCAAGACACTGCGTGGGGCATGGCAGGACTATGATACAACGACAGTCACTACAGAAAGAATCAGCAGTATAACTGAACTGCACAAGGCAAAATAATCGCTTGGTTGGCGCCATTGCAGTGCTGCGTCCTGCGTGCCCACAGAAGTCGAATCAGTGTGGTGCTTCTTAATGTACCGATAGCCTCCAATGACGTCACACCGCAAAGCCCGAAAGGTCTCGCCGGCCTCGTCGCGCTGAGTAAAGGTGACGACCATGTGCGGTTGAGTGTAAGATTGTCGAAAACAGGCTGCAGTGCATCGCCCGAGAAGTATTGATCCAGCTGCGTGCGCGCGGCAGTTATCGTCGAAAAACCAATGATACCCTGCACAATGCAAAATATGCTTGGTTAGCGCCATTTCAGTGATGCAACATCTTGCGTGCCCACGCAGGACTCAGCACTTCAATGGCTCTCCAAGATAGCACTGCAATTACACAGCACTGCAAGATAGATAGATAGATAGATAGATAGATAGATAGACAGATAGATAGATAGATAGATGGATAGACAGACAGATAGATAGATAGATAGATAGATAGATAGATAGATAGATAGATAGATAGATACGGTCAAAGTCGCTGAAGTTTATTAAGAAATACTTCAAGTTTAAAAGGAAGCTCGCCGCATGCGCTCGCGCTTGCCTCGAGAACTAGGGTACAGACCAAGAGACATACCCCGAGCATCAGAAGCTTGGCGAACAAGCTCCTAAAAAAGCTGTGAACTTTTCTTCTAATAAGCACATTCGCCTGATTAAAAAAATTGCCCGCAGCTTCCCTCGGGGGAACACTGAGGAGGATGCGGAGCATATATTTGGTTAACGGGGGGTTAAAGTGCGACTTACTTGGGTCGATGGCTAAATTGGTTAACGTGGTTGTGAAATGGGGTGTTAAATTGCGACACACGTATGCGAAAGGGCGGCGCTGGTCGAAGGGACGTCGATCATTGTGTTTGTGGATTCGTTGGCATTAATTTCACGGCGACTTCTGACGTCGACGCGCCGTACAAACCAACGGACGAGCGGCAACTGAGCGAGCGAGCGCCGACCTTGAGTATATATACAGCGCGACGGCGCATGCGCTGTCAGCTGTCGAATGTTCTCGAAGGAGAAGCGCGCGCGCGGCACAGATGGCGACGGCGCGACGGCGCATGCGCTGTCAGCTGTCGAATGTTCTCGAAGGAGAAGCGCGCGCGGCACACATGGTGGGCGACGGCGCGACGGCGCATGCGCGCGCGTCAGCTGTCGAATGTTCGAGGAGCGGTGCGGACGGCGCACTACAAGGCGCGAGTATAAGATGCTTCCGCATCTAAAATGAAAGCGAGGTTAAAGCGGCACATGGTGTGCCACGAAATGTCGTCATCCGCAATGCTGCCGAGTCGATAATTTCTAGAAACAATACTGGCTCTGTGTGATTTTTTGATCTTGCCGCATTCCATACAATGTCGCTCTGTCATTGTCGCGATAAGCTAAACTAATTAATCAAAGTCTCTTTGCGAAGTGGTAGCGGCGGTTAAATAATACCTCAATAAAACTTTAAGATATCGTTGGTTATTCGCCATATTGTAGGATAATTGGCGCACCCTTGACTCCTGCAAACACTCCCACAAACACTCACTCATCCACCCAAGGGTCGTGTGTGTTACTCGGCTGGATGAGTGTTTGTGTGAGTGTTTCCGGGAGTCAAGGTTGCGCAATTATCTTACAATATGAGGTAAAATATTGTTTACTGATACAGCGATTTCAATACGTTTGTTTCGTTTTTTTTACATCGTGTGGAGTGGAGGAGAGGCTCCGCGCGATGTACACGAAAAAAGGCAGCCCGATTCACGAAGGAATGCGCACACACACACACACACACACACACACACACACACACACACACACACACACACACACACACACACACACACACACACACACACACACACACACACACACACACATATATATATATATATATATATATATATATATATATATATATATATATATATATACATATATATATATATATAAAATAAGGGAAAGAAGTGTATACCTAAGGGCTCCTTTTTCCGTGTTTTAACACAATATTAATGAGATCTAACAGACAGTAATGCCAAGTAATGTACAGGGGAAGTTATTAGAACCAATGGAATATAAATAATAAGAAAGAAAAGAGGATGAAAAAAATAACCAGCCGTGAGCAGGAAGATATATATATATATATATATATATATATATATATATATATATATATATATATATAGTTGGAGTAATAATTCAATGGGTCAGTTAGTCTTCGTGAAGGTATGGAATATGGCACAACGGGAGCGTGTGTCAACAAGGATAAATATATTTATTTCCCAACAGTTTCGGGAGGGGTCCTCCCTTCATCAGGGGATGAGTTATACTGACATGAGCTTCCAAACTTCGTTGCTGTCGCGTCCCTCTCGCCTTGAAATACGTTTGCGAGAGTGAGAGGGAACTTGAAAAAGAAAAAACAACATACATATATATATATATATATATATATATATATATATATATATATATATATATATATATATATATATATATATATATTCAGTGTATACAGAAATAGTTTAAACGCATTTATGAACATATAAAACTGGAGAGCATGAGACTGCATATGATATTAGTTAGTTTCCGACCGTTACACTCTAGTTATGCTGCCATTAGACGAATGTGCACCAGCACAGGCGCCGTGTACATATTTTTCAGATCTATAAACTCAATGTTTTGTTTTGCGAAAAATTGAGATATAATGACAGTGCCTTCAGCAAAACTTCGAAAACCACCCAGCCGGAGCCACTCAAGTTGCTCTAGCAATCGTATATGCGTATTAACTTGCGCAAGTTTTCGTTCTAACGAGTGCCTGTCTACCAACCATACAACTCCTAACGTTGTCTTCACCACTGTAGTGGCGCTTCTGCAGGGGTGCACTCTTTACAGGCAACAGCAATGACTGACTCCGGACAAGTACAAGCACCGCAGGCGAGTAATAGAAAAAAAGAAAAAGAGGGGAGATTTATATTTACGTTACACAAAATAAGAGACCTACCAATCTTTGGGCAGTTTCATCAATGCATTGAAGAAGCCGGGGTCTGCTCAAGATTTCGAAGCAAAGTGGTGTGTCCAAGTGTAAAAACGGGGGAAGTGGTTGGTGAGTTGGGGCTCGGGGGGAGATTGTGTTATTGGATTTGTGTTGCTGATGTGCTTTCGGAGGACTGGAAATGTTTGTTGCTTTCACAAAATGTTTGTGGTTCTTGCAGAAAGTGATTGATTCAGTCTATACAATAAATAGTTAAGCCGTATTTATAAACATATAAAACTGTAGAGCATGAGACTGCATATACATATGATATTAATTTATTTACGACTATTACGCGCTAGTGACGCTATTTTTAGACGCATGTACACCAACACAGGTGCCGTGTACATATTTTTAAGATCTATAAATTTAAAGTTTTCGTTTGCAAAAAATATGAATTATTGGCGGGTGCCTTCAGAAAAAAACAAGAAAACCACCCAGCCGGAGCCACTAAAGTTGCTCTAGTGAACGTTATTGTTTTCTAAGGAACTATGTAACACGAATATGCAATACACTTGTTTTATATTGTGATATGTATATTAATAGTGTCACCATGCCGAAATTCACGCACCGAATTTAACAAGGTCACGCTAATACAAAGATGAGCACTTGTGTGCGATGCTTTTTAGAGAGTGATCGTAAGCTGGTAGCGAACGCTGCATTATATAGAGGTGTCGATAATTGTGACCAAGATTTAAATAATGGCAGATCCTACGTACAATGGGAATTGATTGATATGTGAGGTTTAACGTCCCAAAACCACCATATGATTATGAGAAGCGCCGTAGTGGAGGGCTCTGGAAATTTCGACCACCTGGCGTTCTTTAACGTACAACGAAATCTGAGCACACAGGCTTACGAAATTTCCGCTTCCATCAGAAATGTAGCCGGCGAAGCCGGGATTCGAACCCGCGACCTGCGGGTCAGCAGCAGAGTACATTAGCCACTAGAACACCGCGGCGGGACCGTGTTAGAGTGTACTAGAAGTGTTGAGTGGTGTGACCGCGCCTCGCCGCCTGATTCCTTCCGCGTTGCCTGTAGCGGTGGCGCTGCAGTCGTATAGTACTGAAAGAGCCGCGCGCCGCGTGCAGGAACTGCTATGTGTTTAGACCCCTCCGTCGCGCTTTCTCGATGCAGATTTCTTCGTACCTGCCCATCATTCCTGTCTACCAACGACATCCATTGAATTACCAAAGCGGCAAGATAATGAAATGTAAACCATGGCATTCATGACATACATGTGATGTTTTTAATGTTATGACTAGTCACTGATGCTAGTCATGCAGTAATGTTATGCCATACCTATTTTGGTATAGATCCCGTCATTGAAACGGACAGGAGAGCTAAAAGTCGTCGGCGGCTAGATAGATAGATAGTTAGTGAGATAGAGATAAATAGATAGATAGATGGATAGATAGATAGATAGATATGCTCAAAGTCGCTGAAGTTCGCTATGAAATGATTTGTATTTAAAAACCGTTTGCTTTATGGAGGTCCTCCCTGTAATACATTGGTGGAAATCGTGTGTACATAAAATATGAATTTTTCACGATAAGGACTAAATAATTATTTATTTGAATTATGCTACTTTTTATTTCTTGCTCTAATCAGCAAAATATTGATTTTATGTTGTACCTCGCGTCAAACCACACCAGAAGCAAGCCTTGATTTTTAGCTAAAAACTGCCCGCTTGTTTTTTCCGAGAAAAACAAAGTGCGCGAAACACATGAAAAATGAAATAAACGCGCGCTCGCGTGCCGCTACCCGAGCGTTTCCAAGCGTTCTTTAAGGCGCGTTTACACTAGCGAGACATGGCACCGATTTTGGCCTGCCCACTGTCCGCGAGAGAGTCTTTCGTCACGTCGTGGTTCCATTCACACTACAACGACGCCATCAGCCTGCCGATTGTCAGCGGCATACCTGGTCGGCGTCCTTCTGTGCTCGCGGCCTGTTGTCTGCCGATACTCCGGTCACATGGGAAGCGCATGCGGTGACACTGATTAGACTTGCTTGCGCGGTGGTGGGGTGGTAAAGATTAGGAGAAGGGGGAAGACGCTGAAGGTGAAGCGGGGCACCCATCCGGCTGTGATTAATTGGCTCATATTTGGACGGCTCTCAACAGGCCCGCATTGTTTTGGCAACTTCTGAAAGTGCAGTTTTAAAGTTATAGCGTTGCGTTCATGCGGGTAAGTTATGCCGAGCTATGCTCGTTTGGGAAAAATTTAAGAAAAGCCGATGCTGTCACGGTGTTGAATGTTTGCTTTCAGGCAGTGGGATATGTGTATGGTGGCGATTAAACAAAGAAAGAACGTAAAGTGGTCGAAGTATGTAGGCTAATCGGGCTGAGTGATTTTCATTTGTCTCTGCGAAGTATATGAGACTCATTCTCGGGGTCCTACACCGTGTTATGTTCTGCAACTTGTATATAGGAAGAGCTTTAGCGAGTAACTAGTAACGTTCTTCCAAGTATCGGTATGACAATACACAATCTGGTGATATGTTGGGCAATTATTTCTGTTTTACACTTTAGTGCCACGTACGACGTCAAAACTTGACCTTCTTAACTGAGTTGCGTGAAAAAAACGGACAACCATGCTCTTACCTATGATTGCGTTGTAGAGAGTGCAGCTGCGCTACTTTTTTTTTGGTGATACGGTATTCCAAACTAGATTCATGGAAAAGGTAGCGCGGCAAATCGAAGAGACGTACTTCATCAACACAAAGCTGGTGATTCGTGTATCGCGAAGCCCTCCATTAGGTAACTTGCCGCTGAGGCAGGTTTTCTGGAAGTGCATTAATAATACAATCTGACTGCTCATCTAATCTTTGCTTTCACTGCACATGTTCTCGTACCCACATATATAAGTCTGTTTTCTCCAACAAAGATTTCTTCCCTTTGTACTTCAATTTTTTGCGCAACTCAGTTAAGATGAATTACCAATTCACCCAGCAGTCTGTGCTTATCAAAACATAATAGTGAGATCCTCCAGAAAGAATAAAACTATCCGAAAGATGAGCTATTTTGCGATGTAAGATGCAGCCATACACAAATAAAGATGTTCGCGGAAGCTATGCATGGCAAGTAATCAGTGTAAACAGAAAATGATGCGCGTTATTCTATCAAGCTCCACTTCTACTTAATTGTGAAGATCCATCTTTTATGGCTTACTGCCGACTGGAAACCACGTATTTCTTGTTGTTTTTCGCTCTTCTGCCCTACCTGTGGAATTGTCTATCTCGGGGTGCTCAGCGACTCCCCCGCCACCCCTCAGGCATGGGAGAGCACACAAAAGGCGAGCAGAAAAAAAAAAACTTCAGGCATGCTCCCTGCTCTACCATTGTCCCTCTCCGGCTACACACCGCAGCCCCCCCCCCCCCCCCCCGCTATAATCCATGGTGACAAGGGACGGGGGTCGTGGCCAGAATAGGGACGCGAACAAAAGTATCCGTTGGCTGCTCGAAATGCCTATTGAGACACTACAGAAGCCTCGGAGAGGGCATTGTTAACTCCCCCAAGATTACCCCTTTCGTGATCGTTTGAAGCAAAGACATGGGGCGATTTTCGCTCAGCCGCCGATCTCCCGACGACACGCCGACGACAGGTCTGCCGATGCGTTTTGCTGGGGTTTTCGGTCCCTCATCATGTTACACTACGAAGACATGCTGTCTTTTGAGGCGTCGTCGTCGTCGTCGGCCTAGTGTTACCAGGGGGTCTGGCGCCTTCGTCGGCGGGCGACACGTCGGCCGATGGTTTGTGTCTGCCTCGTGTCTTCGGCGGGCTCGTATCAGGATCGTGTCGCTCTAGCGTAAACGCGCCTTCAGTTATTACATTGCTGGGTTCGTCCATCACATCCATTGTATAACGCTTCACGGTCGAACATGGACATGCCAGCCGCGTATTTTGATGAGCGTCCACCAAATAGCATGACACTGCACAATGAATGAATGCAGCCGTATATAAATAAAGAATGCCTGGAAACGCTCAAGTAGCGGCGTGCGAGCACACATATACTTTATATTTCGCGCGTTTCACGTACTTTTGTTTTTTTTCTAGAAAAACAACAAGCGGGCAGATTTTATAAAAAATCAAGGCCTCATTCCGGTGTTATGGTACAACCAGAGTCCTTCAATAGACCTTTTCAAAAACGCCTCCCTGGGCGCCGCCATGGTCCTCTTTGGGCTGCGCACATTGGCGTGACCCCTCAAATTGCACTGGAAAGGCTGCGCCCTTATCCTTTGTACTACTGCGCGCAGCCCATCATGGCGGTGTTTTTTCCCTCCTGTGAAAAAGTGTATACATTTACTGGTCGTGAAGATTCGCCATAACTCTATGAGAGAGCTTTAAACGCTGTGAGTAGTGGCCGCGGGGCGGCGCTGCATTACCACGCGGGGCATCGGGCAGACCGGAGGGAAGTTGGCTGCTGGTGCTGCTATGGTGTCAACACATAATAACTACGCGGTGGCATGCTGGCGTGCCATCACGTAGTTTATGATTGTATGATTACTATTGTGCCTAGTACGCTGCGCCTGAAGATCGGGAAAGATACTGTATACTTCCTAGGTACGTGGTTGTCGATCCGGTTACAAGAGAAATGGTGAAAAAGTCTCAGACTTCTCGCTGCCTACAGTTATCGGCGGGAAAAGTGTAAACGCGCAATGCCGTGACAAGAAACTGGTGGTTTCACATTTGATTCACCAAATGTGCACATGGGCGAAAGGCACTTCGACGATACTGACATCGTTCACGTGGGCCAGTGGCTAATGGGAGGTGTGAAGTCCCCGAGCGACGTTTCGAAACTTTTGCTGACGCTGTGCGGAATATATTCCACGGCCTCACGGCGTATTTGTATAGTGCAAAAAGATGCAGAGCTCGCCCACCTACCAGCGTCGATGGTAACCATCAGCGAGCTGGATACTGTTGAGGCTGCATTGAACTGTGCACGAGCCCTCTAGACATAGCTGCAATGGATAATGACGCATGTATTGATGGTGACCATACCGGCCACCTCTTCCTCGTTACATGCCAATATGTAATACGAAAGC
This sequence comes from Rhipicephalus annulatus, assembly GCA_013436015.1. NCBI lineage: Eukaryota > Metazoa > Arthropoda > Arachnida > Ixodida > Ixodidae > Rhipicephalus > Rhipicephalus annulatus. The sequence continues at coordinate 592,959 of WOVY01010937.1, read as the reverse complement.
GCGACGAGTGATACGCTCACCGTTTTCAATTATACAAACACTGAGATGACCAAAAGTGATATGCCGAACAGGCGGAGCTACACGCAGATCCTCAAAGTTTCAAAAAATCAAAGCACAAATCTGTTGGATGCAACAGAGACTTCAGCGCTGCCAATAGAAGCTTGGTAGGATGACGGCGCAAAAGAGGTTGCACCACAATACTGTAAAAAAACTTGCGCATGCTGTACAAGCGCGAAAAGTTAATTTTTTTATGTCAATGCGTAAAGAGCACGAGAATATAAGTTTTGGCTTCACATGTTGACGCCTCCAGCGCGACGCAATCGGTCAATTTTCACGTTTTCGCAGTCCGGATGGAAGGTTTTCGCTTTTACAGTAAAAACTATACAGAGCTGTTTAACAGACCGAGAAACTACATTGCATGCCCAACCGTACTTAGCACGTGCTACAGCAATAAATAAATGCAAAACGAAACACAAAAGGAGGCAAACTTTATATGAAGTATTGCTTGATCCTCACCACTAGCTTAATAAAAGCACTGATTCCTTCAAAGTGAACGTTACTTTAATGAGTGCGAGACAATTTTTTGGTATATATTGTGCGAAACCACACACACACACACACACACACACACACACACACACACACACACACACACACACACACACACACACACACACACACACACACACACACACACACACACACACACACACACACACACACACATATATATATATATATATATATATATATATATATATATATATATATATATATATATATATATATATATATATATATATATAAGAGAACGAAGTGTATACTTAAGGGCTCGTTTTTTCGTGTTTTGACACAATATTAATGAAATCTAACAGGCAATAGTGCCAAGGAAGGTATAGGGGAGGTTATTAGACCGAATTGTACGGTAAATGTGAAGAAAGAAAAGTGGGTGAAAAGGTAACTTGCCGTGGACAGGAACCGAACCTGCAACCTTCGACTAACGAAGGTCGTTGGTTATATATATATATATATATATATATATATATATATATATATATATATATATATATATATATATTGTAGAGAAGCCTCCAAACACTGAAACGGGTCGTCGAACTCTCAAGTGCTTTCTAGCGGGTCTACCCAAAAAGGGCTTGGAGTCCGTGCTTGGCCGTTGCTGTCGCCATTGTGTATGCTCGCTGTGTGACAGCTAATAAATGCCCATGCCCTAACAAATTGGTGAAGAATGCTACGATCCCCTTCGATGCCCTTGGAACTACGATCACGTACCCTGCCATCTACCATGTCTCACAACGCCTCTCAGCAAACGCCTCCCCCCGTGTTGCCCCCTTGTCCCGGTGTGCCCAGGATCCGCGATTCACCCATCTTCACGGGCGCCGATGGCACTGACGTGGAGGACTGGCTCGCCATTTACGAGCGCGTGAGCATCCCCAACAAATGGGACGAGGACGGCAAGTTGACAAACTTGGTGTTCTATCTTGCGGGCGTTGCAAGTTTGCGTTACAACAACCACGCGTCTGATTTCGCAACCTGGTCCGACTTTAAGACCGCTATCACCAAGGTTTTTGGCCACCCTGCCGTTCGTAAGCTGCAAGCCGAGCAGCGCTTACGCGAACGCGCTCAGCAGGCCGGTGAATCATTCACGGGTTACATCGAAGATGTCCTGGACTTGTGCAAGAAATCCAATGACAGCATGTCCGAATCAGACAAGATCCGGAACGTGATGAAAGGCATTGACGACGATGCCTTCAAGATGCTGCTTGCCAAAAACCCAGGCACAGTGGTTGAGGTCATCACGCTGTGCCAGAGCTACAAGGAGCTCCGCCGGCAGCATTCAATGACCCGTCGCTCCACACCACGAGATGCAGAGCTTGCTGGCTTGGAGGCGAGCTGTGCTCAGGTAGCGCTGCTGGCAGACCTAAAGTCCTTCATACCTGAGGAAATCGCGTGCCAGTTCTCTCTCTTGCCCTTTGCCCACCCACCGGCTGTTCAACAATCAGCCACTACCATTATTCGCCCATCCGCTGAGCGATTGAGCAGAAAATAGCGGAGGTCATGTCTGCGCACCACCCACATCACCTTCCAGCCCCTGCGCCCCCAAGTTACACCCAAGTGGTCGCCAGGCTGCCTTTAGTCGTTCAAGCGCCTGCCCCACTGACTTACGCAGAAGCTGCCGCATGACTTCCGTCCTTTACAGCGGGTATATGCCGGCTACGTATGTTGACCTGACCCCCCAGACTCAGCTCCAGCCCACCCTGCAGCCTTTCCAACCACCATTCCGTCCGTCGGCTCTTGCGACATGGACAAGACCTACCCCGGCAAAACGATGGCGCACACCCGACAACCGGCCCATCTGCTTTGCCTGCGGTTATGCCGGCCACGTACCACGTTATTGCTCTCGCGTACAGCCGACTCCCATTTCTTCGCCTGTTGCTGGCCAGCTCAGCCGTCCCTATCACGACGAACCACCGTCTACGCCACCACCGTCTCGCCCAGGTCCATCTCCTCAAAGGTCGCGTCTCCACGACGTCGTTCCTTGTCCCCCATGGGGTCAAGTTCGGCTGCTCATGAGCGAGAAAACTAGTCATCGTAGTCCCCGAAGCAAGGACTGCGACCCTATCGCAATGTGAAAGCCTTCAGAGCAGCCCCTCGAACGTCATTGACGTATTTGTGGACGGTGTTCGTGCATTGGCTCTTATTGACCTTGGAGCTGCCGTATCAGTTATGGACGAAAAACTTTCCCGCTTACTTCAAAAAGTGACGACGCACTTTCTGGGTTGTCCCTCCGTACTGTTAGTTCGCATCATATTCATCCTACAGCAGGGTGCACAGCTCGCGTTGTCATTCAGTACGTTCGGTATGTCGCCCAGTTCATCATCATACCGGCATGCTCTCATGACGTCATCTTGGGATGGGATTTTCTATCTCACCACGACGCCGTCATCCATTGTGCCTCCGCCGAAATTGAACTCTCACCGTTCTCGCATTTGACGCCAGAAGACAGTCCCTCGAAACTGAGCAAGATGCTCGTGAAAGACGATATCATAGTGCCTCCAAGCTCGACGACGGGTGTATCGGTCTACTGCGCCGGTCTCTCCGACACGATTGCACTCGTTTTGGCATCCGACCGTGCTTGCAGAAAGAAAGGGTTGCTAGTACCTTTCACGACCGTGCAAGCCACCCAGGGCAACGCCGCTGTTTTTGTGACCAACCCATCCCCGTACACCTTGGTTCGAAGGGAATGTCTCAGCAGAGTGGAATCAGTTGACGACGCACAAGTCCTGGACGTACCCGATGATTCGCGTTGTCCCAATTCGCATACTATCAGTGCTGTTTTCACTTCTGACCCATAATCTCCTGATGTATTTGGCCCCTACATTGATGACAACCTTACGTCGGTACAGCGTTCCCAGCTTCTGGACCTGTTGCAAAAATATCGTTTTTCTTTCGATGTCGGGTGCAAGTTCTCTCAGTAGCGCGTCCACTGTTACGCATTGTATCGACACTGGCGCCCATCCACCATTACGGCAAAGTCCATATCGCGTGTCGCCTGCTGAACGTTAAGATATTAATGAGGAGATTGACGATATGCTCCGACGCGACGTTATTCGGCCCTCGGACAGTCCATGGGCGTCTCCTGTTGTTCTTGTTGCGAAGAAAGATGGTTCTGTGCGGTTCTGTGTGGACTACAGACGGCTCAATAAGATCACCCGCAAGTATTTTTACCCACTGCCGCGCATCGATGACGATTGACAGTCTTCACGGAGCCGAATTTTTTTCTTCTCTTGATCTGCGCTCGGGGTACTGGCAAGTACCCATGGCTGATGACGCTCAACCGAAGAGTGCCTTCATCACACCCGACGGCTTGTACGAATTCAACGTCATGCCGTTTGGTCTATGTAATGCACCTGCGACCGTTGAGCGCATGATGTACACTATTCTGCGCAACTTGAAATGGCACACTTGCTTGTGTTACCTCGAGGGCGTTGTTGTGTTCGCTCCAGATTTTTCCACGCATCTCTAAGAAGTTTTCCGACGTGTGAGAAATGCCTGCTTGCAACAAAATCTGAAGAAGTGCCGCTTTGCAGCACGGCAACTCCCCATCCTAGGGTACGTCGTGTCCAAGGATGGCATTATTCCTGACCCAGCCAAGCTTCGGGCCGTCGCCGAATTCCCCAAACCTGCGTCCGTCAAAGAACTGCGTAGTTTTGTGGGCCTGTGCTCATACTTCTGACGCTTCATACGAAACTTTGCCACGATCATATCACCGCTAACGAAGCTCCTTGGAAGTAACGGGCCCCTTAATACAGAGTTATCCGAGTGCCATGACGCGTTCGCAAAGCTCCACCATTCGTTGACGTTTCCTTCCATCCTACGCCACTACGACCCTACGGCCCCAATGGAGGTGTTCACGGACGCCAGTGGTGTAGGCCTTGGCGCTGTCCTGGCGGAGCACAAACCTGGATTCCCTGAATATGTCGTAGTATATGCAAGCCGTACGCTCACGAGAGGCGAGAGAAACTACACCGTCACGGAGAAAGAGTGCCTGGCGATCGTCTGGGTCCTTACAAAGTTTCGACCTTATTTGTAGGTTGCCCATTCGATGTCGTCACTGACCATCATGAACTATGCTGGCTTTCATCATTGAAGGATCCCTCAGGCCATCTCGCCCGTTGGGCTCTTCGCTTACAAGACTACGACATCCACGTGCTGTACTGCAATAGACGCCAGCATCCTGACGCCGACGCCCTCTTGCGCTCCCTCTGCTTGAAGATGACGTGCTCTGCTCAGTATCCTCGGTTGCTGTTTCTGCCATTGATGTTGACATCATCGCTACCGAACAGCGAAAGGATAATTTGAACGCCCCGCTGATCAACTTGCTCTCTTATGCGTCCACAACGCCATCCACGCGTGCCTTGCGTCGTCGAGCTCACCATTTTGCCATTCGTAACGGCCTCCTACACCGACGAAATTACGACGCCGATGGCCGGCAGTGGTTACTCGTGATACCCCGCAGTCTGCGGTCAGAGATATGTGAATCATTCCATTCTGATCCGCAATGCGCGCACTCTGGGGTATTCAAAACCTACCATCGCATTCGACAACGCTACTTCTGGCGCGGGATATACCACTACGTTCAGCAGTTCGTTCACTACTGCCTCGCTTGCCAACGCCGCAAACCGTCAGCACAAATGTCGCCAGCCGGTCTGCAACCGTTACCTTGCCCTGACCGTCCGTTTAGGCGTATAGGTATCGATTTGTGTGACCACTTCCTTTGAAGATGGCTGGTAACCGCTGGGCCATCGTCGCCGTGGATCATTTAACGCGATAAGCCAAAACCGCCGCTTTCCCTGCGGCTACTGCGCGTGATGTTGCGTCCTTCCTACTGCATAGAGTCATACTGCGCTACCGCCCACTCCAGGAGCTTCTCAGCGATCGAGGCCATGTCTTCTTGTCAGAAGTCGTCGAAGCCATTCTTACGGAGTGCCATTCTGTCCACCGCAAAACTACAGCTTACCACCAGCAGATGAATGGTCTTACCGAACGCTTCAACCGCACCCTCGGCGACATGCTTTCGGTGTACGTCGCCACCAACCACACGAATTGGGATAGTAAACTGCCCTTCGTCACCTACGCCTACAACACCGCCCCTCAGAGCACGACCGGTTTTCTAAATTTCTTCTTGCTGTACGGAAGGCACCCGTCACACACCATCGACATGATACTCCTGTACACGCCGGATCCATCTCAGTGTGCACCTATTTCTGAGAGAGCCTGGCTTGCCGAAGATTGTCGCGAGCTTGCCAATATTTTTACGGCGCATGAGCAAGAGCGGCAGAGGAGTATTCGTGATGGCTGTGCCACTTCTGAGCCCACGTTTCTTCTTGGTTCCCTCGTATGGCTCCCAATCCCAACCTCTGTAACTGGCCTTTCTTCCAAAATACTCCCGAAATACGAAGGCCCCTACCGTGTCATCGAGCGCACATCTCCGGTCAATTATCTGATCGAACCAATTGAACAATCTTCGGACATGTGCCATCGCGGGCGCGACGTAGTCAACGTGTAGTGCCTGAAGGCTTACTATGACCCGCTCATAGTGACAAGCTGTTAGGTCGCCAGGCGGTTCCCTGTTCGACCCCGGGGGTAATTGTAGAGAAGCCTCCGAACACTGAAACGGGTCGAACACTCAAGTGCTTTCTAGTGGGTCTACCCAAAAAGGACGCCGCTCGCGCTGGGAGTCCGTGCTTGACCTTTACTGTCGCCATTGTGTATGCTCGCTGCGTGCCGGCGAATAAACGCCCTAACAATATATATATATATATATATATATATATATATATATATATATATATATATATATATATTATATATATATATATATATATATATATATATATATATATATATATATATATATATATATATAAAGAAGTGTGAAAGAAGTGTATACCTAAGGGTTCGTTTTCCGTGTTTTTACACATTAATAACGAGATCTAACAGACAATAATACCAAGGGAAGTATAGGGGAAGATATTAAACCAAATGGTAATGTAAATATGAAGAAAAGTGGGTGAAAAGATAACTTGCCGTGGACAAAATCCGAACCTGCGACCTTCGAATGACGCGTTCGATGGTCTCTCGCTCTCTCTCTCTCTCTCTCTCTCTCTCTCTCTATATATATATATATATATATATATATATATATATATATATGCATTGCGTTACCCATTCCGGCAAAACGATTACTGTCCACCTATAACCTAATTATTCGTTTCAACCAAGCTTCGCCGCGTATCCATGTGTACTATTTTTGCGTAATGTTTTCGTTGTACAGGTACTTCTCAGAACTCTTAAGAGGGCCACCACGCACTGCACCAACAGCAGAGGCTTTACTGACAGCGTCATCCCGCGTTCAAACATTAATTGACTAATTGAATGACGCTGACGTCAATGCCGGTGGCAAAATCTATCCGAGAAAGTCCATATAATTACTATCGCAATTAAATGAATGCGTATTAACTCGTCCAGGCTTTCTTTATAACGAATGCCTGTTTACCAACCATACAACTCCTCACGTTGTCTTCACCACTGTAGTGGTTGTTCTGAAAGGGTGGACCCTTTACAGGCTACAGCAATGACTCGGACTTCCGACAAGTACAAGGGGGAAGGGGAGAATTTTTATTTACGTTGCACAAAATCAGGGGCCTACCAAGTTTAGTGCAGTTCCAAGAATGCGTTGAAGAAGCCGTCTCCTCAGAATATTGAAGCAAAAAGGTGTGCCTAATCTTAAAAACGGGGGAAATGAGGGGTGGTTTGGGGCTTGGGGGGAAATTGCGTTATTGAATTTGTGTTGCTGATGTGCTTGCGTAGGACTGGGAATGTTTGTGGCTCTCGCAAATATTTTGCCGTTCTTGCAAAAGGTGATTGATTCAGTCTATACAAAAAATAGTCTCAAGTTTTATGTATGAACATATAAAACTGGAGAGCATGAGACGGAATATGGATATGATATTAAATAATTTACGACGGTTACACGCTAGTGAAGCTACACATAAGTGAATGTGCACCAACACAGGTGCCATGCAGATGTTTTCCAGATCTATAAAATAAATGTTTTCTTTTGCAAAAAATTTAAACTTATGGCAGTTGCTTTCAGAAGAAACAAGAAAACCACCCAGCCGGAGCCACTCAAATTGCTCCAGCGAACGTAAATAAATGCGTATCATCTGGTTCGTGTTTTCGTTCCAACAAGTGCCTGTCTACCAACCGTACAACTCCTAGCATTATCTTCACCAGTGTAGTGGTGCTTCTGCAGGGGTGCACCCTTTACAAGCTACAGCAATGACTCGGAGTCCGGACAAGTACAAGCTTAGCAGACGAGTAATAGAAAAAAAGGGGAATTTATATTTACGTTACACAAAATCAGAGACCTACCAATTTTTGGGCAGTTTCAACAATGCGCTGAAGAAGCCGGGGAAGTCGGGGTCTCCTCAGAATTTTTAAGCAAAGTGGTGTGTCTAAGTATAAAAACGGGGGAAGTGGGGGGTGGATTGGGACTTGCGAGGAGATTGTGTTATTGAATTTGTATTGCTGATGTACTTGCATAGGACTGGGAATGTTTGTGGCTCTCGCAAAATGTTTGTGGTTTTTGCAAAACGTGATTGATTCAGCCTATACAATAAATAGTTAAGCCATATTTATGAACACATAAAACTGGAGAGTATGAGACTGCATATGCATATAATATTAATTAATTTACTACTCTTACAGCCTAGTGATGCTATTTTTAGACGCATGTCCACCAACACAGCTGCCGTGTAGATATTTTTCAAATCTATAAAAAATTTTTGCAAAAAAATTGTGAATAATGATGGGTGCTTTCAGAAACAACAAGGCAACCATCCAGCTGAAGCCACTAAAGCTGCTCTAGTGAACGTTATTGTTTTCTAAGGAACTATGTAACTCGAACATGCGCGAAACTTGTTCTATAACGTAATGTGTGTATTCATAGTGTCGCCATGCCGAAATTCACGCACCGAATTGTACAAGTTTACGCTATTACTAAGATGAGCACTCATGTGCGATGCTTTTTTGGGAGTGATGGTAAGCTGCTAGCGAACATGATTATATATTGTCACGTGCTACAAAAGGTCTTCAACTCGGAAGAACTGAGCCGGTTGGGAGGCGCACCGAAAACTTGCAAGATGGCTGCTTCAATAATCAACGAGTTAATTAATATTCAATAATCAACAACCAGAGCGCGCACTGCCCCTGAACATTGTCTTCTATTATAGCGGGCAGCCATGGCTTGCGCTCGGAGTACCTAGCGGCCAAGTGGCATTATTCCCCCTCTAAAAAAATGGGCATCACTATGATGCTCGGGAAGTACAATGGCAAAGTCTGGGCGAACAAACAGAAAATACACGCATAGGAAAAAAAACAGCAATGAGATTCACGCGCAGCCGCACTACCGCGTAAAGTACGGCTTCAGTCACACCACGTGCACAATCTCCGAAAAGTGCCTTCGCCGCCGTGGCGAGAAGGCGCTGTCAGAGACTACCTCGTAGTTCACATCGGTCATGCGTCGCAATACTTTGTACGGTCTGAAGTAGCGAATGAGAGTTTTTTCTGACAATCTCTGGTGTCGGACTGGAATCCACACCCAAACTTCATCGCCTGAATGGTATTCAACTTGTCGATGGCGAGCGTTGTAGCGGCATGCGTCCGTACTCTGCTGGTGCGTAATGTGTAGGCGTGCTAACTGGCGCGCTTTTTCGGCGTACTGAGTAAGCTGCAGAGCGTCAGGAGTGATCAAAGCGTCGCAATTGTGTGGAAGCATCATATCCAGCATGGTCTGAACCTCACGTCCATAGACAAGGCGGAAAGGCGTAAATCGGGTAATTTCCTGGACGCCAGTAATGTACGCGAATGCTACAAACGTTAGCACCTGCTCCCATCTCTTATGCTGGACATCTACGTACATGAATAACATGTCAGCGATGGTCTTGTTGAGTCACCCTGTGAAGCCGTGTCTCGGCGGATGATATGTCGTGGTCTTGCGATGGCTCGTGTAGCTTAGCTTGAATTCGTCATGACTGAGCTGAGCCCTGAATGCTGTTCCTCTGTCTGTGATTATGCATGACGGGGTGCCATCTAGAAAAACGATCTGGCTCATAAGTAATTGGGCGACGTCGAAAGCCGTAGTGCGTTGTAGTGCTTCTGTTTTGGCGTACTCTGTCAAATAGTTGGTGGCTGCCACGACCCACTTGTTGCCGGCAGACGATAGCGGAAAGGGCCCCAGTAAATCTGTTCCTATTTGATCGATTGGCGATCTAAGTGGTTCTATTGGTTGAAGCCCCGCGGGCTTCAGTGGGGGGATTTGCGGCGTTGACATTCCCGGCAGCTTTTCACGTATCGCTTAACGAATGCGAAAAGCTTAGGTCAGTAGTACGCTTGTCGAACTCGAGCGAGAGTTCGAGAGGAACCTAAGTGACACGATGTGGGCTCATCGGGGCAGGCGAGAAGAATGCCGTCACGCATGTAAGTTGGCACAACTAGAAGATAGGTTCTCTAATTGCCGTTGGAGTTTTTGTTTATACAGGACCCCACCTCGCAGACCAAACGACGACAGACCTCGAGAAATACATCGCGGTATGGAAGAGTTGCGTCCTTCAAGGTTTTCGATAACTGCGCGAATTTTGTCGTCCGCGCGCTGTCGTGTAATCAGATTTGTTGTAGTAAGGGCCCCAAGGAAACCACCGTCCTCCTCGGGGTCATGGCCACAAACTTAGACAAGTGCACTGGACCATGAATCAGCGTCTTCGTGCTTGCGACCCGATTTGTAAGCGATCGTGAAATCGCATTCCTGCAGACGAAGACTCCATCGTGCCAGTCGCCCACACGGGTCCCGTAGGTTGGCTAACCAGCACAACGGATGATGGTCGGTCACTACCTTGAAGTGGCGTCCGTAAAGGTAAGGCCTAAATTTCATCGTGGCCCATACAACAGCGAGGCACTCTTTCTCTGACGTGTAGTAGTTGACCTCGGCGCGTGAAAGAGTGCGGCTAGCGGAGGCTATCACTCGCTCTGTGCCCTCTTGTTGTTGGACGAGGACAGCACCAAGACCCACGTCGCTGGCGTCAGTATGAATTTCAGTATCAGCGTCTTGGTCAAAGAAAGCGAGGACTGGAGGTGTCTGCAAACGCTCCCATAGTTCAGAGAAAGCTGCGTCCTGTTCTTCCTCCCAGACGAATGGAACATCTTCACGAGTTAGTTGAGTGAGTGGTTGAGCAATCCTAAAGAAATGGTTATAGAGCGGCGATAGTACGCGCAGAGCCCTAGAAAGCGACGTACTGGCTTTTTTATCACGTGGAACAGGAAACGAAGCCATGGCAGTACATTTGTCAGGGTCTGGTCGAATACCATCCGCACTGACAACATAGACGAGAAAATTAAATTTCTAGTAAGCGAAGTGGCATTTTTCTAGCTTCATCAGGTTAGCAGAGCAGAGTGCTTTTAGCACATTCTGCAGACGCTTCAGGTGCTCCTCAAAGGTCGCAGAAAACACGACAACATCACCCAGATAAAGTAGGCTCATGTGCCACTTTCGACCGGTAAGAACAGTGTCCATCATTCTCTGGAATGTCGCAGGTGCAAAACAGAGGCCGAAGGGAAGCACTTTGAATTCATATAGGCCATCCGGTGTAACGAAGGCAGTTTTTTCACGATCTCGTTCATCAACTTTGATCTGCCAGTAGCACTTTTCAAGTCTATCGATGAAAATTACTTGGCCCGCCGCAGTCTGTCGAGGGAATCGTCGATGCAGGGCAGCGGATAGACGTCTTTTTTAGTCACATTGTTAAGTTTCCTGTAGTCCACGCAGAAGCGCAGTGATCCATCTTTTTTTTTCACGAGCATGACCAGAGATGAGCAGGCACTCTTCGAAAGTTAGATAATGTCATCTTGCAACATCTCTTCGACTTGAGCATTTATCACGTCACGTTCCTTTGTCGAAACGCGGTAAGGGCGTTGTTTTATGGGTGAGGCGTCGGTATACGTAATTACTCGGTGTTTGGTGATCGGTGTCTGACGAACCTTCTAGGTTGACGCGAAGCACTCTTGAAATCGATATAGCAGTTCACGTAGCTCGGTCTGTTGTTGTTCCGAGAGGGTCGAGTTGATATCAACTTTTGCAAGTAGTGAAGTAACGTCGCTTGGTGTCGGTCGAAGCCCGTCGTCAGCTGATGAAGATGCGAAGCATTCAGAAACGTCTGCGATAGGGTTGGCGATAGCGATGGTGGTGTCACGAAACAGGGGACAGTTCTCGTAACTGAAATTGGTCACAAGTAAGGTACAGTATCCGTCATAAAGCGTGACGAGGGTGCGTGCAGCGCAGACGCCTAGCGCGAACAAAAGCGCCAAATTGCCTTCGGCGACAACCTCACCATCCTGTACCTTGTCGGACACCACATCAACTAGGACGCTTGAACGCGGAGGCAACGTGATGCTGTCAGCAGAAACGCGGAACGTGCTGTCTCGGACTTCGTCAGATTTGTCGGGGGATCCAGCTGTCGAAAAAGTCACGGCACGTTCTCGAAGATCAATAATAGCACCGTGCTCCTGCAAAAAGTCGACTCCCAGGATTAGGTCTCTGTAACAGTCACGAAGCACGAGGCAGCTGGCATAAAACGTACGTCCCCGAACGCTCATTCTGATAGTGCACATGTCGATTGGGGTGACTACGTGCCCGCCGGCAGTACGAATTTGTGCTTCGTACAAAGGCGTAATAACTTTCTTTATGTGCGCTTCTAGTTTTCCGCTCATGATCGAATAGTCTGCACCTGTGTCCAATAATGCACTAACGTCATGGTGACCGTCGACTACCACATGTATATCCAAAGAAAATCTGCTTCTGGCTTTCGTCGCTGTCGTTGGGGAATCGCTCCGGGTCCGTGCTTGCGTCGGTGGGAGGCCTTGCTTGCGTCGAGTGTCAGCGGCCTCGCTCCCGAAGGTCGCTGTCGTTAGTTTTCCCGCCTAGGATTTGGCGAGCGCGCCGGTGCCGCCCCTGGGAGGCTCCGAAAATTTGGAGATCACCATGAAGAAGAGGACCGCGACTGCCGCCGCAGTGCCGTGTGCTGTTGTGAAAGGTAATCTTCCTTAGCTTTCGGTCTTTCGCCGAATCTCGGCCGTGGCGAGTCGACGGCAAAACCGTGTAGTCCGAGGTCACGATAGGGACATTTCCAGTACACATGTCCAGCTTCACCACAGTGATAACACAGTGGTCGTCTGTCCGGTGTGTGCCATCGATTTTCCGGCTGTCGATTTTCCAAGTGCTGAATTGGCTGCAGCGAAGGAAGTGCATCCTAAGGCATAGGATAAACGAAGCGCGGGAAGAAGGAATATATTGACTGACAGCTTCTGCGTATGAGGCACGATGTGGCTCTGTCGGGACAGGCGGGAGATAACTGGAAGGCGGCACTTGGACAGCCTGTCGTACTTCGTTTCTGACGAGGCTGCAAATAGACGCTACAGTAGGTTGGTGCTGGCACTAAATCTTTTGTAGTTCGTCGCGCACCACCGATCGAAGGAGGTCGCAGAAAGACTCGATGTTGATGCTGCTTCCTGCACCTCTGATCCGACCTACTGACGGAGCGACACTCACTTGCCGGTCGTACATAGTAGAGCGCTGCTGCAGCACCTGTGTCATGGTTGTGACTTCGGTAAAAAATTTCGCCACGGTCTTTGGGGGACAGCGAATGAGGCCAGTGAAAAGCTGCTCCTTCACTCCTCGCATTAAATGACGGACCTTCTTTTCTTTCGCCTTGTCGGGGTCGGCTTGACGAAAGAGGCTCGTCATGTCCTCGACGTACATCATGCCACTTTCATTCGGCATTTGGAGGCGCGACTGAATCGCTCGCTCGTTCACGGCGATCGCGATCGGCCCATCTTGCCAGTAAGTATCGACGAAAGACGCTCCACGAGGGAAAAAAAGGCTCACGGTTTTCGTACCAAGTACGAGCGCCGTCCTCCAAGCTGAAATACACGTCCCTCATCTTGTCGAAGTCGGTCCAACCATTGTAATCGGAGACCCGTTCGAACTGAGACAGCCAGTCTTCGATATCCTCCAAGACGAAACCTTGGAACACCGTCGTCACACGTGGTTTTCACAGCGTATGAGGCGTGGCTGCAGCGCTTTTCAGTGCGCTGGAGGCGCTCCAGCGCCTTTCCTAGCTTTCGGGGGTGTGACAGGCGTTATCTCAGGAAGGTCCATGCTCAGGAGGTAGTCCTCGGAGTCTTCAGCTTGACCGGTGAGCAGGTGTTGTCACTGCAGGTACAGGGCTACCTGGAGGCGTTTAAAACATAGGCTGAGGGATACCCAGCACCTCCACCAGTTGTCAAGTGCTACAAAAGGTCTTCAACTCGAAAGAGCTGAGCCGGCGGGGAGACGCACCGAAAACTGGCGAGATGTCTGCTTCAATAATCAACAACTAACCAGAGCGCACGCTGCCCCAGAACATCGTCTTCTATTCTAGCGGGCAACCATGGCTTGCGCTCGCCGTACCTAGCAGCCAAGGGGTAATATACAGGTGTCGCTAACTGTGACCAAAATTAAAAAAAGGCAGATCCTACGTGCAATGTACGAATAAGGAAGATTGATATGTCACTTTGAAATCAGCACAACTTTACAAGGCATACGTAAGTTATGCCGTATATGACTTCCATTTCACGATTGTCATGTTTGTACGTGTCATTCACCTTCGTCATATAATCACGTCATGTTATACCAAATTTGGTATATGTGGATCTAGCGAAACGGCCTCGAGCACTCTGTGAGCGTAGCATGTAGTTATGTTTTGCATGACACGCATCTCATGATTATCATGTTTGGATGTGTCATTTAGCATCGTCGTCTATGAACGATTGATTGATTGATTGATTGATATGTGGAATTTAACGTCCCAAAACCACCATATGATTATGAGAGACGCCGTAGTGGAGGGCTCCGGAAATTTAGACCACCTGGGATCTATGCACGTCTCGTGATACTAAATTTGGCATATGTGGAGCTAGTGAAACGGCTGCCAGCGTGCTAAGAGCTGTAGGGGTTTCGAGGCTGCTCGGCTCAGAACGCCAGAGGGAATACGCGGAGCCAGACCAGGAACCGGGTTTATTCCGCTAAGCCCCAGCCGCAACTGTCAGCTGCCAGCCACTGCCGCGTGCCACCTAGCGCACACCCGATCGTCTTCCTCTTCATCCTTCTGTAACCCACATGCTCGCTGCCGCCGCTCCCATAGTGCCCCCTCCCCTTAGGCCAAAGTGGAAAACGTGATGCGGTAGCTGCTAGCCCTGGCCATGATGGTCCGCACGAGACACACAAGACTACATGTCGGCGCAGTGGATCCGCACACAGGGGTGAACTGCGCCGCCGCCCGAAGACGGAGGCGCAGCGGACTCACTCACGTTGACTAGTAGCGTTGTCGGCGAGCGCGTGACAGAACACCGATGCTCCTGGTGCATCGCCGTTCCCGACGAGTCGTAAGGCATTGTCATGTGTCGGTACCCTTGTGGCTATCCAGACCAATCACGCATCGGTGGCGGCCATTCCTCCATGTGGTAGTCGTCGAACGCTGGCGACCTCGGCAGCCATGGGGTCGTGACACCCCCACCGAAGCTCAGACTGAATATGCCTCCACTGCTCACTCGCAGCACCCAGTCGACAGCCATGCGCAGGCGGCGACTTGCCCCAAGGAAAACATCCTCGCACTCCATCTCTGAGGTGTCCTGCATTCCGATGGCCGAGGCAAACTTATCGCACGTACGGTGTTGGGTTAGGTCCATCCTCACAGAGCTGAGAGTGGAAGCCATCAACAAAATTTTCCTTTGAGCCTTGTGTTTGGCAGCTCATACCCCCAATGCTATAGTAGTCCACATCAGCAGCCCTGTTGGAGGCCGGTGAACCGACGCGTGAGAGCCCCAGCTGACCGAGAAAATCCTGGATCTCCTGCTCAGTATCCACGTACGTCTTCACGAGATAAGACAGCATATTCAACAGACTCGTGTTTGTCTGTAGTATGTGTCTGGGTGGTCATGAAGTGGCCTTGATTTCCTTAGACGTCAGCTCATCATTTGTTTTGCAAAGCTGCTCCTGCAAGTCTTTTTTTTCTGCCTGCAGTTTGTCCACAGTGGCGATGAGCCTACTCAGCTGCTTCACCAGTTCAGACCACTTGCACAGGATGTCCTCCACGGAAATGTCCGACCACTCTGCCAAGGACTTTCTATTTTCTGCAGCAAAAGCGGTGGATGATATTTTTACTCAACTGCATCCTGAGTGGTTATTTTCTCGGCTTTTCCTTCAGGAAGCTTTCCATCTAAACTATCGAGCGACACAGCCATTACAGGCTTTTCTGCCATAGACAGACTGGTTGTCACAGCCACCACTTCCTCCGTCATTGGTGGGTCCTTCTCGTGCTGTTGATTCAAGGAGCTCAGCTGCTGCTCCGCCTTCGCCAATTCGTCTTGCAGCCGCTTGACTCTTGCGGTACACTCTACCCATATGTGGTGTCCACAATCTCTGCGTAGTGAGCCTACACTTTGCTTTTCGTTTCCTGGATGGCAGACGTCTTCTCCTCGGTCATGTGCTGATACAGCTGCGCTATTTCCTTTCCCAGTTGTTCCACGACACTCACGTGCTCTTTCTTCATCTTCTCAATCTGCGCTTTGTGTGCCTTCTTCAGGGCCTTCAGCGCCAGCCCGAACTGTGCTTTCTGTGAGTTAGTCACCTAGTTGTGCTCAGTCTCGAGGCTTCTGCGCAGCTTCCGCCGCTCTTCCTCGAGTGCGGCATTGACGTCCTGCAATTCTTGTTGCAGGCTCTCTCTCAGCACCTAAATGTTGGCCCTGTGCTCGGACTTCAGTGCCTCCATCTCTGCGGCCTGCCTGACCTCCAGCCTCCTCTCGATGTTCTCCAACTCTTGGTCATACTCGAGTCTCTGGGAGCGCAGCGCGTTGGTACACTGGTCCAATTCGTGATTAAGCAAAAGCAGCTCTTCATATTTCTACTTCACTTCTTCTTGGTATTGTTCCTGGCTCGCAAGCAGTTTTACACGCCTCCTGTGCTCGGCCTTGGTCTCTCGAACCTTCTCCCCGAGATTCTGCAGCGTGGACTCGCACTTGGTGCGGATGGCCTCCCCTATATATTCCAGCCGGCCTTTTCCTAAAAGAGCAGCTTCTCGTACTCAGCTTGCACGGACTCAGCCTCTCGTCGCAGCACTGAATTCTCTTCCGCAAGTCTTCGAATTGCATTGCTCGGGTCGATTGCCCACTCTGAGCTGGTGCTCGCGATTCTCTCTGCAAGCTCTAATTAATCGGATCCTTTTCCTTTTTTAGAGAGTCATACGCGCTTTAGAGGGATCCAGTCTTTTTGTGCTTTACCTCGGGTGCGGAGGAGAGTTGCCAGACCTCCTAGGCGTTCCTGTCGATTAGCGCTGCCATTTCGGTGGAAGCCTTTGCATGATGTTCAACGGCATCTTTGTCGCTCTCAAGGTAAAGAGCATGAACCACCTCGGTGTCAGACTCCGATTCATCTGGTGTTATTGTCGTGTCCCTGCATTCCGTTACTCTCAGTTTTTCCCTCTCATTCTTCGTCTTCTTCCTTTTCTTCATGCATGCTGCTTCGTCATCCCGGGACTTTGTGACCGAATTCATGACCGCGGTCCTCACTCGCTCCGCAGGGCTGTCTCGCGCCGCGTCAGCGTCCCACCTGGCGTCAGCGTCCACTCCAACGTTAGCAACATTCCATGAATCTTGCCGACACCAACGGGCCTCTGCTTTGCCTCCATGGAGCTCAACTCCCTCCTCCGCGAAGGTGGGTATGGCTGGAGTAGACGGCCCGGCAATTCGCTGAGCAAAGCAAGCAAGCTCCTCGAAAAGGAAAGAAAGGAGCGGCCGAACAGGTGTTGCTGGAAAGTGGGGTGGCATCGCCGAATAACAAGCGAGACCTTAACGGCTTTAGGAGCAGTGCGGTCTGCCAGGTGGAAGAGCTCCTGCATGGCCCGAACATAATCGCGGAGACCCTTCTTTGGTGTTGCGTTCGGGCGTCGAGCTTACGCCGGATATGGTAGTCGTAGGCGACCGGCAGGAACTCTTCCCGGAAGGCCACGACGAACTGGTTCCAGGACTGAAAGGGAGGTTGAAGACGCCGCCATCGTTCTGCAGCAACGCGCAGGGCAACTGGGAGGACCCGCCGGAGCACGTCAGACTCCGAGAAGCTGCTGACGGCCTAGTACACAAAAAGACCGCCAATGAAGTCGAGAACCGATTCCCTTGCGTCTTGACCGGAAAAGATGGGCATGGTCAGTTGCGTCGTCAGGGTCATGGTCGTGGACTGCCAGGTACCTTGATTTCCGTGGCCCAGGGGCGGGGTTCTTGCCGTTGGGTGCCAAATGTAGGGGTGCCGAGGCTGCTCGGCCTAGAACCCCGCCGAAAACGTGCAGCCAGACCGGGAACCGGGTTTATTCCACTAAGCCTCAGCCGCAACTGCCAACTTCCAGCCACTGCCACGTTGTTGTTGTTGTTGTTGTTGTTGTTGTTTTCTTTGCACATAGCTCGTACTCAAAGGAGCTTATTGGCCGAATATAAGGTGAATTTGCCCGATACATTCTGCATTGCTTC
This sequence comes from Rhipicephalus annulatus, assembly GCA_013436015.1. Lineage (NCBI taxonomy): Eukaryota > Metazoa > Arthropoda > Arachnida > Ixodida > Ixodidae > Rhipicephalus > Rhipicephalus annulatus. Next base: position 574,770 of record WOVY01010937.1, on the reverse strand, counting down.
ATTCCTAAAAAACGTCAGTTATTTACTTACGACTTGAAGTGCCCATTGCGAATTAGAATTAGGAAGAAAAGTAGATAGGATAGAAGTTGGCAAGAAAATGGTTTAATCGCAGTGATGTATTCCTGAACGGCGAATAAAACATCCCTGTGGCTGTAACTCAGCGTAGAGGTTCGAAATAAAAGAAGAGCACAGGTTCTGATAACTGCAAGCCCAGTTTTCGAAGAGGTGGTGCTAGTACCGCTTTGCCTGAATAAATTGAAACGGTGGCAGTGTAATAAACATGACTAATTGTTTTCTCTTGAGAACACGAAATGCACACAGGGGAATTCTATAAACCCGATATATGCAAGTAAAAATTGAGGGAGGTAACGTGGCAACAAAACTTTGTGATGACAACTTCCATCATCTTTGAATTAGATAGTTCACTGTACCAGGGAAATGAGTGGTTGTACTTCGGAGAAGCCGTCAGTGCAGAGTCTGATAAATTTTGCCTGATTTTAGGTGTGCGATATCACACCACCATAACGTGTACGGTAGGTGGGAAAATAGGAATGATGCGTGTCGAAAGCAATGCCTTCGCAAAAGAATCTGCTATTTCGTTTAACAACAAACCTTTGGCCCTGGTGCCCAGAATAAATGACCACTTCGGAGATGATAGGGAAGCAATGACTTAAACATTTTCAGTATGGGTGAGCAACCGAATGTAGACAGAGAAGAGCACACTGATAATGAATCGGTGATGATTGCTACGACTGGAATCAAAGCATTTACTTTTTGCAAAGCTAACATCATTGCCATAAATTCAGCCAGAAAGACAAGAAGAAAATCTGGTAAGCGATGTGAAAATGACCAATCATGTACAGGACAATATATTTCAACGCCTGAGTTTTCATATGAACGCGATGCGTCTGTTGCAATAATAACATTTGTTGGCAGAGTACTTAAATGTTCTTGCAATTAACCATTTAAAATGCCCGTAGGTAATAGCTTAGCGTGAGTTGGCAAGATATCATGGTAAACAATTTCTGGAAAATTTGTTGCACAGTTGAACGAAGCGCGTCACGAACTTGTGCATTTAGAGGCTCAAGTAACAATTGAAAAAAATACTATTTGTGGTTTGTGAAATCTGGGCCAATGCACGAAAAAAAAATAGGTCAGGATTGGAAAAATATCTGACAGGGTTAAAGGTTGCTTCATATAATCTTAAAAAAGGCTGCACAGTAAGAATGGTAAAGTGAGATAAAATGGTTGGTATTCGTGCTTCACGGTATAACAATGCATTTGCAGTATACTTTGGAAGTCCTAAGCACAGCCGTAAAGCCTTTCTTTTCAATAGAACGAGCGGCCAAAGCTTGTAGGCTGGCGCACCAGATAAGAGAACGCAGCCAAACGCTAACACAGGTCGGACATACATTTTACATATCATCAAGAGTGCCTTCCTTCTCATACCTGATCATCTCGGCGGTATGAGAACGCTGACCAAGGTGAAATACACAAAAGTTAAAAAGACGTTTCGGCTTCCCACACGGGAGCCTTGTTCACAGTCAGTATTTTGCACTATGTTTGTCTCCGACCAGATCGCAGGTCGCGGGTTCAAATCCCGGCTGCGGCGGCTGCGTTTCCGATGGAGGCGGAAATGTTGTAGGCCCGTGTGCTCAGATTTGGGTGCACGTTAAAGAACCCCAGGTTGTCGAAATTTCCGGAGCCCTCCACTACGGCGCCTCTCATAATCATATGGTGGTTTTGGGACGTTAAACACCACATATCAATCAATCAGTCTCCGACCAGACGGAGTTCAATCGAACTCTTGACTAAATGAAATCAGTTGCTTGGCTGGTTCTTTGCTGGTTTTTGCTAGGCTGGCCATGCATACTTTCGAGAGTGGACACTCCCGTAGGGCCCTGCGGCAGAGCTACTGCACTGCTGTCAGCGCCACGATCATCTAGTAAGACCGTTAATGTCGGTCCTGATTCTAACATTATCAACGCTTCAAAGAAATAAGTGGATAAAACGATAAACATTCTTTCTAGCTAAGGAATCTGAGGCCAGACCTTGATGCTCCAAAGTGTATTTACCACTGGTCTACACACCCATAGTTGATGAATGTGAATACGCGTATAGCTAAACCATGTGGACGCATTGTTCACACGGTGAGAAACAAATGCACGAAAAGAATACCTCCTAGTCAGTCTCCATTGGTTTTTGCCATGCATTAGAGTCCTCTGCATGGAACGATGAAGTACCGACATGTAGGATTGTGCACATTAGAACACAATCCTACAGTGGGACAAGATGAGAAGAGACAGTGGTTAATCCCATCTTTCCCAACCTCGCCTGAAGAACATTTCCGGGGTTTAAATAGCGTTTATTCATTCCTACGCGCAGAGGTTGAAATCCCAAATACAGCGAACAAAGCGCAAATCACGCATAGGAAGTGATACGGCTGACAACCTCGGACGGCCGCGTCATTCACTAAGTAGACGTGATACGTGTGTTAGGCTTGTATATTGTAGCCAATTGGCACAACGGTGAAACTGTTGGCAGTTTGGAGAACGCGGTAAATCGGACAATCCGACTTCGAAAACGAATTGCGAACCGACATAGTGGTATGAAAGAAAGCAACACTAACAGGCTTGTACAAGCCTTCGTCTCAAGTAGAATCACGTACGTTGCCTCTTACTTGAAATTGCACGTCAACGGGAAGAGAACGTTAGATTGCTTAATCAGGAAAGTGTATAAGCAAGCCCTATGCTTACCCAAGAACACAAGCACAGTGAAAATATTAGAACCAGGTTTGCACAATAGGCTCGACGAATTAAAGAAGCGCACTACATAGCGCAGTATGAATGACTTTCTGAGAGGAAAACGGGCAGGTACACCCTCGAAAAACTGGGAATATACTATCACGCGCAGGAAGGTGAAAAGGCCGACGTACCCGATATGGTGAGGGAAAGAATAGCGATTCCACCGTTGCCCAAAAATATGCACCCGGAACATCACACCGGCCGAAGAAATGGGAAAGCGCAGGACTTGTACAGAAAATTCGGACATTGCAAGGAAGCGGTATTCGTGGACGCGGCCAGATACGCGCACAGGTGTGGTTACGTGGCCGCGGCGGTCGACTGTAAAGGGACATGCAAGATGAGTGTTACCGTGCAGACGCCACTCACTGAGACGGCCGAGGAGCTGGCCATAGCACTCGCGGTGGTGACCACTGAAGCCAAAATAGTAATTAATGACTTGCAAGCAGTGATACGTAACTATGCTAACGGTCGTGTTTCCCGAGAGACGCTGCGAATGCTAGTCACTAACGAAGAGAACATTTGGATGAAAAATGACACTTTTGTTATATAGACTGCCCCCCCCCCCCACCACACAAACCTCGCTGGCCGACAACGAGGCGGCGCACGTGGCGGCTCAAGCACACACGAACCGAGCCGTTGCGAACGCCGATGCCACCTCGGCCGAAGTTAAACGCGGGAAAGAGTGGGAACAGGAGCACCACAGGACTATAGTTACCACGAAATAACGCAGCACTACAAGCTAGTAAGGCGAAAATACCCTCCGCCACACAACATGTTAAATAAAAAAAACAGGCAGTTGCGTGGCAACAAGTGCAAACACATACTTATCCTAATCCTGTTCTCTTTATTCTCTGTTACCTTGATCTGTATTTAACAGAAAAATTCAAGGCCGCTACACTTGCCCGCATACTATGGGAATGCTCGAGTTTAGATGATAGCAAAGACAGAAACCACAAAAAGGCAGTTTCGGACCGCAAGGTGCGCTGGGAGGGGGCTCTGCTCAGATCCTTATTAGAACAACTGTGGGCCGTCCAGTGAGCCGAGGAAGCCACCTGAGCCCAAGGGCTCGTAGCCGGCGCCTAGGCTGGGGCTGAAGACCGTCCCAAATCAACTTCACTGGACTTCATAAATAAAATTCTTCATTCATTGATTTGAAAAAAAAGCCATACTTACGTTTCGGTGGTCATTCTTATGCGACTGTTAAAGTTCTTGAATTACAACTGGAAGTGCGCATAGCTATGCTAGCTGGTGAGTGTTCGAATCCTTGCTTGCTCGGCCGCAAAAACGCTTCAGTGGCCATTCTTTACGAGAGTATATTAGGGCCATATCACTATATATACTCTTTAGAGAGTATATATAGGGCCATATCACAAGCTGCCAACGCCGCAAGAGCTTGCACAACCTTAATCTTCAACCGGGTAGCCGATGCAGAGAGTGAGTGCTACGGGCCTCACTTCGTTGGAAGGAGTGCCTTATCATTGGTCACCTAGTTTGGATGCTTTTTTGTGCTTTCAGTGGTACGAATGGCTAAAAACGTTTCGGAGCCCTGTGTGTAGCATAAAAATGTTGATTTGTAGTTGATGCCCCACTCCAGATGCTTGTTGCCAACACAAGAAAAAGAGGATAAATTTAGTTTATTGGTTTTATTACGTGTACTGTACAAAATTCAATATTAACTAAAGGAAACAATGTCAGTTTGGCATTAGAGTCACAATAAGATGACATCAGGAATACAATTAAATGCTACTTAAAATGAGGACACACACACACACATACACACACACACACGCACGCGCACACACACACACACACACACACACACACACACACACACACACACACACACACACACACACACACACACACACACACACACACACACAACGCGAAGCTGGCACTGTGCCGCGTAAGGCTTGAAACAGCGAAACTGGACGATTATGAAGAGGAGGTGGAGGAAAAAAACTTTATCAGAGCAGTTTGTAGCATGCAGATTTCTGGGCCCCCGCACGATCCTGCTGCGCTCAAGTGTTCACTTTATGGTGCTCTATGATGCTGGCAGCCCGGTTGGCAGCCATCGTGTGCTCAACCGGGTCGTTTGAATGCAGTAGGGTATTCTAGTCCTCCCAGATTTTGAGGCGTTCTAGGGCCCGTGGGGGAGGATCTGCTGGGCGGTGAGAGAGGATGTGTATAGCAGAAACATGAGATTCAGGCCAGAAAGTACAGGCTGGCGTTAGGAAAAGGGGGTGATAGTGCGATAGAATGAGAGGAGAAGGACGAGTGTCAGTCTGTAGCTGGCGCCAGAGGGTGGCCTGTCAGTCGCTGATGGACTTGTGTGGTGGCGGATAGAGATGACGCTCTGCCCTATTGGCCTGAGTTAGCTCATTGAAAGTGTGCGTGCGCTCTTTCGCGAATCCGGGATCGCAGGCCGCCAATTCCCGGTTCAGAGAACGTCAAGCTAAGAGGTTGATGGCCTCGTTTCCAGGATTCCCGGAGTGCGTGGGCACCCAGATCAACTCCACATGTTGGGACGGTGATGCAGCGGACGAGTCCAGTATGCAAAAAGCAGGGACGTGAACTTGGCCTCGTGCAAAATTTAGAAATGGGGTGTTGGAATCCGATAAAGCATACCATGCTTCAGTGTTAACAGTCGCTAAGGCAAGGGTGGCTTCCTGTGCAGCTTCGGGGGAGTTGTCCAGTGGAAGTGTGTGTGTACCTGTTGAGGAGAGTGTGTGATCCACCATGGCAGCGACCACTTCATCGCCCACGCAGGCTGCGTCCATCCATACGGGGTCCGGTTCGGAGCAATAACATCGGTGTAGAGTTCTAGCGCGAGCTCTGTGGCGTTCATAATAATGGCTGGGGTGCATGTTACGGGGACGTGGTGTAATGAGGAGTTCACGGTCAGAAGTCTTGGTATGGGGAGTAATGTCGGATCATTGGCCGGTATCTGCATTGCAAGAGAATGCAGAATATGCCGTCTGGTGTGAGTTTGTGTGAGGCGAAGGTATTGCGCTTGGCGGTGCGCGTCTATGAATTCCCCGATGTTGTTGTGAAGGCACAGATGGAGAAGTCGATCATTGGGTGTACTCAAGGAAAGGTGAAGGGCTACTTTGTATGCCCGACGGATGAGGGCACTCAGGACGTCAGTGTCTCGGCGAGATAGTTGTAGGTAGAGAGCGGAGTAGAGCACGCGGTTGAGTACTAATGCATGAATAAGGTGGCATAGGTCGCTCTCCTTCATGCCCCTGTGGCGGCCCGAGACCCGTCGGATGAGGTGCGAAATCGCCCCTACAACCTGCTTGAGTTTCCGGATTGTGTTAGTCTTCTTCCCACCCTTTTAAACATGCATGTCCAATATTCGGACGGTGTGCACCTTAAATACTGATCTGCCATCCAGTTCTGTAACGATGGGGGAGGAAGAAGAGTTGCGTCTTTTGGGGCGGATGCAGAACAGTCCGGACTTCTTTGGAGATGAGGTAAGTAGGTGTCGGAAACTTTATGTAAGAGGTCATTAGAGCGGTGAATGTGTGCGTGTATAAGCTGGGTGACGTGGTGCTAGCTGGTTGGTGGTTTCCGTGTGCGATGGGTTGAGGTGGTGTCGTAGGAGGTGCCACGTTCTTTTGCTAGCATATAAGCCTGCCGGCAATGTCGCATACTTGCCCCCAATTGGAGCAGCATAGCTCGTCTGAGTGTTGTTTGATTTGAGATTGTAATGTGGCCTAAGCGTTTATTTAGTGTCGTTTTATGTTTACCCAGTTTCCACCGTTCTAGAAGGCACTCATAGGCATCCCATAGGTGTGCAAGTTAGTTGCCGAGTGCTGGGGTGTCTGTGGTCATTTTGAATCAGCCGCGTATGATACTGGATGTTTGAAGAGAGTCTACCCCGTCGTTGATGTTGGTGATTGGATTGTCTGCGTGGGTGGTACGTGCAGCATGGAGAGCGTCCAACTCAATGAGTTTGTGTGTCATGAAAGTATGAGAGGGTGATTTGAAGAGGACGGAGACTTGTATATTGTAATGATCACTGCCCAGTGTGTGCCGTGTTCTCGTCCATGTGACAGTAGAGTGGAAGCGACTAAGCACGAGGTTCTGACTATAGGGTTTATACTGGCATTGTTTCCTATTCCTGTAGGTGTCTGAAAGTTGTTTTGGATGGAGAGTTAGAAGTTCTGTAGGAGCAGCCATAGCCAGCGACCTCTCTGTGTGGTTGTTTTCTATCACCAGTCAGTATGCTGACTGTTAAGATCGCCGCTGATTAGGAAGAGGTGTTTCCCTGCCAGGCGATGCAGCTCCCGGAAGAGAGAGTCCAAATGAGGCCATCGATTGGGATGGCTTGTGGTAGATGTTAGCGATAAATGTGAATGGGAGGGTATGTGCGTAGTGAATAATTTCTGTTATCACGCAGGGTGTGCGTGTGATGTGATGTAGCGTGTCTTATATGTGAGACTGCGGTGGACAAGGGTAGACGCTCTCGGTGCGTCTGTGGCGTCAGAGTGTGTGGAGTTGTAACTAGGAAATGTGGCCTGTATAGCAGTATCTTAGTGTAGAAGGACTTGAAGCTTCGGGGAGAGCGTAGGAAGTATAGGCTGCATTGGGGCGTGCTTGCCTTGAAAGCTACAGCAGTTCTATGTTCTGATATGAATTATTATTACCCTGTACTGTCATAATGAAGCGTAGGAGGATGGATGAGAGGTGCTAAACTTTCGTTATTGAAGATCTGGGGTCCCGCACTGACAGGTGGTGCTGTCAGGGGAAAGGCGGTGGAAAGTAGAGGCAGCTGTGTCAGGCGTGTCTCTAGAAGAACAGCCATCCTCTGGAGAATGGTTTCCATTAATTGTTCTATGCGTGCCTCTAATTTTGTACTTACGTCGGTAATAAGGGTGTTCAATTTACTTTCAATGCGGCTTTCCAGTTCTTCGAGTTGTCAATTCGGGTGGACAGATTTTCTAACTTCGCATTGATGTCGATTATACCAGAAAAGTGAGAGGGGTTGGGGCATCTGCGTTGTTTTTTGGAAGGTGGAAGATTGGAAGTGGTGTTAGCATGCGTTTCAGAAGTGGGTAGATAACGTAAAAGAGAAGGTGTGGGAGGAGATAATAAGCTCTGTGTTAGGGCTGTAAGGCGGCTTACCTCCTCTTGCAGGGACATGAGCTCGTCATTGTTAATGTATGGGAGCCTGCTGGGCGGGGGCTGGCAGCGATTTTAGTGCTCGATCGGCCCAGGTGAGGTCCTGCTTGGGTTTGTGGCTCCGGTTACCGGATCCGGAGTGCAATTCACTGTGTGATCACTGCCGAGAAGCTGGCTGTTCTTTCCCCTGAGATGTGGACTGTTGTCCAGTCGCTAGTTGAGTCGTGAGTTGAGCGGTGCTTGACTAATTTTGTGGCTTCTAGCTCTTTTCTAGGTATTTGCTAGGAGATGCAGGCTCTAAGTTGCTTCTAGGTTATTGCGAGGTTTTAGCGAACGGGTTCTGGGTTGTTTCAGCCTTAATTCTAAGTGCAGAGAGGTTCGAGTAAAACCACAGACACTCCCAGGCATGAAACAATTATTCAAGCTTCAGAGAGAGAAACTCGCGCTAAAACCAAGCGTTCGCACCTCTCATGGATATACGAGAACGTCGTCGTTTGCTTAGACCTTCCATCGCTTCAGTCTTTTTGTCGCCGTTGTTGTCTTTCCTGTTCATATAGTATCCTCTCGTTGGTATACGTACTCGGGGTCTTCGGCTCATGGCCGTCGCTTCACAGCCGTATGGTGGGCCAACTACAGCGTTCTTCATTTTTAGTGGTCCACTGGTGAACAATGGGACTTATCTGATTTCTGTGGTACATATCCAGTGATGGTGAAGATAGTTTTCTGATAAGCCCTACTCACAAAACCGTAGAAGCGGACTGGCCTTTTGGAGTGGAGCTGCTAGCTTGTCGTTCCGCCGTTAACCGCAGGTAGAAACTATCGTCAGCATAGACCGATGATGATGATGATGATGATGCCTCCACTGTGGCTCTCGCGCACTCAGGGGGATTGATCAACAATTAGTGGTATATGATTCGACACCTTTCAAGTGATAACATAATCCTAACAAAACAGTGGGATAATCATAAGATGAACAATGGGAGTGCCTCAGACTGGCTGGTCGACGTTTCCATAGGAGGACCTATCTTTTCCAAAGGCGCCGTGTCATCCTTGGCGTGTTAGTTTTAAAGGAGTTAGTGGTGACGTACTGATGATTATCACACTACGTTGGTTCCATCTGTCGGCTCCCATCAACAATTTGGAATCCTAACAAAAGGAAGATAGAGCCTACGTAAGAACAGTAAGAGTGAAATAATTACATTTTACCACTCTGACCAGACAGTATAGTCTATATCTTGAATGTAAATTGCAGTACTTTCGAACTCGCGAAATCTATGTTCTGAATTTGCTCTTAATGCTACAATAACACATATACAAATAGAAATTTAGAGACGCATTCGTTTTGTTTCATGATGATAACCACAAACGGCATCAAAGGCGTTCCTCAGGCTGTAGCCCAGAACCGAAGCACCCAAACTGAGTATTCTGTGAATGGTGAAAGTCAGTCCAAGGTTAGTGAATGGGATGACAAAGAGACGTTTTCCTAACAATCTGTACTGGCGACATGACAAAAAAATCACAGCACATCTATGGAGTGAATAATGATGAGTGAGGTGAAGTGCGGGGGCTTGTATATACAAATACTGTATATATTTGAACAGAAAATTCTACAACAGTGGTAGCTATACGTCGCTTCCGTTCCCCCTTCATTATAACGGCTTTATGGTCGGTGAAGTGGTGGATCGGTGATGGGGCATAGTGGGATGTTTGCGAGGACGAAGTACGGGACAGTTTGCAAAAGTGAAACTATAGGTGGTCACGTACAAACAAGGAATGGACACCATGAGACCATCTATAGTTCGTCAACGCGCTCCGATAGATACAAGTTCACGATCATATTGCATTTCATATTGACTACTTCTCAACAGTATTTGCTTCATGGTTGGTGAAGTGGTGGATCGGTGATGGGGCGTAGTGGGATATTTGCAAGGAGGAAGTAGTGGGCAGCTGGCAAAGGTGGGACTATAGGCGTTCACATACATACATACATACATACATACATACATACATACATACATACATACATACATACATACATACATACATACATACATACATACATACATACATACATGCATACATACATACATACATACATACATACATACATACATACATACATACATACATACATACATACATACATACATACATAAGTACATACACACAAGGGATGAGCAGACCCATGCCCTTAGGAGCTTTGCCCCTAAAAAAAAGCTATCCTCGACTTGCTGCAAAAATGAATAATTCGACGTCGGTAAAGCGTTCCATATGAGTGCCCTGCTTGCTCCGGTCACAAGTTTTGGATTCAAGTTGCCGACTAATTTATCGAAGCTCCTCGCGTTTGTGCCTATTTGCGGCATCATTACCTTCTTCATCAAGTCACATATGGTTGTTTCTGGATGAATCAGACTCCCTAGACTTCTGTTTATCTATAGTGTACAATAATGACCATCGCGCAGTGTGTTGGTCAATGCTTTCAACAACGCGCACGCGCAATGTCGCAAAACATAAAATGCGGTGGTCATTAAGAAAGCTTCCGTGGTACACGTTGTCGCTCTACTTTCAGTAAGGCCACCCCAGCGGTACGAGTACTTATAGTTAGTGCATATGGGAGCTCATGGGAGCCATATACATGAACTCCACGAAAACTGAGCCCAGAGAAAATGCGAAATTTCCCAAGCGAACACAATTATGCGTGACAGCAGTGACAACCACTAAATTAGGCGCGAATGCTCAGCGGAGTTTATTATCTCGGGGAAAAATTGGAAAGTGTGGAGATGTGATGACGCTTGTCACATTGGGTAATGACAACCGCTGTTGGGAACTATAGCGCTCGAGTTCTCGTGGTGTGTGCAGCGCCGCCTCACTAGGTCACAACAAGGTTAGCAATGCTCGAAACTAGGTTGAAGGGAACGAAAAAGTTTTGAAGTGCTATAAATTATCTAAATAACAAAGAAGCAATCACTATAATTTATTTAAAACAACAAAATAGTTGCTAAATTTCACGTACATTGGGAATCGATGATATGCGAAGCACGAATGAGGAAGGATGAATTGTCACATTAAAATCAGCACAACGTTACGGACTGACGTAAATTATGCCGTACAAGACTTTTATGGCTTGATTGTCATGTTTGCGCCTGGATTGTGCTCGTCGTCTATTCGTATAACGTAATACCAAATTTCGTATATGTGAAGCTAGCGAAACGGCCGTGAGTGTGGTATGAGCGTAGCATGCAGTCATGTTTCACCTGACATGCAAGTCATGATTATCATGTTTGGACGTGTCATTTATCTTCGTCGTGTGTTCACGTCACGTAATACCAAATTTGGTATATGTGAAGCTAGCGAAACGACCACGAGCACACCATGAGCGTGGTATATGTAGTCATGTTTTTACATGACACGCATGTCATAACTATCATGTTTGCGCCAGTCATATACCTTCGTTATCCATTCACCTCACGTAATACCTAATGTGGTATATGTTAAGCAAGGGAAACGCCCGCGGGCGCACCATGAGCGTATGGTGTACAAAAGCATGCACGAACGCACATCAAGTACAGTTCAATTCCCCCCCCCCCCCCCCAGAAAAAGATTTCTGGCTACGCTACTGTTCCAGATGTAGATTTAGATGTATATTTTAAACTTTCTGCCTACACCCACCATGGAAGATTGAAGAAGAATAGGGTAGCTTAACAAAAAGAAATACTTGCGGAAAGAATTTTAACAGAAATACTGATTTTTTTGTGTAAATTATCCTTGACAAAAATTTGGAGCATTGAAACTCTGTTGGTTCCTTTGTTTCTTTTTTATGGAGATCGGTGGCAACCAATGCGATGCACCCCGCCGCGGTTGTCTAGTCTAATAAAGAAAAAAAAGCCGTGGTGGTCTAGTCGCTAAGGTACTCGGCTGCGGACCCGCAGTTCGCGGGTTCAAATCCCGGCTGCGGCGGCTGCATTTCCGATGGAGGCGGAAATGGTGTAGGCCCGTGTGCTCAGATTTGGGTGCACGTTAAAGAACCCCAGGTGGTCAAAATTTCCATAGCCCTCCACTACGGCGGCTCTCATAATCGTGTGGTGGTTTTGGTACGTTAAACCCCACGTATCATCATCATCAACCAATGCGATGTAAAATGGTGCCCATTTTGTCAGCTGTACATATCTTTTCGGCTGAGGGGCCTCAAAATCAGCTTTATGATGGTAAACGAAGAACACAGTACGTATTGAGAAATATGTTGTCTTTGAGATGTAAACAGACGCTCACAATTGACTGATGAAACCTTTTTTTTTGTTGAGCGCTGGTCGGCGGTTTCTGCTAAATTGCCTGCGGCATAGATACGGCATACCATAGGCCTCTCCGACAAAAAGCCATACCGGGTATCGCCTTCGGAACGCGCAGTGATAAATGAACACGTTGGTGAGATGCTAAAGAAGAATGTGATTCAGGAATCATGCAGTCCGTGGGCCGCTCCCGTAATATTGGTCAAGAATAAAGATGGAACATGGCGATTTTGCGTTGACTACCGCCATCTCAACGCCATCACAAAGAAGGACGTGTACCCACTATCACGTATTGATGGTGCTATAGACTGTCTTTCATCAGCTTCCTACTTTTCGGCTGTTGATTTGAGGTCAGGGTATTGGCAGATTCCAATGCACGAGGAAGATCAAGAGAAAACGGTATTTGTTACACCAGATGGACTTTTTGCATTCAATGTGATGCCATTCGGACTATGCAATGCGCCTGCAACTTTCGAGCGCTTCATGGACAACATCCTGGGTGGTTTGATGTGGGAAGTATGCATGTGTTATCCGGACGATGTTGTGATTTTTGGGCGCACTTTCTGTGAGCACAACACACGCCTCGACTTCGTGCTGAACTACCTAAGCAAAGCACGCTTGGTGCTCAACTCAAAGAAATGTCGTTTCGGAGAGCGCCAAACACTCGTCCTTGGACACTTAGTGAACAAAGAAGGCATACGGCTGGATCCCGCGAAAACGGCTGCAATGGAGGCGTTCAAGCAACCTCACTCAGCGAAAGAACTACGCAGCTTTTTGGGCCTCTGCTCATACTTCCGTCAATTCATCCCTGGATTTGCCAATATCGCGCACCCACTCACGTGCCTGCTTCAGAAAGGCGTGCCATTTGACTGGACTTCGGAATGTACGTCGGCTTTTTCTGAGTTGAAGTGCCTTTTAACATCCCATCCAATTCTTCGACACTTCGATCCCCTGGCTTCCTCAGAACTTCACACAGACGCTAGCGGTGTCGGTGTAGGCGCCATGTTGGTTCAACGCTTGGATACCAAAGAACATGTCGTTGCGTATGCAAGTCGCTCGCTAAGCAAGTCCGAGCGTAACTATATCGTCACAGAGCAAGAATGCCTCGCCGTAGTATTCGCAGTGCAGCACTTCCGGTCCTACCTGTAGGACGCCCCTTGACAGATCAACATTCGCTGTGCTGGTTGGTCAATCTGCGTGACCCATCTGGTTGACTATCGCGCTGGGCACTCCGTCTCCAGGAATACAACTTTACAGTTTCCTGTAAAAGCGGTCGTCATCACGCTGATGCAGATTGTCTTTCGCGACTACCACTTCCATCGACGGACTGCGACGAGGGCAACTTCGACACCTAGATCGTGCCATTGGACCTGCCATTTCCTGATACCAACGCCTTTAAGATTGAGGAGCAAAGGGACCACACCATACAGGAGCTCCTTCCTACCGAGTCAAGACCATCGGCGACTCGCTTCTGCATGCGCGACGGGCTTGTGTACAAAAAAAACTATGCTACGACCAGCTTACGATATCTTCTCGTGGTTCCGAAGAGCCTTCGCGTTGCCGTCTTGCAGGCTATGCATGATGACCCAACGTCCGGCCATCTAGGCACAGCGAAAACACTTTGCCGGCTTCAAGAAATGTTTTACTGGCCGAAAATGCGCCAGTCGACGGAACAGTACGTCTCTAGTTGCAACAAGTGCTGAAGCTGCAAGCGCCCTACCAGTGCTCCTCCAGGGCGACTACATCCTATTCCACCCCCTAGAACTCCATTCGAGCAAGTTGGGATTGACCTTCTAGGTCCCTTTCCGAGGTCTTCTAATGGAAATCGCTGGATAGTCGTATGTACCGATCACTTAACATGGTACTGCGAGACAGCTGCTATACCATCGGCAAGTGCAGCTGATGTGTGTTTATTCATGCTGCGTTTTGTGGTCTTACGACATGAACCTCCTAAGATTGTTATCAGTGATCGTGGGCGACAATTCACTGCAGACGTGGTGTAAGAGATGCTTCGTCTATCGCTTCAAGCTTTCGGCACTCTACGCCATATCATCCCCAAACAAACGGCCTGACGGAACGAACAGGACTCTCACGAACATGCTTTCTATGTAAAGCATGTCGCAGCAGATCACAAGAACTGGGATGTCGTGCTACCTTTCATCACTTACGCATTTAACACCGCACAGCATGAGACTACCAGCTACAGTCCGTTTTTTCTTCTGTATGCTCGGCCACCTCGTCATACCCTAGATACCATCTTCCCGTTAATGAACCACCATTATTCCGGTATATCCGAGAGCGTCTGCCGTGCAGAAGAAGCCCGACATCTTGCTTACCTGCGCACCCTCGCTTCGCAAAATTGCTCGAAGACACGTTTTGACCGTCAATGTCGACACGTGACGTATAATCGTAAAGACCACGTGTTGCTGTGGACGCCAATAGGAAACGTGGGTTGTGTGAAAAATTGCTGGCACACTATGCGGGACCTTATGTTGTTCTAGACCGCATAAGCGATGTAACTTACTGCGTAGCACGTCTTCATTCAAATGGCTGACGATCTGCAAAGACTGAACTTGTCCATATAGCACGCTTGAAGCGCTATATTCCCAGAGAGACGCTTTAAATTCGCCCGGTGGGCTTCGTCTGTGCGGAGGGAAATGTTATGCATATGTGATTTGTGTATGAGCCTCTGGGTAGCGGGGAACAGGCAGATTAGAGAAGAGGAATCGGCTAGCGAGATAGGCCTCCGGTGCACGACCCCTTCAAGTCTACCAGTACGCCACAACGTAATAAACAGATTACTAAACGTAACAATATATATGTAAGTACAATATACACTTCACGCGTCATCACGTAAATGCTTCTGTTTTGTAGAAGAAAACAAGAAAGTTCCTGAGCGTTTGGTGTTTGTCCGTGTCCGCAAAGCAGCAAGCGAGGCTTGTTTTGCGTGGCCATTGTCACCCACCGGCTTTCGCCGCGCAAATATTCAAGCTACGCACCGGGAAGAGACAAAATGCGCCAAGTTGCCACATTGGCGCTTCGCACTCTGAGGGCGGTAGCACCATCAAGTGGGTGTGACATGCCTATAGGCGACGCACATTGCAACAGCCGTAGCAAGTAGGAAATCGATAAGGTGTATAAAATGCATTGCAATGTCGCACATTGAGATTGCGAATCTCCCGTATAAAAGTCTACTCGTGCCAGGGAAGCCCTGCATTCTTGCCTCAAACATTGACTTTACCGACGCTTTTGTAAACGGGGCGAGCTCTACGAACGGACATCACTTCATGTCCGTGATACACAATTCCTCAGGATTCACAGCAGTGGACATGCCATACACTTATTTTTTATTTGCATGGTTTGGAAAGAATCTAGAGAACATTTTCCTTGTTTTGAAATTCGACAAATGCTTTTTCTGGGATTCTTCTCTCCCGGACGCTGTCATAGGGAGTCGGGTATGGTTACGCAGCCGTCAAGAAATTATTTTCGAAATTTCTTTTCCTCCATAAAAATTCAGTATATAATGTTGCTTTTCATTTATTTTGCCCTTCCTTGGGACATGGGTTGCTTTTAGTATGAACTAAGTGCGTTTTTACAATTTTTTATTTGTGGCCCATCCACACCAGTGGGTATGCCCTACGAAAAAAAAACTCACAGTGTCGCGGCAAGGGCGAAACAATGAATGCGATAGCAATAACGTGGAATGTTACGTTGAGAACGGCATGCATATCGAAAGGTGCAGGGCGCTGCTCACGCACAAATGATGCACGAATACAACACACATAGGACGAGAGCCCACTAACAACTTTTACCGCTCGACACGTAATGCGCTGCTTAAACAAAAATGACGCACAAATCCTAATCACAGGTACAGATTAGTGCAAACTAACAGGTGTGCCAGTTCTTGTACCTCACTGTGTATGAAAAGCGCGCTCTTTTCACAAACGGGGCATTTCAGCGAGCAAAGTGACCTTTGTGAGCCCGGCAACTAACGCAATTATTCAGGTAAAAAATGAAAGCACACAATTTCTTCCACTGAAGGGTAGGAGCGCGCAGACAATCATCTACCTCCCCTCGCCCCACACACATCGACGGGGCAAAGTATATACGGAAGACAAGCGCGCTTCGACGCATCGCGATGAGCTAGGCGCTGACGACTTTTTTTCAGGGGCGGCATTTTTTTTCTTTCTTGAGCTTTATGTTATATAGATACGTAAACATATGCGGTGAATGATGGCGGTGATGGTGATGACGGCAAAAGCCAGCCGAGGTTGTGCGTAGAATTGCTATCGCAATAAAAGCCAAACCAAACCAATAAAAACAAAAACCTGACCAAAGCAAAAGTTAATCGAGCGCGTCACGATGGGTTTTTAGTATTCGGCAAAGACGAGTGCCAAAGAGTGGTTGCGCTGTGCAGTTCGGAATATGGGCGAAATTTCTGCCCTCGAAGAAACCGAAGCATACCGGCCGTTATAGCAGTCGCAACAGCATACTGTTTCTTTCTAAATCAGACTCGCGCGTTTAAAATTTTGTCGCGCCCTAATAGGGTCATGATTTTAAAGAAATAGGCAATGAGATATTTTAATGAGATATTTGAGTATTCGAACGACGCCTACAGTGGTGCGGACGCATTACGCTCCTGCCTATTTCCCGACTGGTATAACGCGACGATTTCGTTCCAATGGCATTCCTCATGTTTGGGCAGTGGTGTGAGCGGCGCTTCGCCCAAGTTATTACCAAGTTCGGCCAGCCGTAAACGAAGGATTAAAAATAAGAAAGAAAGAAATGGCAGTTTCGCACGGAGTGCGTCGTATTGACAGTGATATCATAGTTTGGCGTAGCGCTTCGGGTGGTGTTCAAGCCAGGCGTGTGTGCGGCGCGCTATCGTGATGCAGCCCGCAAGGCATGCTCCTTTTGGGCAAATGCGTGGAACCTGGCGGGTGCGAATCATCTCGTAATGTCCGTGGGACCAAGTGCACCGCCGTTATGTTGGTGGAGGCGTCGCACTCCGGTA
The DNA here is from genome assembly GCA_013436015.1 of Rhipicephalus annulatus. Classification (NCBI taxonomy): domain Eukaryota; kingdom Metazoa; phylum Arthropoda; class Arachnida; order Ixodida; family Ixodidae; genus Rhipicephalus; species Rhipicephalus annulatus. The sequence goes on along the minus strand of WOVY01010937.1, from coordinate 557,539 downwards.
GTTCGCGGGATGAGACCGACAGGTGGCAGCCGGCACCGCGAAAAGTGTGAAAAGCATCTCAACGCGCTGATTGGCACCCGGAAAATCTTAAAGAACTTGATACGGCATGCGTCTGTGGCTATAAAGGTAAGAGCGTAAGGCCTTTGTCATGACGGAACCATGTGCAAATCGGGAACGACGGGAATTTGTCTATTTATTAGCGCATTGAAATCTAGACCATCACAGGAACACTGAGGTGAAAATTCACCTGATGTGTCCCTATTGCTACTTCTACAATCAAATAATTCATAACACACCTCCATTTACGCATATAAACGTGCTTTTCACTTCCGAAGATGATTTAGACAAGCTTCCGCGAAGCTTTATGCACAACCAACTAGCCCCTGCTCTGACCCTTCTGGTTTATTACATTTAAGGGCTTTCAAACCATACAGGCTTGCGCCCAGCAAAGTGACATAAGGGCAAGTTGCACGACACCTTTTCATGGCATCAGATCACTTTCGTGCGAAATACGTGCTTCCGGCCCACGTGGTCATATAGTTTCAGGCCACCTCAGGCTGCTCACTCTACCACCTCCGCACGCCACGCATAGCCACAGGTGTTGCGGCGATCCCAATGGCTTTAAAAATGCCGCAGCACTGGCACTTATCGTCTTCGAGAGAAGACATTTGACAGCCGACTATATAAGTGTATCACCAGTTTTTAACAGTAGCGCACATTTCGCTTGAAGCAACGGTTATAAAAATGGTTTAACCACAATTTGACTCCAGCGACATTCCCTGTTCAACGGTGTGTCATCACTTCAAGCCCGCCTGAATGTTTTCCCTGAATGTTTGTCTTGTTTGAATTTTGAACCGTTATAAGGGTGTATTAAATGCTCTGACGAATATTTTAAAAGGGGATGTGCCCGACGAGCTTTAAAACTTCACGCGCTCTCAAAGCACCTTTTGTTCTTGAAGTGTTAAATTTTTTCGGGCTTGGTTGTTTGGGGCAACATGCAAGACTTTTCATTATCCAAAAAGCGTTGATAAAAAATTCACCAGTGGCGTGCGACGCCTCGGAAGATGATGCAAGTTTTTAAAAAAATATTTGCCCTATACGCGAACACAATTCTCACGAACTTTTGTACAGGTATAAGCGCAAAAATTGTGAAACGATGATCATTGGAAATAATATGAAGCGCAAATAATATAACATATTTTCGCACCACACCTTATTTTCTTGCAAATCTTTTCCCAGAAATTACTTTGAGAATTTCGTATTTTTCTACGAATCCGCATCATATTTCACAGCGCTGCCTCTTGTTGATCGGCCGATGGAGCTTGGTCGATATTTAGTGCAGGCGCTTTGACAAGAACGTATTATTTAATCACCCCATTTAGTTGCGATAAAGGTCTCGCCCTCATGAAGTTGTTTTATAGTAAAAATGTAGCGTCCCCCCCCCCCCCCCTAAAATAGCCAAATGCACTTTGACTGAAACTGAAAAAAAAAACGCACTTTTTGCTACTGACAAGAATGGCAGGCTTGCTCTGACAATTTTTCGCCAGTGTGCTCCTGTTCCCTAAATACCTCACATTTATATTTTGGCCGAAATCCACATAGCTCAATGTCGTCGGTATTTAGGAGTGAAGATTGTTTTTTTTTTGCTTTTATAGATTGCAACATTTCATTTGGGCTTGAATTAGCTCGTAAGATAATTCTAAAACGATTCAAATGCACTCTACAGCAATATTTTGCAATAGAATTAACATAGCCCTTGGGCTTCCGTCGGTGCTGTGCTTCGTCGCATGGACGTAACGGCGATTACTGTAGACTTGAAGATAGAGTTGTTCTTCTTGGCAAAAGGCGCACTATTCTGGACTGTCAGCACTGTTTTCTTGTTTCCGGCATCTATTGAAGGCCTTAAAAGTATACTCCAGATCACTTTATGCCATGCCTTTTCGGAACACTTATCACTCTTTAGGCAATAGATCAGCGTCCAATATCTTCCTTTTATAGGTATTTTACTTCAAATACACCACGTTGAATCGAATGGAGGACATGACAAGGCAGAACTAATCTCAAAAGAAACATAAAAAGGGAAAGAGAAGTAGGAAAGTCGGCCTCGCTCTCACTCTATAAACGAGTTTTGTCATTGAACATTATGTCCTTCTGTACGCGCAAATTAAAAAACTAATTTTGGAACGCAAACATTAAAACAAAGAAACTCGGACACAAATGGAACATTTTGATTGATAAAATATTGGTTTTTTTGGTCGCGATGATTGACGCAGTGCTGGTTTAATGAATTTGATCGAAACAACCTTGGAGCATTTGGTTCATATTTGATTAGAAACTGCCTTTTTGAGTTCATGTTATAACAAAGAATTGCTCTACTTTGGTTAGAAATGTTTTAAGATTTAAAGATACTGAGACGTGCTGTATGTTCTCGTGAAATTTAACCTAGTTTTGGTTACTGCATTTGGCTTGTTTTGAAAACAAAAAGCCATAAATATTTTATGACAATTAGCCGTACACACTAGAAGCATGCTTGTAGCTTGTTTGGAAAAAGTAATGTTTTTTGTTTTATTCGGTAGTACACCCCTTAAAATACTATTATTCTATTCTTCACTTCAAATTGTCCTACAGCGCAAACGAAAACAAACATGAAATAGAAAATTGGCCCTATATCTGCATGTTACACTGCAAATGTCATCTAAAGACGATAGTCTTGCGTCTGGAGAGAGTGAACAAAACGTTTATTTGATGGTTTGCGCAAGAAAATCGCTGCATGGTATCGCGTGGTAGTTCTGGCATTCGGCTCGTCTTAGGGAGGTGCTGCAGTAGACGGGCACAATTTTTCTTGTAATACGCAGCTGTGGCTGCGGCTAGGGCTATCCCCGTAGTTGATGCGGCAGCCGTCGCTTGCTGCGTCTTCGCCTGCTGCTCTTGTGCCGACTTGGACGCGCCATCGGCCTGTTTTATTCTCCGGACGCTGTACCATCCTCCTCCCTCGCCGAAATCTTCCAGCCAAATCTCTTCTCCTTCTACCACTACGACATCAATTTATCTCTTCAAAAGGCCTGGTGCGTCTTCGTCGGAGATCGGGAGCTCCGAAGAGGTCCGGCGACACGTCAGGCTGGCGGGCCCTACCGCCCCAGCGGCCGCGCTATGGCACAGTACGTAGAGACGCTGGATTTCGCGTTCGTGCCAGCGTGGCGGAGGAAAAGGCTCCGATAAGCGGCCAAAACGTGGGCCCACCTGGCAAAGGTTGGTGACAGAGAAGTCCTTGAAACTTCCGCTGATTGATGGAGAGAATGGTTTCCACGATTACTTTGACAAACCACCAAAAACACAGGAAAGTTACGGAGCTGACGCGAAGCACGTCTGCACTCCATGGCCCCCTAGCGGTGTCCCTTGTCGAATATTTTGGAGAGAAATTTTTTTTTGTTCACGTGGCTGCCTCTTGAACTTCCCGGATTGTCATCTGGGTGTTTATGAGAAATATTATTTTAAAAGTAACGCTGCTTCTTCCTATTCAAAATTCGGTCTACATGATGAGTAAAAGGGCTTGTGTAAGGTGCTTCAAACACAGTAATAATAATAGAATTTTTCGGTCTCAAACGCCTTCAAGAATTTAGCGAAAATTTGTTTTATTTGTATTTTTCTTATCCAATACTGCACTTTGAAGAAATATCTGAGCAGTGAATATTTACTCCAAAGAAAGTGTATGTTGAGGAAAAAATAATTTTAGACCTCTCAAGCAGTAAAAATTTTGCGAGAAATTATCAGGAATTTCACAAAATAGTCATTTTGCCCATATTGAGATGCAATTTGCGTCATGTGGTGGTTGAATTAAAATCACCGTTGTACCTAACTCGAAAACAAAAAAAAAACACTTCTTGTTATGTTTTATGCAAATTTCATCATTACAATTTTTGTTTTGGAAAACGTCTCAGCATATGCACGGAGTGACGAAGATGAGTGGGGCTAAGCGTCCGTCCATCCATCCGTCTGGACACACGAAAAGACAGACGGAGGGATGCATGGACGGACTCGCGAACGAATGGATGGAAGCACGGATAGACAGACAGGCGGACGTACGGATGGACGGACTCATGAACAGACAGAAGCACGGAAGCGCAGACGGAAGCATAGACGAACAGAAGGACGGACGGACTCACGGGCGGATGGACTCACGGGCGGACGGACGGAAGCACGGATGAATGGATGGACAGACAGAAGCGTGGATGAACATACAGACCGACGAACTCACGGATGGACGGACAGAAGCACGAACGGACGAACTGAAGCACATACGGACGCACGGACGGATGTACACACGGATGGACGCTTCGCCCACTCATCATCATCCACTCCATGGATATTCTGTGAAAAACTACGAACGCCATATATTGAGCAACTCATTAACTAGAGGTGGCTACGTACTACTGCTACGACTACAGAGGAGGGGACGACCCACGGCCTAAGGAGCTTTGCCACTAAAACATTTTAAAGTGCCCCATGGTCGGCTATCTTGCCATTTGGTCTACGACAGCAGCCGCTTTGAAGTCTACGACAGCAGCCGCTTTGCCGTCTAGAAAACTAAAAAAAATTATTTTCTTCTTTAAAACAGAAATTGTAATGATAAAGCTTGTCATCACAAAAACTGCTCATTTAGTTTTGATTTAGGTATAAAGGTGATTTTTAATTGGATCATCACATGGTGCAAATTCCGTCTCATAATGAAAAAATGACAATTTTGTGAAATTTGTGATCTTTCCTTGTTAAGTTTTACAGCTTGAGATGTTAAAAAATTATTTTTCGTCAATATATACTTCCTGTGAAGTAAATATTCACAGCTGAGATATTCATTCAACGCGCTGTATCGTAATGAGAAGATGCAAACATAACACATTTTGGCTAAATTATTTGGAGGCGTATGTGGCCAAAAATTATATTGATATTACAGACCTTCAAACACCTTACACAAGCCCCTTTACTTAACACGTGCACCAAACTTGGTATAGAAAGAACAAGTGGTACTTTTAAAGCATTTGTTTTCACAAAAACACCCAGACAACATTCTGGGAAATTCAGAAGGCAGCCACGTGACCATACATTTTTTTCTCTACAAAATACTCGAGCAGTTCACTGTTTCTAATGTATTAAATCGGCACATTTTTATATACGTTTGGCATGGTCGCCAAAACGGCTGGGAAGTTCGGCATAGAATGACCCCATTGCTTTCACTCAATGACCATCGCATACTGCTAAATTAGGGCCATCAGCTTCAGTGATGGTGGTCAGCTAAGAAATGAGAACTTCTTTCTGATGCAGCATACGCTGTGCAGTGGCTCTGCTTTTTACAAAAGAGTAAATGCTGAGACTTACAAATAACCACTGATGAACCCCGTGCTATTAGAACAAATATGCAAGTTTACTGACAATCTATACAGCAACCAGAATCCCTAAAGCTTGCGACCGCAATTTTGTAACACGGCGACGTAGTGCTTTGCACGGCTTTATTAGGCCTGGAAGACGTGGCCAGAACAGTCACCTCCAAGGAACAGAACATACTCGAGAGCTATATTCACTAACGATGAAGATGAAGAACACTATGTGATGATGGTTATGCACAGGTGATGAAGAAGCGTGTTGTAAATGCCTACACCGAATCTTCGCGCATGAGAGCGGCCATCCCGGCTGCAACTTATAGATGAGGAGAACGTCTTGCAAAAGGCTTCATACGCGAGACATGCACGATCTCAGTACCGCGAAAGCACCGGTCACCTGGTGCATTTACAGGTTCAACGCGATAATTAACGGGTGAGGTCTGCTCTAAGATGTGTATCGGCTGAGGAACCGAAACTGAAATTTCTCGCACAAGCCAGGAGTACGAACTAGGGACCGGAGTAGCACCTCGTCGCCGGAGTGGAAGATTGCAGTGGTGTGGTATGCGTCATGCAGATTCCTACGGTCTTGGGTTGCCTCAGTGATGAGTCTGGCGATCTGGCGACAGTGATGGAGGTGGGACACATATTGTTCACAGAAGGATGCAGATGGTGTAACAGGGGTGGTCAAGAACGATACGTCAAGAAAGGAAGATGGCGATTGGCCGTAGACAAGGTAGAACGGCGAGTAGCCAGACGTGCGTTGTACAGTGGTATAGTATATGCGAACGTTGTGAACGGCAAAATTGCATCCCAGTTGGTGTGGTATGGCTTAATGTACATGACTGTAGTGTCGGAGAGCGTGTGATTGAATCGCTCAGTCAGCCCGTTGATTTAAGGGTGATAGCTGGAGGTTGTCTTGTGGCTGGTGCCGGTGGCTCTGAGCAATTACTACACAGTTTGTGAAATGAAAGTTTTTCCACTGTCATTCAGGATGACAACAGGAGCACCATGACGCAAGATCAAGGCTTTAAGCTTAAGTGTAGCTACGTCAGAAGCGAAGGCTGAAGTCACGCAGGACGTTTCAGCGTAACGTGTCAAGTGATCGACAGCTGTAACTATCCATCAATGATCACTGGGAGTCGCGGGAAGAGGACCAATATACATCAATGCCAACGACTTCGAATGGTGCTGACGGACATGGAAGTGGTTGCAGCTCTGCGCATAGTGGTGATGTAGGAAGATTTCGCCGCTTACAAAGGTTGCAGGAGGCGACGTATTTTGTTACGCTGGCGGCTATTACAGGCCAGTAAAAATGACCTTTATTGCGATTGTACGTTTTCTGAAAACTCAAGTGACCAGCAGTCAGGCCATCATAATAGCCGATAAGAATATCGGCTCGAAAAGAGCGAGGCAAAACGGGCCACAGCGTTGACCACCTGAGTGATAGATGGGACGGTAAAGAACGTGGTTATCGAGCTTGAACTGCCTGAGCTGTCGCCGAAAGCGGGCATTAGGCGGTCACGATTTCCCCTGAAGGCGATCTATGATGCGTCTACAGTAAGCGTTAGCGAGTTGATGCGTCATGGTGGAGCCGTGGTCCTCAGGAGAGATCTTGTCAATAGCGGCTAAGTACTAAACAGATGTGGAAGGACTATCCGAGTGTTCATCGCTGAAGTTGGTGGCTGGACCAGTGGACGACGCCGTACGAAGTGGGTAGCAAGAAAGCGCATCTGCTTCCTGGTGCTTCTTACCACACTTGTAGGTGATAGTGAAGTCGTATTCTTGAAGACAGATAATCTATTTACCAAGACATCCTGATAAATTCTTGAATGTGGAAAGCCAGAAAACGGCTTGGTGGTCTGTAAAGATGGTTAAATGGTGGCCATGTAAGTAAGGTCAAAACTTCTGCACTGGCTGAACAACAGCTAGGGACTCCTATTCAGTGATGGCGTAATTATTTTCGGCGTTGGTCAGGACGGGGCTCGCATGCGCAACGACCCTTTCGCGCGGTGACTCATCGTGCTGCAGTGGAATACCTCCAATGCCGTGACCACTAGCGTCAGTATGCAGGAACGTGGGTGCTGTTTCTTCTAAATGGCGAAGTACTGCATGGTTGAGATGCGAGGATGTTTTCCAGATGGCTAAACGCTGATTCGCAGGGAGGAGACCAGTGAAAGCGAACACCGGAACCGAGTAACTTGTGCAAAGGTGCCGCTATTGAGGCAAAGTCTCGTATGAATCGGTGGAAGTATGAATCTAGGCCAAGAAAACTGCGTAAGTCTTTGGTCTTTTCGGGACGAGGAAAACAATCAACGGTCGATATTTTGTCGGGAAATGGATGAATTCCGCCCTTACTCACAATGTGATCTAAGACCTTGATTGTATTGCTGGCAAAGCAGCACTTTTTCGAGTTCAGCTGAAGGCCAGCTGTACTAAGGCACATGAGGACTTCGTGTAAACGGTGTAAGTGTTGAGAGAAGGTTGACGAGAAAACAATGATATCGTCCAAATAGCACACGTAAGTTTTCCACTTCAGGTCACGCAGAACGGCGTATATCATGCGCTCGAATCTTGCGGACTCGTTGCAGAAGCTGAAGGCCATTACATAGAACTCGTAAAGTTCATCTGGCGTCGAAAACGCTGTTTTGTTGTTTATCGTTCTCATGCATCGTTATCTGCCAGTATCCCGAACGTAGATCGAGACTGTGGAAGTATTAAGCTTCCTGTAGCGAGTCCAAGGCGTCATCTATACGTGGCGTAAGGTATACATCCTTGCGCGTGATCTTGTTTAGCGCCCGGTAATCTGCACAGAACCGCACAGAACCATCTTTTTCTGCACTAAGGCGATAGGCAATGAGCAAAGGCTAGCAGAGGGTCGTATTATCTTACTTCTGAACATGTCGTCAACGCTTTCTTCAATGACCTTCTGCTCGGCTACAGATACGCGATATGGCAGACGACGAACAAAGTACGTACCGTTAGTCTCGATCCGATTCGTGGTGACGCACGTCTGTCCCAATACGGAAGAATGGACGTCAAACAAAGCTTCGTGCTTAGTCAGCAAGGCAAGCAGCTGTTGGGTCTGCGAAGGTGTCAGGTTCGAGCTGATGATAGTTTTCAGGGTGGAGGGGGATGGGGACCGCTCAACAGGAGGATCTTCAGGGGAAGCGTCTTGAAAAGTTATCACAGAGAAAGGCTTCGGTGTAGTGACGTAAGCCAACGTTAAGCCGTTCGGGACCAGAGTTTATTCGGCCGTCGTGTTTGATGCGCAAACGAATGCGAAGCCATCGCCGAAACGGAGCAGGCCTGATGCGAAGGCTATCCCTCTGGCGACACAGCGCACGGAGGGTTGTAGGAGCACATCGCCGTGGTCAGTCACATCAGGCATAAGTGTAACAATTCGCTGACTGTGCGGAGGCATCTCGGTGTCTTCTACAGCAAAAAAATGAAGTTATGCGTCATCTGCGTGAGTCTAATAAGTGTTATCGTTCAGGTGGAGAATGCGTTGCCGGCAGCAGATGAAGGCGGACGCTGTTGAAAGAAAATAACATCCTAATATGAGCTGTTGAGCACATGAACTAAGCACTGCAAGTACAGTGTACATGGCGGAAGGTCGGATGGCGTCCCCTTGAGCAGCCAGCAACGTAGGTCAATCGAAGGGTGTAGTAACTTTGCTGAGGCGCGTACACAAGCCAGTGTGAATGACTGACAAACTGGCACCAGTGTCTATTAATGCCTCCACTTCCGTGCCTTCTACCAAAGCAGATATCATATTATGTGGATGTCTTGGAAGAATTTTTCTAACTTCAGCTTTCCTCCCAAAAGCTGCGTATATAGTTTTCCAGGCGATAGTTGGCGAACTGAGAGGCTGGTCGAAATGGTGACGTAGAGCGACGAAGAGGGGATGGCGAGGGATGCCTGGCACAATGGTAGCGAGGAGCGATTTCAGGAGTTGCTGATGGTGAGAAAGAGTGACCGTGGAGAGCAGCGTAAAGAAGGCGCTGAAAAGTGGCCGCAGTGGCAAAGTAATCCCGTTCGTAAATGTTAAACCCACGACGCTCGTCTCGCTGAAGCTTGCGACAGACACGTGCGATGTGTTCATGATATCCGCAGTAGTAGCATGTAGGTCTCGTCGGGTGCCATGGTTGATAATTGGGTTGCGTGTTTGCGCTGGGGGCTATGAAAGCCAGTTGTACTGGTGCCGGTGGTGCATATATAGTAAGAGTGGTTTTGCATGCTGGGCACTCGGGGCACCAGGTGGGTTGGCGTCGTCGTCGGTGGCATCGATGCTACGAAGGCTGGAGTAACTGTGGCGACTTGCGCGTAAGTTAGTGGGGCTTAAGAGACGTGGGCGACTGTGTACGCAGTACCAGTCCTAGTGGCCAACTCCCTCTTAACGATGTCACGTACATTTGTACTGGAGGTATCTGAAGGAAAATGACGTGCGGGAAAACCGAGCGACTGCACTTCCTCTCGTATCATTGCGTGGATCTTGGCTCGTAGCGAGGAGTTGGCAGTAGGGTTGTCAGGGATGACTGCAGGAGAGTTGTCCGGCTGCAGCCATGTAGATTTGAGCTCGTTCAGGTGCTATCACATCGCTAAAATGTCAGCAACGCTATTTGGGTTCATCACGACAAAATCATTGAAGGCAACAGGCCCATACAGGGTGTCCAAGGTAACTTTAGCCAATGCTTATAAATACGCCGGCACACGCGATTTCGACGCGACCAAATGCATGTTGCTTACCATTGCCTAGAGTAAGACAGATTATTTATTGTGTTTTCAAATATTGTTTAATTAGATATGTTTAATTACTAAGTTTTCAAGAAACGAAGGTAGATAAAAAATTTCAATGAGAAAGTTGTAGATCGGTTTGCAAAACGTCTGATTAGACAGTTTAAAATTTTATATCTGTTATTTGCTAATTAAAAATGCCCGCGAAATAAAAAACCACGTGACAAACCCGCTCATGCACCGGTGCACACAATGATTCTAGTGCTTTCTAACGTTCCGCGTACAAACGACCTTGTCCAATTTGTCCAATTTGTCCAATTGTGCTGTCTCGGCAGGGACGCAACGATGGTGGTGGCTTTACGACGAACACGTTTTGCTATCGGCACAAAAACGATAAACTCTGTGACTGCTTATCGCTGTCATGAATCGGCGCGAGGGAAGCGTGTCCTTCGTATGCGGAACGTTAGGGAGCACTAGAATCATCGTTCGCACTGACGCGCGAGCAGGTTTGTCACGTGGTATTTTTGTATATCGCGGGCATTTCTAATTAGCAGAAAAACACTAATACTTGACAGATATAAAGTTCAAAACTATCTATTCGGACGTTTTGCAAACAGATCTTCAACTTTCTGATTGAAATTTTCTATCCATATTCGTTCCTTCAAAAGTTAAATATTTTAACAGGTCTAAATAAACAATCTTTGAGAACACAAATAATAGTCTGACTAACTCCAGGCAACGGTGAGAAACATGCATTCAGTCGCGTCGTAATCATGTGTTCCGGCAAAATTTCAAACTCTGTCTAAAGTTGCCTGGGACGCCCTGATTATACCTTTTAGCAGATGGCGTACTTTGTCTGTCTCGGTCATAGAGAAAACTCGCCTAGTTGTTGTTTGTGACCATTAAATGTTCTCTTCGCCAGCCTGACTCGAACTGCCGGAGTAGCGAAGGCTTGTCCGAGAAGTTCTCTGAAGACGTTCCAGTTGGGAAAGTTGATCTGGTGATGAAAAAACAAAGTCTGCACCACGCCGGTAAGACAGAAGGAGTCATGGCGGAGCTGGTACGGATCCTCCCAACGGTTCGCCGCACTCACTATGTCATATTGGTGTAGCCAGTCATCCACGTTCTTATTGCAGAGTCCAGCGAATAGAGGAGGCTCGCGAATGGGTCCACTGACGATTCAAGAGTGAGGAGCGGTGGCAGTCGTAGCCGAATGGGTAGATGAAGAAGCACCTGAGAGGTCATGCTGCCACATGCTGGTAGACACGTGGCCCAAACGGTGACCTGAGCGAAGCTCCAGGAGGTAAAGTGGGCGAGCAGGGACGTGGAATCAAGGAGCAACCTCCACCACTTGCGACGTAGTGCTTTACATGCCTTTATTAAGTCTAGAGCATGTGGCCAGCACGGTCACCTCCAAGGCACAGAACATACTCAAGAGCTATATCCACTATCGTTGAAGATGAAGAACACTATGTGATGATGGTTATGTACAGGTGATGAAGAAGTGCGTTGTAAATGCCCACAATACACAATACTAAATGGGTGAAACTCATCCCTGAAGGTAATTGTTCTAATGTCAAGATAATGAAAAAAAAAAGATTCTATATTTGTGGTGTTTTCAGATAAATATGCTGCCCAATACTACATATTGGCGCCAACACATGCATGGACACCATGCAGTATGTATAACATTATAGTGTTTTTGTGGATGAAAGAAAAAAAATCGATATGTTTCAAATAGAAAAAATCTCTTTACCATCTGTAGTACTTAGCATAAATAAGTACTTAGCGAAGTTAAATGCCGAAGTGGGGCGAGGCAAATATAACTATGAATAACAAGAATACTATAAAATTTACACATGATGAAAAGAAGCGGAATAAAATAAATTGTGCTTGAACATCAGCACTTATACTCAAACTAGCGTTTGCACTGTTGAAGTACGGCAATGTGGCCACACACACAGATGAAAGGTTTGTTCAAACACAAGTCCAGCGTAACAATCCCCTAAACAGGCACAGCTGCCAGCAGTGTCACGCAACTTACGTTGAGGGTGAACGAATGCATCGGTACGGACAAATTTGACGAAATGGAATGTATTAGCACGTAGGCGAACTTCACGAGGCACACCTTACACGAAGAAATATACTGTGTTATCATCCCATGCATCAACCCGAGTTAACGGTAGTTTTAGCGCACAAAACGAAGAATGATCGAAAAAATTCCTGAGTCCTTTTGTGCGATAAAAAATAGCAAATGAACTACCAACATGCCTTAGCATATGCGTCTTAGATACGCTTGACGCTTAGAGCTAACAGGCGCCGTATCCAAGCAAGTATTGGTAAACCATGCAAAATAGATGTTCATCGTGAGCGGGGCGCCCAGAACCACGGCCAACAAAGGGCGCGCCTACAATTCTGTCCAGATTCCTAGCTGAACTACCACTGCGCATGCGCACTCAGTCTTGTATTCAAAACAATCCAAACGAAAATTTGCCCGCACTCCCACTTTTCCATCGTCCTGGTGAAACAGTTCACACAAATACGCTCGCTAGGTAAACAAATGCTCATTCATCGTCAACTAGCGAAGAAAACATGGTTTGAAGGCGTTATTCTCGCACTCCTACGGTTAAAAAAGTGCTGACCGCAACAATCTAAGAACGGTACTTATACGTTTTAACTTCGAGTGCTCCACGATATAAATCCGCAGGTCCAGCCTCCAGTATGGTGCATATTCGCAAGGGGCAGCACTGGCAGAGCACACAGATGAGCACACAGTGCTGGCGCATTTAAAAACAACAAAACGACTAATTAACTCGACTGATTGAGAAGCGAGCGTACTACACGCACGGAAACGGGAGCGTATTTCAGGTATTTCGCCAGCACATTGATTGATATTATTGATATGTGGGGTTTAACGTCCCAAAACCACCGTATGATTATGAGAGACGACGTAGTGAAGGGCTCCGGAAATTTAGACCGCCTGGAGTTCTTTAACGTGCACTCAAATCTGAGCACACGGGCCTGCATCATTTTGGCCTCCATCAGAAATGCAGCCGCAGCAGACGGGATCCAACCCCGCTACCTGCGGGTCAGCAGCCGAGTACCTTAGCCACTATACCACCGCGGTGGGGCATTTCGCAAGCACACGAATTGACATGTAACATGAAACCACTCACTTTCCCGCGCTTCCGCTTTCTGCGCCTACTGCGCACGCGTGGCAGTCCGGGCAACCGAGGTTGCCTATAGGCGACAAAACTTAGTGGCACTTGCACTATGGCTAGATCCGGTTCAACGCTAGCTCTGGTCGTTGAGTGGATGCGGGAGTGCAGCTTTCTTATTGCGACAGTGATCTGTTGCATCATATTCTTTCTTTAACAGTGTACTCGAATTGCAGTGTGCAGACGACGCAGCGAGGTCAGCACAAGCTGCTAGTCAGAGCGCGCCAATGTAATAATCAAGAGCGAAATTCAGCGCACCTTCAGCGACCTCACGTTGTGGAGACTGGTGAAAAAGCGAAGCTGATGGCTCTTGTTTAGCGCCATAGGTCTTTAGGGACTGCGCACTGATGGTGATGATTTTTCGGCACTTTCATTTTGGGAAAGACATTGCTACACGCAACATTGCATGCATTGCCCGTCACACTAGTTGATGAGAACATATATTTGTAGTTAGATAGCAGTCCTTGGAAGAAGGCCATGGCTGCAAATATTTCAGTAATGGTGATATGACAAAGTTGAGGCTTTGACCGAAGCACGTCTGTTCGGGAAGTAACATTATATTAAAAAAGAATATCCACAAAAAAAACAAAAATGCATTTCGTTTTCTGTGAGGAGTGCTTTGTTCGCATTTCAGTCAGCAAGGCTCGCTTTAGTATGAGCAAGGCTCCATAAAGTTCACCGAAACGTCTTTTTCCCGCATTCTTCTTTATGGTCGTTGTCCTCTTTTTAATTTTCATGACGCACATTTCAGGACACACGAAGGAGAATGTCAAAATACACCACGTCAATGCCCATTTTTGTAAGGGACCTGATGGGCCGTTGACCTAGAGGTTATGGCTAATCAACTGTGTGGATGATTTTTTGCAGGCGGTGGACGTTTTACCTCTTTTACCTCCAGCTTTAAGAACTTCGATCTCATGGAGAGGGGGGGGTGTTCCTTGGCTACGTCATTGTGCGCAACATTACCTTGATTCAAACAAGTTTGTTCACTTTGTGAGTGCTCATTATTCACGCAAATAACACAGCTGAGAGGAACAGATACAAGAGGATTGGCCCTTACTCAGTTGGATAAGCGGCGTTTATGTTGTGTCTTCCGTCTTTGCGTTTTGCGCGCTTTATCGATGAACACTACGTTTGGGTTGCATTATTTTGCTTCCTGCTTCGATTATTTACTATACCCGCAAGCAGCTAGTAGTAGGAGCTTGGTGGTATCAGGATAGGTAATGTATATTTAAAATATAAACAAAACTGTCCAAAAATGTCGTGCATTTGTAGCCTTGTTCATAACGCCCCTATAAGGTAAGGATGTAAATGAAAGGTTGTGAGGGTGCCTTATTTGCGAACACCCTAATTGTTAATATAGGACTGGAAAAAGGCAGTTTACGAATGTGCTGTTAATACGTCCGTTTTACACCCTTTAGGGTGTAAACATTTTTGCAGTATATGCGCGTCTCGGTAGCTGCCCCGTAGTTTTTAACGCGTAGCAAAGCGTCGGAAACGAATTTTGTGCAGAATGGCTCAGTTCTAGAACTTGTGCAATCTTTTGCACAAGTTCAAGCGGACTAATGGCCCTATACATTTTTTACGTCAGCCCTGACTAAAGTTTTATATATGTTCATTACACACGTACTAGTTTGTCCGTGCTGCAAACTCGTCACAACAACTCTATTTGCTTTGCAGTAACTGTGGTTACATCCGCTAACTGCAGTTGGGTATAACAGTGGTTAGACTTGCCCGTGTGACAAGGGTGTCGCGCACTTCAGAATATTCAATAAAGTTTTGCATCCATCCATCAAATGTACGTTGCGAATAATTCAGGTGTAGTTTGATGGAGAAGTGACTTATCTCAGTCAAAGAAACGCCATTGCTCAATCTGAAACTAACTTCAAACAGGTGTCACACGCATGCTCTCGCAAGCATTCTTGAAGATTACAGTTGAAAAATGTGCTTGTGCCCTTTGTGAAGTCAATTTAATACCAGTTTTTGAATGTCCAACGTGTATAAATAAAAGAAACAAAAAAATATTTGTAAAATGTTCAAATTTGTAACAAGCTCAGCCGTGGCAGTTTTGTGTGCCGGCGCTTGACGATGGCATTGAACAACCAGATTCATTCTCATTTATTCCGAGAGGTGTCCCGTGCGGTTATGCGGCTGAGCCGTTTCGCACATGCGCAGACTTCGGCGTAGGTGTCTTGAAACTCCCGCGACTTCTGCACTGCTAGTGACAGCAGAATAAAAGTCTCATTTCGTGGCTTTAGCGGTACTGCGTTGCAGTGTGGGTTCGCACATATGTACGCAGCCTGCACGACTAAAAGCTTGAGGTGCACCAAGCACGGACTTCGGAAACTTTGTTACATTCGGTAAGCGCAATGGTGTTTTTCCCCCTCCCTCTCTGTTCTCCCGCACTGCTACACGGCAGCTTCGTGTAGCAGTGGTGCGTTATGAGCCGCGGTGACGCGTCTTCAACTAGATGCTACTTTCATCGCACGCGCCGAGCATCGCGGCGGCCAGCCCGAGCGCGCTTCGCCCGTACGCGGTCGCGAGAGGCTTGGACGCGTACGGCGAGAGCGGCGTCGTTAAGTGCAGCGCCGACTTTAACGACAACCACGCGCGCGCGAGCCTTCAGATGGGTTTCCGATTACTTTGGCAGCGTTCCCGTGCAGCTCAGGCGTATATGTGGGCAACAGGTGGCTTTGAGCGACCGCTAAATTAGGCACGGCCGGGCGAATTTTTCGATACCGCGTAGATGAGTGCTGTTTTTTCCTAATTATGCTATGTATGCGTGGTTGTTTCCTAATTATGTATTGTATCTTACGCGGCGCTCAGTGTGGCGAGCACGCATAGTGGAGAGAATTCGTTTAGTCACGCTCGCAGCTGGACCATTGGGACAGCAGCGGCACTAATGATTTCTCGTTAGGAACACCCAGTGAGTTTTGAGCTCCGAAAGCGGTGCGTATTGCGCGAGGCGCTGTGCCGCCTGGTCCACCATCTAGAAACAGCGGCCGCGTACTTCTGCGAGAATTCTCGGCTTGATTAAAACGCGCGGCTGCCTTGTGCAACGCGTTTTGAATTGTAGTTGTCTTTCCAAGGTATAGAGGGAGTTCGGGCGCGGGGGTAGGCGGCGCGTTCTGTCGTCGCGTTTTACCACAAATTAAAAAAAGAAAGAGAAAATAAGTGAGAAGAGCGCCTGCCATTCCGCGGTTCTAGCGGACGGAGTGTATATGTTGAAACCTCAACATACCTGCAGGTATTTCGACAGAAGCTTGTGTTACTGCTAAACGCTGAACTTCACGCATGGTAAACTGCTGTGGCTGCGCATTGTGCAATTGTGTTTCCTCCAGATGCGCTCGCCTTGCGTAGAAACTAAAGTTGCCAAATTGTGTAGCACATTCACGATTGCACGTAGTTGTGCGAACGTACAACTAGAAAGTTTTTTTTGTTGATCTCCGCGCAACCGTATATTGGAGTATTTCTAATACCACGATATTGGGACTAGCCATGTTTTGTATAACTGGAAGGTCACAACTAAACAGGAGCTTCGAACAAGCAAATAACAGATACGCAGGAGTAAAGAAAAAGCAGTAAACAAAAATCAGTCGAATAAAGGATACAAGGCAGCAATAAGTGTAAACAGAGTGATTATATTTCATTTTATGTCGAGAATAAACAGCTCTGCAATTCATTGATTGCAGGCTTCGAGCACTTTCGTGAACATGCGGTAATGTTATTGGCTTGGAAAAATAGTGGTAGCGTGAAAATTGACCCACTGAAAGCTGCTGGGAGAATTTAATTTAATTTACCAGCGTTGTTTTGGCTACCTGCTGGGGCAAGAAAAAAAAAAACGTAATTGTAGTGCTACGAGACGCTTGTGTTACTGCTCAACACTGAACTTTGCGAACGTCAAAACTGGGGCTTTATAATGTTTGTGCGTGCCCGGTGTCTTCCACTCTAAAAACTAAGAGAGTGCTGGGCACTCTTTTTGAGAGAGTACTTTCTTGTCCCATATTTCACTCTCTTTTCCAGAGTAAATCACCTCTTGTTGAGGCAGAGTACACTGATTACCCCAAACGGGTCAAGGCACTCCCCATCAACAGAGTAACATAATGCTGCCCGAAGCAGGGAAGCATGACCCCACCGAAGAGAGTAACAGTACACCTCACGAAAAAAAAAAAGCAGAAAGTGAGCCAAAATGGGGCTTTTTCATTGTTTTTGATGAATCTCTGCGTGCGCAAATTGAAAGGATAGGTAAATACGAATAGTACGATAAAAATGTAAAAAATGTGAAAAAAAACACTACCGGGTGGGATTCCAACCTTCAACCTCTAGACGCCACAGATTGCTAGCTTGCCACGCTAGCCACTACAACACACTGACAGACGACTAGTATGCGTTTATTTTTTATGTCATATATTTATTGTTGGTGACATTTCTGCATTTTCTTGTTTACACGCATAGATTTAGTGTCTCCGCGCTTCTCGAAACAAGTCGTACTGAAGCTAATGTGTACTGCGTTTGTTTGGCGCGTCGTGAGATTACAACGCATTTCCGACACGTTCTTTTACAGTAGAAAAAGGAATATCACCGCAACCAATCATACAAGTGTCATTTGCCCTGACTTGCTAAGTGGTTAGTCACTTCTGCGCCCGAAACGTCACGCTTTTAAAGTGTACACTAAACAATTCTTTTCACCCACTTGGGCATACTTTTGGTCATTCTTGTTCACATTCTACGACTAAAGCCACAATACTTGATGCAGCCGTACCGTATGTTAGGCTTACGGCACCATTGCCCGTGTGCGATGGTCGCAGCGAAAAACATGAATTTCAATATAAGGAAAATGTCATAGCCGTTTGCGTTGAGTTTTGATCGTGACAGATGGAATGAAATTGAATTCTCTTATTTCACTACACAGATCAAAAACGCTAAAAACGTGGATATTAAGAGTTCCAAGTATCTTTCAGTGCGCTGAAATTCACTGCCACGCACTGGAAACGTTGTTTTTTTGTTAATTGGCTCTAACGCCACAACAAAGAAATGCTGTACGTTTTACTGCATATATGTGTGGCTATTAGGTAGTGCTAATCACTCGCGGTGTGCCGATGCATCTAAAGGTAATCAAGGGCAGGAGCATAACCTCGTTTTACTCTGTCATGCCTGAAGAGTATATGGCCATTTCACTCTCTCAATGAGCGGAAGAGTAGAAAGCTGTTTCACTCTCTCATTTCATACAGAGTGAAAATGAATTTCACTCTGTTTGATGTTTTGCGAGAGTAGAAGAACACTTTGAAGAGTATTTGGCCTTTTTACTCGTGCGATACCTTCCGCAGTTTTTAGAGTGAACGTTTAAAATTACCAATTTCCGTTGAAGCACAAAATTCACCGCGTTTAGGCCTAATAATAAATGACATGAGGCCCCACAGCATATAATACAATAAAGGATGCTTTTTTAGAGCGTACAGAATCCTAGGAAATTGCCCGTGAGAAATGGTGTTGTACTCCCACAGCCCAATCTCGCTACGTGGCGGACATTACTTGCGCCAAAATTCAAAAAGTACAATCGGCTAAATAAATGATTTGCTAATTAACTTGATAATATTACTTCACAATTCATATCACGATTACTGAATTGTAGAAGATTAGTTTGCAAGGCATAACCTATAAAGGCGGACGTGTTGTTATCTTTCAATTCTTGGGCAGCACACTAATGGACACGATGCGTGGAAAGAAATACTGATGGTTAGGTCAACGCTTCCTCTGGTTCCTTCTAGATCTCTTGTATGCTTGAGTGCTTTCAAGGAATAGAAAGGTGTAACTTCCACGTGTAATGACTCCAAACTCAAAATGGTCTTGATGCGCTCGCGGCCGTTTTATTAGCTTGGTGTACCCAAAAATAAACATTGCGTGACGCGACTGTGCGATGAACATAAAAGGACAAATGGTGACTTCAGCATAAATAAATTCATGTCATGTACAGCATGACTGGCATGCCACGCTCATGGTGCGTTCGCATGTGGTTTGCTAGCTGTAGCTTGATGTGCACCAAAATTTATACTGCACGACGTAACTCTGTGACGAACACCAGTGACTGGTGCTAACATCCAAATAGTGACATACGTTTTATGGGTGGATGGTAGAACTTTATTTGTAGTCATGAGGTACAGCATAAATTGCTCCTTGTAAGTTGCTTGGCACTACATCAATTGCCGAGTTTATGGAATCTGCCATTGTTTTAAAAATTTGTATTTTCCGGCGGTTTTTAGTTGGGAATGCGGAATAATATGTAGGGCGTGTTTTGCGTGAGGAAATATGGCACATATTTATATAGCACCTCAAAATATTCATACGCCGCTATACTCGTCGGGCACCGAAAGCGTGTACTCTGCCGTAATTGACCCGAAGGTCGGCCATGTTTTTCAGTATCACGCTCAGTGTTTCTTAGGATCCCGTGCACAGCGGTGCCGTCAGACGTGTTCTCCACGTTCGACTGTACTGATTATCGCCAGTTGGTCGAGAATTACAGGTTCTTGAATTTTACGTCATCAATCGCGCTAACTAAACGAGAAAAGAGGCGAATGGTGACTCCGAACGACGGGCCGGTGGCACAACAAAGTGAAACCATAAGAGAGAAAGACGTGATGGCAAAATGTATTTTCTTGTCGCTTCGCACGGTGCCATGGCGATCCCGCCACTCACGCATAGAAATTCACACGAAAATGCCCCTTCCACGGGGAAAACTGAAATTTTCTAGGGAAAGGCAACTTTTTAAGGCGTTTTGTGTTTCCTGATTTTCAGTGTATATCAAGTGGACGGGTTAGTTTTTTCAATGTCGCCGTAGATTTTCCTCTGCGTTGACGTTAAAGCATTGGAATGTTTAAAAATAGTTAAATATAGGTGATAATTTATTTACCTGTGTTCTATATTGTCAGGTTCGGCTGTATTCCTAATACCACTGTTTTATTTAAAGGAAAACAGATCGAGCAAGTAGCAATGCAAAAGTTTTGGGGGGTATGGTTTCAAAAAAACCTCTCTTATGTTAATCATGGTATTAGGCTCAGCAGTGACCTTAGTAGAGTAGTAAGCTCTACATATAAAATTGGTAATATTTACCATTACCATTAAAAAAGGCAATGTACTACGCCCTTTTTTACTCAAAACTTAGTTATTGTGCATTGGTCTGTAGAACAACAACAGCGAAAAATTACGGCAAAAAGTAAAAGTACCATAAGAGGTAATAAGAAGTTTAGAAAACTATCATAGTAGACCGTGAGACTTACAAACACCGAATATTTTTGCTAAGCATTCATGAGAAAAAGAAATGGACATTTTTATTATAGATTGTTCTTGCTTATAAGAAAGCATAAACTCTATGCTAGTAGCCTGCCGATTTCATCTACTCGATATCACTTAAGCCGCCAAACAAAAATACCACCAGTCAGACGAAAAAACTACAGACATCAAGACTTAGAATGTCAAATACACCGGCTACTGTACACTGCTGAGAATACCATAGACTTTTATGCGCCCCTTTTCAGAATGTTGTAAAAAACTTTGTTATAATTTACGATAACTCATCAATGAGTTTTTGAGGACGCCGTGTGACCATGTTTTCCCCCAGTTGGTGCTGCAATTCGAAGCTTCACAATTCAGTGCATATAGATATATGCTCTTGATGTGTTTGTGTGATATGCGTCTTTTCACGAAATATTTGTAAGATATGTTTCATTTCACAAAGTGTTTCTTCATGTCTGTTTTCAGAAAGTGGTAGTGTGAAGTCGCACTGTAATGGTTTGTTTGCAGTTAGCCTAAGTATAAGCATGCCCATTTTCGAGGCGAAAATGTCGTAGGCTCGTGTGCTCAGATTCGGGTGCGCGTTAAAGAACCCCTGGTGGTCGAAATTTCCGGAGCCCTCCACTACGGCGTCTCTCATAATCATATGGTGGTTTTGGGACGTTAAACCCCACATATCAATCAATCAGCATGTCTATTTTATACGTTTAGATGCTTTATTGCTGTACGTGCATCAAAACCACGTGCATGCATGCCGAATGCGCATAGTAGTAAGAGCCTCTGTCAGGCCATTCGGCCTTTAGCTCTTTCTTCTATTTATGTAAAAAAATATAATTAACTTCAAACTTCAAGCCTCAGTACACCACTTCTCATACTGAACAAATTACTTGGACAGTGATCGCGCTCTGATAACCAGAGGCATGTTGTGAGAATGTTTTTCTTCGTTATGTTGTGATACCAACAGCTACAGCCTATATGAATTTTGCCTGCAAGTGCATGAAAACTATATACTCTATCCGTCGTAATGTGCGTCATGTGTGTGATCGCTGTACATGTTATACGCTCCACAAATTCATTCTTTGGCGACTCTATGTGCATCTAGTGATCTTGATCATCTCTTTTTGTTTCTTGTTTATAAATCGATGTTAAGTGCATGGTGCCGTGAAAGTCGGATCTAGCACAACCTACTACTATGTTTTCACGTCTAAAATAATAGAAATATCTGAGGGTGGAGCAAATATCAAAATATGGGCTATCACACTTACAGTTAGAACGCATGTTCATGCTACTAGTTGAAGAAAACAGCTGTTTTGTGTTTTACAACACATTGATTGATATGTGGGGTTTAACGTCCCAAAACCACTATATGTGCTTTACAACACAAAAGAAACTAAAACGTCCCGGTATTTTCTCGGAATCTTTAGAAGTTGTTATCTAAAACTGATTTCAGCCTTAAAATTTAGTCGAAATCATGTGCCTTGTGAGCTAGAACGCGCCGGCTACAATTCATGAACTACAATTTACGCTCTAAAGGCTAAGTGAGTCATAAATATTATTAGGTAATTGATTACGCATTTATATTTTTATCACAAACAATGCCCGTTTTTCGTATTATTCCAGCTCAAGGTGTAAAATATGGTGCCATCTGTAACAAGAAATAAACAATTATTGTTGAAAAGAAAAACTACTGTAGCTTTATTGGAGAAGCAATGCTAAAGACAGAACGGCGCTGGTCGACATCTAGATTTTCTCGGCTAGCTGTCGCTTTGCTGCAAACTTTTCCAATTTTTATCTCTCTCTATCCTTCTATTTTTCCTTTTCTCTCTTGTCTGTTTTTTTTGTGTATTCAATTTTTTCTCGGTCTATTTTTTGTTTCTCTCTCCATTGTTTCCTTTTCTTGATCTTTCTCTCTTTCTCTGCATTTCTAACTTCCTTTTTCATATATTTTTATATCACTCTCTATTTTTTCTCTTTCTGTTTTTTGCCTTTTTGTGGCTTTCGTCCTCTCTTTCTTTTTAATGCTATAATATGCTTCGCTCCCTCCCTTTCTCCTTGCCCTTCTTTTCACCCTCACATCTGTCCTCCTCACCCTCACTACCCTTTCCCACCTTCTTGCTATATTATACTATATAAGGTAGTGTATGCAGCACTGGCGTGTCTGAATAGCCGAGTGGTTAAGATGCTCACCTTCGGATCATGGGTCCACGGGCTCGAATCTCATCTCAAGAAGAACTTTGCCTCATTAGCATTCCTTTCTTTCTCAATCTTTCCCCTTTTTTTTCACTTTTTTTCTCTCTTTGCACTCTCTGTGTCAACCATCATAGTTATTGTGTGATGTGCCGGAGAATTAGGCGTACGTGTTGTGTAAGTGAAGCAAATGATGAAAAAGATGCTGATGAAGAAGCGGCCGAAGAAAGTGGGTGTCTGTCTATGATGGTTATAGCTTTCTGGGTCCGAGAGGCAAATAATGGCCAGCTTAAACCACTGCACTGTTAAAAAAAGAGCACTCAGTCTAGAAAGCACGACAACAAAGACTTTGCACGACTTATTCGCCACTCTATATGCGGTTTACATAAAAAAAGGTCACAGCTTTGCCGCAAAGGGGAAGCAATGAACGTGATAGCAATAAATTGGAAGGTCCCGCGTTGAGTGGAATGCAGATCAAGATGGGTCCCGTGTTTCTCACGCATAAATGACGCACGATACGTACTCAGAGGTACAGATGCACGTGAATGAGCGTCTCAGTTGTTACGTCGCTGTGTCTGAAAAGCAGGTGCATTTCGCAAACGTGGCTTCAGAATATTTTTGTTACGCACTTCGAGGGGCCCACCATCCAAAAGTGGCGTTTCGGCAGACTTGCGGCCTGCCACTTGACACTTCGGCCAGCAACGTTCTAAAACACTGACTCGGCGCAATTGTATTCTATTCGTTTTGACAATCGATGGGGATGGGGTGCACGGGGCAGTGTCTAGGAAAGCTGAAACGAATATTTGCTTGCGAAACAGGTATTAGGTATAATCAACTTTATCAAGGATCCAATGAGGAATCACAGGCCCAGGCTAAGCATTAACTTGGTCGTTGGCAAGAACGCAGAACAAAGCGCTAATCGCAAAATCAGAATCGTCGATTGGACAAATTTCGCGAAAATAGGGAAAATGAGAAGGAAGATCCCATCAAATATATTGGGTCATGGTGCACGAAAATCCTAGCAGACGGGGATAAAGTCACCAAAGAAATCGAATGGACAGACTAGCGTGAAAAAGAAGCTCCGAGCGGCGAGGGAACTGAAGGCCCGACCCGACCAGAGTGGACAGCCATCTGGCGCACCTGGTCCAAGCTAAAGAATTGATGCAGCGTAGAGTAAGCAAGCAGTAGTTTAATAAAAAGCTACAGAAAAATATCGCCGAAGTCAACCGCGAAATTGACACACACTGTTCCCGGCAGGAATGGGAAGAGATTTGCAACACCATGGACGAAAACCTGAGCGCGGTATGCACCTGGAAGATCCTGAAGCACCTGCGAGACCCCACTAGTAGCAGGACGGCAGTTCGTACAGAGATGGCCAAGTTGTGGCACGAACATACAGGGACGATCCGGAGGCCCTCGCAGACGAGGTCGCGTGGACGCACCTCACTCGCCCCGAGGACCTTGATAACCCCGAATATACTGGCGCGCCTAACGAAGAGCTCGACGCGGACTTTTCTGTGCAGGAGATCAGGGCGGTTATCCAGCCATTCTTAACGAAGTTGGCGCCCGGCCCGGACAAAATCACCAACAAGATCTTCAGAAACCTAGAAGACAGCGCCATTGTGAACCTATGCACGTGCGAGAGATCGGGTTACACGCGAATGAAAAATAATGGACGTGGTGCATACCCAAACCGGGCAAGCCGCTGGTAGTCAAGACCACGAGGCCAATCTCCCTCACGTCGTGCGTCGGCAAGGTGATTGAGCACGCCTGCCTCAATAGGGTGGTGACAACCCTCAAAAGGCAAAACGCGTTTAGCACCTACATCATCGGGTTCCGGAAAGGACTCTTCACGCAGGACTCAATGCTTGGGAAACAGAAAAAAACAGGTATTTAATGAAGAAACAGGCCAGTGACATATACGCAAAGGAACAAATAGAAAATACCCGATAAAAACAAGAAGATATAGACAAATCCTAAGATAGATACATTACGAGATATTACTGTGGAAAAAAAGTGGATGTGATGACAAAAAGTATCAATCAAAAAATATGTGCAGTTGAAATGTGCAGTCCTCGTTATCCACACCACGCGTGGGAAAGTCGTACTACAGGTGATAGGCTATCGTGCGTTGGAGCACACATTACTGTAACACTAACAAATTGAAAAGAAATTAAAAGTGCCGCACGGATTTGTCCATGACTTAGTACTTGCGTATAGGATCCGATGATGTGTCATTGGAAGTTATCGACGACGAAAGCGTCTGTTGTCGTAAAGAGCTGCGCTCGCCACTGGAGTCATTTCATTGTCGTCGACTACGCTAGACGTGACAAACAACCGCTTGCCTATTTGTTGTCCAAAATTTAATGACTGTGGCAATAGAAATTTTGTCCAGACCTCCTCTGTAACCAGCCGTAGTATTCAAGCCTGCCCCATAAAACGTCTTGCCTCGTTAAAACGTTCTGTAATGACTCTGGGTTCAGTGACATACGCATAGATTGTCCCCGAAACGAGTTGGAAGTTAAGCGTTCGCCGCTTCATAATGTGCAACTTACCTAAAAAAACTTCGGCAGATTCCACGTACTTCAGAATCGACGTTATGCGAAGCATGCGGAGGGAAGGTGACCTTGTTGCAATTTTCTTATTGAGCGACAAGTCATTAAATGACGTAAAGTATATGTACAAATGTTGCACGCACAGACATATGTTGAAGAGTTGCAGATGTTTATATAACCAGATGTTTGCCCTTGTGCAACGATGCCAACTTAAAAATGCGTATTAGCAACACCAGAAGCTGATATGAATCACTCACGCTCGCGAGGATGCTGGCCATGAACACTGCTACATAAATCGACCTCAGCGCAAGGCAAGTAACCACAACTGACGTTACCCCGATGTGACGGCTGTATCAAAGTTTATAAAATTTGGTAGGCAACACTGCAAACACTAGTGACGTTTCACGAAGATTAGCGTCTATTTCAAAAGCAGTTCCGAGACCTGGCGTAGCTCTGTGGTAAAATGCTTCGAGCCCACGGACAAAGCTTGGGTTCGATTCCAGCGGGGACCCTGACATTTACTCTTTGCATTCGTCGGGTCAACCCTACTGATGTCAGGTATTTCTTAACGCTCGGACGTTAAAATTTTTCATGTGTGTTCTCGGCGTTCTTGGGTAGATACTGTCAGTCACCTGTGGCACCTACCCGCATGCCAGCAGTACATACGCGCCCGTGGGTATGTGCCACTGTCTGGCGGGAAGCATTTGACGACGTACGCGACGGGGTTTTGACATTACTCATGTCTTGACCCGCGTACGTGTCATGTTCGTCAAACCATCTTACCCTCCCATGCTAATTTTGGTTCACGCCAAGTCCACGGGGTAATCACGAGAGCACCCAGTCGTAAGCGGCTAGATAGATAGATAGATAGATAGATAGATAAATACGCTCAATGTCGTCGAAGTTCGCTAAGAAATGCTTCGAATTAAAAAAAGTTTGTCGGACATTCTATCTTATACCGCTTCATTCGATGACAGGGAAATGCTTCTTTTATGAAACACATCTTGTCGTCTGTGCCGTATTATCTGCATCCCACACTGCAACAGCAGGGTCT
The DNA here is from genome assembly GCA_013436015.1 of Rhipicephalus annulatus. Classification (NCBI taxonomy): domain Eukaryota; kingdom Metazoa; phylum Arthropoda; class Arachnida; order Ixodida; family Ixodidae; genus Rhipicephalus; species Rhipicephalus annulatus. The sequence goes on along the minus strand of WOVY01010937.1, from coordinate 531,129 downwards.
GCCGCCTCCTACATTGCTGTGATATGTATACAAATCCCGGAAATTCCACCCGGTGCAGTTTAAGCCATGGGCATTGCTTCGAGAAAGTGTGGTGGTGCATCTAGTGAGAGCGGGGACACTGAGCTGCACTCCGCATCAGGCGAAAGATGGCTTTGAACCTGCGCTTTACCGCAAGGCTAAAGAAGAATCATCAACGCATCATCGGCGTCAAGTACAGCCACTGCAAGAACTGCGCCTCAGAGTTGTCTCACTCTATTTTGTTTGTGCCGCAGAGCGTTACTGACAATGTACGCGTCCGCAACTGATCAAGACATGAATGATGTCACAACACGTCGCGTACGTCGTCAAACGCCTGTCAATCTCCTGTGGCACATACCCGCATACCAGCGGCACATACGCACCCATGGGTATGTGCCACTGTCTGGCGGGAAGCTTTTTATGACGTACGCGACGAGATTGTGACATTATTCATGTCGCGACCAGCGCATCATATTTGTCAAACCACCATCTTACGCTCCCATGCTAATTTTGGTTCACGCCTAGTTTACGGGGTGATCACGAGAGCACCCACTCGTAAGCAGCTAGATAGATAGAGAGATAGATAGATATATAAATAGATAGATAGATATAGATAGATAGATAGATAGATAGATAGATGGGCTCAAAAGCAAGAAATGCTTCGAATTAAAAAAAAAGGTTTGTTGGACATTCTATCCTATATTGCTGCATTCAATGACAGGGAAATGCTTCTTTTACGGAACACATTTTGTCGTCTGTGCCGTATTATCTGCGTTACAGTGACTGTACTTGACGCATCGTCGGCGTCAAGTACAGCCGCTGTAAGAACTGCGCCTCAGAGGTTATCTCTCTCTATTCTGTTTGTGCCGCAGAGCGTTACTGACAATGTGCGCGTCCGCAACTGGCAAGCACTGTCCTTGTATCTTGAAAAAAACTGTGCCTAATAAGAATAACTTCGACGGCTTTGAGCGTATCTATCTATCTATCTATCTATCTATCTATCTATCTAGCTATCTATCTATCTATCTATCTATCTATCTATTCTATCTATCTATCTATCTATCTATCTATCTATCTATCTACTATCTATCTATCTATCTATCTATCTATCTATCTATCTAGCTATCTATCTATCTATCTATCTATCTATCTATCTATCTATCTATCTATCTATCTATCTATCTATCTATCTATCTATCTATCTAGCTATCTATCTATCTATCTATCTATCTATCTATCTATCTATCTATCTATCTATCTATCTATCTATCTATCTATCTATCTAATCTAGCCGCTGACGACTGGTTGGTTGCTCTCGTGATCACACCGTGAATTTGGCGTGAACCAAAATTAGCATGGGAGGGTAAGATGGTTTGACGAATATGACGCGCTGGTCAAGACATGATTAATGTCACAATCCCGTCGCGTACGTCGTCAAACGCCTGTCAATCACCTGTGGCACATACCCGAATACCAGCGGCATGCCGGTATGCTGATCGTCAATTGCCGGTTAAGCCATAGGCCATTGCTTCGAAAAAGTGTGGTAACGCATTTAGTGAAAGCAAGGACACCTAGCTGTACTTCGCATGAGGTGACGAGTCCCCTGAAGATGGCTTTTAACCTGCACTTTACCGCAAGGCCAAACGAACAATCATCAACGTATTGTCGGCGTCAAGTACAGCCACTGTAAGAACTGCACCTCAGAGGTGGTCTTACTTTATTCTGTTTGTGCCGCAGAGCGTTACTGACAATGTACGCGTCCGCAACTGGCAAGCACTGTCCTTGTATTTTGAAAACACTGTGCCTAATGAGATTAGGAAAGAACATCAGGCTAACACAAGAAAGAATATTTTAGTAATCGACGTGACCAATGCGAGTGCACTAAACACGCTACAGCGTGGGTCGGAGCTGGGAAATATCTAAGTCTGGTCCATCAAACCAGCTAATAGTGCCACTAACAGGAGTTACCTATGATATAGACGCTGAAATTGGCAGTGAAGATTTCTCAGTACTGATTGAGCCAGTGAATGAAAACATCAGTGTGCATGCAGGTGACCTAGGCAACACACGTTGCGTGCGAATAACATTCAATGGTAACTCTCTTCCCTCTTACATAAAGGTTGGCCATTGTCATCTACAGGTTCACCCATTTATTCTGAGGCCTATGCAGCGTTTAAACTGCCAGACGATTGGCAACGTAAAGGGTGGTGACAGAAATTCCGCAGTGTGTCCTGACGCACCGAACCCACTCAGAAGATAACTGTTGTGCAACGATGCTGAAGTGCTCCTACTGCCACGGTGCCCACAGTGCTTCTTACAAGGACTTTCTTCAGATTAGGAAGGATATTTATGTTTTAAAACAAATGGTACGAGGCAACTTGACTCACAGAGAAGCCGCGCAAAAAGTCAGGTGAAGACGCCGTCATCGTCGAAGGTCCTAACGAAGGACGATGCTAAATCTAACGATAAAGTCAGAATATTGAGTAAAATTGCAGGCGCGGCTCCCAGCACGGCAAACATCTGCACCGGAAGAGAAGAAATCGGGATATCGCTCTCACCAATGGAATGGCTACCACTCCATCCTACACGACCTGTTGAGCTTCAACATGAGCCTTCTCAAGAACAGTTACAAGATGCTGCAACGGCCGGGAAGACAGATCATCACGTGATGGGGATGCTGCGATCATTAGCGGACACAATTTGCGTATTTTTAAGCAACAGAAATACACCGCCAGCCAAAAGTACCTTTCATGTACTGGACGCGCTGAGTCGAGTGCTAGCAGCCCTAGAGTAGACCCTGGCCAACCCACCACTGTCTCAGGAATTAGGTCCGCAAAGCAGCAATACTCCAGTGGAATGCCAGGGGACTAAGATGGCACATTGCTGATTTTCGTCGTTTTGTGTACGTCAATATGTTTCCCATGATTGACATCTGTGAGCCGAATTTATTTAGTGAAATAAGACTCTCTGATAACGAACCTTTTATGTCGTCTACTGTTACTGAAAGCAGGAAGGTTCTGGTGTTCATTCGCCGAGACCTCACTTACATCCTTCAACCTGTACCACCTCATGACGGAAATCAGTACATATGCTTAAGAGTAAAAAAGAGGGGGCCTACCATCACTGTGGTTGGCACATACTTATCAAGATCAAGTCGGTTTGATCATAAAATACTACGAGACACCATAGCATCAACTCATGACCCGAGTGTTATCATCGGGGATTTTAACGTTAATCATACATCAGGAAACTAGAGACCAACATGAGGGGCAGAAATTTGGTGTCTTTTGCCTCAGACAATAAACATTGGTAACTGAACGATGACAGTCCCATATTTTTACGTTGCCCAAAGCACAGCAATTGTCTAGACTTGGCTTTTGTTTCGCGAAGCCTAGTGAAGCATGCTGAGAGGTTCACGGATATAGAAACGCATGGGTGTGATCATATTCCAACATACGTCAAGATCAGAAGATTGTCCCCCTCTAAAGTTTTCGACATGAATAAAAGAGGGGACTGGAGCAAAATTTGATGTCGTATGTAAGACCAACGCCAAGAACACATATCAGACTTACAAAAGACTATCAAGAGCCTTGCACAAAAAAGTGCTTGTACGATCCCATGCTCTGTGAAAGTCACTGACATCGACGTGGAGCTGGAGCTGCTTCGAGATTTGCGACGACGAGCTGAAAGAAGGTACGGGTGCACGAAAGACAGAAGATTTATGGACTGCTAGACGTATGCAGAAAAAGAGCCAACCTTGCTTGGACAAGCTAGAATTCCAACGCTGGATTACTTTCTGCGAGTCTCCAGACACTCGTAAGCCTTTATCGCAGTTATGGAGGACGGTACGGGTTTTCTGTCATCCACATTCAGAGGCCGCTATTCAAAGCCTTAGTGCTGTACCAGAATCTACCAGATGTAGACGTTGCTAAAGAATTCTTCGCTTGATTATCAGGGCGAACTACTACACTCAACAGCTCACCACTTTTGAGCAGTTGCCCATCACCACGCGATTCCTGTATGGACTTCCCGTTCACCATCCAGGAGCTTGAGGGAGCGCTCGCTTCCTGCAAACATACATCACCACCAGGACCTGACGTAATCTCCTACAGAGCCCTGTGTCATCTGGGTGAGCGCGCAAGCATATCTCTGCTTCATCTATATAGTGATTCTTTGGCTAGAGGGTACTTCACCCCTAAGTTAGAAAACTAGTCATTTAGTATCGCTGTCAAAACTTGACAAGTCGCCATTAGAACCCTCCTCCTATCGCCCGATCGCATTGGCTAGTTGCGTGGGTAAAGCGACAGAGAGAATAATCTTGGGGTGCCTGGAGTGATGCTTGGAGTATAATGAGATCTTCCCGAATGCCGTTGCTGGCTTTAAGCATGGTCGATGATCGATTGATAACGTTGTGGACCTAATCACATCAGTTGAGCACGAGAAAGGCCATAAGTGTCTTTGCGCCTCTCTCTTCCTCGACGTCAATGAAGCCTATGATAACGTTACTCATGGAGCCATCCTTGCCTCGCTAGAAGAGATTGGAGGGGGGTAGATGGAGGGTGTTTAGGATGTGGAAATTGAGGCCAGCCCGCTGCCTTTGCGTGGGCTTTGCCACCTCTTTCTCAGTTTTCATGTCCCGACATGACTCTCCTCTCCTCCGCGGTCTGCCGCACTGGGAGAGCGAGGAGTGACGTTTAACCCCTCTTATCAGTAGCTGACGTCGACTGTGGCGCCGTGTGCGAAGTCTCTCGGGACGTTTTGCGCGCGCGCGTCGGGAGCAATAGAGAGACCTCTTCGGGAACGACATAGGGGTAAGCACGCTTTTCTTTTCCGTCCATCGGCTCCGTTTGTTTGGGGCTCGTTCGGACTTCGCCAACAGCGCCTTGCGCCCGCGGCGAACGCTTACCTTATGTCACCTCGTTTCGCTCGCTGGATTCCGTGCCGACTGGTTGTGCCCTCGCGATCCCCGACGACAGTGCAGCTCTGGCCGACTGGGTTGGTCCTACGCCACCTCTTGACGCCGGTCCCCGACGGTGACGACAGCGTAGCTCTGGCTGACTGGATTAGCCCTATGCCATCTCCTGTCACCCACAAGAGCTCTCGCCAGTGGTGCCTCGTCCTCAGACTCTTGCGACCATATCCATCTTTCCTGTCTTCTCCTCCCTTCTGTCGGTCGCTCTCCCTGCGCCTCGCTCTCGCCTTCCCCTCTCTTTATCTTTTTACCTTTTAATCCTATCTTTTTAATCCCTTCTCTTCACCCATCCTTCATGAGCTACTGTTGAGGTGTCCTGCCCCTGAGAGAGAGTTACGGGGCTCACGTTTCTCTTCTTTTCACTTACAATCACTTCCCCTCCTCTTATGTCTCCCATTCCTAACGCTAGGCTCAAAAGTGGTGCGTTGTCCTAGTGCGTGGCCAGGTTGCGCCGACCCGTATCTCTTCGAAGCCAACGCGAGCGTCTTTGCCCTCGCTCGAGCAACCGGGCCTTTCTCCCAGTGTCTCCGTGAATTACTTTTACCACGGAGACGTGCTTGCGGCATGCTGTGTAGTACTTCTCGCTCGTGGCGTGAATAAGCCCATTTGCATTCTAGCCGTGCCTTTGCAACAAGCTATATACTGCGTTTTTGTGTTGCCGCAGGCAACAAACTGTTGCGACCTTGAGCGGTACTGTGTTCTCGCCATAGCGACTGTTAACGCGTGCCCTGCGGCTCGCTAAGACCGGGCCCATGCTATTGGCCATAATCCTGCGGGATACGTGTCACTACAAGGTGGATACGCAGCTATCTCCACACACGATCATATTGTGTGATATTCAATGCAACGTTGATTGCTCTCCATACGCAGCCACCAAGAAATTCTTGTGTATCAACATACACAGATGAAATCTGCATCTAGATGCCTGCGGAAACTCGCCTGCAGTTACGAGCGAGGATCCAGAGAGCTGCTACTGCGACTGCTTTATACCTCCACAATCGATGCGTAGAAATTTCCTCTGGAACATGCGCTCTTCGGGCATTTACGCGCAGACCAATGACGAATTATAGTGTGTCAAATAATGGTCAAAATATACCGTACTGTCGATATCATAAATTTCTTGTGGTCATAATCGACACAGACATATTATGCAGTCTTCACGTGTCGTATCTGAAAAAGCGATTGATGGACATGTGCCGCATCTTCAAGTTTTTTCAATGGAAAGGCTTATGGCGAATTTCACTGGTAGATCCGGAGTGGCCGCCGAAATCTTGGAGCGAGCACTCGGAGTGTGCGAAACGAGATCTGCGAGTGGAACACGTGAATGCCCCGCGTGAGGTCTCTCCGGAAGTTTTTTGCGCATACGTCACTTAAGCGGTACTGGAAACGATTATCTTTTCTGCTCTCGATGTTTCAATGACAACTGTGTCACCATTGCAAATCAAGCATTTCGATTATGCAGTTTCGCGGAAAGCAGGGCTACCGCGTTCCAAATTTAGGAATGTAAACAAGAGCACAGAGTTACTAGACCGCCTCAAAAAACGCTGAGGGCAACCCAGCTGCCCGACTGTACCGGAAATGACGACAACGCATTCTCGGAGTTCCGACAAAAATCCGCCTCTGCAAGACCGAGCACGCGGAATGCTCCGCCGCGGAGTTGATTGCTCCGAATCTACCAGTGGAAAATGTGAACTTGCTCCGAACCTACTAGCGAAACGCTGATTGTCAGCTTTGGAGCAAGAAAACTTGCTGCCGCTCGACGAGTCGCATTCGCCATTAGGGCATGCACAGTGCTATGCTACGACCATACAGGGTGCTTTACACGATACAGTTTGCCCGAATTATTTAAAGAGGTGGTGACACCAAATTTCGAGGCTATCCCAAACCTGTTGTGGGTTTCCTCTGTATGCAAGGGCTCTCCACAGGAAGAGTCGGACAAAACAAACGCGTAGAATATATGTTAATTCACTTTTAAAAGTGTAGCTGAATGCCCACTCTTACGATCTAGGCAAATCGCTTGCGCAGCAACAATGACGTTTCAGAATAGGAGAAGCAACGGCAGTTGTCGTGACGTCACACCAGATTTATAGTGACGTGAGTGACCTCCGCCATCTCCGAAACGCATTTTGTGAACAAGGAGAGAACTAGCGTGCCTGCTGTTACGAGTGTGCTGGCGTCCCTTGCAGGGACACTGTGTGTGCGTCCGTCAAGGACTCTCAGTGCTTTCGAAAAAACACTCGACGCGTCATTCAGAACGCTGCGCGCGTCCAGCGGCGGGGCTGTCTCATCCTCCATTAGCATCTCGGTGCCTATAAAAGGCCGGCGCATCGAGCGTCAGGCGGCTTCCTCGTCCACATTCTGTACATACATTGTAAATATAAACGCTTTGTTTCCTTCTTGCTGCCTTTGGCCTTGCCACTGCTACTGCAGCTGGCCATGAAAAGTTTGAGCGCGTTTGTCTTGCTGGCACTTGTTGTGGCACGTGTGTATGAGAGCACACGAAACTCAACACGATGTGCGTCCCAGTCTTGCGTAGCTCACGTGATCAAGCAACCTATGCATCGACATCACTGCCCGATTCGGCATCACGAAAGCGAAACCAAAAATGGTCCACATAAGCAGAGCAATATTAAATTATTTAGTAAAAATACACCAATCTCGTTGGGTGTATCATGCTTACTGGAGCTGAAGGAAACGCTTACAGTAAAGAACACGCATGCCATATATTTGGTGGCACCCCCCCCCCCCCTTTAATGCAAGCAATACAAGTCGACGCATGATACAAAGCGTGCAGGCACAGGCTGTCCGAATCTATCTAAGGCTGCTTTAGGGTGCCTCAACAGTGGTGACTATAGCCTTTGCCAATTACCACCTCGTTCAGACCCATATTGAAAATGAAGCACTGAAGGCACACATAGGGTATGTTTCTCAGACTTCCCGCCACCACGCCCCGCCACGGTGGTCTATTGGCTAAGGCACTCGGCTGCTGACCCGCAGGTCGCGGGTTCGAATCCCGGCTGCGGCGGCTGCATTTCCGATGGAGGCGGAAATGTTGTAGGCCCGTGTGCTCAGATTTGGGTGCACGTTAAAGAACCCCAGGTGGTCGAAATTTCCGGAGCCCTCCACTACGGCGTCTCTCATAATCATATAGTGGTTTTGGGACGTTAAACCCCACATATCAATCAATCATTATCTTCCCGCCACCACCTTGCCTCTCTATTGGCGGACAGGCCTTATACTTCATTTTGTAGAACAGCAACTGCACATGGAGAGTCTCTACCAAATGGCTTCACGGCCGTGGCGGGATCTTCAATTCCCCATGGTACTTAAAACAGTCATCAACCTGACAATACCAGGCATCCAGAAAAACAAGATTTGTCAATACCAGCCCCTGAGCAGTTCGCCTTACTTCTCTGTACGAGAAGTACCAAGACTGTATCCGCGTCTACACCGACGGCTCCACCCTTACGAACATCTTAACAGCGGCTATCGTTATTTCAGCGCACGCCACAACCATCCAATTCAGGAGAGCTCATGAAAAAACATCAACAGCAGCACAGCTTGCTGCGCTTCGTGCTGCGCTGCGTTTCATTAACGACCAAAGCATGCAACAGTAGACAATCTTCTGCGACTGTAAGGTGGCACTGCAGTCAGTTCTGTCAAGTCTACGCCGTGGTGCGCATGAACAGTTGGTTTTCGAGACGGCAGAAATGCTATATTACATAACACATAAAGGGCACCGCACTATATTTCAGTGGTTGCCAAGTCACTATGAAATTATTGTTAGTGAATGGGTGGATCAATCTGCCCTTTCAGCCCATACAGAGGACCACGGCCTGTCAATGCCTCTCTCGGGGACCGACGGAAGCTCCGCATGCTTTCTCCCCAGTGCTCGATGTCACATTAAAATGAGCCTCCTTTTACGCATGCAAGATTACGCCCCTTGATCATACGTTAAGCTTACGGCTTCCAACAAGACTCTGACGAGGTGACGCTACTGTTCTGTGCAGACTATGGTTGGGCGCCGTGTTTACCCGTTCGTATACGTACCGCATAGGGATAGCCGACACCGCCGCGTGCTTACACGGCGAAGATGAAGAGACAATTTGACATGCCCTGTGTGACTGCCCGGAATATAAATTACAAAAACAATATCTTTCAAGTGCACTGAACAAGTTAGATGACCAGACGCTGTAGGTGGAAAGTATACCACGATATCGTCTAGACTCATCCTCACAAAAAAGGCCGTGAAAGTGCTAGTGGGCTTTTTGCGAATACTGGCCTTCGTGAACAACTCTGAGTGAATTGATTTAGTGTGTGCGCGTGTGTATGTGTTTCTTGATATTTATTTTTATATCTTTCTTTCAACAGCCTATTCCCCATTCCCAGTGCAGTGTAGCGTACCGTATACTAGCATCTGGTTAACCTCCTTGCCTTCATTTTTTTCTCGTATCTCTCTCTCTCGAGTACAGGGTGTGCAAGGATTCCAGTAATTTCTGACAGCTACATTGGCAGCATGTAGCAGTCATATATATTAGTCACTATGTAGTTGACATCTTTTAGCGCAGATAACACGTATTTCGTTGACAGCATATACACATGGTCACTCCAAGGTAGAGTTAATTGAACCTCAAAATTAGCTAATTGTAGTGCCACCTATTGCTGACATAAAGCCAGTGAAATTCGACTTAAGGGTTATCATCATCATCATCATCATCATCATCATCATCATCAGCCTGTCTACGTCCACTGCAGGACAAAGGCCTCTCCCATGTTCCGCCAGTTAACCCGGTCCTGTGCTTGGTGCTGCCAATTTATACCCGCAAACTTCTTAATCTCATCTGCCCACCTAACCTTCTGTCTCCCCCTAACCCGCTTCCCTTCTCTGGGAATCCAGTCAGTTACCCTTAATGACCAGCGGTTATCCTGTCTACGCGCTACATGCCCTGCCCATGTCCATTTCTTCTTCTTGATTTCAGCTATGATATCCTTAACCCCCGTTTGTTCCCTAATCCACTCAGCTCTCTTCTTGTCTCTTAAGGTTACACCTACCATTTTTCTTTCCATTGCTCGCTGCGTCGTCCTCAATTTAAGCTGAACTCTCTTTGTAAGTCTCCAGGTTTCTGCTCCGTAGCTAAGTACCGGCAAGATACAGCTGTTATATACCTTCCTCTTGAGGGATAGTGGCAATCTACCTGTCATAATTTGAGAGTGCTTGCCTCAACACCTCGGCAAGGAGCAGCGCTTCGAGATAGGTAATAGTGCACTTGAAGTTGTAAAAGACTATGTCTACTTAGGGCAGGTAATAACCGCAGGACCGAACCACGAGATTGAAGTAACTAGAAGAATAAGGGTTATCACATCATATCAAAGCCTGCCGACTCAACTGATGCTAGAAATGCGTGTCAGAAACTTCAGTTTTTTCCAATACTTGGTATTTTATATCTTGTGTCTTTTAAGAAATGTCACGAAGCTTTTAGAAGGATGTCTCTAGCGACCATCTTCTGAGCCTTTACTCTGCGAAGCGAGTTTTTGAGCCTGGTGGACATTTCGATTCGCTTTCGCCAATTGAGAACAAAAGTGGGTTAGCGGACTTCTCTCGTTGTCAAGACCCAACTGGAATTGTCGGTGTGTCTTGTTGTGTCGTCCTATTACTATATTTTTTGTCCTTCCTCTCTCTTCCGACGGGAGCGGCTCGTTGTCGTCAGAGGACAGTCCTTCGTTAAAGTAAGAGGGAGAGTAAAGAAGAGTTGAAAGGGCCGAAGGGAAACCGCGGCGAGCTTCTCGGAAAAGGAAGGGGTAATCGAGAATCGCCTCCGGATGCTCAGAAATCGAATTTGTTTCGGATGATCTTAGGCAGCCGTGTCGCCGCCGGCGCAACTCGCCCTTTTGGACTGGACGCGGACGCCGCTGGTGTCCCCCGGTTGTGCGCTAACGAGCCTCGCCACTCCCGCGTCCTTTGCCTTTTGCACTGGGTCTGATTGCTCACGCCACTCGACAAGACATTTTAGTTGCGAGCTGCCTCGAGACTAGGGGCGCCCACTTATGCACCAGCCGGCAACGGTTGGGCCCTATGAACGGACTCCTTTGGTGGCCGCCGCAAGCGTGGGACACGGGCTCTGATGTTTGTCCCGGGATGCCAAATAAGCAACGTTCATGCCGCCACAACCTACGATGAGATTGTTGACTGTGTTCCTCTCTCATCGTATGTCTAACAGTGTTGTTTTAGTCACGCGTGGTACGACAATATTTTCACAGCATCAACGACCTATAGAATGCTTCTTATCACTTGGAAAGTTACAAAGCCTCTTTGAAAAATATGCACGTATACAAAACAAACAAATCGGCAACGGTACATGATCTTACTGTATGTTGCAGCATCCACACAACTGCGCTTTTGTATGCGTAATATACGTGTATAAGGTGTCGTTTTGAGGGTTACGTGTGGGCGGTTAGTGGAGGACCACGACATTTTTAGCTCTGGGATAAATCATTAGTTGTGCGCTATATACGAAGTTCCTCATATGCAAGCTGTTATTCCCGGACGTGAAACCACGTAAGCTCTTACAAAACTACGTAAACAAATTTCCGACATATTCATAATAAGAACGAAGCGCATTGCCACAAGCACGAATACTTCACGCGTGTTCTTATCAGCGCTAGAAAGAGCGTTGGCCAAAACTGATACGCCCACGACAAAGACAATCGCTGACGAATAGCAATTATCAGCATATATGAACAGCTGTCTTAAGATATGAAATAGGAGAAAAAATAAAATGAGTGGTAGTACTTGTGTATTGAAGCCCGTACGCATATTCGTTTGCATTTCGCCCCACTGCGGTGGTCTAGTGGCTAAAGTACTCGTCTACTGACCCCCAGATTTGCGGGATCGATTACCGGCTACGGCGGCTGCAATTTCGATGGAGGCGAAATGCTGTAGGCCTGTGTGCTCTGATTTGGGTGCACGTTAAAGAACCGCAGGCGGTCAAAATATCCGGAGCCCTCCACTACGGCGTCTGTCATAATCATATGCTGGTTTCGGTACATTAAGCCCCACATATCTATCTAACGTTTGCGTATGATTTTAAGCCTACGTGACATTTCAAACACAAAGGTTCACTGTTGTGATGTCATGAAAAAAAGGCCCATCGACTTCAAATATTTTACCATTGGATATTATAACTCCGTAATAACAAAAGTGGCTATTTCTATTCTGTAAATGGAAGTTACTCGTTTTAAGGTTACTCACATATGTGTGCACGGGGGTGGAAATGTGATGCCAATTGTACTTTTGGAAGCGCACAGCGATATGCTCGTCCAGTCCAGAAGCTAGTAGTTCTTTTGCGAATGAAAAAAGAAAAGGAACACAAGAAGGAGGCTTGAAGCACTTACGACTGTAAGGAAAGAAAAATACTTGCCTCATCTTGTCGACGAGCTAGGTTCACAAAAAAAAAAAACGAAAGCCGCGAACGGCAGGAGGCTGGCCGCGCGTTCGCACCATCGCTCTCGACACGCCGTCACTCGTCTCAACAGACAATTTGTTGGCTCAAAATAGAATTCTTCTGGCCACCACCGACCACGTCCGGTGGGTCGGTCACCGTAAGGAGGAACTGTGGGCGAGGAGTGTAAATCAAGTATATTTATTCTCCCACATCTCGCCCTTCGTCTGAAGCACTAAAATGGGTAAGATTGCTCCCGGTACAAAAGTACGGAGGGAGCGTATTTGGTCGCGCGTGCTTCGAAAACGAAACGAGCGCGCTCTCATATAAATCCCGTCTGCAGAACATGCTGGGGGCTGGTATCGTCGGTCGCAGGCAGCACCTTCTGTTATCCCAGTCCCGACTGTGCCCCAGTCCCGACTGACTATGCACCGTCTGGAGAAGGGGTGTCCGTTCGCGCCAGTCACAGAAAATGCGTGGCCCTCGCTACTTGGTGGCTTGTTCGTCGAGGACGTGGGCTCGACTCGGAGTTACCATGCAGAAAGGAGTCTCTCACAAGGGCAATCCTGTAGTCTAACTCTGCATCACCCCTCGTGAAAACTGGCTAATCTCTGCAGACAGCCAGTAACTTTTGTAGCTCAGGCTAAGGGTGTAAATTCTTTATTATTCGCAGCCCCGCTAACTTTATTCACATAATTTTTTTGCTGTTTTATTGCGAGATCAATTATATAAACACTCTTGGCTCAATTTGCCGCCGTCGTTGGCGTCGATGACCACCGTCATTCAACGCATGTGTATACGTATCTATCTGTACGAAAACGCAAGAAAGAAAAATAATCCCAAAAAAAGTGGAGTCGAACGTCGAACCCTTTACTTGCGAGTGTATTGCCACTGAAACATGAAGGAGCACATCGTTCAACGTTGAAACGGCAAGCTATTTATATCTAGACATTACCACTGGCTATGTCCATCTTGGGGGAACAATCGTGTTTTCAGCATTACGGGCTAGATGGCGCAATGAGCGTACGTCGCCAGATGATCACGACGCGTCACGTCACCAGATCGTTGACGTGGTGACGCGCGCTCATGCGTTATCTCCCACGCGTACTTTAACCACGCAGAGGGTGGGGGATGGGAGGTTGTAGGCGCTCACGCGTGCACGCGCTTCTCTCGCGGTGGAGAGAGCCGCACGCATTGGGCTTTTACCGGAACGATTCTGTTGTAGTTACCGGACGCACAAAGGTTACTGCACTCGCAGCACTGTCTCCGTTTGCGAAAAGGGCGCGTTTTTGAGACAGCGAAGTAACAACTGAGACACTTATAGGCGTTCATCTGTACCAGTGAGTACGTTTTTTGCGTCATTTGTGCGTGAGCAACGCGGTCCACATTTTGATCTGCTTGCCATTCTTCGTGTGACTTCCCAATTTGTTGCTATTGCATTCATTGTTTCGACTTTGCGGCGATGCTGTGACTTTTGATATTTATTTTTATGTTTACATTTCTATTTGTATTTTTTATGAAAGAGTGCAGACTAATGTGATTTGTTTATTGCTTGGTCTTCTACATGTCTGGAATGAGTAAGTGAAATTGAAAAAACCAAACAAAAACGAAAGACCATATAGACAATAACAGAGTGAATTAGCAAGTAGACAATGTTTTATTCTCATACTCTCACGTTCTCTTCCCATATTGTGGATTTTAATTGTGTTGCTGTCTTCCGCAAGTTATAGAACGTGAGAAAAAGCGCGTAGTTTATATGCAAATACCTTCTGGAACATTAATTGAAACTCGCGCGTTATTTGCAACTTTGCACTGTTCTATCATTTGGGGCTGTGCGAATGACACCAAAGAAAGTGGGCTCATATTTCAACGGAGTTCGAAGAATACCGAGTAGTAATTTGGAGAACTTAGGTGAAGACCTAAAATGTATTTTCGAGTGCTGATATAATTTCATGCTGAATATTTTTTGTTTTCTATGTTTTCTGGGACACGGGGAAGTGGTCGGCTGCTCACGTACGTCGCGGCGATTCGAATTGTAGTCTGACGTCCGTGTGAAAGTTGGCGGCCTTCAGCTCCAGTTGAAGGAACCTAACATGTGTTTCGCCTATTCGGGCCACCGTCGTATATTACATGTATGTAGTTCCTCCAGTTTACCATCAGCACTTTTTTTCTCCACACTCTCATCGTTTATCGTAAGTTTCGTTTTATCATCTGTAGCGAACTTGTAGAAGAGATCACTGTATTCGCGTTATGGTAGCTTGTTCTCGTGCTTGTTTCTGATTCTCTCGCGAGGCGTTATGAAGACATGTACCCTGCTCGCCGAGTCATTCATTTTAGTTTCGTCATCAAGCTGCGCGTGGCCTATCACAATATCCGGGTTTATTTTCTTGCCAGACGGAACTCCCGGACAAATTTGCAGCTAGATTGGATTTTTGCGGTCGTGTCTCCAGGATTCGTGCCTCGTTTCATGCGCTACTCGAATCTCGATGCTGCCAGTCAGGCGGGCACACCCTGAAGAACTTGCCGCTAGTACACGCGCACATACAGGAGCAAGAAATGAGACCACTGTGACACACTGGACGCAGTATATAGGGTGCCCCATGTAACTTTAGCCAGAGTTTAAAAAATACGCCGACGCACGCAATTACGACGCCACCAAATGCATGTTGCTGACCGTTGCCCGGAGTTTGGCAAACAATTTTTTAAATGCCAAGCATTTCTTAGCAAACTTCGGTGACTTTGAGTCTATCTATCTATCTATCTATCTATCTATCTATCTATCTATCTATCTATCAATCTATCTATCTATCTATCTATCTATCTATCTATCTATCTATCTATCTATCTATCTATCTATCTATCTATCTATCTATCTATCTATTTAGCCACTTACGTTTGGGGGCTCTCGTGGTCACCCCCGTTAACTTGGCGTGAACCAAAATTCGCATGGAAGGGTAAGATGGTTTGATGAATGTGACGCGATGGTCAAGACATCAATAATGTCCAATCCCGCGTCACATACGTCGTCAAACACTCCCCGCCAGACAGTCGCACATACCAACGGGCGGGTATGTGCCGCTGGTATGTGGGTATGTGCCACAAGTGATTGACACTATATTATCTACCCAGGAATGACGAGAACAAAAATGGGCAACTTTAACGCGCGAGCGTTAAGAAACATCCGACATCGGTAGCGTTGACCCGTCGAATGCAAGGAATAAATGTCAGGAAACCACCACATGAATATGAGAGACGTTGTAGTGGAGGGTTCGGAAATTTCGACCACCTGGGTTTCTTTAACGGGCACCCAAATCTGAGTACACGGGCCTACAACATTTCCACCTCCATCGGAAATGCAGCTGCCACAGCCGGGATTTGATCCCGCGACCTGCGGGTCAGCAGCCGAGTACCTTAGCCACTAGACCACGGTGGCGGGGCACAATGGGGTAAGTACTAAGGTGGTTCGTACGCGGAACGTTAGAGAGCACTAGAATTAGTGTGCGCACGGGCGCACAAGTGGTATTTGTCACGTGGTATTTGTCACGTGGCACAAGTGGTATTTGGTCACGTGGTATTTTTTAATAATTTGCGGGCATTTGTAATCAATAGAAAAACACTAATACCTAACAGATAGAAAGCTAAAAACTGTCTAATCGGACGTTTTGCAAACCAACGAACAACTTTCTCATTAAACTTTTTTTATCAATCATTGTTCGTTCAAAAGTTATTTCATTAAAAAATTTAATAAACAATATTTTAGAGCAGAAAAATATTCTCACTAACTCCAGGAAACGGTGAGCAACATGCATTTGGTCGCGTGGTTAGTGTGTGTGCCGGCATATTTTTAAACTGTGGCTAAAGTTACCTGGAGCACTTTGTATATACATAAAGAACGAATAGTCGTCTCTTGTCAGCTACAGCGAATGTTGCGTAGTGCTATTGAAGTGAAGTATTGAATTATTACCGGAGGGCGGTGATAGCAAGTTGACGCGTATTCAGGTCTTGAGGGAACGTAAGGCCGTGAAACGCGCGCTGCAGTAATAAATTTCAAAATAAACTGTTCAGCGAATCAATGATGTGACTGCTGCAATTGCCGGCATTTGTATAAAAGACTTTCTATGTGTGTAATATTACATTGTGGCAGTGTAGGGGAGCCGGAGATTTTCATCATTGGCATTGCTGCGATAAGTTTTTTTTGTAATGTTACCCCTGTTGCCGCTCCTCTATGGAAACTTCAGCATAACTACAAATATAATGTGCATTTTATGAAAATTTATTGCCTCATTTTTTAAATTAGGATTGACGCTAACGTAATGACTTTGTTGCACATTTCTTAAGTATATTCAGAAGCCGTCGTGGAAAGTGTGGTGGGTAATGTGAAAACAATGGCTAAGTGAAATATGCACGATGACAGACGAGTGGAACACAGATTTAACAAAGAAGTTCTTGGTATTGTTGGTGACGTCTTTGATATTAAAAAAAGGATCCACTGAGATCCTTCTTTAAACTTTTGCAGTTTCTAGCAAAGATAAAAAATAAAAAAAAGTCGTAAGAAATTTAAAAATAAAGTTATTCAAAAAGATTGGAGGCATTTACCAGAGAACATTGTACATTTCACGAGGTTATTGTCCCAGTTTTCAAGGAAGAATGATAATCAGAGCGGAATGAAAAGCTCAGAAAACAAATCCCTTTCAAGAAGAATGTGGAGAAAGAATACATATATAAAACAACCAATTTACAGAGATGAATCGAGTTAGAAGGCGTTCTAGCTCGTAAAGCAACAAGAAGAAATAAAGAGACACGCATAGCTTGAAAAACGTATTTAGCAGATGCGCTGTAAAGACGACACGAATAATTGACACTTGGAACGCACTGTTTGAAAACGAAGAAAGAAAAAAAAACAATAAGTACACATTACGCCTTTTTTGCTTTCTTGTACGTTTTTGTTCGTATTCAAACAGCTCGTCGCAAGTGACAAGACCTACTCTGACCCTTCGAGTGGGTTACTATATCAGATATTGGGGCTTTTTCATATTTTTATTTCTGGGCTATAGTACGTACCCTTTCAAAAATAAACTGAAAGCGCCTTGTTTGTATAAATTTCTACGTTCTGCCACTAACTACAGCATACGAAATGTGTAAGGGTTTGCATGCGCAAGGCTCTGGATATCCTAAGATAAAAAAATTGCTTGAGTTTTTAGCATTTTCTTTCTGTCCATAAAAAAACCTGTGTTCTTCGGTTCATTTATCTCTGATTATAAAAAAAAACTGAGGCAGCTGCGCAGTAGTATTGCGAAGACTGAGGAAACAGCGAAGCAGGTGGTAATTCCTTCCTTATTTACCTCCTCCGCACTCTTACTTTCCTTTCCCACCCGTTGTTATATTGCGCTGTACATGGTTATGCTATGCTTTACCCTCTCTTCTCTCAGTTTTTATCTTCGTCGCCCTCACCATCCTTTTGCCTCTCCTTGCTAGACTATGTATGCGATGCTATGATTTTTCTATTCCTCCATCTCTTCTTAGTTCTTTCTCTCTCCCATCCTGTTCCTGTTTTACTTAACGCGATAGCGTTAAGAAGCCCATTTCGCAACAACTCCGGTCTTTTTCGGAATCACTGTCGTGGTCATTGGTTATGAGCGAAAAATCAGCGTTGGCAATTACCGAAAAATCAAGGAAGATGCAAAAAGTCACAGATTTGCCGCAAAGGCGAGACAATGAACGCGATAGCAACAATTTGAAAGGTCACGCGCAGAATTGAAAGCAGATTAAAACGTGCCCCGCGTTTCTTGCGCACATATTACGCACAAAACGTACTCACAGGTACGGATGCACGCGAATAAGCGTCTCATTTGTTATTTCGCTGAGTCTGAAAAGCGCGTGCCGTTCGCGAATGGAGACTAGAATGATTGCAGTGAACTTTGCGCGCCCAGTAACTACAGCAGAATCGTTCCACGTAAAGATCGAGGCCAGCCAAGGCATACGATCTTCTCCTCCTCGCCACCGTGAGGAGTGGAGGGCAAAGTACGTATAGGAGATTAGAGTGAGCGTCACTGCGCGATGTGGCGGCGTGCGCTCATTGCACCAGCTTTCTGCTAATGCCGAAAACACAACGGCCTTAAGTGGTAGATATAAATAGCTTGCCGTTTGAACTTTCAAGAACGTTCTCCGGGGTGGCTCAGTGGTTAACGCCTCACTTTCGCGACGCAGAAGTCCCACTATCGATTCTGCGTGCCGTAGCGTTTTTTTGTAGTGTTTTTTCTTTCTTGCATTTTCCTATACTATACAGATACGTATACATATACGGTGCATGACATCGCCGTCGACGCTGACGCCGGCGGCAAAATCCAGCCGATAGTGTCCATATATTTGCTATTGCAATAAAATTAAATTGCTTCTATGTCACTAACAAGCACTCACTTCTAACTTGTGAATGCGCTGCAAAACTAATTTGCTTCACTGCAGTGCATTAGTGTTATGCGGCACATCTGCACTCTCACAAGCGACGGGCACTAAACATAGTTTATTCCAAATACAAGCGTGTCATCTCCATTCAGTCACAGTAAAAGCACCGAGCAGTCTAATTAGCAGTCCTTCAGGTCAAACATGTTCTGACACTGTTGTTTTATTTATTGTTGGGTTTTTCATTGTTGTTTCACTTCGATTGTTCCATTGTTGTGCCATTGTTGTGCCATTGTTGTGCCATTGTTGTGCCATTGTTGTGCCATTGTTGTGACATTGCTCTTTCAGTTCTGACATTGTTGTTTCAGCTCCCCTTCTCTAAGCTGGGCAAACGCGTAGGAGATTGGAGCGGGCGCCGCTGCAGGATGTGGCGACGTGTGCTCGTTGCGCCATCTTTCTGGTAATGCCGAAAGCACAGCAGCGGTAAGTGGTAGATATAAATACCCTGCCGTTTAAACGGCGAAGAACGCTTTCCAGAGTGGCGCTGTGGTTAACGCCTCGCTTTAGCGCCGCTGAGTTCCCAGGTTCGATTCCGCGTGTCGGAGTGCTTTTTTCTGGCTTTTTTTCTTGTGTTTTCACATATATAGATACGTAGGCATATACGGTGCGTGACATCGACGCCGACGTCGGAGCCGGCGGCAAAATCCAGCCGATAGTGTCTATATAATTGCTATCGCAATAATAAATTAAAAAAACAAAGCTTTGCTTCAATCGAGAAATAAACCTGGCACTTTGCATGACAAGCAGGTGTTTAACCACAGGGCCACGTCATTGATTGAAACTGTCTAAAAAACACCATGTGAATGTCATGTAGTGGAAGGGGTCTCGTTAACATATGTAATATTGCGTGGCAGAAATGTAAAATCACACCCTGCGTCAAAATATGTGAACTGCACTACGAGTGGATGTTCTGAAGGGCCATCTATAACAAAGCACTCGGGCATATTTACTTATCCTGATTAGCAAAATTATCAACAAAGTGAGCCGCTGCTTATGTTTGCTTGTTGCCCCATAGTGGACGCTTGGTTGATTCACAAAAATAATAATGGCGTCGTGAAAACCACGCAACCGCACTTTCAGTTGCGCAGTGCCCACTGCGCAACTTCTGGCGTAGTTTGAAATGGCCAGTGCTACGCGCACAGACTTTCATTTCCTTGAGCCAGGTTTGAGACATCTGCCGAGAATTGTAGCTAGGTTAGCTATTAAGAAGGTGTTATGATCGGCCTCCCTGACATGGCGCCGCTTGGAAGAGAGATGGCTGCGGGACAGCGCTCCCAGAGGTGAACCACAAGCGACAACGACACGCAAGCCGTATTTGAAATTTCGCGCCGAAGCAGTCTCTCCTCGTAGAACCCTTTGAACTTACCCGACGACTGTCGACCTATGAAAGACTGTTTACAGTCAAAAGAGCTTAAAGAAAGGGTGGCTATCTCTGTACGTCTCTCTTCGTCGGATTGCCGCGAACAATAAGCCAAGTGACTGAGAACCGTCCGCGGATGCATTTCCGACGTTCACCTTGGTGCCTAATAACGCTGTTTCCAAAAGTCGTGGTCTGCCTGGCACCGCATACTCATCACTGCAGCGGTCTACAGTGTTGATTTCTACGTGGTACTCAATGTCTTCGTGCTCTGCTGTGTCGTGCGTGGTGTGCAGGGTTTTCTCCCTCACCATGGGCTAGAACTGGGCAGGCCTCTTCCCCCGTTTCGTGGGTCGGGAAGGAGGCGGCGTTTCACCTTCCCCTTTTGGGGGCGGAGGTGAAGATGGCAAAATTTAGTGGACCGTCCTGTCCTCCATTCCTTTTTCTTGTAGGGAATCCTGGGAAGGCTAGGACATAAAATGCGAGCGCCGAGGCGCTCCCGACAAGCTCTCACAAGCTCCGAGAATCTCACAGAAGCTCGAGGGCTTCTATGATGCTAACCCCTTCATGTAGCAACACGCTATCTGTAAATAATGTTAATAAAAGTTACCGTTAACAGCTCTGGGCTCCTCTCGTCGACATCTCCCCGAGACTCTGGCTGGCTCTGGTCCTCAGGGCGGACCTATGAACACATCAACTGGATGACAGCGGTGCGATGCAGCTGACAATCGGAACGCATCAACTGGTTGGAAGCGACGGGATGACACATGCTTAACTCGGGCCTCAACGATATGGTGAGTGCTTTACTTTCTTTGAGTTTTGCCAGGTTTTAGCTTTTGAACTTTTTAAAAACTGTGTGTAATCTTCTGTGCGTATAGGATTCGTTGTACCACTACCACACGTCACAGCTATTCACCAAATTTTAGCTTTCATATTTTAAACTGGCAGTGATTTTTCCGTGCGTGTAGGCTTCGCTTGTTCACTACCTAACGTTACGGCGTGTAAAAAAATCCTCACTCGTGAATACCATAGAGTCGGTAAAGAAGCTGGATAGAACAGACCTCTTAGTACTGTGTGAAGAGCTGGGAATTAAGGTGGGGAGAGATGAGAGAGAGTCGCAGCTCATTGGGGCGATTCAGGAGTGGGGTGCGGAAGATGACAAACTTGAGGATTGTTGGGAGGAAGTAGAAAAACAGAAAAACGAGGCCGAAAGAGAGTGAAGATGGACTGAAGAAGACAGGATAAATGAGCAAAGACGATTGGCTTTAGGAAATTTAGTAACCCAGTTGACGGTTCAGTATCCTCCCATATAAAAATTAGACGGTCCTGCCAAGTCCACAACTACAGCGAGGCGCTCAGAAGGGGAGAAACATAAGTTTTGTAAGGCTAAGCTGTTCGTGTGCCACCGTTGCAATGAGCCAGGTCACATAGCGATCGGCTGCTGTAAGCCTAATGGTATGCTGTTTCTGGTGGATAGCAGCGACAGCAATCATCAGTAACTAAAACCCCAAATTCAGGAGTCCGTTCTGGAGAAAGCGTTGTGTAACGTACATACTGTGGCGCGGGATTCAGCCGCAATGTTTGATAGTGTAGATCCCTACTCCCGGGAAAACGAGATTACCACAGGGGAACGCGTCTGCGCGCGGCAAATAGTTGAAAATAAAAGTTTGTGTTTGCCGTTAGCCCGCGTTGAGAAAGAGGGACTGCTCAGACTGCTCGCCACGGAAACTGTGGTGTCCCAAAACCTGCCCTAGCATTATCCTTCTCAGAATGACGTGGATACGCTTTTGAAATGCCTTTGTTTTGGTGCAATTTGCTGACAGCTCTCACGCGACTGATGGCCTGTGAGTCTGCTCATGAAATTTCGGCAGCAGAAAGCGCTAATGAAGTAGACTGTAAAAGTCTAGGTGAGGATGCGCTTAGCTTATCACGAGACGGAGAGGCGCTTAACATAGCACGAGGTGATGAAGCGCTTAGATTAGCGCGAGGTGATGACTCTCATCGAGGAGATACTTCTGATGGCGAGCCGCCTGGTTTAGCAAATGTCGATTATAGCATTCTTTCAAAAGTGCAGACAGCTAGAAATAACAGCGAGGATAAACCAGTTGAGCCACCTGGAGTTTTGAGTAGGGTAGTTCCCAGTATTATTGCCGAGTCGGTGAGCGTTTCCTGCCGCCCCGAAAGGAAAAGGTGCAGCGAAAACGTAGAACGAACACGAAGGGTCAAAGTTGCCTTGAGCGGAGGCCAGAAATCTCGAGAAAGTGCACTGGAAGTCAAAAGTTGAGGTTCCGGCAGAAAGCGAGATTTGGCATGAAGAGTGTCACGAAGACGAAATAACTCAGACGCCGAAGTGGTCGCCTGGTTTCATCATCTTTGTGAAAGCTAAAAGGTGGAGCAAAGCAAGGTGGTGCGTACGTGATTTTAACGACAACAGTCCTCCCTCAGGTTTGCGAGAGGGTGACCGCGGCTCTGGGAGGCCACAATGAGGAAGCTCCAGCGTGTGGGTGCCTTTTTGTCGGAGTTTGAGGGCCGCGGAACAAAGGTCACTGCCACTGAGTGCTTCGGACAGGTTGGCTTTTTGTCCCTCCGTCGCGATCTGGTCCATCGACAACTGTGGTATACGAGTCCCCCCAGAGCCCGCCTGAGAGAGGGTCGCATTAGGTGATGCACAGTGTAACGAAGGCTATTGAGAATCGGTCTTGTATCCAGTTTTACGATTGTTTTGTTTTGCTGTCTAATGTTTGCATGTCTGCCGATGAGCAAGGACTATGTCGATTTTTGAAAGTTTTATTTTCCTCCTCATCATAACTGCAGACATTGAAATATTTGCTAAACTGCTTGTTTGCTTATATTTAGCTAAACCTAGCACAAGAGTAGAGAGGTTTTGCACTGATTTCAACAGAAAAGTAGGCTGAGGGTAAAAGCCTCTGTTTAAATCCTGCGTTATTTGCAGTGTAGGGTAGGTTTTGCTCTTCTGTTTGTTTTATGCACAAATTTATTTTAGCATTTAGGTAGGCTGAAAAAATTAGTCTTTGTTTAAACCTTCTGTAATTTGCAGTGTACGTGTTAGTATACGCATCAGTGTAGTCTAGGTTTTTGCATTTGTTGATTTTATGTTATCCGAATAATGTTTCGTACAGTGTAAGGATACCAAAAATTGCTCTTGTATCCAGTTTTGAATAGTATTGCTTCTAATGTTTGTGTGTCTGCAGATGAGCAAAAAATATGTCAATTTTTGTAACTTTTATTTTCTTCCTCATCTTACCTGCAGACATTAGGATACTTGTTAAACTTCCTGTTTGCTTACGTTTAGCGAAACCTAACACATGAGTAGAGGGTTTTGAACAAGTTGATTTTAACAGAGAATTAGGCAGAAGGTAAAAACCCCTGTTTTAACCTTCTGTTTTTTGCAGTATACTTGCTGGTGTGCGCATTAGTGTAGAAGAGGTTTTTGTTTTTATGTTTGTTTTATATTATATGCGCGAGTTTGAGTTGAGTTTTACTCATGCAGTGAGAGGTGTAATTCATTACGTACCTCCTTTCGTTTTTGTGACGCCCGTAGCACCTGCATGCCTGAAACGCTCTTAATCTCTCTGGCAAAACATTAGGCTGTTGATTTATTTCGCACGTATTAGGTCGGAGTTTCCTGGCTTTATTGCTGATCCGTGATTTTCACGAGTGAGGACACTAATTGTAAAATTTGAGGAACACTTTATCAGAAAATGTAACCTGGCATTTCTCGAGGTCAGTTGAGTGCTCTCTGTTTGCTGTGCCTCGGGTCTTGCGTGGCTCGTTTCTGGCATTTGCTGGCCATAGTTCAGGTCCAGAGATTGGGGCTTCCTGCGTCAACGTCTACAACGAAGCCTATCTACGGCCTCTGCGGAGTGCTTTGGTGCTGCAACCCCTTTGAGACCTCCTGCGGTGGTGGACGGGCTGTTATGATCGGCCTTTCTGACATGGCGCTGCTTGGACGAGAGACGGTTGCGGGACAGCGCTCCCAGAGGTGAACCACAAGAGACAACGACACGCAAGCCGTACTTAAAATTTCGCGGCGCAGCCGTCTCTCCTCCTAGAACCCTTTGAACTTACCCGAAGACTGATGATCTATGAAAGGCTGTGTACAGTCAGAAGAGCTTAAAAAAGGGTGGTTATCTCTCTACGTCTCTGTTCGTCAGAGGGCCGCGGACAATAAGCCAAGCGACTGAAAATCATCCGCGGGTGCATTTCCCACGTTCTTCTTGGTGCCTAATACCATTGTTTCCAAAAGTCGTGGTCTGCCTGGCACCGCATACTCATCACTACAACGGTCTGCAGAGTTGATTTCTGCGTGGTACTCAATGCCTTCGTGCTGTGCTGTGTCGTGCGCGGTGTGCAGTGTTTTCTCCCTCGATTTGGGCTAGAACTGGGTGTGCCTCTTCCCCCCTTTCGTGAGCTGGGAAAGTGGCGACGTTTCACCTTCGCCTTTCTGGAGCGAAGATGAAGATGGCAAAATTTATTGGAATGTCCTGTCCTCCATTGCTGTTTCCTGCAGGGAATCATGGGAAGGCCAGGACATAAAATGCGAGCGCCGAGGCGCTCCCGACAAGCTCTCACAAGTTCCGAGAATCTCACAGAAGCTCGAGGGCTTCTATGATGCTAACCCCATCGTGTAGCAACACGCTACCTGTAAATAATGTAAATAAAAGTTGCTGTTAACAGCTCTGGGCTCCTCTCGTCGACATGCCCTCGAGACTTTGGCTGGCTCCAGTCCTCAGAGCGGACCCCCGAACACATCAAAGGTGATACGCATGGGACCCGATTACATTGTGGTGGTCTACTCACTAAGGCGAAGCTCAAGTGTCTTCTATGTTTTCCTTCTTTCTTTCTTTTTCACGCTTTTCTCGTTCTCCCACTGATGGCAACGGAATCGTACGGTTCCCATGAATGCTTGAGCGGCTAGCGTGCCTGGATAGCCCAGCTGTTACAATGATCGTCTTCGGACCACGCAGCCAGGACACTATTTCTTGTTTAGCTTATTTCTTCTCCTTCTACGCTTCTTTCTTTTTTTTCTCCTTTCCTCCCCCCAGCGTGTTGCTAAGCGGCGCAAGGTGACGTCATCGCTCAGCGTTGGAAGTCGCAGTTCACGCGAACGCTATCGAACTTGCCTCTATAGCTTAAACAGCTCCGCTGCTAATAAATCTCTTGAAGTACGAAATGTATTAGTGATTTATTGATGATTGATTGATAAATGGGGTTTAGCGTCCCGAAATCGCCATATGATCATGAGAGACCCCCTGTGGTTTTTTAACGTGCATCCAAAGCTCAGCACACGAAATGTATTACTGACACTCAGGAAGCCCTCAATTTTCTATCCAGGTAAATTTCCCAAGAAAGTGCTGGTTCTTCAGTTGCGTGTTTGCTGCTCAGGAATTACCACAGGGCTATATGCACCTGTAGGATGCATGCGTGCATTTCTCTTAGTTTTGTGCAATTGTGTAATAGGATATTTCTCATGCAGCAAATTATTCTTCGCATTGAATTCTCTGGTATTAACAACTGTTCAACGGTTGGTACACTTATTGCACACTGCAGCTAAATCTACGAAGAAGCTAATTATAATAATGTTTTTCATTTGTGAGATTTTATTTCACAGAAAACCACATTTGTTCTCCTTTGTGGCTTCATGGCACAACACTGAGCTTCATGACTGCAACATTTTGTGTCACTCTACCGAAAAGCTCCTACGAAATGATTCGGCAGATACCACGTAACACGGAAATTGATGTTGTGCCATGCCTGTGGAGGAAAGGTGACGGTGTTGTCATTTTTTCTTATTGAACGACACGTTCGGAACTGATGCTAAATTTATGTATGTATGTTCTAGGCACAAATATATGTTGAACAGTCGCACATGCTTATATAACCAGTTAACACTTGCACAACGATGCCAACAACTACATGAGTATTAGCAACGCGAGAAGCGGTAAGCTGATATGTAATGCTTGTGCTCACGAGGATGGTAGCCCTGAACACTGCTACATAAATTAACTTCATTGGATAGCCCCATAGATACAATTGACGTTCACTTGATGAGACGGCTGTAGCATGCGAGTACATATATAATGATTGTAAAATTGGATAGCTAGCAATGCAACCACAATTGACGTTTCACCAACATTGCACCTGAATAGTGTATTTTTCCAAAGCAATACTACGCCGTGGCGTGACTCGGTGGTAGAATACTTGACTGCCACGCAGAATGCTTGGGTTCCTTTTCAGCTGGGACCTTCATGTTCGTCGCGTCAACGCTGATGAACTCAGTTCTTCTTAACGCTCTCGCATTTAAATTACCAACATCTGTTGCAGCCGTTCCTGGGTACATATAAACTGTCGAATTTCCTGTGGATCATGCCTGCATAGCAGTGGCACATACCTGTCCCAGGGTAGTAGTAGTAGTTGTTGTTGTTTCCCTGTGCAAATGGCTCGTACCCAAAGAAGGGGATTGGCCGATTGTAAGGTGAACTTGCCCTAAAGTTTCAGCAATGCGTCATTCCTACAAATTTTTTGTAACTTAATTTTGATTTCAAATACCGATATTAAGTTTGCATAAAAAACAAGAAAAATAGTGAGACAGGGTATATGCCACTTCTTTAGCACGATAGCGTTAAAGAGCTCGTTTTGCAGAAATTGCGGTGTTGGTGTCTGTGTCGACGTCGTTGATTGTGAGCGAGATATCATCGTCTTATGCGTGACGAAAAAAAATTGAGAACGATGCAAACAAAATAAATAAATGACAAAAACCTGGAGCAGAGTGAGTACCGAACTAGGGTTCTTGGGGCCAATGTGGGGCTCTAACCCGGCTCGTTTCCGTGGCAGGTGGATGTTCTACAACACGGCCATGCCTCTGCTCGTGAAAACAGGGAGAAGAACTCCATCTCGCTGAAATTGCAGTGAAAGTAAGCTTTGCTTCACAAACACACGCGTCCTGTATATATGCTTAATATAAAATGCTTCAATGATATGCTTCATATGATATGCTTCAATGCAACATCAAATGTTGCAGTAGTAATGCGTGGTTGAGCGTCCTTTGCCAACGGGCGTCAGACTATCTATTTTTTTGCAATGGCTCCGTGGCTGCAAGCCGGTACCCCACTAGAGAAGCCACACGCTACTGCGTGTATTCGCTCAAGGCCACGTAGTGGGTGAATGGCAAATTCAAAAACGTTTCATGCACTAAGTGTTTGAAGTACGCACTACGAACAGGATGTCGCTATCGTGTTCCACGCCTAAAGGCGAAGCTTTAGGGTCCCCTAATTTTTTTCGTGAAGTGTTCCATGACGCACGTGACGGGACTGTGACATTATTCATGTCAGGAACAGAGTGTCATATTCGTGAAGTCGTCTTACCCTTTCATACTAATTTTGCCTTACGCCAAGTGAAGGTGCTGATCATGAGATTACCCAGAGGTAGGTGGCTGGATAGATAGATAGATAGATAAATAGATAGATATATAGATAGATAGATACATAGATAGATAGATATATAGATAGATAGATGGATATATAAATAGATAGATAGATAGATAGATAGATAGATTCAGAAAGTGCCTGCAGTACGCAAGGAAATGCTTTTCATTTAATAATTCAGTGTATGCAGATCTTCTTAAAGACAGGGATTGATGCGAATGGTTCTTACTCGCTCGTTGAAACATATCGACACCGAGTCGCTGGAGCGATTGCGAGTTATCTTTTCTGACTGGAGTACATGTGTAAAGCATATTGCTGTGTGCACAAGTTGTTGATGCCACTTTAAAAATGCTAGTTGTTATAATTTCCGGATGTTATGTACCGTGCTTGATAGCGCAATGCCAGATCGATTAATTTCATAATGTAATCCCTGGACATATGGCTACTTACGCGGAGAACTACCTACATGGCGAGAAGTATCACGGCGCCCTTTGCTTCTCAGGACAAGAAGCATGCATGGCTGTATAAGAAAAGTTGCGAGGCGTTTGTTTGCAGTTATTGAACCAGATTGACTTTCTCTCTGACAAATTTTTTTTGTGCTTTGTCAAAGACATATTAATATTAATCCTGAGCAGCCGCTTTGATATATCTTGCGCAGCGAAACGACACCTGTTGAACATGTCCGCAGTAGTCACCAGGTCGTCACGTGCACGGCTCTACTGGTCGCTCGACTCTGGACCTCTGAGTCGCTTCCTTGTCTTCATGTTCCCAGACTACGGATGAACATTGTGCCATAGGCAACATTCTCAAGTATTTCAATATAACAAATAGTGACGGTGCGTTCAATTTCTTGGAGATTGGCTGTAATAGGCCAATTTCCTAAAATGGGGTAGAACACAGTGGAAAGCCATTTTTTAGCTGCAATAGTTTTCTTTTTTTTTCGCTTGCTATTCGTCAGAAGGAGCGACAAAAAATAGTGAAACATATTCGGGCGTGTACTTGTGCTAAAAGTGTGCTCTGAAGCAAAAGCATAACCATGGTACAGACAGTGGCGCCCATAATGTAGCGGCCTTTGTATGGGAGTACTCGAAGTGGTGTCACGCCAGCGGCGATGGCACTATTGCTGTCGGTCACGTCATGTGGCCTGAGCTCCACTTTGGGCTTGGTGTCAATTCTTTCAATTTGTGCGATAATGACGCTGTAAACCTAGAGGCACGTGTTCTTAGATTTTTATGCATGCCTATTATTTTATAACGACGTTCTCTGGCGAGACTTTTTTAAAATTAAATACTGCAACGAGGTCGCTCTTTCTAACCAAACGAACTGTTTGTAGTTTTTTCCACGACATACTAATGTGCGTGTACCTAAGACGATAAAAGGTTTATTAGAACTGTTCCAGCCTAATTAACTGTGTGATAGCTGAATTATATAAGTTGAATTACAACATAACCAAACTATAGCCCTGTGAAATGTGCTGCTGAGGCTTATTAGCGTTGCTTCATTTCCATGATAGTTATCATAGTAGCTAGGGAAGCTCAGAGTTGCGAGTTTTGACTGCCGACCACAGCAGCTGCATTTAGAGGGAGCCGAAATGCAAAAAAAAGTCGGCGGTTCCCACGTACCTTGAGATTTAATTTTATGCAAATCATGAGGATGGAAAGTGACTGTGCTATAAATTTTTTATTCGGTGAAATGTTACAAAATGAAGTTAAATACAAATGTTGTATGCTCGGACATATATTGAACAGTCGCATTTGTTTAACATTATCAGTTCTTTGGAGTTGCGTAACGATACCAAGAGCAACATGGGTATTAGCAACACCAGGAGCGGCAACATGGTATGTAGCGCTTGTGTTTGCGACGGTGGTTGCCCGGGACACTGTTACATTATTAAACTTTAGCGAATGACGCTAACTACATTGACGTTAACCCGCCTTGAGGGCTGTGTCATAGGAGTACATATGTAATGTTTTTAAAATTGGATAGCCAGCATTGCAACCACAATTGACGTTTTACGAACACTGGGGTGTATTTTAAACGCAGTTCCGAGATGGAGTACTTCATTGCCGCGCAGAATGTTTGGATTCGATTCCTACTGGTACCATGAGATTTGTTCTTTTTATTCGTTGGGTCTACGCTGGTGATGTCAGTTTTTTC
Organism: Rhipicephalus annulatus; assembly: GCA_013436015.1. Taxonomy (NCBI): domain Eukaryota; kingdom Metazoa; phylum Arthropoda; class Arachnida; order Ixodida; family Ixodidae; genus Rhipicephalus; species Rhipicephalus annulatus. The sequence continues at coordinate 501,282 of WOVY01010937.1, read as the reverse complement.
TTAACGCTGTCGTGTTAAAATTACTGATGTCTGTTCTCGCGATTTCTGGGTAGATAAAAACGGTCAGTGGTCTTTGGAGGCGCGACTCACTGAACAGACTCTGGGAAGCCAACTGGTGACCCTGGATCAGGGCTGTCGAGCTGCTATAGCCAGTGAAGCCTCAGAAAAAGGGCCACACCAGCGATAAACCATTTCTTTTTTTTAAATAAATATTGTCTCTCTCTGAGGAAGAAGAAGAAGCCGATGTGTGCGAACGCTTCCAATACGGCTCCTGCTTTTTCCAAAGTTTTTGCGACGCAACTTTGTGATTTCAACGTCATATTAGTGCAACGACTTCCAGATGACACAGGGACTCTGCCGACACAATTTGGGCGCAGTGAGTGCTTGCTTCTTGCATTTTATTTTGCCTGCGCCATCGTCGCTCGCCCACCGACAGCTAGCCCTGACGAGTGTCTTCTTTGCTCTAACGTGGCGCGTGCTTGCTCGCGCGCCCCGTAGCCGCACTGTCTCGCTGAGCGATGGAGTACCAAGTGACGGGGGAAGACATTGACCCTGAAGAAATCACGCCAGACCAAGGCTGGCAGACCGCCTCGTGTCGCCGAGCAAAAAATGAAGGCTCCAAACGTGTGCCGTCATATAGCGCTTTGAAACGCAACGAGCACAAGCCCCGCAACAGAGAAAATGTGAAGAACAAGATTATTCGAGCAAGCCGAATGCCTCACCTACCAAAGAACGACATCTGCATTATCATTAGGCCCAGAGGGGGTCTTAACATCGCTAGGGTTGGCCCAACGACAATCGCTGAAGCCATTTTGACTTCGGCAGGTATCAGCCCATCGGAACAGCAAGCAGACACGCTCTGCCCCAACATTAAACAGAATATCTTAGTAGTAAGCACGCCGAAGAGAGAAAATGCTAATCGCTACGAGCGCGTTAAAGAAATCCGCATCGCTGACAAGACCTATGAAGTTAGTGCCTACGAAGCGGCACCACATTCTACATGCAAAGGTGTCATTCGAGGGATTCCCATGCAAGACGGCTCAGCGGACATTGATGCGAAGATTGTCAACGACCGCAATCCACTAGCTTTGGCTGCCAAGCGCATCGGAAGTACCACTGCAGTGATCGTGGCCTTCGATAGACATCGTGTGCCCAATTTTGTGCGATACGGATCGGTGCTACTTCAATGTACACTATACCGTAGACAGATAGATATTTGCTACACCTGTGGTTGGCTCGGCCATTGAGCGGACGTGTGCCCGAACCCTGGAGACGTTATCTGCAGAGGCTGCAGCGTGCCGAACCCCGAAAAAGAACACCGCTGCACACCAACATGCAAGCTTTGCGGAGGAGCCCATCTCACTGCCAACAGGGAATGTAAAGAACGCTACCACATTCCATACGTGGTGCGCCAACGACGATGGGAGCGAGCACACTCGACGCGACACAACAGTTACGATGCAATGAACGAGTTCAACGCAACCGCTGACGACGACCAGGCCTCGAAGCTTTCTACAGATGGTCGATCCGATGGCAGCCGATCCCGGTCCCGATCCCGGAGTCGTCCCAGGAACCGCACCATGCGTGTATCGAGGTCCCGGAGCCACCCTCGGACCCACTCCCGCAGCGCGCGAAGTGGGACCCCAACCAGATCTATATCGCGAGGCTACTCCAGGTCTCGTTCTGGTTCACTTCACGGTTCCCGTTCAGGTTCCCGGCCCGGATCACGCTCCGGCTCCCACTCTGGTTCCGGGCCTCATGCCGGTTCCAGGCCTCACCCCAGTCTCACCGGGGTCTCGCGTCAACGATCGCCTAGCCCATCGGTACCACTATCGCCAGGCAACGCCAGCAAAAATAAGCGGGGACCTCTCACTTGGGCGGACGCCGTCCGGAGAAAAGGAAACACTACATCACAGGTAGGGTCGGGTTCACTCTCAGAGCATGATACACACAACACCTCTGAGATAGCGATCTTAAAGCACGAAAATCAATGATGAAAGAAACAATACGCAAACTCACAGTCGCAATTGCCGAACTAAAACTGACAGAAACGCACGCGCTGCTATGCCCACAACCGACAACGACGACAATGCAGTCACTCCGTTGCAGCCGCAACCCGTAGGCACCGGTAACGACGACGGCGAGAGTGCACCCAAGAAACGCGCGGTCGCCCACGACCAGCCAGCTTTAAAGGCAGAGTTAGGCGACATTAATACCCGCGCAGAACGACCTCCTCCCGATACCCCACCGAGCCTCGAGACGTGGACAGCCCAGCTCAAAGCTGATGTACACAAGGCAACGAAAACTATCAGCACAGACCTTCCAACCGAAAGGATGGACAGTCGTCTCGCCCACCTACTAGAGGCCAAACAATCTCTATTGGCCCGGTGGAAGGGCCAGAGCCTTAATCGGAGGTTACGCAAACACATATCTCAGCTGAACAAGACCATGATGGATCACTGCCGTATCCTTTCAAAACAGCAGTGGGACGAAATTTGTAATTCGATTGATGGTCAGGTTCGAAATGGCAAAACGTGCATCTTACTCAAACACCTCCTCAATGAAACCAACACGCGCACAAATCAGCGTCATTCGATCGTGAAGATACTTCATCAGGCTAAACGGACAGTGTCACCGGAAGATGTTGTCAAGAACCTCGTGGAAAAATATCTCCCGCTTTCCACGGGCCCTGTGACCCCTCACCCTGATTACTCTGGCTGCGACAACACTAACTTAGACGCCGACTTCTCTATTGAAGATGTGCGCCGAGCTCTACATGAGCTCAAAGGCCGCTCAGCCCCTGGCCCCGATGGCATCACCAACAAGCTCCTACGCAACCTGGACGATTCCTCCGTCACTTACCTCACTGACACTATCAACGAGATATGGAAAAAGGGTGAGATGCCCGACGCTTGGAAACTAGCTCACACAGTTCTCATACCCAAACCGAAAAAGGTGCCGAGCCTAGATAACCTACGCCCCATATCTCTCACGTCGTGGGTGGGCAAAGTGGCTGAGCACGTCGTCCTCAACAGGGTTGGTCGATACCTTGAAGATAACGACTGCATACCGCACCACATGATTGGCTTCCGACCAGGGTTATCCACTCAAGACGCCATGTTACTCCTAAAGCATCAAATTCTAGATGGCGGAAACACTCGGGACACTCATGCAATACTCGGTCTTGATTTAGAAAAGGCCTTCGATACAATAATGCACTCGTCAATCTTGAAAGCGATCGCAGCCCTCGGCCTAGGTCATCGATTTTACTACTTTATCCGCTCTTTTCTCACTCGACGCAGAGCCGTCCTCCGCGTAGGAGACCTAGTGTCGGAAGAAGTGGAGCTCGGACAGCGGGGCACTCCTTAGGGATCCGTCCTCTCACCCACGCTCTTCAACCTCGTGATGATCGGGCTTTCCGAACGACTTTCAAAAATAGACGGGCTAAATCACACTATCTATGCGGATGATGTAACCATATGGTGCTCCACAGGGTCGGATGGCTTGATTGAGTCCGCCCTGCAAAAGGCTATCGACACCACCGAGTCTTACCTCGACCACACCGGTCTCAGGTGCTCACCTGCGAAGTCGGAGCTGTTGATATATTTGCCCAAACGCCGGGGTGCCAAGCCCAAAGGGTGGAAACCTCCGGCGGAACGCAATATCACCCTCCACACCAGAGATGGTCGTACTATACCCAGGGTAGACACCATCAAGGTCCTCGGCATGATCATCGAGTCACACGGAACCAACACCCAAACAGTACACAAGCTCAGGACTAAGACTGAGAATGCCATACGACTCGTACGTAGAGTAGCCAACAGGCACCATGGCCTCAAAGACGACAACCTGCTGCGTCTCGTACACGCGTTTGTTTTGTGCCATTTTACCTACGTTGCTGCTATACACAAGTGGCTACGTGCTGAGCGCGATCAACTCAATGCGCTTATTCGCAAGGTGGTCAAACGAGCCCTGGCCTTCCTATCACCACTCCAACGTACAAACTCCTCGAGCTTGGCGTACATAACACGCTAGAAGAGATCGCCGAAGCTCAGGAACGTGTGCAATTGACCCGACTCACTACCACTAAGGCGGGCCGCCATATTCTGCGCGAGCTCGGCTTCTTCTCCTCGAGGGCCAGGGACCCCCAGAGTTGACTCTAATTCCCCGTGAAATCCGCGACCTTATCACGATCGCTCCCATACCACGAAATGTACACCCCGAATACAACAGAGGCAGGCGCCTTGCGCGGGCGACCGCCATTCTCAAGCACATAGACATGGAAGCGGACAACGTCTCGTTCGTGGACGCCGCTGCCCATCGCAACAATCAAGCCTTCGCCGCGGTCGCGGTATCATCCGCGCAGCAGACTCTTAACTTAGCCACAATCCTCACCCGAAAACCCGAAGTAGCGGAGCAAGTAGCTATAGCTATAGCTATAGCTATGCTCGTCAGCAAACGGGAATTCATCTACAGCGACTCCAGGCCGGCCATCAAAGCCTTCGAACGCGGAGTCATCTCCGACCAGGCGTTACGTATCCTGCGCAATGCGGACCCGAGTGCCCTGAAGCACCACACTGTCATCTGGTTCCCCGCCCATCTAGGCCAGGTGTCGGGTGCCCTATCCATCCTCAATGAGATCGCCCATGAAGCAGCGCGCGCACTTACCAACCGCACTGCCACAGGGCAACCTCATCTTGCTGGGTTGGATACCAATCGGGATGCACCAATTACGTACAATGAAATTACAAAGCACTTTTACTTGGAACGCCGCATTTTCCACCCCCACATCCGAAACTTAACCGACCGCAGTCATTAACCCTACGCCTATTACAGACACACACGCACCGAAACCTTGCCACGCTTCACGTTTATTATCCCGATGCATACCCCAGCGACACATGCCCATCATGTGGACACACAGCGACACTTGAACACATGCTCTGGGAGTGTAGAACAACTCCTCCCGACTCTACCTCAAGCAAGTGGGAGAGGTCCCTCAGGAGCTCACTTCTCGCCGACCAGCAATGGGCCGTCCAGCAGGCCCACGAAGTGGCCGCCAGGTACTCCCTGTCGGTCCCTACGTGGGAGACGCCCGCTACGCGCTAAACGCGTCCTGCAGGACTGAAATAAAGTTTTTTCATTCCATTTCATTGTCTCTCTCTTCCCCGTGGCTCATACCCGTATACCACGGGTGGGTGCGTGCCACAGGTATGCGAGTATGTTCCACAGGCGTCGAGCGGAAAGGGTTGGCGACGTACGTGACGGGAATATCAGATTATTCATGCCACGACCAATGAATTATCTTCGTCAAGCCATCTTACCCTTTCATGCTAATTTTGCTTTACTCCAAGTGAAGGGGGTGTTCACAAGAGCACCTAGGCGCTGGTGGCCAGATAGATAGGTAGATAGATAGATAGATAGATATATATATAAATAGATAGATAGATAGATAGAGTGATAGACAGACAGATAAATAGATAGATAGGTAGATAGATAGATATAGATAGAGAGATAGATAGATAGATAGATAGATAGATAGATAGATAGATAGATGTTAAAGGTGCCCGAAGTATGCAAAGAAATGGTTAGCATTAAAAACATCATGGGTCTATTCTCGTTCGTGTTCTGCGGCACTGCTCCGAAAAATTGTGTTCACGACGGTGAGAGCCTTGATCTGCATGTGCAATTTTTTTTCAATGGACGTGTGCTTGACTTATTTTCAAAGCCCAATCGGGGTGTTTAAAACGTAAACCATGGCAAAAAAAGAATCAAGACAGGACACAGCGATTTTTCCCCTTTGAAATGCTGATGCACTATTAACACTTAGTTTTCCATGATTTTTCTACGTCAAAGACGCCAATACTTCACTCTCTCAGTGGTAGCGGCAGTCCCAGTGTCACTCGCCGATGACTCTGGAACTACCATTAGCGAAGCTGGCAAAATAGTTCAAACGATAAACACATTTCTCGGCTTACGATATAATCAAAAGGCACAACATCGTGGGAAACGCCGCACTAATTTTTGACCTCGGCAGTTCTTTAGCGTGCACCGAAATCCAAGTTAGTCAGGATGTTCTGCGAAACAACCAAGGCTACTTGACCTGCGCCTTAGTGACGCAGGTAACGTTTGACAAGTGCTACCTGGCTAGTGTGGTCTTCGCTGCATCAGAGCAGCCCATAATAATAGTGGGGCCTCTCATAGAAATAGAGAGAAAAATAGTGTGAATGCGGCCTACACGCAGTCTATTTCTCCTGTTTTTCTTGTCAACGTGTGAGCTTTTTGCGCGTCCGCGTTCGAATGTTAGGTATGTGTATTTAGATTGCGGTGAGCTTCGCCTCAGAACGACCATGTCAACGGTAATGCATTCTTTACAGGTAAAACGACATACAGCTGGACGGAATAGTTCTAAGGTCAGTGTCCTCTAAGTAACAGCGCGAAGGTAAAAAAATGCGGCAGCTCCACATTAGCATTGCCAAGCCTGACGGAAGAGCCACCGAAAAGCGATGAAAGTGCTGCAACGTTTCTTTTCTTTACTTTGAAAACACTAGGATTTGTGTTAAATATTGAGCAGACTAGATTGAGTGTGCATCGTGACTATGTATTCTCTAAGCCCAAACTAGAACTTTTAGTCTCACAAATATAGAGGGAGAGAGAGAGAGATAGATAAATTATTTACATAAAAGTAGAGAGGTCGGCCTGAGCTACTGTTTGCTCTGGGCTGTTTTTTGCTCTGGAGAAGCGTGACTGAGGAGTGAAAAGTGATGAATGGCGATGGTAAAGTAGAGAGATGAAAACATAGTTTTGTAAGGGGCTGGGGTAACTCTACAGACGTGCGTCCAGTCCAGTGGCCTATATATATATATATATATATATATATATATATATATATATATATATATATATATATATATATATATATATATATATATATATATATATATATATATATATATATATATATATATATATATATCTGTGTGTGTGTGTGTGTATTTCTGCTTTTTTTATTTTGTGACAACCAAATGGAAAGCCTTCGCTATCGTCAAATACTGGTGACAATAACTCCCCAGTTTTTTTTGTTATAACCTGCTTTACTTTTATTTTAATTTTATTCTTTCTTGTATCTATTTTCTGTATCTATTTCTTCTTATTTTCTTTTTATCCTTTTATGTCTATCTCTTCCTTGCTCTTTATATACTTCTTTCACTTTCGTCCCCAAGATAGCTCTCTCGCTCTCTCGGTTCATCGATGCTATCTTTTCGCCTCTGTGTTTTTCTGTCTTATTTTGTTTTGGTGTTTTATTCGTTTTATTTCTCTATATTTTTCTATCAAACTTTCTTCCTCTCCCTCTTCTTCGTGCGTTCGTTTTCTTTCAATACTCGCACCTGATATACACGGTAGTGGCGTTTCCCTAATTCCTGGGAAGGAAAATGAAGTGTCTCTTTAGAAGAACGCTTTTTTCTGCGCTCTATATTTTTTAGTAAAAATAATTGGTTTTTTTAAGTGCCTAGCCTCCCCGTCTTGCGATGATGGCCACGGAGCATGCCGGAGGCCCGCCTGGTCAGAGGTCCTCACACCCGTCAACCACAAGGAAGTGAGCTGGCTCCCCCAGTGACACTGAAGACACTGATCTGCACCTTTGAGGTCAAAATCTAAGAGTGGTTACACACTACAACTTCAGTTACTTCAGTTTTGCATTCGCACTGTGAATACTTGTGTGCAAAAACAGAAGTATAGTACGTTAAACTGAATTTCACAATGTTTTTCTCGATAAAATTACGGGAGGCGTAATCTTTGTCCCTACTTTGAACCACATGATCTAAAGCATTGCCTCCGAGATGCGGCGCACAGCAATTCATCTGTAGAGCAGACCACGGATGACAACTTGCCCTAAAGCGTGTTCTTTTGTCTAATGCGGCAGTCTTCGTGCCCCAGATGATAAAAATTTGTTATGAATCGTTTATGAACTCATTCAACATTAAATTCTCTTACCCGACGTGTTGCAAAACACATGGCCGTCACAGCAGCTCCATCAGTGTGTCAGTGATGGAGAGGCACCACATATTAGAAGTGTCAGTGCTCTGCGCATAAGAGTGAATTCAGATACTGTAGAATACCGTGTTCAAAATAGTTACTTCTATCTACTAAAACATCCTTTCTTCGCCAAATGCGGTCACGTTTGCTCGGGTTTGAAGCTTATTGTCGCTTTTCTGTTCCGATTTCTACATTTCTCAACTTATCAGCGCATTCTCGAAAAGCTCTGATTTGTACCACAAATATTGTCGCTAAAACAAAATAATGAAACATGTTTTCTTATATTACTGTATGATAGCCTTCGATTGTCTATTTACGAGATTTTAAGAAAAATTGAAGGTGGGTGTTTTTTATTATTTCAATTTCAGTGGAGTACACTTTTGCCGATATGAGAAGTTTGATGCAATATATAAAAATTTACATTTGCCCTACGGCAGCAATAAATTATGTAATTAGTCAACACACTATATCCTTAAAACGTTTCAAGTTTGAAAACGCTGCTTGCATTACTTTCGAAAAAAATGGGGAATACGTAACTTATTTTAAACTGTCGCAAAATTAGAAATTTTTAAAAGCCATTTTCTTGAGGTCTACAAACTTGAAACCGTATGAATTCATTCTTCATTAAACTTGCATTTCAGGTAAAAACTATCTTTCTTGAAACAAAAATATTTGTCTTTTTATAGCATCTGCAATATTCGAAAATGACAGGTTACGAAATTGGTGCCTGCGTGTTGGTGAAGCTTGATATTTTTTTCTCGTAAGTTATGCCGTTCTTCATAAAACGAAGTTGACTTTCGGGCTACCTGGTGAGAGGTGCACGAAATATAAAATACTCAATGAAATCTACATTATCAACTTTTGGACCCGTGTCGATCTCTCGTGGAATCACCCTATACTATTGCACTCAGTATGAACTACACCGCTGGAATGCGTGGTCAAGCTTATGGCAGGGTTATGCAGTGGCGCCGATCGTGACATGTTTTCAAGTTGTCGGGGCAGGGTATGGTGGTTCCTGCGAGTGGTGATCACCTCAACTTGCTTTCACGCTCGCCCTCGTTTTTTTCCGGCGGTGATATCAGCTTTACAAACAACAGCACTGAGTGTGTAAGCATGCAAGTGAGGTCAACTTGGGTCGCAGGGGAGCCAAAATCTTTATGTTAACTCGAAAATATGCCGTTACCAGCGTCACTGTTCAATCTTGCAGGGCGATCGGCCACAAGCTCACGGGATGTAACTCATACTGAGCGTGATTGTGTTATTTAACACGTACGACTGATTGTGCGGCAGTCACTAACACTAGGACTGGAACTTATCTAGAAACAGAAATTACTTCAAATATGTAAGTAGGTGGACAGCCGTCACTGCTCAATGCGCGAAGTGCCACACACGTAAAGGCGTGAAACGAATATTGAGAACAGTTAGGCTTCGATTTGTTCACGTTTACTTCTACGTTTATTATCATTCTACATTTCAGCATTATTGAAACAAATATCAAGCAGCTACTAATTAACTTTGATTGATTTATATGTCGGGTTAAACTTCCCAAAACCACCATATGATTATGAGAGACTCCGTAGTGGATGGCTCCGGAAGTTTCAACCACCTGGGGTTCTTTATAGTGCACCCAAACATGAGCAGACGGGCCTACACTTTCGCCTCCATCAGAAATGCAGGTGCCGGGATTTGATCCTGCGACCTGCGGGTCAGCAGCCGAGTACCTTAGCTGCTGGAACACCGCGGCGGGGCACTGAATTAACTTCGGAAAAACTGGTTAAACAGCAGAGCTGGTGGAATCAGATTGCTAGACATAGTCTCGATCGCGACAAACGAACTCACACACTTTCCAAATCACACGTTATCCACGAAGTTTCATTTATTTCGCCCTTTTCTTTCTCGCCCTCTTTAGTTGAAGATTTTTCTTTCTTCCTCTTTTCTTTTTCTCATTTCTCTTTTTAAAACGTGGTTGCTTGGGCGAGTTAGTACGACGTTATTCGCCTAAAAACAGCGCCAATAACGAAAGAAAAAAAAAGCAGACAGACAGCGGCAGAGAGCCGCTGTCTGTCTCCTTGTTTTCTTGTCTCTTTTTCTTTTTTCTATGGCACACATGCTTTATGGCACACATGCTTCATTTTTGATGAACTGATGGTGAGTAAGGTTTGGCCTATTTTTGTGACACATATCGGCTAGGAAACTGCGTTATGACGCTCCTCCCCAGAGATCAACTTCTACCCTAAATAGCTTCGCTGCTAAAAATGTGAGAAAATATTGCTATATACATATATGTATATTATTGTCTGTTGGCTTCGTGTGCTGCCTAGTAATGAACGTACAGCTGATAGTTCCCTGTGTTCTCTTACCCTGGTAAATGAAAATTGCGCACTGCAGGATGGCCGCTTAGTGAGAACAGCAGGTACCTAAATAAATGTCAATATTCTTTGAACGTAAAGCGGGTTTTCTTTGCGCAAAAAAAGTAACGCCAAAAGCACAACACAAAGGAAGTTCTACATTTCGGTGTTGGTCGTGTTTCTTTTCCTTGCGTGTTGGTTTCAGTGGCGCCCTTCGTTTCTTTGAACTTTCTTTTACCACTGAGAGGCAGCTTAAAGAGCTTCGGGACATGCCTGAAAAGAATCGAATTCTTCGAGAAAGTTACTTGTGATGGTAAAGCGGCACAGCTTCTGCTAAGGGTGCACGGTCAATCTCTCGGCGGGGACAGTTGTTGGTATCGATGCGAGCTTGTTGTCTGTACGACGTCGTTTGTTAAACTTGAAAGTTGGGTGCAGGTTTTTTTCGTTCTGTGAAAATGTAAACGTCCATTTCTTAGTGAAAAACACAAATAACGACGGAGTGGGAGCGGGGATAAAATATGTACGTATATAAGGAGGGCGCTTCCTCCTTGTTGACGGTAGTTTTCTTAAAGGCGAGCGCTGCATCAGTGCTTTAGAGAACAGTGAACTCCGCTCAACGGCTGTGCGCTGGTTTGGGCACTCGACTTTACTCGAAGGCTGCTGATGCTTGCGTTCGAACCTCTGCGGTGTTCAATAAGGCCCGTTTGCTGGATGGTTCTGCGGCAACTTGATCGCACGCCCTGCCTCGCACACGTGGTGCAGCAAGGTTAATTAATGAAGGCGCTACCGAGTTCGCCTGCGGAAGGAGTAAAGCGGCGCCTTCTTTAATCCGGAAGTCCGTGGTGCTCGCTATATAGGGAGCCGTTGAGCGAAAAAAACCACGCTTGTCGGCACCTCAGGCTTCGCGGTTTCTCGGTGGGTTTTGGGGAGTTTTTCGCGAGTATAAATTGTCTTTCCTCCCCGACCCGGAGAATGTGGCCAGAACTTTCTATACACCGCTCGGGATCGTTTGTTTTGAAGTCACTTCCGAATGACGAGCGCTGCTGAAGGCTGCAGAAGTAGGCTAGTTTCTATTCTAGATTATTTCTTTTGTTCTCTTGTGTGTGTAAGAGTCTCACTTTTTTCTTTTGTCCCCCCCCCCCAAAAAAAAGCTTGAATGAACAGCGTTGTGACCCTTGGTCGTGGCTCTCGAGGTTTCATTGTTGTTGCAATGAAAGGCTCGAGAGCGCGACTGACGGTGGAAAAGTTTGGGCGAGCCTTTTGACTGATGGTCGTACATGCGGCGAGCCTCAATCTGGCGGATCCTTTCAGTATTACAAATGCGAGACTCGGCTAGCTTCTGTTTTATGCTTTTCTGTTAGTTTTTCTTCAACCGAACGAAGAAGGCAGCTAGAGTTATGAGATACTATAAGGCAGGGCGCAGCATATGCGCAAGGGCGTATACCATAATGTGCTCGAAAATTATTTGCTTTGCTTCTGCTCATGTGGGGCACAAAATGTGCTTCGGCTTGTCATTACGAATGTTTATGCTGTTAACAGTTGCTTTAACCTAACAACATAATTAATACATTGAACACTGTCCCTCTTGTCCTTTTCTGTCAGCCATAGCAAGAAGGAATTGCAGTTCCCTGGTTAGAATTGTTGGTGTGTCTATTCTTGCATGTGTCCTATATATGCATCTTGCGCTCCAAAGATCTTATGTCTAGGTATAAGCTAGCCAAGCAACAGGCGTTGCTGTCGGCCATTTAATATTTATGTACTCGCCGAGTCGATTACTAATAATGCACGAAACATAAATTATTCATGCAGCATCACGAGTCTGCATTGGAGTTCCATATGGTCATGTTAAACCAATTCAAACAAATAAAGGCGTACGCTTAAAAAAACAAAATACATGCGTAGCTAACATAAATAGGAGCGTGGCTTCTTATTTCGCTTACTCGCTTAGTGTGAAATTCTTCCGTGATAAAAAAGGTGTTAAGAATGCTTTCTGAGCCGTTTAGTTTACCGAAAAAATCAATGAAAAATATTATGGGAGTAATGATAAGGGGGACAGCTTGGTGAACTTGGTGTTTATTGAGTAGTACAGTAAGGGTAAACCACCCCCTCTTAGTGTGCAGCGAGATTACTCATTGGAAGCAGTTCTGAATTTTTATCTTATGGTCCTTCTTCCACTAAAACTTCGTCCTGCATTTTCGATAAGACACCACTGATTCAATTTCTTCCCGCATGCCTTCTTGTAGGTATTTACGTCGCAATATTAAGCATTATTCGATGTTAGTGCCATGTGTGTGTTCCTGTGCACTCATATTGTAGTCTCTGCATTTAATTTTGCAGCAAAAGAGCATATGTGGACTCGCCGAGTTGGTCTGGGTATTTTGATACTTTACTGTTGGCCTGAAGGGCACGGGAACAAATTCAGGCTGCGGCGGCCGCATTCTGAAGAAGGCAGTATGTCAGAAGCCCGTGTGCATTGATATAGGTGCACGTTAAAGAACCATAGGTGATCAAAATTATCAGAGTCATCCACGTCAACAATACAGCGCGGACCGACAGACTCTACTTGGCGAGCTCGCCCTGCGGACAGTAACAGTACTATATCGGCAGATGCTGAGGACAGCATAATAAGCTTTATCTTGGTGACGTGCGTAAGACTCGGCGTCTTTACGTCCGGCTTGGTAGGACATAAACGAGATGGGTGAAACCGTTTAGCGACATTTTAACTTTCAGTGATTTAAAAAGATTCTGTCTGCTCATGCGTTTTCTGGAAAAAGAAAAAAAAAGCCTTACCCTGATGACATAATTTTTGTGTACCCCTGGCCCACTAGGCTTGGCATGTGAAATACGCGTGAGAGCACACAGGTGCATTTGTGAGCATGCAAGACCGTGGCTGAGAATCTCGCTTGGTATATTACGTAGAGCGCTACTATTAAAGCAGGCGCGTGTCATCGCTCTGTGCCCGCAAGGCAGTAAATGCACTCTTTGATTCTTCAGAATAACTTGCTTGTACCTTTACCTATTAATGTAGCCCGGCATCCGCCAGTGCGCTTACCTATCACCCCTTTCTTAAGTGCGAAGCATTTGTTTGCAAACTACGGCCACGTTGAGGGTATCTACCTACAAGGACCGTGGTATATTGAAGAAGAACGGCTATTCGGGTAAGTTGGTTGAAGTATATGGCAAGAGACCATGACATGATACAAATTTAATGGTCCAGGTAATGTTGGACTGTTGTTTTTACGTAATATATGCCAAAATTGGTATGACTATACATAAGTGCATGATGAACATAAATTACAGGTCCTAACGTGCAAATAATGACACGCGCGTATCACGTTCACAGCATGAGTCACATAACGTGGTATTGAGGTGCTCTAGGTCTTTTAATGAAGTGAATACATTGCAAAACTAATAAGACGACACATTTCTGCATGACGAACATGAATAAAAGGTAGTAACATAAAAATTCTGACATACATGGCATGCAGCTAATGTAGACTTACACACCACACTGATGGCGAACTCAAGTTCGTTTTACTATAGCTTGACATTTACCAGATTTTGTATTTCGTGACGTGCCTGTACGACGAACATACTTGACAAGTGCTAGCGATAAAATCACAAAATGCTCGTCATTTACAACATTTCTTACATGCCATGCTCGCGGCGCGCCTATGGTTAGTTAGCTGGCTCAATATTAACCAAAATGGGTATTGCGTGACATGATAGTATGACAAACCTAATTGACAGGTGTTGGCAAAGAAATCATGACATGCTCGTCATTTACGATATTATTTGCATGCCATGCTCAGGGTGCGCCCGTGGTCAGTTAGCTGGCTCGTTGTAAACCAAAATCAGTATTGCGTGATGTGATAGTGTGACGCGCATAATTGACAGGTGTTAGCAAGGAAATCATGACATGCTCGTCATTTACGACATTAATTACATGCCACGCTCATAATGTGCCCATGGTCAGTTCGCTGGATCATCATCATCATCATGATCATCATCATCATCATGATCATCATCATTATCATCATCATCAGCCTGACTACGTCCACTGCAGGACAAAAGCCTCTCCCATGTTCCGCCAGTTAACTCTGTCCTGTGCTTGCTGCTGCCAATTTATACCTGCAAACTTCTTAATCTCATCTGCCCACCTAACCTTCTGTCTTCCCCTGACTCTCTTGTCTCTTCTGGAAATCCAGTTAGTCTACCTTAATGTCCTGCGGTCTATGCGCTACATGCCCGGCCCATGTCCTTTCCATCTTCTTGATTTCAACTAATATATCCTTAACTCCCGTCTGTTCCCTAATCCACTCTACTCTCTTCTTGTCTCTTAAGGTTACACCTACCATTTTTCTTTCCATTGCTCGCTGCGTTGTCCTCAATTTAAGCTAAGCCCTCTTTGTAAATCCCCAGGTTTCTGCTCCGTAGCTAAGTACCGGCAAGATCCAACTGTTATATACCTTCCTCTTGAGGGATAGTGGCAATCTACCTGTCATAATTTGAGAGTGCTTGCCAAATGTGCTCCACCTCATTCTTATTCTTCTATTTACTTTTATCTCGTGTTTCGGCTCCATGGTTATTACCTGCCCTGCACACTATGTCGCTGGCTCGTTGTACACCAAAATCGGTATTGCGGGACCTGACAGTGTTACAAATATATTTGAGAGGTGTTAGCAATGAAATGATGGCGTGCTTTCAATTTACGACACTACTCACACGCCTCACTCACGGTGTACCCGTGGTCAGTTAGCTGGCTCGACAGAAACCAAAATCGGTATTGCGTGACATGGTAATATGACGAACCTAATTGACAGGTGTTAGTAAAGAAATCATGACATGCTCGTCATTTACGACATTACTTACATGCCACCCTCACCATACCCCCATGGTCAGATCGCTGGCTCGAAACACCAAAATCGGTATTGCTTGACGTGTCATTATGACGAGCATATTTCACAGGTGTTAGCAATAAAATCATGACCTGCTTGTCATTTACGACATTACTTACATGCCACGCTCAAAGTGTGCCCTTGGTCAGTTTGCTGGCTCGTTATACACCAAAATCGGTATTGCTGAACCTAACAGTGTTACAAACATATTTGAGAGGTGTTAGCAAGGAAATGATGGCGTGCTTTCAATTTAAGACACTACTCACTTGCCACACTCAGGTGTGCCCGTGGTCAGTTAGCTGGCTCGACAGAAACCAAAATCGGTATTGCGTGACATGGTAATATGACGAACCTAATTGACAGGTGTTAGTAAGGAAATCATTATATGCTCATCAATTACATTACCTACATGCCATGTACACAGTATGCCCGTGGTCAGTTCGCTGGCTCGACATACACCACAATCGGTATTGCTTGACGTGTCAGTATGACGAGCATATTTCACAGGTGTTAGCAATAAAATCATGACATGCTTGTCATTTACGACATTACTTACATGCCACGCTCGTAGTGTGCCCATGGTCAGTTCGCTGGCTCGATATACACCAAAATAGGTATTGCGGGACGTCACAATATGACGAACATAAATGACATGTGATAATATAAAAATATGCCATGCATGTCATGTAAGACATGACTTATATGCCACGCTAGTGATTCACTCACGGCTGGTTCACTGGTTCGATTACACCAAGAGTGGTATTGCGTGACGTGAGTCTATGACGAACATTAATGACAGGTTATGCAGTGTATATGTCAGAATATACGCTTTAATAGGATGATATATGGTAGATTGTACATGCATACGTGCATGAGACTCATACAATATATAATGAACTAAATGTCATGACGTGAATGACTTCGTTTGCTTCAAAAACAAACAAGGCGATGTATGTAGCCATTTGCTGGCTGCTTGGTATTACGTCGTGACACACAGTGCGCTTGATCTGCCGAATTTTCCCTTTTCTATTCCCTTTCACATCTTTGCGTTCTCCTTCCCAATCTCCCGAGTGTGGGTTAGTTAAACAAAAATTTTTCTAGTTAACCAATCTGCTCTTCGATTTTTAATGCTAGGCATTTATTAGCAAACTTCGACGACTTTGAGCGTATCTATCTATCTATCTATCTATCTATCTATCTATCTATCTATCTATCTATCTATCTATCTATCTATCTATCTATCTATCTATCTATCTATCTATCTATCTATCTATCTATCTATCTATCTATCTATCTATCTATCTATCTATCTATCTATCTATCTATCTATCTATCTATCTATCTATCTATCTATCTATCTATCTATCTATCTATCTATCTATCTATCTATCTATCTATCTATCTATCTATCTATCTATCTATCTATCTATCTATCTATCTATCTATCTATCTATCTATCTATCTATCTAGCCGCTTACGTTTGGCCGCTTTCGTGGTCAGCTCCTTAACTTGGCGTGAACAAAATTTAGCACTGGAGGTTAAGATGATTTGACGAATATGATGCGCGGGTCAAGACATGAATAATGTCACGACCCCGTTGCGTTCGTCGTCAAAGACTTCCCGTCAGACAGCGGCACATACCCACGGGCGGGTATGTGCCGCTGGTATGTGGGTATGTGCCGCAGGTGATCGACACTTAGTATCTACCCAGGACTGACTTGAACACACATGGACAATTTCAATCCGTGAGCGTTAAGCAATGCCCGATATAGTTAGCTTCGACCCAAGGAAAACATTCAATAATTATCAGGGTTTCAACAGGAATCGAACTAAAGCATTCTGCGTAGCAATAAAGCATTCTACCACAGAGCTACGCCTGGTCTCGGAACTACTTTTCAAATTGACGCTAATCTTCGTTAAACGTCAGTAGTTGATACAGTGCTGCCTACCTAATTTTATAAACATTACATATACACTCCTTTTGTACAGCTGTCACGTCGGGTTAACGTCAATTGTGGTTAGGTGCCATGCACTGAAATTTATTCATGTAGCAATGTCCAGGGCCAGCATCTTCGCGAGTATCAGCGCTTCATATCAGCTTCTGGTGTTGCTAATACACATGTTCCAGTCGCCATTGTTGGGCGAGTGCAAACAGCTGGTTATATAAACATCTGCAATTCTGCAACATATGTGTTTGCGTGCAACATTTGTATATATATTAGCGTGATTTTATGCTGTGTCAATCAATAAAAATATTCCAACATGGTCACCCTGCCTCCGAAAGCTTCGAATAACGTCGATTCCCGAGTACGGGGGATATGCCGAATTTTCGGTGCGTCGTTTCTGTTTAAACAGTGCGTTAAGTGAGGAGCGGTGAATGCTGTTCGCTCTCCTCCTGTGTATGTTGTCTTCGTGCCTCATTTGTACGTGAGCAGCGCGCTGCACGTTTCGATTGGCTTGTCATTGTGACGGTTATTTTCCAAGTGGTGGCTATCGCATTATTTGCTTCGCCCTTGCGGCGAAACTGTGACGTTTTTTCTTCATTCGTTCCCGCTGGCTTGAGAACATTGTAAACACTCTGTAATGGGGTAGGAACTGTCTACATTACAAAAAAAGGATGATCTGCCAATGCCATGTCAGGTTTATCTAGAATTCTACCAATCGCTATTCTAAAGATCTTACTTCGATGAGTGCAGCCCCGAAATCCAGCATTAGTTTTAAAAAAAGAGACGACACCATCTTTTATTAAGTGTAGGGTAATACCAAAAAACAAATTACGTTCCTGCTTTAGCCTGCACTTACTCACTTCCAGGCAGATAATGGGCAGGCTTAGTTACTTATCGATCAACTGGTGCCCATCGTGCACGTAGGAGTAATAGGCAATTCATATGCACACAAATATAACGGAAAAGAACCGGTATGTGTTTTCGTTCTCAGAGCTCACAGCGAACAAGCTAATGTTTAAAACAGACAGCAAAATTAACTTAGCAGTGCTTATGCTATTTCTCCGGCTCTGCATTCATTCATTGCGGCAGCAGCTTGCTCTCACAGCGATCGCCGCAATCATTCATGCTTGCTCGCTTTTTAATTGTTGTCATTTTACTAACAACTCTTCCACAATTCGCTCACAGCGTGTCTTCCTGTGGCATCAGAAGTACATGTATAAATGCCACGATGATCAAAGTTTTGCATGAAAAGCACAATAAAAAAGCATACGTGTTCAGCAGAGTGGCTTGTTTTTCCACGAAAATGCTTGGGTGTTTTATTCCCACCCAAAAACTAAGCTCGTACAAAGGGTTAAAAAAAGAAGTTTTGGCCATCGAACTTTCTTCTTACTTTTTTGGCTTCTAACAGCCTTCAAATATATGCTACATTTGTGTCCTACAACGCGTTATTATGACACTTATTTTGAGCAGCAACGCAATTCTGTGGGGTTACATCGTACAATGAGTGTCTTCCCTGCACGCTTGCAGCATTCAAGTGCTGTTCAAGTTATAACCTAATGAATAAATCATGGATCTTATACTCCGTACCAATGACTAACCAGCGAAGCTGAATTGTATGAACGCGTTGTTTAATACAGACTTCGTACCGAAGATTCGTTGAGATATACAAGTGTTGAAGAACGAGTGAATTTTTCGTCGTACATGAACAACAAATTGAGCACATAACGTGAGAGAATAAATGGCCAAACAGACGTACACAAGTGCGCAGTAGTACTCTGAGCTTTTATGTCGCTATGTTCAGCCATTTATTTTTTCCCGTTATGTGCTATGCTAGTTCAATCTCTGAAGTCTTTCTCAATCGTTGGTTACGCCTTTACAGACATCTTAGTGTGCGTTTGCCGCCTCAGTGTTTTTTTTTTCATTTTATGAGCAGTGGTATCTGCCCAAAATCTGTAAAACTTAAGTGTTTGTCCGCTGACAGCTTCATTTTCAGTGTGTACCATTGGCGAGTATTAACACTTGCTCAATTTTTGTTGTACATACGCTCAATGAGTTTTTGCGTACAGAAGACGAACGAATCTTTGTTTGGCCTAGCCATATGCAACATTCCTGTAGAAATGTAACCTTTCGTATTAGGTTTTTGCAAGCGAGCTGGGTTTGCTGCTAATTGGTAAGTGTCAAAGTGGTGTGCCTGGGCTCAATTGCGCCACTTCTCATTCTACATTTTAGGTGCTCCTGCAGGTGAATATGGTTGCATTTTCTACCAAATCACGAACATTAGTCCACGTTTTGCTTGCAACCACGCGATAGCGTCGTTGTTCTACGACTAATGAGTTTCCTTATATATAAGCACACTGTCCTAGACGTAAAAGAATGCTCATACCAGTACGTGTTTTTTTTTCTCCAACACTTACAGACGCAAGAATATTTGGCCTATCAAAAGAGGGTTGGCTAGCTTTTATATGCATGAAATACCTTGGTCTACACATACAGTGGGGGATAGAGAGAAACTCGAGCATGTGGCGTATACATTCTCTGCTCTTTTTCAATTATTTTCAAGTGGTTGTAGCCATGGTTTTAAAACAATCCACTAGAGTAAACCATGATACCATCCAGAACTGTCAAGCATCTTTTTATTGCGACCAAGCGTTATGAAAACAGCACGCCGCACTACTTGGTTTCTCCCCCCCCCCTCTTCACATCACTCTGTAAATTTGGTGTGCGTGAAATTGTTGACGTTTAATGGCAATTTGTATCCATTTATCAATATTAATTCATAATTTTTTCGGCATTACTGAGCACTTTTTATGCGTTGCAAAGATTACGTTGCCATTGTTTTTGTGAGGGGCTTCACAAAGTGCCTGAATCACAATCCTTATTCCATAGTTGATGGCAAGTAATAATGTCCATAGCATTTACATTGTTTTTACTGACAAAAAGATTGTAATAATAATAATAATAATAATAATAATAATAATAATAATAATAATAATAATAATAATAATAATAATAATAATAATAATAATAATAATAATAATAATAATAATAATAATAATAATAATAATAATAATAATAATAATAGTTATTATTATTGTTATTCATGGCTTTATTTTTAGATAAATTTTGCTTATATCGAGTCTCCAGAATGATTCTGTCACAGGTCGAGGCACTACTGATTTTCGAGAAGATTGTCAGAGGGACTGCATGATGCTTTAGAACATGAGATGTTCGCCTGTACTTTATTTCTTGAAATCTACGAAGCATTCGCCATAATAAACCACTTGAAATAAATTATCGTGTCGATATCAAGGGTCCATTGAATGACCTTCCTAAAGTTATTCTTGTGATCGTTCTCACGAGGTTCGCTTAGACAATCGGTTTCCTTTGAAAGCTTGTGTATAAAAAGGATCCGTTTAGTCTCCTCTTCTGTTTATTTATTTATAAAGAGGTTGGCAGCTTCTTTTCCTAAATGTGTGTTTCAGTATGCAGGCTTTACTGTTCTGATAAAGACACATGTATTTTATCATGAAGCCTTGTTACTATTACAAGACAGTGTTTTTGAGGCAGCGGAGGCTTTTTTTTCACTCTCGACGCCCTCTCTATGACCCCTATTTTGCCACACAAAGACAGGGCAGCGAACCGGATGCTTATATTTGGTCCACCTCCCTGCGAGTCCTTTTCGTTCCTCTCTCTCTCTACGGAAGAGCACAATGGCGTTGAATCGAACTAGTTGGTTATACAATATCATAAAAGTAACGGCAGCATTAAATACGACGGACGGATGAGGCACACAGAGACAAACGAGCGCTGGAAGTCGGTGCTCATTCATCTGTGCATTCGTCAGTCGTTTTTTTTTGCGCTGTTATTTTTACTACAGAGGGATTTTACTTGCGTTGCAAGTTTAAAAAGTTACGTTTGGAGATTTACGCACCAAGTGAAATATGCCTGAATTAAGGGAGAGGTGAGACTCTGTGCGATGTTCGTGCTCTTTACTGGAAGAGAAGCGGGTGTGACAATAAGTATAGATTTGTTTCTTAACTTCTCCTGTCCAATGCACCGTTTACTGGAACTCTCGTAGAAATGTTCGAAAGCATTAAAACCCAATGTGTCACAATAGCGATATGTTCACGTTCACTATACTTGGCTATTTGGAGTGGGATGAAGTTAACTTCAGTGAAACACCCCTCTTTTTATACGCAGAATCCTGCGTACTCCTTTGAGCCTGTGAAGAGTGGCGTGGACTGAATTGAGAAACACCTAGGTCTTTGACGCGTGAACATCTTCAATGAGAGAAATTTACGGGAGATAGCAACTGCCCTTCTACAAATGGGAAATTTAGAATATGCTTCCTTCTTCAACCACGCCGGAGGATGGTAAAATTTCAGAGGATAATTTCTTTAAGATATTTGTTGTTATTGCCTGATCAACTTGGCTGCTGTAATGTGTCCAGCTTGAGGATTGGTTGTAATTGGATCTCCAGAACAACTTCATCTAAATAAAATTTTGTGTGGTAAACACATGAAGAAATCAAAACTGCTGAACTAAGCACATTGCTTTGCTCTATATACACTGCTGAACTAAGCACATTGTTTCACTCTATATAGGTGTGCCTTTACACTGCACGCATTGATATAGAATAACGGGTCTCCCTAGTTATGTGCATAATATCGTGGTTGCAATGCCAGTTAGAGAGAGAGAAACTTTTTCAGAACAGCAGTCAGTGAAATTTAGAACGAAGTCTACCTACCCCAGATTTGAGTGCACGTTAAACTCCAGGTGGTCGATATTTCTGGAGCCCTCCTCGACGGCGTCTCTAATAATCATACGGTTGTTATGGGACGTTAAACCCTCATATCAATCAATGTCTACCTACCCCGTCACCCCAAGCCGTCGGCCGTAATTCATCGAGACGAGACAGCAATGATGACTTGACTGATGATGTCCCTATTAAATATGTTTAAATTGCTGTATATCAGTCCGTACGCGCGCTTGATGAATAATCACGTCGAGCATACTGACTTGGAGCATTTTAGCTGGAGTTTCAAGTACTTTATTTCACTTGTCTTGGCTGCATTCGTAAACTCGCTTACGAATAAGCTGTGCTCTGAATGCTGAATTTCTGTAAAATATTTGTTGAAGGTAGACATATAATTCGAGCTTACCTGAAATACTCTCCAATCACTTTTGATCGCATCCATCTATTGAAATTCTTCAGTTCAAGGGCATTCAATGATACATGCAAAATAGTACAAAAGCTAGTGCCTCACACTCCAATCTGTGGAGGTGGGTAACCAGCGGGGATGACGGGCGCACGCCTGTTCTTGAAAACATCGGCACTCCTCATGAGTGCGCCGCTTCTCGGGCACTCACAATGTGCCCTCGACCCATACCAGTGACGCAAGACCGCGCGAACGCTGCCGCTTGACTCCACTGACGGGGCGAAATACGTACAAAACTCGCACCACTTAGCTTTCGGAAACCTCAAGTGGTGTCACACTGGCACCGAGATCGGCCCATATTTGACCAACTTGACGTCCATGGACGACGTCACAGATTTCAATCAGTGGTGTCATGGGGCCGTCATTATGGGGCGTGATGAATCGCTCGTAGAAGGCAATGTGCGTTCCTTTATGTACGGACCGACGCAGACAGACACCACAAAATAAAAAAAGGGTGGGCCATTTACAGCTACGACGTTACAACAACAACAACAACAACAACAACAACAACAACAACAACAACAACAACAACAACAACAACGTTGTTATCTTAGTCAAGTTGAAGAAGCTGCGATTAGCTGGCACATTGTTGCTAAAAGTGGCTGACTGATCCGAGAAAACATTCATATGAACAGAAAGTTGAGAGAACTCGAAAGTAGCCCGATAACAGACGTGACATTCTTATTGGCTGAAGCAAAGTAGATAGCAAAAGTGTAAGACGCATAATGTTTAGAAACGAGAAAGAAAAATGCTTCTGGAAACTTTTTCAGCCCACTTTTGTGGGTGTCTAGGCGTTATGGGCATATTGGACTCGTCTCAGTGCCGTTTTTAAATTGACGCGTTAGTACGACATCAGAGAGCAAAATGAACTATAATGTGAGGAGGGAGAGAGGAAATGTAAGCAGCAACATGCAACGTTGGCATTGTTTACCCGCCCGCTTCACACTTCGAAACCCAAGACGCGACTAGATGAGTGTTACTAGATAGGCATAACTGCAACTGCTTCTAATGCTAATCGCATTAATTGACTTTCACACTAGAACAACCTCGAGTAAGAGTTTTAAGTGGTAATTAAAAAACACGCCTAGTCCAGTAGTTGACTCCAGGTTGCGAGCACACTTTATCGTAAAGCAACCAGCATTCAGCGTTTCCAGCGTTTTACTTCGAACGCGAAACGAAAGATGCGTGGCGCGCCCTCAAATTCTTTTTGGTGCATGCAAAGTTTGGGGGGGGGTGTCTTTCAACGGGAGATCAATTTCTCGAGGGAGTGAGAGAGAGGATGCCACAAGAGAGTGATAATACAGGCAACGAAAAGAGCAGATAGAGGCTGCGCGTGCAAGCGATGCTTGGCACCTGTGTACAGTTTGGGTGTCGGCTCGTGGCGACGCAGCCTGAGTTCTGCTCGGTTAGTGTTTCCTTTATTTCAGAGCGGGCGAAATTGGCCGTGCCGCGCACTGCACGCAGGCACCTTAATGCGTGCCCGCGTGGTCAGCCCCGCCGCCGGTGGGCGCTGATGGCGACAGCTGCGCCGCGTCGCGCTCCATTAGGCAGCAAATGTAACGTCTCTCGGGGGCACGCTGAGCCCGTCCGTGTTTACATAATTAGGGGATCCAAACACACTGCCACCCCCTTCCCACCTTTTGCCTTCGCACTGACGCGTTCCTTTATTCACTTCTTTTTTTTTCTTCATGCCATCACCACGCTTAGCATGCAAAGTTGTGTGATGCTGTTGGCGTTCTGTAGCCGTTGCGTATACTATCCCGTTCTGTGGCAGACGGGTAAAAAAAGACAGCTAACTTCGACAGTTTTTCTACGTCTTTAAAGAGACGCTGCTGAACTTTAGGTGCAGCCTTGTAATCTCTTCTTATACTTTCTTCTTTATTTATTCACTCATTTCTATGTGTCCGCGACTTTTTGTCAGGCTATATTGCACATCAGGCTAGATTTAAAACTTCGTTATGTAAGAAAGTACACCTCTTGGCTTCAAACTTTGGCGCTTGAGGCACTGGAGAGTCAACTCGAGTGGATGCACCGTGCTAAATATAAGCGTTGATTGGAACGCTGTTTTTTTTTTTCGGACTACCAATGTTAAAAAAGCGCGCGCACGTGTGCACGCATGTATATCAAGCAGAAATATAAAGAGCAAAGACGTACTTTAATTATATGTAAGGTTTCATGTCCCAAAACCACCATACGATTATGAGAGGTGCAGTAGTGAAGGGCTCCGGAGATTTTGGCCACCTTGAGGTATTTAATCTGCAGCCAAATCTGAGCACATGGGCCCACAGCATTTTTGCGTTCACCGAAGGTGTAGTCGCCGGAGCCGGGATTTGATCCTGCGACCTGTCGGTCAGCAGCCGAGTACCTTAGCCACTAGATCACCGTGAGGTGGGGGGAAGGAGATATGCTGTCCTGCATGTGCCACACAAGTTAAAGTACAAATAGGCTACCTTATGTTCAGTTATTTTGGAGTTTCATAGTACTCATAACACCTATAGTGTTACCACAAGCACATGTTCTTCACGGTCCAGTAAACGCATGGTAGTGTTTTTTTGTTTGTTTACACAATTTACAACATTACCAGCAGAACAAATGACAACTTGTTACAGTCTGAGCGCTACACACTGTTTAACTTCGCACTCAGGTTCTACCTTGATCAATCAACTTTTCTGTTTATGCTGATGATCTATGAATTATGCTGTCAGCAGTGGCGCATCTCTAGGTACATGTACAGCTTTAAAGAACACTGAGACTATCGTCGACTTATACATCCGTACCCAAGAACTCAGTATTACCACGGATAAGTGCGCCTTAACGTATTTAACCTGCAAGCGTATGACCTGGTAACCAAGGAGTCTTAAACACACATCAATTAGCTGCCCGCAGTCACGAAAATTTTCCCCGCAAGAGACAGGACAGTGAAGAAGATAAAAGCGTGAAATGCGTCTGATAGTGTTGCCAACCTATTTTTGGAAAATACCATACTTTGCCCTACATAACTTTTTTTATTACCATATGCCTAAAATAGCCCCATGTAGCAATATTAACATTTACAGACCACACTGAACGACATGCAGCGTATATAGGGATGTCGTGTCGAAGTTGGTCTGGCTTCAATGAGCTTTGAAAATTAGTTGCGAAGAGAGATTGAGGAGAATGAGAAACAACAGATGGGACGAAAAGCGCTCTGGTATTTGTATAGGAAAAGCACTGACTCAAAGTAAAAAAAGGCAATTTATCAACAAGCATATGCCTGGCAGTGTAAGCGATATGGTAAAAAGGGGCATTGAACGAAACATCCAGAACAAAAAAAGAATTCTGTAGGGTAATGTAGGTATAGTGGTGTTCGAAAGAAAACCGTCTGAGTAACTATAGTAAGGGTAAAGACGGCATAAGAAAGTATTTATTTTACGATAGGCAAAGCACTTTGTGGTTTGAAGGGAGGTCGGTTTGTCATGAACGCTTAGTTAGACATTGAGGTGAGGCAAACGAAAAAAATCACGTCACTGTGTATGCCTGCGAAAGCTAGGAAAATACCGGAGCATGTTTTAATTGAATGTGGAAATATACATTCAGGTGTATGTTACGGCGTGACCTATGCATAAATAGTTGGACTGTAAAAATAACATTAAAAAGCAAACAGGTCGACAATATAAAAATTAAAAGGCGAGTGCAGAATTCGTGGTGGAAAAGTAGACAGAAAAAAAAAGAGGAAAAGTAAGCTAAATTTGCTATGAAGTGCAGAAAGGTGGGCTGCGAATTTAGTATGTCGTTTAATGAAGGGAACATTAATTCAGTTGGAATGAATGAGGCAATAATAATAATAATAATAATAATAATAATAATAATAATAATAATAATAATAATAATAATAATAATAATAATAATAATAATAATAATAATAATAATAATAATAATACAAAAACAGAATCCGGGGCATGGCGGAGCGCAGCCAACGGCCCCGTTATAAAAGACAAGCTATTTCACACATCCACCCGCAGTCATCGAATAAACTTTCACTACCCCTCTTTAACCTAAGATGGCTGGAAGGCGAAAACCATTTTTTTCTTCAACTAACTCGATCTTGTTGACAGTCTCGAAAGACTCCTGCACTTATAGCGTGTTTTTGTGTTGCCTCCGGGAATAGAGTCATCACAAGCTTTCAACACCTTCCGCGCCTCCGATCGGTCCACCTACGACCTTACTACGTTGGCATGTGATGACATCAACATTTGACGTCTTGTTCTGACGTCACAGTGGCGTCACAAAGAATTCATTATAGCATCAAAAATTCTTGCTTAGTGTGACGCTACGATACCGTCATCAGGCGTCATTGTTATATTATGATGTTTCTTTGCAACACTCGTGTTGATGAAGACCTTCTTTTTTCGTGCTTGATGAGGCAACAAAGGCTTTTACCTTAGAAACTGAAGCTGACGACCGCCTCAAAATTTGGAAGCACCTCCACGTAATGAACAAATAAGAGACTGCAGAGGGTAAAAAAAAACCATCGACGAGAAAAACAATACTAGCACAAGTATTTGTGGCGGATTATCTCTCGTATTTTCCCTGTGCTGGCGACATGTGAATGAGGACAATTCTGATTTCATTCAAAGACAGACTTAGTTTCCGCATCTCTTCAGGAATGTGACTTTTCGGATATGTCATGCGAATGTTATACTTTTTTTATTGATCAGTGATGATGGGCAAAATGTTGAAATTACCCTGCGTCTCACAACAAACTGATATACCACCCAACGGCACTATGCGCTGATCAATAAGTTTACAATATACCCTACTAGTAGGGTAAGTATCCTACGCTTAGGAATCCTTGTGTGTGTGTGTGTGTGTATGTGTATGGGGAGGGTGCATGGACGGGAGGGAAAGTTAGTACAAAATGTCTACTAACGTTGCCATTTGGCAGGCGTTTCTCATATTTTATCTATGGGCCAGTTTTTAAGTAGACTTGGTGCCAGGATTAAAACAACGTATTTATACCTAACGATCTACGGAGTTACTGAAATCTGTACGCCAAATATGAGTTTTGTTTAAAGGTTATATGGATCAACAAATGGTGACCGCAAGAGGCGCCTCGTGAAAAAGGCAAACACTGCTCCACTACAGTAAAGCCTAAAAAAGTGCGTAGCATGGCCACGCAGTGATTCCCATTTGTAGTGTTCCCACGGCTTTGTTTACAACACCGATGATAATGCCAATGTTTGAGGCAAGCATGCATTGTTTCCCTGGCACGAGTTGAATATTGTTAGGGAGATTAGCAAGGCCGGTATGCAACATGCGCACTGCTTTTTCATGCTATTTATTGAGTTCTTGCACGTTACGGCAGTTGAAATGCGTGTCGTCTGCAACGAGTTCTATCAGGCTGCTTTTCCTTTCAGATGTAGCGACCAAGCACCGGCGAAGTGCATGCGGCAAGAGCCATCGTGCTAGTAGTGACGCGGTGGCGCCATCTCTTGCACGGCACAGAAGTGAGCTGCACCTTTCCAAAGCTTTCTAGCAATACCAACTGATTACAGCGAAAGCTACGATGAGATCAGAGGTGTCATTTTTGGCGCCGTAGTTGTCCGCCGTCGCCACATTGTCGGTGTCCCTAACCACTATCAAGCAAAATAAGCAAAAAAAAAAATCGGCAGATCCCACGTACCCTGAGAATCGACGTTATGCGAAGCACACGGAGTGATTGTGGCTATGTTCTAATTAACGAAACGTTACAAAATGAAAGATATGTACAAATTTACGCACAGACACACGTTGAACATTTTCATATGTTCACGTAAGCTGTTATTTACAGTTGCGTAACGATGCGAACTGTAACGTGGGTATTAGTAACACAATACCAGCAGCGGCAAGCTGATATAAAGTGCTGGTGCTCACAAGGATGTTAGGTAGCCCTAGACACTGCTACATAAATCAACTTCAGTGGAGGGCCCTCAAGTACAATTGATGTTAACCCGAAGCAACAGCTGTATTATAGAAGTACATATGTAATGTTTATAAAATTGGACATCCAGCGCTGCAACCACAATTGACTTTTAATGAACATTAGAGTCTGTTTGAAAAGTAGGAACGTTCCAAGACCTGGCGTGACTCTGTAACAGAATACTTGATTGACACACAGAATGCTGGGGTTCCATTCCCATGAGAACTCTGATATTTATTCTTTGTATTAGTGGGATCAATGCTGCTGATGTCGCCTTTTTGTTAATGCTCACGCTTCAAGTTTACCCATGTCTGTTGTCCCCGTTACTGAATAGATATAAACTGTAATTACCTGGCACATACCCACCCACGAGTATGTGCGACACGTCTCGCGGAAAGGCTCTGAGGATGCACATGACGAGATTTTGACATTACTCATGTCATGACCAGCCAGTCATTGTCATCAAATTATCTTACCCTATCATACTAATTTTCGCTCACCGCAAGTTTAGCGGTTTTTTAGATGCCGTGTTTATAGAAGGACGCATTCCAACATAAAACAAAATGACTGTTTAGTTACGTAGTAGCAGCAGCGGGACGAGCATGCCGATGTTGCGCTCGAATAGTTAGAGAAGCAAACGATGAAACCGAGCTTGATAGCTTCGGTTTTATAGCCACCAGTAGGCACGTAAGCCTCTGGTGAAGCTGTGGAGGCGCTGTACTTTATCTCAAGCGTGTGGAAGTTAGTCGTCATGTCATGCCAAGCTAATTAATGACGAGACGGAGGCTGCACAGATTTGTGCACGCGCAGTGGGCGCTGCAGGGTGATCACGAATGCACCCAGATGTACGCGGCTAGATAGATCGATAGATGCTCAGGGTGCCCGCAGTGCGCAAAGAATTGCTTCGCATGCAAAAATGAAAGAAATATAAAATTTTTCAGGACATAATGGGATTCAAAAGCACGCACCCTGCGTGCCATCTCAGTATTCTACCACTGATCTAAGCCGGTGCCTTGAATTGCGTTGCAAACTGACTATAGGTAGGCTTGATGTCACGGAAGAAATTGCGTGAATGTGCTAAAAAGCGTTTTCAAACAGCAAATCAACAACCGGGCATCACAGATAAGGAATCGCATAATGAGTAGGTCGTCTATTGCTCCACCTTTTTATAGAAAAGCCTCAGGCATAATTCTACATCGCCGTCAGCCACACCATTATAAAATGCACATATTTCCTTTCAAGTATGTAACGGGAACTACGCTTAGATTGATTGCTATTGATACACAAAATATACGGGCGTTCAATCCAGGTAGTCACCGACTACCACGCGCTCTGCTGGCTGGCCTAACTCAAGGATCCCACAGGACGCCTCGCTCGTTGGTCCCTACGATTACAAGAATACGCGTTCACCGTAACGTACAAAACAGGGCGGTCACATCAAGATGCGGATTGCTTATCACGCTACCCTGTGGAAGAAGCTGACCATACTGACACCTTTCCAGACCATCTGTCTGTGACGCAGATACTCAACCTTGGCCACGAACAACGCTGGGATGTTTCCCTGCGAACCATCATTGACAAGCTTGAGTCAATGCCTCGCGACACATCTCTACAAATGTTCCTGGTTAAAGACGGGATCCTGTATCGCCGTAACCTCGATCTATATGGCCATGAATTGCTCCCCGTCACACCAGCACATCTTCGTGCGACTGTCCTCAACCAACTTCATGACGCTCATTCAGCGGGCCACTTGGGCGTCTCTCGCACATACGACCGTGTACATCATCGTTTCTTTTGGCCTGGTCTTGTTCATTCTGTTCGACGCTACGTCGCTGCTTGTGAGCCCTGCCAGCGCCACAAAAAGCCATCTTCTCTACCAGCTGGATTCCTTCAGCCGATCGACATTCCCACTGAACCTTTTTTTCGAGTTGGCCTCGACCTGCTTGGCCCAATCCCGATCTCCAGCTCAGGCAACAAATGGATTGCTGTCGCCACTGACTATGCGACACGGTACGCTATCACACGAGCACTTCCAACGAGTCGCGCAACCGATGTGGCGGACTTTCTAGTATATGATATTATTTTAGTACATGGAGCTCCACGTCAACTTCTCACCGACCGGGGCCGGACGTTCCTATCAGCTGTCGTTGATGAAATCCTGCGCTCTTGCTCTGCCAAGCACAAGTTTGCCACTTCGTACCATCCGCAAACGAATGGTCTTATGGAGCGCCTTAACCACACCATAACCGACATGCTTTCAAAATACGTAGCAGCCAACCGCCAGGGCTGGGACGTTCATTTGCCATTTGTGACGTTCGCATATAGTTCGTCACGTCACGACACTGCCGGCTATTCACCATTCTATCTTCTATACGGCCGAGAACCTGCCCTACCATTTGACACCTTGCTGCCCTCGGTCACTGAGTATGCCGGCGAAGCCATTGCGCGAGCCGACCACGCACGCCAACTCGCCCGCAGCCTTCTGCAGGCCTCACAGGAGCACCAAAGACAGCTCTACAATTCCCATCATCGAAACGTGCACTTTTCACCGGGTTCCCTTGTCATCCTCGGGTCCCCCACTCGGCGTGTAGGGCTTTCTGAAAAACTGCTGTCACGCTACACTGGACCATACCGCGTCGTTCGCCAGGTGACTGACGTTACATACGAGATCGTTCCGGCCGATCCAACGTCGTCATCGTCACCTTCGAGTAACATGGTGCACATAGCTCGTCTCAAGTCTTATCACCCTCCTTCTACCGTATCTGAGTTGCTCAAGCACCGAGACGGTGCTTCTAACGCCGGGGGTTATGATACACGACAGCGGGCACAGTCTTGCTGCAAGAAAAAGAAAGACAACGTTGGTTGCTGGTTGTTGACGAACTGTCGCCATCTTGTTCGCCAAGCACGGTCCATCGTATATCATTTATTAAATAAGTTACTCGTAACAATATGTGGGGTTTAACGTCCCAAAACCACCATATATAATATTTATGAGAGACGCCGTAGTGTAGGGCTCCGGAAATTTCGACCACCTGGGGTTCTTTAACGTGCACCCAAATCTGAGAACACGGGCCTACAACAATTCCGCCTCCATCGGAAATGCAGCCGCCGCAGCTGGGATTTGATCCCGTGACCGGCGGGTCAGCCGCCGAGTACCTTAGCCACTAGGCCACCGCGGCGGGGCTCAACTACGCTTCTCCGAAGAATGGTGATGGCGATTGATTGATATGTAGGGTCTAACATATTTCATTTCAAGCTGGACCAGGTTCTTTTTCTTGTATGGCTTGTTTGAAGGCGCACAATGTCCAGGAATTCTCCCGGTCATGATCATTCTCCGTTGACGGCCTCTCTGCCGCATGATGACCTTGCTCTTGACATGTTTCACCGCAGTGATATGAGCAGCATTCCCATCTCACTGGTACCTTTGGGTGGTCACTTCATTATGTTTAATAACGTCAAGGCCATCCAAGAACATCTTCATGCAATGTCTCCAAACTACCAGACCATAATTGACGTGCGGCAGTTTGCTCGCGGTGGGATAGTATTCCGGCCGCCAGACCAGAATTGTGTAAGAGACCTCCTCAAATGTTCATTATTCGCGTCGATTCCGGTGAGTGCGTTTGTTCCACCTCATCTGGCTTGCACAAAAGGAATCGTACGAAGTGTAGACGCGCAGCTGAGCCCTGCTGAAACTCTAGAGAAGCTTTCTGTAGCAGGCGTGTTGCCAGTTCGTTGATGCAATCAAGTTGTGTACAAAAAGCGCGTGCCGACATAGTCCGGGAGGGTTCGGACATAGTGCTGGTGGCTGTATATCGGAGGGGCGATGCAGCAGATATATTGTAGATAAAGCAAATCGAGAATGTATGGCACAAGAGGACATGCGTTGTTTGTGTGGTGGACAAAATGCTGCTGACTTCTCTGATTGTCCAATTGGACAACAAGAAATGCAAAATCTTGAGGTCGTTGATAAAGGAAGATGCTCTAGGAAGAATGCAATGGCAATTATCAAAGAAAGAGGGCATATGGTTATGCTGGCGTTACAGCACGTCAAACGTTCACGGAGACGAGCATTGCACAAGTAGTCGAAGTAGCTGTAGAAAAAGCTATGGCTAGGTTGGTGGATCAACTTGTTGACAACATCGCCGAATGTATTGCTCGAGTCATAAACAATCAAATTGCTCAGCTTAGAACCACACAACCAATTGTTCCTCTCGAGTCGTATACGCACCCTACCGCCAATAAGGTGAATTCGATAGATGATACGGTGCATGCCTCTGATAGCTGTCATGGCTCTGTTGCATGCTCATCGGCTAACGGTGAAGAACCCGTGCTGGACTTGAACGTATCTACTGATGTGGTAATGGATGCCTGTGCTCAGAAACGCAGCCAATCCTCTGTGACCGTGGAAATCCTGCGTCTCCACAGGTGAATTAAAAAAAGAATCCGGCCAGTTAATTTCGAAGGAGAGTACTTGAATGAGGTTGTCTGCGCAACAAGTCTTCAACAAAATAGCAGCTTTGAGAGTTTTACAGCTGAATTGTCGTTCGATATTTGCCACAAGTACTGATTTACATTGTCTCAGGTCTCTGCCTAATTCGAATATACTTTTGTTGCAAGAAACTTGTCCTAATTCAGTTTACAGCTTTCATGTCAAAATTTACCGTTAGTGTAGGCTAGACCACCCTTAGAGAGTGTTGCATAATGATATTGTTACCAAACATCTTTTCTCAGAAAGCAAAGATAACTTTAAAGCTGCTGTCCCCGGAATATGAAATTTTAGGTATAAAGATAACTCTGCCATCTCGTCAGACATTTTTGAATAGCTAATGTTTGCTTTCCATCAAGCGTACACAATACCAGGCCATTGGACACCCTAAAAAATTTATTGACAGGGGATTTAACGCCCATCATGTCACATGGGGTGTAAAAACTGATGCGTGCGGCAACCGTTTGTGGGACGTGGCCCAAGACAACAATCTTACATGTTTAAGTTCAAGAAATTCAACGTGCTTGAGAGTACCACATCTTCATTATTGTATCTGACTTTTGGAAGCGCCAGCCTTAATATTTTGGGTTGTTTCATGCTAAGCTGTGCAACAAACAGCGATCACATGTCAATTACTTATGAAATAGGAAGTCCGGTATTCTCAGTAGCTTCTAATGCACGTACGTTCATAAAATATAATAAATTGAAAGAGTGTTTGCTTTCTTCACTAACTTCTCTATCGGATACGTAGACGAAGCGAAAAGGTATGAGCATTTGTACAGTTCTACAGAATCCCCTCGAAAAATCTGAATTTACGGTCGCATCTGTGAAGCAGTAAGGCAATTCGCCATCGTGGAAAGGTGATTGTTGCAGGGACTACAGACGTTGAAAGGCAGCCCGGAAAAAGCTGTTATTCAATGAATGCCCTCAAATCTTGAAGGACTACCAGTTTCACGGTGGAGTTTTCAAAAGAACAGTGTAGAAAGCGAAGTAAAGTTATGACATTTGGACGTTCGAGTATCTATTTAAATCAAACAATAAGTGCACACGCCATAAATTTTTTCGTAAAAAATTGATAGCGTGAGCTATGAGTGCACGGTCTATTATTTTGCCTCCGGAGAAAATCAAAGATTTCTTAGATAATTTTGGTAGAGGGTTAGAACAGCGCTTTTTTTCGCAGTTATCCTCAACGCCAAAGCGTGCCCCAAGTGTCAATGACTTCATCGAAATTTCCAGTTCTGAATTAACAGAGGTAGTAGATGGCATTCAATCAGTGGCTCCAAGCTCTGACGGAGTCACGTCGGCCATGTTAGAAATGTTAAATCAAGGATCTCAAGAGTTTTTATTAGATGTTATCAACTACTCGATGAGAAAGGCATGGCTCCCTCCGGCTTGAAAAAGAGCTGAAGTGATACCTCTGTTTAAATATCCAGACAAAGGTTATGAAGTGGACATTAGGCCCACTGAGCTAACCTCAAATTTTGTGAAATCGATTGAACCAGTGTTAAACATTCGCATAATAAAGTTAAATAACGAGAACAATAATCCAAATCCGTCTCAAATCGGATTCAGGTCAGGGTACTCACTATGACAGGCGCACATAAAGAGTCGCCTTCAGTTCGCTCGTCGTGAAAGAAAATATACCGCATTAGTTATGTTGGACATCGCGAAAGTGTATGGCAGCGTTGAGCATGTAGTTTTAGTTAATCACTTGCACATGAAGTTCCCAAAATACATTAAGACATGTATTAAAGGATCAATGCGAAATAGGATGTTCTATTGTTCCCAAAGCGGTATTTCTTCGTCTACGTACGCGCACACATGAGGTGTTCCACTAAAGGCAGTCTTTTTTCTCGCTTTATATTTCAACATACTAATGAGTTCTATACCACGACATCAGGACATACACACATAAGTTTACGTGAATGACATCTCATTTTTTTTTGCTGCGGCTGACAATACTCAAATTCCATACCAGGTACTGCAGTCGTACGTATCAGCTCGAGAAGGGTGGCTTGATGAAATACACCTGCATTTGAACGTCCGAAAATACTCCGTACAGCAATTTCCTACGAAAGACTCCATTCATATCTCGCGTAGGTATTGGCATTGTAGTGTATTCCACAAGTAGAGCAAATAAATTATCTTGGCGTGTTATACGATCGGTCTATGTCTTGGAAGGCACACATTGAATGCATAACGTCAAAAGGTGTTTGGTTGGTTGGTTTGTTTGTTACGCAAGATTAGTCATTGTAGATTTTACATGCGGAGGCAAATGCTTTTGTCAATAAACTGCATGTAGCTTCAGCCGGTTCTTGAATTCGGATGCATAATATATGCTGGTGCTCCAGCTTATGAGCTTTGTCCTCCTATATTGCTTAAGAGGCAAGCTTTGCGCCTGTGTTTAGGTCTTCCGAAATTCGTAGCCAATAAAATCTTGTATCTGGAAGCTAGAATCCCATCACTTGATTTGTGTTTCAAATTGTTCGCGGTACAATTGTTTTTAAAGCTTTAATATACTCCAGTAAGGCGTTCCGAAACAGTTTTTATCTCTCAGCTCAAGTTGTTCTTTGAAGCATGCTGATTGAGATATCACAGGCCTCAAGTTCTTCATATACAGAGCTTTCTTGACAAGTTAAGCGTCGACGATACTACCCTATATCCAATCAGTGATAGCAACAGCTCTATCAAAATACAGTTTACGAATTTTTTAAGCAAAAGTAATGTCGGACCACATTTTAAAATTCATTCTGAATCTGGTTCTTTTACCAATAAAGGCAGTCATTGCGATGAATAATTCGAGAAATGAAGAAAGATGTGGAATTGGGATATCATTTTCTCTACGCATTCCAGATTTTGTACCCAAATCTGTAGAAGAAATTTTTCCGATAACTTTAGCTCTCCGCAAATTAACATTGTATTGAAGAAGAGGGGCCTCAGTGGCATTTCTAGGTGCCTCAGGGGCATCGCCATCAGCATAAGCTCGTGCTTGCTGTGCTTGGCCGGACGCTGCTGACTGCTTCGCCTTCTGCGTTCTGCTCTGCAAATAAACCCCGTTACAAGTGGTGGAGTCTGCTAGGTTTTGATCACCCTGGAGCTTCGGAATCGCATTTCACGGTTCATTATGCCTACCAACGCAAGCGCCGCTCAAACTCCTCCACCGGCACCGTCTGCTTTCCTCTGCGCCGGTTCTCTGCGTCTGCGAGATCCCCATGTTTTTTCAGGCACAGAAGACAAGGACATTGATGACTGGATTTTTATGTACGAGCGAGTAAGTACTCACAACAAATGGGATGGCACCGCCAAGTTGGCCTACGTCTCCTTCTACCTGTCGGACGTGGCCAAGCTGTGGTTCATAAACCACGAAGCGGAACTCCCTACGTGGTATGTCTTCGAAACGAGCCTCACACAAGTTTTCGGACGACCTGAGGTACGCAAACGCCGTGCCAAACAACGCTTGCATACTCGGTCCCAGCAGCTTGGTGAGAATTTCACAAGCTATATTGAGGACGTTCAGGACCTTTGCAAGCGAGTCAACAAGTCGATGTCTGAAGAGCTTAAGATCAAGCACAGCATGAAGCGCATTGAGGACGACACCTTCCAAATGTTGTTTTCTAAGAGTCCTCGCATGGTCGTAGAGCTGACTGAGTTATGCCAGAGTTACGACGACTTGCGCAGGCAACGTCTTTCTACCCGACGTCTCTCGGTGCTCGATGACTCTTTGTCCAGTCTGTCCACCCTTGGCATAGGAGAAGACCATGCCCCTCTTCTCTCCTCTGCGCTGAGGTCGCTCTGCGCTGAGTTCATCTGCGCTGAGGTCGCTCGTCAACTCTCTTTGATGTCCTGTGCACCCGATCAACCACGCAGATTGACGTCTACACTCCGCTGCTTCATTCAAGACCAGGTCTCACAAGTTCTTGCACTCGCCCATGAACCACCGCCAGTCGCCGCACCTCTCACGTACGCCGAGGCCGTTGCTCGACCTCGACAGCCTGCGTTCCAGCCAGCGCCTATGTATTCGCCGCCGCCCTTTTCGCCGCCGACCTGTTCACCGCCGCCTATGCCGATACCACCTCGGCCGCAGTTTTCTGCCTCCCCCCCCAGCCGCAACTTGGTGTCTACTCCGACCAATGGCGGACCTACGACAACCGTTCGATGTGTTTTGCTTGTGGCCATGCTTGTGGCGGTGTTGGTCACGTGGCACGTTATTTTCGCCATCGCGAGGCTGCTCAGAACATTCGACGAATGCCGTCTTTCAACCCTCAGTTTTCTTCTACGCCTTCAAGCCCTCCTTTCTCTTCCTTTCCCTCTGATCGTCCACTCGGCCACACGCACCGCTCCCCCATCTCCACGTCGCCGTTCGCCTTCCACCATGCGTCGCTGTTCCGGACCCACCGACCAGGAAAACGAACGGCCGCAGTTCCCGAGGCCCGAACTGCGTCCCCGTCGCCATGCACAAGTCCTCGCCCCTGTCCAGCTAACGTCATTGAAGTGTCAGTCGATGGTATCATCGTTATGGCGCTTGTCGCCACCGGAGCCGCTCTATCCGTCCTTTCCGTCAACCTGTGCCGCAAACTCGGCAAAGTTCTGGCGCCATTATCTGACCTCTCTCTTAGAACGGCTAACGCACAAAGTGTAACACCTCTCGCAGCCTGTACTACACGAGTCGTCATCGAGGGGATTGTGTATATCGTTGAATTCGTAGTGCTGCCCTCGTGTTCCCATGACATGATACTCGGCTAGGACTTGTTTGCGAATTATAATGTCATCATTGACAGTTGTCGCGCTGAACTTGAGCTGTCTGCACTTTTCGATGTTGACGCTGTCGAAGCCTCCCTGCCGTATTGTAAACTGACAGTTTCTGACGACACCACCATACCACCGCGCTCTTCTCTGCTGGTGACTGTGTCGTGTGAAGCTATTTCCGACGGTGATGTTCTATTTACGCCCTCTGCCCTGTTCATCCAACGCAAATGTTCTCCACTGCCCGTTGCTCTCCTTACTCTCCACTATGGCGTCACGAAGACGCTCGTGTACAATACGCTAGAAGGGCCTTTACCTTTATTCCATGGTGAATGTCTCGGTCACGTGCATCCGATCGACGCCCGTAACATTTTTGACGCTCCGTCTAGTTTACTTTCTACGGACCTCAGCGCACTCATTTCTGACTCTGTTGTTGACCAGTCACTCCTTGATGCTTTCCACCGCCTCATCTATGTCACAACGTCTTCTTCAGAACGAAGCAGTTGGTCAATCTGCTGCAAAAGTTTCGCACTTCTTTTGAAAGCCACGCTTCTGGCCTCAGTCGCACATCGAACATATCTAACAAGATTGACACAGGAAGCCATACGCCTCTACGGCAGCGTCCCTACCGAGTTTCAGCGTCGGAGCGCGTGTTATTGACGACCAGGTCGCTGGCATGCTCCAGCGGGGTATCGTGCAGCCTTCTAACAGTCCCTGGTCGTCACCGGTCGTTCTTGTTAAGAAGGACGGCTCCATTCAGTTCTATGTCGACTACCGACGCCTAAACAAGATCACCTGTAAGGACGTTTACCCGTTACCGCGAATAGACGACGCCCTTGACTGTTTGCAGAAAGCAGAGTACCTCTCTTCACTGTATTTACGGTCTGAATACTGGCAAGTTCCCATGGAAGCATCTGACCGACTGAAAACAGCATTTGTCACACCTGATGGATTATACGAATTTACCGTTATGCCTTTCGGCCTTTGTAATGCTCCAGCCACTTTTGAAAGAATGATGGATCTTACTATTTTACGGGCCCTCAAGTGGAACACATGTTTATGCTACCTCGATGACGCAGTTGTCTTTTCCACCAATTTCAACACACATATAAATCGTCTCGGGCACGTCCTAACACGCCTCACTGACATCGGCCTTCAACTTAACCTCAAGAAGTGCCGTTTTGGTGCCCGGCAGCTCACCATTCTTGGAAACGTCATATCGCGGGACGGCATACTTCCCGACCATGCCAAGCTTCGAGCAGTCGCTGATTTCCCGAAGCCAAAGAACCTGATGGAACTGAAGCGAACAGGCGGTATCGCTCATGTGTAGGATGTGTTGTCGGCAGCCACATCTTCCACATCTTCCAGGCCACATCTTTCAGGCCTAATAAAGGCGTGTTAAGGACTTCGTCGCAGAACTTAGAGGTTTTGTCGGCTTGTCGTCATACTTCCGCCGCTTTATTCAAAATTTTGCTTCCATATGTGTGCCCCTTACGGACCTTTTTAGCGGCAACAAGGACCTTTCCACCTGGTCACCAGCATGCGATGATGCGTTCACCAAATTACGCCGCCTGCTAACTTCACCACCCACTCTCCGCCACTACGATCCTGCCGCTCTTACGGAGGTTCATACTGATGCCAGCGGTGTTGGACTTGGCGCTGTGCTCGCGCAACGAAAGGCAGGGGTTGATGAATATGTCATCGCCTACGCAAGCTGAACTCTGACGAAAGCCGAGGCTAACTACTTCGTGACTGAGCAAGAGTGTTTAGCTATTATTCGGGCACTTGGAAAATTTCGTCCCTACTTGTATGGTCACGCATTCGACGTCATCACTGACCACCACGCCCTTTGTTGGCTATCGACACTCAATGTCCCTTCCGGACGACTTGCTCGCTGGGCGCTCAAACTTCAGAAGTACGACATCCGCGTCATTTACAGATCCGGTCGTAAACACGCGGACGCTGACGCCCATTCTCGCTCACCCATATTGGATGAAGGTGTTTGCCTCTCTTCCCTCGAGCCTGCACTTGCGTCATCCGCCTTGCGCAACATAACGGTGGAACAACGGATGAATCCCTGGATCAGTGGCCTCATAAGCAATCTTTCTGATCCTCTCACTCTTTCACCGTCTCGCGCTCTCCGCCGCCAGGCTAGCAACTTTTGCCTAAGGGATGATCTTCTTTATTGACACAACTACCTTTTCGACGGCCGCAAGTGTCTCCTTGTGATACCCCCGCCATCTTCGAGCCGTTATCTGCGAAGCTTTTCACGTTGACCCACAGTGCGCCCACGCAGGCCTCTTCAAGACATACGCTGCGCTTCGACTAAGATTTTATTGGTGTGGCATGTATAACTACGTGCCGAAATTCATTCGCTCGTGTGCTCAGTGCCAACGACGAAAGTTACCTCCCGGGCAAATCTACCCGTCACAACCTCTTCCTTGCCTTAGTCGACATTTTGATCATGTCGGCATTGACATTTACGAACCACTACCATCAACTATAGCTGGTAATCGCTGGGTTATTGTTGCGATAGACCATCTGACACGCTATGCTAAAACAGCCGCGCTGCCGACTGCCACAGCCCGTGACGTTGGAACGTTTCTGTTGCAACGTTTCGTTCTGCGTCATGGTGCTCCTCACGAGCTTTTAAGTGACAGAGGCCGTGCCTTCCTTTCTGACGCTTTGAAGGCATTCCTCAACGAATGCCGAATCGTGCACCGCACAAGTACAGCATACCACCCTCAGACGAATGGCATGACGAAGCACTTAAACCGTACTCCTGGCAATATGCTGTCGGTGTATGTCGCCTCTGATCATTCGAATTGGGACCAAGTTCCCCCGTTTGTCACCAACGCATATAATACTGCCGTACAAGCTACTACTGTGTCTTTGTTGTACATTCTTATATACGGACGAGAACCTTCCAATACAGTAGACACTATTTTTCCATATAAAACTGATGAGTCCGAAAGTACAACTCTGTCCGAAGCTGCCCGACATGCAGAAGAATGCCGCCAGCTTGCCCGCTATTTTTCTACCGAGGACCAGTGGTAGCAGCGATCCCGGCAGCCTGGGGACCGTTCAGCTCCAAACTTTCCACCTGCTTCATTGGTAAGGCTTCGGGCACCTGCTACCGCACCTGGCCGCTCCGCAAAGCTTCTTTCTGAATACCAAGGGCCATACCACGTTGTAGAGCAAACGCCACTCGCCAACTATATCTTGGAGCACATCATCCCATCCACAGACCAACGCTACCGCGTCCGCGACACTGTCCACGTCCCTCGCCTCAAGCCATACTATGACCTAATAGTCGTTTCTTCTCCCTAATTCACCAGAATGGCGCCTTTTTCTGCGGAGGGCGATTGTAGTGAAGAAGTGCCTCAGTGGCATTTTTCGGCGTCTCACGGGCATCGCATCAGCATAAGCTCATGCTTGCTGCACTTGGCCGGACGCTGCTGACTGCTTCGCCTTCTGCGCTCTGCACTGCAAATAAACCCCTTTACAAACATCATCAACTAGCTAGGCCATAATCTCCACTGATTAGCTGTCGCTGTGTTCTGCTCTCACAGCAAATGAGAACTCCCAAGTGCTGAATACTCTGAAATCATTGTTTCACTCTATAAAGAGTTCATTAAATTGGTTGGGGAACCAGGACATAAGGAACTCTTCCTCAATGAAATGGCGCATGCGTTAGCTTAGTCATCGTTAAATGGCCTGGTTATTCACATATTACCAGCATGTAGATTCATTACAAACTCTAGAGGTAGGAGCAAAATGATGTTAGAAGAATATGCTTTGCCGTCTATAAAATATTCATTGGTATATATACACCTAAATCATCTTTGAAATAGTAAATGAGGTCGCAATCACTAGGTTGAGGTGTCAAACTCTTTATCTTAATTTCTATTTACAGAGAGCTGGTCTGGCTGCTTCCCCAATATGTTATTTTCGTGGAGTCTTTGACACAACAGACCATTATCTGATATATTGTAAAGGATAAACTGCATAGCGCAGAATTACATTAGATGCCGTGTTCTGTCTCGTAAGGTTGGGATTAAACACTCAAAATGTACATTTTTGGGGGGGGCTTTGTTC
Source organism: Rhipicephalus annulatus (assembly GCA_013436015.1). Taxonomy (NCBI): domain Eukaryota; kingdom Metazoa; phylum Arthropoda; class Arachnida; order Ixodida; family Ixodidae; genus Rhipicephalus; species Rhipicephalus annulatus. The sequence goes on along the minus strand of WOVY01010937.1, from coordinate 459,569 downwards.
CTAGAGTTTAGTGAGAGGAAAGTTCCCGATGCCTTGCAGGATTTTCTTGAAGCTTCAAAGAGATTTAGGCTGTAGAACATATATTACTCCAGAATTACTTTTTTCCAAATAGAATTTTTCGTACACTTATTTATTGTGTTTACTGAAAGGATCTGCTTCATTTCCTATATTCTTTATCTCTGTCAATTTCTCATATTTATTTTTTCCTTTATATCTCTTGTTAGTTTAAAAGACGTGAGCTAATATATTAACAGTATTTCATGAACACTACCCGCTTTTTGGCCAATCGCCCAGCGTGGGTGTGTGCAACAGATTTGTGAACCTACCTACCCAGCCACCTACCTACCTACCTACCTACCTACCTACCTACCTACCTACCTACCTACTACCTACCTACCTACCTACCTACCTACCTACCTACCTACCTACCTACCTACCTACCTACCTACCTACCTACCTACCTACCTACCTACCTACCTACCTACCTACCTACCTACCTACCTACCTACCTACCTTCCTTCCTTCTTCCTTCCTTCCTTCCTTCCTTCCTTCCTTCCTTCCTTCCTTCCTTCCTTCCTGTGAGCGGTGGGCTCTAATAAGTTAGACTATCTGGGGTTTTTTAACATTCACCCAAATATCAGCACACAGGACTACAGCTTTTTCGTTCCACCAAAAATGGAGTTGCCGAAGCTTGGATTCGATAATTTCATTCTTATCCATCTATCCATCCATCCATTCATCCATCCATTGATCCATCCATCCATCCATCCATCCATTCATCTATCCATCCATCCAACCATCCGTCCGTCCGTCCATCCATCCGTTCATTCATACGCTTACAACTTTTAGCTTTCCTGGCCGTTTGGATAATAGAATCTATACCGAAATCGGTATGGCATATCATGACTGTATAAAGATCATACGTTTCTAATCATAACATGAAAAGCATGACATGAATGTCCTGATTCACATGTCATACTCTAGCTGCTCCGGTGGTGATTTCGTTCACATGGCATATCGCGAAACTGGTATGGTTTGAGATGACTGCATGGCGAACGTAAGTGACAGGCCCTCACGTGGAAATCATGACATGTGTCATGTAAGTCATGACTACACGCCACGCTTATGGCGCGCTCGCGGTGGTTTCGCTAGCTTCCCATACACTGATTTTGGTATTAAGTGCAGTTAATGAATGAATAAGCTATGTGACTGGTGCAAACATGACAATGATGGCATGCGTGTCATGTAAGAACATGACTACATGCCATGGTCACGATGCGCTCGCGGTTTTTTCCTTTAGTTTTACTTATATCAAGTTTGCTATCTCTCAAGAGGAAGTTATATAACAGCTGTATCTTGCCGGTACTTAGCTACGGAGCAGAAACCTGGAGACTTACAATGAGGGTTCAGCTGAAATTGAGGACGATGCAGCGAGCATTGGAAAGAAAAATGGTAGGTGTAACCTTAAGAGACAAAAAGAGAGCAGAGTGGATTAGGGAACAAACGGGTGTTAAGGATATCATAGTTGAAATCAAGAAGAAGAAATGGACATGGGCCGGGCAGGTAGTGCCTAGACAGGATAACCACTGGTCATTAAAGGTAACTAACTGGATTCCCAGAGAAGGCAAGCGGGTTAGGGGGAGACAGAAGGTTAGGTGGGCAGATGAGATTAAGAAGTTGGCGGGTATAAATTGGCAGCATCAAGCACAGGACCGGGTTAACTGGCGGAACATGGGAGAGGCCTTTGTCCTGCAGTGGATGTAGTCAGGCTGATGATGATGATGTTGATATCAAGCTTAGTATTGCGTGACGTGAATGGATAACTAAGGAAAGTGACTGGTGCGAACATGATAGTCATGATATGCGTGTCATGTAGGAACATGGCTACATGCCACGCCTATTATGCACTCGTGGTCGTTTTGCTAGCTTCACATATACAAAATTTAATTGATTGATATGTGGGGTCTAGCGTCCGAGGGACCACCAGGTGGCGCCGTTTTGTTTGGCTGGCTGGCTGGGCGTTTTGTTTGTTGTGAGAGGAATATGGAAAGGGGTCATGGTTCCTGGTCTGACGTTCGGCAATACGGTATTGTGCATAAGATCAGAAGTTCAAACAAGATTAGAAATTCAGCAACGTGCAAAAGGTAGGCTTGCCGTAGGAGCTCACGGGAATACACCAAATCAGGGAGTACAAGGTGATATGAAATGCACATCATTTGGGGGCAGGGAAGCTAGCAGCAAGATAAAATTTGAGAAGCGATTGAGAGAAACGGGGGAGGAGCGTTGGGCTAGGGAGGTATTCAGCTACTTGCACATGAAGAATGTCGATACAAAATGGTGGAAGCAAACCAGAAAATTGACCGGTAAATACTTGGAAAACTGCAGGGGGCCAAACCAAAAAGAATTATCGGTTAAGAAGAAGGTGAAGGAAGCTGAGACTGATATGTGGAGAATTGGCATGATTAAGAAGTCCGTACTAGAGATCTATCGAACTTTTAAGCAGGAAATTGCCAAGGAAAGGATCTATGATAATACTCGGGGTAAATCTCAACTGTTTGAGGCCAGAACGGGAGTATTGCGAACCAAGACATATCGGGTCAAATACGAAGGGGTAGACATGGTATGCAGTGCGTGTGGAGAGGAAGAAGAAACTGCCGAACACTTGATAATGTTCTGTAAAGGGCTTCAACCTGTAGTTCAGGTTGATGGTGCAGAGTTTTTCAAAGCACCTGGGTTTAGGGACAGTGAGGGCAAAATAGACTTTAAGCGGGTAGAATTAACTAGAAGGAGATTATCTGATTGGTGGCTAAAGTCAAGGCACGAGTGAAAATAAACCCTTCACTGCAAAGTACGAATCCTCAGCTTCACTATTTAAGGAAAAATTAAATCAAGTTATGTGATCATTAAGTATTACAGCTTGGTGGCGCTAGCCACCGCCCGATCTAAAGGGTACAGCCATATCCATCCATCCATCCATCCGGCTGCATACAGGGCTCTGCTTTCACGTATTCTTGGCCCATTACCTGTCTTCGCCCGTGTCTGGACAAGCTCACTATATTTTTAGAAGACTTCCGGGACACGCCGACACCATCCGCGCCCCGGTCCGACCCCGCGCTGGCCCTCCAGGTCCCTTCAAAAATATGAAGCGGCGCGGCGCCACGCTAATCCTAACCCGCTGCGCCGGCGCCTCTGCAATGCAGCGTCCCGCCCAGCACTCGACACCAACGAAAACGGACGCCCTGTCGGTAAGCACAGCCTGGTCCTCTCGTACCGCTGATACAGCCGTGCCTTCACTGTCACTATCTGGCAATGTTACCAGCCCCGCGCCAACAACAATACAGCAACAGGCAGCGTTCCTCAACAGCGCGCATAGCCCAGCAATGTGCAACGCTGGCAGCGTCTCTGCTACTCCCAGCTTGATAACCACGCAAACGCCGGAGCTCGAGAGCCGTAATGCAGCGTTGGCGTTGCAAACAACCACGCCTACTGCTGTTCCCACCGTACCTGCGCCTGGCCTACCCATTGGAAGTTCCGAGTCTGTCAACAAGCGCGTTTCGACGTGCATCATTCCTTCCATCGCCGACGTTTTGCCTTCCATCACTTCAGCAGACTCAAAGAAATGAACTGCATGGAAATGGACTTCACAGCGTCGCATGCCAACGAAGACAATACGCCATCCCCTGAAGGCAGCTGGAACACCGTTAGTGCCAATCGAAAACCTGCATCGACCGCCCACCCCCACTCCGAGCTCATCACCGTCGGAATCCAAGTTTCAGCCGGAATGCTCACACCAAAACTACCTCTGTACAACCTGCTTACTACCATCATGGCCGTCGCAAATATCTACCAAGACCAGTGCAGAGGTCACCCTTCAGGCCAAACCAGCTCGGAGCCTTGCGTTTCTGAAAACGCACTCGCCCCTCACTGCCCACCTCCTAGTGTTCCTTACAAGTCTAGAACTTAATGGTAAGCCGATCACCATTAAGCCCTATGCCCCCAGTCCTCAAATATTATGTATCGGCGTCATACACAACGTAGGTGGTCATTTCACATCATCTCAGTTCTTGCATGACCCCGAATCCTTTACTCCAGACATACTCACTGCACGTATGATGGGCTCCACTGAATCCGACGTTATAACATTTGCTGGAACCGTCATCCCTCGCTTTGGTATTTTAAACGCGTCTCTTTCCGATGCCATCCGCATAAACTTGCATTAAGTGCCTTGCTATCGGGAACCGTGCTAAAATATGCCCTCAACACAGCGTTCCGGCCAAGTGCCGCCGTTGTGCGTCTCCTCTACCAGCAGATACCGATGCTCACGTTTGCGCCCAACCCTGGTGCATCCATTGCCAAGTCAACACCCACTAATTTCTCGACTCCACCTGCCCCTACCTTCTAGCTAAGCAACGCGATTGTGCCAAAGCCGCTTTTCTCCATTGCACAGCCATGCGCCGAGCCACTCAGCCTTCACCGTCCTACTCTTCAGTGCATGAGTTCCTTTCACCTCCCACAACATCCCCCCGCCCCACCCCAGGCTCTTACGACGCTAAGGTGAAGGGCGCACCTCCCGTGTGCCCTTCTTCATCAAACACAACTTCAGCATTCTTGGGTAACGAATGCCGCTCCTTCGATCTGCGACTGGCTATGTTGGAGCGCAACCATCGTGAGAAACAGCGCGTGTCAGATGAGCTACAACAGAAAATACTTGCACACGCATCCTCTCTTACCTCTCAACTCACGGAGCTAAATAAGCAACTCGGCACACTCACTGCCCCGACCTCCTCCAGCTCCCATGTAACCAAATTGGCCGACATGGTCGAAATCACCACCACTGCGCATCACACTCGTTGGGTCCAGTTGGAAAATTCAATTGTCCGGATTCTTACGACCCTCGAAACTCCATCCAAGCAACTGGAATCCTTCATCTATATGCTTAATTCCCTGCAAGAGTTGCTTCCCCCGGCAAAAAAAGAAGGAACGCTCACACGCAGGTGCCTCCTCTACTTCAAAGACTTAATTAGATGACGCGTGAAAAGGGCCTCGAGATTTTGCAGTAGAACTGCCGCAACTTTCGTCATAATAGGACCCGTCCCCACCAGTATCTTCTCACCCGCCCCACCTTACCCCATTTTCTCCTTATACAGAAGACTCGGACGGCCCTTACTGTCCCAGGCTACCGTGCATATCGCGCTACGACGGGAACGCCACTTGCGTCCATTTATGTACGCAATGACGTTCTCGTTGACCCACTGGACGTACCCTCCACCCTCCTGAAATATTTAGTTGGTGTGGTCTATTACCAACCATCTACCCGTATTTCTCTCGCTCTGATGTCTTTTTATAACCCCCTTGTCACACCCTCTTTGTTTAGTGCTCTTTGCAGATTCCTGCACTCTCTTCCATTGACCACCCATATCCTCCATGGCGGTGACTTTAATGCTCCTCATAGGCTTTGAGGTAACCACCAGACACCCAAACCAGGTCGTCTTCTACACTTCCTCGCCAAGGAACGCCATCTCACCCTTCTTAATAACCCCGATACCCCTACTCCAGCGGGCACTTTTCAAGGCGCTCCACTACACCCGATCTCACATTCTCTCGGAGTTCTCTTCCTTTGCACTGGCAGGTGTCAGCTGAAAATCTTTTCAGTGATCACTTTCTCATACACATCACCACCCCTCTTTCCCACAACAAGTAGAAACAAGTCGCTCACACTAACTGGAAGCTTTCCGTAATAACCTTTTGTCTGACTCCTTTGAAACTTACGACTACTGGACGGCGCGGGTCTCCGCAGCAATGGCATCCCATAGTCACCGCGCTCGTTTTCGCTCCCCATTACTGACCCTGATCCTCACTTCTTTCGTTTATGGCGACGTCATCAACGTTTGAAACGCTCTCTCCTCCGCTCCCAGCCACCTAATGTCCTACTTTCCTCCCGCATTGATGCTTTGCGGGCTGAAATCATTGCTTACAGCACTTCCCTCGAGCACTCTCGTTGGAACACGTTGTGTGACGGCCTTGACTCCGCACTGCACTCGCGCTCTACATAGTCTCTGTTTAGGTCTCTCTTAGGTACTGTGCCTGCCGTTGCTCCCACCCTAGCTAAAGCTCTCACTCAACGGACTCGATCTAATGTTTTTGACAATTTAAAATCTCCGTATCTCCCACCTCCCCTCATACCTTCCTAGCCAGATTACTGTGGCAAAGCTAATCCAGACCTGGACCACCCATTCACGCTCAAGAAGCTGGAAGCTGCCTTAGCCACTAAATCTACCCGCTCAGCTCCCGGCGAGGATGAAATAACGTATACTACACTACGTAATCTCCCCGACAACGTGAAGGAATTTCGCTTACACACATTCAACGAAGCATGGAACAGCGGCTGTCTTCCAAGATCTTGTACATCCTTTCTAATTTGCATGATTCTGAAGCCAGGCAAGCCTCCATCTCTCTCTCACTCTCGCCCTATCTCTTTGACGTCGTGCGTTGGCAAGACTCTTTAGCGAATTGTCTTGACTCCACTGTCTTATTTTATTGAGGCGAAAGAGTTTTTCTCTCCTTCTCTTATTAGCTTCCGACACTGCGTATGCGCGCAGGACATGTTACTTGTTCTTCAGCACACTTTTATTTCACTTTCTCGTAGGGAGATCCATGATCTTGTAACCGTCAGTGTGCGGAAGACTTCCGATGGCGTGAGTCATGACCACATACTCGCTCAGGTCTCCTCCCTGTCATTTGGCTCCCGCATGTATTCTTAAATCCAACCCTTCTTTCCAATCGAGTTGCTCGATTTCGAGTCGATACTGATTTGTCTCAGCCACACTCCCTCACCCGTGGCACTCCTCAAGGTGCCGTACTATCTCCTATTCTATTTAACATGGCTATGGCCCCCTTGCCTCCCAACTGTCTCAAATACCTGACCTCAGCCATATTTTTATGCAGACGACGTCACTCTCTAGTGTGCGTCTAGATGTCCCGGCCACGTGCAGGATACTTTGAAACTTGGCCTGCACTTTATCGCTTCCTTTCTCGCTACTGCTGGCCTGTCTCCTGTAGCAGAAAAATCTGAGCTACTTTTGCTAAACCGCTCTGCGTACCAGCGCTCCCACGGCACCTACATCTTTCTAACACTCTCATCCCCACTGTTCAGCAATGCAAAGTTCATAGCTTCTTTTTGCATGCGACAAAGAACGCGCTGGCCCTACATCACGCTGTCAGGACTTGCCAATGGCTATTGGCCCAAGCGGGTATTCCTCACATTCCTGTTTCTGTTCCCTCCTTGACTTCTGCCACTAGCACCCCTGCTTCTAACCTTCGCATCCTTTCCCTCCCATTCAATATCTCTCCCGTTCTTCACGCCGGCCGGCTTCATGCGGCGGCAAATCATCATTCCCCTCCTCTCTCTACAGAGGGAGTTGCCTACACGGATGCCTCATGCATGGCTCCTCGGGGCTCGTGTGGCTACGTTATCTACCATCCACACCTTCCGGCACCTGACACGCACACCAACGGGCCATACTTGCACCCGCCAAATGTACTTTCGCTCGAAGTACTTTTTTTCATGGTTCAAATCATGCAGTAATTTTCCTCCCTCCCTTTTCTTCCCTAGTACACGATTTGCTCTGACTCTCACACCAACATTCGTCACATACAGAGCAACACGTTGCCCCCTGCTTTTCAACAGAAGGTCGAGCGAGCGGTCTCTGCTCTTCAACCCTCCACATTTTCCTCCGCGGGGTTCCTGGGCATTCAGGTATTAACGGAAATGAGCTGGCTCATCAGCTTACCCGCGATATGTTGCACCGGGCACTATTCATTCCCTGACCCACACCTTCGAAAGACAGTGAGAGCTCCCAGAATAACGATGGGCAGATCTCCTTGCGTCACACTATCAAGAAGACATATCTCCAGCTCAGGCTCGACAAGCATCTCTTCCCTCCCCCTCATTCATCACACACTGTGCTCGAAGCTCGAACTCTACGACACATCCAAATGAATTGCCTGATAACCCCATCTCACCTTTTCCTTTATGGCTGCTGACCCGCAGGGTGCGGGTTCAAATCCCGGCTGCAGCGGCTGCATTTCCGATGGAGGCGGAAATGTTGTAGGCCCATGTGCTCAGATTTGGGTGCACGTTAAAGAACCCCAGGTGGTCTAAATTTCCGGAGCCCTCCACTACGGCGTCTCTCATAATCATATAGTGGTTTTGGGACGTTAAACCCCACATATCAATCAATCAATGAATCAATCAACCTTTTACTTTATAAATATAGGTCTAACCCCTGCTGTCCCATTGCCCCACCCCATATGCCGACCTGTCACACTACCTGTTTTACTGCCCAACTGCTCAGCAATCTAGCTATTACCCTCCCCACTCTCTTTCCATCACCTCCTGGGTCGACTGGATCGACGCCGAAGGGGAAGAAGAACAGCGTCGACTGGTCGCATAGGCGGTCGAAATGCTCGGCCTGTAAATTGTGGCTGAATAAAAGTGTATTACTACTACTAACGTCCTAAAAGCCACCATATGATTATGAGAGACGCCGTAGTGAAGGACTCTGCAAATTTCGACCTACTGGGATTCTTTAAAATGCACCCGAATTCGAGCACACGGGTCTACAGCATTTTCGCCTCTATCGAGAATGCAGCCGCTGCAGTAGGGATTCCATCCCGCAACCTGTGACTCGGCATCCGATGACCTTAGCCACTACACCACCACGGCAAGGCATATATAACAAATTTAGTTGTATGCCCTGAGATCGACAACAAAAATAGATGACACTTCCAGCATAATATTTAGGACATGCATGCCACGTAAAACATAACTGCATGCTACTCTCATAGCGCGCTCGTGGTGGTTTCGCTTGCTTAACATACACTGAATTGGGTATTACGTGACGTGAATGGACTACGAGCACAAATGCCAAGCACAAACAAGATAATCATGACATTGAAGTCAAGTACGGCATAATATACGTGCGCCTTGTAACATTGTGCTGATTTTAGTGTGGCAACTCAATCTTCCTCATTCGTGCTTCATGTATTATCAATTTCATCATCATTCACTCCTTGGATATGCTATCATTTCTTCCTACTTTTGATCTACACTCTCATTTTCCTTGAAGGCACTCCATTGTTTCGCGTTCGGTCGTCACCTTCCCGCGGCAGCACAGAAGGACCTTCTATTCCCTGCACACTGTCACGCCCGTGTGTTGAAGGTGGTTCACTTCCTAGTGGATATTTGAATCGACAAACGGCCGCAGAAGCCGCCCGCCACGTCCTAGTTCATAGATGCCGCTCTCGTTTTCACATCATTATTTTCCTATTGGCATTCGATATCAGACGCTGACACGGGGTCCCATTTGGGGTTGTCGAAACAGGATATTTTCCAACCGTAAACCTCTCCTCCTACAGCCGCTCGTGACATGACGGCGCATTGGCGTAACATGGCTGGCAGGTACCGATTTCTTACTGCTAGTGATTGTTTTCCTAAATTTGCTAAAGTAGAAAGCTAGTTTGAACCTCATAGTGTTCTTAAAGGTCAGTGTTGCACGGCAAAACAAATATTGACGTCAAGATGCCCTAGAAACAAAATTTGAAGGTAAATAGTTTTATATATGCACTGATTTGAAAACAACGCATTTATAGGCGTCTATAGGCACTATAAAACACAAGAGAAGCCGTTCTTATCATATAATTTATACTCATCTCTAAATGTGCCACGATAGAGGAACGGAAGGAACAAACGAGCCATTTGCCTAAAATCCAGTCTCTACGATCAGCTGTGTGCACACAAGCTCGTTCTTACTGCGAATTTCATATAATTTCACATACATATATCTTCAGTAATCATCCTCCTATATTGTATTCATATATTCCTTGTGTCTTATTGTTATAGACAGTGCAGTGTGAGCTTGAGTGAGGAACTACATATGAAAAAAAGATTAGGTTCATGCGAAAAGCGATACCAATGACCATTCGCTTCATGCAGTCTGCATGAATGACACGCTAATAATAAAAATTGAGGCAGAAATAAATGACCAGCACAGCAAACTGGGATTTAGTACTTTCATATACTTGTGGCACATAAACAAAACCACTACTACGCACGAATGGTTCGGAAATAAAGAAATTTTGATCCATCAGTCATAGGAATCGGTATAACACGGAAGTCAGATGTACGTTCACATAAGTACTTGATTGTTTATTGCGTATTGATATATAGAAGCATATACAATGTGTCTTAATGCTTTGCAGCCACAGCGCCATTAGACGCGGATACAACCGCGTTGTCACCTTGTGGCACATATCCAGCGTGATGATCGCGGCGACTAACGACCATGATCTTGTGGTCGCCGAAGTTGTTGTCATGTACTTGAGCCCAACTATCGTGAATCCCACGCAAAGGTGGCATCAACAAGCTCACAATAAACGCTGGTATACTTGATATGCACTTCATCAAAGCGTAATCAATTGATAGTAATGTCATGGTGTGTGCTACCCAGTAACAGTCCTGTGCTCATGCGTACAGAACCACACTGCGCTTCAGGAACCCGAGAGGCAGAGTTTCGTAGCTTGAGCCATAAAACTGCAAATGCGTTCCACGTTTACTGGCCTATGTCTCGCTCATACCAAAGCACGAAATTCCCCTTTCGACATCACTGCCTGTCTGAGGCATTTGCTGCACCCATTTTATTAGTCAGTGCTATCACTCTCAAAGCAGTAGGCAGCGGAGAAACGCCGTTGGTGTATCTACAAGCTGCGCCACTCCAACGAGCCGTGACACGGTAATATGAAGTGGAATTTGAATTACCTCTGTCTAGGGCGACTCCTTGATACTCGCGTGGCCAGAGTTTCTGGCTGATGTCAAGACATTTTAACTGTGTCATCATTGAACCACTCCCGATTGGTGTTCGTTAGTGTCACGACACAGTATTTCAATTCACCGTTCGCAGACAACGGCACCACCCCACCAACAGAAAACAACATGTGGAACTATGCGGCAGACATAAGGCGTGTTTTTAAGGCCTATTGCATGTGCACCGGAGGCATTGTCGGTAGATTGACGGGCGCCAATCTTCGCGGACTGAGAGGATGTGGGATCGATTTCAGGTGGTGGTACATTCTCTTCATGCTTCTTTTTCACCAATGGCATACCATTCACAGAAAGACATTAGTGAAGTTTTGGTGGACTCCGCCATAAAACAATTTTATATTAAAAAGAGGAGAGGAGGAAACTTTTTATGGGCGCAAACCCCCCGTAGTAGCTTAGAACGTCAGTTGTCACGCTGCTGAGCATAAGGTCGTGGTTACGGTTTTAAGCCATGGCAGCGCGATTTTTGTGATGACACGTATGCACGAACCACCGTGTATTTTGATTTAGGCGCATGGTATTGAAGTCCAGGAATCGAAATTAAACTGTAGTTCACAACAGCGCTGCTCATAATGATATCGTTATACTGATATGTAAAACCCCAGCTTGTAATTATTAATATAAATAATTGTCGATAGCCACTGGTGACTGACTAATAATTTGGAGAAGCAATGTCTTGCTAATTAAGCCACTTTGTTAATTTACTTTTCATTTAGGTAAAAATCGCAATATTAGATGCGTGCTTGTTCTTTTTACGAGAACTGTCTACAGCATTGCACAAAGCACTGACACTGCTGAAGATGCATCACGTCTTGCCTGCTTGCATATGTTTCCTAAATACAAAGGGAGGAAAGTTGATGCCATATTGTGATGATATACATTGCTGTGAGACTGTGTCAGCTCATTCGTCTCGTAGCACAAGTACGGTAGAAATGGGTGTTATGTATGCTTTATTTGTCAGGCTGTCAGTCTCGAGCTTAGAGATACCGCACACACGCGGCGTACGTTTTAAGCTCCTTTATCTCTTACAAAGAATTTTCCATCAACCCTTCGAAAACATCATGCGTGTCGTGTTGAACTCTTCTGAAAAGACGCCGGTGTGGGCAGCATTATGAATTGATTTTCAATTAAATCACGCATGATGTGGTAACAATGCTGTTAAAGCAGTGATAGCAGACGAGGTATTTGACGGAAAAGAAATATATGCCCTTCTTTGCATAAGTTGAGTGAAGGGGTAGTTTTAGTTCTTCCTACCTATAGACTGATTGCAGTATTTGGCATACAGGAAGTAATAGAATGATGCTTATTACAGGAATGACACTATTACGGTAATAAAGAAAGAATGCATGCTCTCTTTGATGCCAACAATATTTCATCTCCACATGCCACACTTGGAAGATCCCTTTCTTTCCTTTTCTCTTTATTTTTTTTTGTTCCAGGAGAAATAAGGATACAACCACCATCACCTCAAAGGCAATACAGGGCAGTAGATTGACTTTCAGGTCTTTCACAAAACTTCAAATAAAGAAGAATAGAAGGTGGTGCAGTTTAATTTCGATGGGAGCGTTAGACGTGTCAAGAGTGACAGGCCAATTTACAGGTTCTTGAAACTCTGCCTAACTTCCTTTCTTTTTGTGATCGCGCAGTATGGCTTGCTTTAGCGAACGATAAGGAAGTGATAAAATTGAGTGAAAGGGTATGCTGAATTGCCTCTGCCCTGGAACAGTAGTTTTTTTTTTCGTTGCATTCTGTTCACACTTCGTCATTGGCATGAACATAGGTGCAGCGTAATTAATGTGGGAATAAGTAACTCATGCCGAATAATGATGAAAAAAAAACACAGCATATTCACGGAGTGAATGATAATGAGAGGAACAAAGCGTCCGTCAGCCCGTCCATGCTTCCGTCCATCCGTTCGTTCTTGCTTCCGTCCGTCCGCGCGACCATCCATGCGTCCATCCATGCGTCCATCCACATGTCCATGCGTCCGCCCGTGAGTCTGTCCATCAATCTAGTGAACACTCCAAGTACCACCATATCGCATCCCCTGTGGCACATATCCACTCCGCGCGTCCGTTCATGCGTCCGTCCATGCGTCCATCTAGAGAACACTAAAAGTGCCGCCGTCTCTAATCTCGCATCGCCTGTGGCACATACCCTCTCTAGAACAGGTATGTGCCACTGGTGGCTGCATGCACCAACGGAGGATGGACAGACCTACACCCAAAGGAGCGTCACCCCTAATAATGTTAACTTTAGAAAAAAAAACTGGCCGCACTTTCTTAATCATTGAAGCAAACATTGCCTAGTGCAGACTTACGATGTTTACTCTCGCATTCTGTTGCTTTTATCTCGAAGACGTTTTTGTATGCAATCCTTATGACTTCTCAGCATAAACGCCCTTTTTGTCAATTTTCGGCTTTATTGTATTTTAGTGAGAATATCTGAAACGAGAAGAGACAATGAAAATTATAAAAACCTCCCTCAAGACCTATTCAGGTGCGAAGGAAGTTGAACAGGCACATGACAAAACTGAGTGCACAATTCGCCGCTAGGAAACCTGCACGCAAATAAAATGACAGATCCCACGTACTGTGGAAATCGTGATATGCGAAGGAGGAATGAGAAAGGTTGATATGTCACTGTAAAACTGGCACAGCGTGATGAGGTTGACGTAAATTATGCCGTAAATGACTTCCATGTGATGATTACCATGTTTGCGTTTGACATTTGTGTTTGTGGTTCATTCATATCAAGTAATGCAAAATTTTTTATATGTTAAGCGAGTGAAACGCCCGCAAGCGCGCTCTGAGCGTCGCATGTAGTCATGTTTTACTTGACACACATGCCATGATTATCATTGTTTGGACATCTCGTTTACCTTCATCGTCTGTTGACGTGACGTAATACGAAATTTGTGATACGTGAGACTAGCAAAACGGCCGCGAAAGCGCAATGAGCGTAGCATGTACTCCTGTTTTACAAGACACGCATATCGTGATTATTATGTGTTGACGTGTCATTTACCTTCGTCTTCTATTCACGTCACGTAATGCTAACTTTGGCCCCACCGTGGTGGTCTAGTAGCTAAGGTACTCGGCTGATGACCCGCAGGTCACGGGACTAAATCCCGGCGGCGGCGGCTGCATTTTCGATGGAGGCGAAAATACAGGAGGCCTGTTAAAGAACCATGGGTGCTCTAAGTTTCCCGAGCCATTCACCACGGCATCTCTCATAATCATATGGTGGTTTTGGGACGCTACATCCCTCATATCAATCAAATCAATCAATACCAAATTTTGTATACGCGAAGCTAGTGAAACGAACCGAGCGCATAATCATCATGGTATATAGTCATGTTCTTAAATAACACGCATTCAAGGATCATCACGTTTGCTCCAGTCATATACCCTTGTCATCCATTCAGCACATCATGAACGTGGTATGAAGTCAAGTCCTTAGATGACACGCATGCCATGATTATGATATTTGCATCCGTCATATACCTTCGTCATCCATTTCCGTCATGTATTACCAAATTGGTAAATGTTAAGCGAGCGAAACGACCGCGAGCGCACCGTGAATGGTGTGTAGTCATGACTCACATGACATGCGTGTCACGATTTCCACGTTTGGGCCTGTCTCATGTTCGCCATGCAATCATGTCATACCATAACAAACGGTGTCGAATTTGGGTCGTTTGCGTGACAAATGTCGTACCATACCAGTTTTTCAATGTGTCAATACCAGTTTGGCAATGTGTCATGTGGACTAAACCACCGCAAGACCAGCAAGACTACGACATGTATTGATTGATTGATATGTGGGGTTTAACGTCCCAAAACCACCATATGATTATGAGAGACGCCGTAGTGGAGGGCTCCGGAAATTTCGACCACCTGGGGTTCTTTAACGTGCGCCCAAATCTGAGCACACGGGCCTACAACATTTCCTCCTCCATCGGAAATGCAGCCGCCGCAGCCGGGATTCGATCCCGCGACCTGCGGGTCAGCAGCCGAGTACCTTAGCCACTAGACCAGACTACGACATGTAAGTCATGACATTCATGACATACAAGTCAAGACTTTCTTGTTATTACTAGTCAGCTATGGTCTTCATACAGTCATGTGATGTCATGTCCTACCAAAGTTGTTATGATTCCGATTATCGAAACGGCCAGAGGAGCTAAAGGTCGCAGGCGGCTAGATAGATAGATAGATAGATAGATAGATAGATTGATAGATGGATATATAGATAGATACATAGATAGATGGATAGATAGATAGGTGGATAGATGAATAGATAGATAGATAGATAGATAGATAGATAGATAGAAAGTCATCGAATTTCGCTAAATACGCTTCCCATTTAAAGGATGACGAGCATGATGGTCCTTGTCGCCTTCTTTTGATGCGTGTTATTCAGCGGCAAACTATCCATTCAGTATCTCACCAACTATGCCAAGAACAAGCTCTTCTCACATAGTCTAAAAGGAGACGAAAACCAGTCGCCGTGAGGTTACCAGGCACTTGAGGGGGCAGCAACCCGCCGTGTCTCATTAACTACTGCTGACTTGCTCAGGGAGGTGTAAAAGTGAGTGGATACTTGGGATAGTTGAAGTATCAGGAATGAAGTGTCGCCATGACAACGTAAGCAGAGCAAAAATTTACCAACATTTGCTCATGTTGATACATCTTTTTCAAATTACATAGCGTTAAAATAAGTTGATGCATGATATGTGCGGAATAAACATATTTTTGGCTGTATATGTGTATTTTTTCCCGCTGTCCCATATCTTCATTCTGTCGCTTTGTTAGTTACGCCAACGGAGGGCGCTTTCTCTCTTGCGTTCCGGCTACTATAAATGTGAAGCTAACTTCGGCGACTTTAGGCGTATCTATCTATCTATCTATCTATCTATCTATCTATCTATCTATCTATCTATCTATCTATCTATCTATCTATCTATCTATCTATCTATCTATCTATCTATCTATCTATCTATCTATCTATCTATCTATCTATCTATCTATCTATCTATCTATCTATCTATCTATCTATCTATCTATCTATCTATCTATCTATCTATCTATCTATCTATCTATCTATCTATCTATCTATCTATCTATCTATCTATCTATCTATCTATCTATCTATCTATCTATCTATCTACCTACCTACCTACCTACCTACCTACCTACCTACCTACCTACCTACCTACCTACCTACCTACCTACCTACCTACCTACCTACCCACCTACCTACCTACCTACCTACCTATCTATCTATCTATCTATCTATCTATCTATCTATCTATCTATCTATCTATCTATCTATCTATCTATCTATCTATCTATCTATCTATCTATCTATCTATCTATCTATCTATCTATCTATCTATCTATCTATCTAGCCGCCTACGACTTTTAGCTCTCTTGGCCGTTTCCATAATGGTATCAATACCAAACTTGGTATGGCATAACATGACAGTATTATGAGCATATGTGACTAGTCGTAACATAAAAATCATGACATGTATGTCACGAATGTCATGATTTACATTTAATGGTCTTGCTGCTCTTGCGGAGGTTTCGTTCACATGACGCATGGAAAAACTGGTATGGTATCACACGACTGCATGACGAACATAAGCGACAGACCCTAACGTGAAAATTATGATATGCGTGTCATATAAGTCATGAGTACACGCCACGCTCATGGTGCGCTCGCAGACGTTTCGCTAGCTTCACATATACCAATTTTGGTATTAAGAGACGTGAATATACGACCAAGCTATATGACTGGTGGCAACATGAAAATTATCAGATACGTGTCATGTAAGAACATGACTATATTACTCGCTGATTATGCGCTCGCAGCTGTTTCGCTAGCTCAACATATACAAAATTCGGTATCACGTGACGTGAATAGACGACGAAGGTAAATGACGCATCCAAACATGATAATCCTGACATGCGGGATTTGTAGAAGAGGACTGCATGCTATGCTCATAGCGTGCTCGTGGGCGTTTCGCTAGCTCAACATATACTAAACTTGGTTTTACGGGTCGTGTATAGATGACAGAGGTAAATGGCATGTCGAAACATAATATTGATCAAATGGAAGTCATCTACGGCACAATTTACGTCTGCCTCGTAACGTTGTGCTGATTTTGAAGTGACATATCAACATTCCTCATTCATGCTTCCCATATCATTCATTCCCACTGTAAGTGGGATCTGGCAATTTTTCTGATGTTCTGCACCTACCGCTGTCTGCACAGGGCTCGGCAATTGAAACGTGATACTCGGAACTGGTGGCTCAGGCCCGTAGCCCGGAAAAGTTTAAAAAGTGGGAGAGGGGGGCAGGGTTGGGTCTGTTTGTCGAAGGTCTTGAAGAACCCATATTTTCATGATCTATTCTCGGTAAAACCCCCCCCTTCATCCTAATTTATAGGGGGGCTAGCTTTACACTTCTGTCTACGGACTGTCGCGGCTACTGGCTCGGAGGGCGATGGCATTCGTGAGGCATTGTGATGACATCCGCTAAACGGTCGTTCAGCATGTGGTTCTCGGTGACGCCTGCTGAGTGCTACAGTCCTTCGTAGTGCAATATATATAGACATGTAAGTAAGCAGTGGGAGGCGCCGTCGACATACCAAGGCGCTTGCAGCGACATTGCGGCGCGTATATGCTCCCACGACGCGGTAGGCTCTCCGACGCGCTGTGCTCGGATGCAGCTTTGCCTCTGCTGGGTCAAGTGTCACGAGATCATAGAAGCTGGTGCGAACATTGGACTAGTAATGCCACAGAACTGGGCGCAGCCTACGTGCTGCGACGTCGCATACAAGCGCGCCTCAGTGTGTATACGACGCCTACCGTTGTTTACCAATCTGGAGTAGGTATATATAGGTCTATATAGGTCTATATTGGTCTATACAGGTCGATAGGGATCTTATCGTAACTCTCACCCGCCTGCTCTATAGCAATATCACGTGGCGGGGCACGTGAGTGCAGTGGTGAGCGAGTTCGATTTGATGCATATTGTACCAAATCAGGCCACAAGGATCGAGCACAACAAGAAGGCGTGCTGCGCGGCTGTGAGGCTGTGCGGATGCGCGGATGTGTGTGTAAGCGCGTGGAGGAACATCAGGGTGAATTTTTTTTTTAATTTCCGAGTGCATGAGAGATAAGCAAAGTTTTCCTGCAGTAGTTTTTAAGAAACAAGTGCACATGTCATCCTAAGCAAAAGAGCGATTTGATGAAACAAAAGACTTCTAGGGGTTGCTTGTGAGTAAATAAGAAGTTTTCGAATAGCGTACCTAAGTCAGTGGGTGTTGCAGGCGTAACGTTTTCGTATGGGCACCACCTGAGCTTTAGAATAGCTTTTGTGCCTAGCAAACGCTGCCGCTTGCTCGAGTCACCGCAAAGGGGCTTTGCGGGCCTTGCCGGCCGCACGCAATATCGAATTTTTTTGTGGGCGGACCGCGAACGCAAACGGTGGTTCGCGTTATGACGCGTCTGCAGTGGTGGCAGCATTCACAACGAATAGCGTTTGCGTGCGTTGTTCAAGAACTCCCTAATAGTAGATTTCGTTTCGCGCGGAAAATTTTTTACCTTGGTTTTAAACGGAAGCTGCTCAATTGTTGACAGCTGCTGATGAGCCAATTGAGGTTAGCTGACACGCACACAAAAATTTGGCATTGGTATGAGTAAGCCAGTAATCTTTATTTTTTCCGCGGCGCGCGGACAACTTATATTCACCAAGCTTATTGTAATCCTTGCTGCACAATCCCGTTGGGACAGTTCTTTTGCTACAATATTACCATATTTTAATGTTTTGAAATACTACAGAAACAAAAAAAGTTCCAGTAACCGTTTGCAGTTTGAAATATAGGAGTTTCGAGTAACGTGCGCGATGACCGAGCTACGCCTCGCTTTCAACCTGTGGCTATAATGACATTATTTTCGTTGCGTCTTCGTTATCTGAACAGAGGTATCGATTTGAATGTTTGTTCGGTAATGTCCACGGTGGTATTCCGCCCTTTTTTCGAGGTGTGCCAGAAGACATTTTTAGGGTGTTTAACGTTTAAAAGCTAATTAAAATAATTGTTCGTGTTTAACGCCCAAATCTTCGATATGATTATGAGAGACTTCTTAGTTTAGGGCTATGGAAATTTCGATCAATTGAGGTTTTTAACGTACACCAACATCGCACACTGCACGAACGTTCAGCATTTCGCTTCCATTGAATGCGGCCGCCGCGGACCAGTTCGAACGCGCGTCGATCGCGTCAGCAGCTGAGCACTATAACCACCAGGCCATCGCACGGCAGCCATGGCATGTGGCAGACACCTAAAAGGTGCCGCTACTTGGGAGCTACGAAAACCAGACTCTGTTGATAGCAGAGGATTACTGATTATTCGTCGCATAGTGGCGTGTCACTGCAAGGCACCTGACATAGGGCAACAATACCTATTGTTGCCGGTTTATTGTGGCCAGTGCAGAGGCACTACCAACTAGACACGTAGATACGCACGCAGGTAAACAGCAATGTGGCCGTATACGCATCAATCTTAACAGATAGAATTCAGCTTGTCATTGATTGCGAGGAAGCATTCGCATCTAACATTTCTCCCACGTATATAGGCGAAAAGTCACACTAGATAAACGGCACTTCCTTTTGTTGCGAGAAGTACAAAAACAAAATATTAAGTTTTAATAACCTCTACATAATTTTAGTCATGCACCAACTGTTCCGGCGGCCGTCGGGCACGACTTCTGCATGCAATGCGTTGACAAAACAGCTTTACTTGAAGTTTCACACGTGTGTTACTGCTGTTGCTTTGAAGGAGGATGACCAATCAGGTTGCACATTTTGATCACTGGTATCCTCCGGCTCAATGATTGCTACCCTCAAAGGATTTGCATGCACGAATCTTATGCGCTGTTGCACGCGAACCAAAATTGTCAGATTGGACACAACTTTTGTCTTTTTTTCACGAAAGCATTTTACCGGGACACCAACGGACACGTGTTTTCTTCATCCTCTTCTGCTTCGCTCCCAGAAGACGCGCGCCGATTTGTGCGGCTTGGTATTCAGTAATTCCGGTGGTGGACACAACGAGTAGAGAAAAAGAAAGAACGATAAATTCTTAGTGAGCATGATATTCGAATACCCGTAGCCACAATCCAGAGGCGAGCATCGTGACCACTCGGCTACCCAGGCCAGTGTTGTGGATTCGCCACTCAAGAATTGTAAGAACTCCGAAACAATTTCGCATTATCGTGACCGCAGAATTGAATGGAGACAACGCTTGGAGAAATGGAATTGGAGTGGAATATAGCGCCTTTTGCACAGAATGGAAAGGGTATGAAATGATGCCTTTTCCCGAAAGTAGAGGACGTTTTTGTCAACAGACTGTTTTTCTATCTTCAAACAAGTACGTCGCAGCGTCTAATTTAACAATGAAGCAATATATTTATTTTGATTTTATTTATTTGATTCCTCACAGTACAGTGTAACGGGAGGCGGAGGGAAAAGCCGTAATTCTTCGCTCCCTTTGAGAACAATGGAAGCAGCTGAAGGGCATCACAACATTATCACATCATATACCTCGTACAGGGCATCACAATATGATATACTTTTTTTCCTAAAACTGCCACATTGTTTTGCGTAAAGATCATGTCGTGAAAAAAAAAAGAAAACTGAAAAACGTGTTTTATACAAAGCTTATACAAGAAAGAGACGATGCGATCTTCTGCAGCTAAGAATAACTGCATGGTTTACACATCAAAAAGAGCCGCTATACTTCTGCGGCACTTAATTGAGACACATTTATACCTTTGCTAATATGATTATTTTTAATTCTTGGAAGAGTAGATCGAAGCATCTGAAAGCCATAATTATTACGGAAGTAAGGAACGTTCCATATTTCTGTGTTCCTTGTGTCGTACGCTTTTTCCATTAAGCAAAGGTTCGCCATCTCCGCAAACGAAGAGTTGGAGCATTTGCAGCTAAGATGGTACTCTCGTAGTAGTCTGTATTGTAGGTCATACACTTCGATAATCTTGTATTTTTTGAACAGTTGGTGAATAGGTGCTAGAAATGTAGCTTTGTCTATCAGCCTTAGTAATTTTTCTGTATTTTCACTCTTTTTGTTAAGTTTGTTTCTGTAGTTGTTCCCCAAACCAAATAGCAATAGTTAGGATAAGAACAAAATAACGATTGGTATATCAATACCTTCACCGAGTTGGGGATGAGGTACCGGATACGGCTGAGTACTCCAGTTATCCGGCTCAATTTTATTTGAATATTGTTGACGTGGTCATTCATTGCAAAGAACTCGAGAAATGTACCGCAAGAACTTTCACTGAATTCACTATATCTGAGTCTCTAAATGCAATGCTATTCTCCAAAGTCACTTGTTTACCATTCGGATGAAAAACTACGGCTTTTGTTTAAGTTGTATTTATTTTATACTTATTGTTAATTTTCCAGTTGTCTAACTTCTGTAAAACCTCGTTAGCCTTATAAAAAATGACCGCAGTTTCTCGAGAGGGAACACTGCATGGTTAGCATGCGGATCATATATGTTGAAATGCGATAAATGTGGTTTGTAATTTGCGACATGCGTGTGTGTTATGAGTGAACACGAGTGAACACGAGTGAACACGCACGCACGTATGCTGAGAAAGACGATGTTTATTAACGAGACGCTTTGGGTATCTTGAGCAAGGTGGCTTTAAGGTCCTTAAAGGTAAGGGTGAGTGGGTCTGGTTGCAGTGGTCGAAGGTCGAAATTTGCAAAGACGTGGTCGATCCACGTCTTTGAAGCGTAGAAGCGCTTGAGCGCTTGAAGCAAGCGTTGGGCGTTTCGTACTGCTTGGCTCGCCACGCCGCTATCGCGGTGCCTTCGCGCTCGCGGGTGGCATCGAGATCGGCTTTGCGGCCTCGACGCTTGCACGTCGCTTCACCGTCCG
Organism: Rhipicephalus annulatus; assembly: GCA_013436015.1. Taxonomy (NCBI): domain Eukaryota; kingdom Metazoa; phylum Arthropoda; class Arachnida; order Ixodida; family Ixodidae; genus Rhipicephalus; species Rhipicephalus annulatus. The sequence goes on along the minus strand of WOVY01010937.1, from coordinate 437,712 downwards.
GATTCTCTTGCCGATGCTTACGCCTCGCAGCGGCTTCGCGTTCTCGAAGCTGGGAATCTTCCGCTCGACGTTGACGTATCGCAGCTGCTTCGTGTTGGGGATCCTCCACTCGACGCTGACGTCTCGCAGCTGCTTCACGTTCTCGGAGCTGGGGATCTTCCGCTCGACGCCGACGTTTGCGTTCGGCATCGCGAGCTCTTCTCAGTGCGGCCTTGTCCATGGACGAAGTGTCTTCGGAGTTGCTTGCGGTTCCGCCAAAACATTGGCTGACGCAATTTGAAGGGACGTCAGTAAGTGTGTTGGCGGATTCGTTCGCATACATTTTCATCAGCGACATCGGACGTGGAGCGACCGCACAAACCAACCGACGAAGGGCGGCGCGCCCCGCCACTCGGTTATTTATAGCGAGCGCCGGCCCCAATCTGCGCATGCGCGTGTTAGCATACAGCTGGCGCAAGTAAAACTAAAGGTCGAGCGGCGCACGCTGTGTTGGAGAAATGGATGCACAGATGGCTGGCGGAGGATGAGGGGAGGCTGTGGACGGCGACGGCGCATGACTACTCGTAGTTTAACTTGCTCCGCATGTAAAATAACATCTGATGCTGAGGTGACATATATACAAATATACCCGTGTCATCTGCTTAGATAATAAACTTAACTTCCGGAGAAATATGGACTATGTCGTTAATGTATGACATAGTCCATAAAATGGCTTGGCTTATTAAAAACACGGTGCCTACTACAACTCTGTCCCTATATACTTTGTTGCTCCAGTTTGCCTATATTGTTCGCGTAATTGCGGTTTTATGCCATTGGTGTCCGTCTTGCGGAATTACGGTGGTGGCATATCCCCGCTTATGCCTCGTGATTTCTTTCCCCTCAGTGGTGCCACAGCAGCCTGCTGTTATCCCGCCCTTCAGTCTTTGTTTTTGCTTCTGTTGCCGCTAGCAATTCGGTCGCACATTCGATGAAGCGCTTCTCTAAGCTGTAAAGTGTATTGACGCTGGCGCGATGCTTGTATTCACTGCAAGTTTTTGTATGTCCACTTCCATGCCGCCTCACTTTATAATCAACCCCACCCCCTTTGTGCAATACTGTCCCTCCCTCCCCCCTGTCTGGACACATGGGAGCCGTTGCCCTAAATTGCGTGAGATAGATCGCAAGGCTACAATCCCTCGTTTTTAGTAATTTGTTTTGCATACAAATTGAAGTTCAGTTCCTAATGCATCGAATGACGACTGTTTTATGGGGCGTTAACTCCTAACTCGATAAAATTATGAAGATACATTTCCTACAATGAGGAACCACAGGAATGGTATTGAATGGTCAGGCGAAGTGGGAATGGGCAAAGGTTTTTCTATTCGGGGAATTCAAACAATAGAACCGTGGCAAGTTCTACTTCCCCGTAATGGAACTGGAATAGAATGGAGGCACCCATTCCGCAACACTGAATTCCAGGCCCGCTAGCAGAGCATGTCATAGCCTTGTATAGTGTAGGAAGGGGGTGGGAAAAGAAGTGAAGAAAGGCTGGTGAACACAGAGAAAAAGCAGGAGAGATGAAACAGAACAGAGGGAGAGAAAGAGAGAGAAAGAGAGAAATCGACAGACCGAGAAATGAACAACGAGGAAAAGAAGTATACTAACAGACACGAATAAGAAATGAAGAAAGCATAGCTATTTGTAGCATAAGATGGGAAGGGGTGGAGAAGAGAGTGGGGCGCTGGCAAAAGTCTAGCCAAGCCAGTACCAGTGAGGTGACCACCAGCTCTGCTGTGACGTATACCCTTGCGCGATCTAAAGGTTCAAGCTGCGCTGATTTTTTTTCAGAAATCTCTCAATTTTTTCGAGGCTTCACGATAAGAGCAGATAGATGACAAGTTTTTTTCGTTCTTCAGCAACCGTCAGCTTAGTTATCTTTTTCATGCTCTCATATTTACTATAGGCTAATTAAACTTGTCATCTTCAGCATGCCGCGTCGCGAACATGCTCACCGGAATATTCACTAAGACAAAAATTTATAGGAGAGTAAAAAAACAGAAATGGTATACGATGGTCACGATTCTTTTTTAGCACGTACAGGAGTCTAAGGTGCTTTGACGGAGCCCGTATACGCTGCCTTCCCTCTATGGCATCGCTGACAAAACGTACTGTGTTGCTTTTGCGTTCTGACGTCAACTTCAATTGAGATGCTGTCGAGGAAAATAAAGCATCGACGAGATAAAGTTCTAGATCGATTAGCTGAAGCGCGAGGTGACGCCGAGATGAGCATACGCGAGCACCATCATGCGCTCTGTCAAGCGGTCCACTTCTTAAATCCGCCCCCATATGGTTCGGTGCAAGTTCGATGGGTCATCACATATTCATCACTCCGGGCGTCGAAATATGCGCCGTGATGATGGACTTCCCTAAGGAGCGTGAAAGTATTTTTTGATAGTTTGTGGTTGTTTTTTTGCCCTCACTGACTGGGTAATTGGCCTGCGCCGCATTTCTTTTGTTTTTATAAGTTACCTATGGTTCTATGTTTACTAAATCTTCATCTCTGTCACTCACAATTAATAACAGATATTTAATTAGGTTGGAAAATAGCCTTCTGTAATCTTTTAACTGGAAACGTAGAATACTACTTATCGATAATCTGGTGTTGGGACCATGGGGCTCCCCATACCGATTCTTAAAGGCAATAAAAGCGCTCTTGCATTTTCCCAAGGACACCAGTCTGATTTGTCATGTGTGGTATCAAACGTGAAACTGTTACGCGTCGGCTCATAGAGACTTTTCTATACTTCTCCATAATTTTCCTTCCCCGTCCGCCATACCCCAGTGTAGGGTAGCTCACTGGGCTCAGCCCTGGTTAACCTCAGTACCTTTCTTTGATTCTTATTCTCTCTTATTCTTTGTTGTTTGACAAATTTTACAATGTGACACACAATGTAGGTTATGATTATAGAGGAAAGGCTGGGAAGTGTTTATTACCCTTTCTTATACTCACATTATCTTGACAAAAGCTCAAATGTGCGCAACACATTTATCTTTTCACCTTTAGATGACTGATGTCTCTTGCCCCGCCACGGTGGTATAGTGGCTAAGGTGCTGAGCAACTGACCCACAGGTCGCGGGTTTGAATCCCGGCTACGGTGGCTGCATTTCCGATAGAGGCGGAAAAGTTGTAGGCCCATGTGTTCAGATTTGAGTGCACGTTAAAGAACCCCAGGTGGTCGAAATTTTCGAAGCCCTCCACTACGGCGTCTCTCATAATCATATGGTGGTTTTTGGACGTTAAACCCCACATATCTATCTTCTCCCTACGGAAGGCACTCGCCGTAGCGACAGAGGAGGAGCGCGTCAACCGCGTGTTGCGGTTGACGCGCTCAGGTATCTGGAGTTATCTGGAGCACAAGTTGACGCCGTGTCGTCGCGTCTGATTCAAGATGGCGGCTCAGCTCGCCGAATTATTCAAGATGCCAGGCCAAATGGTGGCCATCCTCCCCAAGCTTCGCCGCAAGATGGTGCCGGCGAGACTTCTGCATGCCCCCATATCCCACATATCAACCCCACATATCAATCAATCACTCATGTCTCATGAATAAAATGTCTGAAGTGGGCTTCTGAATTAACTAACCTCTACGAAATGCGAATCCTTTCGCATTTCCTATATAGTTTCACAGCTGATGAATCAACAATCAACTGAATCACAAATACTACTTGTCTAACGGCTGATTTTACTATGAAGGGGTGTTGGTTTTTTTATTGTGCCATTGATAATTGTATTCCTGCTCGACTTCAACGTTTTTCTCGCGAAGAAGCAACTATTGGGGTACTTAGCATTGACTGGTGCAACAAAAAAGCATGAATGGTTTGTGTATCGCGAGCACAACAAGAGCGATGCTGTACGCTTAGGCAGGTTATATTGAGATGCTGGCATACCGATTTACGGAATGAGTGAATAATAAGTCTCTCTTGAACCAAGAAAGAAAACAGAGATAAACTTAAGGGCTCATTTGCGTTGTTAGAAACAGTATTAATGAAAACTTGCCGACAATTATGCCAAGTAAAGTATAGGGGACATTATTAGAAGTGATTGTGGTATAAATAAGAAAAAACGTGGTTGAAAAGATAACTTGCCGTGGGACTGAACCTGCGACCTTCGAATAACGCGTTCGATGCTCTACCAACTCAGCCACCATGTCGGCCGTCCCCCCCCCCCTCCACTTTATGGGGTGCGTATGTGCATTAAACGTGGCAGCGTCAGTCAGCGCCACCTGTTGTCATTGCGGCTAGTGTGGAACACTCATTTCTTTCCGTGGCATAATAGTCTGTCAGTTGTCATTATTACTGTTCCTACTAATACTCAATCTGGCAGGCTTCGTGCCTTCAGGTGGTATGCGAGGGATTATTGGTCAGCAGCCAGCTCGAAATATGCGAGGAATTATTGGTCAGCGGCCAGCTTGTAATAAGACCACATGCTACGTGACGCCACTAGGCAAAAACAGAGTGTTCCACATTCGCTGCAACGGCAACAGGGGACGCTGACTAACGCTCCCAAGCTTAATGCACATGCTAGCCACCCCATTAAATTGATGGTGGGATTGGACTGGTGTGCGACCGATGGTGGCGCAATGAACGACGCTTGTATGACGTCAAGTTGGGGATTCACGCGCTTTAGTTTTGAGGCCTGCCACCGCATAGAAGCCACCGTGTTTGATGAAATTCGACAAAAAGTGATGTGCCGTGGTAAGACGAACTGCAATATTCACAAGGCTCTCCAGTGGCTTGTGAATCGTCACTACAATAGAGGTGTAATATCGTCAATACGGGAAGTGAACGTCACTCCTCTGTAACGCACATCTGCTGACCTAGGAGAGGACCTGGTGCCTGTCGCTTTTCCGTTTATTTATTTCTATTTTATTTTTAATATAATAGAATGTACTACCTCTAAGCTTCATGTGTGGCAACCTTGCACTCATGCAGCTTGCAGTTCACTACAAAATAGATCGTTCTAAACGTATCACGAACATTTTTTTCCATTTATACAGAGAAGAGATGCCCGATAAATTCACGGTAGACACTTCTGGCCCCAAATGTATGAATTCATTACAGGTATAGTGCTTTTTTAGTTGATTTCTTATTACAACATCCTACAGAAACGAGTATATTTTACATGTCAGCAAGAGTATGTATATGGCGGGGCAAAATGTGTGCTTTATTGCTTTTACATGTACTCCCCACGTCACTTTTATTTAAAGAGGCGAATGGTGAAAGAGGCTCTTTTTTTTAATATGGACATGTTACGGAAACTTGCGACCACCTTCTGCGCTGAAAAGAGCTTATAGATGGATTGATTGATATGTGGGGTTTAACGTCCCAAAACCACCATATGATTATGAGAGACGCCGTAGTGGAGGGCTCCAGAAATTTCGACCACCTGGGGTTCTTTAACGTGCACCCAAATCTGAGCACACGGGCCTACAACATTTCTGCCTCCATCGGAAATGCCGCTGCCATGATTTGATCCCGCGGCCTGCGGGCCAGTAGCCGAGTACCTTAGCCACTAGACCACCGCGGCGGGGCAAGAGCTTATAGACTGCACATTTCACGGGGGTAATGTAGGGTAAGAAGTTGTACACGTATCCGCTTTATAACTCCGGAACTGTATAATATCTTGATATGAAAATTTGCGTGCTAAATAAGGAAGCTATTGACCTCCAGTGTGTCGAAATTGCCGCTGTAGCATTTCTTACTTGGTTTTGGTGGAATACCGAATTCGCGACTCTTGCACAAACATTCATATACATTTTCTCAAAAACCAAAGACAGTGTGACCGTGCTACTTGGCATGCTTACTCAACATGAAAGCGGTAACAATTCAAATTTCATAAAATTGGCTCTTAAACATATATCTTATAAGAAAAGAAACAAATAAATAGTGTACTTGCTTGTCACGTGCCGCGAGCGATTGATATGTGGGTCTGGGTTTTTACGTCCGGAAACCACCATAGGACAATGAGAGACGCCGTAGTGGAGCGCTCCAGATATTTCGACCACCTGGGGTTCTTCAACGTGAACCCAAATCTGAGCCCATGGGCCTACAGCATTTTTGCCTCTATCGAAAATGCAGCCACCACAGCCGGGATTCAACCCCACGACCTGCGGGCGTGCCGTGAGGGTGACTTCCCAAAATAATCTGTTTTTATATTTGTCTTAAACATCAAAGTGTTAGATCCATGCTATTCCCAAGAGATTTAGGTATAGTCCGAAAAATGTTTAGCGTGATAGCATTTATGTTTAAGAGCACCAGCGGATTGTGATCACAACATACAGCCATAAGACCTCTAAAAAAGCATTTTGATGATACAATTTGCAGTCAAAAAGTATGAAAATGTTATGAAGTGAGAATATTCAACCAATCAGGCCATAAATATAGGCAAACATTTGTGTACATGCAGAAACAATGATGGAAAAGAGCCGTCGTGTTGAGTTTCGCACTCAACACTACGGTGCGGTCTCTGTAGCCGTTTTTAAAGCACTTGGAGCACTCTGATGCGCTCCCAAATTCATGGATTTGCTTTCCAGAGTGTGTAAAAAGTTATAGTAATAAAATTAAAAATGATTGCTTTTTTGATCTATAAATTCTACCATACCCAATTGAGACGTTCCGCGCTGTCTTCATTCGAATGGTTTTTGATATTCCACATCTTACTGTGGCGTGTACTGTATGTAGTCTGATTAATAGGATATTCAATAAAAAGTGGGGGATCCTCAAGCTTTTCATTCAAGAGAGGAACGTGACAGCCATATCCGACCCCTACTGCGTAATGAGTATAAACGGGCTTGTGTCTGTGAAGCTCTCGCATACGAATGCATTTTGTGTCTTAGCTATAGCATGTTTTAAACTATGGGTAATTATGCGCGTGAAATGTTTTCGAAATTGATATGCGCCCACTAAGTGGCCGTAAAGAAAACAGGGCAGTGATGCGTGTGCTTTTTGTAGTGGGTGGTCTGCTTTAAACTGCGAAGTGACGATGAATACATTTTCTTACTCCCTATCGCAACGTGCGCGTGTACCACGCAATAATACTGCAATATTACTGCAATGTTACTGCCATGTTACTGCAATGTTACTGCAATTACTGCAATGTTACTGCAATTTTACTGCAATTTTACTGCAATTGTACTGCAATTGTACTGCAATGTTACTGCAATGTTACTGCAATGTTACTGCAATGTTACTGCAATGTTACTGCAATGTTACTGCAATGTTACTGCAATGTTACCACAATATTACATGCCGCGTTGTGAAGCACGTATACAGCACGCGTGTGTTTGTAAAGCATGCAAGTCATTTTCACTGCATTTCCAAGCAGAGGAAATAAATTATCTCTGTGTTTCGAAGCAGGGTCATGGCTCTGTGGTCAATAAAGAGAGGAAAAGAGTCATGGCTTTGTGGTACAACACCGGCTTGCCACGGAAACTACATGGGTTTGATCCTCGCTGCAACGCACAAATTTTAATTATGCAATTTATTTGCTTCCTTTTTTATTTATCAGTCGTGCACAAAAGGAATTTCGCTCACAACCAACGACGCAGTGGCCTGCACCAACGCCGACACTGGAATTTCTGTGAGACGAGTTCTTTAACGCTCTCGCGTTATTAAAGCCAGCAAAATGCATCAAGTTAACTTGTCAATAATATTTGTCGTATTACTAAGATAGCACTTGCAATCAGCGCCAAAAAAATTGTAAAATGCGCCTTCTGGAGTAGTTCGAGATGTATATGTATACATCTGCTGCATTCGCATGAATAAGAATAATAATCGAGTAGAATACGTTAGCTACGCTACTAGAAATTAGGATTTATATTTGTTGAATACGGGCCGTGCGTACATTACAAATGTTTTGCGTAAATCTCGCATTCCAATGACATTCCAAGTTGCTTAGCAAAGAAGCATCACTTTAGCAAAGAAACATCACTGTTTAAATAAATGCTTTGATAACAACAATGTACAGTAGCAGTGAGAATATAAAGACCGCGGGATCGTGTAGCACAATACACTGCGGTGCCTTCTGATGGCAGCTAACGGAGCTCAAAAGTGGGCGCTGAGCCCACGCGTCCTTTTTGCCTGGCTGCTTTTTCGCCAGAACTTGACAATAAGTACAAGGTGCCATTTCTGAAGTCACTGCAGAAGCACCGAGCAATGCTATCGTAATGGGATAAGGAAGTTTTACTGGCAATGCTCGATGTGCGCCACACTCTACAAGTTGTTCAGAGATGCACCGCGTCGTGCAGAAGACGCTTTACGTCTGTCTTCCCCAAATCAACATGTATAAGATTATCCAGCACACTCACTTGCGTAACTCGAGCATTCATGCTGCAATTTTTTGTAGTGCCCGGAACAAACATCTGGCGCTCATCCATAGGCGCCATGAAATAAGAAACTGGCATCCTGTGTTTATAGACCGTTTTCCGCAGCTAGTTTGTCTATGCAAATAAAGATGGCACAAACACACCGAATCGCCCCGGCTTTCTCCTCCGCGGCGTGGCCACGATATGGCGTGTGGCGGACGTCGCCCTGAAGCCTAAGGCGAGAATCGGTGGTGGTAGTGATTTTTGAAGAAGGAAAAAGGCACCTAATTTCTGTCAGCCGTAAGGCGACATGGCGCAGTGCCTAAGAGCGAAAAAAATTAAGAAGTGGGTGGCGCGGACTATGTGCTGCTCCCACTTTGCTGGCCTTCAACCCTGGAGCGGCGGCAGTGACTCGGCCGGCCATCGGCGACGGTGATGAAGTGGAAAGGAAAAGGCCGTTAGATGACGTGTTGAAACGTGGTAGCACCCGTTTGCCGCTGCAGAAAACCGTCTATAGTACAAAGCTACTAGAAAATATTCATGTATTAAAAAAACGCCGACGCAAAATTTGTCCTCCACCATGAACCACAAAAAAGTTGTCGTCTAACACAAACGTTTTCAATCAGGCGAATTGCTCGGTTTTTCGTTTCGCAGCAACTGAATAATTGACACCTTGCGTTATATCTTAATCATATGGTGGTTTTAGGACATTAAACCCCACGTATCAAATTATCAGCCTTGCATTATTTTTAGCGTTCTGATGCACGCGAACTTGAGGCGAGAGAATTAGTAGACTGGCAGGCAAAAAAGGACGCGCGTGCACAGTGCCCGCTTGCAAGCTTCGCAAGCAGCAGTCAGAGGCATCGCATTGCGTTTCGCTTATACGTAATTCCGTAGTCTCTATTAAATATTTTGACCGCAACTGTACATATATGAATTTGGAGGTTTCTCTAAATTATATTTTGAGGATAACAATATAAATACCGAACCCACAACAAAACCTCTGGTGGTGCAATAGGTGCTGGCTTATCAAAAATAAAGCATGCATCCGAGCAGCGTGCGAAGAGCGCGTTGTATATGTACAATCTCCTTTGGGGCATTTTTTTCCTGGTGTTACAGTTTCTGTTTAATTGACCACTAACCGCAGCAACACGTGTCCTTAGCCGCGCATGTAAATGACTAAATTTTGGGAAATTTTATGGTGTTTGTAATTGTTGGTATAGTGTTTGGAATTGTCAACTGCACAGCCACTTCTTTTATAGCGAAACAATTCAACGAGTGCGATTGCGTTTGTCGGTTCACTCGAATTTTATGCGCTGGCAATGTATAATAATATTATCTGGGGTTTTGCGTCCCAGAACCACCATATCATTATGAGAGGCGCCGTAGTGGAGCGCTCAGGAAATTTTGGCAAACTGATGTTTTTTAACGTGCACCGACATCGCACAGTACATGGGCCTCTACCATTTTTCCTACTTCGAAATGCGACTGCTACGGTCGGGATCGAATCCATGGCCTTCAGGTCAGCAGCCGAGCATGCACCCTAGCCAGTGTTCCACTGAGGCGGACTGTGCAGGCAAGGCAGGGCTCGCGTTTAATTTCCGTTCGACGTGTCTTGCAATTCCACAGGGTAAAAGACTGAATCAGAAGAATCCTTCCGACCTGGTCTTCGTGACCATGGTTGGGTCGTTTCTCAACTATCTGTTTTTTTCTTGATAGTGGCTTCTTAAATCAAGCGTTAAATGCGGAGAAGTATTGACTGAGGCCTGACCGAGGAGGCAAGGTAACCGAGGAAACAGAATTAGGCCTGAGCAGAATGTGCTCACACTTGTTGAAACTATGCAAGGTATCCAATTAGGGGAGGCGGTTACGGCGTCTCCTCCTTTCACGACTCAATTGGCTGGCATTCCGCCCATCATTGTCTTACCAAACCACGCGATCATGTCTTCTGATAACCTGGGTGAATGTCTCCTCGTGCTCCAAACCACACTTCAGGAAGCACGTACTTTGAACTGGTCTTACTAAGGCACTATAAAAAATCAATTGCTTTCGAGAAAATAAAAACCCCGTATACAACAACTAACAATGACAAGAGTAAGAAAAACAAAGTACTTGTGCCTGCGCCAATATATGGGCCCTAAACGTGTTCCCCTATCTCGCCCACTGACCCTTCTCAAGGACAAGCACATCTATATTAGGCTGCTGAACGTATGTCTCTGTAGCAAAGAAAGAGAGAGAGAGAGAGGAAAAGAGGGTGTTATTGACAAATAATTTGTACGATAAATTTGATTTGCCACCCTACCTGTGAGGAAAGGAAGCCAGGAAGTTGTAACGAAAAAAAAGAGCTTAACAAACGGACGTGCTGTCGCAGCCGATGATCTACGTGGTGATATCTGGCACGATAAACGCCAACTAGGACTAAGGCCGCTAAAGAAATTACCGGCACCTTCATTACCTTCTGCTACGATGATTTATGATGTTGAACTTCAAGATGGCTTTGTCTTCTGGTGATCAAATATGGAAGCGAGGTAGTGAAATCGAAAAAAGTGCACTAAAACAGGAAGGCATATTTACTGAGTAAGCATTGAAATGCTTGCCTCGAGAAAATAATAACATACTTAAGTCAAAGTACTGATGTGTTTGGCAATGAGATTCACTACTTCCATCGTTTAATTTCCATTCGAATGAAGAAGTGAAAGTGGGTAGCCGTCGCCACTAAATGATGACAGCTTTTTTATTTTTATTTGAAGAAGAAAAGACAAACTCTAATAGCGACTAGATGAGTGCTTGTCTGTAGCGGCAATCCAAACAGAAAGCAGTAAAGAGAGATCGCCCCCCCTCTCGCCATATCTTTGTTAGCACTCACCCCCTCGTTTCAGTGCTTGCCGTACACCTCTTATGACTAATTAGAACAAATGAGGGGTACCATTGTGACCAGACAACAGTATTTGTGCTATAATGGAGTTATTGTGCTACTAAAAATTGCGGACCCCTCTCCCCTCTCCAGTGTTACTTCAATTTTTTTTATTTACAAATACTGCTGTCTCACAGTTCGAGACATTGCAGGAGTGAGTCCATAACAGTGAATACACACTAAACTAACAAAACACATGGTTTGGTAGTTCATTCAAAAAAACTATTGGTAGGCAACTTTCGGAGAGAAACATCCAGATTATTCCACAATTCCACTGTGAAAGGCAAAAATGAAAACCTAAAACAATCTAGAAATGGCATGAAGGGTGTGATGTTTATGGGGTTTGACCTGCGAGTGTTTGCAACGGAGTTGGAAAAGGAAATGGGCATGTCAATGGTGATTATCTTGTTCACAATTTTATGTAAAGTGCCGATACGCTCACAAGTACGTCTGTGTTCAAGTGATTTGAGTGATAGACGTACAGCGTGTGACGAAGGCGAAAAATTCTGATCATAACGGTGATATATGAATCTTATAGCTTTTTTTTTGAACACCTTCCAAGTGTGCTATGTCGCATGCGCAGTGAGGTGACCAGACAACGGAGGCGTATTCATGAACAGGCCGTATCAGGGATTTGTATGCTGTTAGTTTGCATTCGTGAGTTGCATCTTTTAACGTTCGCTTCAAGAAGCCCAATTTTCGGAGCGCTTTCGAGCAGATTAGGTTTATATGTTTATGCCATTTTAAGTTCGGTGAGAAGGTTACGCCAAGATACTTGTATTCGTTGACGTGCTTCATGTTCTGGCCATAGGAAAAACGTAGGGGTTCCTTCTTGTTTGTGAATGTCATGCTTACCGTTTTGTTAAGGTTTAGTGCCATTTGCCACGTTGAGCTCCAGGTACGGAAAGAAGAAAAAAACATTATTTAACTGTATTTGGTCACGGGAGGTACTAATGCAAGAATAGAGGACACAGTCGTCGGCGTATAGACGGAGTTTGACCTTTGTATTTTTTGTTATTTCGACAACATCGTTGAGATAAATTAAGAAAAGAAGAGGCCCAAGGACCGAGCCCTGCGGCACACCTGATGTGACAGGGAGGGATGACGAATGCGAATTGTTAAACGCGACAAACTGCTGCCTTAAATTTAGGTAATCTGAAAGCCAAGATAACAAGCGAATGCCGTGAGTGCCGCGCAGAAAGGCTTTTAATTTGAGGAGAAGTTTATTGTGGCAAACAGTATCAAACGCTTTCGAGTAGTCAATAAAAATGGCGTCCACTTGACCGCGATCATTTAAAGTCGAAGCGATGTCATGCGTAAACCCCAGCAACTGCGTGATTGTTGAAAATCCTGCACGAAAGCCGTGTTGATTTTGGGAGAGGAGGTTGTTTTCAGTTAAATATGTGACTACATGTTTGTGAATAATGTGCTCTAGAATTTTACAGCAGGTGCAGATTAATGAAATAGGTCGATAGTTTGGAATTACTTGTTTGTCGCCAGATTTGAACACTGGAACAACTTTCGCATTTTTCCAAATCTGCGGTACAATTCCTGTTTCAAGGGATCTCTGAAAAATGACTGTTAAATACCTCGCATTCCATTCAGCGTAACGTTTTAAAAATGTGTTATGGATGTTATCAGCGCCGGCACTCTTATTTGTGTCGATGTTCAGTAGTAGATTAACAACTCCAGCGTAACTAATCTGTAGTTCTGGGAAGGCAGAACTACAGAACTACAAATGACCCCCCCCCCAAAAAAAATCCCAGCATATCCACGGAGTGAATGATGATTGGTGGGGCGCAGCGTTTGTCAGTCTCTCTGTCCATTCGTTCTTGCGTCCGCCTATCTGTGTGATCCTTGGTGCATCCGTCCGTTTGTTCATTCGTCTGTCTGTCCGTCCATCTCTTTTTGCGGCCATCCCTCTGTCGGTCCATCCGTCCGTGCGCCTCTCTGTCTGTCCGTCCGTGCGTTTGTCAGTCCGTTCGTCCGTCCATATGTCTAGAGAAAACTCCAAGCACAGCCATCTCACATCTTTTCATCATGTATTCATCCTATACAAGTGCCCCCATCCAGCAGACATTGTAAGGACCACTATTTCTGGTATGTGCCACTGGTGGTTACGTAATACGAGGGACGCACAAGCCACGCCATAAGGAGCTTCGCCCCTAAAAAATGAGTGTCTGGATTCTATTCTGATGCTTGTTTCATTTTTACAGTGAAAAGCTGTTGTGAGACCATAACACAGGTCACTTAGGGCGCCGTAGTTGTCCACCGCCACCGCTTCCGCCAGCGTCCGTAATCGATATCTCAACAAAAAAGAAAAAAACTTTGTAAATAATAAGCACTAAAGACACAATGGGATTCGAACCCGGGTTCGCTTCGTACCAGCCCAGTATTCGATCACGGAGTCACACCATGGCTTGGAAATTGTTTCGAAACTGCCTTAGGTAGGCTTGATGGCGGGAAAGGAATCGCTTTACAATGAGTAATAAAGCGTTTTAGAACATCAAAATTACTGTAAGGCGTCATACATTGCGAATTGCGTAACGAGTGGGCCGTCCAATGAACTAACCGAGTAGAAAACTTGTTCTTGATCACTTATATTTTGTGTGCAGATACCCACTTCAGGCATAACTCTTTATTGTTGTCAGCCACTGCATAAAAAGTACCTCAATAAACTCCCGTAACACACGAAATTCCTAGCATGTCTGTAGCGAACACCACGCTTCTGTGAAGAATGATGAGCGATAGCATAGTGAATGCTGGCCTACTACACAAAAATTATGAATATTTAAGGTGTAATGGGCACCCAGCAATGGTTCTTGTAGAAGTTACACGAACAGCGTTTAGAAAAGGCTCTTAAAGGCCGCTCTAAAAGGCCGTTCTAAATTTTGCTGGGACTGTGCTGCACGTTCTGCGCAGACCTGGCGTTTTTTTGTGTGTGTACCGTTTGCTGGCATTCTATGGTGCTAGACCATTCATATTCAGTAATTCACCGAAGGCCGTTTACTGAAGTCCAAAAACACGACTTAAAAACTTCCCTATGATGACTGGCTGTTATTTTCTTCATCCCTGGACCACGACCTTTTCGTCTCAAACGACACCTGTTCTTCTTGGAATAGGGAGCTGGATTGTCTCTTGGACCGGGACCTGGATCTGGCTGTGATGCGTGAGCTGCCTCTGGAACGGAACTGTTTACTTGACCGGGATGTCGATATGTGCCTGGTGTGGGAGCTTCCCCTGAAATCGGAGCATTCCTTGGAACCAGAACCACGAGGGACCGTGTACGTCAAGGTGCAGCAAAATGGGTAACGCGGGGTCCACCGCCAGAGCATCAAAAAGATAATGGGAGAGTAGTGCAACTCGAACGCTATATTATGCAAATGAGAGCCACATTAGCTAAACTTATGACCGAAATATTTGAGATAAGGAGTAAAGCAGGCGAACAGAGCATTGAGGTCATCACGCAGTCAACTCAGTCATCAGAAATGGCCGTCATTGAGGAATGCGCGATGGAGAGGCCTCCCCAAAAAAGGGCCATACTTATTGAACAGGACTAGGTCCGCTGTAGAGCTAGGCCAGAGAGTCACGAAATGCTTTCTTCACTTAGCGAGAGCATAAAACAGATAAACGAGATGGTCTTGTACATGCAGGGCAACATGCTAGCCACGAAGAAAATGTACAATCAGAAGTTTTCCAAGAGTGGTTTTTAGAAAACATAGTTGCACCTGTCGTAGATCCCAGAATGCTGTCACTTCCGGCAAAGGCTAATCCAAGAGTGCAGTCGCCACAACAACACGATTGTCGCACAAACTACTGCATTAATAATGTGGCAGTGAAAGTGCAGGGGGTTTCTTCACAAGAAGAACTTTATGCAACAATCTATTCACTCACATTCGGAGAAACCGCACGTCATAATGGCACAAGAAGCACAAGCCTCTAGCGTCAAGCTACCCTTCTACCGCTTGGTCATGAAGAAAGAATGAAGAGGAGTTGCTGCACTAATAAACAACAAGCTTACCCACGTCGTTCGTGACCTTAGCATGAGTTCATGCAAAATCGAGCACATAATGGTAGAAATCATTACTGCATGAAATAGTAGAGAGAACTCTAACGTATAGAGTTGTCCTAAGCCCTCGAGACAGCGCTCCAAGCTTCTATCGGAGGCCGTACAGTTGTCCGTAGGGTCCCTCGTGATTATAGCGGGTGACTGAGGCGCCTTACCATACTTGGGGCTATCCGTATGGCATTCCTAAGAGGGAGGACCTATAGAGGAAGGCGATGAACCAAGACCTAGTGCTAGTAACAGACCCTGCTTTTCTTACCAGATGTGGTACCTTGTCCACTTGGGACACGATACTGGACCTCACCTTTGTCTGAGTTTGGTGTTTGTGAAGTGGTCTAATTTCAATGTGGATGTTCGTAGCGACCACTACCTCCTAGCCACTGTCCTGCAAGTTGGACGGTCAATACAACGTAGTTCTGAGTGAGAGACTGGGATAAGTTCAGCAAACCAAGAGCTGAGAGGTCTGAGAGTGAGGAGAAGCTTGACCTCGAACGCTGGACGGCGCACATAAAAAAGTACATGCAGGCTACCAATAAGGAGGTCACCAAATAGTCTCTTCTGACTAGGTGGAAAGAACAGCGCCTCGATCGCAGGCTTCGTCAAAAGTATGCCGAGTTCAACAGATGCATTGAGGAACAATATGAAATCCTTTATAAACGGACAAGATTTGCAATTTGGTAGATGAACAGATGCGGAGGCCAGGCTCTTGGAACCTCCCAAAGCACCTGTTGAATGACAAACACACCAAATCAAGCTATGGCTGTACGCTGACTCGCATACTTCATGCAGCTAGACAAGAATCATCGGACAACCAGGTACAAGCAAAACTGGTTGGGAAGTACCTGCCATATGCCTCAGGCCCACTACCTACTGCCCTTGTCTGTGGAGGGAGCGCTAACTGAGAACTGGGAACAGAATTTGGGAGCGAGGAGATCAGGCAGGCAATGGATGACTTAAATTGACGGTCGGCCCCGAGTCCAGATAAGATCACGAACAAGCTTTTAAGAAACTTCTACGACAAGTCAGTAGAGTACCTGACGGATGTCATCAACCACACGTGGAAGAGTTGCCCGGAAATGTGGAAGATGGTCACCACAATCCTCACCTTTAAACTGGGCAAACCTTCCAGTCTCGGAAACTTCAGGACCATCTTGCTTACCTCATGCGTGATTAAAGTGGCCGAACACGCCATCTGAATAGGGTTAGCCGACACCTGGAGTAACGCGACATTTATCCCCTTATCATGTTAAGCTTCAGGGCAGGCCTCTCGGCGCAAGACGCCATGAAGCTCATCAAAGACCAAGTTATCGATACCAACACAATGCACATAAGCACATAAGTAGTGGACTAGAAGAGGGCATTCGATAACGTTCTTCATCACTTCGTGCTAAGTAAGATCTCGAGCCATGAGCTCCGCAAACACTTGCACGACTACAAGTCATTCCAGACTTACAAGAGGCTATTATCAAGATAGGTGATCCTGCTTCGAATCCGCTAAAGCTTTGCTTAAGAGGGATGCCACAAGGTTCAGCCTTATCCCCTGTTCTCTTTAGCCTCGCCACGATTTGTTTGTCGCTAAACTCCCTGAAGTCAATGACATTAACCTTACGATCAATGCAGACGACATCATCATATGTTGTACTGGAGGCGGCAATGGACGAATGGAGGCTGTGCTTGAGGAAGCTATTAGGTCACGGATACCTAAAACCAACTGGTCTTCGGTGCTCGTCGTGGAAATCAGAACTGCTTCTGAACCAGCCCAAGCACAGGGTCCCCAAACTGAAAGGGTGGACGCCATTAGAAGACGTCAGCATTACTCTTAGGACAGGTGAGGGCCACTTGATCCCCAGGGTGCACTCTCTCCAGTTTCTGGGTATGACCATATATTCGAGCGGCTCAAATAACATGATGGTAACGAAATATAAAAGAAAAGTAAGAAAAGCTGACAACACTATCACAGTAATAACAATGGTAGCGAACAGACAACAGGGACTTGGAGACGACAACATCGTAAGGCTGGTACGTATGCACCTCGTGATGTGTATATCGACCTACGTAGCAGCCATGCACAAATCGCAGATGTCGGAGCGTGATGAGCTCAATACGTTAATGAGAGAGGCCTTCAAGAAGCTCTTGAGGTTTCAATGTACACAAGCTCGGACAGACTGCTTCGTGTCGGCATGCATAATCTGCTGGAAGAAATTGTGAAGCAACAGGAGAGGGCGAAATCCTCCAGGGTGTTCACTACGCGTTCCGGTCAAAACATCCTGTGGGAGCTGGGGATTCCACTGATGGAAATCGAATCTCGGTTCTACAGCATTCCTCGTAAACAGCGAGAAGGAGTTATTGTTGTCCCCTTCCCCCGAAATTTCCACTCTGAGCATAACAAGTGTAAAAGGCGGACCAGGGCAAAAGCCCTGGTCCGCCTTCTACACTTGTTATGCTCGGAGTCTACTACAAAGGGCTCATGAACATGCGGGGCACAGTTGATTCGTCGTTGCAGCCCGGCATCCAGAGGGGAAGGCATGTGCGGCATTTAGCACCAACCTCGAGAGCCGTATAGCAAACTCCACAACCCCCCGGATGACGATGGCTGAAATAGCAGAGCAAGTGCCGATCGCGTCGGCCTTGCTGGACAACAGGAGGTCCACACTTTCAAGTGACTCGAAATGGCAGGGAAAGCATTTGTTAAAGGGTGCAATATCAGAAGCGGCTTTGCGGATCCTTCGGGACAAGAAGATCGAGCCACACACACTCGTTTGGTTCTCAGCTCACATGAGTTGCATTGAGGGCGCTCCACTCAATTTTGACGAGTAAGGCCGCATAGCTACGCAAAGACTAGTAAACCACGTAGCTATCGGAGGGCGCGGCGCTGATATTTTTGAAAATGGGGACCCTTCCATCTCGTGTAATGAAATGACGAAACATTTATACCTGGCGCTGAGACGATACCCGCAGCCACACAGAAAGCTCAGCAGGCCTCAAGCTCTCACACTTAGGCTTCTTGATTGATTTATTAATATGTGGGGTTTAATGTCTGAAAACCACCATTTGATTATTAGAGACGTGGCAGTGAAGAGATACGTACATGTCGACTACCCGAGGTTCTTTAACGTACACATATATTTGAGCACACGGGCCTGCACACTCAGGCTTCTTCAAGTCGAGGCGCACCCTAACTCCACGCTGTTGCAAAAAATTTATCCCGAAATGCAGCCAACCTTCTGTCTTTCCTGCAATGATACAGCTAATTTAGAACAAATGCTCTGGTGGTACCCCGTGATACACTGTGGTGAAGTTATAACGCTTTTCAAATGGGAGGGTGCTATTACCAGCTCCGAACTCCCACAACTGTTATGGGCAATCCTACGGGACTGTGACGCACCAGAGAGACTTTATCTTTCTATTCCGACGTGGGAGCAGCCTGCAACTTGCTAAAGCGTGTATAGAAGAACCTAATTAAAATCATCCATCAATTCATTATAGCTTCCCTAATAATCTGATACTTTCCTGAAGAAACAGGCACTGCTTTCCATGGAGGCGCAAATACACTCTCTACCTAACCACTTCACACTGCAGAAAGTATACGTCTCATTGTCAGTTCAGCGGTTATATACTCTTTATGCCTGTATACGCAGTTTCAAGAAAGCGATTGTCAAATCCAAAAACTTGGTGTTCACATAAATTGACGTTTTTATTGCAAAATAATTATTTATATAAATACTTTTGGTAATAGGAATGGATATATTGCCTCTAGATTTGTTTAGATGTTTTGCCATGTCACTGGTGCTGGGTGACCTGAGCTTAGTAAGGCTGTGCAAGCACTACTTTTTTCTGTGGCTCCTATTTTTGCAGTGATTGATTGATTGATTTATGTGTAGGGTTTAACGTACCGAAACCACCATATGGTTATAAGAGACACCGTAGTGGAAAACTCCGGAAATTTCGACCACCTGGGGTTCTTTAACGTGCACCCAAATCGGAGCACACGGGCCTACAACATTTCCGCCTCCATCGGAAACGCAGCCGCCGCAGCCGGGATTCGAAAGCGCGACCTGCGGGTCAGCAGCCGAGTACCTTAGCCACTAGACCACCACGGCGGGGCCTATTTTCGCAGTGACAATGCAAGGTATTGTCTACTGCAAAAATAAAATGAATAATTGTTTTATACTAAATCTACCTCACGCGTATTGGCACGGCCCATATCCATTACAATTTGGACCCATTCACTTTTTCCTAACATATATTGATGGAAGGCTCGGGTTACTATCCTAGACAAAGTGGCCTCGTCGTGGGCAAGTATCCTCCACCACGTACTCTCCAGCATAATAGGGCCGCCTCATAAACCAAACCCTAGAGCACAGACATGGACTCCAAAAGAGTGTCTGCCCTTAATCTTACTATCTGGCAGTAGCAACGTTTTCTGAGTCAGAAAACCAATACAGGGCTACTGTATCCATAGATGATAGAGTTCCTGGTTTCTCCTGGGATCGATCTCGGGTTTCGGTAGCAAAATGTAGATATGTTAAGACATCAACGGGCATAGAAAACCTCAGCCATAAGCCATAACCTCACCACGACCATATATGTTCACTTCTTTGTGTTTTTTGGCTGGTGGCACTTATTTCTCATCCTGTCTGCAGTATCGCGTGGTAAAATGTCTTTCAATTACTGCTAAAATCTAAAGAAGACAAAAAATCAGAATGGGAGACTTGCGATGATGCCGCTGCAGGAACAAACGTTTTGTCAGTACGTTTAAGAACACTGTGCTGTTATCACCAGCCGGTGTTCGAAGAGTACCACCACAACAGATAGCAGGCGCAAGCTGCGTCCGCCAAGCTGTATGTCACGTGATCTTAGGGAGTGTATATTATTAGCCATTGGAATAAACGGCGGATAGTTTTTCGTCCGTACCCTTCGGCGCGGCTGTATGATTCCCGCCTTGCTTGCGCCGACGCTTCGTGCATGCGGGCTGTGTCTTGACATAGTGTCAGAAGTGGGGTCTAGTCAACTATCTCTGTGAGGCCGGCTATGGCAGCGTCCCAAGGAATGAAAAACAAGCGTGCGATGGTGGTCCCGGCTCTTCAGCAGCCGCCACCGCTAGACTTAGACAAAACGTCAGAGTGGCTGGCGTGGATCGACCACTTGGATGACTACTGCTTCACCACAGCTCTCAACGAACGCTCCTGAGAAGCCCAGGTGCGCACACTTTATACAATAGGGCGCCAAGCACGCTAAGTCTTTTCTACGTTTGGGCTGACTAAAGACGAAGCAAGAAATTACGACGTAGTCGAAAAGAAGTTCGACTGTAACTTCATCAAAGAGCACAACACTGTTTACGAAAGCACGTGCTTTCGCAGACGTCAGCAACAGCCGGAACAATCAGTGAACCAGTTTGCGACGGCACTTCATGTTCTTGCGGACTGTTGCGATTTCGGAGATATGAAGAAAAGGCTCATCCGGGACTCGTTCTTCATGACACGGAACTGTCCGAGGCCTTACAGATGGACCCGCAGCTGGCATTGGAATCGGCACTGGCCAAGGCTCGTCTCAAGTAAACCATGCGACAGCAGCAGAAGTGTCTCCGGCCGGAAGGTGTTCACTCCGGTAGCCCGCCAGATCTTCAGAAACAGGGAACCAGTGTGGACGCCGTGATGCACCAGAAATGACCGCAACAACGCCTGGGACGGTGTTCTACTGCGACGGCAACGCCCACCCGAGATCTGCGTGCCCGGCAAAATCTTCCGAGTGCCACACTTGTGGCAACAAAAGACAGTTCACCAAGGCCTGCCTCAAGAAAAGGGTGTCCTCGCAAAGAAAGGTACGCGTCTGTGCGGTCCAACCCGCTACCGGAAAACTTTTGTTGGGGCAATTGGCGCGGACAGGAAAGCGCGCTATGTGCATGTTACAATAGACGCAGTGCCAATTGTTGCGAAGGTGGATTCAGGTGCAGAAGTGTCGGTTTTACCGTCTACTTTTCCAGGGCTGCCCACACCTTGATAAAACTGATAAAGTGTTGCTGGGTGCTGGCGGCAAAAAGCTAAATGTACTAGGCCAGTTTGTGGCTGGAATTTCATAGAAAGCGGAAACTGTCCGTCAAACTTGCTATGTTGTAAGTCCACTACGTGCCGTTCTTTTGGAGCTACCAGCCTTATCAGCCTTGGGCATTATGAAGTTTGCCGACTCGCTGACAGCATACCAAGAGCAATATGAAGTACTTTTTCCGTCCACCGATTGTAGCCTAGGGACAATTCCAGGACAGTACACTATAAGGTTACAACTTAGCGCTATCCCACATGCCATAACATGTCTTGCGGAGAGGGCCGATTCCACTCATAGGGAAGCTAAAGCAAGAGATCGAGAAAGTAGTGCGCATGGTGATAATTAAAAAAGTAGACGCCTCACTGAGTGGTGCGGCGGAATCATGCTGGTCACAAAGCAGTCGGGAGAGCTAATACCCGTGCCACACGGGCAGAAAAAATGGCATTTACCCCCGAATGCCTTCAGATTTATTGCCGTTCACGCGGTGCCACATGGGCGAACAAAATGGCATTCATCCGAATGCCATTCGAATGCCATTCGCCACCAAATGCCTTCGCCAGAACTCAGTTGACTGAGAAATGCCTACTCTCGACGGCACAGCTCGCGAAGTGCGATTTACCTGAAAGTATATAAAACAAACCATATTGAGCTAAAAATGAAATTTCCCGTCTTTTATTTTCACCAAAGTCTTAAAAAGGTGCTTTGAACGTTATACGAAGAAAATAAAGTATTGATAATGAAACGCTTGTCAATTTTAGCGAAACCTTGGCAAACAAGCATGCAACACTGATAATTTCATCGCCATCACCATTGAGTTCACTTTCTCCGTGACTTCCTCTGCTTTTTTCATCAGTTTTCATTCTTTGCTTTCCAACCTTCCGCCAACCCGCACGCGCCATTTCGCTCTGCTTAAACAAAGAAGAAATAAAAGAAGAGATGACGTGTCCCAATGAGCGCGCGAGCTGGACCGAAGAGGAGACGATGACATTGATTACGCTCTGGGAAGAACACCTCTCAGGCCTTCGTGGTCAAAAGCGGAATGCCAAAATTTACTCTGCCATTACGGAAGCGCTGGCCAGGTACGGCATCGTGAGGACGCGAGCCCAAGTACATACTAAAATCGAAAATCTGCGAAGCATGTGCAGGTGAGCATTTTGACTTGAATGTCATGCCTGTGTACTGCCGAAGAGCTTACGCCGTGCATGTCAATGCTGCCACCAACCTAATGACGATAGTTATAGCGCGAGAACAAAACGACGACACAGAGACAAGGGCACTCCCTGCCTCTGTGTCGTCGTTTTGTTCTCGCGTTATAACTATCGTCATGCCATGCCAACTACCCCAAGCTGCCACACTTCTAACCAACCAAATGTTCGCGGAAAACGGCGCGAAAAAGCTCTGCCCCTTACGACCATTTAGGTGTGATTTGGCTAGGTGTCCCACATAAAAACACTTGCTATGCCTATTTAGTTGTCAATTTAAACAAATTTGTACCCGCGTTAATTGTATTGCCTTTCCGGGGCAACATTATAGATGAGTTAATAGCTCGTCCTCATGGCCTCTCTCAGGTGCCTTTATTGGCAAGTTCAGTCGGAGATAAAATTTTGAAGCAATGAAAAAAAAACCATTGGAAGACAGTATGTTCTTGAAGCCAACACTTTAACAAACGGACCTGTCCCTAGGAATTAAAATCCTACAGAATACAGGTCCACTTGTGAAAACATTAACTCTAGACATACCTGTGTACCTAGGATTTTTTATTTTTATAGTGCGACTACCAAGAATGGACTCTGTGTAAGTTGGTGCAGTCGTCTTGCCATTGGATACTGTTATCGAATTGGATTATTACACGCAGTATGCACAACAATTCAACCCATTCTACTGTTCAAAGCCTGGTGTCATAAGGTGGTGTCATACACAAGCCGAGAAAATCGTTTCGACTTGCTTCTGTCACTACTACTATGCTTGCACTTTCGTTTATTACAGATTATTCTCAAAAAACAGTACAGGTTCTGGTGCGGTCACGTGGCCATTTTATTGGCGAATCCACCAGTGCCTTGGGAGTCTGCCGGTAAATGACGCTACACTTGCTGTTGAAAGCAACTGCGAAAGCCTCTCCGTTTCACAGGTTGGTATCTACCTTATATGTGTCGATGGGTTACTTGGTGAGCCACGACGATTTCAAAAAGCATTGCACAAACGGACACCGTCACACACATAAAATTGCAGTGTTTGCATTGCTTTATGTGCGTAAATGTGTATTTGTCTACTGCTTCGCCAGTATGTACATTCCCCTGAGCACTGGTGCAAGTTGCAACGAATGGTGACTCTAATATGTGTCCAGCCTTTGTGACACTACTGTTAATATTTGTGTAACTTTTCACAGATCGTACGCAGTATGGAAACGGGGAATGAATTAAGCGAGCTTCTTGGCAGTGAGGCCGAGATGCAGCTGGTGATAGAAGTTCCAGAATCTTCAAGTGCCACTGTTGCCA
This sequence comes from Rhipicephalus annulatus, assembly GCA_013436015.1. NCBI lineage: Eukaryota > Metazoa > Arthropoda > Arachnida > Ixodida > Ixodidae > Rhipicephalus > Rhipicephalus annulatus. The sequence continues at coordinate 413,856 of WOVY01010937.1, read as the reverse complement.
CAAGTACTGCTAATTTAGAGCAAACTGCAGCAACTGAACCGGCGCAGACAGCTGCACCTGCCGTGGAAAGCCTTCCACAATGCAGTGAATCGTCACCAGTGGAAGCTGGAGCAACTGCGGCACAGCCAGCTGCATCAAAAAAAAGGACACGAGCTGGCCCCGATTCTGCAATCATGGAAATGGTTAAAGAGCAAAAGATGTTCAGACGAATGTGGCTAGAGTGCAAAGCACGAGAACTCGAGCTACAAAATGAACAGTTGAAGCTTCTGAAGGAAGCAGCTAAAAGAGAAGAAAAGCTGATTGATATTCTTCAGAAATTCCTTGAATAATGGAGGCCTAAAAAATATTTATTCAATAAAGACTAGTTTGCCTTTGTAATTGTGCATTTCTTAAGAGATACAGTACGAGTATTAGGCAGCACTGATTTCCGTGCAGCCTAATAAAAGAGCCCTGCTACTATGTTTTAATACTCTCCAAACTTCTGAATCGCAACTTACACGTTACATCACTAAGTGAATGCAAAAAAAATCAAAATTGTTGTAGGCAAACAAGTTCTATCGAGCTTAAGAAATCAAAATAAAAGCCGGGGTCATAAATTCGCACACCGATTTCTTGCATGTCGCAATAACCTAGAGTTCTCCTACCGTGCTTTTATTGGTCCCTTCACACCTACACTAATGCTGTTTTCCTGACATTTGATAGCAAATACCGCTTTGCTGACTGCAGTTAAGTATGCACTTTCCCCACCGAGAAATTAAGATGTCCTGGTGCAGAAAACGAAGGCTTGGCATATTGAAACCAATGCGCTTATGTATGCTTCTAGAAAGTTCTCACTGGGCAACACTAAATTGAAGTTGTAATGCTCAAATTTGTGCATTTTTATTCCTATAAACAGTATAAAACACATTTAATAACTCTGAAAACATCACATGATTGTGCAACTCTTTATTAACTCAACTAATCAAACTTTCACTTCTTTATAAGAACTATGACGATGACTAAAAAAAGCCACAAAGTGCAGATTGACAAACAATTGGCAAGTGAGTCAGAATAAACATACTAAATAAATATGTGTACAGCAAGCAACCGAACCCTGAGGTCATGCACGTGGACTAAATGTGCATCAAACGTGACTAAAGGACGGGAAACGGTTGTATACTAAATGAAAACAAAGGTTCGAGATAAGCCATTAAAATATATACAAGGATTCCAAAAATGCACACTTCACTATAAAAGACTACAATATTGTAGTAAAGACTACAATATTACAGAGAAATGAAATACAATGCACAGCCGCCTGCCAAAATGTGCAGGGGATATAGGTGTCACTTTAAAAAAGCCATTTGAATGGTAAAAGCGTATAGAGTTTGCTGCGTTACTTGTTTCTTTTGAAGCACAATACTGATAAATGACCATGCCTTATAAAATACAAAATTATGAGCAAAATAATTATGCATGGTATACAAATTGGTTGAACAGTATTTGGAGCAATTAAAAAACACCCTGTGACAAAGGCCTAATCTTACACTTTCAACGCTTTTGAGAAGTAAAAAACATGTGCCATAAATAGCAAACAATAAAAACATGGGGTTCTTGGTGATGCTTTGAAATCAGTGAAGCAAGTACGGGTGAGCAATGTGCTTGCCGTTAATAAAAAAACGCTTTAGCAGCTGACAAACAGACCAAGTGGTCTAAATTTCCGGAGCCCTTCACTACGGCATTCCTCACGATCATATCGTGGTTTTGGGGCATTAAACTCCAGGTATTTTGTACCAAACACAAACATATACAGCTTGACGTAGTGTATGAAGGCCGTAAATGGTGCATATATTCTTCAAAAACAGTTTCACTGCTGCAGGCACAAGATTACCTCAGCTACCTGAGACTGTGACTGACTGCTGAGTTCTAGCAAAGAAGTATTTCTCTAACGCTTTCCTTACGTCTTCACCGTTTTTGCTAGACGCGTCCGATGTACAAGTTGGCTGCTCGTAAGCAGTACTCCACAATGCTACTTCTTGTTCCCAATGTGGTTCTACGTGTTCCTGAAAACCTTCACAGATGTTTTGAAGAACACAACGTGCCTTAATAACCAGAGTAGTGGTGGTGAGCTTGCACTCCATGCGTTTCATAATGAAACAAAACCTGGCTTTGAAACAGCCAAATGCATTTTCTACAATCCTTCTGTTCTTTGACAGATTATAGTTGTACACCCTTTCTTGTGTGTCAGGCTGTGCATTCGCATATGGTTTCTGCAGGTTTGGCAATAGAGCTAATGCCTGGTCAAGCAGCACTATTGGAGGCACATAAACTCCTTCGATTGTTGCTGTTGGGCGTTTGAAAGCTCCGCTTTCAATAACGTTGCAGAGTACGGATCTTCCGTACACAAACGAGTCGTGGCACCGCCCTGGGGAGCCGACGTTTGTGTACCTGAAGCGATACCGGTGGTCCACTAGAGCCAGCAAGATCATGTTATACCTGCAAATATAACAGCAATATTGCAGTCAGTACTGCTAATTATCCAGAAAACTTTCCAGTCACACACCAGCATATTTCATTTGAAACACGTAGCATCGACTGTTAATAAACGAATGCACTAAACGTAAAGACAATTTAATGAACGATGAACAGGCCTTCCTAACTTACCAGCCTTTGTAATTGTAGTAGTCCGAAGCATATTTCTTTGGCGGTGACACTGGAAAGTGGCAGCCGTCGAGCGCCCCAACACCTTGTGGGAATCCTGTGACTGCGAAAAATTCCCTCATATGCTCCTCTATGTCGGTTGGCGAAGGCATCTTCATCCAGTCGTCCTCCAGGTTTTTCAGTACGGCCGTACAGAACTCTTTGTAGATCAAGTTCACCGTAGAGCGGCCAATTGCGAACAATTCGGCGATGGTGCGGTCTTCGGCAGCAGAGCACAAGCGGTAGAGTGAGACGGCTACTCTTGTTTCTACTGATATTGCCTCTCTCATTGTTGTGTCCACCCGCTGCATGTCGGTACGACACGACTCCACAATGTAACGAAACGTGGCAGCCGAGACGCGAAAGCACCTTTTGAAGTATGCTTCCCCAAGATTTGGTAGCGTTTCTTCAAACCAGGGCTGACTACGACGGAAACACCACCGAGATCGAGGCGTTGTGCTCAGCAAAGACGCTGCAGCGATCAGGTTGAAATGGTTTGATATTGGGACGATGGAACGCGTTTATTTTCAAGATGGGTAATGCAGAGGTGTAGCTCAGCGAAAGATCAACAGCGTCGCTCGCGAGCCAGTCGAGTCTCTTCCTCCTCTTCGTCGAATCTTCGCTAGCGCGTTTCACTTCCCGGTTCGCAGACGATGCCCTCTGGGCGAGTCACTCAGATGGTTGATGGTGGCACGGTTTAAGGCGCGCAACGTGTGTCAGTTGTGTTTTGCTAGAGCGGCGACCATTGCTTGTGACGCTCGAGATTACGTACGTGACGTCGCTGAGATGGTCAAGAATGACGAATGGACCGGAATAGTGGGCCAAGAACTTCTGGCACAACCCACGTTTGCGGACTGGCGTCCATAACCACACGAGATCGCCCTTACTATAAGATACGGAGCGATGGCAGGCATCGTAACGTTCCTTAGAACGCTGCTGGGCTGCCAAGGTTCAGAGGCGTGCGATGCGACAGGCTTCTGCGCGGCAGAGCGTCTCGGCTATCGAGGTTTCCACGTCTAGTGTAAAAGGAAGTATAGTGTCGAGACAAAATCGTGGGGAGCGAGCGTACAGCAGGTAAAATGGAGAGTAACCTGTAGTCTCATGCTTCGCGGTATTGTACGCGTACGTGATGTAAGGTGCACTTCGTCCCAGTTTTTGTGCTCAGAATCGACATAAATAGACAGCATGTTCGTGAGAGTCCGGTTCGTGTGCTCTACGAGACCATTGGTCTGCGGGTGATATGGTGTGGCATGGCGGAAATGGCAGGCAGACAGACGCAGGATCTCTTCAACGACGTCGGCAACGAACTGACGTCCGTGGTCGCTAATGACAACGCGTGGAGGACCATGGCGGAGAATTATACAGCGAAGCATAAACTGCGACACGTGCATGGCCATTACAGCAGGTATTGCAGCAGTTTCTGCGTAGCGCGTTAGGTGGTCAACACAGACGACGACCCATCGATTGTTACTGCTCGATCGTGGAAATGGACCGAGCACATCGACACCAACAGTCTCGAAGGGAGAGTTAGGAGGTGGACCATGATGGAGAAGTCCTGGCGGCGTAGCCGTGGGACGTTTGTGTCGTTGGCATTGTTCGCATTCAGCAACGTATTTTTCCGTGTCGTGTCGCATCTTGGGCCAATAGAACCTTTGCTGGATTCGTTGAAGCGTTCTGGCGAAACCCATGTGGCCGCAGGTTGCGTCGTCGTGTAAGGACCGAAATACGTGAGCCCGTAAAGTGCGTGGAACAACTAGAAGCAGACGGGCGCCTTGTCTGGAATAATTCTTCTTGTAAAGGACGCCGTCATGAACCACAAAAGAGCTTGGATTTGCGTGTTCATTTGCGGAGGCGAACAGAGAATCGAAGGAGCGGTCCTCTTGTTGGGCTGTCCGGAAACTCGCGAGATCAGGGAACTCAGAGGCAATAGCGCCGATATACTGGTCGAAGTTGTCAGCGTCGCACTCAGTCGTCGGTAGAGGAAGGCGTGATAGGCAGTCGGCGTCTGCGTGCCGGTTACCGCTCTTGTAGCGTATTGTGAAGTCGAACTCCTGTAAGCGCAAAGCCCATCACGCCAGTCGTCCAGATGGGTCTCGGAGGCCTACCAACCAGCATAGAGAATGATGGTCGGTGATTACCGAGAAGCGACAGCCGTAGATGTATGGGCGAAACTTGTGCACGGCGAAAACGACTGCGAGGCACTCCTGTTCTGTGACTGTGTAATTTCGTTCTGCCTTGCTCAACGAACGACTCGCGTAAGCGACCACGTGTTAAGCATTGTCATGGCGCTGAACGAGCACTGCCCCAAGGCCGATTCCACTGGCATCTGTGTGAATTTCCGTTTCAGCAGAAGGATCGAAATGACGTAGTACCGGTCCTGAAGTCAGTATGAACCGAAGCTGCTTAAAGGCTGCTTCGGAATCCGGTGTCCAGTGGAAAGGGACATCCTTTTGCAGCAAGTCAGTCAGTGGTTGTGCTTTATCAGCGAAATTCGGAAAAATCGACGAAAGTAAGAACACAGGCCCAGGAAGCTACGCAACTCTCTGGGGGACTGCGGCTGCTTGAAGTTGCTGACAGCGGCGACTTTCTGCGGGTCCGGTCTCACGCCATTTTTATCCACCAGGTGTCCCAGAACCAAGGTTTCACGTTCTCCAAAGCGACATTTTTTTGAGTTCAGTGTAAGCGCAGCTTCCTCGAGACAGGTTAGAACCAGGTCAAGGCGATGATTATGTTCTTCAAATGTTCGGCCAAAAATCACCACATCGTCCAAGTAACAGAGGCAAATTTCCCATTTGAGGCCCCGTAAAACGGCGTTCATATATCTTTCAAATGTGGCGGGGGCATTACACAAGCTGAATGGCATAACATTAAACTCAAACAGACCGTCGGGTGTAACAAAGGCCGTCTTTTCTTTGTCAGCCGGATCCATGGGGATCTACCAATACCCGGATCGCAAGTCCACCGATGAAAAATAGGACGCTGAATGCAGGCAGTCGATGACATCATCGATGCGAGGAAGCGGGTACACGTCCTTCTTAGTTATAGAGTTGAGACGTCGACAGTCAACGCAGAACCTCCAGGACCCATTTTTTTTCTTGACCAAGATAACAGGCGCGGCCCAGGGACTTGATGACTCTTGAATTACGCCAGAGGTTAGCATCTCGCTGACTTGCTCTGAAACTTACAAGATGGGTAATGCAGAGGTGTAGCTCAGCGAAGGATCAACAGCGTCGCTCGCGAGCCAGTCGAGTCTCTTCCTCCTCTTCGTCGAATCTTCGCTAGCGCGTTTCAATACTAAGTGAAGTTCAATGTACTGAAGCTGGCGCATAATAACTCGTCTCTGCTCCAAAGTTATTCGCTCTTGAGCACGATGCTTTGCACGGAAACACACAAGTGCTTCCGTGAAAAAACGAACTCTGCGAACATCTTCTTCTGAGAGATGCGACAGGTGCGATGCGGCAGGCGCCATTTTCTATTTACGCTTTGGATCTGACTAGTGCTGGCTTAGGTTGCTACGGTCGGCTGCAACGTTGTAAAACAAAGCAAACAAAAACTTAGGACAGCGTAATACGCTTATTTCTACATTTGATGATTATCGGATGTGTATTAAGCTTGTAAATGCTTCTTAATTTTTTATTGCTATTCACTCAATGCTCACTTGGAAGGTGCTGTGATCGACATCATCAAGTCAAATGTCATTCGCTTTGGACGTGTAGCAGCGCTGGCGAAACAAATGTCATTCGGGAACTGAAGGCCTTCGCCACTAAATGTCATTTCCTGTGCCCGTGTGGCACGGGTATAAGAGTGTGCGTAGACCTCACCAAACTAAATAAGTGCGTTGTTCGTGAGCGCTTTAGGTTGCCTACGGTAGACCAAGCTCTGGGATCTTGGGCAGGTGCTAAATGGTTCTCCAAGCTTGACGCCTTCTCGGGGTTTCACCAAATTTGTCTAAGTAAGGACTCCAAAGAGTTAACTACGTCCTTGACTACTTTCGGGAGGTACTGTTTTACCAGACTTTCATTCAGAATAACGTCCACTCAAAAATATTTTCAGAAAAGAATGTCCGAAATTCTATGTAGCCTACCAGGCGTTGTCAACGTCGTGGTAGTTTTAGTGCTCGGCGAAAGGAAAGCCCAACGTGATGTACGTCTAGCGCAGGTTCTGTCACGCTTAGCTAGTTCCAACGTGACCCTGAACAAAGAAGAATGCGTGTTTGGTGTCAATGAAGTGCTATTTTTGGACATATTTCGGAGGGGAGCGGAATTGAGCTAGATCCAGCTAAGGTCAGTGCTATCAAGAATGTCGGCGCACCAAAAAGTGTCATTGAAGTAAGAAGCTTACTCGGTATGGCCAATCACCTGGGATGCTTCCTGCCTCATTTGGTACACACTACGGCCCCGATGCGTGCTCTTTTACGAAAATATAGCGAATGGGCTTGGGGGTGCGACCAAGAAAAATCTCTAAATGTCCGTGAAAGAGCTAATGTGTTCTGCGAAGTGTATGGTCTTGTATGACGCAACGCTTCCAACAGTTCTGTCGGCGGACGCCTCCTTTTTCGAATTGGAAGCGGTTCTTTTTCAGACGCAGAAAACGCGTCCACGTAGGCTAATAGCTTTCGCGTCTCGCTCCCTTACAAGTGCGCCCCGCCGCGGTGGTCTAGTGGCTAAGGTACTCGGCTGCTGACCCGCAGGTCGCGGGTTCGAATCCCGGCTGCGGCGGCTGCATTTCCGATGGAGGTGGAAATGGTGTAGGCCCGTGTGCTCAGATTTGGGTGCACGTTAAGGAACCCCAGGTGGTCAAAATTTCCGGAGCCCTCCACTACGGCGGCTCTCATAATCATATGGTGGTTTTGGGACGTTAAACCCCACAAATCAATCAATCCCTTACAAGTGCTGAGCGACAATACTCTCAAATAGAAAAAGAAGCGCTGGTACTGACATGGACTGCCGAAAGATTTGACGAGTACATACTTCGCCTCAATGTCGTCTTTCAAACGGATCACAAGCCTTTGGTATCTCTATTGGGCCAGATAGCCAATGACGACATGCCGCCCCCAATTCAACAATTCAGGCTGCGCCTTATGCGATATCTGTTCAGTGTCCAGTATGTGCCGGGTAAATTGCTTATCACAGGCGACACGCTATCACGGTCACCGGTGGCACCTGGCGATTACGAAGAAACTTCGAGTGTATCGGACGTCTTGGCGTATTCTAAGGCGCGTTTGCTGGGATTGGAAACGGGGGACAATTTTTTGGTCAGAGTGAAAGAGTGTCAATTGAAAGACGACATTTGCAAATGGTTGCTCAGGCCGTGCCAACCAGGTTGGCCCAGAAAACCCACTGTTCCTTCGTTCCTGATTCCATACTGCCAAGATAGAGCGTGCCTCAACATCATTGATGGTCTCTTGTTTAAAGAGGCTTGTAATCCCGCAACCTTTACAGGCGGAAGTGCTGCGCAAACTGCACGATGGGCATCAGGGCATCAGTCGATGTCGCAGGGTAGCTAAAGGTTTGGTTTGGTGGCCTGGATTGAGCACCAAACTGGTCCAGTTTGTAAACCAGTGTGATGTTTGCGCACAACATGCGCTGCAACGAACTGGGCCCATGATGGCGACCGCGACCCCTTCATTTTCTTGGGAGAGGGTCGGGGTGGACTTATGTGTGATCAAAGGTCAGGCCTACCTTGTTGTGGTTGATTACCTTTCGCGTTACCCCGAGTTTGCTGTTCTTTCTTCCACACAATCTGGCGTGGTAATTGAAAGACTGAAAAACATTTTTGCAAGGCATAGAATCCCTGAGTGCGTGGTGACCGATAACGGTCCTCAGTTTGTAGCGACCGACTTTGAACAGTTCGCTAGGGCTTATGGGTTCCCCAATGTCACCGCGACACGGAGGGACCCGTAGGGCAACGGGGAAGTTGAACGAATGGTTCAGACGATTAAGCACCTCATTTTGAAGTCCAAAGACACTTGCCTCACACTGTTGGCTTACAGGGCAGCTCCCGAATACTTGGAGTGAGACCTTCGGAAGTACTTATGTGTAGGTGACTCAAGACAAAAGTGCCAATGCTATCGTCTTCCGAAACCCAAGACAAAGCAGCCCGACAGTAGCAGTAGCCACTGACCAAGAGGTCAGGAGGTGGCAGTGCCATTGTTACTACAAGCGCCACCACGCCAGGCCACTTCCCAAGTTGGAAATAGGGGACCGGGTGTGGATGACCGACATAAAACGCAAGGCCACAGTCCTTGCACCAACACCGCAACTCCGTTCATACGTGGTGCGGACAGGCGACGGGGCTGATCTCCGTAGGAACAGAAGGCTTAACCGCCTACCGAGAGAACGTGAAAGTACGGAACCCTTTGAATTTCCAATAAATGAAGAGCAGCCGGGCGCTGCACAGTTAGTCAACGGCACTGATCTTCACAGTAACGAAGGGTTGCTCAAGCGTAGTCCAAATGAAAGGGGAAACGCGGACATCTCTGCGCAGGCGAGTACTGCCCAATGGGATGATAGCACAGGCGACTTGAATGCAACAGCCATGGTGCCTAGAACTGGCGACGTGTCTCATGGCGACTCTGCACGCACAGTAACGAGATACGAAAGAGTGGTGAAGAAGCCCATAAGGCTGGGTATTGATGAGTAGCTTTCTGCGTGGTGTTGTTGTTTTGGTGGAATTGTTTTTATTTGTATAATGTATATTCTTTACCTCTGTGGTGCACGTGAATGTGTAGCTGTTGTCTTTGAAAGGAGGATGTGCTGTTATCACCCGCCGGTGTTTGAAGTGTACCGCCACAACAGATAGCGGGCGCAAGCTGCGTCCGCCAAGCTGTATGTCACGTGATGTTTGTGAGTGTATAATACTAGCCATCGGAATTAACGGCGCAGAGCATTTTGTCCGTACCCTTCAGCGCGGCTGTAAGATTTCCTTCTTGCTTGCACCGACGCCTCGCGCATGCGGGCTGTGGGTCAACAAACACCAGAGAGTCAAAAGTTTCGGGGCCCTTCGCTGCGGCGCCTGTCATAAATATATTGGGGTTTTGGTACTTAGAGCTCTAGATAATATTATATTTTTATGATATTTGCTATTATTATTGTTGTTAACGTTTCGCCAAAAGAGTACTTTGCCGTGACATATTACCTCATCGAAACGGCGGTTTCCGTGACAGTTACAGTGCACACGATGGATCGGCGTTCACAGTCCTGCTTGACAACAGGCAACAATGAAGCCTCAACTCTGAGAGCAGTGCTCAATATAGTGTTATGACGCAACCCTCGATAACGGCGATGAGCATGGAGGGTTGCACTTGCAACGCGCTGCTCTCAATACTAAGCCTCTCCGCTTGTGAAGAAACTAAAAAATCGCATGAAAAAACACATTTTTGCTGTTGAAGCAGTCTTTCTTCTGCGCTTTGTGTCCATTTTACCCTATAATTTCCACAGTTCAATCAAGTTTTTGCGGTTAGGATGTAGCGCTGCGAAGTTCGAGGGCAAGAGTTCGATGATCGACTAGAGAGGCTAAGTTTAGATGTGCGCAAAAGTTAAAAATGCATGTGTACTTAGGTGTAAGGCCACGCTTAAGAAGAGCAATCTGTCAAAACTAATACGGTATTCGCTAATGCGGCGAGACTGGTAGTCATGTTGTTTTGGCTCTTGAAACTATAGCATTCAATCGAATTTATTTATATATAACTCAAATAACTTCTTTTATGCTTCGCGTGTTTTATAATTCTATTGAGATCATTGTGATAGCCTACTGCTCTTGCTTTACCAGGTGTAGTGAAACAAATGCATTACTCCTCTCAAACTGCAAAACAGAGCATATACTCCAACGATGAAAAAAAAGTCAGTGGCTGCAGCTTTCCTTTTGTCGATTAGAGTGATTCATAGATTAGGGTTTCTTAATGCTCCCAAAAAACTCTAAGGAGTGATGTGCAGGGGTAAACACTCCGCTCCTGGGCTATTTCAGAAACACGTACCATGTGTTTCCCAAGAATTTTCGAAACAAAAGGGTAAAATAATTGCGACTGGAAGTAGATGTATGGCTTTTCTGCAATTTGTAGAGCCATGTGCTTGGATTCTGCTCGCAGTACACACACTACTGCCGTTTCCGTACAAGGTGGACGTGAAAACACACCGGGTGACCGGACCCCCAGCGTGCTTGTCTCTTTAAAAATGAGAGTCTTTCTTGGGATACTTCAACGCAAAAATTTTCGTCTGCCTGCCTGCCTGTCTGTCTGTTTATTTATAATCGGAACGGCTCAGGTAGGACAACATTCAAAGCGTCCATCAATTGTCCAGGTTTCTGTGTTCAAGCGTATGCGATTGTAAAATAAAAATCAAATATTGCGCATTCATGAGGTATATTGCCAAAGCTCCAATATTCAGCGGTGTGTTTCTTTATACTAGAAAAGGCATACATAAGTATTGCTAAGAACTGTACTGTTTATTACGCTGCGCTGACAATGACATGCTATGCAGATTCGGAGAAGTTTTCTAGGCTTTGTGAAAACGGTACGGTGCTGCCACCTACTTTGAAATCTCCAAAGTATGGCCAAGTTTGTTTTGTGATATTACCGACAGATGCCGCTCATGTCTCACACAACGTAGGGTGCCTGATTGGTTTCACTCAACCGGGCGAGGGAAAATCATTCAGGCACTCTAACACAGCACCTAGAGAATTTCATTTACAGATTTTCTCGTGCAAGCCATCAAATAAATGCTTTATTCTATTCTCTTTCTCTAGAAGGGAGACTAACGTCTTTTGGCGACATTTGCAGTCCAAGATGCAGATACGGGGCCAACTTTTTTTTAGCAAGCTCTGGTTTACTACTGGCGCAATTCGTCGAACATTTTCTGAACAGACCCACGAGTTTCACTGAAGGGCAATGAATAGGGCGTAATACCAATGCTGATAGCACGGACCAAGAGCTCGAAACGCCCGAACTAGAACACCAATTTTTTGCCACTTTCTAACAGCAAAACTGTTTAGACTGTCGCTCAGTCGTATATAACTCCCCAGATACTTTTTTCCGGGTGCGCATAGGCACCGGCGTCGACAAGGCACGCGCCATGTTGTTTGGTGGCGGTAACACGATAACGGGTGTGGCCCAAGCGACATCTGGGATCGAAAAATATGAAAGATGTCCCTTTGAGAAGGGTGCCAAGGCAGCCCCCAAGAATGGTTAAGGTTTGCGCGGGGAAGAATATCGGAGGCCAAGGGTCACCAGTTTTGATTCAGGCATTATTCACTTGAGCTACTGTTCGGAGCCGCAAAAGACACATCGGACAAGCCCCAATGCCATCTACACAACAGGTGCAAGCTTCAAACGAAAAGTCTGCTTCATGAAGCGAAGCACCTAAAGTACAATGAAAAAAAAGAGAAAATAGAGACTGAAAGAAATATCGAACAAGAAAAAAAGCAGTAAAAAGAAAGAAAACAAAAAGAATAAAGACGTAAAAAAGATAGACAGAGAAAGACAAATAAAGTGAGTGAGAAAGAAAGAGAACGAAAGAGAAATAAAAAAAGCAATCAATGAGAAGTATTAAAGATGGCAAAGAGAGGAAAAAAGATACAGAGAAAAATTGAAAGGTGAAAACAGAGGAAAAGGCAGGAAAAGCAAAGATAACAATATTAATCAACAGAGAAGGGCACAGACAAAGTGAAAAACAAAGAGAGAAGGCGCAATATATATATATATATATATATATATATATATATATATATATATATATATATGTCTGACGAAGGCCACTCCTCCTGCCGAAACGTTAGTAAAAACTGCAATTCGTACGTTTGTCGTCTTCTACTGGAACCATTGAACTTATTTTTCACACACACTCATATATATATATATATATATATATATATATATATATATATATATATATATATATATATATATATATATATATATATATATATATATATATATACATATATATATCAGATTTGGGTGCACGTTAAAGAACCCCAGGATGTCGAAATTTTCGGAGCCCTCCACTACGGCGTCTCTCATAATCATATTATCAAGTGCTACAAAAGGTCTTCAACTCGAAAGAACTGAGCCGGCGGTGAGACGCACCGAAAACTGGCAAGATGGCTGCTTCAAAAATCAACAACTAAGCTTAGCGCGCGCTGTCCCCGAACATCGTCTTCTATTCTAGCGGGCAGCTATCGCTTGCGCTCGCAGTACTTAGCGGCCAAGTGGCATTATTCCCCCTCTGAAAAAAACAAACAAAAACAAATGGGCATCACTCTGATGCTCGGAAAGCAGAAAGGCAAAGTCGGGTTGAACCAACAGAAAATACACGCATACAAATGAAAAACAGCAATAAGGTTCTTGCACAGTCGCACTACCGTGTGAAGTACGGCTTCAGTCGCACTACGTGCACAATCTCCGAGGAGTGCCTTCGCCGCCATGGCCGTCAGGGACTACCTCGTAGTTCACATCGCTCACGCGTCGCAACACTTTGTACGGTCCGAAGTAGCGACTGAGCAGTTTTTCTGACAATCCCTGGCGTCGGACTGGAGTCCACACCCAAACTTGATTGCCTGGATGGTATTCAACTTGTCGATGGCGAGCGTTGTAGCGGCATGCGTCTGTACTCTGCTGATGCGTAATGTGTAGGCGTGCTGACTAGCATGCTTCTTCAGCGTATCGGGTAAGCTGCTCACAGCATCAGAAGTGATCTAAGCGTCGCAATTGTGTGGAAGCATCGCATCCAGCATGGTCTGGACCTCACGTCCATAGACAAGACGGAAAAGAGTGAATCGCGTAGTTTCCTAGTTGGCAGTATGGTACGTGAATGTGACGTACGGTAGCACCTGGTCCCAGGTCTTATGCTGGACATCTACGTACTTGGATAACATGGCAGTTATGGTCTTGTTGAGTCCCTCTGTCAAGCCGTTGCTCTGTTTATAATATGCCGTGGTCTTGCGATGGCTCGTGTAGCTGAGCTTGAATACATCGTGAATGAGTTGGACCATGAACGATGTTCCTCTGTCTGTGATTGTGCACGACGGGGCTCCATTTCGAAGAAAGATCTGGTCCATAAAAAAATTGGGTGACGTCGGAAGCCGTAGCGCGTTGTAGCACTTTTGTTTCGGCGTACTTCGTCAAATAGTCGGTGGCTACTACGATCCACTTGTTGCAGGCAGATGATAGCGGAAAGTGCCCCAGTAAATGCATTCCTATTTGATAGAATGGCGCTCTAGGTGGTTCTATTGGTTGAGGAAGCCCCGGGGGCTTCAGTGGTGGGGATTAGCGGCGTTAGCGTTCCCGGAAGCTTTTCACGTATTGCTTTACGGATGCGGAAAGCTTAGGCCAGTAGTACGCTTCTCGAATTTGAGCGAGAGTTCGAGAGGAACCTAAGTGATCAGATGTGGGCTCATCGTGGCAGGCGAGAAGAATGTCGTCACGCATGTCAGTTGGCACAAATAGAAGATAGGTTCTCTCATTGCCGTTGGAGTTGTTCTTATACAGGACCCCATCTCGCAGACAGAACGACGACAAACCTCGAGAAATATATAAAGGTATAGAAGAGTTCCGTCCTTCAAGGTTTTTGATAACTGCGTGAATTTCGTCATCCGCGCGCTGTCGTGTAATCAGATGCGTTGTAGTAAGGACCCCAAGGAAACCCCCGTCATCCTCGGTGTCGTTGCCGCAAATTTCGGCAGGTGCACGGAACAATGAATCAGCATCTTTGTGCTTGCGACCCGATTTGTAAGCGATCGTGAAATCGTATTCCTGCAGACGAAGACTCTATCGTGCCAGTCGCCCACATGGGTCCCGTAGGTTGGCTAACCAACACAACGAATGATGGTCGGTCACTACTTTGAAGTGGCGTCCGTAAAGGTAAGACCTAAATTTCATCGTGGCCCATACAACAGCGAGGCACTCCTTCTCTGGCGTGGAGTAGTTGACCTCGGCGCGGGAAAGAGTGTGGCTAGCGTACGCTATCACTCGCTCTGTGCCCTCTTGTAGTTGAACTAGGACAACACCGAGAGCCACGTTGCTTGCGTCAGTATGAATTTAGGTATCAGCGTCTTGGTCAAAGTGAGCGAGGGCTGGATGTGTCTGCAAACGCTCCCGTAGTTGAGAGAAAGCTGCGTCCTGTTCTTCCTCACAGACGAACGGAACATCTTCACGAGTTGGTCGAGTGAGTGGTTCAGCAATCCTAAAAAAATTGGCTATAAAGCGGCGATAGTACGCCCAGAGCCCTATAAAGCGAAGTACTGCCTTGTTATCACGTGGAACAGGAAACGAGGCCATGGCGGTACATTTGTCAGGGTCTGGTCGAATACTATCCGCACTGACAACATGGCTCAGAAACTTAAATTCCTTGTAAGCGAAGTGGCATTTTTCTGGCTTCAGTGTCAGGTTAGCAGAGCGGAGCACTTACAGCACATTCTGCAGACGCTTCAGGTGCTCCTCAAAGGTCGCAGAAAATACGACAACATCATCCAGATAAACTAGGCACGTGTTCCACTTTAGACCGGTAATAACAGTGTCCATCATTCTCTGGAATGTCGCAGGTGCAGAACAGAGGCCGAAGGGAAGCACTTTGAACTCATATAGGCCATCCAGTGTAACGAAGGCGGTTTTTTTCACGATCTCGTTCAACTTCGATCTGCCAGTAGCCACTTTTCAAGTCTATCGATGAAAAATACTTGGCCCGCCGCAGTCTGTCGAGGGAATCGTCGATGCATGCAGGGCAGCGGATAGACGTCTTTTTTAGTCACACTGTTAAGTTTTCTGTAGTCAACGCAGAAGCGCAGTGATGCATCTTTTTTCTTCACAAGCACGAACGGAGATCACCAGGCACTCTTCGAAGATTGGTTAACGTCATCTTGCAGCATCTCTTCGACTTAAGCATTTATCACGTCATGTTTCTTTGCCGGAATGTGGTGAGGGTGTTCTTTAATGGGCGAGGCGTCGGTATACGTAAATATTTGGTGTTCGGTGATTTCTGTCTTACGAACCTTCTACGTAGATGCGAATCACTCTTTAAATTGATATAGCAGTTCACGTAGCTCGGTCTGTTGTTGTTCCGAGAGGGTCGAGTTGATATCAACTTTTGCAAGTAGTGAAGTAACGTCGCTTGGTGTCGGTCGAAGCCCGTCGTCAGCTGATGAAGATGCGAAGCATTCAGAAACGTCTGCGACAGGGTTGGCGATAGCGACGGTGGTGTCATGAAACAGGGGCCAGTACTCGTAACTGAAATTAGTCACAAGTAAGGCACAGTATCCGTCATAAAGCGTGACGAGGCTGCGTGCAGCGCAGACACCTAGCGCGAACAAAAGCGCCAAGTTGCCTTCGGCGAGAACCTCACCATCCCATAACTTCTCGGGCACCACATCAAATAGGACGCTTGAACGTGGAGGCAACGTGATGCTGTCGGCAGAAACGCGAAATGTGCTGTCACGGATGTCGTCATATTTGTCGGAGGATCCAGCTGTCGACAACGTCTCGGTACGCTCTCGAAGTTCGATAGTAGCGCCGTGCTCCCGCAAAAAGTCGACTCTCAGGATTAGGTCTCTGGAACTGTCACGAAGTTTGCGGCAGCTGGCGAGAAACGTACGTCCCTGAATGCTCACTCCGATAGTGCACATGCCGATTGGAGTGACGACGTGCCTGCCAGCAGTACCAATTTGAGCTTCGTACCAAGGCGTAACAACTTTCTTTATGTGCGCTGCTAGTTTTCCGCTAATGATCGAATAGTCCGCACCTGTGTCCAATAATGCAATACCGTCGTGGTGACCGTCGACTAATACATGTCTATCCAAAGAAAATCTGCTTCGGCTTTTCGTCGATGTCGTCGGGAAATTGCTCCGGGTCCGTGCTTGCGTCGGTGGGAGGCCTTGCTTGCGTCGAGTGTCAGCGGCCTTGCTACCGAAGGTCGCTGTCGTTATTTTTCCCGTCTAGGGCTTGGCGAGCGCGCCGGCGCCACCCCTGGGAGGCTCCGAAAATTTGGAGAAGATCGCCTTGGGGATGGAGGCCGCGACTGCCGACGCAGTGGCATGCGGTGTTGTGAAAGGTATTCTTCAATAGCTTTCGGTATTTCGCCGAATCTCGGCCATGGCGAGTTGACGACAGAACACTGTAGTCCGAGGCGTCGATAGGGACATTCCCGGTACACATGTGCAGCCTCAGTACAGTGATAACACAGTGGTCGTCTATCCGGTGTGTGCCATACGTCAGATTTTCTGGGAAGCGGCTGTCGATTTTCCAAGTGCTGAATTGGCTGCAGCGAAAGAAGCGCATCCTGAGGTATAGGATTAACGAAGCGCGGGAAAGCAGGGATAAATCGACTGGCAGCTTCTACGTATGATGCACGATGTGGCTCCGTCGGGACAGGCGGGACGTAACTGAAAGACGACGCTTGGAGAGCCTGTCGTACTTCGTTTCTGACGAGGCTGCAAATAGACCCTGTCGTAGATTGGGACTGGCACTGAATATTTTGTAGTTCGTAGTGCACCACCGATTGAATGAGGTCGCAGAGTGACTCGATGTTGAGGCTGCTTTCTGCACCTCCGATCTAACCTACTGACGAAGCGACACTCACTTGCTGGTCGTACACAGTGGAGCGCTGCTGCAGCATTTGTCCCATGGTTCTGGCTTTGGTCGAAAATTCCACCACCGTCTTTGGGGGACAGCGAACGAGGCCAGCGAAAAGCGGCTCTTTCGCTCCTCGCATTAAATGACGGTTCTTCTTTTCTTCTGCCATGTTGGGGTCGGCTCGACGAAAGACGCTTGTCATGTCCTCGACGTACATCATGACATTTTTATTCGGCATTTGGAGGCGCGATTGAATCGCTCACTCGACTCGTTCACGGCGATCGGGATTGGCCCAACTTGCCAGCAAGTTTCGACGAAAGACGCTCTACGAGGGAAAAGGCTCACGGTTTTCGTACCAAGTACGAGCGCCGTCCTACAAGCTGAAATACACGTTCGTCATCTTGTCGAAGTCGGTCCAACCATTGTAGTCGGAGACGCGTTCGAACTGAGCTAGCCAGTCTTCGACATCCTCCAAAACAGAACCGTGGAACACTTTCGGCACACGTGGCTTCCACAGCGTATGAGGCGTGGGTGCAGCGCTTTCCGGTGCGTTGGAGGCTGCAGCGCCTTCCCTAGCGTTCGGGGGTGTGACAGACGTCATGTCGGGAAGAGGTCCACACTCAGGAGGTAGTCCTCGGAGTCTTCGGCTTGAGCTGTGAACAGATGTTTTCACAGCAGGTACAGGGCTACCGGGAGGCGTTTGGAACATCGTCTGGGGGTTACCCAGCAGCTGCACCAGCAACAACTAACCAGAGCGCGCGCTGCTTCAGAACATCGTCTTCCATTCTATCGGGCAGCCATGGCTCGCGCTCACCGTACCTAGCGGCCAAGTGGCGATATGGTGGTTTTGGGACGTTAAACCCCACATATCAATCAATCAATCAATCAATCAATCAATCAATCAATCAATCAATCAATCAATCAATCAATCAATCAATCAATCAATCAATCAATCAATCAATTTATCAATCAATCATATATATATAGAGAGAGAGGAAGGAGAGAGAGAGAGACTCATAATACAGAGATAAAAAAAGCAGAGAAAGAAAGAAGGCCACCCAGGTCTTCTCTTCCTTCAGGCTAGTGCGATGCTTCCATTTTTTCGCACATGCATTTATATTTTTGTGGTCAGCGTGACGTCAACTGTTTAAAAAAATTGATGAAAAAATCTGGAGACTGCAATAGGCACATTGATACCGCAGAGTCGATTACCTTTTTAGCCCCGATATTCCGCTTATAGGAGCTCTCCACGTGGTCTCAGAAATGACTGAATGCTTTCGGAAGACATTTAAAAAACTGCGACGTCACTTGAGCGCCCCTGAAATCTCCTTGATGGGAGTAGAAAGCTGAAAGAATGCCCAGCAATCTCAAAAAGCCTTCATCATGCACACAGCAGCCGACGCGTGCTTTCGCTGCATTTAATCCTGGTCATTTGCTTCTCGGATCAGGATCTCGGGGGCAGCATGTCTCCCTTTCGGGTTAGAATTCCAGTTTTGGAGCAAGTTATTTTCGCGCACATGCGCATCGTGATGAAACAGCCTAACGTTTGTAATAATACACAGTACTAGGCTGGGGTGTCAGCCATCTTTTTTATTTCTAACCTCTTCTTCCTCCTCGTCTCCCTCCAACCCTGCCTCACGTCCACATACACTCCCCCTCTTTGAAGACTCATCCCTCCTGGGGTGATACTTGAAAACGTTTCCAATGGTCGCAAACTCCAGCACACCATCATCGTTGGTGTAACCGACCCTTTTGAGAACGCCATGTTGCACTGCGATCTGCACCACGCGATAGGGTCCCATGTACACCTGCTTTGTGCCGGGAAGGCCTTTTCTGACAAGCACCAGATCGTTCAGTTGTATCTGAGGTATCCGCGTGTTGTGGCGACGGTTAAAGTTCCTCTTCATACTTTCCTGGTATCGCTGGTGGGCTTCCGAAGGTTTTCGTTTTTCGCACAATTGCAGGCGGTCTGCAATGCAAAATTCTTGATCAGCAGGAAGCACTGGGACCTTTCCGAAAGCTGCAAAATATGGACTACAGCCGATGCTCGCAGTGTGCGACCGATTGTGATAAGCGACAGCTGCCTCCAAGCAGCACTTCCATCCACCCTGAAAACCTGGATACATTGCGATGAACTGCTTCAAATCCCGAATGATTCTTTCAGCCATGCCATTTCCTGCAGGATGGTACGGAGCGCAGCATCGCAATACAACTCCTCGTTCCTTCACCCAATCTTGCAAACGCTGACTGAGAAACGCTGGCCGATTGTCTGATATTACTATTTTCGTATTTTTGAGCATCTCCCGACTCAAAAGAGCGATCACACTATTTGCGTCTTCCCTTCCCGGCCGTGCAGCCACTATTCTTGTGCACTGGTCTATTGCCACTAGGAAAGACTGCGTTCTTCTTACTCCTGCAGCCTTCTTCTTGAGCTCTGCGAAATCCAAATGAATGACTTCAAATGGTACGTCGGAATGTTGAGGCAAAACCATCTCGTCTGTTCTCTGAAGGTACTTGGCCTTGTGAACTTGACATTGATGACAAGAGCATACCTTTGAACGTCCTCTTTCATGTGTTTCCACTGGAAACGCTGACGAATCTTGTGATATGTCCTCCAAAAGCCATCATGTCCACCTGAGTGCGGGGAGTCGTGAAAGAGCTCCAAAATTCGAGGCACCATTGTTCCTGGGACTGTGAACTTTCCTTTATGGAACTTAAGTTCTTCAGTTCCCTCCCACAACAATGTTGTGTTGACATTTCTATGATCAGGAACTACCGCAAGTCTTGAAAGCGCATCTGCGTCCTTGAGGTGTTCTCCAGGCCTGTGGTGGACCATGAAAGTAAACTGCTGGAGTTCACTCACCCACCTAGCAATTTTTCCTCGAGGATCGGCGAGGTTAAGTATATACGTTAAGGCTTGGTGATCCGTAAAGAGCTTGAAGCTCCTGTCATTGAGGTAAGGTCTAAAATAGCGTACGGCCATTATTACTGCCAAGGCTTCCTTCTTTGTAGTCGTGTAGTTCAGTTGAGTTTTCGAAAATGTGTACGAATAGTACCCAACGACCCTCTGTTGACGGCTCCGTGGAGAGTCAGTATCTCTCTGGTAAAGCACGGCGCCTGTGCCATATTAAGAAGCATCGGTGTTCAGTTCAAAGGGCAACTTGAAGTCTGGAAGAGTCAGGACCGGATCCGATGAAATAATAGTCACAAGGCTGTGATAAACAGATTCACACTCTGCTGTCCACTGAAATGGCACATTCTTCTTAGTCATTTCTGTAAGGCATTTGGTTTTGGTCACATAATCTCTAATGAATGGCCGGAAATCCCTGCAAGACCCAGAAATACCCGCAAAGAGTGCAAGTCATATGGCTTCTGCATTTTTGCGATTCGTTCAACTGATTCTTGTTTCGTTGTCTTGGTTTGGCCGTCAAATACTCTTCCAAGAAACACCACTTTACTTTGGGAAAACTCACTCTTCATGTCATTAATTTTGAGCTCGGCGTCACAAAGTGCTTGAAGTACACTAGCCAGATGGTTTGAGTGCTCTTCCTCGTTGCGGGAGTATACTATTATATTGACTATGTAGACGTTACAAACCTTCCCAATAAACGGTCGCAAGACGTCGTTCATCATTTTCTGGAACCAAGCGGGTGAGTTCTTCCATCCAAATGGAAGTCGGTTATACTCATAGATGTCAAAGGGCGTAATGAAGGCAGAATATTTCTTGTACTTTTCGGAAATTGGAACTTGCCAAAATCCTTTACATAGGTCAATGCGTGAGAAAACTCTGCAGCCACCCGTGTCATCTATGATAGAGTCTATACGTGGCATAGGAAACGGAAAAAGCTCAGTCTGCTTATTAATTTGTCTGTATTCCGTGCAGAGTCGAAGACTTCCATCTTCTTTGGTGCAATGGTGATGGGTGAAGCGAACGTAGACGTGGATGGACGGATAATCTGCGCATCCAACATCTTTTGAATCTCGTTCTGAAGCCACACTTTCTTCTCTCGTGACATATTATAGGGCTTTTTTCTCACCACGGTCGTATCACTGAGCTGGAATGGAACCTAAAACTTCGTAGTTACTGTAGGATATCCTTTCAGGCACAGCAATTCCGGGTAAAGCGTCCTAACATCTTCATCTGACGATGGTTTCCGCAGATTCCTTGAAGGCGAAACTGCAGCGTTGACAGCGCGGCGCTTTTCTTCTGTGGTAATTTCGCCTGTCCAGTAGATATTAAGGCGAAGTGCACTGATGACTGGACGTGAAAGCAGTAGTTTATACGGAACTCCGTCGAGTACCAGTGCTTGCGCAGTGACAGTGTTGCCGAGACACTATATGGTTATACAAGTCCATTTATCGTGGACATCTCGTCTTCCATCGTATCCGTGTACTTCTACTGGTCTTCCCTCTTTTACTTTCACCTTCTCAACAATATTTGCGTTAATAACCATGGCGCTTGCTCCGCTGTCAACTAACGCATTCCGTTCCATTCCATCCACAAAAAAATTGCCCGCAGCTTCCCTCGGGGGAACACTGAGGAGGATGCGAAGTATATAATTGGTTAACGGGGTGTTAAAGTGCGACTTACTTGGGTCGATGGTTAAATTGGTTAACGTGGTTGTGAAATGGGGTGTTAAATTGCGACTTACTTGGGTCGATGGCTAAATTGGTTAACGTGGTTGTAGGAGGGGGTGTTAAATGAGTGAACACGTACAGACGTATGCGAAAGGGCGGCGCTGGTCGAAGGGACGTCGATCATTGTGTTTGTGGATTCGTTGGAATTCATTTCACCGCGACCTTGGACGTCGACGCGCCGTACAAACCAACGGACGAGCGGCAACTGAGCGAGCGAGCGCTGACCTTGAGTATATATACAGCGCGACGGCGCATGCGCTGTCAGCTGTCGAATGTTCTCGAAGGAGAAGCGCGCGCGCGGCACAGATGGCGACGGCGCGACGGCGCATGCGCTGTCAGCTGTCGAATGTTCTCGAAGGAGAAGCGCGCGCGGCTCAGATGGTGGGCGACGGCAAGACGGTGCATGCGCGCGCGTCAGCTGGCGAATGTTCGAGAAGCGGTGCGGACGGCGCGGGTGGCGCACTACAAGGCGCGAGTATAAGATGCTTCCGCATCTAAAACAGATATGTACAATAGACTTGTATGAGACAAATAAACAGCTTCTCTTGATGTCATCAGGTGGAAGCCGAGACCCTCTTCATTTAGTTTTTTGTTACGTCATCTAACTCTTCGCCATGGTCTGAGCCTCCCGGGGCGGTCAAAAAGGATACGGGTGTTGCAGTAGGTCTCCAGCTTGCAAGCGGGCGTCGTTCTTCAGCTCGTGTGGCCCCGGTATTTCTTGCAGCCGGTTTCATGGGTTGACGCTGGGTTCCTAGGTCCTGGAGGTAGAGGTTTCGCATTCCCTGCAGAAGTTCTTCGACCGTCTTGGGTTCTCGCATTTGTATTTGCTTCTGGAGGTGCGGACTTAAATCATAAATGATAAGCGGAACCACAGACGTCTCAGGCAAAGATGAGTCTGCCAGAAGTAGCAAGCGCCTTTTCTCATAAAAATAGCTGAGTGCAGATCCAGACCTGTATTTGAACATGATTGCTTTGTCCCATAGCAATACCTTGTTCTCGCTGAAGGAGCTCAGAAAGCTTGCTTTCCACTCTATCCATGGTTTGTTGCTGTGAGCGTTGAGACGCCATCCGTACCAACTCTTTGCTATGCCCGATAGAAATAGTCGCTTGTTTTTCACTTTATCTTCGTCGCTGTGCCAGTAGTTCTCATTGCATGCATACTCGTAAAACGTGAGCTAGGACTCGGGACTACTAGACTCTCCGTCAAAAATGTCTGGCTTCACTTGTTCGCGACTCGGTCTGCTTAATCTTTCCGTCGCGTTTACAAGCAAGCGCATTAAATCATTTTGCTGTCTATTCTTTTCTTGGCGCAGTTCAAGAAACTTGTTGATCAGCTCGACGGAACTGTCGGGTGAAGCAGCGGTAGCAGGCTTCGCGTCGTTTCTTACTGAAGTCAGCACGAAATTCTCATAATCCTGAAGAGTCATGTTGATCCTCACCGTTCTTTTAGCAAGTAACTGGTCTGGAGTGATCTTCATTTTAGTGCTTAGATAGGAAACAAATGTGTCAGTGCTCACTGCTTCCGGAAGAGCTAGTTCCTCTTCATCTTGAGGCGTTGCGGTCAAGATCCGGATGCCACCGCGTTGATTTGCTCCAATGCTGAAGTCCACCCACATCTTGAATGTCCGCACAGAAAGTATACGCGGCTGCGCCAATTTGTAATAATACACAGTACTAGGCTGGGGTGTCTGCCATCTTCTTTATTTCTAACCTCTTCTTCCTCCTCGTCTCCCTCCAACCCTGCCTCACGTCCACGTACAACTTTTTTCGTTGATCCAGATGGAGGAACATCGCGATGTCTAAACTGTTCGTTCTTGGTTTCACTCCAACCCTAGAACATCGGTATATCCAGCAAAAGTACTGCACTGCTCACGACGTGCTTCATATGTAATCGCAAACAGACTGTTCCACCAACTACTCGCAAACACGGATGTGTCGGCAAACGAGGTGCTGTTCTAAAACTTGCGGATCGGTCTTTGGCGACAAAAACGACGAAATCTTCTCTACGCGGTCGCTGGACCACCCTGTCCGGCTACTCTCTACGAAACAGTGCGTGTTCGCCTTCCTCTTCCTGCCCATTGCGGCACTGGAATCTTGGTTTTCTTTCAGCACAAAAAAAAAACGTCAAATAGGAATCGAACGTCACGTCACAAAAGTGCAGTTGCGTCCACGTAAGTGTAGAGCGTGCTAGCAACCAGCTTTTCTTTGCTGGGCGACACTTTGCCCTCTGATGTGTGTGCCCAGGAGCATGCGCGGTCTAATAGACATGCATATCTGCTTTGTTCGATGGACAACGCTTAAAGGTGCGCTTTTGTAACCGAAGACAACCGCTATTTCGGGACGCTTTCGGTATGTCGATTGCAAAAGATGACGTGTTTCAAGTGATAATACGCGCCTCACTGAAAAGAGCTGGTAGAAGCCCAACGAACCAGCCAACTCGAGAGACTTAAGCTTATACGTCGGCGGGCAGATCGGTCCTTGAGCGCTTGGGCTACGGCGAGTGCTACATCTGCGAGGCAGACCGCAATGAGAAGATGTCGCCATACCTGCGAGAATCGTTCAGCATCGCCCAAGTACCACGTAACATGCATCCCGAGATCCATCGGGAAAGACAAATGGCTCGAGTCGACGGCATCCGCAGAAGACCAGACCAGGCACGACCAGACTCTCGCTGCATCGACGCGGCTATATACGCGGGTAAAAACGCCCACGCTTTAAGTGTGGTCGACGCAGAAGGACAAGAGCTGGCATCCGCCACCCTCCGGGTGTTTAGCTCCGAGTCTGCTGAAGGAGCAGCTATCGACCTTGCCCCTACGACTAGTAAGGAAGCGGTCGTAGTTTTCACAGATTCCCAATCCGTTGTTCGCATTTACACGCGAAGCTCCAAATGATCTTGATCGCTTACAGCGTATGTATAGAGTGGAAAACTCTTTGGAGCAGTGGGAGGCACTCCTCGCTAGCTCGGACCCAGAGGCGCAGCTGGAACTCCTGGACCACGTCCGGCAGGTGGCGCAAGCCAGTGGAGCCTTGGACATGGGGCCCCACCCATCTAGCCCATAAACCCTTTCTTTTTTCAACTCATTAAAGTTATTTCTCTCTAGAAATTCTGACAAAGAGCCGAACTCCGCTTCCTTACAGCAGCGTGGTATGGGTGCAGGGGCACGAGGGACTCGAGGGAAATGAAGTGGCTCACACCACAGCCCGCAGTCACGTCAACCGGGCCTTCCTCAGTGCCTCTCTTGACCCGCGTTTAGCCAGTGCTGCTCTGAACTCGCTCGGTGGCAGCCATGGTATGAAGACAGTGCGGAGCGCATGGTAGGAGCATTGATAAAAATGGCTACAAGAACGCGCGTGGCGTTGGTAACACATGTAGGATATTTGCGCCGGTCACCAAAAAAACACCGCGTGTGAACATGTCAGTGCCACCACTCAGTCAACATTTTAACTGTGTGGCGCGACATCAGTGTCATTGTCGCGATATTTTATTGCCAACTCAACACATGCCTCCCACATGCGTGTTCGTGGGTTCTTTTGGGAAGGTTCTTTGGTTCTACCTGCAGCATAGAAATTTCCACTCTCATAGGCAACAAAGCAGCACTTTCGTGCTGCTTGTTTCGCTTCCATCAAAATTGCACATATGTTTGAGGACAGATTGTTTGAAGGGTCGTTCGCATATTGGCAGCAACGCGGCTGTGAGTGGTTACGCCATGAGCGGGCTGAAATTGAATGCGAGATATCATAGTCACATGATGATATCACTTTTACTTCTGCATGCTTGCGTGCATAGGCTGCGTGATGGATAAAGCTGATAGAATAACCATGCTGTTTGACGTGAGTACATCTCCTAGGCTTGAGCAAACGTAGTGGGCGTACTCAATTTTCGCCGCGATGATCTGTGAATCACAGATTAACGCGTGAACTCGGATACTAACTCGTTGATTCTGAGAAGGCCCTTGTTCAACTCGGGACCGGTGCGGAGGTGTGACTGTCAAGAATTTCGTGCGGTGGACGCTAAGCAGCAGTTTCTTTGCATATGAAATAATTTCCTCAGCTTGCACTATACTTGTGCAAAGTTTGGCATAGAGAAACCTGGGATAACCTATAGCTTCTTTCAGCTTTTTAAGTCGGTCGTGTCCTCATCTGCTTGATCGGCTTTGAAGTGAAAACCGCATCAGCTATGTCTTAATTTTGATTATATGAAATGACTAGGGCTTTGCCTGTTTTGTCTTCATTGATATTGTTTCATGTAAAAGGCAGTTATCTCGGGTGCACTTAGCAAGGTCATGATCAGTATGCAGCTCTTGAAGGTAATTTACTGATTATCACGATCGTAATCGTCATCACACTAGTGAGGGCTAATTAGCATGATTTTACTTAGCTTGTTCATGATAAACGGCACGTTAGTTAGCATGGTTAGCTCATCAACTCGTATGTTTTAGTTAGCGCGGTCCTAGCTTCACATGGCTTCATTAGCATGGTCTTACCTCGGCCTTGACCCGACTTGGTATATTTAGCTTTGTCATGGCATGTCCTGGCCTAACTAGCCAAGTATACTGCCGAGCCAAGTAGCTAATTAGCCAGGCGCACGTGCTCCGGTACTAGCAGATGATGAAGTCGACGAAGAAGGCGCGCAGCGGCTGAGCACCGACTGAGGTCCTGCGCTGAAGCGGAGCTGCTGAGCTGGAACTTTGACCGGTGGTTTGTCCGAGTCTTGGAGGAATGTGACCAGTGTGAATCTCTGAGCGGTATTGTTTACTATCGTTTAGACGATTGCAACCGTGCCAATGACTAACTTGTCTCCTGGCCAAGGGCACAGCCCTTGGTCAGCCTCTTTGCCTAATTATGAACTGCCGTTGGAATACTTATTTCGCAGTGGCGTTAACAGCATCCCTGTTGTGCGGGTGCCTTCTTCGAGTGGGGGATTTATCATGCTGAAGTACCCAAAAGCTGTCCATGTGGAGCTCCAGGCCATGACATCACACTTTCAATTGATAAGCGCCGCCCAACAGTTTGGAAGAGGTGGTGTGGTATGTAGATCGTCAGATCCATCATGTGTTGCGGACCTCCTTAATTGCAAGGCATTTGCGTCAGTTCGGTGAGTGCGCTCATTCCGCCTCATTTGGCATGTACAAAGGGAATTGTTCGAGGAGTTGACTTTCGATGGTCAACAACCGAAACACTTGAGAAGCGGTGGGATGCTGGCGTCATAGCCATATACCGGTGCAAGCGCATAGGTAATGGTGAGAAAGTTCCCACAGAATCAGTTATTGCCACCTTTGCCGGCACTTGTTGCCCATCTGAATTGAAAATATGGCCTCTCACCATGCGTGTAGAACGCCTAGGTTCTCGTCCTCTTCAGTGCTAGAACTGCTGGCGTTTTGGCCATAGGGGGTTGCAAATCAGGCTCCTGATGCGAGCCTGTAGCGCTAATTATTTTTCCAACACTGCTGAGATAAAAAAGGGCTGTCTATGAGGAGGAGGCCATACAGCTTATTACATGAATAGCCAGGCAAGGTCGAACGAAATCCAGCAGCTAGAAATAATGGATAGACGTAAATGTTCACGACGAGAAGCCATTGCTGTTGTCAAAGATGGGACCTTCAGATATGCTGGTGCTGCTGCGAGGCAAGGGTCATTAAATGAGGTCAAAATTTCGCAACTTGTTGAGTCAGCAGTTGAAAAAGCAAGGTCGAAGGCGTTAGATTAGATATTAACTACTGTTACTGAGTGCGTCTCGCAAGCGTTTTGCTCACAGATGACACAACTACTTTCTAAAACTGTAGCACCGATGACCAATTTGACGTCTTTTGTAACAACAGCAGCCGCCGCAGAGGTGTATAATTCTGCACCGCAGCGGGAACATCAGGCAAATCCAAAGCCTACTGTACCGGAACCTTCCACCTCGAATGAAGTCGAACTTCAGGAAGAGATCGAAATTAGCCACGATGGCAGGCGCTAGAAGCAAACTGGATCCCCAGTAAAATCTACGTGCCCCAATTTAAAAACCAAAAAAGGTGATTTGAATCCCGCCCTCATTACTAAAGAAAGTATTTTGAACACAGTCGTTACCGAAGTCTTTCACGCATCACCACAAAAACTTTAAGAGTTCTGCAGTGGAACTGTCGTTCTTCGTTTTCCGCTTCAACAGATTTTTTTGCTTAGTTAGTTAAATCCCTACTTAGTGACATTGCAAGAAACCTGGCTTATGACTAATAAAACTTATCATGTTAAAAATTTTGGATATTTCTGTTAGATCTCTCTTCACTAGGGGGTGGTGTAATCATTATAGTATCAATGAAATTTTGCCACACAGCGAACCTGGCTTTTCAGTTTATGTCCTCTGACAGTGAAATTCTGGCAGTTGACATCAACATGCCAAGATGCCGTCCTTTCTCTATTAAAAATGCATATTTTTCCTCAGGCGTACACAATACACAACAATTGGACTGTGGCTTAAGTAGCTGCAAGAATGAAATAATTCTCACTGGCGATTTCCACTCCCAACACGTGTCATGGGGTTTTAGAACAGACTTCGCTGGTACTATTCTGTGGGACTGCATTACGCGTAAAAATTTTACCTACCTAAACATGAAGCAGCCTACGTTTGTTCATAGTCGAGCACGATCAGTATTAGATCTGACGTTCTGTAGCTCAAGTGTTCTGCTGAAGTCCTGGGGAACCGTCGATTTCGCTTCAGTGATCACCTTCCGGTATACATTGAAATAGGGTGTCCCATTAAATCATTGGAAAGAAAATCTAAAACATCGGTGAGTTATAGAAAGTTTAAAGACTCTTTTCGCGCTAACATTAAGGTAGCATCTGGTGATAGAAATGTAGACCTTGGTTAGAACGTTCATTCTCTGTTTTGCTATTATAAAAACACTTCAGAATTTGTGATTACGTCGGCGTCAATCAAGAGTGCTCCACCTTGTCGATGGTGGAACACTGAGTGTACACGGGACTACCGAAGGAGAAAAGCGTCATAGTAACGTGCTATGCGAAATCAGAGTCCACAAAACTGGAAAGTTTATGAATTCATTGCGGCAACATTTAAACGTACAGTATCACTCGCGAAAGAGGAATATGATAAGAATCACTTTGACTACCTAAGTCAAAATATAATCGAGCACTGTTCAATTTCCTACGTTGTAAAAAGAAAATTCCAATGTCAGGAAATGTGAACTCAGTATTTACACCTCGCCAGAATTACAGAAAGCACTTAATCGACTAACACAAGGGTTCAAAAATAGATTGACAACGCGCCTTCCCCCATCGGTTCATACACCAGCCATTTTCGAGTACACAGCAGTATCGATTTCCGAATTAGATCAGGCTATGTTAAGGTTGCCAAGCTCAGCACCAGGGACTGACGCAATTACGAAGTCAATGCTAAAAATAATATATAAGGAATTCCCCAAGGATCTGTTAAGCCTAATAAACTACTCCATTAAGACGGCATGGATAGCTGATGAGTGGAAGATTGGTAAAATCATACCACTGCTTAAAAAACGAGGGACCGGATATAAGATCGACAATACAAGACCAATAGCATTAACAATAAATGTAGTGAAACTTATTGAAAGGGTCTTTCATGGTCGTATAATAGGATTTGTAAATGACCAACAGCTGTTGAGCCCCAGCCAAACTGGCATTAGATCTTGACATTCAATCAGGAATGCGCACGTAGACCTCGAAAGTCGGGTTTACATTGCCCAGCATAAAAACAGTACGCGGTGTTAGTTACCTTAGACATCAGTCAAGTATTCAATAGTGTTGAACATTCTGTGTTAATAAATTGTTTATGGTGCCATGGACGTCCTTCTTAAGTCGTAGCATGGGTGACAGAATTTTGAAAGGAGCAGTTTTACTGTGTTAAAGGTGGCTTTTCTTCCTGCAAGCACAAGCAGACCCAAGGCATGCCACAGGGATCAGTACTTTCACCGGCATTATTCAACATCTTGATGTGTAGTATTCCTATTCGATCAAGGGCGCAGACTTATGTTTATGCGGGAGACTGCTTTTTTTGGTATGGCTGCTGACATACATTGCCTTTACGAAACTTTACAGTCGTACTTGAGTGAACTTGAGAAGTGGCTAGATAGACTACAGTTAAGTCTTAATACCAATAACTGTGCTATTCTGGTTTTTCTGGTTAATGATCTGGTGAGAATATTGCTGACTTAAAAGCTGCAGAAGATCCCGCAAGTGGAATCACTGAATTACCTCGGAGTCATGTATAACGAACAACTGAACTGGCAAGCTCATATTGATTATATCACAATGAAAGGAGCATGGGCAACGGGTGTATTGCATAGGCTGAGCAGCCGCAGATCGGGTATGAGAAGAAAAGCACTTTTAATTATCTACAAAATGTACGTACGACGGTATTGGAATTCGGCTGTGTGATTTTTTCCGGTTCGCCAGAATATCAGCTTTGGCCACTAGTCCTATTAGAGCGAGAGGCTTTACGCTGTGCTTAGGCCTTCCAAAATATGTGGCGAATGCAGTATTATATCTAGAAGCGAGAACCCCATCCCTGTTAAACCGATTTAACCTACTTACGGTGCAGAATTTTTTACGGTTGTACGAAACACTGTTAAACAATACAAAAATAATTTTCATCTCCAATCCTGATAAATTTTTTTCTCCGAGCACTGGCCTAGATTCCGCAAGCCACAAATCATATTTGCACAAATATTACTTGATTCCTTGAATGTACAATTTTGTGATGTGCGTCTTTTGACCATGGAACCTAAATTCGCAAACACTGTCTACCACGATATTTTTCCGAACCACGCAAAATTATTACCTCATAAAGTTTTAAATGGACTATTACAAGAGCATCTAAATAATCTGCCAACTAATGTGGTTATTGCAACAGATGCATCGCAAACCGAGGAAAAAGCTGGCGTTGGAATATTCTGCCTTCACCTTGACCGTTCTTTTTCATTACGACTGCCGAATTTTATCCCAATTTTTATAGTTGAATTTACGGCCATAAATACTAGCTCTCTAAAAGTTACCCTGTTTAATTACAATAGTAGCAATCATCACTGACTCTCTCTGCATCTAGTGAAACTCCTCTTCTAAAGCATTTAAGAATACTAATTCCCGCGCACCTACAATGTCTCTACTTAATTTGTGTAACAGTATACAAGGGTTTATTTTTAATTGAAAGCGCTGATTCTTTAGCAAAAGCGGTGCTTTTGATTCAAATCATTCCGGTTTTCCAGTGACAACATACGTTACAATTGCGCGATTCCGCACTTTACCTTTAAAAAAATGCTTATAAGACCCGGTCTTGACAGCTTCTCTAGAATATAAGTACTTATTATTGCCCTGGAACAGTGACTTTTCGCAGTCGAGAATAATAGAAGGGGTCATAACCAAACTTCGCTGCTGGGTTACCTCCCTCAACTTTTACCTGCATAGAGAAGTCAAGCGTTGTCTCCTCTGTGTATCTTCTGTAAGGAGGAGGAAACAATCAGTCATTACTTTCTATCCTGTCGCCGCTATACGGCATTGAGAAAAGATTCATAACACCACCTCTTCGAAACTGGGGTCTGAAAATATCTGAATAAGTTGTTCTATCATTCACTACCACAACTCTGGACGACAGTCACAGAGATGTTTACTACGCCATGGAGGAAGTTATTAGTCAGACTAAAAAATATAGAGCTAAATTCTTCATTCTTTTAAACATATAAATATCATTATTCTGTAGTTATTTGCTGTGTAGCCTATCCCTAGCATATACGAGTAGAATTGCGAAGAAACCAAAAAAAATCACCTAACACTCATCCCCTGCATTGGGTAAGAGCCATGAAGTGTGGAGGAAAGAAGAAAAAGAAGAAGAACAAGAAGAAGCAGAAGAATACGAAGAAGAAGAAGAGCAGCGCATTAAATTGTGCACCCAGACCATTGTGATTAACGCTTTACCTCTGGTTTAGCTGTGGTGATGTCATATCCTCGGCCGGAACAAATCTCAGAGGCCACCACGCTGATAGTGAGGGTAATAAAAGCTTCAAAATAAATATAAACACCTCGTGCGTTTGAAAAATTATCTTCACAAATTTCCGACACCTTTACTGCATGGGTGCACTTCTGCATCCGTGGAAAGACACACAAATGAAAGAAGATGCCTGAGGTCTGACAACACTGCCCAAGTTTGTCTTCCATCCTTGTCGCGATGCTGGGTTCTATCGTAACCAAGAAAATACAGTGCACTGAGGTGTGAATTTGACTTTTTCGTATTGCTGGCTTATTCAAATTAGGGTGTCGCCAGAGCTCGGAAAATTTCCTAGCTCATCTCGAGTTTCGCCAAGCTCAGGTGGTCCTGAAGCACCCGAGGCGCCAAGTGGTAAATAATATAATGGGGCTTTACGTGTCTGAACAATGACATGAATATGAGACACACCATAGTGAAGGGCTTCGGAAATTTCGTCGACGTGAATTTTTTAACGCGCACGTAAAGTGGAGCACACAGCGTTCTACCATTTTCAACCAACGCCGTGATCAAACCCACGCCGCTCTGGCCAGCAGTCAAGCTGCGTAACCACTGAACCACCGTGGCGGCTAAATGAACTTACTTCGCAGTGTGTATGACTGACACTACGTATCATATAAGATGACAAGAGAGAGAAAACATTTTATTAAGTACATTTAAGCAAAGCATGCGGGAAGGAACCCTACTCCGGGTTCCTTATGACGATCTCGGCGACCGACCTGGACCATTAAACCAAGGCGTGGCGGACCTCCGGAGGACCGTCACAGAGGGCATCGTCCCACAGCTCTTTGGTGCGGAAGGGGTGCAGGATAGTGGGAAGGGTAGGAAATAATTTTGTGGCGTACTCCACCATGACATGAAATACTTTTGGGGAGCTGCTACAGCCTGGGCAAAAGTCTGCGTAGTGGTCAGAGTATAATTTATGCATGAAGGGGAGGCTGGGGAACGTATGCGTTTGGAGTTGTTGAAGTGCCACCTCATCCTCTCGCGAGAACGATTGTGAGGGCAGGTGCATGGTGCGTCTAGCTCTGGTGTAATATGCCAATATGTCTCGGTGTGTAAGTAGAGGGCCCACTTGATCTGGATTCCCAGCCTCGCCATGACGGGCAGCTCGGTGGGTAAGTACTCAAACAACCATGTGAGCGTGATCTTTACCCGGCATAGAGGCGTGACCAGGAGTCCAAAGCAAGTGGATACGTTGTGGGCTGGATGTTTCGATGTTTGATGCCTTGAGTAGGATGTGGAGGTCTGCCTTGAGAAAACCACGTCCCATCAAAAAGGCTCGGCATGCGTGCTGTGAATCGGTTAGTATGGAAACCTTCCCAGGAACGTCAAGAGCGTGTCAGGCAGCAAGCGCTACACCAAGGACTTCGCCGTCCGCAAAAGTAGAACTATGCAGAGAGGCAGCTATAAGTAATGTTGCGTTGCCATCCAACACTACCGCGGTGTAGCCATTGCTGCCTCGTGCAAATTCGGTATATATTGTGTTGGCTTGTGGCTTCAGCGATGTCACGGAGCATGCGCATCAGGTACCCAACAAGGGCGCGCTGGAGTCCCTCGTCATGCTCAGGACTCATGTTCCGGGGGAGCGGATGCACGCAACTTCAAGGTACGACGTACCCGAGGTGGACACCGATAGCAGTCTTCGACTTGATTGTGCAAGACTGGGTATCCCAGTCGCGAGAGCACGTGTCACCCAGTAAGTGTGAGCAAAACGCATTGCCTTTGGCTGGTCCACTGAGCTTCCAATAGTTCCGAGAGAGTGTAGTGGGTCCCTAGGGCTAGTAGACCTGTCGTGGCAGTGTAGTGTGGGAGGCCATAAGCGAACTTGGTCGCCTTTCGCAGCATTACGCTGACCCGCGCCTGTTCCGACTGGGTAAGTGTGTGGAAAGGGTGATTACGCAGGCCTGCACCAGCCGCAGCAGATCACGTTCTCCTAGTCCTAAGCCCTGACCACCTGTTTGATACCCGTCGTATTATGGCGAGAATCTGTTTGGTTTGTCGGGACAAAATAGAAACAGTGTAGTCCGCTCTTCCGTTCGCTTGACCGTGCAAGCCAAGTATGCGAGCACGCTCGATCTGAAGGACGGCAACGCCATCCACGTGCACAACGACCTTGGGTGGTGGCGTGATACTACGTGCCCGGATAATAACAAGCTCGGACTTTTGACGAGAACAGGTCAAGCTGCACTGTCGGGCGTAGGTGTTAACAATGTTGGCAGCCTGCTGTAAGCGATCCTGAATAGCCCAGTTTTAGCTTCGCGTCGTCGAGATTGTTATGTCGTCTGCGCAAATTGCATGGACGACATCGGGGATCTGATCAAGCTGCTTTGGCAGTCTTGCCAGGGCAATTTTAAACAGGATGGGGGACAGAACTGATCCCTGAGCAGTGCCGCGACCTGTAAGGCGAATCGTGTCCGAACGATGTGGCCCTATCACGATGCTAGCTGAATGATTGATTGATTGATTTGTGGGGTTTAACGTCCCAAAACCACCATATGATTATGAGAGACGCCGTAGTGGAGGGCTCCGGAAATTTCGACCACCTGGGGTTCTTTAACGTGCGCCCAAATCTGAGCACACGGGCCTACAACATTTCCGCCTCCATCGGAAATGCAGCCGCCGCAGCCGGGAATCGAACCCGCGACCTGCGGGTGAGCAGCCGAGTACCTTAGCCACTAGACCACCGCGGCGGGGCGATGCTAGCTGTCCTGTCACGCAGAAAGGAACGAATGTAGTTATGCATGCAGCTGTCGCAGTTAGATTCTGCTAGATTCTGTTGGATCAAGTTGCGTGCCACGTTATCATATGCTCCTTTCAAATGAAGGGCGAGGATGACCTTTGTCTGGGCACGCGAAAGAGGGCCCAGAACCTCGTCCTTGAGTTGTAGAAGCACGTCCTGCGTAGAGAGATGTGCCAGAAATCCAAACTGTGAGTGCAAAAAGAATGACTTTCGCTCGAGGAAATGCTGCAGACGCCGTCAAAGAACGCGCTTCATTAAAGTCCTAACGCATGAGGTAGGGGATATCGGCCGCCTATTTCCTATGGCTATAGGTTTGCCTGGTATAGGTATTAAAGAAATATCAGCATGACGCCATGACTGTGGTAGTGTACACTAATGCCATTATAGTCATTGAAGAGGTTCGTTAGATGGTTCAGATCTCAGTGACTGAGGATACGAAGGGCAGAATATCGAATGTGATCAGCACCTGGAGTCGACTTTCGATGGAGATCTTGAAGAACTACGCGAAATTTATCAACCGTTATGTCAGCGTGGAGTTTCTCCTTAGATTCTACCTTGTGTGGGTAGTCAGGATACTTTGGCATGGGAACGGTAGCGATGAAACGTCGTTCAAGTTCTTCGAGGATAACGGATGGATCGTTGCTGTACATATGTGTTATGCGGTGTAGTTGGTGAAAAGTTTGCGTATAGGTATCGGATGGATTTATAAGGGCGCGAAATATCAACCATGTTTTCGCAGTGCACAGGGTGCCTGAAATACGCTCGCAGAAATACCGCCAGCTGTTGTGGACGAGGTGCTGCGCGTATTCTTGTGCCTCCTGCGAGAGTCGTTCGATACGCCGGTGAAGCTTGCAATTGAGGTGTTACCGCTTCCAATGCCGCGGGAGCCCTCTACGCGCCTCCCAAAGATGCAGAAGGTGTGGGTCCACGTTCGGGTTTGTCGCTGTAACGACTGCGCGCGTACACGCTTCTAAGTCACCAGAAAAAGAATCTTGCCATGTGTCATATTCTGACTCTTCGAGAAGGCTTTGTCGGCGCTCTCTGAACGACACGCAGTCCGTGATACGCACCTTCCGCTCGGGACAGCGTGCATTGCGCAGTGTTAGTATAGTGGCCACAATATAGTGGTCACTGCCAAGATGTTCGTCTAGAGGACCATGTGATATTGCTGGTCATGTGTTTTTGGAAAAGGTGAGGTCGGGGCATGTGTCTCGTGAGACACTGTTCTCTATGCGAGTAGGGTGTCCGGGATCCGTATGCAATGTGTATCGCAAGTTGCATATATCGTCCCAGAGCCTAGTTCCCTTTGCTGGTGATTTGCGGTAGCCTCAGACTGTGTGCGCAGTGTTGAAGTCTCCGCACACAAAAAGGGTGCGCCCAAGGCGCCCAAATTCAATTAGAAGTTGATGAAATTAATGTGTGCATGAGTGGAGAGAACTATACACGTTGTGGATATATAAACTGCAGCTTTTCTTGCCCTGGGTAATTATTTCAAGGATTTGATGGGGAATATCGATGATTGTAGTGTGTGTGTTGCATGTGATGTTTTTGGAAACTAAGCCTCCAACGAGTGGAGAGTTCCCTGCAAAATAGTTGAAACCAGATAGAGTAGGGGAGCAGTTTTGCTCTTGTAGGAGAATCACAACTGAAGGATTAGTGACCATAGCAATGTACTGTTGCAGGGAGTTCCTCTTATGTCGGTATCTCCGGCAGTTCCATCGTCATATCACAATTTATTGCTGGTTAAGGAACGCCATCATCATCGTGAGAGGAAGTGGTCGGGCGGGAGTATAGGTGCGTCCGCCTTGCACCTGTGACTGGGGGCTGAGGCCACATGGCTTGAGAATTTGGTAAGGAAGCGACTGACTCAAACTGTGAGACTAACTCATTGAAGAGAGAGTGTGCGCGCTCCTCTGATGCCTGTATGACGGCTATTATCACCTGCCGAAGCACTAGAGACTCCTGCTTCGCACTTTCTATAGCTGCTTGAATTCTAGCGTTCGTACGCTCTATTGCTGACTCGAGCTGCGCATGCACCTCTGCGTAACGCGCTTCCATATCACGGCGTAGCTGTGTGATTTCGGAGAAAGGGTTGGAATCAGTATTCAGGGGTGGAGGGGGGCAGGGCCTACTTTTGGGTGAAGGTTTAGGTCTATTGAGCTGTCCGAGACTCTGCCCCAAACTTACCTCCCGAGATGCCACCTTGGCTTTGCTGGTCTCCGAAGCCTGTGGTTGCTGACGCTCCGTGGTAGCGGTTGTAGTTGCCGGCTTGCCTAAGAGTGCCTTCTCGTAGGGTGACGGGGATGCCTGTGATGCCGGGATGGAAGGACGCTTCGCCTGTGAAGTTGACTAGGAGCGAGATCAGGATCGGGATTTTGATTTTGTCCGTGGCTTGGAGCGGGATGTAGACCGCGCCTTCAAACGGGACCACCCAATATTGGTCAATGGTGTCGCAGACACATCAGTTGCCGACGATGGTGAAGGAGCATCATTGGTAGATTTCATCGATTATCGTTGTTCCTTCTGAATGACTTTTTAAACCCAGGACCTGTTGAAAGGTTGTCGCTTGCGTCGCGGGCACTGTGGATCAGTTGTGGCATGATCCCCTCCATAGGATTTGCCCCGTGGAGAGCACGGGTGCGATGGCTTTGGATTATCGACTCCGCACTGCTCACAAACGGTGAATTCCGGAGTTGGGCGATGGTCAGCTCGGTGTCCTAACTTGAGGCACGTTTTGCAGACCTGGAGTCGAGGTGGTGGGGGTAGCAGCGCAGCTCTGCTCCAAGGAAGCGGACGAAGCGAGGCACATGAAAGCCTTCAAAAGTGACGAGTGCAATATTTGTGTGATCCATCATCCGAGCTTGTAGCATCTGGATTACAGTCGCTTGCAGTTCCTCTACCAACCTATGTGAGGTGGTACCTGGTTCCAGTCCCGGAACAATACCGTTGCACGAATCGTCGGGGGCTGCCAAATATGCAGATACAGGGCAGGTGCTCAGGCCGAGTGGCAGCTCTTGGACCTTCAGGAGGGCGTCTTCGACGTGTGATGATGAGGTGGTTACGACGACAAAGTTTTGCTCTGGGCGGGTTCGTAGGATGAGGTTTCTGCTGTCATCCGGACTCACTCCAGCAGCGGCCCAAAGTGCGGTGGCCACGGTTGGTCTGGGCCATAGATCCAATCTAAGGCCTCCGAGTGGACGCAGGACAACCTTTTCATCTTAAATGGACGAGGAGGTAATCGCTGTGTCACACTCGACCTCGGCTTGGCCTAAGGGTTCTCTGAGTCAGTTGGGAGGTGCGACGCTGCCTCGAGAGCTGCGCTGTTGCGGGCGCATCGCTTATTGGCTTATTGCGGACCACCTTCCAGCAGGCATCATTGTACGCGTCTTCCTCCGCCATGTTTGGGACGTCTTTGGAAGCGGTGGAATCTTCGTCCATGCCTTCCCCAAGTTGCTGGTCATTGTTATGTGCAGTGATAAGAAGATTAGTAGCGTTGGGGTCGGACGGTGCCTCGATAGCACCTGCCTTGTCGGTGTCAGTGAGCTTCTCCTCAGCGTCGCTGAGCATCATAGGCGTCGTTCGCTGCAGTCGCTAGCAGGAACAGTGCATAATAGCGATGATGATCCTAAACGCTGCTTGCGTTGAAGGTCGTGGTGGCTGTCGCCAAGAGAGCGATACGGAACGCTGTTCCACTGCAAGCGAGCGGCATGCATCCGCGTCGCCGCACCTAGGCAATACCGACACCGGCTCCATTAGGCTTAACGGGGCGTTCGCCATCTCGAGATTCTGAAGTCGTGTGAATCAGCTAGAAATAGACTAACAGTGTCCGCAGAGGCACTCGGGAGCTCAGGTAACTTGATGTGTTCAACTGTGCCGACGAATCGGATGCCACACTTGACTATCTTCCAAAAAATATTAAAACGGGAGCCCATGTGAAACACGTCCACACACTCTATCAGATGACAAGTTTCCTGTATGCGTAGTACTTTATTATATGGTTCCTTCGTTCCTGGTTTTTTCGCTCTATATACACTACGTGCATGGCGACTGGCGCGCCGCCCCGCGGCCGCTATAGACGACAGCCGTTGTGAGCCTGAGCAGAACCCAACGCTTTCCCAACGCCCGCTAGCACGTAGTTTATCGTGAAGAGCTACGTAGTAAATTGCACCAAAAGGTACATGTCATGTCCCACAGGAAGAGCATTTTACAGTTTCTCCACTCGTACCTGCTTTATTGGGCAGCGAAATAAGCTAGTAGATCATAGTTGCGAGACGTTAAACGTGCTTGGTTCATCCCGCTTCTTCTGCCATCTGGCGTTCGGCCGCTGCCTGCTTGAATCGGTCTCAGACACCATCTGTGCAGGTGCATATAGATCTTTCGTGATGTTCCTGCCGCCATAGAGCTGGTGAGAAAAGAAAGTTATGTCAAGCATTTTTCAGCTCAAGGTTCATTGAATGCTTTAATGGACCTTAATAATTAGTAAATCACCATCTGCCCTTTGCAGTTTTGAGAAATGCTATGCGAGGCCAATTATTTGCTGGGTTGATAGGAGAATCAGTTAAATGGCGAAATTACAGCATGGCGAATGGCAAAATTACAGAACGGGCTTACAGCATTTTCGCCTCCATCGAAAGTGCAGCCGCCGCAGCCGGGCCTCGATCCCGTGACCTGTGGGCCAGCAGCCGAGTACCTCTGCCACTGGGCCACCACAGCGGGGGTAGAGTGACAGCTTACCACGACAGTTATGAAACAAGCATCTTGCATTGCACACACTAGACGCACGCATTTCCGTCAGTACCGACGACGGGCAGCAAGGCGCTCGTTCAAGTGAAAAACGTGGCCGCTTTCGAGTTATTTACATCGAAATTTCAGAATAGTGTCTCCTCACGATATCTTGAAATCCTGCGTGAATAACCAACCTGCCGGTCACGGGTGCTTTTGCCACTATAGCTGCTGTCTGCTATACGATTTTCAACATTGCGCGCCCTCCGCACCACAAGTGGTGCGGCGCGTGGCTTTAAAAGCGCCCCCGATAGGTCTCAAACGGAGTGTATAGCTACCACGAAGAAAATTTTCAACGAGGTCTTTGAAGACACATGTTTAGTTTTTGTACCGTGTACCTAACCGGAGTTGGCAGAATCGAATAAGCTACTACGGGCGTTATAAGGATAGGATACGATACAGCTTGATAAACAAGTGCTTTGTGTAGCTTCATCTATCATACACAAATGTTTTTTATCTGGTGTATGAGTCACATCGCAGTTGGTTTTCCAGTTACGCCTTTATGTTCTTCAATTTACGATATGTGGGCGTTTCTGGAACGTGACTTGTTCTATTTAAATTCCGGAAAACAATTTGAGCTTGCCGACTAACTAGCGAACTGTGTCTAACAATCACTGCAGCACTGTGATGATTAGCTTGTATTCTTTAGAAAAGTTGTCAATCAACGCTTCACTGTTGCCGTTGTGCACTGCGGATACACTGAGTCCATACAGCACGTACTGCATGCTGTATGTTCAGTGCTTGCAAACTTTCAGTAAGCACTACGATTCGATGACACCCACTGTAACGTGATACGCATGATATCCTCCGTTTAGTAGTATGAAAGGCAGTGGTGTTGTTTAAGATCACGCGATTTTTGTACGCCCATTCTCTTTATCTTGCTATATTTTCATCTCTCAATACTTTTCCCCACAGCGCTGGATTGCAAACGTTACGTCGCGCGTCTGGTTGACATTTCTCCTCCATTTCATCTTTCGTTCAGAAAACATTGAACTCTGACAGCTCGCGGTACTCTGGTTCATGAAGAAAGCTTTAGATCTCTAACTCTTCCTTTTATGAGGGACCAAACACGGTGTGCACTTTTTTTCTTGGCAGGATCAAGCATTACGCTGTTTTAGCAAATACATTGCGTGTCTCGACGCTGGCCTAAATGGGGAGTGCCACCGCAGGCTTAAGCGCAGGCTTAAGCGACGCAATGTCATCTTTATGTGTGAAGGTCAATGAAAGTAAAATAGGCCTATAGCGATGCGTATGGTCAGCTCTGCTGAGACCACAGCATTCAATTCTAGTGAGGTAATACGCGGTTTTTCAGCAGAATGCCAGTGTTTATGCACACTGTACGTGAAAGCTAGCAGTGGAAGGCTGCGGACATCTATTGACAACTCCGTGGAGGACTTGAGCGGAGTGCACTTGCGTCATCTTTCTTGAGCTTCACTGGTTTTGCTAGCAAACGTAATGCACATTGCTCATCATAGAAAAAAAGAATAAACAAAAAATCAATACACCAAGCGTGGAATGGGCGTATTCACTACCGATACCGTGGTATTGCTGTGATGGCGATGGCATCAATGCATCTAGAGTTTCCTCGTAATTACAGTAAAAAGGGCAACAATTCTATCCCCAAATAAGGTCGTGCATATTTGCACATTTCAGGAGAGCGCGTGACATTCACGAGTGGCAGCATATTTCTGCTGAAGACTGGCGTTCACTGACTCGTGATTGGTACGAAAGAAATGTTTTGGAGGGGGGCCCAAGAACCGAAAATATTCTGTGCTCGTTGTACTGCACGATCTAAAAAATAGCTGCGGTAGTCTTTTCCCAAATTAATACAATAACAAAAAAAGGTAATGTATAGTGAAGCGCCATTTGAAGAGCACGCATCAAGGAGGCACGTTTCACGTGCAGCCCGCAGTAAATTTTCGCTAATGCACAAGATATAAATTCATGTGTTTGTCTCTCATTTGAAATGTTTTACATATATCGTGCGCTCGGTGAAGCATTCCACAAACTGTGCTTACTCCCTTCTGCTTGCTTCTGCTGGCGCAGGAAACTGAATTTCTCATTCCCCATTGAGCAGGCAGTACTCAAAAATGCAAAGAGCTTTAAACTGCGCCACTGTGCTCACGAGGCAAAAAAATACATCAAATAAAAAAAAAACAAAAAACAAAAAAGACAGCTTCTAAACATCTAGTCAGTTCAGCTATTCACACCATTTATTCTGTTTTGTCTGAACAAATAGCGAGGTGTTGAGGCGGCATCGTATGGTCATTTTTTTGCGTGCTGATCGCCGCAGATGCTCAGTGTATATGCAGTTGTGCATACGGTGAGCTTTCCAACGGGCGACAGAATGCCAAAAGCGACGCGGATAGCGGCCTCTGTGCCGGCGGAGTAAACTGTGAAGAATGCGCCCGGCGAAAAAAGGAACACACCCGCGCAACGTGACAGGGAACCGAAATCTCGATGCCGCTGTTTGCGTTGCTCGGGGCGGTGGATGACTCTTGTCGGAGAAAGGAATCATTTTGGGAACTAGGTCACGCATGGCTCAGCGTGCACACAGTTGTTTGCGCGTACGCGTGCACTGCAACGCGCCGCCATGCATAGCCTGATATCCAACAGGGTCCCCTCCGTTTTTGCCCTTCCCCGACACCTACGTACCCCCCAGCCTCCCAACCTCACTGCATTTTTTTTACACACGCCGCACTCACTCCAGCAGCTTGAGCTATATGCTACGGGGCAGCTCATACAAAGGTGTATCGTTTTTTCTTTCTTTTCTGATCACCTGTACTTTTTCCCCCAGTATAGAAGCCAGCGAGAACGCGAAATAAGACAACTCTCGGGTTTTCGGGTTTTCTGTTTGTTATCACGGAGTAGGTGAGCGAGCACCGTGTGAAAGGAGATAGGTTTGCACCCTCAAGCGACGCACACGCGCAACTGCCTCAACGGCCCTACATGTGGCCGTAGATACGTGTACATTTTTTGAGGAAGTAAAAACATGAGAGATGGGACGGAAACAGCAAAAATAGGCGGAACTAACAGGGCTCGGCACGAGTTGGATTGGCGACACGCCTCGCATGATACGCGCCCGGTTCCTCTCGATTTTATTTAATCAATGTGCGCTTTATTCTCCCCATACAACCATTATTCTTCATGCGTTTCAGCCGCATTTTCCATCTCTCTTCATTTCCTTTCCCTCTGCTGCTGTGAGTCAAGAGATAGGCGTGGGTGTAAAAGGAGAAACTGACTTTGTGTAGGGGGCACTCTCGTTTCTTCTTCCTCCACCATTAGCGCTTTGCATGGCTACATAGGTATTCCGATAGCACGCCGCCAGGAGTCCTGCCGCTGCGGATGCTTTGTCTGCGACTGGAAAAGGTTGCTCCATGCCGTCAAAAAAAAAAAAAACCGCCCACGAGAACTCAAAAGGGAACAGAGCGGGGTGCGTGAAATGCTCCAGCGTGCACTTAAATATGCCCAGTCTCTTTGAAACAGTTGCTTCCGCCTAGTTCTGTAGTGCATACCGGAAGCCACTAGGAAGGAACAAAAGCGTCACTTGCATGAATAGCGCTTTCGAGGACCTGATTGTTTGTAAATGGAAAAGGGCTAAAATTGTACCCAGCATTGAGGATGGAGTAGGGTGTCCTTCACTTCACTTCGTGCGTGACGCAGGTTCTCGCAGACACAATACATGAAGTAAAAGGAAAGAAAAGGTGATAAAAAAAGCCGTGTAAAGTGACTAGAAATGTAATGCGGGAGCAGCGTTTCCAGCTTCCAGGAAATGTAACTTCGAAAATAGGTGGTGTAAATGGTGTATTAAGAAAACTGTAGCGAGAGAAACGTGAGACGACGTCCAAGGCGGCCGACGGGGCCGTGATAGCCTCGCCACCTAATTCCATGGCTGAAGAGGAGCGGTG
Organism: Rhipicephalus annulatus; assembly: GCA_013436015.1. Lineage (NCBI taxonomy): Eukaryota > Metazoa > Arthropoda > Arachnida > Ixodida > Ixodidae > Rhipicephalus > Rhipicephalus annulatus. The sequence continues at coordinate 370,543 of WOVY01010937.1, read as the reverse complement.
GCGGCTGCTCGCGTCCGACATGCCTGACGCGTGAAGTTCTGTGCTCGTGCAGCTCGAGCTATGGATGAGCTGCGCGAGAGGCGTGGCGTGGTGGCTAAGAAATGATGATGAATGGCGATGATGATGACGCGACAGATTAGCCCCTCCCCCCCCCCCCCCCCCGCAGATACGAACGCTCCCTTCAACGAGCCACCGGGTCCATGCTTCCACTATACTCTGCCCGCCAGTGCCGCCATTCTGCCCGACCCTACCCCAGGCATGGTTCATGGGGCTCGACGCCGTTCTCACGGTGAATGGCATCACGGACCAGCCGCTTATGCACGCTATCTTGCTCGAAGCACTGCCAGTCCAGTTTCATCATCTTGCTGTCACATCGACTACAAGCGCGCAGTCATATGACGCCCTCTGCACCGCGGTGCTCGCCTGATACGGCCTCACCTACCGCCCTCTTCCGTGGGCTGCGACTTCAAGGTTTCCCCTGCGTCACAGATCATGGTGCTAACCGGCCCACAGCAGCCCTCCATTGACCGCGACCTCATTACCCCGGCTACGAATAGTTCTACCTTCGATCCGGTCGCAGGAATATCCAATCTTGCACCTGACCACGACGAGGTAAAAGACGATCCCACTACGATTGACCTTCCCTACGAGAAATTCATTCTCTCGGTGCTTGCCGAAGACACGAGGCAAACGCAGACCATCGACAGGTGAGTCGCTCACCGACGACGTCGCCAGCCCCTCGTCATACTAGGCGGGCGTAGACGATGACGCCTCAAAAGACAGCATTTCGTCGTAGTGTAACTTGATGAAATACCGAAAACACCAGCAAAACGCACCCGCAGACTTGTCGTTGGGATCTTTTTGGAAAATCGGTGGCTGAGCGAAGTTTTGCCCCATGTCTTTGCTTCAAACGACCACAAAGGGGGTCCTAGAAGAGTCAACATTACTCTCTCCGAGGCTTCTACAGCGTCTAAATAGGCATTTAGAGCACCAAACAGAAGCTTTTTCTTCCCTTTCCTATTGTGCCCACCACCCCCGTCCCTCGTTACCGTGGCTTATGGCGGGGGCTGAATCGCGTTGCCCGAGAGACAAGGGCAGAGCAGAGAGCAGGGCTGAAAATGAGGTGCAGGTGTGCGAACTTAGTCGGTGTGAATGCGTGTGCCTCCAACGTGACTACAGATGTGGCCGACGAACGACGGTGCGCACGACAAGGCACGGGCGGAGTCTTCGAAAGACCAAAGGCAGACTGTTAGTGTCTTGCAGTGTACATAGGCCGACGACAAAAAAAAAAAAGACACTCCCAAAGACAGCCCACAGACCAAATTGTTTTCATGTCTCTCCAGTGTAAATGCTCTTTTCCGCGACATTGATGGCATGGAACACCGTAGCCCCCCTCCTCTCCCCCCTCCCGACGCCACGACGGCTACCTTGCTGCACACCTCTGATTTTGGCCTGTGTAGCGATAGTAGAGAGACGTGAGATGTCCAAGGCGGCCGACGCAGCTCGAGCTATGCATAAGCTGTGTGGGAGGCGTGGCGTGGTGGCTAAAAATGATGATGATGATGAATCATGAGAATGACTCTACGGAAACCATCGGTATGATTAAGCTGCAGTAATTAGTAAGTGCTTCGGGTAATTAAAGTGTACATTCCTCGTGTATGCAAAAGAACACGCTTGAAAGTGAAAGAAAGCGCGACTTTTTGCAATTTGCGAGAACGTCTGAGACCTTACACATGTGGAGATGGAAGACTAGCGAAGTTTCTGTCTTGTTTCATTATACTTAGGTTTTCACTCTTGATAGAGGTATTTATTTGAAAATGTCATAATTTGCCCAGCGGTGCAGTAATGGCTACGGCCGGCGGTTAACGACGTATTCACATGAACGGAAGGCGTGGCTACACCAGCCTTTCCACAACATCAGGAAGTGCTCCAGTACGCGAGAGGTTGAAGGATGGTAGGGTACTCGTAGTTGGTGGTCGCGAACCGGGATTCTCTTACTCAACTCGCTTAATCAACGAGTCGCGACACTTCCTTCACATTAGCGCTGTATTGCTCAGCTCAGTCCGATGACACACACTACCGGGTCGCCGCCGCACCATCACTCTGCAGTTTGTCACGCATCCCGAAGAAGGTGGAAAGGGGCCCGGCGTACCACAGACATTCGCACTCACCGCACAACTACCCAGACGGATTCCTGACCAGCATTTTGAAATCTTGCGGCTCCTGGGAAGCGCTAGTGCGGGCTTTAAGCAACTTGCGAACGGGCATTTTAGGCTTCACGGTATTGAGGATCCTGGCGGGCAGTTCGTTTGTGAACAGCAACGTCGTTTTATCTTGGTGGCAGAGATCGGACATGCGTTTCTGTTGCCGCTAACGCTTGAGGCAGCGCACAGTTATCACGCCATCTATTGGAGGTGGTGTGACCATGGCATGTAGATGATGTGCTTTAATAAAGACGATAGTCTTTTTTGGGATACTTGAACATTAAAATTTTGGTCTGTCTGTCTGTCTGTCTGTCTGTCTGTCTGTCTGTCTGGCTGTCTGTCTGTCTGTCTGTCTGTCTGTCTGTCTGTCTGTCTGTCTGTCTGTCTGTCTGGCTGGCTGGCTGTCTGTCTGTCACACGATTAAGCCACTCGGCCAAAGTTTAGGCACATGTAGAACGCCCAGCAATCTTGAAGTAGTGATAGTGTTCATACTTGTGATCATAGTCGATTAAAAGCAAATCATACGGACATCTGAGGTTCAAAATCAAGGCATAAGTTTACGTGGTTTGTTTTTTATTACTAAATACGTAGATAGGTAATGAACCCTAGTGTTTGTTACACTTCGCTGAATAGGCAATGATACGCACGAACAAGCTTTCTGCCGCCGATATGGTGCTGCTACTTGGCAGAACGAAAATTGTATGGGAACAGCATCACAGGTGGCCGTGGATGAGATGTAGTATGACTGTCAGAAGAGTATCGTTTTTCGACGACATTTGCGGCGAAGTGCGCACATACGCGGTAATTTTTTTTGCGTCAACATGCCAAGCACATTTTTGGCAGATTGTAAGCATAGACAGCTTTGATGTAAAAATTAGCTCGTGGCTTTTCGCAGAAACTTGCTATTCAAAAACTCGAAACATTGTTGAGGGTTCATCATGTTGGCGGTCCTGCATGTATTTTGAGAAAGTATCCTATTGTCCAAACTGTTATATCGTTACTATTTCTTCACCCGGAACTGAGTGCTTCCTTTTCAGTGCCTCAGTGTCACACGTATACGCTTAAGAAGAGCACCCTGCTACGTGGGTTAGCATTCAATCTTCGTCGGGACACAGAGAGCGTGTATACAGTGCGTGCAAACACTGACGTAGAAAGTTTTCGAGGGCAAGAAATATCGACAAACGCAGACAGCGCTGGCACCAGACATTCGAGCGACAAGCAATGCAAAGAGAAACACGCAAAATAGATGGACCCTCCTCCGGGTACGATGATCTTTTGGGCTCTTTTCCGATTTCAGCACTGCAACCGCCGGCTTGTTTCCAGTCACGTTGCGAAACAAAGTAGTCTGCCGAAAGCTCGCAAGATTATCCGATTAAAAGAAGACGGCCACCGCAGGAAGAGATGAGGGAGATATAAAGAAGATTAGGGTCAGTGCTCCTTTTACATCCTGTTGTACAGCAACATCCTCATGACTCTTTCTGGCGGAAAGAAGAGCGAAGGGTGGAGGGGGGGCAGCGTCTACTTACAAACTGCAACTCTCTAGTTTCCATTCGGCCTGCCTTGCATCACTTTATTATTTCTTCAGTATCACAAAATATCTCAAAAAAGTGTGTTCAACCGCCTTAGATGACGCAACAATTTACGTAACCGCAAGACAGCAAATAACCTTTGAAGCTCGACATGTGCCGACCTTTTTCACACTGTGATGACACATGGTGGGAAAGGATGTCTAGCTGACATGAAGGCGACCGAATTCAGCACAGATGCCTGTGTAGACATACAAACTGCCAGAATAAGTGAGTCGCGTTCGATGCATGCTGCGGCTTTTACAATTACTATTGTCGTTGTTGATGAAGAAAACGTTAGATGGAGTGGTAATTTGTTCAGTTAAAAGCAGAATGCAGAAAAAAATGAAATAAAAAATAGACTGAAGAAAATAGCTGCAAGCAAATGTTTTGCAAATGTTTTGGACTTGGAGTAGAAGCAGTGGTGAAAAAAACAAACATCTATCTTATAGCAGAGAGAGAAGGGTAAGCAGAGAAGGAATATGATAGCGATGTTTTAAGGGAGAATATCCCGATGCCGTAGGTCGTGCGTCCACGATGTATGTAGTAGTCGTGTAGTAGGTAGCCACCTCCACGGCCGGACTAGAGGAGCGGCGCGCGTGCACCCTTTTTCATTGAGGAGGAAACCCGCTCACGTTAATCATTTATAAAAAGATAGTTGTTTCTGATGAAATAGCCAACAGAGACGAGTATTGGTGACTTAATTTTCAAAAACGTTGTCTTGAATTTGATGCTTACTGAAAAGAAAAACTAATAACAAAAGGACGCACTCTGAGCACTATCTGAACAGAAAAGGTTGCCACGTTAAACATGATGGGCGTAACTCTCTTGCCTTTAGCAAGGTTTACCGAAGGTTGGGCCGCAGTGCCATGAACTAGCGGCGGTGAAAGATGGGAACTAGACGCGATGCGCAGGCCATAAGAGAGTGCGCGCGTACCGCTCCATGTACCGCTCCATGCACGGACATATGCACGGTGGGACGAACGGACGTGTGGACAAACGCAGGGACAGACGCACGGATGGATGGCCGAACACACTATGAACGGACGGACGCACAGACGGATGAACGCACGGACGGACAGAAGTGCGGGCGGACTTACGAATGCCTTTCCCCACTCATCATCATTTACTCCGTGGATATGCTGTGATTTTTATGTTGGGCAACAAAAAAGAATCGCTGTATATAACGCAACTCCTTCTGTTGAGTTGAATTATGCTGCGGATATCGGCTTTATCTCCAGGTTAATGTTCACGTGTAGATATTGTTAGAAGAGGTAATGTCTATATACTAATAAATCATATTTATCCTTGGGTGCAGTATACCTATCCAAATTGCACTGATGAGTCAGTAAGTGTTTTAGTCATGTGACATTTCTATTCGTTGGTAGTCAAAAGTGCAGTATTGGTTTTGAGTCGGCCAGTCGGTCAGTTTGCGAATGAACTTATTTGGGTTCTTATCGAATTATGGAAAGCTGTAGTTGAGACTAGCGTTGACGCGGGGGATGAAAGACAATTGTCCTCTGGCCGTTCGCAGGCTCTTTGGACAGCCCTTATAGAATTTCTGGTTGATCGCCGCTTTTGAGGGCTCAGTTATATATACCTGAAAACTGTTACATAATATAACAGCATGTTTTCTAAGGGCGTGTGCCTCCTTGTTGTTCTTTGTGTTAGGTTATTTTTTGGAAAAATACCCACCTGAACGCCCATTCATTATGTACAATCATCACGAGGTGGTTATTCTAGGAGGGGTTTGCGTGGTATATATCGACGTTTGGTGAAATGCTTCGGTGATTGCACTGCTTGATGGTATGAAAACTTGTGAACTGAATTATCTATCTCCAGTTTTCAAAATTACCAGTTGTTTTTGTAGCAGCACATCACCCGCAAGTGTGCCCCGCCGCGGTGGTCTAGTGGCTAAGGTACTCGGCTGCTGACCCGCAGGGCGCGGGTTCGAATCCCGGCTGCGGCGGCTGCATTTCCGATGGAGGCGGAAATGTTGTAGGCCCGTGTGCTCAGATTTGGGTGCACGTTAAAGAACCCCAGGTGGTCTAAATTTCCGGAGCCCTCCACTACGGCGTCTCTCATAATCATATAGTGGTTTTGGGACGTTAAACCCCACACATCAATCAATCAATCAATCACCCGCAAGTGTCTCTAAAGGCGCTTTAAATAACTAAGTATGCTATACAGCGTCCATTTGACCGCCTGTTTCGGTTTTGCAGCAGGCGTCGGTGATTCCGCAGTAGCGTACAGTCACATAAGTTAGCCTTTTTACAACGTCTAACAGTTAAGCATATAACGGTTAGATTTATCAGAACTGTGACAATGTGCCTATTCTGGTCGGGGAAATAACTTGGGGTGTTCCGTTTCCTTGCAATCAGTGTTTTATTTTTTGCCCTGCAATGAATATTAGGGTGTGTAAGATAAAATAGAATACAATGTTTTGGTCACCATTGCCGACTGTGGCTTAATTTGATGTGGACCTAGTAAGCTGCAGAACAAAGGCTTCGAACTTAGTTTCGTGAAAAAAAAAAACTTATTCGCCCGGCATATATACGTAACTTTTGTCCATGGAGAAATATATTTTTGTAAAGAGTGGCCACTTGCGCCTTTTTGCAGGTGAGCAAGGAAGGGTCTGAGCAACCGCTAGATGGCGTAGCGATGCTTCATTCTACTCGCTATTCAACACATATACAGCCGCCTCAGGAGTACTCCGGAGGTCAAAGTTTGGTATCAAAATTTTTCAAAGAACATTTTCTAATGATTTGGGGAGTTCTTTCTCTATGTTGGCTCTACATGGCGTCCCGCTTAGGAAGGTTAATGCGTTATTACAAACATCAGTAAAGCCTGACTGTTTTGTAAGTTTTGTCATGGCATTTGTTTTCACAGAATACACATTCGTGTGGCTTAGATGTACTGTATATGCATTCCCTTTGTGGAAGCATGGGTGTGTAGCCTAGTGATAAAGACGCTCGCTTCTGGAGCATGAGGGTACGGCTTCAAACCCAGAATCAGCAAGAAAAACTTTTGTTGCTTTATTTATGCTGAATACCTTGTCGGCTCTGACTTGTGGCTCGTGGTGCTGAAAGCAGCGCAGTAGCTCGGCTGCAAGGCCCTACGCGAGTGTCCGTTCTTTACGTAAGTATATATCTGTAGGATTTGGCAGTGCGAAATGGTTTCCCACGAATTTTGCGATGTTAGTAAAATTTTAGTGCATTTAAGTACACTTCTAAATCGCAGTATTTTTTCCCCTTAAAATGCAAAGGACAGGAAATGTCACTACTGTTAAAATACTCGAGCGGAAAATATCACAGGCATGGCAAAGACACAAAATATCTATATTTCAGAAATTTAAAACTACAAACAACTTGAAATGATGATACGAAACTGTACATACTAACTTTGATACTTTAGGTTTCTTTTAATATATTTTTCGCACTTGCATCACATTTTTACTGTATAATTGGGTTGAGACGTAAGTGATTTACCAAAAACAGAAAAAGTTTAAAATAGTAGTCTTATAAATAGCAATTTCTCACAATAAAAAGAGATATCCCTCTGATTGAAGTAGACCAACTCTACCATACTGTCTAAAACAGCGTGACATTATTAAATGCGAATCATTTCGTAGAGAACTTCGGCGAGTTTGAGCGTATCTATCTATCTATCTATCTATCTATCTATCTATCTATCTATCTATCTATCTATCTTATCTATCTATCTATCTATCTATCTATCTATCTATCTATCTATCTATCTATCTATCTATCTATCTATCTATCTATCTATCTATCTATCTATCTATCTATCTATCTATCTATCTATCTATCTATCTATCTATCTATCTATCTATCTATCTATCTATCTATCTATCTATCTATCTATCTTATCTATCTATCTATCTATCTATCTATCTATCTATCTATCTATCCGTCTGTCTGTCTGTCTGTCCAGCTGGCTGGCGTTCTGTCTGTCCGCCTATGACACTTAGCTCTTCTGGCCGTTTGGATAATGGGATCTATACCAAAACTGGTGTGGCATACCATGACTGTATGGCGAGCATAGGTCTCTAGTCATAACATTAAAATGATGACATGTATGTCATAAATGTCATGATACACATGTCGTCGTCTTGCTACTTCTGCGGTGGTTTAGTTCACATGACATATGACGAAACTGATATGGTATGACATCACTGCATAACGAATATAGCTGGCAAGCCCTCACGTGAAAATCATGACATGGGTGTCACGTAGAAACGTGACTATATGTCACGTTCATGATGCGCTCCTGGTCGTTTCGTGAACGGATGATGAAGGTAAATGACACGTCCAAACTTGACAATCAAAAGATGCCTGTCATTTAAAATATGACTACATGCTATACGCTAATAGTGCGCTCACGTTCATTTCGCTAGCTTAACATATACCAAATTTGGTATTACGTGACGTGAATGAACGACGAAAGTAAATGACACTTCCAAACATGATTGTCAAGGCATGTCTGTCATGTAAAACATGAATATATGCTATGCTCACAGTGCATTCGCGGCCATTTTGCTAGGTTCACTTATACCAAATTTTGCATTACGTCACGAGAACGGACGACAAAGGTAAATGACATGTGCAAACATGATAATCAAAGGAAGCCTGTCATGTAAAACAAGTCTACATGCTACGTTCACAGTGAGCTAGCGTCCATTTTGCTAGCTTAACATATACCAAATTTGGTATTACGTGACATGAATGGACGACAAAGGTAAATGACACGTCCAAACGCGATAATCATGGCACGCGTGTCATGTAAGAACATGACTACATGCTAGCTTACACTATGGTTGCGGCTGTTTCTCTATCCTCACATATACCAAATTTAGTATTACGTGACGTGAATGAACGACGAACACTAAATCGAGGCGCAAACATCATAATTAGGACATGAAATTGATGTACGGCTCAGTTTATGTACGCTTCGTAACGTAGTGTTGATTTTAATGTGGCAGTTATACCTTTCTCATTCATGCTTCACGTATCACCAATTGCCAATGTACGTGATATCTACCTATTTGTTTTGCTTGTTAACAAGTTGTAATTCGTCTTATGCGAGTATGTTAGCCTCGTGGTCATGCTTTGGGCAGAAAATTGGGTATATGTTGCTGAAAATGATTGTACACTATATAATCACAAAAAAAGCAACTCCACAACAACAAATGCGAGCTTGCATGGTACAGCAAGCAAGCCTTGTCTTGCGATCAGCCCCTTCAAAAATCCGCAGCAGCGACCACTTGTTGCTGCGGGCACTCGCATTGCATAAGGGCCGCATCGGTCAGAGGACATATGAAATAGGTAATGCGTGACTGCTATAAGCGGAATTTGGGGGATGTGCGCGTAGGACCATCTCTCGTCGGCCACATTAGTGGCTTGCCGTAACCAAATGGGGAAAAGGCGAAAAAAAATCATATCTGATTAAAAACGTTAGCCATCATAAACGACTGCCGGTTGTATGCAGCAGAGGCGTATTTGTACTGTCCGGCCAAATTACAGTTGCGCACTACAAACCACGTGACATCCCACTTTTACTTATGTGATTCTTAGTGAGAAACGAGAAAAGTGAGCCCCGTAACTGTCTCCATCAGAGTGCGACACCTCAACAGTAGCGCACAAGGGGGGGGGGTAAGGAGGGGTTAAAAAGGTAAGATTAAAGGTATATATATATATATATATATATATATATATATATATATATATATATATATATATATATATGTTTATTTATTTTATTTATTTATATATGCGCAGGGACAGCCAGCGACGACAGAAGACATAGGAAAGATGAAACACGGTCACAGGAGTCCGAGGACGGGGCACCACTTGCGAGAGCTCTTGTCGGCAACAGTAGATGGCGTAGTGCTAATCCAGTCGGCCAGAGCAGCGCTGTCGTCGTCGTAGGGGACTAGCGGCAGGAGGTGGCGTAGGACCAACCCAGGTGGCCAGAGCTGCGCGGTCGTCCGAGATCGCGAGGGCACAACCGGTCGGCCCGAAATCCAGCGAGTGAGTCCAACATCCCACAGCGTTTATTATTGATCAATGGTATTCCATGTGTTTCTAAGCACGGTGTTCAATTCTCCTGCAAAACCACACGCTGTATAGTGCGATATTACATGCCATTACACCAAAATGTACCAGGGGATCTATGTTACATATAACTTGATGTCGTTTTGGATATCTGACTTTTTTCAAGAGATATGATATTTCTCACCTATTTCCCATTCATTTACGGCAGGCTGCCATTCCTGGCACCGAGAGGTGGCGCGACGTACAGATGTTCCCAAATCGTGGGAATGGAAACGTAAACGGTGTTAAGTGCAAGGGTCATGGTATACAACGAAAACTCGGTGGCAAATTTTGATCTGCATGGGCTGGGGGTCACTGAAGTGTAAACGTGCTCCGACATATATAGCGGCTCGAAGGCCCATCATAATTGTGCTTCCCCCTTTTCCCCCACCACATAGCTCTCTCGTGGAAAAGCTGTAAAGTAAGTTGCTTACCCACCTGCCTACTGAAGTGAATGCAAACACAAGCAAATTTCCTTATGGTGTTCTTGGTTTTCATCGTATGGTGGTTTCATATTATTGGAACTAACTGAAATTGTTGTCTTTCGATTCCCATTTTCTCGTTTATGATACGCCTATATTCGAAAAAGACGCAGAGAGCATCAAAAAAGGTCGAGGAAGGGAGTCGAGAAGGACTCTCGTCCGCTTCCGGCGAAAGACGGGGAGAGAAGTTAAAGGAAGGAAAATATGCCCTCGTTTTAAGACTCAGCAAAATAGAACAAAAATTTACGTATAGCGGTAGTAATTGACGTGAGATCACTGCGCATTGAATATGGCACACTTGCGCTTTTTGATTTGCAATAGTGTGCCACAATGAATTTATCTTTAAAAACTTATTTACGTGGTCTTCTTGCTCCAGCTTTAACATAAAGTAGCCATAAGTAGAACTTGTCGGTGTATGATATGTCAAGACTGTCATCTACTTTCCATCCTATTGCATCACCAGCCGAGCTTTTCAAAATATTTTTTTCAGTTTATTTAGGGAGAGTGAGTCAGGGTCGTGCATCCAAAAGACGCGAACAGGAACTGCCTGAAAGCGAAGTCTCGTAGGCGGGTACTTAGGCGGGTACAGGCTGTTACGTTTTTTGACACATTTTGCTTTTGTTTCCGTTACACGTCCATCCAGGCGGACGCTACGACATGTGTGGTGCTGTGATTTTAGCGATACGTCGCTCTCTGAGAAGAGTGACTATGTATACATCTACAAGCCTTAAATTCACGCGTGGCTCGCAGGGCGAGTCGAAAGAAACACGATGGCAGACATCCATTGCAAAGTTTGAAAGAAACAAAATTGCAAAAAAGAAAAAAGGAACACGCGTGCACCAAGATCAAGATGTAGACTGGGGAAGAGACTGTCGACGTGGAAATGGTTCCCTCCGCATTCGCTTGCCTGAATCCCGCCGATGGAGGGTGCAGACACGGAGTGGGAGTGGAGGGGCAGCTTCAAAGGAATGCGACACTACTTCTTGCTCAGCTGACCTCGCTCTGTGGACCTGTGTTTGCCTTGTCATCGTGCTCGAGGAGCTATTTGGAGTACTGTTGGAAGTACACACAAACTGGGCAAAGCAGAAGAGGGGGGTGCCCTGTTGTCAGATTAAACCAAACGTGCTGATGTGACAAGCTCCCCATGGGGGCTGCTTTTCCTATTCTTTGCGCTCCTATTCTATTTTTCCATTGCCCGTGGCAAATGTTTTAGTGTTATGACCTTATTGCTGTGTAAACAAAGCATTAGGCATTAGGAGATGTGGGTTAAAGAGCGATGTGCAGCGCACACAAAGAAAGAAAAGAAAAAAAAAAACTTCGCGCAAATGTTAGCACAGGACGTGGAAGCGCAAAGTCTATGTAGTGGATAACGTTTAGACAAACTTTTTACGGGCGTTGTGCGGACGATTAATTTTGCGTCGTGTTTTCTGCTCCGAAGATCTAGTGGAGTGAGACGACTCCTGGGCTTTTGCCAAGTTCCCGTGTCTCTCGCAAAATACATCATCAGTATGAAGGAAATTTACCTCCTCCTGTTATTATACCATGCCGGGTGACTCGTCGCAGCTCGCAAGCAATGCATAAAATTGCGTCTCACCAACCAAATGAATAAAATTACGAAATTTCAGTTCATGACCCACTGTGATATTCAAGAGGTATTGGTTTGTCACTGCACACCCGCAGGACACCACATTGAATCCCAGCGACGACATCCGCATTTCGATAGAGGCGAAAAATTGGAAGCGTATTTGCTAAATTTATGTGCACAATAAACGCACCCACATGGTGGAAATTTCAAAAACCCTCCACCATGGCGTCAGCCTCATGACATCGCGTTTTGGGACGTCAAACTCTAACAATTGTTACATTTCAGTTTGGTAGGATCACTTCTTCACGTTTAAACTATTGACAGCCAATTGCAAAAAATGACCTCGTATCTGCTTTTTTCACTGCAGATGTCGTCAAAAAATGATAATCTTGCGTGTGGAGAGAGTGAAGAAGATGTTTATTTGATGTTCTGCACGAGAAAATTGGTGAATTGTATTCTGGAAGCGCTGCGTTAGAGAGTCTCGATTTGTGCAGCGAACATTCCAGTAGGTCACCGCGGCCCAGCTACTGCGCTGATTTCAGCGACTCAAGTGGATGGTCAGACTCGATAATATATTTTGCGTAAATAAATTAACAAAAGATTTTTCTTTCCGATGCTGCGATTTGAATCCGTACCCTTATGCTCCAAAAATGAAAGTCTTTACCACTAGGCTACACACTTATTTTTTTCTTTATTGCCTTCTTGACTACAGGTCAAGCTAATCTGACAATCACTATCACAAGTCTTTCATGCGTGATAACACATTGAACAAAGATATTACATCTTCAACACAGTCGGTAGTCTTATACACATCTCGCACTTTTATAACAGCTTCCACGAAACACTCATTAACGGATAGAACTCTCACACCACAGTGTCTGTACGATAGCATACTACGCCAAACCGAATGAAGACCAAGTAAAAATATAACATCCAAATTTAGCACAGAACTATCACATGGCAAAAAACGAATTCCATATGGAGTAAGAGGTAAATATTTTTTTAAATTCCTCTGTAAAATGTCCCAAAAGAAAATAGCGTTCCTACAATCAATAAACACATGTTCAATGGTCTCAGGTCTTTCCCTTTAGGAATCAGCACAGTGTACGCCCGATTAAACTATAAAGGCAGAGTTCCGCGACCTAAAGACTCTGAAAAAACCTCCTGCAATGCGGTGGCCATATCCTCCTTGAACGCCTTGTAAAATGCGGCATTAATGCCATCTATACCAGGTGATTTGCCCATGCCAAGATCATCGGATTACCGGTTTTTGTTGCCAACATTGCCGACGGGTGACAGTATGGAAAAGTGTGTGTTTCTGCACGGTGATTTGAAAAAAAAACCATACCAGTTGGAAGACTTTCGGGCCCCGTTGGAAGAAGTGGGACTCACCAAGGCGATCACTGGCATTGGAGCCTTCCAGATTAATCACATCTGGCTGGTGAAGATGCGAAGCAAGGCTGACAAAGATGCATTACTCAAAACAGGTGGACTCCGAGTCAAGGGTGGCTTCTGTGCTATCATCAACCCTATTCAACATGATGTAACCGTGAAAATCCACAAGGTTGACTTTGCCGTCTCGAATGAGAGCATTCGACAAGCGTTGAGTGAGTTTGGTGAAGTTCTGGTGGTTTCGAACGACAACTGGACCATCACGGTCTTTGAACACGCGATATCGACGACGAGGGTTGTGAGACTGAAACTGAAGGAAGGCCTGGTGCTAGAAGACTTGCCACACCTTTTTGAGTTTGGAGGGGGCACCGTCCTTGTGGCCCCGGGTCGGGCACGGCTTTGTCTAAGGTGTCACATGCAAGGACATATACGACGAGACTGCCAGACTCCCCGCTGTGGTGTATGCCGAGCGTTTGGACATGAAAGTCAAGATTGCGTCAGGAGTTATGCCAGAGTTACGAAGACCGCGCTGCCAACAGACGACGCCCAAGATAATCTAATGGACGCCGAAGGGGCTGAAAAGTTGGCCCCTGGCAGCAATGCCATGGGACCCGATGGGACCCGACGCCACGGTTCAGGCAACTGGAGAAGAAACAGCCGACGCGACAACGCAAGACGGCAAAGACTTAACGAAGGAATCAGAGGAGTTGGCCGCAACAGGCGGCCAGCGGGACATTCGAGAATCGATAGAGGAAGACATGGGTACCAGTGGCGAGATCGCTACGCCTCAAGCCAGCACAAAGTCTCTGGAAGCGACCACGGGACGCGGCAAGCGTAACCGAGTGGAAAGCACGGAACGCAACCTGAAACGCCCGGAGCGTCTGTGGCATCGCGTCACGGGCTTTAAGACTAAAAAATATGCCCTCGAAACCCGGCCGGCGTCATCGTCGCCGGTTCGGGGACAGGATCGAGACGCCTAAGACCCCGGTTTTCCCACTGCACGATATACGAGACACGGTAAGCGCAGTATTGTAGTTTTATCTTTTTCATCAACATGGCTAGCATGACTGCGCCTTTACACATTGTTACGCTGAATGTACGTGGTCTAGGAACGCGTCGCAAACAGTACCAGTTGAAACGCTTGATGCAAGAAAAAGACCTTGACTTGCTCGCGGTCCAGTAGACTAAAGTTAGTACTGAGGACGCGACTGACAGCTTGGTATCAGAATTTTTATTGCGGTACAATGCGTGTGTGAGCCATGCAGTGGGAGCATCAGCCGGATGTATTATTTTTGTCAAGAAATCTCTTGGTATTGTTGTGGAAGAGGTCACAAGTTGCCTACATGGGCGCTTTGTTTTGTGTGACTTTTGTTACGGGAACATTAAATTTAGAGTTATGTGTGTATACGCACCAACAATTTCGAGAGACAGATGTTTGTTTTTTCGGGAAATGCAAGCGTACTTTGAATGTAAGAAATGTGTGATTCTGTTGGGTGACTTGAATTGTGTTTTGGCCCTAGAAGATTGCACGTATACTGCTAAATTAAGTGATGAAAGCGTTGGTTTGCTTAGAGATAGTCTTAATAAGTACTTTTTCTATGACGTAGGCTACATACATATTCGTGCACAAAGGAATACATCTACAGCACATCTAAAGCACATTCATTTGTACCCGTTGTGTAAAATAAATGCAAAAAACAACACCTTCTAGTCTAACTTTACTGATTTTTGTGGTAAAGCATTGAACATTACCAGTGGAACACGTTGTAAAGCGGATGTGGAAAATTGTACAAATCAATAAAGCTTCTTTTTCGCAAAAATTTGATGCCAAACTTACGTTTATATTGACCTCCTGAGGCGGCTATTATATGCCGTGACAGAAGAGTGGAAGCGAGCATGGGCGCTCCATCTAGCGGTTGGTCAGAGCCAATCTTGCTGGGCCGCGAAGAGGCTCAAGTGGCCACTCTTTATATAGCATGTTTCTCTATGCAATCGTCCTTAATAAGTATTACGTAAATTATTATGAGTGTGCAGGAGCAATCGTTTGGGACATCGTCGACTAACTGTTGATGTTACGTCGAACATTACATTCAAACTACGTGTACAAAGTGCAGTCCGCCGGGCTGGTATGTTAGAGAACACAAGAACTACCTGAATATTTTGTCTCAAAGGGCCTTAATGCACCATAACCGATGCTTAGTGCTCGGCGGCCTGTAAGCTTGCCGTTTTTATTTCCAAACGCGCTTACGAGTGAGGAAAGTCGCTGTATATTCAGTTTGAATCCTAACCTCAACAACTGTTTTTGGTTGGTGTATCACCGCTGTAGGTCAATATTGAGTCAAGTGTTTCGTTAAAAAATTAAGAGTGTAGGCTTGAAGGCAAACTGTATAATATTTGAAGAAAAAAAAGAGAGTAAGTGTGACTCCTTTCGGGTAGTCTTGATTGGCCACGTATATGGCTCTTCATCATCAACATCAGCCTGACTACGTCCACTGCAGGACAAATGCCTCTCCCATGTTCCGCCAGTTAACCCGGTCCTGTGCTTGCTGCTGCCAATTTATACCCGCAAACTTCTTAATCTCATCTGCCCACCTAACTTTCTGTCTCCCCCTAACCCGCTTCCCTTCTCTGGGAACCCAGTTAGTTACCCTTAATGACCAGCGGTTATCCTGTCTACGCGCTACATGCCCGGCCAACGTCCATTTCCTCTTCTTTATTTCAACTATGATATCCTTAACCCCCGTTTGTCCCCTAATCCATTCTGCTCTCTTCTTGTCTCTTAAGGTTACATCTACCATTTTTCTTTCCATTGCTCGCTGCGTCGTCCTCAATTTAAGCTGAACCCTCTTTGTAAGTCTCCAGGTTTCTGCTCCGTAGCTAAGTACTGGCAAGATACAGCTGTTATATACCTTCCTCTTGAGGGATAGTGGCAATCTACATGTCATAATTTGAGAGTGCTTGCCGAATGTGCTCCACCCCATTCTTATTCTTCTAGTTACTTCAATCTCGTGGTTCGGTTCTGCGGTTATTACCTGCCCTAAGTACACATAGTCTTTTACAACTTTAAGTGCACTATTACCTATCTCGAAGCGCTGCTCCTTTTTGAGGTTGTTGTACATTACTTTCGTTTCCAGCAGATTAATTTTAAGACCCACCTTTCTGCTCTGCCTCTTCAACTCCGTAATCATGAGTTGCAATTCGTCCCCTGAGTTACTCATCAATGCAATGTCATCGGCGAAGCGCAGGTTACTAATGTATTCTCCATTAACTCTTATCGCTAACTGCTTCCATTCTAGGCTTCTGAAAACCCCCTGTAAGCACGCGGTAAATAGCATTGGGGAGATAGTGTCCCCCTGCCTTACACCCTTCTTGATTGGTATTCTCTTGCTTTCTTTATGAAGCACTATGGTAGCAGTTGATCCCCTGTAGATTTCTTCCAGAATGTTTATATATACTTCATCTACGCCCTGATTCCGCAGTGTCTGCATGACGGCTGATATTTCTACTGAATCAAACGCCTTCTCGTAATCTATGAAGGCTATGTATAGTGGTTGGTTATACTCTGAGGATTTCTCTATTACCTGGTTGATAGTATGTATGTGGTCAATTGTTGAGTAGCCTGTTCGAAATCCTGCTTGTTCCTTTGGTTGATTGAATTCTAATGATTTCTTTACTCTGTTAGCAATTACCTTTGTAAATAGCTTGTATACTACAGAGAGCAAACTGATCGGCCTGTAATTCTTCAAGTCCTTGTAATCTCCTTTCTTATGTATTAAGATGATGTTAGCGTTCTTCCAAGACTCTGGTACTCTTCCCGTCAGGAGACACCTCGTAAACAGGGTGG
The DNA here is from genome assembly GCA_013436015.1 of Rhipicephalus annulatus. Taxonomy (NCBI): domain Eukaryota; kingdom Metazoa; phylum Arthropoda; class Arachnida; order Ixodida; family Ixodidae; genus Rhipicephalus; species Rhipicephalus annulatus. Next base: position 353,358 of record WOVY01010937.1, on the reverse strand, counting down.
CTAGTTTTTCTAACACAATCTGTCCTCCATCTTTCAGCAGATCTGATGTTACCTGATCCTCACCAGTAGCTTTGCCTCTTTGCATGCTCTCCAAAGCTTTTCTGACTTCTTCTATCATTACTGGTGGGGTGTCATCTGGGTTACTGCTAGTTCTTACAGTATTAAGGTCGTTGTTGTCTCCGCTACTGTACAAGTCTCTGTAAAGCTCTTCCGCTATTTTAACTATCCTATTCATTTTGGTAGTTATTTTGCCTTCTTTGTTCCTTGGTGCATACATCCGACTTTCGCCTATCCCAAGTTTCCTCTTCAGTGCTTTCACGCTTCCTCCGTTTTTCAGAGCGTGTTCAATTCTCTCCATGTTATACCTTCTTACATCGCTCACCTTACGTCTATTAATCAACTTCGAAAGGTCCGCCAGTTCTATTTTGTCTGTTGTACTTGACACTTTCATGATTTGATGCTTCTTAATTAGGTTCTTCGTTTCCTGGGAAAGCTTGCCAGTGTCCTGTCTAACTACCCTGCCTCCAACTTCCACTGCACACTCCGTAATAATACTCGTCAGATTATCATGCATTGTATCTACGCTAAGGTTGGTTTCCTCACTAAGAGCCGAGTACCTGTTCTGCAGCGACACTCTGAATTCCTGTACTTTCCCTCTCAGTGCTAGCTCATTGATTGGCTTCTTGCGTATCAGTTTCTGTCGTTCTTTTTTCAAGTCTAGGCGAATTCGAGACCGTACCATTCAATGGTCACTGCATCGTACTTTGCCAACCATTTCCACATCCTGCACGATTCCTGGGTGTACACTCATTATAAAGTCTATTTCGTTCTTATTTCGCCATTAGGGCTCCTCCATGTCCACTTGCGGTTTTCTCGTTTTCGGTAAAAGGTATTCAAAATCCGTAAATAATTGCGTTCTGCGAATTATACTAGTAGCTCTCCTCTGGCGTTTCTAGTACCGATGCCATAATCTCCTACTGCCTGGTCTCCAGCCTGCTTATTCCCTACCTTTGCATTAAAGTCGCCCATCACTATAGTATACTCTGTTTTTACCTTATTCATTGCCGATTCCACGTCTTCATAGAAGCTTTTAACTGAAGCGTCATCATGGTCGGTTGTAGGCGCGTAAGCCTGTACTACCTTCATCTTGTATCTTTTATTCAGTTTAATTACGATACCTACCACCCTTTCATTAATGCTATAGTATTCCTCTATGTTGCCAGCTATGTTTCTGTGAATTAGGAACCCCACTCCCAGTTCTCTTCTGTCTGCCAAGCCCCGATAGCAAAGGACGTGCCCTTGAGGAGACGTTAACTCTCTTGTGTGTGGGTCACAAGACTCTGACAAGACAGTACAATGACCTCCAAAAAGAGTTGACGATGAGTAATATACGTCGCAAGCCGGAGCTCTAAAAACAAAAAGAAAACCAGCACACCCACGAAGTGAATATGATGATGTTTATTTATTTATTTTTATTTATTTATCAATTCTGTTGGCCAAAAGCCGTTAATTACAGGGTAGTTGCGTTACAAGATATGCAATAAAAAAGGAAAAAATGCAGTCGCAATCAAGGACAGACTAAAGGTACTGTACACGCAAAAGACACAATGCAGTAGTACACGTTATACAATGATAGAAAAGATACAATGCAAGCAAGAAGAGCTAAAGACGCTAGTAAATCTTGGTACCATCAATTTTTCCGCGGTGGCTGAAGGAATCAGCTCTTATGCAATAAGAAAGAACAGTTTGTTTTTTTAGGTAAGTTGAATTCGCAATGTATAGGCTATATGTGTCTGCATTCGAAGTGAAAAGTTTAGTTATCCGAGTTTCAAATTTACTTACATTTTCTACTGGCAGTAGTTCATGTGGCAGTGAGTTCTATTCCTTGATTGTTGATTGATATGTGGGGTTTAACGTCCCAAAACTACTATATGATTATGAGAGACGCTGTAGTGGAGGGCTCCGAAAATTTAGACCACCTGGGGTTCTTTAACGTGCACCCAAATCTGAGCACACGGGCCTACAACATTTATTACTTGATTGTTCCGGGGAGAAACGAGTATTTATGTGACTCTATTCGTGCTGGAATTGGTAGATTATGTTCTTGGTGGCTGCTTCTGACTGTTCGGGACACTCGCTGTTTCATATAATTTTGGGCATTGAAATTAAACCAGTTACAATAAATAAGATACAAAATTTTCAATCTAGCTATTCTCTTGCGTTGAGCAAGTAAAGGCAAGTTTATTTGTTAATAATCTCGGTTACGGAATCAGTTGATTGGTATTTTGATAAGATGAGCCTTACGACTCTTCTTTGGATTTTTTTCAATTCTTTCTATCAGGTTGTTTGTAAAGGGGTCCCAGACGACTCTCGCGTACTCTAGAGTAGGACGAACAAGCGTTAAGCACGCAGTTAATTTAGTTTTCTCTGGAGCAATTTTTAACTTTCGCCTCAAGTACCAGAGCTTTTTTTTCAGCCGAGGAGCATATATTATCTATGTGTGCTTTCCAGTTTAGATCATTCAATATAGTAAGTCCGAGTTACTTAAAATGGTTTACACGGCTTAGAGCCCTGCCATCCATCTGATATTCGAAGAAGTGCATATTTTTAATTTTAGTGGTTATGGTTATATACATAGTCTTACTGTAGTTTACTTTCATCTTCCACGTATCACACCAGTCCCTGATAATTTTAATGCAGAATTTAATGCGATTTCATCACTGGGGCTGGTTACATTGGTGTAACTCAGGCAGTCGCCTGCAAAAAGTCAAACCTTAATATTCGGGTTAATATGGTCAGCAATGTCATTTATATAACTGAGAAAAATGACAGGGCCTAGCACTGATCCCTGAGGGACTCTTGATGTTACAGGTAACAGTCGGGATTTTGCGCCATTTACCTGTACAAACTGTGTTCTTACTAAATATACCTTAATTCATTTGATAATATTGATGTTAACACCAAGACTGAACAATTTATCAAGAAGTTGAGGGTGCGGAACACGGTCAAACGCTTCCGAGAAGTCAAGGCAGACAGCACCTAATTGACCTTTCTTGTTTATTATGCTAAAAAATTATGTATAAATTCAATGAGCAGTGTAACTGTAGACAGTTTTTGTCTGAAGTCATGTTGGTTCGGAAGGAAAATATTAGAAATTTCAAAATAATTAAACAAGCTTTTTGATATCAGATGTTCCATAATTTTGCAGTTTGTGGATGTAATTGAAATAGGTCTGTAATTTCCTATGGTGTGTCTATCACCGGATTTATGAACAGGAGTAATTCTGGCAGTCAGTCAATCAGATGGTAGTTTGTTCTGGTATAATGACGCCTTAAAATGATACAGAGATACTTAGTTAGCCATTTCCCATATGGTTTTCAAATTCATTTCGGATACCATCAGGGCCAGCCGGTTTTTTAGTGTTGAGGTTAAGCAGTAATGCAAGTATACCCTCCTGTGTGAAAACAATGTCAGGCGTACGCAACATACCATCGGTGGGAGTCTCAGCAATATCAGATGACGTTCGCTCTGGTGGAACGAACACAGAATGAAAGTATTCATTGTATTTTTCAGCAATTTGTGCACAATCGATAATAATATTGCCATCGACACACACATGCTGTATCTGTTCGCGCGAAGGGGCAAGGTGACGCCAGAAACGTTGTGGTGAATCTCTCATGAAATTAGGTAATGTCTGCGAATAAAAGTGTTCTTTCGAAGTCTCGAGCATGTGCTTAAGTGTTCGGGAAAGCTGCGAAATCTCTGTTCTGTTTCTTTCTTTGTTCCGACTTTTGCATCTTATTTTACGTTTAAGTTGAATTATTTTCCGGTTAATCGAAACATTACGCTTTTTTACTGCCTTGGTTCGTTTTGGCACGAACTTGTCCAGACAGCTATTTACGATATTCTTAAATTTATCCCACAAAGTGCGGACGTCAGTCGCCCTATCGAAGGAACACGATGACAACTCGAGACGGTTCAAAATGCTAACATCATCTGCGTTACTATAGTCTCTTGTAAAGATAGCAGACTTCGAATTCTTCGTGGGTAGTGCTTCCTTAACAGAAAGCCAAACCAATTTATGATCTGATAATCTATCTTCAACAGGAACACTACAGTCTGTTACATTACTTGAAATGAGTACAAGGTCAAGTAATGACTCGGAGGTCGGTGAAATCCTAGTGTTATCCCGAACAAATTGCGTGAGATCATAACTGAAAGAGAGGTTCAACAAGGCTTCACAATGTGCAACATCTGTTGAACCCACTGTAAGATCAGCCCAATCCATTCCTGGTAGGTTGAAATCTCCCGCAATATAGACACGGGTGCTAGAAGGAACGTTATTGCACATGTAATCCTGCAGACTTTCTATAAATGAAATGGGAGCGTTTGGACATCGGTAGACAGCTCTGATAACAAAGGCAACACCAAGAAACACTGTTTTGCACCAAATACTTTCAATTTTGGGACAGTCATTCATAACAATCAATTAAATATCTTTTTTACAAACAATCGCTACGCTACCGCCGCGCGCATCCCTATCCTTGCGGAACACAGCATAACCAGGAGGGATTAGTTCACTGTCCTTTATTTCGGGGCGTAGCCAAGTTTCCGTCTCAACAAAAACGTCTGGGTTGTACTGCATTAGAAGGTGTTGAAATTCCACGGCTTTGTTGGCGAGGCTGCGAATATTAATATTAATCAAACTGAAATCTCTCTAACTGCTTTTCTTTTGTCATTTTTTGTACGCCAGCTTGACCCTCCCTTCCGAACTCTTTTTCGGCACTTTTCGTTTCCGTCCCAGAAAAACATGTAATTGTCGATCAGAATATTATCATGCACGAGGCGAACCTTCTTTACACTTTCTTTTTCCGCTTTTGCACTCTCCCATGAGTTCTTTCGCTTTCGTATTGTCACTTCCAAATAACCATCCGCAATCGAGATACTGGTGCCCTTCAGCTTTTGCAGTTCTGGAATATTTTCATCTTTTCATTGTAGTAATAAAATCCTACGATAACTGGCCGAACTTTGTTTAGGCCATGTCTCCCAATTCTGTGAATTCGTTCAACTGTGCTGACTTTCACTTGAGTGTCTCTTCAAATACGTCTCGCTCGACTTTTGTTTTTAGTTCGTCAGTAGTGCCATTAGCTGTTTCTTTTATTCCGAAGATGATTAAATGGTTCCGATGGCTGCGGTCTTCAAAATCAACGATTCTTTCATGGGTGTACTGCACAGCACTACTTATATTACTAACTTCTGTTTCTAGCTGATTTATTTTATCTTCATTTTTCCTTACCCCGTTCATGGTCGTTCCTATTTCTGAAATCTTTTTGTTTATTGCCTCTAACTGGTTACTGTAGGAAGCCTGCGTTGTTTTTATTAGATTTATGTCCTTACTCATTATTATTTGCCCCTCTAAAATTTCCGCAAGCGTTTTTTTCAGCATGATTAGGTCCTGGATTAGGCTCAATATCCCGGACAGTATCAGCAACATAGAAACATATTCCAATGCACAAGAAGCACACACTTTTGTACATGGCAGGACAATAGTGAACCGGTTGTCACTTCGGCAACACTTTCCAAACTTATTAACCTGTAACAGCAGAATAATCGACTCGGTCCTCATGACAACACTTTCGACATGCCCACAAAACCATTGAGTGTCGACTGTCTTGCCACAGTGGTCTTTCGATGCGATGCACCTCGCAGCTGCCAGTGGCCGTTTTCCCTCTCGATGCAGGTGACGGTGTCGGTGCTGAGCACAGGAAAACCTGTAACAGCAGAATAATTGCCTCAGTTCTCATGACAACACTTTGGCCATGCCTACGAAGCACATGGTTTCGACTGTCCTTATAAAGCCGCTGCGTTGGGAAGTCACCGTCGCTGTCAGTGTTGTTCCGCGAGCATGCTCTAGTTCAGAAGCAGCACGACGACACGGTGGTCTTTCGATGCGATGCACCTCGCAGCTGCCGGTGGCCGTTTTCTTGCTCGATGCAGGTGACGGTGTCGGTGCTGAGCACAGGAAAACGTGTAACAGCAAAATAATCAGCTCAGTCCTCATGAAAATACTTTGGCCATGCCCACGAAGCCACTGGGTGTCGACTGTCCTTATGTAGCCGCAGCGTTGGGATGTCACCGTCGCTATCGGTGTTGTTCCGCGCGCATGCTCTAGTTCAGAAGCAGCACGACGCCACGGTGGTCTATCGATGCGATGCACCTCGCAGCTGCCGGTGGCCGTTTTCTGGCTCGATGAAGGGGACGGTATCGGTACTGAGCACAGGAAAACCTGTAACAGCAGAATAATTGGCTCAGTCTTCACGACAACGCTTTGGCCATGCCTACGAAGCACATGGTTTCGACTGTCCTTATGAAGCCGCTGCGTTGGGAAGTCACCGTCGCTATCGGTGTTGTTCTGCGGGCATGCTCTAGTCCAGAAGCAGCACTATGCCATGGCGGTCTTTCGATGCGATGCACCTCGCAGCTGCCGGTGGCCGTTTTCTCGCTCGATGCAGGTGACGGTGTCGGTGCTGAGCACAGGAAAACCAGTAACAGCAGAATAATCAGCTCAGTCCTCATGAAAACACTTTGACCATGCCCACGAAGCCACTGGGTGTCGACTGTCCTTATGTAGCCACAGCGTTGGGATGTCACCGTCGCTATCGGTGTCTTTCCGCGCGCATGCTCTAGTCCAGAAGCAGCACGATGTCACGGTGGTCTTTCGATGCGTTGCATCTCGCAGCTTCCGGCAGCCGTTTTCTTGCTCGATGAAGGTGACGGTGTCGGAGTTGAGCACAGGAAAACCTGTCACAGCAGAATAATCAGCTCAGTCCCTATGACAACACTTTGTCCATGCCCACGAAGCCACTGGGTGTCGACTGTCCCGATGTAGCCGCTGCGTTGGGATGTCACCGTCGCTATAGGTGTTCCGCGCGCAAGCTCTAGTCCAGAAGCAGCACGATGCCACGGCAGTCTTTCGACGCGATGCACCTCGCAGCTGCCGGTGGCCGTTTTCTTGCTCGATGCAGGTGACGTTGTTGGTGCTGAGCACAGGAAAACCTGTAACAGCAGAATAATCAGCTCAGTCCTCATGACAACACTTTGGCCATACCCACGAAGCCGTGAGTGTCGACTGTCATTATGTAGCCGCTGTGTTGGGATGTCACCGTCGCTATCGTTGTCTTTCTGCGCGCATGCTCTAGTCCAGAAGCAGCACGATGCCACGGTGGTCTTTCGATGCGTTGCACCTCGCAGCTTCCGGTGGCCGTTTTCTTGCTCGATGAAGGTGAAGGTGTCATTGCTGAGCACAGGAAAACCTGTAACAGCACAATAATTGGCTCACTCCTCATGACAACACTTTGGCCATGCCCACGAAGCCACTGGGTGTCGACTGTCTTTATGTAGCCGCTGCGTTGGGATGTCACCGTTGCTATCAGTGTTGTTTACGCGCAAGCTCAAGTCAAGAAGCAGCACGATGCCACGGCGGTCTTTCCACGCGATGCGCCTCGCAGCTGCCGGTGGCCGTTTTCTTGCTCGATGCAGGTGACGTTGTTGGTGCTGAGCACAGGAAAACCTGTAACAGCAGAATAATCAGCTCAGTCCTCATGACAACACTTTGGCCATGCCCACGAAGCCACTGGGTGTCGACTGTCCTTATGTAGCCGCTGCGTTTGGATGTCACCGTCGCTATCGGTGTTGTTCCGCGCGCATGCTCAAGTCCAGAAGCAGCACGATGCCACGGTGGTCTTGCGATGCGATGCACCTCGCAGCTTCCCACCGCCAGCAGTGCTACCGCCAGCAGTGCTATTCCCACGGCCAGCAGTGCTATTCCTCGGAGTTTTATAGATTAACCACAAATAATTGGCTTATTGGGATTTGTTTTACGTGACAGGCTGGCGAACACATAGATAGACATGGGAATGCTTACGCTCTTAAATACGAAGCATTTCTGAGCAAACTTTGGCGACTTTGAGCATATCTATCTATCTATCTATCTATCTATCTATCTATCTATCTATCTATCTATCTATCTATCTATCTATCTATCTATCTATCTATCTATCTATCTATCTATCTATCTATCTATCTATCTATCTATCTATCTATCTATCTATCTATCTATCTATCTATCTATCTATCTATCTATCTATCTATCTATCTATCTATCTATCTATCTATCTATCTATCTATCTATCTATCTATCTATCTATCTATCTATCTATCTATCTATCTATCTATCTATCTATCTATCTATCTATCTATCTATCTATCTATCTATCTATCTATGAAGCCGCCTACAACTTTTAGCTCTCCTGGCCGTTTCGATAATGGTATCAATACCAAATTCGGTGTGGCATAACATGACTGTGTTACGAGTATAAGTGACTAGTCATACCATAAGAATAATGGCATGCATGCCATGAATTTAATGATTTAAATTTTGTGGTCTTGCTGCTATGAAGGTGGTTTAATGCACATGACATGTTTCAAAGTTAGTGTGGTATGGCATGGCGAACATAAGCGACAGACCCTAACGTGAAAATCATGACATTCATATCGTGTAAGCCATGACTACACGTCACACTCATGATGTGCTTCCGGTCGTTTCGCTAGCTTCACATGTACCAAATTTTTTATTACGGGACGTGAATGGATGGCGAAGGCATATGACTGGTGCAAACATGATAATCATAATATGCATGTCATATACGGACAAGAATACACGCCACGCTTATGTTGTGCTCGTGGACGTTTCGCTAGCGTCAGTTATATGAAATTTGTATAACGTGTTATGAATAGACGATGAAAGTAATTGACACGTCAAAACATGATACTCATGACAAGCAGTGTTGTGTAAAACATGACTACATGCTACGCTCATGGCGGGGTCGCGGCCGTTACGCTAGCTTCACATATAAGAAATTTTGTATTACGTGACGCGAACGGACGACGAAGGTAAATGACACGTCCAAACATGACAATCATGTTATGCGTGTCATGTAAAACATAACTGCATGCTACGCTGATAAGTTGCTCGCGGCTGTTTCGCTAGCTACATATATACCAAATTGGGTATCAGGTGACGTGAATAGAGGAAGGTAAGTGATACATACAAACATGATAATCAAGGAAGTCAAGTACGGCACAACTTAGGTTGGCTTTGTAACGTTGTGCTGAGTTTCAACTGACATGTCAATCATCCTCGTTCGTACTTCACAAATAATTCATCACCACACTACGTGGGATCAGCCATTTTTTTATATCGTAAACATTGGCATAGTCAAAACAATTCGCGATTTTATAACGCATACAGTAAGTGTGCCGCGAATCAATAGTGTAGTTTAGAACTAGCGCTGTAGATTCTTTTTTCAAAGACCTGTGTAAGTTCAAATTTTGTACTCTGTAAGATGGTAATAAATGCCTCGTTTCACCACGATTGCGGAGAGAACACATGAACATAAAGTATGAAAAAATACTTCTTGTAAAAAAAATTTTCGTACTATTTTCAAGCGTAACAATAAAAATAGTTAGTGCCACTGAGAACGAATCAGTGTTTGAAGGAGTGTGTCCAATCTTATTCTAAAATCTCAGAAAGGAGGCACCTACGTGCTACCTGCGGTGTTCTCTTTACTTTGCCAAGAGGCATATTCAGATGTGTAGAAAAAATAACTATATAGTAAAACAGAAATTAGGACGGTGATTTTTTTAACAAGTGGCAATAGTGATCGAGTCCAATGGGTGAATTAAAGTACTTCCTTGGAATATTCAAATTTCACTACGAAATTTCGAAGTGACTGTGGTCTATTCGTAGAAAGTATTTTATTTCACACATTGGACTTGAACGACTATTTCCACCGTTAAAAAGTTTGTTGTCCAAATTTTTTAACTACTCCCGTATTTATTGTTTTTACACATCTGAAGAGGCCTTGCAAAGTAAAGGAAAGACCGCGGATAGCCCACAGGTGCCCCCTTTCTGTAATGTTTAAATAATATTGGACATATTTCTTTACACATCCTATATGTTGCAAGTAGCACCTCTTAAAAAAATTACGCATGCTTACACAGGCACACACACGCTCAGATACATGCGGTGATTACCTACGCTGTTACACAGATTCGGACTGCATTATTCAACGTCGTCATTATCAAAAGAATAATGACCACAAAGAGGGTGTGGAACCGCTTGGCTACAAAAATAGACTTTACGACTGCAGGCCCGCTCTCCTGTACCGCCCTTCTATTGCTTCGGCTTATGGTTTTCACAATCGCGCTGTCTATTGCGAACGCCAGCACACATATACTGTGGGAGGTGTGCAAGTAAGTTTGCAGTTTGCCATCCAAGCAGGGCAAGGGGCCTTACCGCAGCGCTTCTGTACGCAGCACTGAGAACAACTTGTTAATTCATGTGCGCCGCCTCTCTCCACGCGAGTAATGCTCGCGTTGATACGCTGCGCTTGTGTGTAGGGGAGACAAGAAAGGTCTAAGTGGATCATAGATACATGACACGACTTATCCTGCTCCTGCACTGAGGACTGCGGCCTCTCTACTTATTTCATGCCATAAATGTATGTTCACGGCAAGAAAACGTGTAGGCGAAGCTATTCACGTGGCTGTTTACCGGTTCTTCCGACATACCGAAGCCTCCCGACTTTGCGCACATTCAGCACAATGTACATTCCCTTGTTCCCCTCTTAAACTGTATGGTGGCCTTACACCACTCCGACATCTCCACAAGTCTGCTGCAATTAACGCTTGGGCTGGGAAAGCCAAGGAGTTGGGGCCTACGACGCCAACAGCGAATGTAATCGCACGCATGCTCACAGTCTGCTTGCTGTGTAGTTTTCGACTAGCGAGTGCTGAGCTTAAGGTTTCGGGAAAGCGCTGGGGAATTGCTGAGGGGAGAAACTTGAGTAATTTCAGACTAATTATTACAATGGAAGTTTACGTAACTATGCCGTTTCAAAAAAACAACTTGATATCCACGGAGTGAATGATGATGAGTGGTGCGAAGCTTCGAAGGGTCTTGTCGGTAAATCATGAATCGTCTGTCTGTCTGTCTGTCTGTCTGTCTGTCTGTCTGTCTGTCTGTCTGTCTGTCTGTCTGTCTGTCTGTCTGTCTGTCTGTCTGTCCATCCGTCTATCCGTCCGTCTGTCCGTCCGTCCTTCCTTTCTTCCTTCCGTCCACCCGTCCGTCCGTCCATCCGCCTGTCCGTCTGTCCATCTAGTGAACACTCCATGTACCACCATCTCACATCTTTTCAGCATATATACATCATTTAAAAGTACCGCCATCCGGCGGACATTTCAAGGACTAAAACAAGAGGTGCTAGTACATACAGGAGACGCATGACCCACACCTTAAGGATATTTGCCCCTAAAAGCCCGAACGCAAAGAAGTGTGCAACAGTTTCTGTGCCAAGTGGATGATCGTTTTTCTCGATGATGGACCCTTCTAAACTACAAAAAGGAGGCATCAGTACCACACTCAGGGCTCTATTCAGTGTGGTGTTCCTGCTTGTATGTCTTCTTTTTTTTTCTAGGACAGGGGAGGTAAGGGGGAGGGGATTACATGAATAACAGAAAAATGGTAGTATAGAGTCACAAAGGTGAGAAAAGCTTAAGCTCTGGTCTAGAATCGTCGCCCAAATGTGGCATAGCTAAGAGCATCCCCAATGACGTTGCGGGCGTTGAATCTCTGTCGTGTATGAGAGCGAAAACCAATAGAAAGCGTTGGTGTTTTTCAACAGTCTAAGTTCTAAGGCACTCTTCAAGTACAGCCCTGTTCGTTCAGTGAAACGTTCTGTAGTTCTGTCATGGGAGTTTGTACGCTACTCGCTCTTCCTAGTTGATGATTTGACGCCTCTTTTCTCCCCCGTCTCAATTAACACAATGCCTGATACTACGTAAGCCACGCCCAGATACCACATTGGAGTCGCCTATTTTAAGATCATTGGTAATAATGCACTACATCACATGCAGGCTGAACAAAAATGTGAAGCATCACATTTATCTAATGGGTTGTTATAGTACCAGAATATTGTCGATTGCGTTTCAATGCAGGTGGTAAAACTACGGCATGATTATGTGAGAGTGACGTTATTTGAAGTTAAAGCTCTTGTTTACTGCACTTTTTTAGGTAAGACAAAATTTTAACGGTGTTTGATTGGGTAGAGAAAAATGGCAGCTTCGCACTAGGGCGAATAATTAGGCTTGGTGGCCTTCCTTATTTGTCTCTTTTTTCTCTCTTTGTTTTCTTTCTTTCTCTTGCTCTATGTTTTTTGCAATCCGTTGTTCTTAATACAGTGGAAGCTGTATACTGTTAGGAGAAACGAAAAAGCGTTCGTAGCTGTGGCACGGGTGGTCTTCATTGGCTGTGTCAGTTATGTCATACACAGCATCGTACCCAAGTACGCGTGCCATTCGCTGGGTTGTATGCGACGTGGTCCACCCCTCGAGGCCGTGCGTCCAGCACGCGCGCCTCAGTTTCTCCCGAAACCTTTCACATATGGGTAGGCCAGGGACAACTCTGTAAAATCGCCGACTTCGGAAACGGGAGAGAGGTCGCATTTGCCGTGCCTTTAGTGTAGTCCTGGCACAAAAACAGGCACGGAAGGCTGAGTGCCAGCAGCAACTACGTACCGATGATTCGGCAGCTTTCTAAGCCACGCTAAATTGCGAACGGAAATGCAAGCGCCAGTAGCAGGCGGATCCTGCAAACCACGCCACCTAGTTAGCTCGTCAAACGCTTGCAACAACGCAGCGTTGTGGCGTTTTTAGGGAGTTTTAACAAGCTAAGGAAACAGGTTAAGGGAGTGCGACATGGTTCCTTTCCATATGCGCGTACAATGGTCGCGCATGCGCACTCGTCAGGCGGTTCCGTGTGGCCGTTTCCGCGTAACCTGTTTTCGTAGCTTGCTAAAACTCTCTATTGTTGTGATTGCTGGAATTGCGGGAGCACGTTTGCCGGGGCGAACGCCCGCTTCCCGAGGTAGTTTCTGCTGTGGCACACCGGTTTCGGATGTGATGTCTGTGACCACCAGTGGTTCGTGTGCAACCACTGTGATTACCACACTGTGAAAAGCTTTTAACTGCTTAATATACTCCTCCATGGCCATGATCATGCGAGGCACAATGTGTAGCATGTGAAGTAAACACTGCGGTTAACCGAAGCGAAACGTGTGCCTAACCTTTTTAAGAAGCAGGAGCATGTAACCAATAATTGTGAAAGGCTTCAGTGCCATGTCGGGATGAACCCACTGCTAAACGCCGGGGCCGCTTGTTTCAGCTTTCGCTGGTTAACCATTTGTACGGAGTGCTTGGGCGGCGATTTTCCTTCATTTTCTCGCTCGCTGTTTCTATCTTTCTTTCTCTTTGTTCCCTTTCTTCTTCTCTGCTTCAGCTTGTCTCTTCGTTAACTCTTTCAACTTAGTTTCGTTTTCTGCATCACCCTCTGTTTCTTATGTATCTGTTTTACGTATGTTTCTTTCTTCCGTTTTCTCTCTTCCTGTATTTGTGTCTGTCTTTCTATCTTCTTATGTCTTTACTCTCCTTATTTTTTTCACTTTTCTTAGTGTCTCTTTGTCTCTCTCCATCATCTGTCTCTTTTCCCCCCTCTTTTTCACGTGTTTCATTTGCTCCACTTCGTTTAGCCGAGTGCTCGTTTAACGCTCGCATCTACTGTACTAGGTAGTGAGGCTTGCCCAATTTCTATGGCACACAACAACGTGAGAAGTTTTCTCTGATGAAGCAGAAGTTGTCGATAACTTCAATAAAAGAGTCTGTGTAAAGGTAATTAGGAGAGCGCGTGCCAGTTTATGATTATGACAGTTTTTTTTGCGACTGCGTGCAAGTTAGCGACGCCTTAGACAGCTCTTGTGTTAAAAAAAAACGAACGAAAGAGAGATAAAGCCGAGTGATAAATCTTGAAATATTGCTGAAGTTTGTACGTACTTTTTGTACAACTGGAAGATGCTATCACGAATGCTGAAGGACAAGCTTAGCCCATGGTATACTCTCACGTGAGACATTTACCACCCAATGCTAGCGTCAGAGGGGTCTGAGAATGAACGCAGACGGTGCCTGCTATGAACGCTTTCCCACGGTTGCCAAGTTACGGCGTCAGAACGAAGCTGTGACTACATCTAATATTTGTTATGCATTTGTGATTCCCGCAGTGTTTGCGTGAATTATATATGTGGAAGTTCTCTTGGCAGACTTCTTCCAGGCCGCTCTCAAGGGAAATGGTGCGCTCGCTCCGAGTTGAGATGAGGCAATCAAGCGTGGTTAGTACAAGGATGGCTCCATACTGCATGAACAGCCTAGAGCGTAAACCTAAAGCATGTATTCCTTAAGCACTTCGTTCATCGGAGCTCTTAGTATGTACAGACAGCAGCTAATAATGACAGCGAGCATAATATATATAGAGAACACCTCCATAATCAAATACAAAAAAGCCCCAACAAGAAAAGGTGTCTGAATTCGATAAACAGGACCGTATCCCAAGTGTATGTGTTCTCTGCTCTGTAGAGCCGTTGAAAATGTTTTAGCACTTTCGACCAATCTCTTTTTTTGGCCTCTTCGTTCTGTGTACATGATTTTTCGTTGAACACATTCTTAATTTTATATGTGCCTTCAACGATCACGGCTTGCTGTTAATCTCTTTATGACTCTCTATGAAGCTTGCACCGAAGGAACGACAGTAGTAGTAGCGTAGCCAGGGGGTGGCACACGGGGCCTGTGCCCCCTCCCCCATTCCTCATAAAAATTTCTGGCTACGCCCCTGGAGAGTGGTCGTGTCTGGGTAGGCACAACATACAGTCCTGTACACGAAAGCGCAAGGTTTTTTCATTGGCAATGAGTGAGATTAGTCACTAGACCACCACGGTGGTCTAGTGGCTAAGGTACTCGGCTGCTGACCTGCAGGTCACGGGGTTGAATTTCTGCTGCGGCGGCTACATTTATGATGGAGGCGGAAATGTTGTAGGCCCATGTGCTCAGATTTGGGTGCACGTTAAAGAACCCCAGGTGGCCAAAATTTCCGGAGCCCTCCAGTATGGCGTCTCTCGCAATGATATGGTGATTTTAGGACGTTAAATCCCACATAATAATCAATCAATCAATGAATGAGATATGGTGTACTTTTTTAGACAGCTTGGTTAAACAGTGACAGGATTCAACATTACGTTGGCCACGAATGTTGCACTGGGTTGAAATAATTATTTCCCGTTTTCCCGTATGAACCACTGTGAACGCCACGCAATAGCTATAACAAGTGTCACTGCGTCAATAACGGAAAGTAGTATTAGGGTAGACTTGTACTAGTTGCAGGGTGCAGTTCCAGACTGGAAAATGTTTTATATGATCTAGTTCGTTAGGGAAACATTTGGCGAGAAAAATGCGATAAAACTAATGCCTCTGTGTCTCCTGTTAAAATTTTCGGCCAATTAAATATATTTTTCATGCATTAAGGCCGCAGTTTCAAATAGGTAACTTATAAGAATTAACGCTGAAGGCTGTGCCAAAAACCTTCGGCTTACTGAAAATGACTACACTCGCGCGAGCAGTCGCGAAATGTAAAAGAGAGAGCTGACAGAAGTGCGGACAGCTCAGAGATGCCTTCTGACTGAGCTTGATTGATAAGGTAGCGCTAGCAATATCACCCCACTACTTCCTATTTTTTCTGTTCTTGTAATCCTCTTGAATGATTTCTTTAAAAGCTTACTAATGTGACGAGGAACCCAAAAGATTAATGCAGCTTCGCTCTCATCGGGTGCCAACCCTGAAGAAAGAGCACAGCTGGGTGATCTTCCTTGTTTTTTATCCTTGTCTCACTCTATTTATCTATGTTACTCTTTCATCCCTCTCTTTCTCTCTCTGCGCTTCTCTCTCTATTTCTATCTCTTTGTCTAGCTCTTTGTTTTTCGTCTGTTTTCGCGCGCCTTTGTTTGCTATTTTTTCTTTTGATTTCTCTCTTTGTCTTTCTGTGTCCTTGTATGTGTGGAACCCTTTAGAGGTACAGGCTGTCGTATGTTGTTGTTTTTGGCGCCTTGTAGGCAAAAGCACGTACAAAAATAGAAAAAAAAACGGGGAGGCAAGGGAGAAATGAAGAAAGAAATGGGAAATTGAAAGTAAACTACAAATAAAGAGAAACGAAAAGCAAGAAAGGAAGAAACAAGAAAGGAAAAACAGAGAAGACCGAAGGAAAAAAAAAGAGAAGGCTGCCGAGTTTCGCACTTCCGTCTGGCTTGGTACCACGAAGCTGCTTCTTGTTCTTTCTATCGTTTTCGTGTCTGTTTCGTTGTTTCTCTTTCCATATATCCCTATCTTTAGGTCTTTATTCCCTTTACTTCTCTCTATTTTTCTCTTCCTCTTTGTTCCAATGGATTTATTTTCTGTCTTTCTCGCTATCTTTCTCTTGCAACGGAAAAGGACTATTTGGCCCCTATTTGGGCGATAGGTAGCTTTTGCGCTTATCTATACGAAAGCCAGTTTGATGTCACGAACTACTATGACTAGAGCTGGCTATTGTCTATAAAAGACCCTGCCAACCTATTTTCAATCTCTTTCTTTCTTTTTCGCGCGTACGTTTTCCTTCGACACTCGCACCGGTTGAAGAGAGTATTGGGGCATGCCCAACGTGACGCATACCCACCTGATGAGTTTTTCACGGCGGAAACCAAGTTACTGATAGTATAAACAGCTTCACAGTTAAGAGAAGGAAGATGGTGCGTGTTGGTTCGTAATGATGATAGATTGCTTTATGATGGGGCACCCATTACCGACAGCCCAAACAGCTTCGCTTAAAAAAACAAGGATATAGTGAATGATTCGAGATTTTATTCTATGACTCCGTTATCCAAGTATGGTTAGCTATACGATGGCTAAGGAACGAAATACTTTTCGATATATTACATGTCACTCAGCAATGACGTGCTAGTTTTTTACTGACTTTCTTAGTGCGGTGCGAAAATCACAGGCATTATAACTACACCATCGGAGGTCCGGAAGTGAGACCTACGGACGTGACCTCGTAACCGAAATAACGGACAACTACAATGTGTCAAACAGTAGAGACTGACATATTATTATACAATCTGCTAGTTAATCAGCAATTGGCCTTTTTCATAAATACGCCACCTGATGGTGAGCTTTTCGTCCGTTTCGCTTCGCAAAGGAGCGTGGGATAGCCAGCGCCATCATGAGGGCATGAAAAGCGAACCGTCAAATGCATGAGGGCTGTGATGTTTGTTTTGGTGGCTAGTTCTCCCTATCATCCACTGAAATTGCACCGCTTTCTAGCTTGAACGAGCTCCTAGTACTCTCCGATAAGCTTTCTGCGCTGCTTGAACAATGAGCGATATTTTGTGCTCTTCAACAAGTTGGACGAGCAGTTTTGCTTGTTCTCACTGGCAATGCATGGATCCGGCCTGCAAGAGACTCTCATCGGCGTGCCTTCCCGACGCTGTCCGCGTCCTGAACGCAAGAGGTGTCTGTGTTCACTGCAAGAAACGTGCATCAGCGTCGCTGGGACACACAGCCTGTGTCGTCTGCTGCGGTGCCCTCACAATGCCGGCAGACTGTAGTTCGCGTCCGCGGTGCTAGGGGTGCCCTTTTTAGAAAAGAGCCTATAATGGGACAGAATGAACAAAGAAGTGAGCAAAGATAAGGTTGATCCCTCCATCATAGGAATCGGTATAACACGAAAATGCAACATGTCCTCACAGTATTGGTTGAACGTATTTGGTACATGATTACAAGAGCTTACACAATGTCTATTAGAGTTTGGCAGCTATAGCTTAGTTTAGTGCGGATGCACTCACATGGACATCTTGTGGCACATCCACACCTTGAGAACTAACTTTGATGACCTTGGTTAATCCTTTGTGGTAGCTTTATAGCGGCTAACATACTCATAGACGCAGTATGTGCTTAATCCCGCGCAACGGTAGCATAAACATGCACGTAATGGTACTAGATGTGCAATCTTTCAATGCACCGTTAATGGATGCGAGAAACGGTAAGGTGTGCGCTACCCAGTACTAGCGTGACCCCATATATGTCTGTACTCATACGACAGAGCGTTTCAGCAAGGTGTTAGGCAGAGTTCATAGATTGAGTCATGAACGCGCAAAGGCAGTGCGCTTCCCTCTGGCGTGTACGAAAGCACAGTTTCACGACGTTCACTCGTCGACGCCGTAGTTTATTGCTGCGCCTATTGCAGCTTTTATTAGTAGGTGTGACTGCATTCGAAGCAGAAGATGCAGAGAAACACTTTTGGTACACTTGGAAGCGGCCCTTAGCTGGTGAGGAGGCGTCACACGTTGACGCGAAAAGCAAATCGCGTTATTGCACCGCCACCGAATCGAATCACCGAGCACGTTACTTTTCACCTATCATAGCCTGTCCCAGAATATTGCAGCTAAGGCCTCGGCTGCGCTGAGACTACCGAAAAACTCACAGTCGGTGCTTGTTAGTGCAATGATTCTTTACTTCATTTGACCGCTCTCAGATGGCGACACCATCTTCTCAACCAGGAGAACAGTCAGAACAAAGTGTAAGAGATGAAAGCGCGTGTGTAAGGCCTCCTGTAACTGTGATGATAGCGCTGTGGAGAGAACACCCTGCAGATATTATCGTGCAAGCAAAATGTCAAGGGTTCGACTCCCGTCAACAGAATTCTTTCATCTAGTTTTTCTTTGCTATCTGATTGTATACATTATGCCGACGTACGTTTCATGGCGGAAATAGGTCAGTGAAGTGTTAATTAACACCGGCATAAAACACTTTCGTGTTAAAAGAACAAATGCAGTGTGAATATTACACGATTATGGTGCTGTGACTGAAACTCCATCCGCTATGCTTTATAACTACATTAGTGGTGCAATGTTTTTCAATATAAGATGTCACCATGATTTTTAACGTGGTGAATGTTTCATTTTTAAAGCATCGTGGGCCAATCGCTGTCTCTGGATAAGGAGGGTTATCATTTATCACGAGTGAGTCATGAAGAACAGGCGTCATACTGTGTGGGCCGGAAGCTCACTAAACTCTACAGACAACGCATTTAACTTGTCTGAAACAAGCTGTCCTTTAAAGCGAAACGAAACAACTTTGTCCATGATAAAGATTTAAGGATAACTTATGTGCCCTTGTTCTGCGCATTTCGCGCGAGCGACTTTATAACGAGGTTTTTTTGTATGTCATTTCGAACACGGCAAGATTTTTGTGCTCTGCTCGCTTGCAGTTTTCTCCAGAAAGTTACTTATCATGGAAGGCATTGGGATGTTGTACAAGTGTCAGAGTCTAATTATAAACATTTCTTAATTTTATTGGTGGATTGAACTCACTGCAGCACTAAAAGTAAGCCAATGGGGCACCAAAGCGTCATTTGGTTGAGCCGCTTTCTTGAAATCGAGACAGAGATTGTATATCAAAGATTGAACTAAGCGGCTTAAGCCTCCTCTTTAGGTTTTCAGTGTGTGCATGGAATGAGAACCTAGCCTTTTCGCGTGGAAATAAAGTTCTCTGGAGTGCCTCCCGACGTTTGAGGCACCTCGAGAGCTACGGTAAAAAGAACGCGAGAAGCCATCATCAGGGTCGATCTCGTGTAAAGTTCCTGCCACCCCCACCCCCCACTTTTTGTAGCATGGAAGCGGGAGGCATGTTACAGTAATTTATTTAGCTCAATACAAAACGACGCCACTATCAAGAAACTGCAAGATTGTCTGTTGGCCCTCCAACCACATCTTTCCGAAGCGAGATTTGTTCAGCCAATCGCGCCTTTCTAAGAGCACCAGGTGCACGGTGAAATGGGTGCGCCTTTTGAAAGCAACACTATGACTTGTTACTTTGACGTCATATTTCTGGTAAATTTGAGTACGTGTAAAAATTACAAAAAACAACAAGAAGGTCATAGAAAACAATGTACAGAAAACATGTATTGAGTATTGTATATATTGAGCGCATACAGCGAACATGTATTGAGTAGTATATATTGAGCATATACAGTGAACATGTATTGAGTAATACATATTGAGCATAGAGTCCCTCACGGGGCTGTATAAGGGTAAATAAACGCGTTTATTCAACATCAGTGATAATTCAAACTTTTCGCCAAAGCGTTAATGGCGTTCATTTGCACTATGTTTCATAAATGCAAACCCACACCATTTTCGACGCCACATTTCATCGTATCACTCGTGATTTCCTTTTGAGGCATCGAACAAGCAAAGCTCTCTTCCCGGCGAGTCCGTATTATATGCGTATACATCTTTTACATAAAAAAGTTGACTCCATGTACACACGCACAATCAACCAGCCAGGCAGCCAGCCTAGAGAACTGCATGGACACGGGCCGGCCCGAAAGACCTGGCCCGACCCGGCCTGCGGGCTGGACTAGGCTGGGTAAGGCATTGTTGGACCGGGCTCGGGTCGGGCTCAGTCCTGAGTCAGGTCCGTATTAGGCCTGGGTCTCATACATATCGGTACAAAGACGTGTGTACGCTTTTTGGCTTTGTGCGAACTTATTATTCAACTTATTTTACAAACCGAAAAGCTGACACCTTTTGAAATAAAGCCATTGCTATACAATACTATGCTCTGCTACCATGCCTGGATGCTCTGTTAGCGTGTTCAGATTGGGGGGACGCGAGTTCGTGTTCCGCTTCACCAAGACATGTTTGCGACAGGAATTTCTTTCTTTCTCTATTTTCATGTCTGGTTCTCTACATCGCTTCCTCACTTCGCGATTATCTTCCTGTGTGCTCGATCTCTCGCTGATCAGAGATATTGCGTCCCACGCCGAACAAATCGGCACACGCATGTTTGACGAGAGGAATTGTGCTTCCTTAATGTTGAGTCGATCGCACTGGTCGAATCAACATTAGGCGAACACATGGGAGGGCGACAAACTCCGATTAGGGGCTGCACGTTGCAGCTTATCCTGTCAACCATTTGTATACCGAGTGCTCGGCGGGCATTTACCACGTGCTGGTTCATTATTATGATAATGTTGCACGTATGGCAGACAGCAGATTTCGACCATAGCTGCTATGCTGTAGTACATCTACAAGACAACCGCAAATATTTTTCTCATTCTAATACAGAAGGGGTTTTCTTCGAGGGTGCACTTTAACACTTACCCCTTTTTGTGAGGGTAATGAGAATGATGTTGATGTGATAATTTGTGTGTAGTGAAGAAGAGAAAGAAAATATGCTCGGACTACATGTGGATATAAAGGCTATAACGCAAAACATGAGGGTGAAACATCAACAATGCTGCATGCGTGTGCACTTCTTTCTCGTATATTTGTGCGTTGCTCTTACTTGGTGAAAAGCTCCATTTAGATTGCATTGGCTACCTCATTATACTAGTAGCCTCATAATTTTGTGCTAATGTTAAGAGTTCGAGAATGAATTGTTATATAGCTACAAACAAATATTTTTAATTTTAGAATATTTATTGCTTCTGAAGATGCCTTTGCCTTGCAATCCATAATGACGACTCAAAATTATTTCAAATAAATTAAAAATACAACAACAAATTTTAGACCGAAGTATCGCTGGAAGGCTTAGTTATAAACGCTGTACGGTTAGGCGTGTATCAAAAAAAAAGAGTGCCAGGGTACAACGCTACTTTATTGTCTCACTGATGTATCTTCACTATATACTCACTTTGTTGCACAATCACAATTTTTTTGCTGTCTTCTTAACACTTTTTTAAAAAAAATGAAAGGGAAGGCTGAAGGGAGAGATGACGGGGAGGGGGGAAGGTGGTATATTCAGAAGTGCTGTTGACGCTGATGTTTTCGACTTTTTGTCAGACTTTAAAGCAGCCGTGAGGACGCAAGAACTATACAAATGCCCACCAATATCGGTCAAAGTTTGGTCGAGTGACTACTAGCGTTCGTGGAACTGTTCCACTTAGCTAAGCCAGAGCAATGGCAGCAAAAGTGCGCTGGCTGCCTTTTTTATGGTGGGGGTGCTCAGGTAATTAGGATGCTTTTCACTGCGTTGTGTTATTCGACGAAGCCTGGATGCAAGCACACCACTCGCGTTTCTGTCTAGGTTTCGACGCGGTTTTTTTATAACTCCATTACTCCTTAGTATATCTGCAGCCATAGTTGACGTTATTGTTCTTTCTTTTGTCAAGTTTATTTTAATGCTAATCAAGTCTTCTGGTTCTAAGCTTGTGCCATGTCTCGACTTCCCGACCAGTCACAGTCTACCTAACTTCTCATTGGTGTGACTATGAAGTAGGAGAAAAAAAAAACCTACCCACAGTTTCGTATACGAATAGCCATTGCCTCCTGGCTGATTGCCAAGGTGGTGTGTGTGGAAAAAAAAGAACGGAAAGATTACTCCTGTGGCATGTGATATTTACTTTTAGGATAAGTATGTTAAACATACATTAACACTGATTGACTGGTCTCATCGCGTGGCTTGCTGTTTCGCTCTTGCCTGGCTTTCTCTCTAATGCTGCCAGTGTGCGTTCGTATAGCACCAGGTGAAACGATAATGAGAATTATTCATGCTTGACGAGGAGCAGTGACGAAACCGGAAGTCATGATTTATGCTGCACTCGCTAACCACAATAGATGATTTGGCTTAATCTGGAAGTGTTGAATACGTTGAACCAGTGCTTTCATGTTTGAACATAGTGGTAGTCACGTCGTGGGTTGTCTATTCTCATCACCCACAATTATTTATTCTTGGAGCACTGCTTACGTTAGAGTCATATTAACATAATTACGCTTGTTTGCAATGACGACGTCTTTTTCGATTCGGTGAGTGCGGAGAATGTGGCAATGCGGAGATTCGAATTGTTTGTGACTCAAGTACCGTTTTCAACCTATATAGTCGTGATAATGCTCGACATTACCCAGAACATTTGCGAAGCGTGTAACAGTGCGACGATAGCCACAATATGTAATGAGCAAATGGGCATTTTGATTAGCCCGTTTGTACAAGGACACCCACTTCACCATCAGCCTAATACTAATATACTTAAAATATACCTAAGCTTATTGTTTTTGTGTAAAAGACAATTACACGTGAATTTTACAAAGTTAAGTTGCATAAAAATCCGGTGAAGCAATTGTCTTCCTCAAGTTAACACGAAAGCGTCTTATTTTTCTGAAAGATCAGTTGGAAACAAGTGTCTTACGAAAAAACCTTGAACAGAGCATTCATGTTCCGGCCTTGGCAAGGTGCCACCACCAGCAGTCGTATACAGGTGAACGCTATAGAACATTTTAAGGAGCCTTTCAGTGGCAACCCAGAAAGACCAAGCCTGCCCCCTTTATGTTTAAGGATGCTGAATCTTCGTAGATAGTTACATAAGGCTGCAGGCTTAGGTTACACCATAGACGCAGACCATATTACTTTATATAGCAGTGGCCTCAAACTCCCCTCATCTAGCGGGCCGCAGTCACGAAATTCAGTTTTACAAGGGCTGGTACAGTAAATATTGTTGACGGAAGGGAAGGCAGGAGTTTGAATAAAATGTCACCCGTTGCCATTTGACAAAATGCCTTTCCCATATTGCTAAACTCCATAGATCAGATCAGCTTTTCTTATATCTTATATGCGGGTCATTACTGAAAGGGGCTTGACCCCAGCTTTCGAGAAACATATCGTCACTGATCTAAACAAAGACTGAAATCTGGACGCGAATTCTGAAATATAGAGCTGTCACGCCATGGGGAGGTTTCAAGTTATATTGACCACATGGGGAGCCTCACGAAAGAAAAAGCCTCAGTCCATTGGAATAACAGAGCGCCTAGGTAGTTGGTACGTATTCAATTTAAAAGATACAGGGCGTCCAAACATGGTCACCTTTTGTGGTGTGCAAACACGCATTTGTGGTGTTCTGACTTTTCTTCTTGTGTCTGGGTTGGCACGCCATTTTTGTTTTATCCTGAGGCCTTTAACTTACATGAATACAGTTGTTAATCTCATTAGGCTAGTATGTAATGACAATACCATTTAACAACGTCACAAATGTTTATCCACAGTGAAGCTGCGAGCCGCTAGCAAGGGCCCACGGGCCACCTGTTTGAAACCACTGCTCTAAAGGCTGACGGTCGAATGAAGAATGCACACTGCAGCAAGCTGCTGATGTAGTATTAACCTTTTCGCAGCAGATCGGTCTGCCATGGGCGTCCGAAAAAGCACAGTTCACCTGCATACTGCTTGCCTCCACGTAACAGAAGCAAAGGGACGAAAGAAAGCATAGAGGTTTCTATTGACGACCACCACATACAAAAGGTACCCGAATTCAGAATGCTGGACTTCTGGTTGCATCAATATGGGTGGGACATTCAGATAGTTCAGTCACTACAAACGACTACCAACGACGCAGCGAAAGTGATACGTAGAGGAACGTACAATAAACAAGGATTGAAAGAAGGAGACAACCATACTCTAGTACAAGCCTTCATGATCTGCAGAATAACATTGATATTTCCTTATTACTTACTCAAGAAAAACCGAAGCATCGCAGATGGATATAAAATAACTAGAACAGCTTGCGAAAATGCCCTCAAATTTACCCACAGCACATAAGCGGAATAGTTATCTGCTCTCTAGGCATGTGCAGTACGTACAGTTAATTCGCTGCGGCGCCTGTGCATGATCGCTTAGCGTGAGAGACACTGGCCGGACCGCAGCGCGCAAATACATCTTAAGAGGATGGGCATACCACCCTGCTCACAGCGCGTGGACAAAGAGCTAGAATACATCGGACTGAGACCACTTACTTGTGGCCCCACTGTCAAGGGACATGCACCCCAAGTGCCTGACCGAGAGACACAGCTCGTGACACATGCAGCATGACTACGAACGTTACTTAACCGTGGGAATACGAGTGTCGGGGTATAATGTTGACGTCACCTCCAGAGACTGAACATCCCTATAGAACACAGGTATTGCCCCGAGTACGTTAAGAGGATGCGACAGCATCATCGTCACTTTCAGAATACTACGGAACAAAATTCCCACTCTAGCGCTTTAAATCAACGACGCCTTCAAAACCAGTGTCCAATCCTATAGTGCACGGATCATCAGAAATTTATAGGAAGCGAGAGGGCCTCCGCTGTCACCAGTGCATTAAGTTTAGGAGCAGATGCGCAGTCCCCCTGAGCAGACTTCCCAAAACTCTACCACACCAAATAACCTTATGTTGGGAGGAACCTGGTTTGCTGTGAGTGTTTTGTATGGCAACCATTGTTCCATTAACCCTAACAGATAACAGGAGAGGAGGCTGTCAATTTGCAAACAGTTCAAACAAAGTTATTTCTCGCATAAAAAAGTAACACGCAATGTTCTCTAAGTCTTATCAATTTATTTGATTTTGATATGTGGAGCCTAACGTCTCAAAACCACCTTATCATTATGAGAAACGCTGTAGTGGCGGACTCCGGAAATTTTGACCACCCGGGGTTCTTTAGCGTGCACCCAAATCTGAGCACACGGGCCTACAGTATTTTCGCTTCTTATCTTATCGAAGTCTTATCGATGTTCCTGACCTCAATGCAGATGAGGTTCTACACTGTAACACGTCACCTGAAGCTGCTCGAAACACACCTGACATATGAAAATTCAGCTCCGACAGACATGCTCCAACAGTGAGACGCACGACTGTCCAGCTCTGACCTGGCTTATGAGCAATCACTGATTGACGTGGTCAGACGGGCGACTAACGCTAGAGAATCATTACATTACCGTTCTTCCCCATGAGAATCTTTTACCCTTCTCTAAAGTGTCTCCGACCTATTCCGTTCTAAAAATTATCCTTGTTCTTAGCGCTAGTTGTGATGCTGAGAAACGTCTTTTCAGTGAAGGGGCGTTAAATGAAACTTTGGCATCTATATAAGGACACTGAAACGATCAAAATGTGAATGACGATATTAATTAACAATATCTTAAAGTTATATGTGATCGTACCTCTAGAAAAATGTGCCTGTTTGCTTACTGTAGTGCGACCGCCAGCTCGCCCACCCCTCCATTTGCCCTGTAAACTATGCCGAGAACGAACAAGTAAAGTATTGTGAAGCACGTTTAAACACTATTTAAGCGTTTCGTTAAGCCATTTCACATGACCAGCCGCAAAATTTCAGCAGATTCCACGTACTTGGAAATCGACGTTATGCGAAACTTGCGGAGAGAAGGTGACCGATTTGCACCTTTTCATTGCGTGACACGTCATGAAATTACGCTAAATATATGTACAAATGCTGCATGCACACACATATGTTCAAGAGTTGCAGATGTTTATATGACCAGTTGTTTGCACTTGCGCAACGATGACAACTGGAACGTGCGTATTAGCAACACCAGAAGGTGATATGAAGCGCTACGCTCGCGAGGATGCTAGCCCTGGACACTGCTACACAAATCAACTTCAGTGCATGGCATGGCCAGATTGGACCCTGACATTTATTCTTTGCATTAGTCGGGTCGATGCTATCCATGTCGGGAATTTTTTAATGTTTGCGCGCAGAAATCGTCCATGTGTGTTCTCGTCGTTCCTGAGAGACCCAAAGTGTCAATCACCTGTGGCACATACCCGCATACCAGCGGCGCATACCCGTCCGTGGGTATGTGCCACTGTCTGGTGGGAAGTGTTTGACGACGTACGCGACGGTATTGTGACATTATTCATGTCTTGCCCAGCACATCATATTCCTCAAACTATCTTACCCTTCCATGCTAATCTTGGTTCACGCCAACTTAAAGGGGTCACCACGAGAGCACCCAAACGTAAGCGGCTAGATAGATAAATACGCTCAAAGCCGCTGAAGTTTGCTAGGAAATGCTTCGCATTTAAAAGCATGATAGTTCCAAAGTCCACGGATATGTGCCAAGCAGCTCTTAGCATAGCTGTACATGGCATGT
Source organism: Rhipicephalus annulatus (assembly GCA_013436015.1). Classification (NCBI taxonomy): domain Eukaryota; kingdom Metazoa; phylum Arthropoda; class Arachnida; order Ixodida; family Ixodidae; genus Rhipicephalus; species Rhipicephalus annulatus. The sequence continues at coordinate 326,466 of WOVY01010937.1, read as the reverse complement.
TTAGCAAAAGAATGGGACAAAGAAGGAAGAGTGAGGAGGACTGATGTTAAAGTGAGAATGAGCGAATGGAGGATGAGGTGAGAAGGTGTAATTTAGCATGACTTTGTGCAATATGGCACAGCAAGGGATAGAAAAAGGAAATCAGAATGAGCGGGAGTTATCTGTAGGTTATTAGGGGGAATGAGGAAAAGGTAATAGGGATACAAATAATGAAGAAAAAATGATGAAATGAAAAAAAAAGTAGATTGACGTTAGGCTCAGGAGCAGGCGAGACGGTAAACCATTGCACAAGCTTGAATAGTGTGACGTAGCAAGCAGTGGAAAAGAGTAGTGATGCTGAAGAGGAGGAATGTAAGCGTTAGGAAGAGCAAAGAACGGAAAGAGAAAAACATATTAAGTGACATCAAATGAGCGAAAAAAAAGAACAAACAACACGTGGAATCAAAGAAGCACAATAAAAAAAGTAACAGTCTCGCCGAAAAGGGAAGCAAAGAATGCGATAGCAACATATTACAATGTTTTACGAAGCAAGACTAGCATTTTTAGGAGCAATACTAATTGTAGTAAACATGAGCTTGTTAAGAAACTAAGTTTCCTGCGGCCTGGCCTCAGTAGATGGCCCTAACAAGGCTCGTGCGTATTGAAGGCGTAGATATATGAAGTGAGGCTGGCAGGCAACTCATTTAGATCTGCTCTCACGTAACTCTACGAAACGCTGGTGTAAGAAAACACGGCTGCTCTAGGTGACTTTTGGCACCGTTTTTTCGTGTTGAGAGCGCAGCCTGTAGAAAATCATGCCTGCTGTGGGGACACAAGGCGCGCGCTCATCGTTGCCGCAATAGCACGGCAACCATAAGTCCTCCCTCCTCTCCTTATTCGCTGGCGAGATAAGCGCGTGTGCAGATGAGTCCGGCCGAAAAGCGATGTTTGCTCCGCAGAAAGATATATATATATATATACGTTTATGATGTCAGCAACGATGGCAAAAACCAGTCGAGAATGTCCATATTATTGCTATGGCACTAAAAGAAGATGAACAATGACGAAAAAAACTCAATTGCATGCGTTCTCCAGGTGGTGACGCGTACTTCCCAGCGCTGCTGTTTACTTAGACCGCAAAGGCGTTTCAGTTGTTGTTGCTTACAGGGCTCACTTTAAGACCGCTAAATAATGCTCACCAAATTATACGTGCATATAAAAGCTACTAACAAGACTTTCCAGGCCCTTTTTGTCAGTATATGTATGCTGCTGTGGGCAGTGTCTGTCCCTGACTCTGAAAGTACCCGTAACCAAAAGGGAACGATTGCTCTTGTAATTGATTGGCATAGGTACTAGCAAAATTAGGAAATTTCGGGAAACAAAAAAGAAAAAGTTTATTTTCAAATCGTTTTCTTGTTTTTTGATCATTAACTTTATTTTAAGCACACATTTGAAGACTTTATGTGAAAGACTTAGAAAAGAAGTGTGACCTACTACAGATACAGTCAATCTATACTGTCGAATCCCATCACAATTTGCATTTGTCGCTAGCTTGTCAAAATGCCATTTTGAATAAGAAAGTTTGGTAAATAAAACATTAAAATTGATACGAATGTAAGATTGAGACATTATATACAGCTTCTACAGCGTCTCGGCAAAATATGCTATGAACTGGTGCTTTCTGCCTACCACAGAATCGCTGCGAGGAATCTGCGTTTATTATTCTGTTTATTTATTTTATTTATTTACAAAATACCGCAGACCCATTTATGGGCCCCAGCAGGAGGGTCAAAGATCATAACATTGCCCACAGGTGTAAAACAGCAAGAACAAAAAAGATACATCATATCTGATTATACATACATCATTCTGATTTCCATAGGATATAAGGATCTGCGAAACGGTGTACTTTAATATAATCATGATCAACTCTAATATCGCAATTGAACAGCACGACATCACAGTATCCACTTGGATTGAAGCAGCAAATTCGTTATTTCCGCCTAGCTTGTTCTCAAGTGTTTTTGTTGTATTGACTTCTATCCGCCACCGCGACGCTGGATCATCGCCCGTTGTAGGATCGAGGGTACACCCGGTATTTCTATTGTAGGAGTTTCTTGAACTCGTCGTGGTATTTGAACAGCCATCGTGCTCTGTATTTGCCGGCGCGGAGGGCCTAGAAATCTCGTTGTCTCAGAATTATCTGCACCTAGAAAGTGTTACATTTATTAAGAGGCTATTCTTCATGACTATTTATAGAGTTTCAACTATAACATCTCGGGTTTTACGTGAAAAAACCATCATGTGGCAAGCTGTAGGGGTGGGCTTCGGAAATTTCGACCAGCTGGTGTTTTTTAGGATGCTTTGGCACCGCGAAGTTCATGGGCGTCTAGCATACAGCTTCGATATATTAGACTAATGCTGTTAAAAATATTTTCTTGTGGAGGTGTAAGTGTATAACACAGAGAAACATGCATCTCGCACCTATGCCTGACTCCCCGCAAGGCGTGCGGGCCATAGCTTTCCGAAACGAAGCCAATGGTGTTAACTTTTTTGGTGACCGTAACTTAAACGTGTATCCATGTGCTCGTTTACCCTTACGTGCCTCTGGTTTCAAGAAACGACAGATGTTAGTTAGTCAGCGGTTGTTTGCCGCCCAGATGATCGTTAAGACTTGCCGCGCATAGTGTGTCCAGTTCTAGAGATAATTCAATTGAAGAAAAATTTCGGCGGTATCAGCCATAAGCGAATTGCGGTAACAGAAAGAACTGTTCGAGTAAAAATGTCCATGACTTGTTTTCGAGCAAGTGTCCTAAACGCAGAAGCCACGTGAATTGCTTTGAGATATTTTGTGTGTGCTGTTGAAGTGGACCTTCTGATGAACTTCTTTCAACAAATATTCTGAAGGTCTGTGACGTTTATAATTGTGCCTAGAAATTATGCGTGGTGTGACCCCTAATATAAATTCAAGTACCTTTTGTTTTTGTTTTCGCAATTTATTGTAGGCTTCTTATGGTGTATGCAAAGTTTCGGCCAAGATATTTTTGACGTTTTTGTTGGAATTTACTTTAGCCTAATGTCAAATTGCTGGCTTCTCTTAGAAGACAGAAGTTGTGCTTTGTTGTTGTCTACCAGCTATCACTACGATTGGTTCGAAGTGAAAGAAATATTGCAAAAATTAAATAGATAAACAAATAAATAAAAAGTAAGAAAGAAAAAAGGAAGGGAAGAAAAAGGAAGCAACCATGATAACAATTCATGGAGGTGAAGAACATTGCAGAAACAATGCGTATACACAAATATGCCGGCCATGACCTGTTAGTGTCACAGAAAAAGAATAAAAAAACTTTAGTGGCAAGGAGTTTTCAAGCGCATGCTGTTTAATCGGTTGATGTGCGTATTTCTCAGCACTTTTCATGACCGGAGAAGACTCAAGCAATAAAAGATCTTTCAGACACTTCGCACTCGAGGTCCTTTGGGTCAGGGATCCCAATTCTCCCCTTCCTCCCTGCCTGGCTACTCCCGGTAGCGTATGCGGTATAAATTAACCCGATCCATTATGAACCCTCTTCCCTACTTTGATCGAGAATAGGCTGCTTTCAAAAGTTTGGTGACCGCCATTTTGTGCGCTTGTTGCGAGTGGGGGTTAGTTGGCGACACGTGTGCCAATGCGATAAAGCGACCACCAAGGCCTTTGCACGAACGCATTGTCAACAACAGTATGCATGGACGGCTAAGTAAATGCAAAAATAGAAAAGTAAATGCAAAAATAGAAAAAATTGATGGCGAACGCCGTCGCAGAATAAACTGCCGCGCGTCTCGCGTTGCTTTCTTTCGCAGCACCCTCATCTTTATCCTGAAATGTAGCGGGTGTCTAGACAGGCGTAAAAATAAACTGAAAAGTAAGAAATGTCAACTGATAGAAGGATTTCAGCAGACTCATTCTTATTTATGTATTCAAGAAGTTCTTCTCTAGACGCCGTGTAACTCGCCCTCTCTCATCTATGTTTACTTTTCGATTTTTATGTTCTGTTTGCAGTGAACGGAAGTTGCGTGAAGGATGCCACTTGCTTGGCTAGATGATACGCGGCGCACTTGAGTCCCTGCAGGAAAACAGAGTAACCGAATCAAACACTCGTAAAAGCAAAGCTCAACGAAAAAAAAAGACTTCCTAAGTAGGCCAACGATTTTGCTCTTGTCGTGCTTGTAACAGTGGCGCAGTTCTTTAAAGCCGGCTTCACTCGATATGCATGCCGTCTTTCTAACTTTGCCAGTGAAGCAAATGAGGATGCATATGCGTTCGAGTCTGATGCAAAACATGATCTCTTTAAAATTACTTGGTCTGCAGAAGCGATTTGATGTTGAAACTTGTTCTCCCAGTATAGATATGAAGAGCAACTTCCGGACATCGCTATATGAGACCACTCTGCGGAAAGAAGACAGTGTGCGATGTTGCTTCCTTCTCTGCACTTTTTGCCATGTGGATCTCGCGAGTCTTTTCAGACACATTCGTTCTCTTTCTTCCTTGTCTCCGCGAAGCATGTCAGGAAATGATTTTTCTCCGCAAGATGACACAATGGGATAACTTCCTTGGATGAGCAGCGTCACTGAACCGTTCGTTTCCAATTGAACAGGAACGTGCTAAAGCCGCCGCCAGATGAATTTTCGAAGCTACACAGGCTGGTTGAAACTACGGGGTACCACAAGGGCCACTCCGATGAGGAGGCACTTAAATAGTTTTTTGAGCTCAACGTTGAACACTATTTCGTTTTCATCTAAGTAGCTCTTGCATCTAAGTTGGCTCCTTAATTAAATAGCTGCTATAACTATTCAAACGACATAGCTGCTCCTGAGAAAATACAATGAAAGCAAAACAAATAGCCCTGGAGTGAAAGCACAAGCTACACCCGAAGCTTTTGGTTTGCCTAGATTTAGTTTATTAATAACAATAACGAAATCGAAGCAACAACTACAGATTATGCGCTTCTTTCAGCGTCGTGAACCCATGCGCACCTATTTTTCGTTGTATTCAAAGAACACATGGTAGTTGTCATGAAAATAAGAAAAAACAGACGAGGGTAAAGGCAGGGAGGTCATCCACACAAACAAATCCCGCATTTATCCCACACTACGGGGGGTACTGGTTAAAATAAAAAAAAACATGTAGAGAGAGCAATATGTGTACAGACACACAACTCTAATAAGTATACATCGCAATTTTTTACTGTAAACTAAAGCAGCTACAAGGCTAAAATACAAAATAAGCAGTAGATACGCGTGCTTTCGGTACCTGTGAGAAGGATACGCTCATAACAGCTTACTCTGGAAAAGAGAAAGCCGTACGAGAATAGTAGGCGTCGAAATATTTTACAGGAAAGAAAACGATGGTGGAAACGACAGCTTGTGCCATAGAGCGGAACTGACGACAGGAAGATGTAGCACACGGCTGCATTGACTATGTGTGCGCATGCATGCCAAGAGCTGAACGGCCCTCTGGGCAGGCAGCTCGTGTGTGACGACCACCATCACTGTCGTGGAAGTGAAGCTGGCCTGGGGTGCTCATGTGCGCCCAACCAGATGTGTCAGTAGGAAATTGGGTGTACACAAGTGAAAGGTGGCATTGTCTTTTGCATGAGGTTTGCCACGGGCGCTTCAAGTTATTCATTCGGCAAAGTTAGCACTCCTTGCTTCACTGTGTACGAAAACTATATCTTTGTATACTGCACAAGCAAACAGCTTGAAAACCTCTGGGCGCGCAATAAAACAAACATTAGCAGCCTCACGAGTGACGTTGCTATTGGATATTGCAGGAAAAAAAGATTTGCCCTTTTAATCAAGAGTGGACAAACGCCGAAGATGGCTACTTATTTTTTTATGTTTCTCGTTGAAGCTCTGGAAGATCTTACTGTCAGGGTTTTATTGAAGCGATTATTTTGAGAGATTGATGAATTTAGCGTGGAAACAGATGTGTTTTTTCTTTGAGCAAACAAAATCAAAATGCAAGAATAAAAGTAAAAAAAATTCACAAAATATGGCATGGAGTGCGACATCACTTTTGTAACGTAGAACCGACAGTAAACACGTTGTTTTGTGGATGGCAATTGAAGTTGGATAAACAAATGGACCTGTTCTTGTACAAGTGAAAATACCTACGGTGTTCTTTAATGTACAAGAAACACACAACGCGAGTAACCATACCGAACGAAAAACGGTTGAAGGCAACACAAAATGCAATCTTTTGAAAAAAAAACATAACATTTATTGTTGTGAAGCGAAAACAGATTAAAATCTGTTTGATGAGAAGGCGATTCACGAATACAGAATCTGATAACTTGTAACGACGAAGGCCCTAAAATGGATACCAGTTTTCATTATGGTCTCTTGTCGACTAGTGCTTGTTTTCTTTATTGCAACCATACACTACCAGGTTGGTTCGTCTATTATGGCCCAGAAAAGGCACGCACGTAAGGCTTTAAGCTAGAGGCTTTGACATAGTTTCTTCGAGGCACCGAATATTGACCTGGTTCTTTGGGAGAAAGCTCATAAATCAGAGCAGAAAACTGGTAGTATTTGGTTTTGATTCCAATAACGCGATAGCAGTTTTCCTGATAGGCCCACACATCAAGATTGTTACCACACGAGCGCCAAAGAATCCGGAAAACATTGTACGTTCTTGTGGCAACGTTTATTAAATAAATGAAGTTCCAAAGCTCCACTTGCTTGCTGGCAAAACTAATGACACTGCTGCTGTGTTTTGCTGCATCTGTCACCGCGAGCGACGACACAGAGAGTTTCCGCTTGCTGCAAATACCATGTAGATTGGCGCTTGCTTATTATTTTCGTCAATGTTCTAAATGTTTGCATATAATCAAACTGGGGGGTTTCTAATCATATTTTTTCATCAGCTGTCGTTTGGGATGCTTACTTTCATCACGAAGATGAAGTCCACCGTGGGGGTGTAGCTGTTCGGTGCACGACTGCTCACCCGAAGGCCGAGGCTAGATCCCGGCAATCTCTGTAAGTCATCAGGGTTTCTCGCACTATCGGCCTAGGTGAAATAAAGAAAGAGAGAGAGATAAATAGAGAAGAAAGGCAGGGAGGTTAAGCAAGCTTGGCTCGATTGGTTTCTCTACATTTGGGGGTGGGGAAGAGAGAATATTAGAAAGGAAAGAGATAGAAAAGAAGTAAGAAACAGAAGGATGAATAGTCAGCTCGAGACTACACAGCACGGTCTCACACTGGTATTTGAGAAGCAGTGATGGACCCCCGTCGCGGTAGTCTAGTGGCTAAGGTACTCGGTTGCTGACCCGCAGGTCGCGGGTTTGAATCCCGGCTGCGGCGGCTGCATTTCCGATGGAGACGGAAATGTTGTAGGCCCGTGTGCTCAGATTTGGGTGCCCGTTAACGAACCCCAGGTGGTCTATATTTCCGTAGCTCTCCACTACGGCGTCTCTCATAATCATATGGTGGTTTCGGGACGTTAAACCCCACTTATCAATCGAGAAGCAGTCATGAAGTCTGGTGGTCCTTAAGAGGAACAAGAAGGCTTTCGTTGCTTTGCGCGTATGGGAAACTGTCGGCCAAGGTCCCAGGATCTTCTCCTCTGTAAACAGCCGGGAATCTAGCAGACAGAGCTTGGCTTCCATAATGCGTCGTTCAGACTGGTATGCTGGGCAATGACACAGAATGTGCTCGAGCGTTTCCTCGCAGGCGCAGATGTTGCATGCCGAAGTGCTCGCCATTCCAAGGAGACGAGAGTACGCATTCGTAAATGCCACGCCCAACCTCATGCGACACAGTAAAATTTCAGCACGGGGGAGCCCGTGCTGAAACTTTACTGCAATCGCGAACTTTAACGAAACTTTAACGCAATCGCGGGAGCCCGTATTGCAAACGAAGTTGCAAGTTTGGGTCGATCGAATACAGGTGTGTGTTGGAGAAACCCGGTGTATTCCATTGTAGGAGAGTTATACGGTGAGCAAGTGATTGTAGTCGCCTTGCAGCGTCCGTTCTCAAGAGTGGTATGGGCTTACGCAGGCCTTGGTCATGAGCCGATCGAGCAGTTTCGCCCACGTGGTCATTGCCGACAATTCCGCAATGACTCAGCAACCACAGAAATACAATATCGTGACCTTCCTTGAGCTTTTCGTGGTTGTCGTGCCTTATCTGATATACTGATTGTTCGTGTAACCCTTGCTGCATTACAAACCCTTCTGTCTGTAAGGCTGAACTCTAGTCGCGAAAGATGGCCCATTGGTTAGGTTGCTGCCGAAGAATGTACTTTACTGAACCTTGAAGCGCTGCGAACTCTGCGGCTGTCGACGACGTGGTGTGAGAAAACTTGTATTGAAGCAACACATTATCAGATGGAACAACCACTGCTCCTGTAGAGCTGTTGAATTTAGTGGAGCCATCGGGGTAAACAATTAAGCGGTCGAAGTACCTTTCGTCCAACAGACGCAAAGTCGATTGCTTCAGGGCTAGCGGTGACATGCGTGCCTTCTTAACGATTCCAGGAACTGATAAGCGCATGTCAGGTTGACAGAGACTCCACAACGCAGCTGCCAAATGCATCGAAAGTTTGAAGCCAGGCGGTCATATGTCATGATGCTTTGTCACAATACCGCATAACGAAGAATGGGGCCTCCGCGCTGTCAAACACGTTAAATGATGTGACGGTAGCTGTGATAAATGCCGAATGTGCGCTCTCAGCATCTCGACTATTACATGCGTTGTGACTGGCTGTTCTTGTGCGATAACAATAGTTTCCCCTGTCAATGAGCATCTTGGAAGGCCAAGACATGTCCGAAGTGCTTGGGCTTGTACGCTCTGCAGTGCACGGATGTTAGTCTTGCAGGTGTGGGAAGGTGTTGGACAGGACAGGAAGACTGTACCGGAAAATTTCAAGAAAGAGGGCTGTATAAAGCTGCAACGTCGAGTGCACGGATGGGCCCCATGATTTTCCGGCGACGAACTTGAATACATTCTTAATGCCAATGAGCTTTTTTCTTCAGGTATGTGACATGCGGGCTCCAGATTAGGTCACGATCTACGATGACATCTAAGAATCTGTGACTGCTCTTATAAGCGATTGATCTGTCATCGATGCACAGTGGGTAGAAAGACATCGGTTTGCGTGTAAACACCACCACTGTGCATTTTTCTGTGGCGATAGTCAAACCATGCTGGCGAAGGTATGCCGATGTCATTGTTGCCGCTTTCTGTATCCTTGCGCGCACTTGAGGCCGTGTCACGCCGGACGCCCAAATGCAGATATCATCAGCGTAGAGAGATATATAAGCCATTTGTGGCAGCATTTCGGAGAGCCCCACCAGAACCTGGTTGAAAAGAGTTGGACTCAAAACGCCGCCTTGTGGCACCCCACGACTTGTAGAAATGCTTATTCGTAGGCCCATCTTCAGTTAGAACGAACATAGATCTCTTTGTGGGGTAGCTTCTTACCCATCGAAAGACACGATCTCCAAGTTCAGCTGCTTCAAGAGCATTGAAAACAGCCTCATGGGTCACATTGTCATAGGCACGTTTCACGTCTAAGAACAGTGCTACCGCAAGCCGCTTCTTAGCTTTCTGTTTCTGAACAGAGGTCACCAAGTCAATGACGCTATCAATTGAAGTGAAGGAAAAAATGTCATTATGCTGGGCACACCATACTGTCTCTTTTTCTCAGTTTTCATTGTCTTCCCATGCGCTAACAATTCTATATGGGAAGTAATACTGCCACGCAATAATAATTATCTGGCATGTTTGCGTCTTATGTTGGGTCTAGCAAGTCCAATTTAGAATGTGACTGAGCAAGTCCAAATCCACTCAATAAAACTGGATACAATGGCTTGGCTGGGACTTCCATACGTTGGAAGTAATTGGTCGGAAGGGGGAATTGTATGTTTTCGTCAGCGCTGGCACAGGTCTTCAGCTGCAACGTAGCGGCAAACAAAAGATAAAGACCCTTCCAGAATGCCTATATATAGCCGAACACGGTCGTATCTCCTGGAGACGCCTGAATGTCTGAAAGTTGAGGCATCGTGAAATAGTTGGAGGACATTTTAGCGCAGATGACGTAGGATGGCGACTAAAAGTTCCGTACCTTTATCTAAGATAGGTTGTAAGTTACAGCACTACAACTCGTTGTCTTGAAGCAATAATATTCTCAGCGAGCGTTCGGTATTGTCAGGTTGAAGGCTTTCAATGATGAAGAGCAACGACGGATCTCAATGCTGTACATGCGCCACGGGTAGAATGTTAGGTATGACAAATATTCAGGGTTCAGCTTCTGAATCGTTAAAGTTGGGTGGATTGACAGGGTGTCGATATAAGCAGTGGGCATCACGGTGTAACTTCCCAAATGTGTACACTACCGAGAGGTTGTACTCCTGTAATCGTAATGCTCAGTCTTCCTGTGGGCTCATTAACTTCTGTCAGCCGGCATAGATCATGACGATGATGCTGACGATCGTGATTATGAAGAACTTTATGGCTTATTTAGGGTGATTGAATTCAGCGCAATACAATGAAAACAGTAGAAAATAAGTGATATGAACACCAGTGCTGTCTTACAACTAACTTTTAAATGCAAAGCATTTCTTAGCAAACTTCGGCGACTTTGAATCTATCTATCTATCTATCTATCTATCTATCTATCTATCTATCTATCTATCTATCTATCTATCTATCTATCTATCTATCTATCTATCTATCTATCTATCTATCTATCTATCTATCTATCTATCTATCTATCTATCTATCTATCTATCTATCTATCTATCTATCTATCTATCTATCTATCTATCTATCTATCTATCTATCTATCTATCTATCTATCTTTCTATCTATCTATCTGTCTATCTGTCTGTCTGTCTGTCTGTCTGTCTGTCTGTCTGTCTGTCTGTCCATTTCAATAATGGTATTGATACCAAAATTTGTATGGCATAACATGACTGTATGACAAGCATAAGTGACAAGTCATAACATGAAAATCATAATATGTATGTCATGAATAATATTATTTACACTTTATGGTATTCCTGCTCTTGCGGTGGTTTCATTCACATGACACGTTGCAAAAATGGCATGGTAAGACATGACTGCATGACGAACACAAGCAAAAGACCCTAACATGAAAATCATGACAAGCGTGCCATGTAACAGCATGACTACTTTCCACGCTCTTGATGCACTCTCGGCCGTTTTGCTAGCTTCACATATACCGAATTCGGTATTACGTCACGTGAATGGATGACGAAGGTGTGTGACTGGTGCAAACATTATAGTCATGAGATGCGTGTCGTATAAGAACATGACTACATGCCACGCCAGGCGCCAATCCGCCTGCCATACACTCCCAGGCGCGCGCCACGCTGCGTTGCTCTGCCATATGCGCGATTGAGCGCTCCCGGTGTCCCTCCGTCACGAAGAGAGGCAGACGAAGTGCTGTCTGGGTAACGTCGTGGGCGCGAAATGCATCATGTCGCATTTCACTCCGGTTGCCACCGGGACATCCCGACGGACGCTGGTCGCGCCGGTCGCGTCTGGCGTTAGACTGTAGAATGCGCGTGTTTTGCTAGCGTAGCGTCGATGCGCCCAGCGTGCGCGCACGTCAACGTTTAGTCGCAGTATCACAGGCCTTTCATGATGCGCTCACCACTGTTTCGCTAGCTTCATATATAAGAAATTTGGTATTACGGGACGTGAATGGATGGCGAAGGTATATGATTGGTGTAAACATGATAATCATGATACGCGTGCCACGTAAGAACAAGACAACATACCACGCTCATGATGCACTCGCGGCTGTTTCGCTAGCTCTACATACACCAAATTTGGTATCACCTGACGTGAATAGACGACAAGGTTAATGGCTCGTCCAAACATGATAACCATGGTATGCGTGTCATGCAATGCATAGCTACATGCTACGCTCATAGCGCGCTCGCAGCCGTTTTGCTAGCTCAACATATACCAACTTTGTTATCACCTGACGTGAATAGACGACAAGGTAAATGGCACGTCCAAACATGATAACCATGGTATGTGTGTCCTGTAAAACTTGACTACATGCTACGCTCATAGCAGCGCTCGCGGCCGTTTGGCTAGCTCCACAATTACCAAATTTGGTATCAAGTGACGTGAATAGATGACGAAGATAAATGAAGCATTGAAACATGATAATCCAGACATGGAAATTATGTACAGCATAATTTGCCTCGACCTTGCAAGGTTGTGCTGATTTTAAAGTGACATATCAACCTTCCTCATTCACGCTTTGCATATCATCTTTTTCCACTGTACGCGGGATCTGCCAATTCTTTAGCACAGCAACATGTTTAAAGCGCCACTTGTAACCATTCGCTTGCTCCAAACACCTCTGCTCAAATAGTTTTTTCCTCCTCCTCATGGGCGATGCTATGAATGCGACATCAAGAAATTGAAATGTCATAATGAGAACGTCAAGCAGCTAGAATCTTCCTATAGGCTGCGCAGGACCAAGTAACGCAGGAAAACAACACACGCAAAAGGAGCAAGATATAACAGCTTTCGCCACTCGTCCACTTGCAGCGCGCTGTTCAAACATTAAGAAGGACGCATAAAAAGTGCGCACAGGTATAGAGCGTGAACTATCATGAACCAACTGTCACAGGATTTGTCTCTTCAAAGTAGCAGCTCACTCCTTTTTCAAGCGTGGCCGCTGGAGCGAGAAAACTGACCTTCGTGGTCGGAATAGCTGCAACGCAAGCTTTGTGGTGAAAACACTACACGTTCAAATTTTCACCTCAAGAGGTAAGCGAGGGAGCATGGGCGACCACGCCATGTATGTCACAGTGCAAGTCGGAGGCGCATATTCCAGCTCCGGCGAAACACTACATAGTTGTATAATTAGGTACCCAAGAAGTTCGGGGACCCAAGATATTTGTTAGGGGACCCAACAGAGTTAGGGGACTCAACAAATGCCCCGAACGCGAGCCACTTTCTGAATCTTGCACTGGCATTGTCCTTAAACCATGTAGCACCCTTCTTGAGGCGGCGAACAAAGTCGGAAAGCGCATGAACACAAGAAAAGAAGATAAAGATGGCCCTTCACAGTGGCACGTGAAGCCAAATCTCGCGTTCCCTGCTGGCATCCATTCGGGTCACTATGTGAGATATATCACGGCTGCTAAGCTAAAAAATAAGCTGCATACTTTCATTTTAGTGGTGAGTATAGCGGCTTCGCTTTGACCTGCGATGGCATATCGGCTAGTTATTTGCAAGATACGCCAGTTGACACAACAGTATGATTGTCTTTGCGGTTATTGCTATTATACACGATAAGGTTTTGCTCCAGTTGCACCGTTGGCAAAGATGGATAGATGAATAATTGTAAAACTTTATTAAGCTGTAAAACTGTTTGTTGATGCTCTAAGTAATTTATATGCAAGGTTTTTTTATCCTCGGCATGGATGAGTTCCTCGTTAGGGGCGCTTTCTTAGCGCTGTGCGATTGTTTTTGTCCTTGAAAAGACAAGTGATATCAACTATACGTATGCCGTGGTTTCTTCGTGAATGTGTCGTTATTAATCATCTAGTAACCAATTGTTATTGATAATGCAACAAAGAGGCCAATTAGTATACGCAATATTATTTAGTATCACCAGTATCAAACACAATTTGAAACGGGTACAAAGGCCGCCAATTTTTAGCGATGCCAGCGCTGCCAAGCGGGCACCTCCCACGATCACGGTTCATCTGATCCCGTGGCCACGCGAAGTGGTGTCGTGAGTTTAGGCTGCAATTTTTTCTACTCGGCGCACATGTGTAGACATGTCTTTGCCACCAGCGTCAGCATCCACAAGCGACGATAAAAACGCTGAGAAATATGAAACCGCTGCGCTTCGCGTCGTGGTGAATAATTTTCGGTTCCACCCTCTTGAGAGCAGGGATTGTAAAATCAATGACGGACCCAGCAGCGACGAGGAGGCAGCTGGAGACGAGCGCTTGGGCCAGGCTGGCTGGTAAGACATGTCCAAATTACGCATATGAAAGCTCCATGCATGTTACTTGTTCGCCATCATCATAGCTTCTTCAAACTCCCTCACGAATCTTTGACAAATCACTAGTAGCAGCACAACGAAAATGAAGGATTCACATAAACGTTTTGCACAACCTAAACAAAAAAATCAAAATAGCAGAAGACGTGGACAGGCAGCCAGGCGTCACCGCCAGACAGTAACACAAGTAGGCACGGTGATGACAACACTAAAGTTGTCGAAGTCATCCGTGCTCGCTCATCGTCACTGAGCGCCTGAGGCGTGGCCTAGAAGCTGGCTGAACACGTAAAAATGCTGTTGTTGTAGCAAGGTGCTGAACGCACTGTTGAGGCTTTTGACTCATTACTGAAACAAAGTATACCGTAAACGTCTTGCCTACATATTGTTAAAAAAATCACCACTCAAGCGCTCCGTAGAAATATTTCATTGACATCATCATCATCACCATCAGCATCAGCCTGGCTACCTCCACTGCAGGACAAACGCCTCTCCCGTGTTCCGCCAGTTAACCCGGTCCTGTCCTTGCTGCTGCCAATTTATGCCGGCAAACTTCTTAATCTCATCTGCCCAGCTAACCTTCTGTCTCCCCCTAACACGCTTCCCTTCTGTGGAAATCCAGTTAGTCACCCTTAATGACCATCGGTTATCCTGTCTGCGCGCTACATGCCCGACCCATGTCCATTTCCTCTTCTTGATTTCAACTATGATATCCTTAACCTCCGTTTGTTCCCTAATCTATTCTGCTCTCTTCTTGTCTCTTAAGGTTCCACCTACCATTTTTCTTTACATTGCTCGCTGCGTCATCCTCGATTTAGGCTGAACCTTCTTTGTAAGTCTCCAGGTTTCTGCTCCGTAGCTACGTACCAGAAAAATACGTTATATACCTTTTTCTTGGGGGATAGTGGCAGTCTACCTGTCATAATTGGAGAGTGCTCGCCAAATGTGCTCCACCCCATTCTTATTCTTCTAGTTACTTCAATCTCGTGGTTCGGCTCTGCGGTTATTACCTGCCCTAAGTAGACATAGTATTTTACAACTTCAAGTGCACTATTACCTATCTCGAAGCGCTGCTCTTTTTCGAGGTTGTTCCATTACTTTCGTTTTCTGCAGATTAATTTTAAGACCCACCTTTCTGCTCTCCTTGTCTAACTCCGTAATCATGAGTTGCAAGTCGTCCCCTGAGTTACTCAGCAATGCAATGTCATCGGCGAAGCGTAGGTTATTAGGGTACTTTTCATTAACTCTTATCCCTAACTGTTCTCATTCTAGGCTTCTAAAAACCTCCTGTAAGCACGCGGTAAATAGCATTGGGGAGATTGTGTCCCCCTGCCTCACACCCTTCTTGATTGGTATTGTGTTGCTTTCTTTATGAAGCACTATGGTAGCAGTTTATACCCTGTAGATTTCTTCCAGAATGTTTATATATACATAATCGACGCCCTGATTCCGCAGTGTCTGCATGACGGCTGATATTTCTACTGAATCAAATGCCTTCTCGTAGTCTATGAAGATTATGTATAGTGATTGGTTATATTCTGAGCATTTCTCCAATACTTGGATGATAGTATCAGAGTCCTTCAATGCTTTTCTGGTCACGAAACTCCGGCCGAAGTTTCATTCAGGGACAAAAGCTGCCGCTAGGATCGCCCCTGTTAGCGTGAAGGCTTCGCCGGCGGCCGGCGACGCTTGCGGGCCGGCTGTTTCTCCGTCGGCAATGCGCCTAATTTCATCTGCTCTTCATTTCCACCTGTAAAAACGCGACCTGTAAAAACGCGAGCGACGCGAGCGAAGTGTGCGTGTTTTTGATTCAGTTGACGCTTAGCTTAGCTGTGAAATAGAGGCAAGGCCACGCGTGTTACTGAGTCGTATATGTTGCAGCGTTCGTTCGTTGCGGTAGTCACGGCCGCTACGTTCTCGCTTTGAGAAGGAGGACATCTGGCGTTTTCGATTTTTGAGTAGTCTTTGCAGTTTCCTGCATTTGAGTTAACTAGCACCAGATTTAAATCGGTATATACAGCCCTGGGCGACATGCTGCGCTTAGCAAATAGGTGTGCAAACGTACAGCACGTTGGGTTAGCGCTGTGTCTGCGCGATTTTATAGCGCGCTAATAATGTACAAAAATAACCTAGGTTTGGAAAGTGAGCATCAACATGATGAAGAAAAACGCTCACGAAATGGAAGCAGCATAATGAGCGCGCGTAGGAGTAAATGCTACACACTTGAGCGACTTTCCCGGCTGTCAACATAGGTATAGGGTGTCAACAGAAAAACTCGTATGGTCAGTGTCTGACACACTCGTCCCACCAAAACGACAAGTTAATTGATTACTTGGTTATGAGGTTTAACGCGCTGACGCTATGCAGGCAATCGGGCGCGCGCCGTAGTGTAGCTCTCCGGAATAATTTTAACCACCCAGGTATTTTTAACATGCGCGGGAATCTCTAAAACACAGGCATTTTCTCTTTTCGCCTCCATCAGAAAAGCGGCTGGGAACCCGCGTCCTTGGGCTCATCATCATCAGCACAGCGCCCTAGCCCCTGAGCCACCGCGGCGGAGACACTAATAAAAATTAAAAAAAGAAATACAGGCAAAGCTAGCCATGCTCCGCTTTGCAAATTCAAAATACCTGATTGGATAATCAAAATGTCGCCGCCGTGAATTTTGGTTCCGCCACACAGATGACAGTAACCTGACTGGCCACTTGCTGATCGTCGCAGGCAGCTGCCAAGCGCATGCAAATGACTAGAAAACGCGCCGCGGCTGTGGTACAAGTGTTTATTCATACAAGTTTACGGCAATAGCATGGCGGATAAAGGAAATAAACAACGTCACACAAGCAACTAGGAACACAAACGTGCAAGTGTTTTTTGTCACTAGCAAACACAAAACACAACAGTTGGGCTTTACATAGCATGACAAACAGAACATCTGCTACCCATGGGGCTTGTTGCCACCATTTTCTGGGCAGTTTGCTCGCCGCGTCGCTCGTGTCAGCTTGTTTTTTTCCCTGGTGTAAAAGTGCAGGCGGCACCTCAAGAAAAAATGAACAACCTCTGCTGTGGTACCCACATAGTGCAACCTACAGCCCACACCAGCAGAAGCAATGCGGCTGTCGAGCAAAACTTGGTCAACAATGTTCGCATACACATCGGCACATGCAACTGTGTCCACAGTCAGTTCTTCAACATGTCCTTCCACAATGCGCAACAGGCTGAGAAGCTGGGAATAGGGCACTTGCAGGAATCCTCTTGACTTCTTCTGGATTAGGTCAGTTGGCTCTCGTGTCTGGCTCTTGAGTGTTCCCACGCAGTCAGTGCAGCTTATCGTTGAAAACTTCTTTACCACGTAACCGGCAAGATAATCAAGAATGCACTCTTTGGTGGAGAGCGTAACGTCAGGCACGGATGCATTGTTCACTGCCTCTCCCGGCTCCTCAAGAACGTCATCAAAGAGGACCGCTAACATGTCAATCTGCAAAATACATTCCAAGTTTCAAATCTTTCAATGTATAAGTTGAGATTCGTAAATGCAAAAACACATTATGTTTCATTTGGTTATTTGGTCATTTGTGTAGTGAAACTGCTCCTGAAAAAAAGAAACTAGAGCTAATAAATAAAAGCAAGGGACACGTTACCTGACTGGAGGCAGGTTTTCCCTTGTCAAAGAGGCCCTGGAGCTTGAGCAACAGCTGGGGTCCATCTCCCTCGACCGAGGCCCGTTTTGGCGGCCGAACTAGGTTGTTTACAGAGAGCATCCGATAGATGAACAAAAAATGTTGCACAGTCGGCTGCCCTCCGTCACCAGCAACATGCCTGACGATGCCGAAAAACCTCTAGAAAGAAAAAAATCAATTTATCGCAACAATGAGAAATTCATAGCACATTTATACACATAAAAGTCATCATGTTTACCTCTAGAGGATCTTGTCCGAAGTTCCCAACGAGAACGTAACGAAACCCAGACAACAGCAAGCTCTCGATGAGTGCAACTGAGCTATGCAGTGTCAGTCTGAGGGCTCCACATGTCTGCTTACTCAGAAAGCAGACTTGCCTCTGGGTCGGTAATGTCTTGATGTATTTCTCCCAGTTGTCCAGCCATGAAATGCTGTCCTTCAACACCTGGAATAAAATTATGCTTCTTCTATAGTACACGAAAAACACTTCATAACACATGTAATAATCTCACAGCAATGTGTTGTGCTTCGTTGAATCGAACATGGTCTGGCCTCCGAGAGTTCAGGCAGTCGAACAGCTTGTTCAATGTTCTTGTGAATTGCGATGTTGCAGCCGACCCATGGAGCTTCTTGCAGTCTTCCTGCTCGCTATAAAACTCCATGGCCGAAGCAATACTCTCACTGAACAGCTGTAAAATGCGTGGAAAAAAGGATTTTAAGTTTACTTCCCAAAACGTGTGAGCAGATGTTTTTGAAATACACTTTGCACTGAACATAGCTGCGTGCATGACTTGCCTGGACAGCCAACTTCACGCTCATCTTTTGGAACGCATTGGGGAAAATATGGGCTTTCGTTAACTTCGGTACATCCCGGAGTCCAGCCTGTTCTTCTTCGTAGTCCAGTAAGTCCTTGTAGTGACAGTGGAACACTTCCTGTCCTTGAGGGAGCTGCAACATAAGGACAAGTGACAAATTTTTTAAACTGAATAGTTTATGCACAGGTCAAGGCATTCACATGCAACTTTTTTTTTACTTACCAAAAAACTTGCCCACTTTGAGCAAGTTGTTTCTGATGCACTTAAATATGTGCGGTGGATCAATTACAACGTGGACTTGCTTTGAGGGCTCACACGGGTGTTCAAAACACGTTTGAAGCTTGTGCATGTCCCCGTTGACACCTTGAGAGAAAAACAGTTTAATAGTACACTTGTTTTTCTACTACATCACTAACCACAGCTAAATAAAATTTGAAAAGACGTACCCAGAGATCTCAAGGCTGATTGGTTTGATGTGGAGTTGTCGCAGGTCACTGCGTCAACAACAACACCAGCGTTTGTAAGGTGAACAATGCACTGCTAAAGGAGCTTCGCCACGATTGATCCTGGGGCAGCACCAGAAGCACAAAATGTGCCCACAGTTTGTGACCACCCTCCCAGAAAAGGCCGAAACAGAAAGACCAGCACGTGGTCGCCGTCTTTGCCATGGTAACCTGGTCGTGTGTGTTCGGCGAAATCCACCTTGCCCAGCAGTGCCATGTCCGACTCGCGAATGTGGATGCTTTTTCTGACGCTCATTTCATCGAACATGAGCACTCCTGGAAAGTTTTGGGTAGGTTAACATCTTGTCTCAATTGCGCTGCTGAATATAATACAATTATAAAAATGAGTACTGCTTCTTACCTCGACGCTCTCTTTCTGGAACTGCTTCTAGCTTTTCACACAGAACCGTGAACAAAGTGCTGTCGAAGCCAAAATCAGCTTTCAGATTTCTGAGGTAGCCATAGAGGGTGCGGGGATTTGGAAGGGGCAAAAATTCATTTTCATGAAGAAAAGTGTAGACTGCTGTGGACTTTATCTTTAGCAGCAAGCAGTCATAAATTCACTCTATTTTGTACCTGGAGAGAATGAATTGCAAATTTGTTTTCCACAATGAGCGTGTTGGAAACTATTCATGCAAAGCAAAAAATAATGAGAATGGTGTTATAAAAACTGAAGAAAGTATATTTGCCCAAACAAACCTGCAATTTTTCCCGAAATTAGAAATAACACTACACAAAACGGCCAAACCAATATCTGCCTCAATAGCATATTGTTTTGCGGTACAACAGATACAAATACATGATGAATAAATGAAGGCTACACCTTGAGATAACATTTTCAAACGCAAAAGCGGCAATCCAATAGCAATGTTACGTGTGTGATGGGGTATTTGGAACTTACCGCGCAGCTGTTGCAGACTTCGCGTTGGCTTTCATGAGCCAGTGGTCAAAAATGAGCTTCTCGCGAGCCGAAAGCTTCTGAACGTCTTGGTGCGATCTTCTGCTCCTATTCGCTTGCACTGTCAATTTCGCAATCTTCACTTGGCACAAACGAAGTTGCTGCTTAGTGCTTCGAAGCTGGTCTTTAACTGCGTGGAGCTCTGAGATGGAGCAGACATTTCCCTCTGTCTGGCATGCCATCTCTGTGCAGCTTCCAGTGCTTATCACTCCACCTGTCAAACGAAGAAATATGGATCAATATAATGCGACATCACGCAGCACACAGGCAATACAGGCTCTCAACATAGTGAAACAAGAAAACAAGGCAACGCGAATGGAGGCTTACCATCATATCCGGCTGCTTCAGGATCGCAGGGCTCTGTGCTGGAGCTCACAGAAGCTGCAGTGCCATCGTTGTTCGGCGACGAAACGCGACGACGTTTTGCAGGCGGATTTTCTCGCTGTGAGCGCGACCGTTGCTTGGGCTTCGTAAGATACGCCGGCAGGTTTTCAAATATCTGGGGTATGGCACCGACGCGGAGCTTAGGCTTCTCGCGCTGCAGAAGCACAGATTGTCCACTTATTCTGAACTCATCGGCTCGAATAATGTCCGTGGTGTCGAAATGTTTCTCGCACACACGAACGGCCTTCGACTCGAAGTTGAAAGCGCCCGTCTCCTGTCGTGGAATGGCTCGCTTCCACCTGTCGCGTTGTTCGCGGTCGCTTGGGAGGCAGAACAGCGAAGCTTTTTCTGTACAACTCCGATAGCCAGAGCGGCAACCAGGTACGCAGCACGTCAGAGGCATGGTAGTTCACACAGTTTGCCGTCCGTGATGAGTGTAGACAGCTATACCACACAACAAACAAACCAGTAAGCTTGCGCTCCAACGCACTGCAAACGCTGCAAATGCGGCCGCTGCCGTCCAAGCCGCCTTCACCAGACTCGTAGCGCCACCGCGCGGGAGCTTTGATCCCCATATGAAGCTCTCCCATAGCGTTACGGAGAAGTTTCGTGACCAGAAAAGTATGGAAGGACTCTGATAGTATGAATGTGGTCGATTGCTGAGTAGCCTGTTCAAAATCCTGCTTGTTCCTTTGGTCGATTTAATTCTAATGTTTTCATTACTCTGTTAGCAATTACCTTTGTAAATAGCTTGTATACTACAAAGAGCAAGCTGATCGGCCTATAATTCTTCAAGTCCTTGTCATCTCCTTTTTTATGTATAAGATGATGTTAGCGTTATTCTAAGACTCTGGTACTCTTTCCGTCAGAAGACACCTCGTAAACAGGGTGGCTAGTTTTTTCTAACAAAATTTGTCCTCCATCTTTCAGCAGATCTGATGTTACGTAATCCTCACCCGCAGCTTTGCCTCTTTGCATGCTCTCCAAAGCTTTTCTGACTTCTTCTATCATTACTGGGAGGTGTCATCTGAGTTACTGCTAGTTCTTGTAGTATTAAGGTAGTGGTTGTCCCGGCTACTGTACAGATCTCTGTAAAACTCCTCCGCTATTTCAACTATCCTATCCATATTGGTAGTTATTTTGCCTTTTTTGACCCTTAGTGCATACATCCGATTTTTGCCTATCCCAAGTTTCCTCTTCACTGTTTTGACGCTTCCTCTGTTTTCCAGAGCGTGTTCAATTCTCGCCATATTATAACTTCTTACATCGCATACCTTACGCCTATTATTCAACTTCGAAAGCCCTGCCAGTTCTAGTTTGTCTGTTGTACTTGACACTTTCATGATTTGACGCTTCTTAATTAGGTTCTTCGTTTCCTGGGAAAGCTTGCCAGTGTCCTGTCTAACTACCCTGCCTCCAACTTCCACTGCACACTCCGTAATGATACTCGTCAGATTATCATTCATTGTATCTACGCTAAGGTTGGTTTCCTCACTAAGAGCCGAGTACCTGTTCCGCAGCGACACTCTGAATTCCTGTACTTTCCCTCTCAGTGCTAGCTCATTGATTGGCTTCCTGCGTATCAGTTTCAGTCGTTCCTTCTTCAAGTCTAGGCGAATTCGAGACCATACCATTCTATGGTCACTGCATTGTACCTTGCCAACCACTTCCGCATCCTGCACGATTCCTGGTTGTGCACTCATTATAAAGTAGAAGGTATTCAAGATCCGTAAATTATTGCGTTCTGCGAATTCTACTAGTAGCTCTCCACTAGCGTTTCTAGTACCGATGCCATAATGTCCTACTGCCTGATCTCCAGCCTGCTTCTTCCCTACCTTTGCATTAAAGTCGCCCATCACTATAGTATACTGTGTTTTTACCTTACTCATTGCCGATTCCACGTCTTCATAAAAGCTTTCAACTGAAGCGTCATCATGGCTGGATGTAGGCGCGTAAGCCTGTACTACCTTCATCTTGTATCTTTTATTCAATTTAATTACGATACCTACCACCCTTTGATTAATGCTATAGTATTCCTCTATGTTGCCAGCTATGTTTCTGTGAATTAGGAAGCCCACTCCCAGTTTGCTTCTGTCTGCCAAGCCCCGATAGCAAAGGACGTGCCCATTCTGTAGCACCGTATAGGCCTCTTCTGTCCTCCTAACCTCACTTAGCCCTATTATATCCTATTTAACACCCTCTAGCTCCTCGAATAGTACAGCTAGACTTCCCTCACTAGATAAGGTTCTAGCGTTAAACGTTCCCAAGTTCAGGTTCCAATGGCGGCCTGTCCGGATCCAGAGATTCTTAGCACACTCTGCTGCGTTGCAGATCTGACTGCCGCCGTGGTCAGTTGCTTTGCAGCTGCTGGGGACTGAGGGCCGTGAGTTATTTGACGCATGCATGTGGGAGGTAGTGGCCAGATACTGCACTAGGGTGGCCAATCCTTCTCTGGTGAGGCAGTGTGTTCCCGGCGGTCGTTACCGGTGAGGCCGCACCCCAGGCCTCTTAACTCAGTTCCATCACCACGCGGATTTTTAGATGCGGAAGCATCTTATACTCGCGCCTTGTAGTGCGCCGTCCGCACCGCTTCTCAAACATTCGACAGCTGACGCGCGCGCATGCGCCGTCGCGCCGTCGCCCACCATCTGTGCCGCGCGCGCTTCTCCTTCGAGAACATTCGACAGCTGACAGCGCATGCGCCGTCGCGCCGTCGCCATCTGTGCCGCGCGCGCGCTTCTCCTTCGAGAACATTCGACAGCTGACAGCGCATGCGCCGTCGCGCTGTATATATACTCAAGGTCGGCGCTCGCTCGCTCAGTTGCCGCTCGTCCGTTGGTTTGTACTCCCTCTTTACTTTACCGACCACAAAGCCATCGTCCTCAAAGTTCGTCGCAATAAATAAAACACCGCCCTTTCGCATACGTGCCGTACGTGTTCACTCATTTAACACCCCATTTCACAAGCACGTTAACCAATTTAGCCATCGACCCAAGTAAGTCGCACTTTAACACCCCGTTAACCAATTATATGCTCCGCATCCTCCTCAGTGTTCCCCCGAGGGAAGCTGCGGGCAATTGTTTTTTTATGCGGTTGGGAACTGTTTGGCACCGAGATTTAAATCACGGACTTTTTGCATGCGAGGCGGATGCTCTAACCACTACGCCATCGCCGCATTCAATTCATTGACATGTGGAGTTTAATGTCCGGAAACCACCGTATACGACTATGAGAGATGTTGTAGTGGAGGGCTCTGCAAATTTCGACCACCTGGGATTCTTTAATATGCACCCAAATCTGAGCATAATTGCCTACAGCATTCTCAGCTTTATCAAAAACGCAGCCGTTGCAGCCGGGATTCAATCCCGCCTCCTGAAACTCAGCAACCGAGCACCTTTGCCACTAGACCGCCGTGGCGGGGCTGCGCACGGATGGTTAACCACTGAAAGCTGAGACTTGCGGCCGTGGTGTTTAGCAGTGAGTTCAACTGGACGTGGCACTGAAGCCTTTCAAAAATTCTGGCTAGATGTTTGTGCTTCTTAACGAAGTTAGACACACACTTAGCTTGAGTTTACCATAGTGTTTATTTCACATGCCGCGCATTGTGCCTGGCATGAAACGGTCATAGATGAGTATAATGAGCAGTTAAATGCTTTTCGCAATGCGTTAATCACCGCGGTTGTTCTCGAACCCCACGTAGTCATAAATGTCGGAGCCGAGGCCAAATTGCCGCTAGAGATACTCCCGCTGAAAGTGGGCACATGCATGTGATTGTTCCGGCGAACGCGCTCCCACAATCATCACGTTGACGCCGTAAAGCCGCTTGTTCGGCGTATACGCACTTCGGTGCGCCGTATCGTCTACAGACAGTAATAAGTTAGGTGCTTTTTTCCTTCTCCAAAAACCACGCATTTATTCTTCGGCACAGTGTTGTTGCAAGTGCTTGGCATCGCTACCTAACTCGACGGCGTGGTTTGCAAGATCCACCCGCCACCAGCGCTTGCATTCCCGTTCGCGAATTAGCGCGGCTTGGAAAACGAAGGTGTTTCAACGCAGACGTGGTTTCTTTTGATCTCTTAGGAATTGCTCGACACCAACAAAAAGCTCGACCCTATCCAGGTAGGAAGCTTCTCGGAAGCGTATGGGGATCGGAGGGCTTCGGTGAGGACATTTTTTACCCTGTCCGGCTGATCATGCACGGCTAGTCCACTTTGAACCTGAAGGTCTGTCGTTTAGGCCTAGTGTGACCGAGCTGCCATACTCGCCTGAAGAAGGAGACGTGCTGGTGGCAGATGTGAGCGTTTTATCTAAGCCATCTGCTGGACTATCACGCGTGACCGCTTCGGCGCCAACTATGCAGCAGCAACGTGCAGCTGATGGTTTGACGATTCAAGGTGCAACGACCAAGGGCTGTACACTTTGTGATAAGAGTACGAACCAATGAGAGGTCGTGCCGATAAACAGTGGTGACCCCATGGACGTGCAGTCTCCTGGTGGTCTCGTGAGCAAGGTCCTCCTGTCATTGTACATCAACAAGATACCATCGCATCGAAGCAGCCACCGAGAAAGGTAATGGCCACCCCTGGTAATGCCTCCACGCTCTCCGCTTATCAGTCTTACCCAACGCCCACCCCTTCCCAATCTTATCGAGTTCACATACGCCCCCTTTCATGCTACGACGTAACTTCAGTGCGAACCAAACATGTTCAAAGGGTCATTCATCATGCCCTTGAAACAAAGGGATACAAAAGGTTCGCAGCATACAGATCGACCAACACGATTACTGTGCACTTGGAATCTCTCAATGCTGTGTAGAAACTATGATCTTTAACATCTATACCGCTGTCAGAAGATCGAGACCTGCCTGTGCGGTGCTACTTTTCATCGGGCGCTAATATACAAAGTGTGTTGTCGATGGCATTGACCCTAAAGACTCTCCTGAGATAATATCTCGCAACGTGTACTCCCCGACGCACAGGGTTCTTGCGGCCAGATTCATGAGCAAAAGTCGTACTTGCTTAGTAATGGTGCAGAGCCCCCAATGTATTTCAGACAAATTTTAATACTATTGGTGTTTGTTGCGCCCCAAACCTTACCTTACTCAGGCAATTTTCTGTTACCGTTGCTTTCAACGGGGACATATGCAGGAATTTTGCCCACAGCGTACTATTGACCCAGAAACACTCACCCCTGAGAGCCAACTGCGATATTGATGTGGCCTATGTAGATCCCATGTGCACAACTTGACAAGCATAAACTGTCTGAGTAAACAGAAGGCCACAACGAGACTACGAAAAGCTATATCAAAACAATATATTAAGGACTAACAATCGCTTCGAAGTTTTTACTGTAGAGCCAGAGATACTCACGGCAGAAGACACACAAGGCTCCGGGACACAACTGTACTCTTATGTGGTTAAACAAGGCCGACAGACTCAGACAATGAAACCAAAGTTAGCTGAACTACTGCTTGAATCGGATGATGGCCATGATGATATTGACGCTCGGATAGAAGCACTGGCCAAAAAAACTGAGAAGCTGTGAAAACGTAAAGAATTGGTCATTCTGAGGCGCCAGAAAACGACCTACACGCAACGAATCACTGAGTGCGCATTCCCCAGTTACGCCTGCAGCCCACATGACCCAACGGGTCAACCAAGCTGTTTAGAGAGCAGTTTCGGATCAGCTTGCTCAACTGACGTCACTCATACAGGATTACTTGCATCATATGGCTAACTCTCTGCAGCAGCTGCCACGTGACAGAATTCTTCAATGGGATTGTCGAGGCTTACGCTCCAAGTAAGGAGAAATTAAAACCAAGGTTGGATACAGCAAGCTACATGTGTGGGCATTACTTAATCAAGAGCATAATAAGCTCGGCTCCCTGTACAATTTTAATGCATACCATAACCTGCCCATTACAGATAAGCGTGCTACGACTATGGGTTCAACTCCGGGAAAAGCCGCAGTGTAAGTGTCTTCGCGGGTTTCTCATACAATAATTACTATGGCACCATGGTTCAGTTGCAATCGAGAAGTTGTCGCTGTCCTGACACGACCATTGAAAGCTCCTGTCATACTAGTGTATTTATATTCCAGACCACAGCGCACACGTCTTAACTTCGGATGGATATATCTGCGTTCTACGTACCCGGGAATTCCTATCCTCGTAAGTGGAGACTTTAATACTCCGAACTAGTAGCGGTGATTGAAACTTCTCACCAAGGAAGAACACGTGGTCCCGATGGTATTCCTTACGAAGTTTTGAAGAACATAGAAGAAGAAGCTCTCGATGCACTTCTTCAGGCTATTATTAATGTATGGGAGACTAGGGACGTCCCATCTGATTGGAAACACTCAGTTGTCTTCCCTATTCCAAAACCCAGAAAGTCTCCAAAAACCTACAATCCGTACACTCAATTTCATTTACTACTACTATATGCAAGCTTACTGAAAAGATGCCGGCCACACGTGTTTTCTGATGGCTTGAACGACACAATAAGTAACATCTGGCTCTAATCGGGTTCCATTCTCACTGAAGGACTGATGACGGTCCTTCTATTTTGTTGGATGACATTTCACCAGTCTCTACACGCAGCCAAGCAGTACGCACTGTAGTAGCAATGGACGTAACGAATCTTACGATAACATAAGCTATGACGGCGATGACGGCGATAAGCTGGGTGCGTCGATGGCATAGTGGTTAGAGCATCCGTCTCGCATGCAAGAGGTCCGTGGTTCAAATCCCGCTGCCGCGCAGTTCCCAACCGGAAAAAAAATCCGCGTGTTGATGGAACTGCATTAAGAGGCCTGGGGTGCGGCCTCACCGGTAGCCACCGCCGGGAACGCACTCCCTCACCAGAGGATTGGCCACCTTGGTGCAGTATCTGGCCACTACCTCCCACATGCATACGTCGAATAACTCACGGCGCTCAGTCCCCAGCAGCTGCGAAGCAACTGATCATGGGGGCGGTCAGATCTGCAACGCAGCAGAGGATGCTAAGAATCTTTGGACTACAGGCCGCCATTGGAACCTGAACTTGGCAACGTTTAACGCTAGAACCTTATCTAGTGAGGGAAGTCTAGCTGTACCATTCGAGGAGCTAGAGGGTGTTAAATGGGATATAATAAGGCTGAGTGAGGTTAGAAGGATTGATGAGGCCTATACTGTGCTACAGAATGGGCACGTCCTTTGCTATCGGGGCTTGGCAGACATAAGCGAACTGGAAGTGGGGTTCCTAATTCACAGAAACATAGCTGGCAACATAGAGGAATACTATAGCATTAATGAAAGGGTGGTAGGTATTGTAATTAAACTGAATAAAAGATACAAGATGAAGGTAGTACAGGCTTACGCGCCTACATCCAGCCATGATGACGCTTCAGTTGAAAGCTTCTATGAAGACGTGGAATCGGCAATGAGTAAGGTAAAAACACAGTATACTATAGTGATGGGCGACTTTAATGCAAAGGTAGGGAAGAAGCAGGCTGGAGACCAGGTAGTAGGAGATTATGGCATCGGCACTAGAAACGCCAGAGGAGAGCTACTAGTAGAATTCGCAGAACGCAATAATTTGCGGATTTTGAATACCTTCTACCGAAAACGAGAAAACCGCAAGTGGACATGGAGGAGCCCTAATGGCGAAAATAAGAACGAAATAGACTTTATAATGACTGCACACCCAGGAATCGTGCAGGATGTGGAAGCGGTTGGCAAGGTACGATGCAGTGACCATAAAATGGTACGGTCTTGAATTCGCCTAGACTTGAAGAAGGAACGACAGAAACTGATACGCAAGAAGCCAATCAATGAGCTAGCACTGAGAGGGAAAGTACAGGAATTCAGAGTGTCGCTGCAGAACAGGTACTCGGCTCTTAGTGAGGAAACCAACCTTAGCGTAGATACAACGAATGATAATCTGACGAGTATCATTACGGAGTGTGCAGTGGAAGTTGGAGGCAGGGTAGTTAGACAGGACACTGGCAAGCTTTCCCAGGAAACGAAGAACCTAATTAAGAAGCGTCAAATCATGAAAGTGTCAAGTACAACAGACAAAATAGAACTGGCAGAGCTTTCGAAGTTGATTAATAGACGTAAAGTATGCGATGTAAGAAGGTATAACATGGAGAGAATTGAACACGCTCTGAAAAACGGAGGAAGCGTCAAAACAGTGAAGAGGAAACATGGGATAGGCAAAAGTCGGATGTATGCACTAAGGGACAAAAAAGGCAAAATAACTACCGATATGGATAGGATAGTTAAAATAGCGGAGGAGTTTTACAGAGATCTGTACAGTAGACAACCACGACCTAAATACTATAAAAACTAGCAGTAACCCAGATAACACCCCACCGGTAATGATAGAAGAGGTCAGAAAAGCTTTGGAGAGCATGCAAAGAGGCAAAGCTGCTGGTGAGGATCAGGTAACATCAGATCTGCTGAAAGATGGAGGACAGATTGTGGTAGAAAAACTAGCCACCCTGTTTACGAGGTGTCTCCTGACGGGGAGGGTACCAGAGTCTTGGAAGAACGCTAACATCATCTTAATACATAAGAAAGGAGATGACAAGGACTTGAAGAATTACAGGCCAATCAGCTTGCTCTCTGTAGTATACAAGCTATTTACAAAGGTAATTGCTAACAGAGTAAAGAAAACATTAGAATTCAATCAACCAAAGGAACAAGCAGGATTTCGAACAGGCTACTCAACAATTGACCACATTCATACTATCAATGAGGTAATAGAGAAATGCTCAGAGTATAACCAACCACTATACATAGCCTTCATAGATTATGAGAAGGCGTTTGGTTCAATATAAATATCAGCCGTCATGCAGACACTGCGGATACAGGGCGTAGATGAAGTATATGTAAACATTCTGGAAGAAATCTACAGGGTATCAACTGCTACCATAGTGCTTCATAAAGAAAGCAACAGAATACCAATCAAGAATGGTTTAAGGCAGGGGGACACAATCTCCCCAATGCTATTTACCGCGTGCTTACAGGAGCTTTTCAGAAGCCTAGAATGGGAGCAGTTAGGGATAAGAGTTAATGGAGAATACCTTAGTAACCTGCGCTTCGCCGATGACATTGCATTGCTGAGTAACTCAGGGGACGAATTGCAACTCATCATTACGGAGTTGAACAGGGAGAGCAGAAAGGTGGGTCTTAAAATTAATCTGCAGAAAACGAAAGTAATGTACAACAACCTGGGAAAGGAGCAGCGCTTCGAGATAGGTAATAGTGCACTTGAAGTTGTAAAAGACTATGTCTACTTAGGGCAGGTAATAACCGCAGAGCCGAACCACGAGATTGAAGTAACTAGAAGAATAAGAATGGGGTGGAGCACATTTGGCAAGCACTCTGAAATTATGACAGGTAGATTGCCACTATCCCTCAAGAGGAAGGTATATAACAGCTGTATCTTGCCGGTACTTAGCTACGGAGGAGAAACCTGGAGACTTACAAAGAGGGTTCAGCTTAAATTGAGGACGACGCAGCGAGCATTGGAAAGAAAAATGGTAGGTGTAACCTTAAGAGACAAGAAGAGAGCAGTGTGGATTAGGGGACAAACGGGGGTTAAGGTTATCATAGTTGAAATAAAGAAGAGGAAATGGACATGGGCCGGGCATGTAGCGCGTAGACAGGATAACCGCTGGTCATTAAGGTTAACTAACTGGATTCCCAGAGAAGGGAAGCGGGTTAGGGGGAGACAGAAGGTTAGGTGGGCAGATGAGATTAAGAAGTTTGCGGGTATAAATTGGCAGCAGCAAGCACAGGACCGGGTTAACTGGCGTCACATGGGAGAAGCCTTTGTCCTGCAGTGGACGTAGTCAGGCTGATGATGATGATGATGATGATGATGATGATGATGATGATGAAGCTATAACGTCATTCTATTCAACCTCACCGAGCTCGGATTTCCACTGCGGGTAGTAAGATTTATTCACTCTTCTCTTCACAACCGCACATTTGCGATAAGAGTAGAAGGAAAGCCTGAAGGTTGCTTCATGTTCAACAGAGGTGTCCCGCAATAATCTGTTATGGCACCTCTCCTGTTCAACATTGCTCTATTATCTCTAGCATGGCAACTACACTGAATTCCAGACGTGAGGTTTCTGATATACGTAGATGATGTGACTTTGTGGTCTGTGCACAAAGACGTCTCTAGACAAGCACGACAGCTTCAGAAAGCCTTTGATGTTCTTCAGAACTTTCTCGAAACGCAGGGTTAGAGATGTCCTCCCAGAAGTCAAGCTATATAGGTGGCTAGCAAGGAAGAACGTAGAAAAATCAAGCAGTGCCCCTTTACACTTACAGTAGGTGCAGTGACCCATTCCCGGGGTTCTCGGAAGTCCGCATACTATAGGTCTTGATATTCACCAGTCTGGCAGTGGAGTGCACTGGCTTTGCAAAGTCACACAGAGTTCCGCAAAAACACTTCATCTGATTTGGTGTATTGCATCGAAAGCAGCTGGAGCTCGTACACATGCAGCTCGACAGCTTGTCCGCACAGTTCTGCAGCCAAAAAGTGTACACCGGGCGCAATTTCAATGGTTAACTTTGGGTCAGCTGGCACAGTTGGAGACTATTAACCGTGATTCTATGCAAACAATATCAGCGTTACCTCGTATTCATCCCATACAAACTTCACAGGAGCACGCCCAGCTTAACACAATCCCAGGGCTGATTTCGTAAAGAGAAAAAGCTCGTGAAATCAAAAGTCAACTTATGCCAGTTGTTGCTGCGTTGCATGCTCACTATCAATGTGGCTCTCACATTGCAACCAGCCCCAGTCTATGCTTCCCTGGGTATTCACCACCATCACATTTAATAAGACAACAAAGTTACGGCGCTCCGATACATCATCTACAATTGACGAATGCTCTATCATCGAGGCCCCATACGCTAATACCTGCAAACTATATACAAATGCTGCTGTCTTCCAAGATGGGGAAAGGACGTCATTCCTGAGTACTACGCATAATTTTGTCAGTGGCCAGAAGCGTTATCTATCTATGGAAGCCACTCCTCTTGTGATGGAACTTCAAGCCATCCATGAAGCAATCCAGGATGCCACCACTAAGCTGCCTACAATTAAGCAAATTAACGTATGCACTGATTCTTTAGGAGCTATTAAGAAGCTCAAGAAAATACACAAGGTCATGGAGATCGGCGAGGTGATTCATAAGCTGAACCATAATACAGCTACTTGCGTAAATATAAATTGGATTAAAGCCATGCTGCAAACACACATTAGATTGCTGTTGACCAGCAGGCGCACTGCCCTCCAGACATGAACCTTCCAGCCATTCCCCTTCCACCTCAGTCCCAAAACTTACTCCATACCCGTAAAAATGTTCTCCGACAGGATACACGTGCTCTCATTCCACCATGTGTCTGCTCTCTCCCCCCTAACCCTACTAGGGCGGATGAAGCTATGCTTAGGAGGCTTCGGGCAAAGGTGGGCCTTACACCGACCGTTATATTATCATGGAACTGGTCACATTTACGAGTTGGTGATACGTGTCTGTATTGTCCCACTCCAGCGATGCAAGTAGATGCATACCATCTTATGTGGACATGTAAAGGGTTGCAGTCAAAACACTCCCGTCACCTTCTACAAGCCGGCCTTTGCTACAGCGACACAGCCAGTTACAATCGCTGGATACATGACAACACATTCCACAAGACAATACTTCACTTCATACACAACACCAGCCTAACGGCGCACATTTAAAAAACATACTCGCAAAAATAATATGCCTTAAAGGCAAGTCTTTGTCGCAAATAAAATAATGAAGGCTGCTGGACCATCGGTACGCAGTTGCTGCTGGCACTCGGCCTCCCCGGCATGTTTTTTTTTGCCAAGACTGCACCATCGGCCCGGCGAATGCGCGCTCTCTCAGATTTCCACTTTCAGCGCTCTTCTAGAGAGTTGTGCGTGTCATACTTATGTGGAAGGTTTCAAAAGAAACCATTGCACGCACAGTCGGCGTCATGGCTTCGACGAGATGTACGACGTCACTCACAACGCATGTCAATGGCACACGTGCTTGACTACGATGCTGAGAATGACGTAACTGATAAGACAGCCATTGGAGACCACTCGTAACAGCGCTGCCGGACAGTTTTTCATTTTTTCTAGCCTTATATAGTTTTCGCTGTAAAATAGCAAGTTAGGCGTGTTGGTGCGTACTCTTGTTTTGAAGAAACAATGCTGAAAAACGAACACAGCAAATGGTCCGAAGACACGCAGCACAGCACACAGAATAGAATGTATATTGGGCTTTAACTCTCGCATTTTAAAGTCGTCCATGGCAGGGCTGTTCAGGCGCTCGTCCAGTTCAGAGAATACTTCAGCGTTCAGTCGCTCCACTGACCACGCTTTCTTTTTCAGCAACGTCTGTGCGCAAGGGATTGACAACTGATTTTCTTGAGCTTCGTGACATGTCTTGTGAATCTTGTTTCCTGTTCGATATCACATGACAATGCGAAACACGAAAAAGCTTGCTCTATCTTCCAATGAGAACTCGGATAGCTTGTATGCTGGATATGAATAAAGTACGGTCAGCATGGTTGTGGGTCGATGCATCTTGTGTTCTACATTGAAGCCTTTCTGCTTGAAGTAAACGTGCTGCTTGAAACGAACAAGGTGAATGTCAGTATTCTTCGCAGTTACTGATTTGCGCAGCACCACACAACAGGTCTTGGGTATTGCAGGTGTTGTGAAATGTCCGATCGCATTAAGCACTCACTGATAGAGAGAGGCCGCACAACAAAATACCATACTTTTTCTACCTCGCAAGCAAGCGTATGGATGCTGCTTTCTAGCAAGAGTGGTTGTTCGTCCTAGCCAACGCCCTTAGCATTCGCTTACTAAAAGCCGGGGTTTACCGATGTGCAATGACCCCACAATAGCGTGTTGAAACTCTTGTCACACGTTCTCCTACTGATTACATAACCATTTGCACATTTTATTTAGTGGCCGTGGATATACACTGTGAATATAGTTCAGTCATCTCACTTCCTGCCTCCTGTGGCATAAGCCTACAACAGCCAAGGTGTTCCCACGAGCTCGCGCCTCCACAAGGCACGAGGCACTCTTCATTTTTTCCCTGGCTGACTAGCCACAAGTTGCACGGCACTACACCCCAAAAATCAAAAGTTAACGTAGGTCACTAGTGACACGACGCGACCGCAGCAAGCACAATGTGCTGCATTCTGCATGACCCACGTATTACATAATTTTAATTCCGCCACCTGTGTCGTTTCACTCAAAGCCGTTAGTATCCCGGAGAATGTATTCCATTGTCTCTATGCTGGAGAATGAATGGCGCATCACGTGATTGTCTAAAGCAGCAAGCTGAGGAGCGAATGATCTCAGACCCGAATACCCGGTCACACGCTTCGAAAAATTTATTCTGAATTATTTTGATAATAAGTGTCGGTTTTAACGTCTAAAATTCATGATATAGTTGTGAGAGACGCTGTAGAGGAGTGCTGTGGAACTTTGAACCATCCGGGGATCTTTATTGTGCAATGTGCACCTAAATTGAGGTACACGGGCCTCAAGCAATATCGCCTGCATCGACTGCCGCCACCGCTGCCGGGATTTTATACCAACTGATATATATATATATATATATATATATATATATATGAGATATAACAGACAGTAGTGCCAAGGAATGTACAGGGGAAGTTATTAAAACCAATGGAATGTAAATAGGAAGAAAGAAAAGTGGATGAAAAAATTACCAACTGTGAGCAGGAATCGAACCTACGACCTTCGAATTACGCGTTCGATGCTCTAACCACTGAGCTATCACAGCGGCCCTCCCTCCATCCACTTTTTTGGTTTTATCTGTGAATTTAGAAGTAGGAGTGACAGTCAGCGCCATCTATAAGCCAAACAACGAGTGTGAAAACACTCTTATGCGCATGTTTGGCGCCACGTAGCACGTGAACTTATTATGAGCGGGCAGCTGATTAATTGTCCCTCTTATACAACCTAAACACACCAAGTCTGCCAGTACGAGACCCTCGTTCAATGAAATAAGGGAAAGAAGTGTATACCTAAGGGCTCGTTTTTCCGTGTTTTAACACAATATTAATGAGATATAACAGACAGTAGTGCCAAGGAATGTACAGGGGAAGTTATTAAAACCAATGGAATGTGCGCATTCCATTGGTTTTCTTATGCGCATTCCAAACATGCGCATAAGAGTGTTTTCACACTCGTTGTTTGGCTTATAGATGGCGCTGACTGTCACTCCTACTTCTAAATTCACAGATAAAACCAAAAAAGTGGATGGAGGGAGGGCCGCTGTGATAGCTCAGTGGTTAGAGCATCGAACGCGTAATTCGAAGGTCGTAGGTTCGATTCCTGCTCACAGTTGGTAATTTTTTCATCCACTTTTCTTTCTTCTTATTTACATTCCATTGGTTTTAATAACTTCCCCTGTACATTCCTTGGCACTACTGTCTGTTATATCTCATTAATATTGTGTTAAAACACGAAAAAACGAGCCCTTAGGTATACACTTCTTTCCCTTATATATATATATATATATATATATATATATATATATATATATATATATATATTGTAGGGAACTATGCGAACGGCGACGAAGCAGCCTGAAACGGCAAGTCACAGCGTTGGTGCACGCGCGCGACCCGAGCTTGCGTTTGTTTTGTATTTTCGGCCTGTTGGCGTTCCTCGCTCTTCTGGCGTTCCTCGGCCTTCCAGTAGGTCTGTACTTAAATAAACTGCGTGACGTCTGGTGGAGGTGTGTGGACTCCCGTACAAACCTGGAACTTCGCTCCCGTACGCTTCCCCCTCTACGTGACACGAACATGGCCACCAAGACGCCTCTCCAGGTGGGACCTTCGACCGTCCATGTCACTTGTGGTTCCGTGTATCCTCAACGCGAGACCCTCCTATCTTCACGGGCTCCACTGAGTCGGACGTCGAAGATTGGTTGGCGAGGTACGACAAAGTCGGCGCAAGTAACAAATGGGACGACCCAAGTAAGCTGGGCTACGTCACATTCTACCTTGCGGACACCACGCAACTGTGGTTTGATAACCACGCAGCTGACATTACTACGTGGTCTGCATTCAAGACGGCTATTACGGACGTCTTTGGACGACCTGCGGCACGCAAGCTTCAAGCCGAGCACCGTTTACGTCACCGTGCGCAGCAACCAGGCGAGACCTACACGGGCTACATTGAAGATGTGTTGCATCTATGCAACCGCATCAACTCTACCATGCCTGAGGAAGAAAAAATCCGGCACATATTGAAAGGCATTGACGACGGCGTCTTTCAGATGTTGCTCGCGAGAAATCCCCCCACAATTGCTGTCCTCGTTTCCCTCTGTCAAAGCTTCGATGAATTGCGTAGGCAGCGCGCAATTGCTCGTCAAGCCCTCATGACGCCAGACACGCTCGCAAGCTTGCACCTAGCTGCCCATCCTACCGATCAGCAGCCTCTGCTTTCGACAATCAAGGACTTCGTCCGCGAAGAGGTAGCGCGCAGCTGTCACTGCTGCCACTGACACATGAGCCCACCCAAGCTTTGGCACTGGACCTCCAACACGTCATTTGGACCCAAGTCGCTGAAGCCCTTCCGCCGGTGCATCAGCAACCACCAGTCACTACGCCTCTCACGTACGCCGCCGTCACTGCTCGTCCTACGCAACAGCGTATGCCATATGCTCAACCTGCCACGCCACCCTATGTCGTGCCTACAACCCCAATTGCTGCGCCGTATCCCTACGCGAGATCTTCAGCTCCATTTTACCGTCGCTCAGACGCTTGGAGGACGCCGGATAATAGGCCCATCTGTTTCGCCTGTGGTACCGCTGGACACGTCGCCCGCCACTGTCACTGAGATCCCCCTCCAGTCGACACCGTGGGCAGGCCAATGGCGTCGTCGTCTAGGACGCCATCAAGGTACACCACTGACGGTCCTGGACCCTACGCAAACCATCGGTCACCATCGCCCCGACGACGCTCCCTGTCATCTATGCGTCACCGACCTGCTACGGAAGAGGGAAACTGATCGCTGCAGCTCCGGAGGCAACAGCTGCATACAATTCGAGCTGCTTAAGGCCTCCATCTTTCTCGCCGCAAAACATTATTGACGTCAATGTTGAGGGGACCGCTGCACAAGCGCTAATCGACACAGGGGCCGCCGTTTCCATAATCTGTGAGACCTTATGCCGCAAGTTGAAAAAGGTGACGACGCCTCTTTCGGGCCTGATGCTCCACACGGCCAACTCGCAGTGCATAGAACCTACAGCTGTGTGCACTGCACGTGTCATTATCCAAGGTGAACTTTATGCCATTGAATTTTTTGTGCTGGCATCATGCTCCCACGAAGTCATTCTTGGATGGGACTTTCTTTCGCGTCATCGGGCCATCATAGATTGCTCACGTGCAGAAGTTGCCCTTACACCGCTGCCAACCTCTTGTTTGGTGGATTCTCTTCCTGAACCTTACAAACTTGTCGTTGTTGCAGACACGGAAATAGCACCGAGAACATCCACCCTTGTAGCCCTGACCTGTACGGCCGCTCCTGCCGGAACTGTTTTGTTCACCCCGTCTGACGTATTTACCCGCCGCCGTAGCCTACACCTGCCCTTTGCCGTACTCACCATGGAATCCGGTGCTACCGCCATGCTCGTCGCGAACTCGCTATCGTCGCCAGTTACCTTACTTCGCGGAGAATGCTTGGGTAACTTACAAGACGTTGACCTCTTGCACCCTCTAGAGTTCGCCGAACACGCACCTCACCTCCAGCTCAATGCTATGACGCCACCTCTGGCCACACTGCCCGCGCCAGACTCATTCCAGCCCCCTGTTGCCGTTGAGCTATCGCCGACACAAAGAAACGAACTCTTGTCCCTTCTTCGAGAGTTCCGTTCTGCCTTTGATTGCGCTCAACCATCTTTGGGTCGCACAGCGAACATCACACACCACATTGACACCGGTACTCATGCTCCCTTACGCCAACGACCATATCGAGTTTCAGCGGAAGAGCGCCGTATTATCAACGAACAAGTCGACGATATGCTCAAGCGTGGTGTCATCCAGCCATCGCAGAGCCCTTGGTCGTCCCCTGTTGTACTTGTGCGCAAAAAGGATGGGTCTATCCGATTCTGTGTCGACTACCGCCGGCTCAATAAGATAACTCGGAAGGATGTGTACCCGTTGCCACGTATCGACGACGCTCTCGATTGCTTGCAAGGGGCAGAATATTTCTCCTCTTTAGATTTACGCTCAGGATATTGGCAAGTTCCAATGGCTGATCCTGACCGATCGAAGACTGCATTTGTAACACCTGATGGACTGTATGAGTTTAACGTCATGCCGTTTGGACTCTGCAACGCCCCAGCTACCTTTGAACGGATGATGGACACCATCCTTCGCGGCTACAAGTGGAACACGTGCCTTTGCTACCTAGACGACATCGTCGTTTTTTCTCGCGACTTTTCAACTCACCTTGTTCGTCTTCGTGCTATTCTCACGTGTCTCACCTCTGCTGGCCTTCAACTTAACATCAAGAAGTGCCATTTTGCCGCACGTCAGCTCACTATACTGGGTCACGTCGTCTGCAAAGAGGGTGTTCTC
Organism: Rhipicephalus annulatus; assembly: GCA_013436015.1. NCBI lineage: Eukaryota > Metazoa > Arthropoda > Arachnida > Ixodida > Ixodidae > Rhipicephalus > Rhipicephalus annulatus. The sequence goes on along the minus strand of WOVY01010937.1, from coordinate 288,465 downwards.
CCGGATCCGGCGAAACTCCGCGCCGTGGCCGACTATCCGAAGCCCAATTCCATCAAGACGCTTCGAAGTTTTATCGGCCTGTGCTCATACTTTCGTCGATTTGTGCGCAACTTCTCTTCCATCATCGCGCCTCTTACCAACCTGTTGACAACTTCCAAAGGCATTTCTGCTTGGTCAAAAGAGTGCGACGAATCCTTCACCGCGCTTCGGCGGTTATTACTATCACCTCCAATACTACGTCATTTTGACCCTGATGCGCCTACGGAGGTCCACACCGACGCCAGTGGTGTCGGTCTTGGTGCTGTATTGGCTCAATGAAAACCAGGGTACCAAGAATACGTTGTCGCTTACGCGAGTCGAACCCTCAAGAAAGCCGAGTGTAATTATTCCGTCACAGAAAAAGAGTGCCTCGCAATTATCTGGGCTTTGACGAAGTTCCGCCCATACCTTTATGGCCGCCCTTTCGAAGTCGTCACGGACCACCACGCTCTATGCTGGCTATCATCGCTCAAAGACCTGTCGGGGCGCCTTGGTCGTTGGGCGCTTCGCCTACAGGAATACGACATTCGTGTTGTATACCGATACGGCCGCAAGCACTCCGACGCTGATTCACTATCCCGCTCGCCGCTACCGGCTGACCCAACCCCCTCGTCACCTTCTTCAGCTGTCATAACACCAATCGACTTCACAGACATGGCATCGGAACAACGCAAAGATGTGTGGATTTCCCAACTCTTCGCCTTTCTGACTGATCCATTAGCTTATTTGGTCTCAAGAACTATCCGCCGTCAAGCCACACATGTCGCCATTCGAGACGACCTACTCTATCGGCGGAATTATACGTCTGAAGGTCGGAAGTGGCTGTTAGTGATACCCAACCACATGCGCTCGGAAATCTGTACTGCTTTCCCCAACGACCCGCAAAGCGCTCACGCTGGCGCTCTCAAAACGTACAACCGTTTAAGTCAGCGGTACTACTGGCGCGGCATGTACACATTTGTCCGCAAGTACGTACGTGCTTGTACTGCATGCCAGCGACGTAAAGTCCCACCTCAATGCCCTGCCGGTACACTTCAGCCTCTGCCTTGTCCAGCGCGTCCGTTTGACCGCGTCGGTATTGACTTATACGGACCACTTCCCACGTCGTCTTCTGGAAATAGGTGGATAATTGTCGGCGTGGACCACCTCACGCGTTACGCGGAGACGGCAGCACTACCCGCAGCAACCGCGAGGGAAGTCGCGTTTTTTATCCTGCGCAACTTTGTTCTTCGCCATGGTGCTCCCCGCGAATTTTCGAGCGACCGCGGGGGCGTGTTTTCTTGTCTGACGCCATTCAAACGTTGCTCGCTCAGTGCAACATGGTTCATCGCATGACGACAGCATATCACCTGCAGACGAATGGCCTCACAGAACGATTTAATCGCACTCTCGGTGATATGTTGACGATGTACACAGCTTCAGACCCGACCAATTGGGACACTGTCCTTCCATTCGTCACGTATGCGTATAACACCGCTACGCACGCGACAACAGGGTTCTCCCCTTTCTTTCTGTTGTACGGACGCGAACCATCGTGCACGCTGGACACTATCCTCCCATACACGCCCGACTCCTCTGAGTACACTGCAATTTCTGATGTTGCCAGGTACGCAGAAGATTGCAAACGATTGGCCCGTTCACTGACAACTGAGGACCAAGGCCACCAGAAGCTACGGCATGACACCGACCGACATCTCTCTACTTTCGCGACTGGTGCTCTCGTTTGGCTCTGGATTCCACCGAGCACTCTTGGCCTTTCGTCGAAATTACTGGCACGATACCATGGGCCCTACCGCATTCTCGCCCGTACGTCACCAGTCAATTATGAGATTGAGCCTCTGACACAGTCTCATGACTTACGCCGTCGTGGCCGAGAAATTGTGCATGTGAGTCGCCTGAAGCCGTATTACGACCCCGCTATAGTGACTACGCCTTAAGTCGCCAGGTTGGCTACGCTATTCACCGGGGGCCAATGTAGGGAACTATGCGAACGGCGACGAAGCAGCATGAAACGGCAAGCCACAGCGTTGGTGCACGCGCGCGACCCGAGCTTGCGTTTGTTTTGTATTTTCGGCCTGTTGGCGATCCTCGCTCTTCTGGCGTTCCTCGGCCTTCCAGTATGTCTGTACTTAAATAAACTGCGCGACAATATATATATATATATATATATATATATATATATATATATATATATATATATATATATATATATATATATATATATATATATATATATATATATATATATATATATATATATATTGTCCGTTAAGGACAGTGGGTGCTTTCGAAGAGACACTCGACGTGTTCTTCTCCGTCAGAGACGCCGTTCGCGTCCAACAGCGGGGCTCCCCGTTCTCCTTCAGCGTATCGGCGCGTATATAATGCCGGCGCATAGAGCGTCAGGCGGCTTCCTCATCCACGTTCTGTACATACGATGTAAATATAAACGCTTCGTTTCCTTCTGGCTGTCTTTCGCCTTGCAACTGCCTGGATGATACTGCAGCTGGCCATGACACCTGTCAGTGCGTTTGTTTTGCTGGCAAATAGTGTGGCACTTGTGTATGAGAGCAGACGAAACTCAGCACGATGTGCATCACAGCTTTGTGTGGTCACGTAGCCAAGGAACCCGTGCATTGAGGTCACTGTCCAACTAGGCGCCGCGAAACCGAAACCGAAAATGGTCCACACAAGTAGATCAATATTAAACTATTTAGTAAAAATACACGAATCTTGGTGCGTGTATTATGCGTCCTGGAGCTTAAAGAAACGCTTACAGCAAAGAACACGCATTCCAAAAATTTCATGTCACCACCCTTTTAGGACCACGTAGTGGTTGCATAGCAAATTTGAAAAGGTTTCAAGCACAATTGTTTGAAGTATGCACTAGGAACAGGACGTCTCTATTGCGTTTAACCCCAAAAGGAGAAGCTTTAGGGTCCCCTAATTTTTGTTATATCATCAGCCCGACTACGCCCACTGCAGGGCAAAAGCCTCTCTCATGGTGTGCCGCTCCAATCGGTCCCATGTTTGCTGCTGGCATTTTATACCTGCAAACTTGCTAATCTCACTTCCCACTTAATTTTCTGTTCTGCTCATCTGTTTACCTTCTCTGAGAATCCAGTCAGTTACCCTTAATTACCAGTGGTTATCCTGCCTACGTGTTACTTGCCCGGCCCATGTCCCTTTCTTATTGATTTCAACTATGATATCCTTACCCCGGTTTTTTCGCTTAACCAACGCTGCTCTCTTCATGTCTTTTAAAGTTACACCTATCTTTTCTCTTTTCATCGCTCGCTGCGCTGACCTCAATTTAAGCTCAACACTTTATTGTAAGCCTCCAGGTTTCTCCTCTGTGGGTAAGTACCGGCTAGATGCCGCTGTTATATACCTGCCTATGTAAGGATGACAGCAATGTACCAGTGACGATTTCAAAATGCTTGCTGAATGTGCTCCACGCCGTTATTAAGGTTCTAGTTACTTTAATCTAGTGGTTAGGCTCCGCCGTTTTCACCTGTCTTAAGTTGCCGTACTCTTTCACAACTTCCGTGGTACTGCTACATATCTCGAAGCGTTGTTATTTACTAATATTTTTGCACATTACTTTCGTTTTCTGCAAATTATTTCAAGTTTACTTTTCAGCTCTCATTGTCTAATTCATTGCCCCGCCGCAGTGGTCTAGTGGCTAAGGTACTCGGCTGCTGACCCGCAGGTTGCGCGATCAAATTCCGGCTGCGGCGGCTGCATTTCCGATGGAGGCGGAAATGTTGTAGGCCCGTGTGCTCAGATTTGGGTGCACGTTAAAAAACCCCAGGTGGTCAAAATTTCCGGAGCCCTCCACTATGGCGTCTCTCATAATCATATGTTGGTTTTGGGACGTTAAACTCCACATATCGATCAAATCCTTGTCTAATTCATTAATAATAAATATCAATTCGTCGCCTGAGTTACTCAGCATTGTAATGTCATCACCGAAGCGCAGGTTAATGAGGTACTCTCCATTACCCCATAACTTTTTCCATTCTGGGCCTCTGAAAAGTTACTGTAAGCACGTGGCCAACAGCATTGGGGAGATCGCAACCCTTTCTCCTAAACCCCTTTTTATTGGTACTCTGTCACGTTATTTATGAAGCATTATGGTGGCGTTTGATCCTCAGTAGATTTCTTCCAGGATGTTTTTCATGCATGGTTCGTCGACGCCCTGGATTCCGCAGTGTCTGCATGACTGCAGTCTCCGCATTTATACCCGCAAACTTCTTCATCTCATCTGCCCACCCCACCTTCTGTCTCCCCCTAACCCGCTTGCTTTCTCTGGGAATCCAGTTAGTTACCCTTAATGACCAGCGGTTATCCTCTCTACGCGCTGCATGCCCGGCCCATGTCCATTTTCTCTTCTTGATTTCAACTATGATATCCTTAACCCCCGTTTGTTCCCTAATCCACTCTGCTCTCTTCTTGTCTCTTAAGCTTACACCTACCATTTTTCTTTCCAATGCTCGCTGCGTCGTGCTCAATTTAAGCTGAACCCTCTTTGTAAGTCTCCAGGTTTCTGCTCCGTAGCTAAGTACGGGCAAGATACAGCTGTTATATACCTTCCTCTAGAGGGATAGTGGCAATCTACCTGTCATAATTTGAGAGTGCTTGCCAAATGTGCTCCAACCCATTCTTATTCTTCTAGTTACTTCAATCTCGTGGTTTGGCTCCGCGGTTATTACCTTCCCTAAGCAGACATAGTCTTTTACAACTTGAAGTGCACTATTACCTATCTCGCAGCGCTGCTCTTATCCGAGTTTGTTGTACATTACTTTCGTTTTCTGCAGATTAATTTTAAGACCCACATTTCTGCTCTCCTTGTCTAACTCTGTAATCATGAGTTGCAATTCATACCCTGAGTTACTCAGCAATGCAATGTCATTGGCGAAGCGCAGGTTACTAAGGTACTCTCCATTAACACTTATCCCTAACTGTTCCCATTCTAGGCTTTTGAAAACGTCCTGTAAGCACGCGGTAAATAGCATTGGGGAGATTGTGTCCACATGCCTTACACCCTTCTTGATTGGTATTCTGTTGCTTTCTTTATGAAACACTATGGTAGCAGTTGATCCCTTGTAGATTTGTTCCAGCATGTTTATATATACTTTATCAATGCCCTGATTCCGCAGTGTTTGCACGACGGCTGATATTTCTACTGAATCAAACGCCTTCTCGTAATCCTTGAAGGCTATGTATAGTGGTTGGTTATATTCCTAGCATTTCTCTATTACCTCATTGATAGTATGAATGTGGTCGATTGTTGAGTAGCCTGTTCGAAATACTGCTTGTTCATTTGGTTGATTGAATTCTAATGCTTTCTTTACTCTGTTAGCAATTACCTTTGTAAATAGCTTGTATACTAAAGAGAGCGAGCTGATCGGCCTTTAATTCTTCAAGTCCTTGTCATCTCCTTGAGATATCTATACTGAATCAAATGCCTTCTCGTAATCTATGAAGGTTATTTGCAGCGGTTGGGTGTATTCTGAGCAATTCTATATCACTTGATTGCTAGTAGGAATGTGTTAGATGGTTGAATAGTGTGTCTGAAATCTTGCTTCATTGATTGGTTTATTTAATTCTTATGTTGCCCTAATTCTGTTAGCAATTCCCTTTGTAAATAGCTTGTGTACAACGGAGAGCAAGCTGATCGGCCTGTAATTCTTCAAGTACTTGTCGTACCCTTTTCCATGGATTAAGATGATATCGGCATTCTTCTAAGTTTCTCGTGTCCTCCCCATCAGGACACTTCGCAAACAGGGTGGCCAATATTTCAAACACATTCTGTCCTCTGTTATTCAGCATGTTTGATGTTGCCTGATCCGTAGCAGTAACACACTGAGTAAGCGCCAGAACAAGAATGCTTTATTCCAGATAATGCTGCTGCATGTCTTCGCGCACACATGGGCATACGTTGGTGCCGAGTCCGCCCTTTCAACGCCGCGATATGGCACTTCCTTTCTCTTAGACAAAGCCCAGTCTGTCAGGCTGCCTTATTATGCGCGTGGAATGCCTGGGAAGTTCAGACGCTGTCTGTGCCCTTGAACCTGGTTTACTCGGAGACCGCGATGTGCCCAGCGATAAGTCGGTTGACTTGATGTCACCTGCCGGAGGTGGGTCCGGTAAGGTGGATCTAAGGTGGTGACGGTTGTTGCTCAGAAGATCGGGTTACGCAGAGCTGCTTTGCCACCACTGTGGGGTGCCGCGGCTGCAGTTGGTCCACGTGACGACACTGCATTCTTCTGGTGGTGGTCACAATGATCAAGCGCCTGCCTCTTAATCCCGTCACCGTGCTGGGTAATCATCTGTGGCCGACTTAATTGGACTGGCGTGCCTTCACAGGCGCCCCCTGAGTAAAACACAGCCTCTGCACTGAGTCCTGGTCCACCGCGGGTCCCGGTCCACCTTTTCTGAAAAATGTGTGCTTGGGCCGGTCCTTGGCTAAAAACCGAGCATCATCTTTGCCGGCGATTGGCCGCCGTGAGTCGGTGTTGTCCTGTAACGTAGTAATAACTTGTTAATTCCACTGAGCAAACTCCCCACTTTGTTTCTATCATTTGTTTCTTTAACGGTGCGCACAGCGTACGCTGTCGATCCGTTTTATTGAGGGTGGTATGGGGCGGGGTTTGCATGGCGCACCTGATTATCTTCAAAAATTTTTTTTGTCACTGAACTGTTAAATTGTGGTTCATTGTCGGAGATGACCGTCTGAGCCAGGCCAAAACGAGCGAACATACCCCGCAGTGCTTCAAATGTGGTTTCTGCACTAGTTGTTTGAGGGGTACTGCTTCTAACCATGTAGTTTCCTCATCCACTACGACCGAAATCATGTGGCCTTCCACCGGCCCAGCGTAGTCGATGTGCAGGCGAGACCAACGTTTGTTGGTTTTCGGCTAGCTGATTGGGGCCTGCCTTGCTGGCATGGGCAAATTCTGGAGACATGGCTGGCAGCTGTGCACCAACTCTTCTATGTCGTGGTCTAATCCGGGGTACCAAAACAATGAGCGCGCCAGACGTTTCATAGCCATCATGCTGGGATGGGTATTGTGGATTAGTTGCAGCATATTTGACCGCACTGCTTCGGCCACAGCCACTATATGACTTCAGTATATTAGTCCCTTACTCTCAGTAAGTTCGTGTCTGCGGGAAAAATACGGCAGGAAGCCCTGTTGCTGCTGCCCGAGTTGTTTAGGTCAGTCGTGAAGAATCCATGTTTTCACTTGCCTCAGCAGAAAGTCGTCGTTCGTGCTGTCCGCCGACTGCTGCGTGCAAAGAGATAAATCTGTCAATGCTAGCGCATGCAGCACATTTTCTACGGGATTATCTTCATCATGGTGCACTGGTTCTTGCAAAAGCAAACGGCTCAAGGCGTCAGCATTCGCATTCGATGGCCCCTTTCGGTACTCACATGTCATATTGATAGGCAGATAATAGGAGTGCCCATCTCTGGATTCTGGCCGCTGGTATTTGCGGAAGAGGTTTGTTGCGATAGAACAGAGATGTCAGCGTGGCTTATAATCAGTCAACAAATAAAAATTGTTCCCAAAAAGATAGTCTCGTAACCTTGTCACCCCATAAACCAGTGCAAGCGCTTCTTTTTCCAGTTGCGATAAGTAGCACTTCTGGTGTTAAGGTTCTCAAGGAAAAAAGCTATTGGATGGTCTTTGCCAATAATCCGGTGTGACAACACAGCGCCAAAGCCGACCGCCGACGCATCGCACTCCAGTGTTATAGGCTTTTGCGGGTCATAGTGGGCAAGAAATTTAGCCTTACTTAAGGCAATCTATACAGCCTCACATGCCATGTCATGTGCTGGCCCCCAGTTCCATTGCAGTCCTTTTGTCAGTATGCCATATAAAGGAGCCATTGCCGTTGACAACTTAGGCAGAAACCTCGCATAGTACGTCACCAAGCGCAGGAAAAACTTCAGCTGGCTTACCGATGCTGGCTTCGGCGCTGCTAGTGCCGCCTCCAGGGTGTCTTGCAGGGGGTGAAGGCTATCCTCGTTTATGCGATGCCCTAGGAACGACACCGGTGCTTCTCTGAATCAGCACTTTGCTTTGTTCAGCTTCAGGTTCTTTTCCCGCAGCCGCTGAAATACATGCCGGAGCACAGAAGTGTCATTTCTCTTTTCCGCCACGATGATGTTATCGAGGTACACTTGTACCTCCATGACATCATCGTCCCAAAGGGACATCCCTACCCTGCGGAATGCTTCTATAGTGTTACGGCCGCAGAGGAGCAGTCCCTCGCAGCCCACAAAGATTACCATGATTTCTACCACCGTTGAGCCTGACTGTACATTCATGGTTATCTGACCGACAACAGTTAACGGCCCCAAGAAGCATGTTAACCAGAGCGATGTCTTCTCCAGGGCCGGCCACCACTTGCGATGTTTCTCAAATATGCTCATTAGGATGACGCTGAGCAGAGTACCCGTGTCTATGATAATCCGCAGAGTCCGATCCTGCCATGTCAAATTTTCCTCGCGTGGTTTCAATGTAGCACTGATTCCCGAGCTGTGAGCGACGAGAGCACGCAGCATCTCTTCTTTGCTCTCACCTTCTGATGGCTCTACTACATATGCGCCCGTCACCCGGGAACGCCCCAGGCTGCACACCTTTGTTAGGTGTCTTTTATGCCACAGTGATAGAATCTTCCATTACGGTGACGGCATGTGCGCGTAGCGTGGGGGCCACCCCATCGATCGCACGCCTGCCTGCCTGCTTCATTATTGCCCCACTGTGTCCAGTGCCACCACCCTCGCTGTGACTTCAAAACGTTGGTGCTGCTTGCGGTCCTCTCCTGGAGCCCTTCGCGCATGTCTCGCACTTCGCTTAGTACTTCTTACGATGCTATGGCGTATTCTTCCACCTCCTCGACAGTTAGCTTCTTGTGCGTGAGGAGGCAACGACGAGCATCGTCGTCCCGAATGCATGCCACATACGATGTGGTCTCGCAGCATACGATCAAGGTAGTCGCCGAAGTGTCAATTCTTCACCAATTTTTGGAAGTCTGAGATGTATTTCCCAATGCTCTCACCTTCCAGTGTTTGTGCATGAAGAAGGGGAAACTTTCTGCTGTTTCATTACCTTGGGGGTTGTACTGTTCCTCAAGGTATTCAACGATTTGCTCGTAGGTTTGGCTGTTGACCGACACGGTTGAAAGGCGATCTTGCAAGCAGCGGACGACATTATCACTCAACGAAGACACCAGAAGAGCGTGGGCTTTGCAGTGTCGGTGATTTCATTTCCCTCGAAATAAACTTCCAGGCCTATCTGGTACGTGCTCCAGCTGCTCACCGTTTCGTCAAACCCCGGGGAGCGTGATGCCATCGTCCGACCGATGCGTGCCGCTGCCAATCACGCTAGCAGGGGGTGTTTCAGCTAAATCCCATCCTCGTCACCACTGCACTGTCATGCCGTAGTAGTAACACAATAAGGAAGCGCCAGAAGACGAATGCTTTATTCCAGATATGGTTGCTGTATTTATGCTGTATAGGTCTTTGCGCACACGTTGCTGCCGTGTCCACCCTTTAGACCCCGCTATAAATTGTCACGACGCAGACACAGCAGAAGTCGGATATAGGAGAGCTCACTTTAATTACATGCAAGGCACTCGTAAAGAGAACCGGGCAAGAACTTCGTGTTTTTTCTTGCTGCGCGAGCTGCTCTCTCTGCAGGTTGCTGCGCGAGCTCCTCTCTCTGCAGGTTGAACACGGCATTTCCCTTTCTCTGGGAAAAGCATCGTCCCGATGCTCTGCGATGAAATACGCAGTATATGTAGTTGACGTGTTAGGCAACTGGCTCACTGCAATATGGTTTCATCTGCACAACGTGTATGATTTGAGATATTTGCTGGCTAGTTCGCGAGGAACTGTCAGGGATTACCTCATAGTTCACGTCACTTAGGCGCCGTACAACATTGTAGGGACCAATGTACTTCTTGAGTAACTTTTTAGAAAGACCGCGTCAGAGGATAGGGCTCCAGACCCATACTTTCTCACCTGGTTGATAACTAACGTATCAGTGTTGCAGGTTATAACGTTGTGCATCGTAACTCTGCTGCTGCGTGGTTCGCATGCGTGCAAGCTGCCGCGCCTCTTCAGCTCGTTGGGTAAAGGCTTGAGCATCGGTGTCTGTATCGTCGCAGTCGTGGAGCAACATGGCATCAAGCATTGTCGTCACTTCTTGGCCATGAAGAAGACAAAATGGCGTGCTTCAGGTAGTCTTCCGCTTCGCCGTATTATAGGCAAACGTCCCGTATGGAAGAACGTCCTGCCAATTTTTATGGTCCACGTCGATGTACGTACTCAGCATATCGGCAATTGTCTTGTTGAGGCGTTCTGTTAAGCCGTTGGTTTGTGGGTCGTAGCGGTAGTTTTTCGATGCGCTGTTCCACTGAGCTCAAGCACTGACTTAAGAAGCATGACCGTGAAAGCGGTATCTCTGTTTGTTATTATAATTCTAGGAGCACTATTCCTCAGAACGATATTTTCAATCAAGAATCGTGCCACTTCTGCTGCGCTTCCGCTCGAAAATGCTTTTGTTTCTGCGTAGCAAGTAAGATAGTAGGTAGCGACAATTACCCTCTTGTTTCCAGTATGCGAAGTCGGAAATGGGCCAAGGAGGTTCATTCCAATTTGTGCAAAAGGCATGGTGGGCACTCGAACTGGCTGCAACAATCCGGCTTGTTTTCAAGGTGGTGATTTTCGTCGTTGACAATCGAGGCACGTGCGGACGTAATGCTTCACAGTGCCTAGAAGCTTCGGTCAGTAGTACGTCTGTTGAATTCTGGCCAATGTGCGCGTGTATCCGAGGTGGCCGGAGGTTGACTCATCGTGGCAAGCGTGCAGTATCTCATCGCGAATGGATGTCTGGACGACAAGTAATGGCACTTGCACTGGAGAAAAAGTTCTTATATAGAACACCAATGCGCTAGCAGAATGACGGCAGGTTCCTTGCGAATATCTTGGGAACTCTTGTAGACTGGTCGTTAAGAAAATTAATAAGGGGAAGCAACTCACTGTCTTCTTTCTGCTTAGACGAAATGGTGACCTTGTCGACTACTCCTAAAAACACCTTTTCGTCCTCTTCTGGGACATCATCTTGCTTTATAGGCGACCTGGATAAGCAATCAGCCTCAGAGTGCTGTCGTTCCGACCTATAGACGACCGTCATACCGAATTCTTGAAGGCGTGAGCTCCAGCGCGATAGCCGACCTGATGGGTCCCTGAAGTTGGCCAGCCAGCAAAGGGAGTGGTGGTCGCTGACTACGTGAAAAGAACGGCCGTATAAGTATGGGCGAAACTTCATAACTGCCCATACTACAGCAAGACATTCCTTTTCCATTGTGGACTAATAAGGCTCGGCGCAGGAAACCGTCATACTTGCAAATGCGATCACTCGCTCAGCTGATTCTTGCCACTGTACGAGTACAGCGCCTAAACCTACGTTGCCGGCATTGGTGTAGATTATGGTAGGAGTGTCCTTGTCGAAGTGAGCAAGCACAGGTGGTGTCTGCAGGCGCTGTCGTAGGTAGTCAAATGCTGCTTGTTCCTCTTCGCCCCATAAAATTGGAACATCGTCTCTTGTTATGCGTGTTATGGGCGATGCTGTGTGCGAGATATTGGCGAGAAATCGGCGGTAGTAGGCGTAGAGGCCAAGAAAACGTCTTACGGCCTTCCTATCTGTTGGCACCGGAAATTTTTGGACGGCATCAATCTTGTCGGGGTCCGGAAGAACACCTCCATGGCGCACCAAATGTCCTAAGAATCAGGGTTCCTTGAAACTGAAATGACATTTCTCAGGTTTCAGCGTTAGGCCGGCGGACCGTATTGCTTGAAATACTGATAGCAGTCATCCTATATGTTCCTCGAATGTTGCTGTGAAGACAATGACGTCGTGGAGGTATACCAGACACGTCTGCCACTTAAGGCCTGATAGGACGGTATTCATCAGGCTCTGAAATGTTGCTGGAGCTGAGCACAATCCAAAAGGCAAGACTTTACACTCGTAAAGCCCCTCAGGCGTAACAAAACCAGTCTTTTCTCTGTCTCGCTCATCAGCCTTGATTTGCCAATATCCGCTTTTCATTTCCATCGACGAGAAGAAGCGTGCGTGCCTCAGCTTGTCAAGCGAATCGTAAATACGCGGTAATGGGTATACGTCTTTCTGTGTCACGCAGTTCAGCTTGCGGTATTCCACACAGAAGCATAAGCTGCCGTCTTTCTTCTTTACCAGCACTACCGGTGACGCCCAAGGGCTTTTTGACGGCTGATTCATGTCATCATCAAGCATTTTCTGGACATGTTCTTGGATAGCTTCACGCCCTTTCGGTGCCACGTGGTATGGGTTTTGTCGAATTGGTCTTGCCGTCTATTCTGTTATAATTCGGTGCTTTGTCGGTGACATTTGATTTGCCCTCGAGGTCGATGAAAAACAATCTTCGAACTAGCCGAGAACATCTAGAAGACTCTGCATCTGCGCTGGAGATAAACCTATGATCACGTGGATAGATGGTGGTTCTGAAGCGGCTGCTGTCTCTGCATGTTGCACGGCGAAGCACTCGCGGAATTCTACAATTTCTTGGAAGCATGCAACTGTGGTACCTTCTGTAATGTGTCGACGCTCGTTGCTGAAGTTCGTCGACAGGGCCTTTGCTTGCCCAGACACTACACTGACGAGACTTTTGACAATGGCGATTCCTCGAGGCAGTAAAAGCGTAGACGCTTATTCCGTGACACCTCCTCCAGTATGCTGCGTGTTGCACGTGGCAGCGACAAGGCGGTATGATAACGGTGGCATGGTCACGTCTTCAATGACGCGCATGGGCTTGTGCTGCAGCGCTGCGCTATGGTCCGCTGAGAAGGTCAGTACACCGTCCAGTAAATTTATGATGGCACCGTACTCCCGCGAGAAATCCATACCCAAGATAACCTGTTCACAACAATCAGAAAGAATAACGAAGGCTCCGACGAGTGATAAATCCCTGATCTTGATTCACGCAGTGCACTTCCCGGTAGGCGTCAGCAGCTGGCCTCAATCTCCTCTAATTTGCGATCCCGTCCATTTCAATTTCACTTTCCTGAGTTTGTCGGCCAGATTCGTACTCATTATTGAAAAGTCCGCACCAGTGTCAACCAGTGCCGTCACGTCGTGAACATCAATTGAAAGTGCAATGTCGGCGTGACAATGCCGTCTTTTATTGATTCATTCGAAATGTACGGCGCTTCGTGCAGCGGTAATGGAGGATTTTCAACTCTTCAGCAATTAGTAACTTCCCTCCCCCCCCCTAAGGTCGCTTCTTTTATTTTCCCCGGTGTGTACTGTGAGATCTTCGTCTCGCCGTGTCCGTGGAGCTACCTCTATTAGATTGGGGAAAATGACCAGGAGAGAGCGAGCGTGACCGGAACTCAGGAGAAACGTACCGCGGAATCGTCGTGCTCGTATCAACATTGCGTCCTCCGTTGAAATAGCGCCGAGGGGTAGTGGACGAAAATCCTTGGTACCCGGCCACGCGGTTAGGACAATACCGCACGATGTGGCCTGCTTCCCCACAATGGAAGCACAAGGGCCTGTAGTCAGGGGTACGCCAAATGTTGGTTTGGTGGAGTGGAGGTCGCATCGGCGTCGATGTTTCTCTATTGTACCAAGGCACTGTCGGCGGCTCTTGCTGGTGGTACTGTTGTGGTGGCGGCACGTTAGATGGCTGTCGACGGAGAATTTTTGAATAGGTTGGCCTAACCGTGTCATTGTTCGGCTCTGGAACTGAAAGCGCTTGCCTTATCTCTTGGCGCACAACTTTTGTGACCGACGCAATCGCGAAGTCATTCGGTGTGCCGGCGAGCTTCTTCACCTCTTCTGGCACAATTTTGCGTATTAGGTCACGCAAAGAACGCTCGTCAGGTGTCACAGTGGTCACGGTGGTTGCGCTGATTTGTCCGCTGTTGTTTGGGCGGTCGTACTGGCGGTAGCGTAGCTGTAGTGCGCGTTCGATAGCAGTCACCTCCTTTGCAAATTTGTCGACGCGTGAAGGTGGGTTCCGCACAAGACCAGCAAAAAGCTGCTCTTTAACACCACGCATGAGGTGGCTGATCTTTCTGCTTTTGGACATATCGGGATCGGCTCGATGAAAGAGACGAGTTATGTCCTCAAAAAACATAGCAACATATTCGTTTGGCTTTTGAATCCGTGATTCGAGAAGTCATTGTGCATGCTTCCTCCTTTCGGTGTTTGCGAAGGTGTCCAAGAACTTCCGCCTGAACTCGTCCCACGTAGACCACATGCGATTCTTGAACCACGTGCGAGCCCCGTCCTGAAGTGGGAAATGCACGTACCTCAACTTCTGTGCGGCGTTCCACCCGTTAACGTTGGCTGGATGCTCGAATTCCTCACGCCAGTCATCTGCGTCCTCTTATGTGTTGCCTTGGAAGTCCACAGGAATTTTAGGGGTGAAAACAGTCACCTGTGTCATGCTTGGGCTGGTCATGGCGGGGCTACTCCTTCCGGGCGTGGTCATGTTTTCCGGCCAAGGACCGAATCCTGGGCTCAGGCCTAACAGGCAGCGGCTGGGGCGGTGAAACGGGTGTTTTGACGAGCGGGAATCTTTGAGGACTAGTTCCCGGGCTGTTGGAAGGTCTCCTGGACATGTACCCAGCACCTCCACCAGTGTCACGACACGGACACAGCAGAAGTCGGATATAGCAGAGCTCACTTTAATTACATGCAAGGTGCGGAACTTCGTCTTTCGTTTTTGCTGTCCGAGCTCTTCTCGGCAGGTTAAATGCAGCAATATATATATATATATATATATATATATATATATATATATATATATATATATATATATATATATATATATGAGTTCTAACAGACAGTAATGCTAAGGAATGTACAGGGGAAGTTATTAGAACCAATGGAATGTAAATAGGAAGAAAGAAAAGTGGATGAAAAAATAACCAGCCGTGAGCAGGAATCGAACCTACGACCTTCGAATAACGCGTTCGATTCTCTAACCACTGAGCTACCACAGCGGCCTTCCTTCCATCCACTTTTTTGGGGTTTATATGTAAATTTAGAAGTAGGAGTGGCAGTCAGCGCCATCTATAAGCCAAACGACGAGTGTGAAAACACTCTTATGCGCATGTTTGGGGTCACGTAGCACGTGAACTTATTATGAGCGGGCAGCTGATTAATTGTCTTTCTTATATAACCTAAACACATCAAGTCTCCCAGTACGAGACTCTCGTTCAATGAAATTAGAGGATAGAAATGTATACCTAAGAGCTCGTTTTTCCGTGTTTTAACACAATATTAATGAGATCTAACAGACAGTAATGCCAAGGAATGTACAGGGGAAGGTATTAGAACCAATGGAATGTAAATAAGAAGAAAGAAAAGTGGATGAAAAAATAACCAGCCGTGAGCAGGAATCGAACCTTATTTCATTGAACACACGTCAAGAACTGAACAGCACGTGATATGAACCGTATGTGGATGTAGACGGACAGTTGGCTTCGTTCTCAGTGTTGACAGTGGTTCTTCCTCTTTTTTACTTTCTTTCTTTTTTTCTTTTTTTGTCTTTTTTCTCCTTTTTTTAGTTCCCTCTCACTCTCGCAAACGTCTTTCAAGGCGAGAGGGACGCGGCATCAACGAAGTTTGGAAGCTCATGTCAGTATAACTCATCCCCTGATGAAGGGAGGACCCCTCCCGAAACTGTTGGGAAATAAATATATTTATCCTTGTTGACAAAACTCCCGTTGTGCCATATCCTATATATATATATATATATATATATATATATATATATATATATATATATATATATATATATATATATATGTGTGTGTGTGTGTGTGTGTGTGTGTGTGTGTGTGTCTGTGTGTGACGCTATGATGCGGGAGACGTGGCCCGGGTCATACGGCATGTTTATTCCATTAAGCACTTCTTCCTTCTCGGCTTCTACCAACCATCGCTACCTTTTTACGTCACATGATTCCCCCTCCTCTGAAAAAATGCGCGAGCTACAATCTATAAAGCATGAACAAGTGGTCTCATAATAAAAAAAATTACTGCCAGAAAATGCAGTAGTTCCATGTCACATGGTGGTTGCATGCACTTGCACAAAAAAGGTTCACAAGAAAGGCAGTCTGGTTATGTCTGGGAGACCTTAGGTGGGCGAGTTTGGCTGTTGCGTTCTGGAGAGCATAACCATATATTCAGCGCAAAGAATGACGATGACACAGCCTGGTTAGTTGCATTGTTGCATCGGCGGCTCGGATGTCGACGGGGTTATATTTTTTTTGTCGCGAATGATGCAATCCCGGTGCTTCTTGCTTTCGTGTTTTTTGACAGACTGTGACGAAGTACCTGGGTGCTTGCGGCGTGCAAGTAGTGGTTCCGCGTTTTTCTCGGTGTTTTATGTGGTGGTGCAGTCGGTGTAATAGCAGGTGCAGGGAATGTCTCTGGTCACTTTTCTTCGTGCGAAAATGTCTGATGTCTTAAATTTGTCTTTGCTTTAGAGAACTTATTTTCCGATGTTCTTTAATTGGTCAGTGCGTTTTATTGATTTTTGCGTTCGTCGGTGCCCTCGTTGCAGTCTCTCTCGTTGTCGCATGAGTTTGTGAACTTGGCTTTGCTTGCTTTGCTGATCCTGCTCAAGAGATGGCTGTAGTGGCGCCCCTTCCAGAATTGGGCATTAATTTCCTGCGAGTTTTGACGCGTCCTGTACACAGCTGATGCATGGTGAGCTGGTATCTTGCTTATCGGGCATAGTTGGTAATGCGTCATCATTGCTAGCATGCTCTTCAAAGGCTTCGGTAAGGTGCTCCAGTATGGACACTTCTGACAGACAGCTGCATGCGAGGTTTGATGTATGTATTACTTCTGCATTGTGTCAGTTTTTCGAGGTGTGAGCACTGGATGAGGATAGCACAGGTGACTTGGCATTACTAGGTATGAACTGCAGATTTTGGCAAGTCTGCGGGGCGGTAGAAACGCCACGAAGCTCTTCAGGGGCTTCTTCTTCGCTGTTCACTGTGAGTGGTTCTTGCGCCTGGTAGCTTGCGATCGATGTTCGATGCGCCTGACTCTACTGCTTTGCTTCTACTGTCTAGTGTGTGTGCACCGCATGGTGATGAATGAACCCGTCCTTCCAGACGGGTTCATTCATCACCGTTCAATATTATATCGTTACGCACAAGGAGGACCAGGACGTATACGGCTGAAGGGGGCCGTTTATTTTGGTCGCGAAGACAAGCGCCGGAGCGGCCAACAGGTTGTTGATCGCAGTGTCGTCGTCTTCTTTCTTCTTCCAGCTCCGGGCAGCCTGCCTGTTCGACCATCTTCATTTTCTTCCCAGGCATGCGTAACATTCCTCCCCTCGCAGACGAAGCCCGCCGGGCGAGGTAACTGATTCACCTTGGTGTGTACAACTTCAGTCGAGCGACATGGACTGCTTAAGTTTTAGCGGCTCTTCTACCACTTCTCGTGAGGCGAGCTATCGTGTATGTGACTTCCGTGATTTTGTTGAGAACGACAAATGGTCCGTTGTATGTGGCCAAGAACTTTTGGCATAGCCCGCGTCTTCGTAGCGGAGTCCACAGCCACACTAAGTCGCCTGGATGGTAAGTTACAGGCCGGTGGCGGACGCCATAGTGTGCCTTCGATTTTTTCTGTGATGCCAAAGTGCATAGACGAGCAATACGACGCGCCTCTTCTGCACAGCAGAGGATTCCGGTGACTGACAGGTTCTCGTGCGGCGAGAATGGCAAAACTGTGTCGAGTGTGTGCCGTGGCGGTCGTGCGTACATCAAGAAAAAGGGGCTATAGCCTGTTGTCTCGTGCTTAGCGGTGTTGAACGCGTACGTTATAAATGGTAGCACGTCATCCCAGTTCTTGTGGTCGGATGCCACATACATAGAGAGCATGTTTACAATTGTTCGGTTGGTGCGCTCCGTGAGCCCATTTGTTTGCGGATGGTATGGCGACGAGTGACGAAGGCGGGACTCACTCAATTGAAGGAGCTCTTCTACTATACCTGCCGTAAATTGTCGCCCACGATCAATGTTACGCATGCCTGGGAAGAAAACGAAGATGGGCGAACAGGCTGGCTGCCCGCTTCCTTTTGACGCTCGAGTCGCCGAAACACGCTTTCAGCTCTGGAACAAAAACGTCCCACGTCGTCAGTGTGTCCTCGTGGTTTTCGTACCACACGAGCGCAGTATCCGTAAGGCAAAAGACCGCATTGCCTAGCTGAGCGGCGGCATCCCAGCCGTTGGACTTGCTGACTCGCTTGTACTAGACGAGCCACGCGTCGACATCCTCTCCCAAGTTTCCTGCGAAGGTTGGCGGGACTCGGTAGTAGGGCACGGAACCCATTGGAGTTGACCTTGAAGCGTTAGATGGCTGATCTTGGGCCATTACGATCGGCGCAGGCGGGAGTCCGGCAAGGCCGCGGCTGCGGCGTAGTCCAGGTAGTGAAGCTTCCGTCGTTGGGCTTGTCTTACTCAGCACCTCCACCAATCTGTTACGCAAAGGGGGCCGTTTACTTTGGTCGCGAAGAGAAGCGCCGGAGCAGCCAACAGGTTGATGATCGCAGTGTCGTCGACTTCTTTCTTCTTCCAGCTTCGGGCAGCCAGCCTGTTCGCCCATCTTCGTGTTCTTCCCAGACATGCGTAACATTATATATATATATATATATATATATATATATATATATATATATATATATATATATATATATATATATTGATATATATATATATATATATTGTAATGAAGAGGAATAACTGCCGCGGCATCGACGCGTTGGCGCGAGACGCGAGCTAAGACTGCCTGGTTGCTGCTACGACGCTGCCCGTATAACTGACCAGCTCTTGCTGCTTCTGTCCCGACGCTTCTACCACTGTTCACCTTGCATTTACATTATAATTATTCGTCCCCCGTCGGACAACAAGACTCACGGAGAACATAGTACGAGCGGATCGTATTACGGTTTCACGACCGCGAAAGCGCTGGTCTGTGAATGGAGTAACAGGTTCGACGATGTAGTTGAGAGGTGAAGTCTGCGAGACAACGCGGTAGGGTCCTTGGTATTTTGAAACAAGCTTCGAGGAAAGACCTGTAGGGACAGAAAGAACCCAAAACCACACAAAGGTGTCCGGAACTAAGTTAGGGTTTGGGTGGTTATCCTCACGCTGAGATTTTTGTCTCCATTGATCGATGGTTCGGAACGACTGGGCGAGCTTACGGCATTCCTCGGCATGGCGGGCAGCTTCAGTGATGGGCGTAGCCTTGGAGGAATTAGTGTGTTATGAAAGAATGGTACCCAGTGTGGTGGAAGGGTTTCGGCCATATAAGAGGAAAATGACGAAAAGCTCGTAGTCACCTGTGGAACAAAAGGCAGAATGAGGTCGTGCATCACAAAAGGCAGAATACGTCACATATGCGTGACGTATTGTGACGCACGCACGTCACATATGCGTGCGTCACAAAAGGCAGAATGAGGTCCTAATCGGAGTGGTCTGAGGCAACATACTTAGATATTATGTCGCCTATGGTACGGTTGAATCTTTCCGTCAAGCCATTCGTTTGCGGGTGGTACGTGGTGGTAGTCCGGAGAATGATACGGCATTCATCAAGGGCTGCGTTGAAGACTCCAGAGAGGAACACACGTCCTCTGTCGCTGAGAAGTTAACGCAGTGCGCCGTGATGGAGAATGAAGTTCCGCAGGAGAAAAGATGATACGTAGCGTGCTGTGGCAGGAGGCAAAACGGCTGTTTCTGGATATCGCGTTAAGTAGTCGACAACGACAACGATCCACCGGTTTCCGGAAACGTTGATTGGAAGAGGCCCATACAGATCGATTCCGACGTGGTCGACAGGCCTGGTTGGGCAAGGGATTGGTTGAATCGGACAAGAGCCATGATGAGAGAGAGCTTTGCGTCCTTGGCACTATGGGCATGACGGAATGTAATTGCGCACAAAAGTGTACATGCCTCACGAATGTGCGCACTGAGGGTCAGCGTGGAAAGCTGAACATATTGCAGCACCAAGATGGCGAGGTATGACCAGTAATCACTTTCGGCCGTCAGAATTGTAATTCCTGCAATAAAGGAGGCCATCACAGATTTAAAAGGAAGCCGCTTGACGGCACAATGTTCGAAAAGATGGAGAAGTGGACGATTTTTAAAGGAATCGCAGAAGAGCGCTGATCCCGTACTCCTTACGTTGCTCAGACGCCATGTCGCAGTTTTCTGGGAACGCAACCGTTTCGTCCACGGCGGATGGACTTGCATAGCTTTCAGAAGAAACAGGTGAACACGATAGGGCGTTGGCATCAGTGTGACGTCGACCAGACCTGTACACAACACGCATGCGAACTCTTGCAACAGCAAAGCCCACCAAGCTATATGGCCGGAGGGCTCTTGCAATGTGGATAAGCAGCAAAGCGCATGGTGATTGGTGACTACGGCGAACGGGTGACTATGTAGGTACGGTCTAAATTTCCCTAGAGCCCCAGCAATTGCTGGGCACTCCTTCTCTGTCACAAAATAGTTCTTCTCCGCTTTGGTAAGGGTACAGCTTGCGTATGCGACTACGTACTCCGGCAATCCCGATTTGCGCTGCGCGAGCACGGTGTCGAGTCCAAGACCGCTGGCATCGGTGTGTACCTCAATGGGAGCAGTCGGGTCGAAGTGACGCAAGATTGGTGGCGAGGTTAACAGGTAGCGCAACTTTTCGAAGGCATCGTCTCAGGCGCGTGACCAAACATAAAGTCACTCCGTAAAAGTTCAGTCAAGGGGGCGGTGATCATCGCAAAATTCTGAATAAAGCGGCGGAAATACGAGCAGAGGCCAAGAAAGCTGTAGTTCCTTCAGAAACGCAGGTTTAGGGAACTCTGCAACTGCCCGAAGCTTGGAGGCGTCAGGAAAAATACCGTATTTAGAGACATGGCCGAGGATGGTGAGCTGACGTGTGCCGAAGCGGCATTTCTTCAGGTTGAGCTGAAGGCTGGCGTCAGTTAGGCACTCCAATACTTCATCTAGCCTGCGGAGATGCGTTGGAAAATCTGACGAAAACATAACCACATTCTCCAAGTTCCACAGGCATGCTTTCCACTTCGGGCCACAATCTTGTTTCGGGCGCGTTGCAAAGACCAAAAGGCATGACACACAATTCGTAGAGGCCATCAGATGTGAGGAAGACCGTCTTAGGCTGATCTTCAGGGGCCAGCTGGACTTGTCAGTAGCAGCTCCGTAAGTCAATGGAAGAAAAGAACTCCGCACCTTGGGGGCAGTCAAGGGCATCGCAGTTCACGGTAAGGGGTAAACGTCTTTTTGAGTTAATTTGTTAAGACGACGGTAGTCAACACAGAGGCGAATTGACCCGTCCTTTTTCTTAACTAGAACGACTGGAGATGCCCAGTGGCTGTTAGAAGGCTGGTAGACACCACGCTTAAGCATGTCAGCTACTTGGTGATGGATAACCTGGAGGTCTGCTGTGAACACGCGATAGGGCTTTGACGCAGTGGCGCATTGGTACCCGTGTTGATGTGGTGACACGCACCTGACGTGCGGCCGGGGAGAGTATGCTGGCAGTCAAAAAGAACGAAACTTGTCCAGGAGTCGTTGAAGCTGAGTACTCTGCGAAACAATGTTTCGGCGCAGGTCACTACGGTGACTTCGTGTTCGGTAAAAGGACCAGTCGGCATGTCGATTATTGCAGAGGGGTCGAGAGTGTAAACACGCCGGACACACTCACCCAGAAGCAGTGTTAGAGGACATCACAACAGCTTCGAGATGAGCAGTCTGCTTACGCCGTCCTAATGTTTCAGAAGGGCATCAGGTAGCGGTGAACACTTGCGACGAACAAAAACGGCAGATCACGGGGAAAGGGCACTCGACTCGAAGAGCGAGTTGCAAGTTACCATAAGAAGGGCAATGGTGTGTGGAGGTATGGTAACGTCTTCAGCAACAAATAGTTTGTGCTCGGTTTCAAGAGCGTCATATAACGGAGCCTTGCCAAACACTTCAAGTGCCACCTCAGCGTGAGAGCAGTCGATGACGGCCTTATTAGCGGAGAGAAAGCCCAACCCAAAATGATGTCATCGGAGCAGTAATCCAACACTAGCAATTCGACGACATAGACGTCATCAATCGCAACGCGAGCAGTACAGGCAGCGGCCGACGTGACGTGCTATGCATAGGCTGTACGAAGCGATACACTTGGTGGTGGTCATAACTTTTTTGAGCAAGTGGCAGAGTCTGACACTGATCACTAAAATTGGGGCACCAGTGTCTACAAGAGTGAGTGCAGCTACGCCATCCACATATATGTCAAAAACATTTCTCGATGAAGAGAGAGGCCTTAGTCTGTTCGCGGGTGACGCAGTTTCTGCCTCTTAAACTCCTGCATTTACTTTTCCCGCTCCGGCAATGAAGGACAACGACGGATCGGCGATGGCGAGCGGCGTCGAGGCGATGACGAGCAGGGGTTAACAGAAGGACGGTGGTCGGTGTACGATGACATCTGGTCGAGGTGCTGAGAACCTGCGAACGAAGGACACGGTGGTACATAAGGAGCAGGTTCGAAGCTCTGGCGGTAGCTCTGCTGATACGCAGGGGCACGCTGACGGCAGTATCGTGCTATGGGGCCAGGTAGGCCACAGGCAAAGCATGTTTGCTGATCGTTGAGTGTACGTCATTATCCACTGTTCTGGACAGACCTTGGCTCAGCAAACCGAGGAGTGGGTCATAGCGGCACCGCTGATTGTAGTGACGAAAAAATCTTAAGAGCTGGTCGAGTGGCAGCTTCAGCAGAGCTTAGAGGTTCATTCACCTCGGCACAGACAACAGGGGTCGGCAACGGTGAAGTGTCGCGGGCAGATGGCAGAGCCGCGCAAACTTGCTCCTGATTGACCTGGCGAATGTTTGCTGGATGAGGTGACAGTAGTTGGCTGGCTGTTGATAGCAGCGATAGCGGACGAGTGACCTCAGCCCGAACAAACTTTTCGATCTACGATAGCAGCGACTGAAGGTCAAAGGAAGTAGTTAGGCTTGAGGGGGTGTCATCCGGGACGTTAAGGTGTCGTGTGAGAAGACGCTGTCGTCGAAGCTCGTTGAAACTCTGACACAGCTCGATGAGCTAAGAGACAGTGACAGGGTTCTTCGAGAGCAGCACTTGAAAGGCGTCGTCGGAAATTCATTTTATAATATGTCGTACCTTGTCAGTTTCCACCATCATCAGGTCGACAAGCCGGCAGGGGTCGTGGATACCCTCGATGTAGCTGGTGAATGTCTCAGCAGTTTGTTGGGACTGGCATCGTAGAAGTTCTTCTGCGCGAAGTTTGCGCACCCCAGGCGCCCAAAAACAGCTGCTATGCAGGTTTTGAAGGTGATCCAGGTTGGGATATGCGCCTCGTGGTTTCTGTACCACAGCTTGGTGAGATATGTTAAATAAAACATCTCCGTAAAGAGCTTCATGGTATCGTCCCATTTGTTGATAGCGCTGGCTCGTTCGTACGATTCCAGCCAATCCTCAACGTATTTCTCGTCAGTAACACTGAAGATGTCGGGTTCTCGCAATAGCTGGGCACCAGCCGGGACAGCCCCTGCGTGGAAAAGCCAAGGTGGGTGTGTGTGTGTGGGGGGGGGGGCTGAAGACAGCGTCGTCAGGCATGACGGACGGTGGTTTTGGGGCTTCGCAATTCAAGGCCGGACAAAACTTCAGCACTCTCTACCAAGCTATAATGTGAATCGAAGGTCAACAGCGTATACGGGTAGCGTCGCAGCAGCAACCAGGCATTCCTAGCTCATGTCTCGCGCCAACATGTCAGTGTCGCAGCAGTAGTGGGCATTCCTCTTCATTACAACACACACACAAATATATATATATATATATATATATATATATATATATATATAAAGGAAAGAAGTCTATACGCCCCGCCGCGGTGGTCTAGTGGCTGAGGTACTCGGCTGCTGACCCGCAGGTCGCGGGTTCGTATCCCGGCTGCGGCGGCTGTATTTCCGATGGAGGCGGAAATGTTGTAGGCCCGTGTGCTCAGATTTGGGTGCACGGTAAAGAACCCCAGGTGGTCGAAATTTCCGGAGCCCTCCACTACGGCGTCTCTCATAATCATATAGTGGTTTTGGGACGTTAAACCCCACATATCAATCGAAAGAAGTCTATACCTAAGGGCTCATTTTTCCGTGTTTTTACACAATATTAATGAGATCTAACAGACAGTATTGCCAAGGAAAGTACAGGGGAAGATATTAGACCAAATTGTAATGTAAATGCGAAGAAAAGCGGGTCAAAAGATATTTTTGCATATATATATATATATATATATATATATATATATATATATTTAAAATTCCTTACAGGCCCTTTACAGGACAATGAGTAAGGTGGGTAATTGGTGAAGTTTTACAGATCACACAAAATTATATATATATATATATATATATATATATATATATATATATATATATATATATATATATATATATATATATATATATATATATATATATACCAGGTGTTCAAAGTTAAGCTTTAAGATTTTTTAAACTAGGCACTCGAAGGCACGTGCATGAGAACCACTTTTGTAAAGTATAAGTTAAGCAGCCAGGGGGACAAAAAGTTAGATGATAATTATTGCTGTTAAGAGCCAAATTAACTACAATGTAATAATTCATTTTATACTGGATGCCATAGGTTGATATGTTTATATTGAAAAATTGTAGGCAGTGGTGTTAGCTCACAATTTCAGTTGGCAGATTTTTTCTAAGACGCCTGTGCTCCCAGATATTGGCTCCCAAGTTTGTCTTTCGCATGATTACGCATGCAGGAGGGTGAGGGTCCGCGCAAAGATCCTCCCTAAAGTGGCACATCTGTTGCGTGTGGTGTTTAGTGTGTGAATAGGGTGGAAGCTTAGGCATACGTGATAACAAATACCCTTGCTCTCTCGGCTGGCAAAATCAGAATGTGACAGTGAGGTGCGCCATGAGCCTTAGGCGTGATCCTAATGAACGCGATAACAGGAGACCATTTTCGCTACGTTTTTTTTCATGACTTTAGATCACATGGGCACATCTTCTTGTGAACGCATTAGCTTGACCACCCTGTATGCAAGGGTGCCTTTGGTAGCACAGCGTCTCTGCATTGGAGGTCTACCAAGGACATCCACGTGGAGTGCTTTTGAAGTAATATGGCTGCTTCTGGTGTGAAATATTCTACCAAAGAAAAAGTAGACGTGGTGCTTGCAATGACTGAAATAAATGGCAATGCTTCGTTAGCCATGGAGCTTTGCACGTCTCGTCCCCCCACACCATCCCCTGCCAGCAAGGTCCACTTTCATAAACCCATTACGACGCTTTTGCACAACGGGCTCTGTCTACCTTCTAAGACGGACCATGAAGGCAATCGCCGAGGAAGGCTTTGAAATTAACGTTGTTGCGTGCGTATGACCTCGATGCCAGAGCTCAGCATTCGACAGATTGCTGATAAGTTTGGTCGTAGCATCGTAACAGTCACAAATGCTTTAAGAAAGCACAAGTTCTATTCATACCATATTTACTTTCATCAGCACCTAAATGAGGCGAACTTTGAAGGGCGAGTTGACTTCTGCAGTTGGGGCCCCATCAAAACTGATAAAAAATGGCTTTTTGCACAGAATAATTTGGACTGGTGAAGCTCTGTTCTGCTGAAACGGAAGTGTTAATCTTCGATTGTGCCCTGTCTTGTGTCCAGTATTGGGCACAAGAAACCCCACACTGGCTGAGGCACCACAAGCGTCAAGTTTGCTGGAGTGTGAATGTGGGGTGCAGCGTACTCGGGGACAAAATAATCGGATCTCGCGTTTTTGAGGATAACTTGAACGAAAGATGTACACAGAAGAAATATTAGGTGTTGTCATTGATGACCTTGTCTGCAGTCTTTGAGGCTTTTCCTTTGAGCCTAAGTTAACGATTGAGTTTACGTAACAGAGCCCAGTGATGGTATTGACATGAAGGACAGAATACTATCTGCCTGTGCGACTATGATTGAGCGTGAAGGAGCGATGTTTTAGCCACCAAGATCTCCTGATATTTCTCCACTCGACTTTTTCCTTTGACGCTACGTTAAAGATCAAGTTTACGCAACAGAGACCAGTGATGTTGATGACATGAAGGAGAGAATAACATCTGCCTGTGCGAGTATTCCTGCAGAAGAAATTCACCGAGTCATCGAGTCGATGCGAGCGTGGTTCATGCTTTGTGTTGCTGCCGAAGGCAGGCATTTTGAACACTTTTTGGGGCATTGGCGTCTTGAGAGGTGAAGAGTTTTGATGAGATTTGTGCATGGCCGAAATAACTTTATGTAGCAGCAGGAAACATGCGTTAGCAAGGATAAAACTGCTTTAGTCAAAATTTCCGGAGCCCTCCACTACGGCGTCTCTCATAATCATATGGTGGTTTTGGGACGTTAATCCCCGCGTATCAATCAGGATAAAACTGCTTCAGCTATTATTGGTGGAGTTGTTGGTCTTAATTTCAATAAAAATTACACACTCGGACATCAGCAGTCACGCTATACTCGCGTTGCCCAGGCAACGTCTATGTACGTTTCTCTAGTCATTATTACGCACGCGCACTGACATCCAGGTTTTCTGCTAGCACCACTATCTCGGCATGATATGTGCCACTATCTTTAGAGGCTCTTCATTTGCGTTTACGACACTGATTGCAGGGGTTCTTCGATTTGTGATTTCGACGGCCGAGAGGGCAAGGCCAACTGTTATCACCCATGCCTACACTTTTACCCACTTCACACACTAAACAGCGCACGCAACAGGTGCATCCCTTTAGGGGGAGCTTTACGCTGACCCACGCCCTTTTGCATGAGTAATCATGGTAACGACAATTAAACTTCGGAGCCGAATATCTCGGAGCACAGGCGTGCTATGAAAAATCTTCGAACTAAAACTGTGTACAAACACTACTGCCTACATTTTTTTCAATATAAACATGCCAACTCACTGCAGCCAGCATAACTCTAATTATTAATATTCAATTATTGGACTGCTCACAGCGATAGTTATTATCTAGCTTTCTGTCCCCCTGGCTGCTTAACTTATTTGCACAAGTAGTTCGCACGTGCTTTAGAGCGCCTAAATAAAAAAAAACACGAAGCTTAACTTTGAAAATCTGGTATATATTGCGAAAACCCGCCGTGAAGGTACATATAACTTTTATCACAATAAAAGCTTCCGCATTTTTTGGCAACCTGATTCACCTGCACAAAATATACAGTGTCTGCAAATATCGCTGCACACCCATGTTTACTGCATTGGAGCAGTTTGGAGCCAGATGCGAATAAAGATGGCCTACTGGTGAACGTTTATGTTCGTGTACTATATTATTCAAACAGAAACCAGTTTGGCTATGTAAACGCAGCTACATGGCAAATGCACCTGGTAAACAACGTCCACCCTTCATGCAATGATAGAGGACATATACTTCACCTAGCAACGTGTTTAATGCATCCAACTTGCCAAATGTCAGTTCATCGCTCATTTCCTTTAGTGTTTCGATTTATTTGACAGTTAGTAACAACATAGTCTGACTGCATAAATCAGGTTCCACTCCACTAGTTCCCAATATGAGGCCAACATTATAAACTAGGACTGCTTATCAGCTCATGGAAGGGACCATTCGCCCTATAGGTTATTGCCTTTTTGAAATACATGCTTTCCCAGAGTAGTTGCTATGGTGTAACTTTTTTCTTGGTGCTTCCTATTTTCATGCGACACATGGCTCTTGAAATTTAGCAATGATGTATTCAGTACTGCTGGAATGCAGTTTACCCTTGTTGATCCCGTATATGTTCAGTAGCCGTAAATAGCCTTGAACATATTTTAACTCAGCACACGTCTACGTGGACACAAGAGAAGGAACAATGATGAAATGCATATCAGGCCTATACTGTGGTTGGTTCAAGTCTCGTGGATAGCGAGCTCACTTGCGTATGTGTGATCAGATACCCGCTGTATACGTTCCTTTCAAATACGACGTCAAGTGCAGTTGGCGTCATATCTAGAAGAACCTTCACTGCGCGTCAGCACCTCAATGATGCTATCGGCATGACGCAGGAACTCATATACTGGATATTTCTGTGCAACTTGGCCAGTAGAACGAAGCAAAAAAATGTGTTCACTCCCACTACAAGGATATTTATGTTACACCAAGAAGTACCACTAGGGTTATATGAAAGTGTGCATGGAAAACCGTCTAGAAAGATGTGGACTAAGTGACTTAGCTCTAGGCTCTAGTTATGCAGTTATCCGATTACCAGTCTTCACTTATTCTTTCGCTGTTTTTCCTATGCTGAAGGTCATCAAAGAAAGTAGTTGCCACAAAAACAAATAAAAATCATCTGCAGGCAGACACGTCTTGAGGCAATTACACAGCTGCATGACTGGGCAGTGCGGACATCGTGCAAAGCCTATTCGCTTTTGTGTCATTGTTTTTATGGCACGTCCTCATCCTGGTTTTCAGTTCCCTTTTTTCTTCGCTGCCATGAACAATGACTCGTTGCTAATGACGTCTTTGTCTACCAGTGTGATTTGTCGTAACAGAAAAACGACGAGAAGAAGTCAAGAAGTATAGTGGTAGTTATTTTTCGTAATCTGAAAAAAAAAACTGCTTCTAAACTGGTCCTAGTAAAGCCCACAATTAGGAAATAATAGTTAGCCAACCTACCGACTCTCGAAGGAAACACAATATATTCCAAGAGAAAATCACGAGACCCTAATTGTGAGGCCCTAATGTTTTAAACAATTTCGTTTGATACTTTTTTGTAGTAAATAAAAAGCAGACAATGAAAGAAGGCAGGGAGGTTAAGCAGAAAGACAATTGGCTGTCTACCATACTTTGGTGGATTAGACAACGGGACAAGAAATTTGAGAAAGAGAGAAGAGAAGCAAAAGAAAACGGGAGAGACTGGCAGTAAATTCACTGCAGCGTGTAGAGCTCCATCGTGAGTCAATGCGTTCACACAAAGCCGTCGTCCTTCACTGGCTTGTGGGCTGTCGAGATATGTCGACAATGGTGTAATAGCACCTACACCAAAAGTGGCTGATCATCCAGCAACCGCAATGCGTTGGCACGTCTCTCCGAGGTAAATCGAACACAGCGACACAGAAGGTGTTTGATATTTTCGTCGGTGCCGCAAATATCGCATGCCACACTGTCAGTCATTTCGATCACCGAGGTATATGCTTTCGGGAAAGACATTCCCAGCCAAATGTGATTGAGAAGCGAAGCTTCACATCTATGTAGGCCGGGTGGAGGGCGGAGTTGTAGTGAAGGGTAAAATTCAGGAAGGCTGGTACGTCGTATGCATGGTGTGTTTCACCCAGACAGTGTGAGACAGCGGGCCAGTGGAAAAATCTGCCTCGCAGCGTCCATTATTGAAAGTTGAATTGGAACGTTGTTTGCTTCCTGATGTGACGCACGTTCAGCATGATCTGCTGAATTGTTCCATTAATACCACAATGACCAGCTAACCACTGAAAGACGATGTTGTAGCCTTTTTGTATTAACAGGGGGTGAAGTTTCATGTTTCATATGCCAAGTGGTCGCGGCATCCCCGTCAGAGAACTGACAGCAGGCACTGTAACAGTGGTCTTGATTCATGGCCCATTTACTTGGCCCATTTATCTCGTCTTTCTTTAAAATGACGAGTTCTAGTTCCACGAGATAACCTCTTATAATGAAATAAAGCATTATTGGCAGAATGACTTTCATAATCGCTTCCTCCTTTGGAACAAAATCTGCGAAATCGCCAAATACTCGGTACGATGAAATATATTTAGTCGAACAGTAGTCAAAATAAACATATCTGAAGTTATAAAGTGCGGATAAATGCTTGCATTCAACCAAACACACGAATAAAGACTGACCATTTGATTTGTTTTAGTGTTTGTTCATTCATGACAACAGCCATTAGCGAATGCACTTACTTCATGGGCGTTATGCGCATGTCAGTGATGATAGAACGCTCTCAAACAAAGCTTCATTCATCCCTCAAAAATCGATAACAAAAATATTATACAGTCGTTTGTGCATTAGCCTTGAGGTTATAGGTTAGAATATTTTTCATCATATGTAATGGTCCTATCGTTAACATGGGAACTCTTGTTGAAGGCAAATAAAGGAGCATGTAGTAAGGCTCCAAACAACTCGGGCTACAAAAAATGTCACTTGATTTTTTTTATGTGTTTGCGTACATTTCCAGAAGGTGACGGCCTCCTTCCTCTACTTCTTCTCGGTGCAGGATGTCCATAAGTGTTTGAGTGGATTCATGATTGATTCATTCTTGAGTGATTCATTCATGAGTGTTCTGTTAAGATTACATGAGTGATGCAATTGTAAAGTTTACTTGAGAAGTTGGCTAGGTTTTTTTTTGTCACCACTAACTTTCCGGCCTTTTAATATTCAATGGTGTACATGACCACACTTGTTTTCCTTTTCGTTTAAAAATTGTATGGCAGGACAAGAGTGTTTTACAAACATGACTGATAGGTTCTAAAATACAAATTACGACATGCATATAATGTGTTGTATGGCTTATACTTGTCATGCTCAGGATGCACTCGCGGCCATTGCATTCACCTAATATATGCCAAGGTTTGTATTGTGTGACGAGATGGTATGACTTATATAAAGTGACAGGTCCTAATATTCAAATTATGTCATGCATGTAACATGCGTCACGATTTACATGCCACTCTGATGATGTTTCGCTATAGCTAATATATACCAAAATTGGCATTGCGGGGCATGACTGTATAAGGAACGTTAAAGACTAACTGTAACAGGAATAACGAGACATGCATGTCGTGCATAGCGGGTCTTACATAGAACGCTCATGGTTAGTTCGGGGCCGTTTCGCTACCCTGATAGATACCGGAAATGGTATGGCGGGACATGTTTGTGTAATGAACGTAAATGGTGAGTCGTAACATAAAAATAATGACATGCATGTCATGTACGGCACGACTTACATGCCACACTCATGGTGCGCTACCTGTCGTTTTGTTCCCTGAATAAACACCAAAACGGCTATGGTGTTACGCGATTGCCTGAAGAACATAAATGACAGGCCCTCACAGAAAAATATTGAAATTCATGTCATTTAGGGTAATATTTACATCAAATTGACTTCATACGCTTCTGTTCATTCTGGTAATTCGATGTATACCTAAATTGGCATGGCAAGACAA
The DNA here is from genome assembly GCA_013436015.1 of Rhipicephalus annulatus. Taxonomy (NCBI): domain Eukaryota; kingdom Metazoa; phylum Arthropoda; class Arachnida; order Ixodida; family Ixodidae; genus Rhipicephalus; species Rhipicephalus annulatus. The sequence goes on along the minus strand of WOVY01010937.1, from coordinate 257,121 downwards.
TAACCTTTCGTCCAATACTGTCCTCTACAGTGCTCAAAATTCAGGAATTTTTGAAGCCGCTGTGGTGCCTCTAAGCCGTGCATGGGCATATTGGTAAATAAAGGAGAGAAAAATGTTTTTTTGGCGACCTTGACTGCGGCATGGTCCAACCCTTTTTCGAGCACTCTTGTTCAAGTGGCAGTTTCTTACTCAGGCAAATAAGCCAAATCCCTTTTCATTCTTTTTAACATAGCACTGATGAAATCGTGATTTGGTATCTTTTATAAAATTCCCGTGATAGAAAAAGCACTGGTTTTACGATTTGTAAATGTTGCGAATTATTGAAGTGAAGATATTTGTATAACAAGTTTTGCAATGTGTCCACTCTAGTAGATATTATGCATGTTGGCAACGCAGCTGTGGTTCCTCCATTACACGCATGTGCATATTGGTAAATATAGTGGACAAAATGGTTCTCATTCGCCACACTAGATTGTGCATTGGTCCCACGCTTTCTCCTGCACTCTTGTTCAAGCAGGCAGATTCTTACTTTTGCAGGTGATAAAAGTTTTTCAGATATTCTTCTGATAACACAGATCAAATCATAATTTCGTGTGTTGCAATACCTGTACAGGATAAAAGAGGAACTTATAGTCGCAAGCTGTGAATATTTTGGCTCAGCCAAGTCAAGAAAGGAATGAAGAAAAAATAAAAATTGGAGGTCCTATGTACAGGGGAATCGAGGATATGCGAAGCACGAATGAGGAACGTTGATATGTCACTTCAAAGTCAGCACAACGTTACGACGTGGACGTAAATTATGCCGTTCATGAATTTCATGTCAAGACTATGTTTGTACGTGTCATTTACTTTCGTTGACTATTCGCGTTACGTGATACCAAATTTCGTACTAGAGAAATGGCCGCGAGCGCGCTATGAGCATAGCGTGCAGTCATGTATTACATGACACGCATGTCAAGATTATCATATGTTCAGACGTGTCATTTACCTTCATCGTCTGTTCAGGTCACGTGATACTAAATTTGGTATATGTGTAGCTAGCAAAATGGTCGTGAGTGCATCATGAGCGTGGCATGTAGTCATGTTCTTGCATGACACACATCTGACGATTATCATGTTTGCACCAGTCATATACCTTTGTCAACCATTCACGCATACCTAATTTAGTAAATGTTAACCTAGCAAAACGGCCGCGAAAGCGCTATGAGCCTACATTGCACTGATGTTTTATATGACGCGCATGTCATTATTATCATGGTTGGACGTGTCATTTACCTTATGATTATCATTTAGCTCTAGTCGTATACCTTGGTTATCCATATTGTAATACCAAATTCGATATGTGTGAAGCTAGCTAAACAACCGCGAGCGCATCATTAGCATGGCATATAGTCATGACTTACATGACATGAGTATGATGAATTCTACGTTAGGGTCTGTCACTTATGTTCGCCATGCAGCATACCAGTTTTACAATGTGTCATGTGAACGAAACCACCGCAAGAGCAGGAAAACCATGAAATCTAAATTATTATAGTCATGGCATACTTGTCAAGATTTTCATGTTAAGACTAGTCAGTTATGCTCGCCATGCAATCATGTTATGCCATAATAATTTTGGTATTGAAACACTTATCGGAACGACCAGGAGGGCTAAACGTCGTAGGCGGCTGTACTCTTTGTCAAATGATAGATAGAATACACGCATGCAGGCAGGAAATTAAGTCAAATTATGGCCGCTTCTACGTGGCTCCGTAGCCATGTCCCAGAGAAACCGGCCCGACTAGAAGTGACCTTCAGATTAGCCGGAACAAGGATTAGCGAAATTTTAAGTCAAATATTTTCTGTCTAGATGCGGCCTGTGGTTAGGTGGGACATTTCCGTGGGCGGCCTGGCCCTGACGCGGTGGCGGGAAAAACGCATTATTTTATGCAATTCAGAGTGGTTTATCGCCAATAATGCAGTGAATATTATGACTATAGGTAATTAGAAAACTTTTAGTATCACAATAATCTACATCTGCGCAAATGACACGCAAAGCACACTCAGCAGTGGAATCGAACCCACGGCCACATGCATGTCAAGCAGATGTCTTACCCATTGCACCAAGGCGCAGGCGAGTCTTTTTTTTTGCAGTATATATTCTACCAAGTGGCTTTTTAATGCGATAGCGTTAGAGAGCTCGTGTCGCAGAAATTCCGCCATCCGCGTCGGCATTGTTCGTTGTGAGCGAAAAATTGTTCGTAAGCGAAAAATCAAGAAGCAAATAAAGTAAAAAATAAAATTTTAGGTCTCTCTGAGGGCTGAACCCGGGCAGTTCACGGAGCAAACAGGTGTTCTACCACAAAGCCATGATGGTACGTGCAGGTACTTTGGAAAAAAAAAACACTACATAAATGCCCTATAGTAAAAAGGATCTCCTTGGCGCATTTTGTTTGACAGGTGTATGACGAAAACGAGCCCATTCGGCTATTTGCAGGCGAATATTGGAGGCCATCATACTACGCCAAAAAAGCCCGGAAAAATGCAGCCATCGTCAATAAAAACACACATTAACTTTCAAAGCTGATCTAAAAAGAGACAACTATGTTAATCTAGCGGTAAGCATATCATGCTTTCCAGAGGCGTTGATCAAGCAAACAGTAAACGCTAGATAATGTGTTGCCATCTGTGAGGCATTGTGAGACTATGGCGCTGTGATGGCGAACGCATGGCGTGTATCTTGGAGGCCATGCGACTTTTGCTTTAGATAAAAACCTGTATGTAACCATTAGCGTGCGCGCCCGTAAAATATACTGTGTGTGTGTGTGTTTGTGTGTGTGTGACAAAACATTATTAGGTATGCAATGAGCGGTTGAAAGGCGCACTAGGGGTGAGATTTCGCTATCGCGTTCAACTCTTAAAGGCGAAGCTTGAGGGTCCCCTAATTTTCGCAAACCGTCGACGGAACCTTGAACTTGTTGTGTGCCATATGCATATGTTTGCGCATGCATTTTGATCAGCGAATAGTTTGTACACAGTAAAAATTTTTACACTCTGAAGGGTGTAAATGAGCTTGTTCCATGGACGAAACCCTAAGGGTGTTAATTCTGCACCTTCCAAAAAGGGTGCTTTTCCATGCACCCTTAGAATAGGGTGTACATGTAAAAAACTGTAGGGTGTTACAAAAACACCCTTAAGGAAGGGTGCCTTCGATGTCCTTCACTTTTTTAGCACCCTCTGAGAAGGGTGCAAGAAGGGTGCACAAGGGTGTTGAGTTCCCATGGCAGGGGTGCCAGTATTCTTTTAGACTGCACTAATAGATATCAGCATGTACTGATTACACACTACTTGAAGAAAGTGGTCCTGATTATCAATAGTGCGCCCCCTGTCGAGCTCCATTCATTACGTGTGGGCAAAAATATAAACACGTACAATCGTGTGCTTCATGAACTAGAGACAACCACGCTGAGTGCTTTAGGCTCCGACTTCGGTTCATGGTAAGCCGTTTCGCAAGAACGATTGACGTGTGTTTGTGCGTCGTTTTAGTGCTTCCTCGTGAACTGCGGGTGTTACGCTCACCGAAATTCGTGGATGAGGCTGTGTTTGACTGTCGAACCCTGCGTATGTTTCTCGAACGTGCATGTGCTGTGAGAAATTTGGCTGATTTGTGTCGGGAGGTACACGAGTGTCATTGACAGCAGCCTATTCTGAGCTGTTTGAAGACAATGCGCTTTCACACGTAAACGTTGCATGAGTATTTTAGCATGCCTACTCCAACAATTGTATTTCGTACACGCGAACTGACCTGAGGTGCACGCTGGGACAGCATCTCATTTTTAGGATTTCAGTGATTACTTATTTGCACAGTTAGAATTTATGCAGATTATTTCACGATATAGAGTGGTTTTTACTCATTTTAAGTCTTTAACTGGTCCAATTTATGGGGATTGGCTACTCTACCTTTATTCAGCATCACACCGCCGTTCAAGCGAATGCCTAAACGCGCTCCAAGGTGAAGTATGACGTACACATTTTAGCGAAGGACAGGTAGGTCTCCCTCCAAATAAATAATGCTTCAGCACATCCCTTTTGCCAACGTCTGCGTGCAGTTGGGGTGAAGAAATGGTGCAGAACGAACCTCAAAATCTTTACTGTTACTGTATGCAGTTGGTTTTTAGAAAATGGGAATTTTTATAGCTGGTACATTATCTCCACATCAGTACACTGGTTGTCTTGGTTGTGGTTCACTGTTACGTATCCATGCTGAAATGTAAGAACTGTACCTAATAGTCACAAGAGTGCGCAAATGTCGGTGGGATACACTTTCGTGCTGACTTCTGCACCTGACTTCTGGCTTCTGTACTTGATATTCAAGTTCATCATCAAATTACGTAACCACTAATCAAACAACAACCAACCAATTTTCAGTTTTTATCTTTCTCTATCTCGCTGCCTCCCTTTGTTTCTTTTTTGCCATGCTTTCCTTAAATCATCAGTTCAAATCGTTTTGTAGTACGCGAGCATCAACAATCATAGGCCAGTGCATGCGCGACATAGGCTGTCGCGCATGCACTAGTACTCTTTTATTTAGTGCATAACACAATGTCATGCCTCGACAACTCTCAAACGGAGCCCCACCGCGGTTATCTAGTGGCTAAGGTACTCGGCTGCTGATCCGCAGGTCACGGGATCGAATCCCTGCGGCGGCGGCTGCATTTCCGATGGAGGCGGAAATGTTGTAGGCCCGTGTGCTCAGATTTGGGGGCACGTTAAAGAACTCCAGGTGGTCGAAAGTTCCGGAGCCCTCCACTATGGCGTCTCTCATATTCATTTGGTGGTTTTGGGACGTTAAACCTCACATATCAATCAAATCAACTCATAAACGGAAAGTTGTTTGTACTTTATTATTGAAATTAGACGAGTAACACAGGATGTGCACATTCCAGTGTTTTCGCAAATGCAGGGAGATGTATGATATCTTGAATAAAGTGTGCCGTAAGGCACTGGAAAATGTTTTCGTCCCAGACTATCTTGTAGAAAAATGACCATCACAAAACAGCGGGACGAAACAGTGACACACAGATGCCACGGCAGGCGACGGTGAACACGTGTGGGTCAGGTGATGCCGACGGCGGGCGCCGACTGGCCAGATGGGGGGGGGGTGGCGTTTCTCTTCCTTTTCTTTTTTAAAAACGAGAGTCTTTCTTGGAGACCTTCGACACTAAATTTTGGTCTGTCTGTCTGTCTGTCTGTCTGTCTGTCTGTCTGTCTGTCTGTCTGTCCGTCTGTCTGTCTGTCTGTCTGTCTGTCCGCGGTACCGATTCCCCTAAACACACCAAAGCGATACCTCAAACGGCCAACCACAGCGCCCACCGAGATTGCTTATGTTTCAGCGTGCATACTCGTGGATTGTCAATTAAAAAGCAATTATCACGCATATATGAGGCGTCATAACAAGACATCGATGTATTGTATGTGTTTTTATACTTGGGAAGTCACACACAAGTAATTCTAATGACCTTAGCATTTATCACGCTGTGCTGACAGTGCAACGCGATGCTCGAAAAGGCAAGTGTTTCCAACACTTTATTAGGACGACACGGAGGTGGCATCTACCCGTCACTTTGCGTTCTACTCCTTATCGCATGCGAGACAGGCACGCATCTTTCTCCGCAGGTGCTTACGCATTCCTTCGTTTTCGTAGATAACTGCCAGATGGCGCTCGTGTCTAACGTGTCTCGATACGCTCGTTTGCCTTCGCTGCACGAATTGAGGCTCTCTAATGCAGCGCTTCTAGAATACAATTCACCAAGTTTCTAGCACAGAAAATCATATAAACGTTTCATTCACTCTCTCCGTACGTAAGACTATCCGTGATTCGACGAAATTTGCAGTGAAACATGCAGATACGGGGCAATTTTTTTCCACGCTGGTGCCCGTTGCTGAACGGGTCTGCGTAAGCTGATGCCGGCTCCAGGCTCCAGGCTGGCGCCACAAAGGCCGCGGCTCTCTCCTTTTTCTTTTTTTTTCCTTCTTGCGCCCGCTCTTACCAGCTATAGGCAGTACTTCAGCGCCGCGCGGCTGTCACGGGTATTTTTTTATATCGCTGGGCTCCCTATAGACAGGATTTTAGTCAGTACGCAGGAACGCGCTAACTATATGCCGTTCGTTATCCGGCACCTGACAGAGAATGTAAAGATATATATAATATATATATATATATATATATATATATATATATATATATATATATATATATATATATATATATATATATATATATATATATATATAGATAGATGGATAGATGGATAAATAGATACGCTAATTTTCGATAAATTTCGCCAAGAAATGCTTTGCATTAAATAACTATTTAGGTCCAACGGAATGCGACTGAGTCACGCACCTGGCTCAGTCCCACGTAGGGACCGGCAAGCCGAGCCTGCCGGTCACCTCGCGGAACCGCTGGACTGCCATGAGCTGATCAGTGAGAGCGGGGCTGCGTAGAAGCATATCCCACTTCTCCAGTGTGAAGCTTGAGTCCACGTCTTGGCACGTGCTGAGTATATGATCTTATGTGGCTGTCTCACGACATGCCGAGCACAGGTCGTTCGGGAAGACATAAGGTTATATGTCGTGGGGAAACGCAGGACTTGGATAAAATTTGGTCTGGAGTAGCCAAAGGGTGTTAACAAAGAAACCTCAAAGGGTGACTGTTTAGGGTCGGTTGAGTTTTTGGTACGCAGGAGGGTAAACCCTTCGTGCAAGATAAAAGAATTTATTCACTTCGTTATACGAGTACAGTGCGTCCCTGCGGCCGGGGTTAGGAATGGTATCGGAAGCAATGTGGTCTGTAAATTCCCGCACGGCTTCAATCGCGACCTCCTTTAGGTTCGCGGGAACTCCCTATACCTCCTCAATGTGTGCGGAGAACCAATGTAAAGAGTCAGAGAAAACGTGATCGGCTGTTTGTAGTACACGGAGAGCTAAATGTGAGAGGCTACCCTTCTGGAAGGCCCTAAGTCAAGATATATATTCGAAATAGTTCAACCCCCCGAGGCTCCCTACCAGAAATCCCCTTAGCCCTATTCCTCGAAAAAAAATTTCTCACTACTCTCCTGGGAGTACTGCAGCTAACTATTTGTGGTAATATGCTTCCGTTAAAGAACTCGACGTCTGAAAACACTTTTGAAACTTTGTTTACTTGAAACTTTTGTGCATGTTGTTCACTGTAGGGGACATTCTATCTCTTGAAATAAAGGTTTGACTTCAACAAAAGTTTTAAATGCGAAGCATTTTTTGGCTTACTTAGGCGACTTTGACCGTATCTATCTATCTATCTATCTATCTATCTATCTATCTATCTATCTATCTATCTATCTATCTATCTATCTATCTATCTATCTATCTATCTATCTATCTATCTATCTATCTATCTATCTATCTATCTATCTATCTATCTATCTATCTATCTATCTGTCTGTCTGTCTGTCTGTCTGTCTGTCTGTCTGTCTGTCTGTCTGTCTGTCTGTCTATCTATCTATCTATCTATCTATCTATCTATCTATCTATCTATCTATCTATCTATCTATCTATCTATCTATCTATCTATCTATCTATCTATCTATCTATCTATCTATCCGCCTACGACATTTAGCTATCCTGGTCGTTTCGATGATGAGATCTATGCCAAAATTGGTATGTCATAACATGACTGCAGGATGAGGATAAGGGACTTGTCATAACATGAATATCATGACATGCATGTCATGATTTATGAACGTCGTGATTTACGTGTCGTGGTGTTGCTGCTCTTGCGGTGGGTTAGTTCACATGACATATTGCAAAGCTCGTATGGTAAGACATACATGATTGCATGGCAAATATAAGTGACAGGTTCTGACGTGGAAAAATATGACATGCATGTAATCTAAGTCATGACTACACGCCATATGCCTATGGTGCACTCGCGGTCGTTTCGCTAGCTTCACATATACCAAATTCGGTATTACGGGGCGTGAATGACTGTGGAAGGTAAATGACATGTCCAAACATGATAATCATGCATGTGTGTCATGTAAAACATGACTACACGCTACGCTCATAGCACGCTCCCAGCTGTTTCGCTAGCTTCGCAAATACAAAATTTAATATTTCGTGACGTGAACAGACGATGAAGGTAAAATATGCCTCTAAGAACATGATAATCATGACTTGCTGCCATGTGAAAGATGACAACCGTCTATGCTCACAGCGCACTCGCAGCCGTTTTGGTAGCCTCACATATACGAAATTTCGTATTACGTGATGTGAATGGACGACAAACCCAGATTCCAGGCGCAAACATGACCGTAATGACATGAAAATGTTGTACGGTATAATTTCGCATATGGCCGAATCCCACATTACGTGGGATCTGCGATTATTGTGTCTGCTTTTTTGTGAATGCGAAATAACATAGAAGCAATAATAATAACTGATTGATATGTGGGGTTTAACGTCTCAAACCCACATTCTATAATTATTAGAGATGCCGTAGTTGAGAGCTCCGGAAATTTCTGCCACCTTGGGTTCTTTAACGTGCACCGAAATGTGAGCACACGGGCCTACATCATTTTTGCCTCCATCGAAAATGCACCCGCTGCAGCCGGGATTCAATCCTATCACCTGCGCGTTGGCAGCCTAGTACCTTAGCCACTAGACCGCCATGGTGGGGGCATGAAACCAAAAGTAAACGTGGTTTAGATGCGTAGGTTTTGCTGTTCAACAAAAGGTTTATGCATGACGAACATGACAATTCATGTACTTTTTATACCATATTATACGTTTTGTTAGCATGACATATATACTAAATTTTAAATTAGCATATGCATGAAAACTTCTGATGGTTAAACATAGGTCATGACACATATGCCTTCATTTGCCTTAAGTATAAACAATGCGATGTGTGCATCTCCTTGCTCACTGCTTAGCTATGCACTAATTTGCACAGTGCGTTAGATCTGCCAGATTGTTTTCTCTTTCTTCCTTTCTTTGATGTAGCATTTGGCGCGAAGTAAACACGAGAGACGGACAAGCGCAATCAACATCAACTATATATATATATATATATATATATATATATATATATATATATATATATATATACAGACGTCAACAAACGTGACAGAGGGCCTAGCTGGTCGAAATTTCCGGAACCCTCTACTACGGCGTCTCTCATATACATATGGTGATTTTAGGACGTTAAACTCCACAAATAATCATATTTATGCCAGAATTCATAGTAACTTCATGATGATGTAATAAATATTAGGAATCAATGAAGTCATTGGGGGACGTCATCACATGGTATGGCTTTTTGTTTCACTGGTGTCAACACCATTAGCCTCTCATTGCGTTTGACAAGGCATGGCTAGGGAACGATAACTCTGTGGCCAGTTGTTTTGTGGCGAAACAAGAGTTTGCTGAAAAATGACAAATAAAACAATGATTAGAGAAAAAAGGATAAACGCGTTTTCTTCAGTGATTTTTGGTTTGACCAAGCACCCTAGAGGCCACCAGCGGCAATACGTCATGATACTCTGCGCACCCGTGGCACCAGCAGTCGTAGGAACGGCTTTGACTGTTCATTGCCGTCAGCGCTATACTGGCTTCCAATCGTCCTACGTCTGAACCGTCGACGAAACATATCGCTTGGTAGAACAGACATGCGTTCCCGCAGTAAGTGGTGGTTCGGCTTTAAAGCGTTCGTTCGGGTGGGAAGCAATTCCTGTGGCTACTGTTGCACTGAAGGCTGTCATAATAGCCTCGTTGGTCAAGACTCGCAGTCGCATATATTTGCTAGAATTGACAAGCTGTGTAGAGTTTTCATACGGGCTGCTCAGTAATTACACCAAGGCTGGATACATGTAAAAACTCTCTCCTTTTGCTAGCTCGGAACTTATTGTCGTGTGCTCAGAACACATCGTCTCTTCACTTAGCTGTGTCTGAAGCTTCACTTTGCTGTCTCTTCACTTACAGGCTCAATCCATCCGTAGTGCATGCAAAAGATACTTACTTTCGAATATTTCGGGCTATCCATCGTTACGGAGTCGACTATTCTCGATGAATTCAATTTGTAAACGGCTTGTGGTTGCATGGACGTGATAGTACCTGCCGTATGCCCAGCGTTGGGAAACGAGAAATTTCAATTCCACACATGCGGTGCCTCGTCGCACAAAAATGAACTGCGCAGTGGTCAGACACCGGTTCCATGAGTAAAGTCAATGCGACGAACTACAATGCCTCAACTAAGCCATATTAACTGCCTTTCTCCATCAATAAAGCTAAAGTAACAACACAATTTACATCCACCATAACATAATTTATCAACTACTGCCGCTGCACGTTGGACCATGTTACCGCCCTAGACTACCTGAGTGGCACGGATTGCCTGATCGTCACTGAGCACAGGAGGCTTCTAACTGTACGCAGTTATATGGTTATATCTTGGCCATTGTAAATTGTCCACATCATCAGGGGCAAATTTATCGCTGGTGCCCCACCATGGAGGTCTAGTGGCTAAAATATTCGGCTGCTGACATGCAGGTCGCGAGATCGAATTCCGGCTGTGGCAGCTGCATTTTAGATGGAGGCGAAAATGCTGTAGGCTCGTGTGCTTACATTTGGGTGCACGTTAAAGAACTCTAAGTGGTCGAAATCATCACATTTATTGCTGATGTAGGGGCTACGAGACTACTACAAACGGAGTAGTTATGTGATATTTCGTGCTCAGAACGGTCATGGACAGCCGGATGACGGTTCATCAAGTCGCACCTTCAAACTCCTTATCAGCCAAGTGGCTCGGCACACGCTCACGAAAACGTCGAAAACAAGACAACCTGCTTAAAATTTTGTGAATTGACGACTTCTTTTCGATGTAGTCACAATCGAAAAATACATTTTCAACATTTAATCAAACTTTTATACTGTTGCTTCAGTATCCTCTTAAGGCTTTCACCTTAAAAGGGCACCCGAACACCAGTGTTTACGCATAGCAGTGCTAATATCATCGAACGCAATTCGAAAAACAGTCGCTGCTACATGCACGCAGATAGTGTATTGGCAAAAAGCAATGGATATATACAAAAGACAGCTCTGTTGCTTCTAATTTCACCAAACCAACCCTTGTGATGAAGTGGTGGTGGCACGCAAGATATTGAGATAAAAGTGCCTTGGCAACTCGAGGCTGCGTGCGCTCTTTTGCCATTGATAGACTGCGCCGTGAGGTCAGTAGATGCAGCAGTGGACTACAATGGCCATAGTCGCTTCTACTAGCACCGGAAACTCAGCATTAGTTTCGGTTTCAAGAAACATGCATGCTCGTAGCGGTCGCCACGCATCCTAAAATCTGGTTTAATGGAAGGAAATTAATGTGGGTGTTCGCATTCGTTGGCTTTCACAAGTTTCTAGAAATAAAAAAATTGATACCTCTGTACAGAACTTTGCTTTTGTTTATTGTGTCTTTTTTAATTTGCTTTATTTTGTGAATTTTAAGTTAGGGGAAGCGCGGGAAGTGGTTTACTTGAGTTTGTAGTGTACGCCTTCACTCGGCGTCCCAACTACGGGAAATATTAAGACAGCAAGTTGTGGGGAACAGAGAAAGAAAGCCATGTTTTTTGTGGCTCTGTGGTGTCTTAACCAGGGGATTACCAGTTCCGGGAAGGTTGTTCTGGTTTTCTAGTGGAAATGGGTAAGCACAACCACTTGGGCCCATTCTTTGAGCAGGTATTAATTTGCATGAGTACATGAATAAACCCTGTTCTCTGCTAGCCTGAATGGACTGATAGATAGCTGTAGATGTGCAGTGTCGCTGTAGACTTGTTCGCTGAGACGGCAGCCAAGTTGTTGTCGGAAAAATGCATTTGATGAAAGGCTTGAATTCGTGTTGGCTCGGCTACATAACATTCGCTTCTTTTACTTTTGGCATGTAGTTAAAATGATGTCGTCTACTTATAGCCCCCTTGCTGTCCATGAAAGTCATGGGGCCGGAGTTTGAGTCTTTACTTCTAATATTCTGATGAACTAAATACATGTGATGAAATAAATGCATAAATGCTTTTAAAAATCAATACAGAGAATGTCGCTGGAGCCAACGTTTTAACAAGGAAACTTTTCTTCGTCAAGGAAGCGCTGTTGCCCGGACGAGGACAAGTCAACTAGACGAAATGTTTCCAACGATTTTCTCTCTCGAAAAAGTTCTCATCGCTTCAAGCCTCTGCGTGCCTCTGAACTTAAGTCTCGTTTGGTACTCAAGTTCTGAAAAAAAATATCCGCGCCGTGATAAGAAACGTGATTGGATTGAGCCAAATACTACGTGTCCTACTTGCGATTGTTGATAATTTTCGCATTAGTTCGAATATTTTGGGTTCAACGTTTGCTCAGTATGTCCGTATGTCAGTTGTAAGTTAAAGCTGCTTTTATAAATTGACACTTTCACACTACGTATATCTTGTTTTTTCACACAAGACATGAACTAAAAATCTATTCTTTTGTGCTAATCAAATGTAGTATTACTAAAAAATCAGTTAGCTTAGCTTCCACCACTTCAGAACTTACGAACAAAAATAAAAAAGTAGGGGTAACAAAATTTTACGAATGGCTGCGTCGCCCTAGCGGCCAGCGGACCTGATAAAAGACACGAGTGCATTCCGCTTGCATGAGAAGTGGGAAAGGAGGGCTTCCACGTGCTTCCACGACAACCATCCTCTCAATGTTTCGTCTTTTCCCTCCCTTCAGTGACCTCACTAGTGACATCATAAAAAAATGTTCTGTTCGTGATTTTTTTTGTGAAATTCCCGCAACCACCAGTGCTAAAAGTGGCGCTGCTGCTGCGTATCAGCAGAGAGCTCGTACATGAGAGGTATAAGGAGTGTCCGCCTCATGGCTTCTGCCTCGGAATCATCGTTTTCGCCCATGACCGTAACCATCGTCGGCCGCCGATCAACTGACAAGCGATGACACGTGTCTGTGTGACGTCCAATATTCTAGCATTATCGCTAGCGATCACTTCGTTTCAGAAGAATCTGTTATTTCGCATTGTGTGCGTAATCTTGCAAATCGATCTACTATAATGGTGAAGCTTCTACAACACTGAGTCGCGGTCGGTGCCGAGTATTGCCTGCAGCATTTCTTCGTTTTTACCGAGCGCATCAAAATAACATGGTGGTAATAAAACGCGCTTATGAAAGTTAATATACGTTAGACGTGCGTGTCCTACAATGACAAATGCGTAAGTGAAAGTACGGTAGTTAAGAAGCAATATATGGTCCTCAAAACTGCATTTTTTAAACTTTGAAGAAGTAGTCAGTTATTGTCCTTGAAGCGCGACTTCCGTTTTGGCCAGGTGGCCTAAAAAATCATGTGAGTCCCTGTCATGTGATTTTCAGAGAAACAAAGAAAGCAACAGGCACGCGATGTGTGAGCCACGCGTAGTAGAGAATGCTCAGGCTCTTTACCGATCTGGACGCTCTTGACTTGGCTGGACGTTCTCTCCCAAATAAAAGCTGCGACCACGGCACGGCCTCATAAGTCGCCGTCTCATCTCTCGTTTCTCAACATTTGGTGACTACGGACCAACGAACAAGCGACGGGTGCTGCACCACTACCATTGAGCTTCGCGGCCGTGGTACAGCCAGTTGAAACCTTGCAGCCGCACTCTGACCCACCTCTACCTCCTTTCCGGACATCCTGCATCGATTCATGGTTCTAAGAGATCGAAGTGGCTTGGAGCTTAATAGCATATGGATCTAAAAATTCATGTTTGAGGTACTGGAGTACCATCTTCCACGGTAACTGAAACGCCACCTCAAGTACTTCCTGTGGAGACCTCGGCCTTACGGCGAACGGCGCGACTCCGCGCTCCAGGATAACGGCATCAAACATCGCCTTCCCAAAAGCGCCACCTTTGAGCCTGGCTCATCTTCATCTACGCCTCCCGCACCACGGCCAGCCTAGACTATCACCCTGCCAACAGCGCCCGGCTACACTCGTGAAGATCATCCTGCGGTGTCAATTGGCCGGTCAGCCAAGAGGTCCGCCACCCCGTACTCCAGGGTTCCGATCTTCGAGCTTTCGACTCTGCCACCAGACCTCTCTCCTTGGCACATTCGACGCCGGTGACAGCATCGTACACCATCGGATTTGTTGCAGAATCTAGTTGTGCTGCACTGACTCCTGATTCACCAATGATAGACGAGCCAGCTTTTCCGCTCTGTGACTTCTCGGCCACAACCGCCCAGCCTCCCACTTGGTCGGTGACGACCGTGCCAGGCTATGATACAAAGAATTTTGATACAAGGATTTTGATACGAAGGATTATGATACAAAGTAAGTCACCATGCTGCTCTTCGTTATCAGGCTCCAACGAGAATTCGACGACCACTATCTCAAATTCAGGTCCCACCGTAGAGTCTGTGCCTCTCTGGGCGATATTTTCCTACTAATTCCCGGACATACCAGCGCCCAAACTCCAAAAACCCAGGTGCCCTGGCCTCGAGGATACCGACACCTGATTGACTTCGCATGTCTCGCGCCTGTGACTTAAAAAGAACGAAGCCATCGTACCCGGAGCCAAACGCATGCATGGGTAGCTTTCCACCCACCCTTCCGATTTACCTCAGGGTGCAAGCATATATCGCAGGAAGGCGCAAGTACCGCGAAAGCACCCCTTAAGACGTCGCCAAGTGGTAAAAGAACGTTGGTACCGGCGTCCTCCACTTCAGCAGTCAACGTGGCGCTGACGGTGTCGTTCGCTCCACCAGCACAGTCAATGTCACGTCTCCTACGCCACGCCGCCACTTGCTGTGCGCCCCATCACCTGCGGTACGCGTCGTGCGGTCACGGCAAGCTGCAGCACCTGTCGGCCTGTGTGCTCATTCCAGCACCACGCATGCCGGACAACGCGTCCATCGGTGACTGGTCATTGCCAAAAGTTATGCCTGCGTCGGGAGCACGCGACTTGCGTCGCCCGCCCATACGGACGACCCCCATTGCCTCTGCCACCATGCAGTGTCCCTCGGAACCATCGTCCACTCTGCTGTTCCCAATGTCACCTACCGGAGTTACGACACGGACCCTATGCCTTTGAAGATCACGACTTGGACTTCCTACAAACATTTAGACCTGCCGTTCATGTACATATTCCGTTTCACTTGGTTTTTGTCCTTTTGTATGTACTTTGCAAATCGCGCAAGGCACTAGGGGGGGGGGGGTCTATTGTATTGCCACACCAGTTTGGTCAGCGGGCCGCCAAAAAAAGTGAGCCACGTGGCACGTGATGTGCGAGCCACGCACAAGAAACAACGCTCAGGCTCTTGACCTGGCTGAACGCTGTAGGCGATACTGCTTCAATACGATCTCCCCAAATAAAACCTGCGACCACGGCATGGCCGCATCATCCGCCGTCTCGTCTCTGGTATCTCAACGTTCGTTTTATAGAAGATGGTGTGTCAAATCTATGTTTGTGTTAACGGCATCATGCACTCTAGTATTATACCTCGAATTCTAATAGTGACCGGAGTCATTGTAGTAAAGAATTTAACGACGTTGAGCTTGCACTTCTGCCCCTGATACTCAGAGGCCCAAGTGTTAAACTCGCAACGTAAGAAACGACAAAATCTAATTGGACTTTATTGATACTACCATGATGACAAAGCAGTTAGTAGGCTGCGACAATTTTTCAAAAGGTTGCAAAGGTGTTCCATGAATGTGTTTGAGAATAGCAATGGCCGATATGTGAGCTAAGAACGCATGAATTAGATATCTGTGAGGCGCATTCAACCACTACTTGGGGTATCTAGAAATTACTACTGATTTCACTCTACCACTCTAATACCACTCTATTAGCACGCTTTGGCAGTTTTATCTATCACTTAGCTTTGGAACTGACACCACACAATGAACATTTTGGTTCTTAGCGCCGCAACAGACAGATAAATTGAAGGTGAACATGAAATGAAAGCTATTCAAGAAAAGTATAGCTCTTCATTTCTCTCTGTAGTCCTGTCTTGTGCGCTCTCACAAGATTTTCAAGTAGAACATGCACTATTCACTTAATCAGTGGTCTCACATGGCTACGGGAGCACGTTTAAAACAAAATTAGGTGCGACAAACCATTTTAATAATCCGCAAAAGCATCTTCGTGCACTGCATGCTCACCCGACTAATGGCGGCACCTGTCGTCCTTCAAGTTTACGTGCTAAGGTGTGTATATTTTGCGTGTTCATCTGAAGAGATCCGATTCTACGTGTTCAACGTCTTAACGCAAGCAAACTGCGCTTGAATACGCTGTTTGCAGCAAGTGGCTAGCTGCCAATTGTTGGGCACACTGCATAGCAGAAAACAGAGCTTTGTACCACTACGAAAAAACGCCCAATAGACCTTCTGGATAATAGACGTTTTTCAGAGGTGTTCCGCCTGTATAGAAGGAGAATATACTCGTACTTCACGATGGATGTTAAGCGCGTGAGAGAATCTCTTACTCACGTAAGTACAATTTATTATTCCAATATTCGCCTTAAATTTTAACGCTTGCACAATGGAGAGACAGGAATATTGCTGGTAGGCGTACACGTTAAGTTTTCTGCGCAAATTATGCAAAAGTTCTGGCATCGTTTGTAATTCAATGCGCAAACAAATATACTAACTAGATGAATACACGAACTGAGGACGGTTTGAGCATTTCAAATAAAGGCCTTTAACACAGGTAACAAACAATAGTTTATATGTACACTCGATGTAATGCCAGCCTGGAAAGAGCAAAATTCATATACGTGGCAGTGTCATCGAAACAGTGAACTGATGTTTTCTGGACATCTGAAGAAAAGTTACTCAAATTACTTAACACATTTTCACAGCAGGCATCTGATACTGACAAATGACATCATACCGTTTTCACTGTTTTTCATCAGGTCTTGATGGTTTACATAGCCAACCGCGAACATGACCACAAGTTGCCCTTATTTTACCCTGCAACAGCGACAGCGTAACAGGTAAAAAAATTTATTTGACACTTCTTTATAAAAAGATTTTATTGAGAAATGACGGCGACAATCGGAGAGCTGGCATATTGACGTAGTTTACGACAAGGGGGGGAAGAATGCTGTATTTATTTATATAATCAGCTATTTGGTATGAACGCTGTGGTATTTAAAATAATATACGCTTTCCTAAAGTTATTGTAAGTTGAAGAAGCGTTGCTCAGTGAACGCAGGATAAGAACATGAGAAGACAAGCTTGGGATTCGGTTCGCTCTTTGGAGCGCCGTAATTAGCCACTCAAAATGACTTCTCTCTCTTGTTCGGCCAATCGAAGTCACATGAATAACGAGAGATCAAGTTCTAGATTGGTTGGCTTCAGTCTTAATGAAGAGTGCCGGCGTGTCTGCTTCTTTCTTATCTGCCAAATCCTCTTCATCGTCTAGTTAGCTGTATTGGAAGAGTGCTTGGAACTCGGCTAAGTAAGGAAAATCGCTAAGATAAAGCATGTGGCGACGTTTCAATAGAAACGTCATCGTACGTTATACATCATGAAATCAAAGATTGAAGAACTAGTATACTACAATGCGTCTATGAGCCCGAGTATCTCACTCTACGTACCGTGATCATCGCTTATCAATCATTGTAGCTTGTTGATGCGTGCGTTCTTCTGGGGCCAACACTACCATGTGGGCAATTTTTCAAGCAGTCCCAGATGCGAGAATATCAGCTTGAACCCATAATGAGGGAGCATACTATAAATAGCAGCTGGTGATTTAGCTCGATGCTGACGTCACACTTGTAACGTTATCTATAGCTAACTTCATAAGAATGAATACCCCTGCGCCCATCTTGAGATTTCAACAAGGAATGCTGCTCGAGAAAACACTTCGCCATAGGGACTTGCCTTCGTCAAAATAGCCAGAGTTGCTGCCATGCTATACGAGTTCTTGAATTGTACGACTTTCATTCTAAGGCTCCATCTTGTGAATTTGGTCTGTTCTGTTTAGGCGATCCTCTAAGGATGACCTATAACATAACTACAAAATAACTACAAAATAACTACAAATAACTACAAAAGTAACTACTAAATTGGCACGGGGGGTTGCTTAAAAGTCTGCCAATAATTCAAATCTGAGATGAGCCAGGAAATTAGCTCTAAAAAGCCTAGATGACAGCAGTGAAGTTTTGTGCCAGCGGTTGGCGACACACAAAGGACTTTATTAGGCCGCGTAGACACAACGGGCCCTTTGTAGCTCTTTCTATGTGGCTCGAAAGAAGAAATAATAATGATTGAAACTGTTTTTAACTTCTTTCGTTAC
The DNA here is from genome assembly GCA_013436015.1 of Rhipicephalus annulatus. Taxonomy (NCBI): domain Eukaryota; kingdom Metazoa; phylum Arthropoda; class Arachnida; order Ixodida; family Ixodidae; genus Rhipicephalus; species Rhipicephalus annulatus. The sequence goes on along the minus strand of WOVY01010937.1, from coordinate 238,802 downwards.
TGGTAACTTATAAAAACAGAGAAATTCATTTACTGTGTAGAGGCGCACAGGCATGCATCACTACGATCATCAGGCCAATTAAAAACGCACCCGGGGAAGAAAGCCCCTGCGTATTTAAATGAAATATGTGGGGAAATAGCGTTGAGGGCTGTGTCTGTGGGTGGATTAATAAGAGAACTTCATCGTGAAATTATCAACAGATCCCATTACCCAAGGCTTAGCGATGACTAATTGCCAGAGTTATGGCCTCAAGTGTTGCATACCGTAGTATATTCATGCCATGTTGACCTAGTGGCTGCATGTAGTTTTGTTGAGTTGTGTGTCCCCTTTTTTATTATCGGCCGTGGTGGTCACATTGCAATAGAGGTGTTGTACAAACACGCTTTAAACCACGGTATAAGCGTATATGTGCCACAATTTTGATACAGTTGCTCCCAACGTATCTCGTAGGACTCCCTTATGTCGTATATTAAGCTTATACGTGTACATATCCACTTCAGGCTGAAAATTCTATTCAGCAACGCAAATACTAGCAGCAATCACTGGCAGTATCAGTATTATATAGAAAGTTCTTAAAGCATTGTTTTGTTACATGGTTCTAAAGATAGTGAACGTCTGAACACAAGCACTTCCATGAATATTTGCTCCTTCATCGTTAATACGACAGAAGAATTGAAACGAAAGGCAGAATTGAAATAAAGGCAGAATTGAAACCGTAATAAATAAACGCACCACAATTTTTCCCCTCTTTTTAGTGGAAACTGGCACAACGGTAAATAGGAAAGAACTAAAGCTTTCTCACACCTGAGAGAGCTCCTAGAAATTTAGAACCCCTAGTTGGTGAAGAATTCCAACGACGTTTTGGAAACTATTGGTCTCTCATGAGGGACGAAGGTCGTTATGATGTCATGCTTGTTGTGTCCCTTCGTATTTGTTCTTGTGTCGCTTTTGTGAGAAAAAATCTTATTGAGACAGAAGATTTAGGGTTGTTGAAATGAAGACAGCTGTGTTTCTACTATATAGCATCATATGAACTTCAAGGTAATATTACAAGAATGAAATGACTGTGGTAAGGTTAAAAAAACGTTTCGGGAGCCCTCGCCTTTTCCTCCTTTCTTTCTTTCCTTCTTTCTTCATTTCTTTCTTTCTTTCTTTATTTCTTTCTTTCCTTCTTCCTCTCTTTCTTTCTTTCTTTCATGAGCCCTTTCCCTTCCCGGTGGAACCAATGCTGCCTTCATTGGTTGTGGACGTGGCGTGAGGGTGCCTACGCAGTTGGCATCGTGCCTAATGACTCATGGTGCTGCGCTGGTGCCGGACGTGATGTCATCCATTCGTAATCCTGCAACAATGAAATGTGGCAACACGAAGTGCCATGTGACCTTGATAAAAGATCAGATTGTCGTATTAAAGACGCATGATCTATGACTAGCCCGTGATTGAGAGAGCATGAATTAGTGAATAATGGCACATGCATACATGTATACCAATACGTGCACCTCCGAGGGCCCCATGGCCACATTTCTCGCTATAACGTGAGAAGTAAGAACTCGCTACAAAATAGTGCTCGACTGCTGGCCCGAAAGTATACCGCGATCGAATCGACCAGTAGCGGCGGCCGCATTTTTGATAGAGCTGAAAATGTTGAAGACCGGTGCACTTGGTTATATGTGCACGTTAAAGAACACCGGAAAGTAGAAATTTCCGGAGCCTTCTACTCCCGCTTGCCTCATCAGGGTTTGGCACGACTTCATAATAATCTCATTGGGGTTCGGAGGGGTGAAAGCACCCTCACTATGAGGGAAAATTCTGGACGCCTAAATACTACAAGAAGAATGAAGTCGCACAGGGAAAGAACGCCCTGTGCGTCTTCGTTCTTCTTGTATTCAGAATTTTCCCTCATAATGATGTACCAACTAGCCCAGCAAAAAGTACTTTCAAGACACCCCCTTACCCAACCAAAATTTTTACGTGTGCGCACATACAAGCGCGCACATGTACAGCCACACATTTAATAAACCTGAATGTGCGAGCATCGACCGTTGAGTCAACAGGCACCAATTCCTGGTAGCCGGTACAGCATGGATGTAGGTAAACAACCGTATAGGACTTTTTGTAGCGCGCGTGCACGTATTCTCGTTCATTGTTTCGCCTCCGTGCTTTGTTGTACGGTGCCAGAAAAAAATGAATGGCTGTACATAAATGTGGGGGGACGGGGGTTACTTTGCATCTAAAAGAAATCTTGACACACGCCCCCGGTCATTTCTTTGTGGGTGCATTGTGTAATCGTCCGCAACATGCACAATAACGACCACTCTTTTGTTTCATGCACTGTTCGCATTGCGATAGCAATTACATGGGCACTCGAGGCGCATTTTCGCCTTCACTGTCTCCACCTGTTTCTTCTCGTCGTATGTATTCTTGCGAGTGAAAGCGTGCAAAGGCGACCACAAGTCACGGATGAAGCCGAAATGAAATGTGCGGCCGCCCTTCCGTCACGCCAAGCTGCTTGGAGAAATGCCTGAGGGGTTGCTGCGATTCTATATACGGCCGGCGAACTGACCAAACGGGCGTGGTTTACACGTGCTATTGTAACGAAGATCACACATGGCTGATACTTTGGTACGTGCTGTGCTCTCACCGCTTCTTTTGCATCAAAGTGATGGTTAGCACGAAGGTCACTTCACTCGCTGGAGTGGTTGTGTAGACTTACGCCATCGTTTTTGAACAAGCAAAATCAAAATGGGAGCCAGCAAATAGAAACACTTAGTAAGATTTTAGCAGGATGAACAGTGAAAGTGCCTCAAACAGCTGGCCGATGTTTCATCATTGGCAAAAATGTGTATCAGGAGTCATCCTGGTAGCCCACTCAGCGAGATTTACGCAAGAATTCGGCGGCGTGATGACTAAGGAAAATCAACATTGAGAATGGAAAGAAATGAGAGCAAAAACGAGAGAAAAATTCAGTAGCGGCTCCCGCTTTGTAGCACTCCGCTCCTAATTTGCTGGTTCCCTCCCCTTTTTTTCTTTCTTCTTGCTTCCATCGCACCTTATCTCCGAGAAAAGAACCTTTTGTATCATTGCAACGTCACTTAAAATTAAGCGAGGGCTGCTCTCTTCTGCTTTATATATTTGTTCTTTTCAGACGGCAATTACCCCTGGGACACGTCCTCTCACAAGAGAATACGTCATCACTTACCCCCTGAAATCTAACACGCCAAGGATGACATGCCACCTTTGTCAAAGATAGGTTCTCTTATATTTCGAAATATCGGCCAGACTGTCTGAGGCACTTTCACTGTTCATCCGGCCTAAATCCCACATGCTGACCCACATGTCGCGGGATTGAATTCAGGCTGCGACGACTGCATTTTCGATGGAGACGAAAATGCTGTAGGCCCGTGTGCTGAAATTTGGGTGCACGTTAATTAACCCCAGGTGCTCGAAATTCCCGGAGCCTTCCACTACGGCATCTCTCATAATCATGGGATGGTTTTAGGAAGTTGAACCCCACATATCAATCAATCAAATCAAATCACACATTGTTTTGAACAGTTACGCCAGATCGTATCCTAAAGGAGTTAGCTTTTACGATAAAGACGAAATGTCAGAGCCCCGTGTACTTAGATTTAGGTGGACGTTAAAGAGGTTGAAATTTTCGTGGTTGAAATTTTCGGAGCCCTCCCCTACTGCGTCATACCTATGTTTAGAGACGTAAAATCCCAAAAGCTGTTATTATTATTATCATTGAGTTGGCTTCTAGATTCACTTCGTATAACGTTCTGATTAGTTGCTGTCACATTCGTTGCTGCATCCCTGCGGCGAAACGGACACTTTAAGTTTACTCGATGAGCGAATAAACTTTATTTTGAAAAGTAAAAAAAAATTGAAGAAACCTTTGAATAGTTGTTGCGAGTATTTAGGGGATCATTGCTTACTTGAAAAATTTTTATAGGTTAACTTTATATGCACACTTTTTATGCGGGAATTGAAGCCTGTACTAAGCAAAACAGAACTATAAGTAGTGCAGAAACTTGATCAGCTCACGATATATCATGAGCTTTTCCTGGAGCTTGCATTTGATGCAAATGTAATTGTAAAGTATATATTCACAAATGCATTTGTAGAAAGACCAGTGGGGTAAGCAGTAACCAGGGTATGCAGTCAAGCCAAACAAGGACGGTAGGAACGCTTCTTCTTCAAAGAAAAAGAGACTGTAATGAACCGGGAGACCACTATAGATAAGGAACAAGACATGATAGACAGCTGAAGTAGTTAGCAAAAGAAAAGTGTGAACAGTAGAGACAGTATTAGAAATAAATGAGTGGTTCGCCATTAAGGTTCACTTAACTTGAAAGGTAATACACGGCAAAAGAAAAAAGAGTGAATAAAAGACACGTTTTCAATGGCCGTTAAGTGTATCAGCTGCAGAGTGTCAGAAATCAAATGAAGCTTTTGAAAAGAGTTCTTGAAAGAATGTTTCATGTAGAAAAAAAAGGTACACCCAAGAATTGGATGATCAATTGTTTGAAGTATATATTGGATAATTTCACGCGTGGTGATTGCATTGAGAGGCAGCCTCAGATTTTTGTTTCAAGTTATACTAATTACGGCAGAGTACTACTTTCTTGACCTTGTAATAAATGGCTGAGTTATCTCATTGAGTCAATATTGAAATATCGTAAATAAAAGAGTAGTATCTATATGTTGAATATTTTCGAGAACTCTGTAAACACATTGGCTCTAGAAACATCCCTTGATATTTTTTAAATGCCCCGTTGTATACAGCTCAAACACTAAACATTGTGTTTTTGATAATACAGAACACCATAAAGTAGGCCAACGTAAAACATGCCATTACCATGAAATAAGAAGTAAGTCTTAGTCCGCTAACAGCATCAATGGAAGGTATGCTCATATGCAGTGCTTGTCGGTAATGGCGCATTATGCCAGAGCTTTTAGGGCTCATTACAGCACACGCGTTGTATTATGGTTGCCCTTATCTTCTCTGTGCTTTTTTTAACACTAGTCTCTGAAAGTCATATGTGATCTACGTAGACCCTATTTTTTGCTTTCTGAAGTATTATAGAGTTTTTGAAATAAAGAAAAAGTTACCATGAGAAGCGGGCTTTTTCGGTTAGCTTTGTGCAACTTTCATGCTGGTGCTTTTCGGTTGTTCCAGAATGAAGATCACTCATTAAATTGGATCCTAAGAAACATTCCAGCTTCTCATATTGTTTCACCTTAATTGAGAGCACCATCTATTTTCTCTCTTTTTTGCTAGTTTGTGTTTCGTTCATTTTAGAGGGCCAGACGATCACTTCGACCAGCTTCGTTCAACTATACTAAAATCTGCATTGTGGCGGGTTGTCAGTAGGATGCGTGATGTTCTTGACGTATTGGTTGAGTAAGATGATGGTGAAACGGAGAAAAGCGAGCATAAGCTGATTAAGTAGCTGCTTTCTGAAAAAAAAGCTCATGTAGAAACGAGCGAGCTATAACAGCAAACATTATCATTCAGGTGAACGTCGTGCAGTGAAGAAAAGACTGTGTAATAATGCCTAATGACTTTATTAATGATTACCTTGTTACTCCGTAAGAAGGTTGACGGTAAATTTATACACGTGTCCAGACATTTTCAATATAAATATGGTAATGCTACTATGGCACAAGGAATGGTCACCACTGTATGCGATATAATATTTACGATCGCCTAGATGAATGGTGAAGCTCGGGAGGCACCAAGAAATATCCCATTATACGAAGGGAGGCAGTTTATACTGTTACGATTCATTTATTTTGTATCATTACTTATAGCTCTAACAATTGCTCTGAATGAATTGCCACCCTAACAGCAGCACGGTGATTTCCGGAGCCACTACTGAACAAGCACAAGAGTAATTAAGAACGTAATGGATCATTATAAAATGAGATTACGAGCATTAGGAAGCTATGGCAACCACAGGAGAACTAAATATTTGATCGGCTCTGTGAGATGAGTTGCGCTTATTGTCGGCACCCATTATTTTGCTGGAAGACGTAACCTCTCCCCTTCTTACACACAATACTCCGGCCCTCTGTAGGTTTCGCGCAGATGCTGCTGGGTCGATTAGTGTATGCACTATTATACTTCTGCGTTTAATGAATGAAAGTTACATTCCCGGAAAATGTAAGCTGACTACACGGCGAATGGGCCAAGGGCTCTGCTACCAGGGGAAATTGTCTTTTCGTCCACATTTGTTTCTTTAGATTTATAACAAAATTGCTACACAGCGTTTGAAAGGCTACATATAATGCCCCTGCACCTTCTCTGGCTTCATTCATTTCCATTTTTATGACGCAGCTACGGTGCTCAGTTGCTGTCTCGAAGGTCGTGGGTTTCATCACGGGAGTGGCGGTTGGATTTCGATGGAGGCGAAGATAGAGGCCCTTGTAATTTGCGATGTCAATACGCGTTAGAAACACCAGATAGCCACAAATTTCGGAGCCCTCCACTAAGGCGTCTCTCAAAACCATATCGTGGTTTTAAGAAGTGAAACCTCATATAATAATAATAATAATAATAATAATAATAATAATACTGATATTTTGATCAAGGGACCGGCCTTTGTCGGAGCGATGAACACATTCTTCAACAATATATATATATATATATATATATATATATATATATATATATATATATATATATATATATATGTTATATTGTTATTGTTATGTTAAGATGGAACGATAGAGATCACCAGAATCACGGCGTGCGTGGGCGCGCCAGTGGGTTTGACCCCTGATATTTTTTTTACTTCGCAGCCATTTGCAGTCAGCAGAAAAGCAACAATAATCACCGGACATAACTTTCGAAACTGTCTAATCGGACGCTTAGCAAACAGATCCTCAACTTTCTCATTGAAATTTTTGCCCATCTTCGTTCGTTCCAAAGTCAAGTAAATAAACACATCTAATTAAACAATATTTTAGAACACAAAAAAGAGCAACTCCAGGCAACGGTTAGTAACATGCATTTGGTCAATCGCAATTTCGTTGGTCGACACACACACACACACACACACACACACACACACACATATATATATATATATATATATATATATATATATATATATATATATATATATATATATATATATATATTGCAAGGGGGTTTATTAGTGACGCCAGGTAATAGGCAGACAGTCGGTACGGAAACAAATGCTCGGGCAGTCCAGCGTCTACAGCTCGTGCTCCCGCTCGAATTCCCCACTACAATGCCCCGGCGACGAAGACGAGCCATCCTGGCGACTCAAGGTGACGAGAGAACAGGAGGGTCGTAACAGGGCTTGAGGCGACTGACGTGGACCGTCTCACGACCAAGGCGGCGCTTGTCCGTGGACGGCTTGAGTGGTTCAATCACATAAGTGACAGAAGAAGGGTGTTGTATGACGCGGTAAGGGCCCGTATACTTCGGTGCAAACTTGGGAGTCAGTCCAGGAGAGTGGAAAGGCAGTCGGAGCCACACGAGAGAACCGATGGGGAAGGTATTCTGAACAAGATCTTGGTCGTGGCGATCTTTTTGGAGGGCTTGGTTATCGGCTGTGAAGGACCGTGCAAGTTGACGACACTCTTCGGCATGTTCGGCCATTTCAGAAACTGGGCTGAACTCGGAGGCATCAGGATTGTATGGCAGAATTGTGTCGAGTGTGTTGCATGGGTCACGACCATATAAAAGAAAACAATGGAAAAAAGCCTGTTGTTGATTGAATCGCCGTATTGTAGGCGTACGTCACGAAAGGAAGAACAACGTCCCAGTTGGAGTGGTCGGAATCAATATACATAGCGAGCATGTCTCCGAGGGTTCTGTTGAAACGTTCCGTTAGGCCGTTGGTCTGAGGGTGGTAGGCTGTTGATGTGCGGTGTACCGTACGGCATGAATGTAGGAGCTGCTGAAGAACTTTGGACAAAAATACGCGTCCTCTGTCACTCAGGAGCTCCCGTGGTGCACCATGACGAAGAACAAACCGGTGCAAGATGAAGGTTGCAACGTCACGAGCACCAGCCGAAGGTAGCGCTGCCGTTTCGGCGTACCTTGTCAGATGGTCGGCAGCCACAATCACCCATCGATTGCCACCAACAGAGCACGGTAGCGGGCCGTATAGGTCAATCCCAACACGGTCAAATGGGCGTGCAGGACATGGCAAAGGCTGCAGTTGACCGGGCGAATGAGGGAATGTCTTGCGCTGCTGACACTGGGAACAAGAGCGAATGTGTTTGGGTACAAATGTGTACATACCACGCCAGTAGTAACGTTGGCGGATCCGCTCATACGTCTTTAGCGCTCCGGCGTGTGCGTGTTGCGGTTCAGCATGAAAATATTTGCAGATATCAGACCGCATATGGCTGGGTATGACTAGCAGCCATTTACGACCCGCCACTTGATAGTTGCGACGGTATAACAGGCCATCCCGTATGGCGAAATGCGTTGCTTGGCGGCGAAGAGCACGCGGGTAACCGGAAGTCGATGCGTCAGAAAGCATACTCAATAGCGAGGCAATCCAAGGGTCCTTCCGCTGTTCGGATGGCATGTCTGTGACGCTGACGGCAGAGAGGGGAAGGACCAGGGCTGATATATCCGTATTATCAGATTTCACGGGTGATCGTGAAAGCGCATCTGCGTCAGAGTGCTTTCGCCCCGATCGGTAGACGACGCGTATGTCGAATTCCTGGAGGCGTAGTGCCCAACGTCCGAGGCGGCCGGAAGGATCTTTCAGCGAAGCCAACCAACAGAGTGCGTGATGGTCAGTTACCACATGAAAAGTTTGGCCGTACAAATAGGGGCGAAACTTGTTTAACGCCCACACAATCGCGAGGCACTCTTTTTCCGTAACAGAATAGTTGGCTTCTGCCTTAGTGAGGGCGCGGCTGGCATAGGCGACCACATACTCCGTAAAACCTGGCTTGCGTTGCGCGGGTACTGCACCAAGGCCGACGCCACTTGCATCCGCGTGTACTTCGGTTGGCGCAGTAGGGTCGTAATGGCGCAGTACGGGTGGTGAGGTAAGGAGTTGGCGCAGTGTTGCGAAGGATTCGTCACAGGCTGCTGTCCAATTCGAAAGATCTGCAGGGCCAGCAAGGAGTTTGGTGAGTGGAGCGATGATGGAGGCAAAGTTCCGGACAAAGCGACGAAAATAGGAGCACAGGCCCACAAAGCTCCGTAGTTCTTTAACAGTTGTCGGCTTAGGAAATTCGGCAACAGCACGAAGCTTGTCAGGGTCGGGAAGAATGCCGGCTTTCGAGACGACATGACCAAGTATGGTGAGTTGTTTAGCCCCGAAGTGACACTTCTTCAGGTTAAGCTGAAGCCTGGCATTTGTAAGGCACTGTAGAATCTTACGCAGACGAGTGAGATGCGAAGTGAAATCGGGTGAAAACACCACAACGTCATCAAGATAGCACAAGCAAATGTTCCATTTGAGACCACGTAAAATGCTGTCCATCATTCGCTCGAATGTCGCAGGTGCATTGCAGAGTCCGAATGGCATCACGGTAAATTCATAGAGGCCATCCGGTGTGACAAACGCCGTTTTTGGACGATCAGACTCAGCCATTGGGACCTGCCAATAACCCGAGCGAAGGTCAAGCGAGACAAAGAATTCTGCACCTTGGAGACAATCGAGAGCGTCGTCTATGTGGGGAAGAGGGTAAACATCTTTCCTCGTAATGTTGTTTAGGCGCCTGTAGTCTACGCAGAAACGGATTGAACCATCCTTTTTTTTGACGAATACAACTGGGGAAGACCAAGGACTACAAGAAGGGTTGATGACTCCACGCTGTAGCATGTCGTCTACTTGTTCTGCAATTACCCGACGCTCCGCTGGTGACACACAATAAGGGCGCTGGCGCAAAGGAGTACTCTTTCCTGTGTCAATTGTGTGCACAACGGTGTTCGTTCTTCCTAGCACCGCTTGGGGAATGTCAAACGAACGCTTGAATTCGTGCAGCAGGGTAACAAGCTGCTCTCGTTGAGCCGGGGCGAGATGGCTGTCAATAGAACGGTGAATTGCATCGGTAGACACGCTGTTCGAGGCAAAGTTAGGAACCAACGCGTTCAGCTCCATATTCGGTTTGGTGTCGAAGAAATCGGCAGGCACGATAGTACCTTCATCGATAAGCTGAATGTGGCCGAGCGTCTCGTTGCGGCGCAAACTGAGGGGGCACGAGTTGGGATTGGAAATAAATATCCCGGTAGTGTCTTGACAAAGCTCAAGAACGGCGAATGGCAGCGATGTGTGGTGGCGGCTACCGAAGATGTCAGATGGCGTGAATAGGACGGTAGCGTCAGAAAGTGAAGCACAGCAGGCAGGGACAAACTGGGCGCTGAAAGGCGGAAGGTCTATGTCCGTCGCGACGACAAGGTTAGCCACACTAGATACGGCCGCATCAACAGAAGGCGCATCACGAAACAGTAACAGCTCCACTTCGTCCCGAGCGCAGTCCACGACGGCGTGATGACGTGATAAAAAATCCCATCCTAGGATGACATCGTGGGAACATGAAGCCAACACGTGAAATTCAATGGTGTACAACACGTCTCGAATAACCACTTTTGCTGTACATGCCGCGACGGGCTCAATTTGTTGGGCGCTCGCAGTGCTAAGAGAAATCACGGGAGAAAGAATCGTCACTTTACGAAGAGAGCGGCAGAGTCTTTGACTAATCACAGATATTGCGGCACCGGTATCGATGAGTGCGAGTGTTCGTACACCTTCGACGATTACATCGATAAGATTGGCGGGAGACAGGCGAGGACTTAAACGATTAGACGATGACGCAGCTCGTGCCTCCGGAGCTGCGGCAGTTAGTTTTCCGTCTCAATGGAGGTTGAGCGTCGACGCATAGGCGACACGGAACGACGACTTGGTGAAGGTGAAGGCGAGCGGGAAGTAGAACGTCTAGAAGCGAATGTTCGGGCGCCGGAAGCAGTTTGCGCATCACGTTCGTGAACTTCAGGTGGTACGTGAGGCGCGTGGTATGGAGGTCGAAACGAATAGTCAGGATATCTTGGTGCGTTAACTGTGAAGCGCTGACGACATAGACGTGCAACGTGACCTGGAATTCCGCAAAAGTAACATATAGGCCGGTTGTCAGCAGTGCGCCAAGGATTTCCGGCGTGTTGCTGTGTAACTGGAAACGGCGCGGTGGACGGTCGCACAGGTTGTGACGTATACATTGGCAGACGAGATGGAGGAGGCATTGCCGCGACGGCCGCATAAGTCAGTGGCGCGGCAACAGGCGTTGGTGGAGAGGCAGGCGTAGGTAATGGCAACGCCTCGGAGACCTGCTCCTGAATAGCCTGTCTGATTGTCGGCGTTAGGCGGTTCGTTCGTGCTTCGGTGGTCGGCAGATACGAGAGACACGAAAGCTGTCGTGCGACCTCTTCGCGTACATATTCTTTTATCTGCTCCAGCAGGGAGCTGTCACCACCGACGGCCAGGGCAGCGAGAGAGTCGTCTGCAGTCGTCGACCTCCGAACTGCTGCACGTTGTTTCCGAATCTCTTCCAAGCTCTGGCACAAGGTTACAAGTTCGGATACGGTACTTGGGCCCTTTGCCAGCAACATTTGATAGGCATAATCGTCTATGCCTTTCAAGATATGCCTGATCTTGTCATGTTCGGTCATCTCAGGGTTGAAGCGCCGGCATAAATCGATTACATCTTCAATATAGCTAGTGAAGTTTTCGCCCTGCCTTTGTGCACGTCCGCGTAGGCGCTGCTCAGCACGCAGCTTGCGCACTGCGGGGCGATCGAACACAGCTGCGAGGGTGGTCTTGAAACCGGCCCAAGTGATAAATTCAGTGAGGTGGTTTGTGAACCACAGGCTGGCGACGTCTTTTAGATAAAATGGGACATACTCCAATTTCGAGGGGTCGTCCCACTTGTTGGCGGCGCTCACCTTCTCAAACAGCTGCAACCAGTCCTCCACATCTTGGTCCTCGGTGCCACTGAAGTAGGGCGGATCTCGTTGGCGCAGGGTGGTAGGCACGATGACCAGTTGAGATTGGGCCGTGCTTTGCTGGGTGGTGCCTTGCTCGGTCGTCTGATCAGGCATTGCTGATGTAGTGGGCAGCTTTCGGCTTCGAAGTTCCAGGTTCGCGTACCCAGCACACTTCCACCACTTTGCAAGGGGGTTTATTAGCGACGCCAGGTAATAGGCAGACAGTCGGTACGGAAACAAATGCTCGGGCAGTCCAGCGTCTACAGTTCGTGCTCCCGCTTGCGCTTCGCACTCAGCGATGGTCCCACTAGTCATTGCCTAGCGAATTCCCCACTACAATATATATATATATATATATATATATATATATATATATATCGATTGTCGGTAAGACTTACGCCCACATTTGAGGACGGCGTCCGAGCCTACTTGGTGGCCAAAAAGCAGGGTTACCCCACCACCGTCAAGATGGTGCACAGCCTCCTGTTGCCCGGAGACGCTGTTGAAGCTTCCCGCGGCGACAACTTTCCGTTGAGGGTATTTTCGACGCCAGAGCTGCTGAAGGGTGCTACCACATCGACGCGTGACGAGAGTCCCGTTCAAATAAGTGCAAGGATTGTCTCCTACTCCTTGTACATCACCAAGGGCTCCACGTGCGAATCGCCGGACAGGGCTACGCAGCTGCGGCATGCCATAGCGCGACTCCACTCCACGATCAAATCCTCAGCAGCGTCGAGCTCTGTTCTGATTCTTGCCATACTGCCGGCATTCGGCGCCACCGACGCTATGCTGAACGTAGCCTCCTCACGTTACCTGGAGAAAAGCCCAGCCGAGCTACGCCAATAGCTCTGGGATGCTCTCGTGCAGTTCTCAGACTAGCTGGGCTGCTTCGCGTTGGCGCCCTCTGACTTGTCGTCTGCGATCCTACTATAGCAAGTCGCCAGCAAAATATTGGAGTTCCATGACATGGAGGACGACGCTGACGGCTGGGTGCCACCCATAGATGCCCTCGATGCTCAGTAAGATTGGACGGACCAACAGAAATGGTGCGTGGCCATCGATCGCATTCAAGTAGGTGCCGCGGCGGGGCGCAGGTATGAAGGCGTGAGACAGCAGTCTTGGGCGGGCCAGAGCACCAAGCTTATTGCCACCTTTAGATAAATTGGCTACGGCCTCATTTCTACCATCTATCCCGAACCCACTGCGAATGAAGATTCAGCTCTGGAGAGGCATAACTTCAAGGCTGGTACTGCGTTGTTCCACGTATCGATAGCAAGCTTCCCACACAGCTCTTATACCAACACTGGACTCGGGCAGCGCTCCTACACTGCACCGGTGTTCGACACAGTACCACCATGACAAGGAGGCGAAACCACATTCTCTCCTGAGGTACTGGTCCAATGTAGCCTAACGTAATCTTCCCTCGGTGACCTGGATGCGCCGGATACACTCGTACTTGGTGCGGAGTCACTCCACACGCAGGAAGAATCCAATAGCATGGTAATCCGCGACACCATTCCGGTGGATGCCAGAACATGCCTCTCTCTGATGGGGAGAGCCACCGCTCAGATAGAAAGCGAACCACAGTACCTCACTGCGGACTATCAACGGGTAGATGGGACGCAGTACCATGTGTTGAACACACAGGAGTCAAGCTATGTTTCAAGGAACGAACTAAAACCTCCATTGGACTACACAATCATGGCACCACAAGAGCCACCTAGACCACTTACCACGGAGGAAGGAAAGGTAGGAGAGGCCCTGACGTCACTCGTTGTGAAGCCGCGATGAAGCCAGACGTAGGCCATATTGACTGGGTAAATTCTCTTTTCTTGTTTACATCCGAATGTAAAGCAGTAGGCACGACACTCTCTCCGGCTCGGAAAGCACGTGAGCTGCGCAGCGCGCGTGTCCTGACGATCTGAAACTAATGAAATGGGGCTCAACACTCTGGGCCAGCGCGACTCCTTGGGCGTAAGCATTTCGTCCGAATATTAACAGCGAGTAACAGCTCACCGACAACGAAGCAAGTACAAGATAACGCACGCTAGATGTACTGACAACGACGAGTGTTTTCACGTCATCAATTCCGCAACTGTACAGACAACACGATCGGTCATGTGCCTTCTACGGTTGCATACCGCCACGCGGCCGACGCAGCATCCGGCCACTGTGTCCGTGTTCTGCGTGCAACTCAATGGCGTCAGCATTCTGAGACTTTGAGCACGGTGCAAGTGACACTTGAACGCGGTTGCTGTTACGTTGGGATTACATGCAATGCTGGGGGAGAGTATACGAAGCGGAACAGAAAAGGTGTTTTAATACGCACATGCAAGTTTTTCCTGTACACACACAACACGAAACTACGTATGTGCACATGGTCGTCATTGCGTTTTGCTGGGCTCAACAGCGTCGTTCGTTGTCACAAGCAGGAGCACTAACCAACCGTCACGGACCTGCAAGGAGTTCATTGTCGTTCCGCTTCGTTATGGTGCCCAACGCAATTTCGCTGAACACTAATTGCTTCATCCGCGTTATCTGCCGCACGACACATAGATATGCTTTCGTTCTACGCACTGTTGAAACCCCGTGATGGACAAAGGGATTTGTAGACGTTGCTAAGAGTACAATAACTACCAGGAGAACACTGTGTAGCCAATAACGCGGCGCAGAGCACGGATATTGTCCACCACTTCTCAGCACGAGACCTGGGGAGGCGGCGCACAAGCCGCCGCCAGCCGCGGGCGCTCACTGCTAGACAAGCTCCACTGTACAACACGTAACCATAGCAATGCCGCCATTGTGCCCAGTGAATATGGCCGCCATAATGTAATTTCCTCCACACTTTTCATGTAGCGCGCCGGCTTGGCATGCCCTCTCTTACCTTTCCTTCCTCCGTTCCACTTACAGAGCCGTCGGGCGTCAATGAAATAGTAGAGAGGGGGGGGGGGTGGCACGTTGATAAGGCTCCTGACAAACGTCTTCATCGTCTTCTCAGCGCTGAAAATCATGCAGGTGTCACCAAAAGGAAGCACTAAGAGGCCGTGCCAACCATGGTGCCTCCTCGGATAGTGTTCCGGCATCCTGTACAAGGCATGCCGCATTCCCCGTTACCTCAGCGCCAAAGCCAAAGTCAACCTCCAAAAGCAGGTCTTGTGTGTTATACGATATCCCAGTGTGGTCGAGCCAGACCACTGCGATTTAGTAAGGCCCACCCACCAGACCTTCTTATCGCCGATCCACCGGTCAAGTCGCAGCATCGCGAGGACCCACCACCGCAAGGCAGCCAACATCGCCCACTGAATTCACTTCGGGCAAGTTTCCAGAACCAACCACTCCGATGCAGCCAAAGCTGCCTACCCGAGGCGCTTCTCGGAAATTCACGATCCATGTTGCTGTGTGGTTAGGACCATGTAATGCTTATCATGCTTGCGCCTGCATCTGTAGTTGTCATGCATTGACGT
Source organism: Rhipicephalus annulatus (assembly GCA_013436015.1). Lineage (NCBI taxonomy): Eukaryota > Metazoa > Arthropoda > Arachnida > Ixodida > Ixodidae > Rhipicephalus > Rhipicephalus annulatus. Next base: position 223,355 of record WOVY01010937.1, on the reverse strand, counting down.
CACTTAATACCATTTTTGGTATATGTGAAGCTAGCGAAACGACCGGGAATGAGCTATTAGCGTAGCAGGTTGTCATCTTTTACATGACAAGTATGTCATAACTACCATGTTTCGACGTGTCATTCACCTTCGTCATCCGTTCGCGTCACGTACTACAAAATTTGGTATATGTGAAGCTAGCGAAACGGCCACCAGCGCATTATGAGTGTGGCATCTAGTCATGTTTTTACATGACACGTATGTCATTAATATTGCAACAAAGATGCGTGAGCGTACGGGCGCGGAAAAGGTGTAGTGGAGCGGTGCTTGAACTGTGTGGTTGGGTGAACCGGACTTGGCCTGTATAAGAAGTACGCTGCTCTTTCCCAACGCCATTTGACCTCATCTGTAAATAAACACAATCACTCGTGACAGTTTGGTGGAAGGTGCCGGGTACATCGATCTGTACGACCCAGGTCTACCGATTTCGCGACGTAGCAGACGCTTGGCAGGCTTGCCACCGCAGCTACCAGACATAGAGGACGCCGGAGCAGGCCATAACAACCTCGTTGCTGATGAGCAACACGCTCACCCGCCTGGACAAGCTCGCTGTGGCATGCTGGAACGTCAACCAAGGACTTTTTCGGGGCAGCTGGATGACGATGCTGAGGATTGGCTTAAGCACTACCAAAGAGTGAGTCGCAGAAACCGCTGGAGTACTGCTAAAAAGCTCGAGAACGTGATGTTTTTTCTCGTCGGCACCACGTCTCTTTGATTCTACAACCACGAAAGTGCATTGACCACATGGGGCATTTTTGTGGACGAGCTGAAGAGGTGCTTTGGTGACCCGACTTCTAAAGTCAAGCAGGCGGAGCAAACGCTTTCACGCAGAGGTCAGTTACCTGGCGAAACATTCACCACCTACATCGAGGCCGTCTTGAAGCTTTGCGGAATCGTGAGTGCGACCATGTCTGACAAAAATAAGGTTGGTCATCTGCTCAAGGGAATCGCGGAAGACGTGTACAACTTTCTTATTACTAAGGAAGACCTACAGACACCTTGCGACCTAAGGAAGCACTGCCGAGCGTTTGAAGCACTAAAAAGGAGGAGAATCCTACCAAAATTTGGACGTCTTGACAATGTGCCCACGATTGCAAGTGTCAACCTTCCATCGCAGGACGACATCTCTTCGATTATAAGACGAGTGGTTAAGAAAGAACTTGCTCAACTGCAAGCTGTGGACACCGCTGGTGTCTGCCATCAGTGTGCATTCGACCAACGGCCCCGTGAAACACTGGTAACTCGGAGGCGTCAGAGCTACTTTGAGCCTCGCCCGAATCACACCGATGGGTTCGAACGAAGGAGTGGACGGCCACTCGAAAACCAAGAACGCAGGCAAGCTGCATCATGGTGATTTACTCCTCTGCCGCCATCGCCCGGCTTTTATCAACCAACAAGGTCTACTTCGCCAGAGACGACAAGACGCGACACCCGTACTTGCTACAACTGTGGGCTACCTGGACACAACGCTAGGTACTGCTACCGTCGCCAGCAGTGAGCTCCGTGATTCAACGTGTACACGCCCTATGTACCTGCTGGCTAGTCTCGACTCTTCCAGGGCTCTTTCCAACGGCAACACGCGGCACGTGCTGACTCGCCTTGCTCCAACCGCAGCGTTACCCCACCACCCGCACACCAACAGCGATCCCCGTCTCCGCGTCGCCGCTCGGGGACGCCACCACCACTGGGAAACTAACTGGGGCGACCAAAGGGGGCGAGGCTGCAAAATCATCTTCCGCAAGACCCCCTTGTGTTGTGATGGTTGAGAACAAAGTGAGTGTTTTTGTAGACATAGTGAGTACTCTTGTATTTGTTGATACCGGTGCTGCCGTTTCCATAATGAGCATGTCTTTTAAAAATTGCCTTGGGACAAAAGTAATGTTTGCTTGGAATCGGAGAGCTACATTCCGCGGCGTAGGGGGAGAAACGTTGAGCCCGGTTGGAATTTGTTCAGTTTTACTTTCTGTAGGAAATCAAACGTTTCGAGCTGAACTAACGGTGCTTGCACGAGCAACCCACGACGTCATTCTAGGTATAGATTTTTTGCGGGAATGTGGTGCAACTCTAGATTGTGGTAGTGGTGGGATTATTTTTCGTCCCGTGTTGCCGTCTCCATTGACGAAAGATACCGTTGATGACTGCTTGGAAGTGTTTTCCGTGTCTGAAGACGTCTGCTTGGCCCCACATACCGCAATGTTAGTGCGCGTAAACTCTTCGCGTTCTTGTGCGGGTTCTTACTATGGTTTAGCCGAGCCGAACTTCAGTAATGAACTTAAGAAAAACGTTATTGTACATCGTTGCCTCGTGCTCACCGTCGATGTTTGTGCCGAATTGTGGACTGTGAACGTTTCCGCACAGCCAATATCTCTGCCTGCAGGACTTAAATTGGCAAGCTTTTAAGAGGAAAGTACTCTTACCATACGGTCACTTCAACTGTCGGTGGATGTTGAGAAACCCCACGCCAATTCGTACCTCGATTATTCTGCCAGCATTGACCGTATGATCAACAAGTCACTTTCTTCAACTGAACGGTTGCTGCTGCAAGAGGTGATCGCAGGCTACGCCTCAGTCTTTCACTTTGCCCAAGACGAGACGTCTACCGTTACGCCACCGTCTTCACGTACGCAACACCGCACCTATACAGGCCAAAGCACCACCAATACGCCAGAAGCTCTATCGCGTATCGCCTTCCGAGAGGAAAGTCGTCGCTCAGCAAGAGGAAGACATGCTAAAGAACGGCCTCATACAAGACTCGTGTAGTCCGTGGGCAGCTCCTGTCATTCTAGTAAGAAAGAAGGATAATTTATGAAGATTCTGCGTAGACTATCGTTGTCTTAATGCCATCACAAAAAAAAGACGTCTACCTTTTGCCACGTATAGATGACACCGTGGACTACCTGCAGTCTGCCTCCTATTTTTGTTCTGTTGACTTGCGTTCAGAGTATTGGCGAATTTCTATTATCGCTCAGATGAAGAGAAGACGGCCTTCGTAACACCAGATGGTCTTTTTGAGTTTAACGTTATGCCCTTTGGTTTGTGAAATGCTCCAGCGCCATTCGAGAGATTTATGGATACAGTAATCCGTGGACTAGAATGAGAAACTTGCATGTGCTATTTAGATGACGTGGTTATCTACGGAAAGACTTCCCCAGAGCATAACCACCGCTTGTGCGTTCTGTTTGAATGCTTACGCGAAGCTGGCGTTTTTTTAAACTCAAAGAAGTGCCATTTTAAAGAACGGAGGGGGGGGAGGGGCTGACACTTTTTGTAAAGTTGTTCGCGCCGTGTGGCGCATGTGTCTCGCCCAAAAGCCGCACTTCGGGTTACAACCACCGGGTGGTACCTACCACCCATCATCATTATCATGGTTGTCACAGTGGTAGCGCCGGTGGTGTAATTAAACACAATCACTCGTAACAATATCATGTTAGGACGTGTCATTACTTTCGTCGTCCATTCATGTCACGTAATGCTAAATTTGGTGTGTGAAGCTAGATAAACAGCCACGAGTGCATCATGAGCGTGGCATGTAGTCATGTTTTTACATGACACGCATGTCATGATTATCATCATGATTTATGCATAAATATGATTATTGAAGTGTGATTTATGCATGTCATGACATGCATGAATCATGACATGCATGCATAATATTTTCATGTTACGACTAGTTCCTTATGCTCGTCCTACAGTCATGTTATGACAAACCGATCTTGGTATAGATCCCATCATCGAAACGGCCAGGAGAGCTAAAATTCGTAGGGAGCTAGATAGATAGATAGATAGATAGATAGATAGATAGATAGATAGATAGATAGATAGATAGATACGCTCAATGTCGCCGAAGTTCGCTAAGAAATGCTTTGCGTTTAGAATATGCTTTTCTGGCGTTTTCAAAATAATTGTGAATCTGTCGTTGGGCGCTTTCCCCTACACACACAATATTGTTCCAGCAATACCTGGCGCCAGTGCATTCTGCAAAAGTTATGAACGAGCACATAGAAAAAAGCTGAATCGCGGTGCTCTTTTGGCAATCATGATAATTTGTGAAAAATATGTTGGAACATACATAAAATCCGCCATGGCGCGACACCCAGTTTAAACGGTAACGGCGGACGTATTCAAGTTTCGCCAAGAGTGGCAGAATCTTCGAGAGTATCATAACTTTGTGCTAGCGATGTACTCGTCACTTCTTTTCAGAATGACAGCAGTGCTTTTGTTTTGCCAGGGGGGCATGACAAAATACTAATGTAACATAGATCAAAACTATTCCAGAATACAAATATAACTTCCTTAAACGTATCAATCTTTTGTGAAACGGGCACCAAATAACAATTTGGGTGTTTGTGTTCCGTTGCCTGTTCATTGTGCGACTACAAGAACGCACAAAAAAAGATGAAAACGTAGTTACAGGGCAGACAAAAGAGACAGGCCGTTTGAACTGAAAGCATCAAAATTTTAGTTGTCATTAGTATAACATCACCCAGAAGACAGAAAATTGGCTATAGCAGACAACGCACGAGCACTGCCGTGACGTGTCCCACCCGAAGAGAAGTTACCCTTTTTGCCCATGAGCTCAGATGCTGTGACGTGTCGCAGCACCGAGAGACACGCGCTCCTGTGTTTACTCTGAACAAGATCGCGACCATACGCTTGTGCCACGCAATATTACTGCGCTATTACGTATTGTATCATGAAACCTGTGCACAGGACGCATGTCCTTGTGAAAGCGTGAGTTACTTTCCTGCATTTTCAAGAAGATAAAGATAGTATCACTATATTTCCAAACAGACGCGTGGCTCTGTGTGGTAAAACACTTGCTGGCCATTCACGCAAACGGCCAGCGTCATATTTTCACTCGGACCCAAAAACTTTTAATATTTTTTGCATCTTTCTTGACTTTTCTGTTAAAGAACACCAAATAGTGAATTTCCATTTACAACCAACGATGCCAACACTGACACCAACAGCGACTCCGTAATTTTTGCGGAACGAGCTTTTTAATAAGGCAGGCATTTTATTTTAACTCAAGGGGAAGTGCGTTACTGTTTGAATCGAGGTCGTCTTGCCTTTTGAAAGCGTGGATATAAATCGTGATTCAATAAAAAAGGAGACATTTGATGTTATGAGCTATATATAGAAGAATTATGGAGTATGTTCTAATTTTATGTGAGTGTATATATTTACCTACGTCCGTGATCAGGGTAGCTGTTTGGTGGACTTAAAAAGAAGCCAGAATTCAAGCTAAATGTAGCCAAAGTAGCCTTGCTATTTAATATTATCACCAAATTTGGAGCCAGACTGGACAGTAGCAGTAACAAGAGTTGAGTTTTAAGGATTGCATAATAAATGTCATTTCAAATTAAGAAAACCACAGGAAATAAACAAGAAAATAGTCACACATGATTACGATACTGCTGATTTTGAATTCCGAGCACGGCTGTTTAAGTGTTTGAACTAGGCGATAAGTCGAGCAAAAGCGATGAAGTCATGGCGACATGGCGGGGTGCATGCGGCATTACTGAATGCTTGGTTTTTGCATCAACGCAATGGGGTGAACTTGGCGTCGCCAACTTTCACTTCCACTGGCTCACGCGAACGTTGCGACACACTATAAAGGAACCTTAAAAGGGGTCCTCTAATACAAATTTATTATGTATTTTTTATGAGTTCTTCTGGTGCTGTAAATGCACCGTTATTATTGCGCAAGTGGCGATGCCGAAATTGAAGCTAATATAGTTTTAATTTGCGCAATAAACTACCTAGAATTCCAATTTAAGCAACACACATCGGCTCTATTATGAGAATGGATGCTATGTTGTGTGAGAGTTACGAGATCTAAGATATACGCCGTACGTTTTCGATTGGCTTGACGCGACGAGTAGCGTGCAGTATTCGTACGGTGGTAGCTAGGTCAGACGAGGGAATGCTAAAACCATTTTTACACGTACTCAGAAAGAAATAATTGTTGCTCCTAACTCATGCGTTTTCAGAACAATGAAAACGATACTCAGTCGGTCGCCTGAAGCGTTTTTAGCGAGCCAAAAATGCGGCATGCCGTGGACTCCGGCGTTCACGTAGAATGCGTCTATCAAGCAAGCTGATAAGTGTCCCCGCCTAAACAGTATGTATCTTGCACAGTGGATTCATGGGAGCGTCTGCTACCCGGCACACGTAGTTTCCTGTAACCATTGTAACGACGCCGTCAAAAAGAGTGCTGTGGGGTACTGTGTAAAGACCACCATAAGGTGGCGTTTCCGGTATTTTTATGAGACGCGTGTGGTGATTGAAAAGGCTTTTCAACGTCAGCGGAGAAAAAAAAATAAGAAAGGGAATATTTTTCGTCGTCGTCTGCTTGGGTACTGAACGTAGAGGACCCATAACTGCACTTTTCGTGCACCAATTTTCACATCATTCTTGCAGTGCCCTTGGCCAACGCACATATTCTTCTCCCGAGCCTCGCAGGTCAACCCATTTTCTCGTGCCGTATATAGCGTGAGAGGCATGCGTTGCGCTAAGCACAAGTGGGTGCATGCACAAGGCATCGCAGGTACCAACACAGCGGCTCACTGGTCCTCACAATGGAAAACTCTTTGGTCAGTAGCTCTTCTCCTCTCTTTTGTATTCGTTTGCTCAATCAGGGACACCGACAACGGCCACGCCGCTCAACGCAGGAGTGGGCCCTCAATATCTCCTCCCTTAAATATTCGAGCAGTTCGTCACACAAGTGGAATCGCTTTCCCGAATTTACCTGTTGCCGCCGATTTTAACTGAATCTAAGCGATATGTATAATCAAGTCCTGTAAAAGCACTAAGCCTGTTTAGTTTATTAACTAAATTAATTGGTTCGCTAAAAATTGATCTAGAACAGTCACTTCTGATGCTCATAAAAGTATCTATTTTGAGACGTGAAATGTTTAGCTACACACAGTGAAACTCCAGAGGTCAGAAGGCTGCGCCAAAGTGTTTGTGAGTCTTGGTTTGTGTCTCCCAGGCCCCGTCACGGAGAGTGGGTCGTACAAGCGTCGTGAGCTGAATACTGATGGGCTACAATGTGCCGATGTCTGGAGCAGGCCTACTTCGCCAAGCGGCTACGTGGTTGAAATCAGAATCTTCAATACCAACGAAATAGCCGTTTCTGGGTCGTTCTCTCTATTACTTTTCGTTTTGCGCCCTAGCTTTTCTTGGGCTCTTGACCGATGTGACACGTTCAGCCAGACAGGTGACAGGGCCAGTAAAAAAGCCGCATAGAAGTCTGGCCAAGAGCACTCCGATTCATTTCCCTCGGGGCTGCTGGTGATATAGCTGTCCAATAAAATTGACTGATGTCGAGCGATCGTGGAAACCACGGATAACGGGGTGGGTGACTTTGCTTTTGTGAATGTTGAAGGAACACTGTAGAATACAGATAACGCTAGTTGCATGACTTAATACTAGAGCTTTCGGAGGCGTTCATTCGAGAACAATGACACAGAAATACTATTAGGGACAAAACATTGTTCTATAATAATAATTTCTGGGCTCTTAAAACAAATCGCTGAACTGTGACGTAGTTGAGGGAGTGCAGTTTTGGTAGCTGATGCAAGAAATATGTCAAACTACGTGTGATCAGCTAAAGAAAGACATGCAATGAGCAGTGTATAAAAGTAGCTCACAAGTTCTTGGAGTTTAATTTTTTGCACAAAAAAGAAAGAAAAAAGTCAATGTTACGTTTGCAAAAACTAAGACAAAACTTTAGTTAAATAGTATTGGAGTAGTGCAGCATAGAATATATCACACAAAGTGCCACAATATAGAGAACTTTTAGACTTGTTGCTATGTCGAAGCTTGACAATGTGGCAAAATGAGAGACAAAAATACGATAAATTTAAACATATTCTTCAAATACGAAGCTTGTATTCGTGCCCAAGTTAGGTCTAGGAAAAGCTCGGAGGTGGTGCTGTAGCGGGCCGGGTAAACTTGAGGTGTTTGAGTGGAAGTTATGCAAGTATATTACAAGGGTATTTCATCAAACTACCGTCTCTGTACTACGCAGCAAAATGAACTATAGGCGTAGAGCTCCTTTCGCGGCTATTTCTGGCCATTTCAGGCACATTACATTCTGAAAACCTGAATGCAGGAGTCTGTCTTTGGGAAGGCGTAGACATGAGCCTTTCTTTTCTTTTGTAACAGCGGGCATAGCTACTGGAAGTGCTCTCCATCAACAATCTTGCCGTGTGAAGTTGGAGAGCCAGCCTTTCAGCCTTAAATGGTGATCCATGTTGGCAGAGGCTGTTTCGACACGTTATAGGCGGCTGAAACAAAACCACCTTTTCCCGTCTATTTTGGTACGGCGTTCATTAAACCCAGCTTAGTCAGTTGGCATCGTTCGTATTAAATGTGCTTGTGATTTTTTCAAGAATTTCGTCAAAAGCTCATGGCCAGAATATGGTATAACTCTAACCGTTCTTGCATATATGTATGTTAAAAGCTTGAACGTAATATGACAGTCGGCAGACCGTCCTAATAAGTTCTTGCAAAATATTTGTGAGTGCAGAAAGTTTTGAACGGTACTGAAAACTCAGTACTTTGTCCGCAGGGCCTCCTACATTGAGGAAATCAAAAAGAAACAGAGAAATAAGCATGGTGTGCCAAGATGATTTGAATGGGACATATGGAAACAGTGTATGAGTGCCTGAAATAAGTAATAGATAAATCGAGCTATGATAGGGGGTGCCTGAGAGTTATGAATTATGTCCATATACGTAATTTAGGTACAGCAATGTGGAAACGTCTCACACCAGGGAAACTGCATCTGTCAGAAAGAAGAAAAGCTGGAACTTATATATTGGTACAGGTGAGAGATGTTTATTGTACAGGCGGGATGATTGATGGTTGCAGAAGTCAAGCCTGGCACAGAACACATTCACTTCTTTGTCCTCTACACCACTTCAACGAAAGTCCTGTATCATTTCCCTCGTTGCAGACGATGCCCACTGGGCGAGTTAGTCAGTGTCGTGCGTGGTATGGCTTCAACCGGGCGACATGTACGGTGACAGTTTTCCTGGAGCGATGGCCAGAAGATGTGACGCGTGATTTCACGTACGTAACGTCGCTAAGGCGCAACAAAACAATGAAGAGACCTGTATAGCGGGCCAGAAACTTTTGATACAAACCACTCTTGTGATATGGAGTCCACAGCCACACCATATCACCTTCGCTGTGCGACACATGTCGATGTCGGTTATCGTAGCGAGCCTTTGAATGGCCTTGGGCTGCGAAAGTCCGGAGACATGCGATGCGCCGTGCCTCCTCTGCGTGACAGAGTGTCTCGGCAAGGGATAGGTTTTCTTGCTCTGAAAACGGGAGAATTGTGTCGAGGGTAGTACGTGGCTCATGAATATAGAGAAGGTAAAACAGGCTAAAGCCGGTGGTCTCTTGTAGCGCAGTGTTAAAGGCGTAGGTCATAAACGTTAAAACTTAGTCCCAGTTTCTATGCTTGGAATCAACGTACATAGCGAGCATGTTATGAGCGTCCTGTTGACACGCTCAGTCAAACTGTTGGTCTGTGTATGGTATGAAGTGGCGTGACGAAACTGGGAAGCAGACCGGCGAATCAACTCTTCCACGACGTCGGCTACAAACTGCCAGCCACGGTCGCTAATGATGGCACGAGAAGGCCCATGCTGGAGGATGATGTAGCGTAGCAGGAAGTCATAAACGTGATCGGCTGTTGCGCAGAGATCACTGCAGTTTCAGCATATCGAGTAAAGTGGCCTACACAGATTATAATCCAGCGGTTCCAAGTTATCGATCGTGGAAAAGGGCCCATCAAGTCAATACCGACAACCTTAAAGGGCTAACATGGAGGCGGTATGGGACGGAGAAATCCTGGTGGCGCACTTGTTGGACTCCTGTACCGTTGACAATGCTCACAGCTGGTCACGTATTTAGCTGTAGCCTGACGCATGCGGGACCAGTAGAAACGTTTTAGTGTGTGGTGATAGGTCTTGGCGAACCCCATATGCCCAGATGTTGGAAAGTCGTGCATAGCTTGCAGAACGTTGAGTCGCAATGATTTGGGGACAACCAAAAGTAGGTGGGCCCCCCTTGCAGCGAAATTTCGCTTGTAAAGAATGTCATCCTGCATGACGAATGGGCTCTGATGCGGCTTATCGACGACAGATGAGAAAAAGGAGCCAGACTACGATCTTGACGTTGTTCTATACGGAACGCTTCCAAATCTGGAAACCATGAGTCAAGAGCGGCCAGACAGTCGTCTAAATTGTCGGCGTCGCTTTCAGTCGTGGGAAGGGGAAGTCGCGATAGGCAATCAGCGTCCGCGTGACGGCGGCCACTCTTGAAGCAAACATCAAAGTCATATTCTTGCAAACGGAGCGCCCATCGTGCAAGACGACTGGTTGGATTTCGTAGACAAGTGAGCCAACAAAGAGGGTGGTGGTCTGTGACGATGAAGAATCGGTGGCCATAGATGTACGGTTGAAACTTGTGCACGGCGAAGACAGCTGCCAGACATTCTTGCTCTGTAACAGTGTGATTGCGCTAAGCTTTACTCAAGGAACGGCTCACGTAGGCAATGATATGTTCTGCGGCAGCGTGGCACTGTACTAATACTGCGCCAATACCGATTCCGCTAGCGTCACTGTGAACCTCAGTTGGGGCTGATGCGTCGAAATGACGAAGAATAGGCCCAAAAGTGAGTAGAAGCTTCAGCTGCGAAAACGATGACTCGCACTTTTGTTCACTTGAAGAGTACGTCTTTGTTGAGCAGATGAGTTAGAGGCTCAGCAACATTGGCGAAGCTAGGAACAAAGCGCCGGAAATACGAACATAGGCCCAGGAAGCTTCGGAGTTCTCGTAGCGAGCGTGGTTGAGGGAAAGTGCTGACGGTGGTGCTTTTGTGGGGATCAGGCCGAACGCCAGGTTTGTCTACGAGATGGCCAAGGACTAGAGTTTTACGATAACCAAAACGGCACTTTTTCGAATTCAAGGTAAGTCTTGCTGTCTCCAGGCACCTGAGAGTGACATCAAGTAGGCTATTGTGTTCTTCAAACATGCGGCCAAGGATTACAACATCATCAAAAAAGCGATGACATACTTCCCATTTTAAGCCACGGAGAACTGCGTCCATAAACCGCTCAAACGTGGCTGAAGTGTTAAATAGACCAAATCATCATCATCATCATCATCATCATCATCATCATCATCAGCCTGACTACGTCCACTGCAGGACAAAGGCCTCTCCCATGTTCCGCCAGTTAACCCGGTCCTGTGCTTGCTCTGCCAATTTATACCCACAAACTTCTTAATCTCATCTGCCCACCTAACCTTCTGTCTTCCCCTAACCCGCTTCCCTTCTCTGGGAATCCAGTCAGTTACCCTTAATGACCAGCGGTTATCCTGTCTACGCGCTACATGCCCTGCCCATGTTCATTTCTTCTTCTTGATTTCAGCTATGATATCCTCAACCCCCGTTTGTTCCCTAATCCACTCTGCTCTCTTCTTGTCTCTTAAGGTTACACCTACCATTTTTCTTTCCATTGCTCGCTGCGTCGTCCTCAATTTAAGCTGAACCCTCTTTGTAAGTCTCCAGGTTTCTGCTCCGTAGCTAAGTACCGGCAAGATACAGCTGTTATATACCTTCCTCTTGAGGGATAGTGGCAATCTACCTGTCATAATTTGAGAGTGCATGCCGAATGTGCTCCACCCCATTCTTATTCTTCTAGTTACTTCGATCTCGTGGTTCGGCTCTGCGGTTATTACCTGCCCTAAGTAGACATAGTCTTTTACAACTTCAAGTGCACTATTACCTATCTCGAAGCGCTGCTCCTTGCCGAGGTTGTTGTACACTACTTTCGTTTTCTGCAGATTAATTTTAAGACCCACCTTTCTGCTCTCCTTGTCTAACTCCGTAATCATGAGTTGCAATTCGTCCCCCGAGTTACTCAGCAATGCAATGTCATCGGCGAAGCGCAGGTTACTAAGGTATTCTCCATTGACTCTTATCCCTAACTGTTCCCATTCTAGGCTTCTGAAAACCTCCTGTAAGCACGCGGTAAATAGCATTGGGGAAATTGTGCCCCCCTGCCTTACACCCTTCTTGATTGGTATTCAGTTGCTTTCTTTATGAAGCACTATGGTAGCAGTTGATCCCCTGTAGATTTCTTCCAGAATGTTTATATATACTTCATCTACGCCCTGATTCCGCAGTGTTTGCATGACGGCTGATATTTCTACTGAATCAAACGCCTTCTCGTAATCTATGAAGGCTATGTATAGTGGTTGGTTATACTCTGAGCATTTCTATATTACCTGATTGATAGTATGAATGTGGTCGATTGTTCAGTAGCCTGTTCGAAATCCTGCTTGTTCCTTTGGTTGATTGAATTCTAATGTTTTCTTTACTCTGTTAGCAATTACCTTTGTAAATAGCTTGTATACTACAGAGAGCAAGCTGATCGGCCTGTAATTCTTCAAGTCCTTGTCATCTCCTTTCTTATGTATTAAGATGATGTTAGCGTTCTTCCAAGACTCTGGTACTCTTCCCGTCAGGAGACACCTCGTAAACAGGGTGGCTAGTTTTCTAACACAATCTGTCCTCCATCTTTCAGCAGATCTGATGTTACCTATAATAAATAGACCAAATGACATGACGTTAAATTCAAATAAACAATCTGTAGTTATAGAAGCCGTTTTTATTTATCGGCAGAGTGCATAGGGATTTGCCAATATCCCTATCTTAAGTTTACGGAAGAAAAGAACGAAGCAGAGTGGAACCAATCGATAACGTTGTCGATGCGGGGAAGAGATTATACGTCTTTTTTATAACTGAGTTGAGCCGCCGGTAATATACACGTAATCTCCAAGACCCATCCTTCTTTTTTACAAGTATAACTGGTGCTACCCAGGGGCTAGACGTCTTGTATAACTTTCTTAGATGGCATTTCTTCCACCTGCTCAGCAATAACTTTACGCCCCGACAGAGCTACTCTGTTTGGTCTCTGACGAATGAGATGGGCGGAACCAGTATCAATTGCATGACGAGTGCGTGAAGGTGGTGCAGAAATTCTGCGGCTATTCAGTGTGAAATAAAAAAAACGGATGCATGGTTGGGGAGTATTCGAACTGACGCTTGTCTCTTCTCTGGTGATAGTGACTTATTCACCATATCCATTAGTATGTCAGCACAGGGACAAGCCTCATCAGACGCATTTTCCTTTTTCCTGTCGTTGCTAATGACTGCAATGTTAACGTGGCTCCTGACGTTGAATTAAAACACAGCCAGCCTCGTTCCACCAGGCAGAACAATCGGCTTGAAAGAGGAGTTGACCACCCATACCAAGGCTTTGCCACTACTTGCAGAAATCACTCAATGCGGCACAACCACATTCTTCTTCGCACAACTCAGCTGTATTGGGTGAACTATAACGTCAACGTTATCTGCTGTGATACCACAAACATCAACAGGCACTTGAACTACCGACTTGGCCGGTTGAACTATGTCATCAACGACAGCGATAGTCTGTTGGCATTGTGTCGGCTCTTCACAAAAACCAGACAGTAAAACTTCGCCAGCAGTGCAATCCACAGTGGCTCCACATTCTTTCAGAAAGTCTATCCCAGAATAACGTCATGAGTAGAATTAAGAACTTCAAAATCTGCCTTGAACAATTTAGCGCCGAAACTAACAGTTGAAGTACAACTTCCCACTGGGCGCAACGGTTCTCCACTTACTGCATGAAACGTTGTCTGGCTTCCCCAAAAGAACATTACTTTCTTGCCAAGACTAGTTTTAAAATTTGTGCTCATGACGGAAACAGTTGCACCTGTGCCGACTAACGCGGACGTGGAGACACCATCTATAAGAACACTGACCCTTATTTAGAGAATTGAAACTGGCGGAGGCATATCTGTACGCAGTAAAAAATGTCCGGCGACATCACCCCCATCGGCCGTGGCGTCTAGTTTCCAGAAATTTCTGGCAGCTCGCGCGACTACACATCGGCCAGCAACAGCAGGCAGACGCACGGTGCTATAACATCCGCACACAGAGAAGTGTTTTACAACCTCGGAGACCAAGTTTGGGTGTTGACGCCCGTCCGCCGCCGTAGCCTTGGTGAAAAGTTACTAACCCGGTATTTTGGCCCATATAAAGTGTTACGCCGCGTCAGTGACGTGAACTGCGAAGTGGTTCCGGACTCAACACCACAGGCACAGAGCAGGACACCACCGAGGCCGGAGGTCGCTCATGTGTTGCGCATGAAACCATTTATTGCGCATTGTTCGTAACTTTTTCTTTTCCGTTTGCTGTTCTTTGTGTTATTTATTTATTTTTGTGGACTTGCTTCTTTGTTCATTGTTTTTTCCTATATTGGCACACTCTTAAACTTCTACATTTACTTTATGTGATTTTCCAATTTTTTTTTCACGTGCCTATGTCGTAACATCGGGGTGGTGCTATATACTTTTCTTTCCTTCTTTTGGGACTTTTTTTGTTTTCGAAAGGGGGGATAATGCCACCCACACGTAGTGGGTCGACTACAAGAGCAGCTCTCAATCTAGAGGAAAAAAGAAGATCGCTTGCTTCTTCTCCACTCAAGAGCCAGCCACGACTGACGCATTGTCCTAGAGCTAGCTACTAGGTGGTTTAATAAACCCCCAGTAGTTGTGATTCATCATGACACTATCCGCCTACGACTTGTAGCTATCCTGGCCGTTTAGATGATGGAACCTATACAAAAACTTTTATGGCATAACATGAGTGTATGGCGAGCGTAAGTGACTAGTCATAACACGAAACTCATGAGATGTATGTCATGAATGTCATGATTTACAACTCATGGTCTTGGTGCTCTTGCGTTGGTTTCGTTCACATGATATATTGCAAAACTGTTGTGGTATGACATGACTGCATGGCGAACATAACTGGCTGGCTCTAACGTGTAAATCATGACATACGTGTCATGTAAGTCATGACCACACGTCATACGCTCATGGTGTGCTCGCGGTCGTTTCGTTAGCTTCACATACATATAGGGACCGATAGGGAGTACCTGACGGCTGCTTCGTGGGCCTGCTGGACGGCCAATTGCTGGTCGGCGAGAAGTGAGCTTCAGAGGAACCCCTCCCAACTGTTTGAGGTAGAGTCGGGAGGAGTGTTTCTACATTCCCAGAATGTGCGAGTGTCGCCATGTGTCCGCACGAAGGTCATGTGTCGCTGGGGTATGCATCAGGATAATAAACGTGAACCTTGGCAATGTTTGGGTACGTGTGAGTCTGTAACAGGCGTAGGGGCAGCGCCTGTGGTCTGTTAAGTTTCGCATGTGGGGGAGAAAAAATGTGGCGTTCAAGGTAAAAGTGATTTGTTATGTCTGTACGTAATGGGTGCATCCAAATTGCTCTCTAGCTAAGCAAGATGGGGTTGCCCTGTGGCAGCGTGGTCGGTATAAGTGCGCGTGCTGCATCATGGGCGATCTCGTTAATGTTGGATGTGGCACCCGGCACCTGGCCGAGATGAGTGGGGAACCAGATGACAGTGTGGTGGTTCAGGGCACTCGGGTCCGCACTGTGCGTGATACGTAACGCCTGGTCAAAGATGACGCCACCTTCGAAGGCTTTGATGGCCGGTCTGGAGTCGCTGTAGATGAGTTCCCATTTGCTGTCAAGCATACCTATAACTATAGCTACTTCATCACCTACTTCAGGGTATCGGGTGAGGATTGTGGCAGAGTTAGTAATCTGCTGCGTGGATGATACCGCGACCGCGGAAAAGACTCGGTTGCTGGGATAGCTAGTGGCCTCCACCACCGAGACGTTGTCGGCTTCAATGTCTATGCGCTTGAGAATGGCGGTCGCCCGCACAAGGCGCTGCCTCTATTGCATTCGGGGTGTACATTTATTGGAATGGGAGTGGTCGTGATGAGGTCGCGGATTTCATGGGGAATGAGAGACAACTCTGGAGGATCCCTGGCCGTCGAGAAGAAGAAGCTGAGCTTGCGCTAGATATGGCGGCCCGCCTTGGCGGCCGTGAGTCGGGTCAATTGCACGCATTCCTGAGCCTCGGCGATCTCTTCTAGTGTGGTATGTACGCCAAGCTCGAGGAATTTGTGCGTTGGAGTGGTGATAGGGAGGCTGAGGGCTCATTTGACCACCTTGCGAATAAGGGCAATAAGTTTATCGCGCTCAGAACGTAGCCAATTGAGTATAGCAGCGACGTAGGTGAAGTGGCACAGAGATGTGGCTATAAGAGGGAAACGAAGAGAAAAGTGAGCCCCGTAACTGTCTGCATCAGGGTGTGACTCCTCAACAGTAGCTCACAAGGGGTGGGGGTGAGGGAGGGATTAAAAGGATAGAAATAAAGGTATATATATATATATATATATATATATATATAAAGAGAAAGAGAGAGAGAGATGCACTAGGACAGTGAGCGAGGACATATCGAGGGGATAGGAGACATAGGAAAGATGGAAACACGGTCACAGGAGTCCGAGGACGGGGCACCACTTGCGAGAGCTCTTGTCGGCGTCAGCAGATGGCGTAGGGCAACTCCAGTAGATCAGAGCTGCGCTGTCGTCGGAGATCAGCGTCAGGAGATGACGTAGGGCCAGCCCAGTCGGCCAGAGCTACGCTGACGTCGAAGATCGCGAGGGCGCAACCGGTCGGCACGGAATCCAGCGAGCGAGTCCGAAGTGGCACAAAATAAACGCATGTACAAGACGCCGCAGGTTGTCTTCTTTGAGGCCACAGTGCCGGTTGGATACTCTACGTACGAGTCGTATGGCGTTCTAATTCTTAGTCTTGATCTTGCGTACTGTTTGGGTGTTGGTTTCGCGCGACTCGATGATCATGCCGAGGACGCTGATGGTGTGTACGTTGGGCACTTTATGACCATCTCTGCTGTGGAGAGTGATATTGCGTTCCGCTGGTGGTTTCCACCCTGTGGGCTTCGCACCCCGGTGTTTGGGCAAATATATCAACTGCTCCAACTTTGCCGGTGAGCAGCTGAGACCGGTGTGGTTGAGGTAGGACTCGGTGGTTTCAATGGTCTCTTGCAGGGCGGACTTAGTGAAGCCATCTGAGCCTGTGGAGCACCATATTGGTTACATCGTCCGCATAAATGATGTGGTTTAGCTCGTCGATTTTTCGATACTTCGTTTGGAAAGCCCGAATCATCACAAGGTTGAAGAGCATCGGCGAGAGAACGGGCCCCTTAGGAGTTGCCCACTGTCCGAGCTCCACCTCTTTGGACACTAGGTCTCACACGCCGAGGACGGCGCTGCGTTGTGTGAGAAAAGAGTGGATAAAGTAGTAGAATCGATGCCCCAAACCAGAGGTCAGCGAATCGCTTTCAAAATCGACGAGTGTGTTATGGTTCCGAATGCTTTTTCTAAATCGAGACAGAGTATTCTGCAAGCGTCCCGAGTGTTTCTGCCATCTAGAGTTTGATGCTTTAGGAGTAATATGGCAGTCTTGAGTGGATAACTTCTGGTCAGAAGTCCAGTCATTTGGTGCGGGAGACAGTCGTTATCATCGAAGTATCAGCCAACCCTGTTAAAGGACGACGTGCTCAGCCAGCTTGCCCACGCACGACTTGAGAGATATAAGGCGTAGGTGATCTAGGCTCGGCGCCTTTCCCGGTTTGGGCATCAGGAGCGAGTGAGAGAGTTTCCAGGCATCGTTTATCTCAACTTTTTTCCGTATTTCGTTGATGGCGTCGGTGAGGTAAGTGAAGCAGAGATCATCCAGGTTGCGTAGAAGCTTGTTGGTGATGCCAGTCGGGGCTAGCCATTGAGCTCTTGGAGAGCTCGGCACACATCTTCGGTTGAAAAATCGGCGTCTAAGTTGGTGTTGTCACTACCAGAGTAACCGGGGTGAGGGGTCACAGGGCCCGTGGGAAGTGGGAGATAATTTCTTCACGAGGTTATTGACTACAGCCTGCGGTGATGCGGTCCGTTTAGCTCGATGAAGCACCTTCACGATCGAATGACGCTGATTCGTGTGGGTGTTGGTTTCATTGAGGAAGGTGTTGGAGTAAGTTTGACGTTTTGCCATTACGAAGCTGACCATAAATCGAGTTACTAACTTCGTCTCACTGCTGTTTTGAAGAGATTTGGCAGTGATCCATCATGGTCTTGTTCATCTGAGATATGCGTAGAGAATGTTTGGCCTGGAGTAGGTGGGCGAGACTACTGTCCATCTTTTTGGTTGGTAGGTCCGTACTAATAGTTTTGGTTGCCTTCTTGACGTCAGCTTTGAGCTGGGCCGTTCATGTCTCGAGGCTCGGTGTGGTATTGGGAGGAGGTCGTGCTGCGCGGGTCTTGCGAAGGAGGTCCTAGTCGACTGACGTGTACAACTTGATCTTTGTGCTCAATGTGGGAAGGTGTACGGTCAATATGAAGTTGTCGCTACCGAGATCTACCGGACCAGTGGGTGTCACCGATATTCTTGATGAAGCTGAGATCCAGCGTAGTGTCTCTTTGCGTAGACGTACCGGTGCGAGTGGGGAAGGCATTGTCCGTAATGAGAATGACGTTTATGTCATTCGCAGTTTTCGAAAGCTTGTTATCTTTGAGTGTGTCGTACGCGTAGCCCCAGGTGCTATGCGTGGCGTTAAAATCACCAGCAATCACTAGTGGGTTTGTCCCCGTGAGACGGACGGCTTTCTAGAACAAGCATGTGAACATTTGTCTATGGCGGCTGAGACTACTGTATACATTGAGGATGTACACGCTTTGTTGTGATGTGTTGCCAGGAAGAGTTTTGATCGTAACATGTTAAATTTCGGGCACATCGAGGCTCTGCGCTACGCAGGTAATTTTTCCAGCGATCAGGGTGGTGGTACCGCGTCCTCCCGAGGGGCCAGGCAACCACTGGTATCTGGAAGACGTGGCTGTTTGTGCTACAGTCTCTTGTAACAGCATGGTGTGAGGTTTGGCTCCGTGGCTACGGAGGTATTGCTGCAGGAAGGCTTTCTTGTGGACGAAGTTCCGGCAGTTTCATTGCCAAATTAGCAACTTGTCATTTGGTATGGCCATCTTGAAGCATGTAGGAGTCGGCCTGAGCACCTGGTGGGTGCATAAGAGCCGCGGGAAGTGGTGGACTGGGCACGGCTGTACGTTGCGACAACGCCTTACCCACGGCAACAGCAGGTACGTGTGAACACGTGATCAAGGTATTGCTCCACTTGACCCAACTGATTGCATGGGCCGTGAGGTATACACTGCACGAGACCATGTTTTCGCCAAGGAAGCGAAGACTTTCATTATTCACCGATATTGTGCTCTTTATGTTGTCTTACTCGGCTTTTAAAGCTGGCTGGTCATGGGCGACCGCGCATTTCTTGGGTGCCGTCTCGCCGTCATCGTTACTGGCACCTACTGGTTGTGGCTGCGACGGGGTGAGTGCATTGTCATCGTTTTCGAGTGTGGGAGTATCAGGGCATGCGGATCCTTTCATTTTTCAGTTCGGCGATTGCGACCGTGAGCGTTCGTATTGCTTATTTCCTCGGCGTGTTTTCGGGATTTAAAATTGCTATCTCAGATGTGGAGTGTGTATTATGCTCTCGGGAGTGAACCCGAGCCTACCTGTTATGTAGGCATTTCCTTTTCCCCGGATGGCGTGCGCCCAAGTAAAAGTTCCCCTCTTATTCTTGCTGGCGTTGCCTGGCGATGGTGGTGTCGATGGGCTCAGCGATCGTTGACGAGAGACACCGGTGAGGCTGGGGTGAGGCCTTGTACTGGCGTGAGGCCCGGAACCGGAATGGGATCCGGAGCGGAACCCGGAGTGGGACCTGGGCCGGGAACCTTGGACGGGAACCGTGGCATGAACCGGAACGGGACCTGGAGTAGCCCCGTGATGTAGATCTGCTTAGGGTCGCACTGCGCGCGCAGCGGGAATGAGTCCGAGGGTGGCTCCAGGACGTCGATGCAAGAATGGAGTGGTTTCTGAGACGTCTTCCGAAATCGGAACCGGGATTGTCTGCCATCGGATCAACCATTTGTAGAAAGCTCCGAGGTTACGATCATCGTCAGCGGT
The DNA here is from genome assembly GCA_013436015.1 of Rhipicephalus annulatus. Lineage (NCBI taxonomy): Eukaryota > Metazoa > Arthropoda > Arachnida > Ixodida > Ixodidae > Rhipicephalus > Rhipicephalus annulatus. Next base: position 203,279 of record WOVY01010937.1, on the reverse strand, counting down.
TGCATTGAACTCGATCGTTGCTTCAAGACCATTGTTGTGTCGCGTCGATTGGGCTCGGTCCCATTATCGTCGTCGCACCACGTATGGAATGTGGTAGCGTTCTTTGCACTCCTTGTCGGCAGTGAGGTGGAATCCTCCACAAAGCTTAAATGTTAGTGCACAGCGGTTTTCTTTTTCGTGGTTCGGCACACTGCAGCCTCGGCAGATAACGTCTCCAGGGTTCGCGCAAACGTCCGCTCGATGGCCGAGCCGGCCGCACTCGTAGGAAATATCTGTCTACAGTATAGTGTACATTGAAGTAGCACCGATCCGTATCGCACGAAATTGGGCACGCGAGGTCCATTGAAGGCTACAATCACTGCGGTAGTACTTCCGATGCGCTTGGCAGCCAGGGCTAGTGGATTGCGGTCGTTGACAATATTCGCATCAATGTGGCATATCAACCTTCCTCATTCTCGCTTCGCATATCATTGATTTCCACTGCACGTGGGATCTGTGAATTCATTTTTATCCGTCACTATATGTTAATTGATTAAACGTTGCAGGAATGAAGAAAAGATGCTGTATTTCGAGTTAACATGTGCCGCCACAAAGGTAAAGACAATTAGATGGTTTTGGAAGGCGCCGAAAACTCAGTGTCAGTTTCGGTTTCAGAGAACATGGGCGCTCCTAGCGATTACCGGGCATCCTAACACTTGTTTGAACGAAGTCAAGTGAACGTGTATGTTCGAATTCATTTTTTTTCATCAGTTCTTGCAAAGAAGAAATGGGGCTGTAGAAAACTCATCTTTCGTTCATTTGTTTTCCTTTTTTGAACATTGAACTGGGTGAAGCGTGAGAGGACTTGTGTTTAGCGCTTGACTCCGCCCCCCTTGCCACTTGTTCAGCAATATCACATGTTGCATCGCGCTCAGTAATCTCCGTCGGTTAGCGTACCAAGTATGAACACGGCAAAGACATTGATGCGGCGTGCAGCGAACATAAAGCGTGGTAACCTGGTCAATCAGGTCAACCGTGAATTTAGGTGAACTGTACAAATATGGCTAAATCGAGGCACCACGTGTTTGCACGGCTCTGCAGTGTATTAACCCAGAAAAATGACAACGGGCGTGCATAAGTTTTTGCGTCCATTCTTTGAGCAGATATTCATTTTGAATGAGTGCATGAGTAAACCCATTTTTCTGCAAGCCTGAATGGACAGCCATTAGCACAGTGTCACTAGGCTAATTTGTGATGACGAAAGCCTACCTGCTGCTCATAAATTGGTTCATAATAAACTTTAACGCTTACTGATGCGGCTGTGGAGTTTTTTCATCCTTTAGTTTTTTCATGTAGTTGAAACTATGTGAGGCCAATATACCCTCGTCCCTGTAGCCATTTAGAAAGTTTGTGTGCGTTTGCTTTTAATATTCTCAATAACACACATGTAATGCACTCACTGACGATTTGAGAAATAATTGAACTGGACATGTCGCATAGCCAACGTTTCGAAAAGTTGGCATTTCTTCCTCAAGGCAATGTCTGGAAGAAATCTGGCAAGTCAACTAGCTGAAACATTATCTCCAGTGACATTAACTGTTCCACGGTTTCTCATCGCTTCACGCCCCTCATCTTACCTGAACTTTGTCTTCTTTGGTACTCACTAACTGAAAGATACTATTGTAGCTGCATAAAAGACGTGATTCAGTCAAGTACGACTTCACCTGCTCGTGAATTGTTGACAATATTTGCATAGATTCAGATATTCTTAGACCGTTGTTTGCTCATCACAATATGTGCATGTCTCCGTCTTTAGTACAACACGTGGTATAAAAAAGATTATTTTACTTGTCTTGATTGAGTTTTCTCTTGGTCGGCTATTTTTTGCCACGTCATAGTGTGCAAACAACATTAAAATGGCAGATACCACGAACAGTGGGAAACGCTGATATGCGAAGCACGAATGAGGAAGGTCACTATGTCACTTTGAAATCTGCACAACGTTACAAGGCGGACGTAAATTATGCCGTACGTGACTTCTATGTCATGATTATCATGTTTAGACGTGTCATTTACCTTCATTGTCTATTCACGTCATGTGATACCAAATTTGGTATATGTGGAGCTAGCGAAACAGCCGCAAGACTGTAACGTGCGTAGCATGTAGTCATGTTTTACATAACACGCATGTGATCATTATCATGTTTGTACGCGCCGTTTAGCTTCGTCATCCGTTCGCGTCACGTAATACCAAATTTCTTATATCTGGAGCTACCGAAACTGCCACGAGTGCATCATGAGCATGGCATGTAGTCATGTTCTTACATGGCACGCATGTCCTGCTTATCATGTTTGCACCAGTCATATACCTTCGTCATCCATTCACGTTCCGTAATACCAAATTTGGTATATGTTAAGCTAGTGAAATGGCTTCGAGTGCATAATTAGTAGACATGCTACATGATACGCACCTCATGATTATCATGTTTGCACCAGTCACATACCTTCGTCATCCATTCACGTTCCGTAATATCAAGTTAGATATATGTGAAGCTAGCGAAACGACCACGAGCACACCATGAGCGTGGTGTGTTGTCATGACTTTCATGACATGCATGGCATGGTTTCCACGTTGGTCTCTCACCTATGTTCGCCATGCTGTCATATCATACCATAGCAGTTTTGTGATATGTCATGTGAACGAAACTACCTCAGGAGTAGCAAGACCATGAAGAGTAAATCATGACATTCATGACATACATATTGCAACGAGCAAAATTGCTTAAACACAGATTATTATTCGAGGAACGTTAGCCGCAACAAGCTGGTACAGGCAGGAACCTGGCAAGCACGAGCCACACACGGACGTCAACGTCTCTTTTCACGCTGGCACAGAGCTGGCGCCACTGTACTTCGGTACAATTACTCCCCGCGCAGAAAAGAGCCAAGCTGGCGACCCAAGGAAATGACACGACAAGGGGGTCGAAGCACGGTTTGAAGTGAGATACGCGTTCTGTTTTACGCCCACGGCAGTGTTGGTCTGAAGGTGGATCAATGGGCTCAACTTCATAGTTGACAGAAGATGTTTGTCGCACCACACGGTAGGGGCCATGGTATTTCTACGAAAGCTTCGGGGAAAGACCGGGTGGGGTAGACGGGACTCAGAGCGAAACCAACATTCCTGGCTTATAGTGGACACTAGATGCAGAGGCATCGTGGTCAGTTTTCTGGCGCCATTGGTCTTTTGCGGTAAGTGAGCGAGTGAGTTGACGACACTCTTCGGTATAAGCAGCTGCTTCGGAAACAGGCGTCACTTCGGAGACATCAGGCCTGTAAGGGAGAATGGTATCCATGGAGCATGATGGCTCAAGTCCGTACAGGAGGAAGAAAGGAGAAAAGCCAGTGGTTGTTTGTGGCACAGAGTTGTACGCGTACGTGACAAAAGGGAGCACCCAATAATTGTGGTCGTCGGAGGCGTACATGGCAAGCATGTCTCCAAGGGTACGGTTAAAGCGTTCTGTCATGCCATTGGTTTGAGGATGGTATGCCGAGGTTTTCCGATGGACAGTGCGACATGCCTTGAGCAGCTCGTCGACGGCGTTCGAGAGAAACACGCGTCCACGGTCACTCAGTAATTCACGAGGTGCACCGTGTCGCAAAATGATATGGTGAAGAAGAAAGGACGCAACGTTTTTTGCAGTGGTAGCAGGCAGCGCAGATCTTTCAGCGCAGCGTGTCAAATGATCGACGGCGACAATAATCCACCGGTTGCATCGAAGAGTGTTGGGTAGAGAACCATAAATATCAATTCCGATGTGGTCGAATGGTCTCGCTGGGCAGGTTAAGGGTTGCAAAGGGCCAGCAGTGCTGTGAGAAGGCGTCTTGCGTAGTTGACACGTGGTGCATGACTGAACGTACTGGTGAACGTGCCGATACATGCCGCGCCAGTAGTATCTTAGACGAAGGCGAGAGTAAGTCTTAAATACTCCAGCGTGGCCACATTGGGGGTCATCGTGAAAGGCAGTGCAGATGTTCGAGCGCTAATGACGAGGGATGACAAGGAGCCACCTACGGCCGTCCGTCACGTAATTGCGGCGATACAACAAGCCTTTACGGACAGCAAAGTGTTTTGCTTGACGAAAGAGGGAGCGTCAAGTCGTTTCTGACGAACTGTTAGAGATGACGTCAAGCAAAAATTGATCCAAGGATCCTTGCGCTGCTCGGATGGCATGTTGGTGATGCTCAACGATGACGAATCGCAAATGGCAGTTGATAAGCAGGCAAGGTCAGGAGGCAGTGGAGAACGGGATAGTGCATCGGCGCCTGAATGTCTGCGTCCTGAGTGATAAACAACACAGATGTCGGATTCCTGAAGGCGTAAAGCCCAACGAGCGAGGCGGCGAGTAGGATCTTTCATGGGCGCTAGCCAGCATAAGGCATGGTGATCTGTGATAACACCAAACTGGCGTCCGTAAAGGCAACTGCGAAATTTTCCTATAGCCCAAATGATAACCAAGCACTCCTTTTCCCTGACGGATTAGCTGGACTCTGCCTTCGTTAGGGTACGGCTGGCATAGGCGACAACGTACTCGTCGCAGCCATCCTTGCGTTGAGCGATAATGGCACCGAGGCCGACACCGCTTGCATCCGTGTGAACTTCAGTGGGTACATTGGGATCGAAGTGGCGGAGAACTGGCGGAGACGTGACTAGCTGGCGCAGCGCCGTGAATGCGTCAGCGCAGTGGGAATTCGAGCCAGAGAGGTCCGTGCTACGGGAGAGAAGCTGAGTCAGGGAGGCAATTATAGAGGCAAAATTGCGAATGAAACGCCGAAAATACGAACACAAGCCTACAAAACTACGAAGCTCCTTTAGGGTAGTAGGTTTGGGGTGCTCGGCAACGGCACGCAGTTTGGCAAGGTCTGGCGATATTTCTTCTTTTGAAACGGCGTGGCCGAGAAGTGCGAGTTTGTGGGCGCCAAAATGACATTTCTTGAAGTGTAGTTGCAACCCGGCTGCCGTAAGGCACTGGAGAACTTGTTCTAGACGGGAAAGATGAGTTTCGAAATTCACCAAGAATACAACTATGTCATCTAAATAGCAAAGACAGATGTGCCATTTAAGTCCCCTGAGGACACTGTCCATCATTCTTTCAAAAGTCACAGGCGCATTGCAAAGACAGCAGGGCATTACAATAAATCCATATAAGCCGTCATGGCTCACAAACGCCGTTTTTGGATGGTCTGGTTCAGCCATTGGCGCTTGCTAATATCCAGAGCGCTGATTCAGGGAAGAGAAAAACTTCGCACCTTGAAGGCAATCCAAGGCGTCATCAATGCGTGGCCGGGGATAAACATCCTTGCGTGTGATCTTGTTCAGTCGACGATAATCCCTGCGAAACCTGATGGAGCCATCCTTTTTTCGCACGAGGACCACTGGCGAAGCCCAAGAACTGTGTTAGTGTTGAATAACACCACGTTGTAGCATCTCGTCGACGTGTTGAGTGATGACGTCACGCTCAGCCTGCGAGACGCGGTAGGGGCGCTGACGAAGTGGATTATGATGACCGGTGTCGATATGGTGAGCGACAACTGACGTGCGTCCTAAGGGAGGTTGTCCGTGGTCGAAGGAGGCGCGAAACGGTCAAGTAGTTGAATGAGCTGATTGCGCTGGTCTTGCGTAAGGCCGGTGTCTACGCTGCGTAACAGAACGTCTTCGTCAGGTAGCGAGGGCACGGTGGCAGCTGTGACAGCATCCATGGACATCGGCGTCGTTTCAGAACGGTCATCGAAAGGAAAGATGTCATCATAAGTTTCAAGACTCCCAATACATTTGCCATGCAATAAGGTAGCGGGACAAGGGAACGGATTGCACACATACACGGCACTGGAGCCATCGGCAAGTGTTATGACGGCAAACGTGACAACGGTTCCAGCGACGAGCGCATTCTTGTGAAGGCATAAAGGGGGCAGTTGAATTGGAAACCCGAGCTGCACAAAAGAGATACCGCGGCGACCGAAAAAGCAGAGATGACGACGTGAGCGGCGATGATCACCTTTTTGGTTAAATGAGGGAGATCTACGAATGTCGTGCTGAATGGAAACGAAACTAGTTGAGCACGAGCGCAGTCGACAACCGCATGATTAGTGGAAAGAAAGTTCCATCCCAGGATGATTTCATGAGACGCATGCGGAAGGACGATAATTCAACGATGTAAAGCACTACTTGAATCACAGCACGAGCAGTGCATGTGGCAGAAGGTTGGACGTGCTGCGAACTCGCTGTGCGTAAAGAAATTTCAACCAGCGGAGTCGTCACTTTGTTCAGTTTGCGGCATAACACTTGACTGAATATACAAACAGCGGCACCTGTGTCGACAAGAGCAGTTGTGGCAAAACCGTCCACAAACACGGTAATCTAGTTCGCTCTTGCCTCAGGAACTGCGACTGTTAGTTTTCCTCCTGGGCGTGGTTGGAACGGCGAAGCATAGGGGAAGTAGACCAAAGACGGGGTGAAGGAGATCGACATCGGCTAAAGTCTGGTCGACGTGAGCGGGGGTCATGTGCATCAGGTGTCACATGCGATTCTGATTGCCGAGGTATGTTGCCGGTATGCTGAGCATCATTAAAATAGAATCCGCGGCGACGACAGTAGCGCGTGACATGTCCTGGAATACCACAGTTGTAGCAGACGGGTCGGTTATCCGGAGTACGCCAAGAGTTTACAGGTGCTCGAGGTGGTGGAAAGGGCTGATTTACCAGATAAACTGAAACTGGTGACCTGTAGTAGTTGGTAGCTGGACTGTATGAAGGGAGCAGCGGTTGGGCAGGAGGTCAGCGGACGGCTTCTGCATAAGTCAGTGGTGCAGCAACTGAATATGGGGACGCCGGCGAAGAAAGAGCCTCGGCTACTTGCGTCTGAATAGCACGGCGAAGTGAGTGGTCCAGTGCTGTGGGGGTCTCGTTGATGGCGGCGACAAGAGAGAGCTGTCGAGCAACTTCCTCCCGGATGTACTGATGAATTCGAGGCATCAACACGCTGTAGTCAGGGCCACTGCTTTTGCACTCCAAAGCCGAAATATCAGCTGTTTGCGTATTAGCGCACCGTGTAGAAATTTGTTGCTTCCCCAGCTCATCAAAATTTTGACATAGCTGAATCAAGGCCGTGACGGTCTGTGGGTCTTTGGTCACAAACATATGAAAAGCGTCGTCATCAATGCCTTTCAATATATTCTTTATTCTGACAGCCTCCGTCACCCTCACATCAACTCGTCTACACAGGCTGATCACATCGTCAATGTAGCTCGTGAAGCTCTCACCATTTCGCTGAAATCGTCCCCGCAGGCCCAGTTCAGCACGAAGCTTGCGCATGGCTGCACGACCGCAAAACGAGGTCACGGCCTCTTTGAAAACCGACCAGGTGGGGATGTCAGCTTGGTGGTTGGTGAAACATAGGTTGGCCAAATCCGTCAAGTAGAAGATGACGTGAGTCAGCTTCGCAGGGTCTCGGCTGCTGACCCGCAAGTCGCGGGTTCAAATCCCGGCTGCGGCGGCTGCATTTCCGATGGAGGCGGAAATATTGTAGGCCCGTGTGCTCAGATTTGGGTGCACGTTAAAGAACCCCAGGTGGTCGAAATTTTCGGAGCCCTCCAGTACGGCGTCTCTCATAATCATATGGTGGTTTTGGGACATTACACTACACATATCAATCAATCAATCAAGCTTCGCAGGGTCATCCCACTTCTTAATGGCGCTGGCACACTCGTACTCTGCCAGCCAGTCCTCGATATCTTGATCTTCAGTGCCGTTGTATACTGGTGGGTCACGCAGACGAAGTATACCGGGGCACATGACAGGCGGCAGCGTGGAAGAGGCTTGTGGGGGATTGACGCGGACTATCGCGGAGTGAGATGGTAGCTTACGGCTGCGGAGCTCCAGGACGTTACCCAGCACCTCCACCAAATGCAACGAGCAAGGTTGCGTAAAAACGCAGGTTATTATTCGAGAAACGTTAGCTGCAAAAGCTGGTACAGGCAGGAACCCGGCAAGCACCAGCCACACATGGACGTCAACGTCTTCTTTCACAGTGGCACAGAGCTGGCGCCACTATGCTTCGGTACAACAGTATCATTTTCATGTTCTGACTAGTCAGTTATGCTCGTCAGTCAAGGTATGCCATACCAATTTGGGTATCGATACCATTATTGACTATGTCTACTTAGGGCAGGTAATAACCGCAGAGCCGAACTACGAGATTGAAGTAACTAGAAGAATAAGAATGGGGTGGAGCACATTCGGCAAGCACTCTCAAATTATGACAGGTAGATTGCCACTATCCCTCAAGAGGAAGGTATATAACAGCTGTATCTTGCCAGTACTTAGCTACGGAGCAGAAACCTGGAGACTTACAAAGAGGGTTCAGCTTAAATTGAGAACGACGCAGCGAGCAATGGAAAGAAAAATGGTAGGTGTAACCTTAAGAGACAAGAAGAGAGCAGAGTGGATTAGAGAACAAACGGGGGTTAAGGATATCATAGTTGAAATAAAGAAGAGGAAATGGACATGGGCCGGGCATGTAGCGCGTAGACAGGATAACCGCTGGTCATTAAGTGTAACTAACTGGATTCCCAGAGAAGGGAAGCGGGTTAGGGGGAGACAGAAGGTTAGGTGGGCAGATGAGATTAAGAAGTTTGCGGGTATAAATTGGCAGCAGCAAGCACAGGACCGGGTTAACTGGCGGAACATGGGAGAGGCCTTTGTCCTGCAGTGGACGTAGTCAGGCTGATGATGATGATGATGATGACCATTATTGAAATGGCCAGGAGAGCTAAAAGTCGTAAGCGGCAAGATAGATAGATATATATATATATAGATAGATAGATAGATAGATAGACAGACAGACAGACAGACAGACAGACAGACAGACAGACAGACAGACAGACAGACAGACAGACAGACAGACAGACAGACAGACAGATAGATAGATAGATAGATAGATAGATAGATAGATAGATAGATAGATAGATAGATAGATAGACAGACTCAAAGTCGCTGAAGTTTGCTAAGAAATGCTTCGCATTTAAATTGCTTAACTAAATTTAATAAATGACAGCGTTTCCCAAGCGGTCAGAGGACGTGCAAAATAGCACGAGCACATCCTGATCTCAAGCGAAGTGGGAATAGAGATATTTAGCTGACCGTCCTCCGCATTGTTCGCACCCTTTGCCTTTATTTGTTGGCGTCACCAGTGACGTCATGCAAAAAATGTTTTCTTAGTGAATTATTTCTAGTAAGATACCCGGCAGCCACCAAAGGTGGAAGCGGTGCTGCCACCATGAACTACGATGCGAGATGGCGTGCCGTGGAGGGTATAGGGAGTTTTCTCCTCCTGGTTTTGCAGCGAGCGAGTGACTGTCGACAAAAAGTTCCCTGTTCCCTAACTGCTGCACATGTTTAAGACAGTGGCATGAGGCCTGTTCCTGCCCACTTACCATCTATCACGGAAATCAATAACACGGGCTCGTCATGATTTAAGCAGCTACCCTGAGCGCGTATTGGAAAGACCAGTAAAAGCGATAGCTCTTGTATCGCTGACAGACCGCTTAACAAAATGCACGAAGCAGGTTCTCCGGTAATTGAAACCATTGACTGACTGAACAACAATAATTGGTCCTGAGGAGACGATGACCTCCTCAGGGGTCTCGTCTGTGGGCCGCGCACATGGTGGGACCGGGAGTTGACATTCGACGGCAAGGTCGCGAGCCTGTTGGACGGCCTAAATTTGGTTCTCCTCTGTACTTGTTAGGAGTGTGTTCAAGTCCTTTTCTGTGGTTGGACACCTGTCTGGTGTTCTTTACCGTGTACGTAAATATAAGTGCATGCCCTCACGCATAGCGCCTACATCGAAATGAGGCTGCCGCGGCCGGGATACAATCCCACATCCTCCAGTTCAGCAGTAGAACGCCTAACCACTGCACCACTGTGGCGGATGTAGTGGTAAGAAATGGCGGGTGCGTGGTAAGAACTTTTTCCCGGAACCTTAAGAGGTGCTCTATGCACATTCGTGTGTAATTTTTGTATGCACGTGTATAAACACACAAGCACAAATAAAAAATCTTTAAGGAGTTAGGTGGGTTCGAACACCCCTAACCCCCTCTACCGGGCTATGCCAGGGGTGGCGGGTGGGACTAACAAAGAGGCGCAGAGATAACGAGCACTCATGACAGTACAACACACGCTGGTGCGCAGTCAGAAAAGACTAATTAAAGTCGAAATCTTAAATTATAGGAATGAGCGACACCATATTGAAGGGCTTCGGAAATTCGGACGCTCTAGTGTTTTTCAACGTGCACTGATATAACACAATACACTGTTCCTAAAATTTCACCTCCATTGAAATGCGACCTCCATGGCCGGAATCAAAACCATTACCTTCACGTCAGCAGCCGATCACCTTAGCTGTTTTATTGGCTATATACACTATCGCGTCGAACAAATGATTCCTATTTCGTGAAGAGACAAACCTGGAACGAAGAGACGCCTACAAGTATCACGTATATAGTTGCAGCTTTCATGAACCGCGCCTTATCTTTCAAGCTTTTTCTGCAACTTTTGTGAGACGTGCATTGGTTGCATTTTACTCGCACGACGACGTAAAATGTCCGTGATTTTTTTGTACCAGAGGTACGTTACAGCTTCTTGTTGGTACAAAACCTCGCGATGCAGCTTGCATTTTTTATTGAAACATACGCGTATCTTATGAAGCGACTTGTTTTTTGCTTGTCCTTAGATATATATGTATATATATATATATATATATATATATATATATATATATATATATATATATATATATATATATGCTTTTAGGTCGCTTTTCTGGCCGTTTGTCGACGTCTACTCCCGTTAAAAAGTTCACTAAAATAATAACTGCAGCATTTGCCCCTCCTGGTTTATTATGTTTCGCTAAAGTTCTCTTTTTGTGAAATATATGAGAGGCACGTAGTAAATATTGTTATGCCAGTGTCTGGATTAGTTTAGCGTATTACTAGCGTACATTTGATTCATATGGAGCGTTGAACTTCCCAAAACTACCATATGTTAATAAAAAACGCCATAGGGAAGGGCTCCGGAAACTACAACCACATTAGGTTCCTTAACGTGTATTACCAGCGTACTTGACAATTTAGTTAATGTAACACATTAACCAGTTAATTGGGGTTGTGGTGCGCTACTCTGTAATTGTGACAGCGTTATAAAAATTTAGTCTAAATTTAATTCAAGTAATGATGCGCGAATGACAGTTTCATACTGCGTCATAGCTAACATATGTGCAATATTAAGGTATAAAAATCTGTGCTCGAGATATTGAATGTCTGTCTGAGTTCAAGGTTAGCTCATTTGTACAACGTGTGCTATCCTAGGAGTAGGGCTTATCCTTGTCGTTGCCGTTAAAGTACAGGGTGCCCCAGCTATATTTAGCCAGGGTTTTAAAATATTCTGACACACGCACTTACGACGCGACTAAATACATGTTGCTGACCGTTGCCTGGAGTGGGTTAGACTATTTTTTGTGTTTCAAAAATATTGTATAATCAGACTCATTTAATTAACTAATTTTCGAAGGAACAAAGATTGATAAAAAATTTCAACGAGAAAGTTCTGGATTGGTTTGCAAAACGTCCGATTAGACAGTTTCAAACTTTATACCTGTAAATTATTAGTGTTTTTCTGCTAATTACAAGTGCTCGCGAAATACAAAAAAATACCACGTGACAAACCAGCTCGTGCGTCAGTGCGCACGATGATTCTAGTGCTCACTGACGTGCCGCGTACGAAGGACACGCATCCCTCGCGCACACACACACACACACACACACACACACACACACACACACACACACACACACACACACACACACACACACACACACACACACACACACACACACACACACACACACACACACACACACACACACACAGAGAGAGAGAGAGAGAGAGAAAACTTTATTTGCGCATAACGCGGAGCATTCCAAATGGTCGGACCCCTATTTCAGGGCTCCGCTGGCCATAGCCATCATCTCTACCCGTTGGACCAGCCAGCGCTATCAACAATGGCCGAGCTGGACAGCAGTGTCTCCCATTGTTCTTCTGTGTTGATCATGTTGTGGTATTCTTCATTGTGATGCGTACACTCCCACGTGTTGTGAAACAGAGTGGGTGTGGCCCCACACCACGGACATATATCTCTGTATGCTGTGGGGTAAAATACATGCAGCCTGTGTAAGTTCGCGTATGTGGTTGTTTGGATTCTGCGTAATGCCACCGATTCCATTGCTGTGAGTTTCTTCTGCAGTTCTGGATATAGTTATCTGTTGTCTATGTAATACTGAAGAATTGTGCCAAAGTTAGGATCTAGGGGCTTTGGATCCTCTATTGCAGTGTGCAAGGAAGCTCGGTGATTTGTGAAGCCTCGAGCCGCCTCATCCGCAAACTGGTTCCCGTTGACGGCCTCGTGCCCTCGCGCCCAGATAATGGTTTGGGTGTATTCAATTGGAAAGTCTTTATGAGCTTTGGTTAGAATTTGGAAGGCCTTCATACATACGCTGCCTTTATCGTAATTTCTACATGCAGCCTTTGAATCGGTGATTATTGTCATTGGAGCTTTTCGCTCCCTGCCCTCCTTGGTTGCCAGCGCGATCGCTATCTCCTCCGCTTCTGTGATAAAGGCTTGGGCTATGGAGGCACAACTTGTGACGTTTCCTTTTCGGTCTGTGACCACGGCCACCATGTTCTTCGCATTTGCCTGATATGGTGCAGCGTCAGTAACTCTCGCCGTATTCAAATATTTTGTCTTTTTATCTATGTAAGCGGCTCTTGCTTCACGTCTTCCAGCATGTAAAACTGGGTCCATGTTCTTTGGTTGGGGGCATATCTTGTACCAGGCTCTGACTGAGCACAATTCCTTAGCTCTTCCATGTGCATGTACTTGTTCACCGAAGCCAATCCTCTGAAGAAGTTTTCTTTCGGTTGGTGTCTGTAGCAGGCGCTTAATCTGGGTGGTTACTTGCGCCTCAGCCAACTCATCAAATGCATTGTGAAGTCCAAGCGCTAATAGCTTCGCAGTTGAAGTGCTTTGTGGTAGTCGCAGAGCCGCTTTATACGCCATCCCTATTATTTTGTCTGATTTTTCTTTCTCCTCTCTATTCATGTTGTGGTAGGGTAGCGAGTATGTTAGTCTCCTGATGACTAAGCTCTTTACCAAACGAAGCACGTCATGTTCTTTCAGTCCAGCACGATTGTTCGTTATTCGAACTATCATACGAACAATTGTTGAGCTGTTCGTTTAAGCATATTCAGTGTGTGAAGACATCGCTGATTGGACTGTAACCACATCCCTAAGATTCGAACGGTTGTTTTCTCTGGAATAATATTACTGTCTAGCTTGACCTCAAGGCGGAGGCTCGCGTCTGTCCTTTGTTTTTTACTCTTGGAGAACTGAATGAGTTCCGATTTGTCTGCTCAGCACTGAAGTTCCCTATCTTTAGTGTACTCTTTGATGGTTTTACCTGCCAGTTGAAGCCGCTCTTCTTTTTCTGCCAAGCTACCTTTAGTTGTCCATATGGTGATGTCATCCGCAGAGAAGGAGTGTCGGATGTCGGGAATATCTTTCAGTTTTTTGGCTAGACCAATCATGGCTATGTTGAAAAGCGTAGCACAGCACCTTGTGGTGTGCCTTTGCTCGGTGGGTGGAAGACATTGGATTCGTCTTTTCCTAATCTGATAACAGCGGTTATTTTAGTAAGGAAGTTCTGTACATATTTGTACGTCCTTTGACCGCACGTTGTCGCTGCTAGCACATCTAATATGACCCTATGGCTTACGTTGTTGAAAGCACCTTTTATGTCGATGGCAGGACAATGTTTTCTCCTGCTTTTAGAACATTTGTTCGTACTTCCTCCTTTAAAAGCAGAAGGATGTCCTGTGTCGAAATGTTCGAACGGAAACCAAACATGGTGTTTGGGAACAGGTTATTTTGTTCAAGGTTCCGTTGAAGTCTGGTATTTATTAATCTCTCAAATACTTTGCCTAAGCACGAGGTAAGAGAGATTGGTCTAAGGTTTTCTATTGCCATTTTATTTCCTGGTTTGTGTATCATAATTATTACAGCATGCTTCCATTGTTAAGGTATAGTGCCATTCACCCAGTGTTTGTTAATGAAGTTTAGAAGCGCTGCTGTGGCTTTGTGATTCGTGTTGCGAATTTATGTTGGTATTGGTGATTTGATGCGCCCCAGGCACTGTGTTGCGTTTCATGCTGACGATTGCCGCTCTGACCTCGGCATGCGTAAAAGGTGCATCCAGTTCTGAGTTTGGGAGCCCAGTGTCTTTAGCCTGGTAAGGGGCTGTGATGGCTCGGGCGCCGAAGCACTTAATATAGATGTCTTGAAGGAGGTCATCTCGTGTGCCTGGATACGTGAGTGCAATAAAAGCAGTCACAGAGTTGTTTGTTTTTGGGACGATGGCAAAACGTGTTCATCGTAAAGCCAGCACCATCGTTGCGGCCCTGCCGAGACAGCACAATGGAGCAAATGGGTCGTTCGTACCCGGAACGTTTGCGAGCACTAGAATCATTGTGCGCACCGGCACGTGAGTGGGTTCGTCTCGCGGTTTTTTTTCTTATTTAGCGTGCATTTCTAATTGGCAGATAACAGACATAATGTTCAAAACTGTTTGATCGGACGTTTTGCAAACCGATCTACAACTTTCTCATTGAAATATTTATCTATCTTTGTTCCTTCAAAAGTTCGTTAGTTAAACATATTTAATAAATAATATTTTAGAACACAAAAAATAGTTGAACTCCAGGCAATGTTCAGCATAATTCATTTGGTTACATGGTAATTGCGTCAGTAGGCATACTTTTAAACGTTGAATAAAGATATGTGGGGTACTCTGTATATGCCGTTTCAGGGTGTATTTATATTGAAATACAACGGTGCAGCTGACGCTTTATTGAAGCAACAGCAAAATGGCGCCGATCATGAAGAGGAACGTGCCGAAGACTGATGATGATTATTGTTAGATGAGGAAGATGACGTACAATGAATTCTCACACTAATTTCCCCCGTCGACGGAAGCGGCCAGCCTGGCCGCGAATTACGCTGTGGAACGCATACAATAGGGCTTGAGACGCGAAACGTGCACAATCTCTGTCCCGCGGCAGCGTTGGTCAGTGGGGACATGAACAGGTGTGACACGGTAGTTCACCGGTGAGGTCTGTTCGATAACTTTGTAAGGGCCAAGATAGCGTGACTCAAACTTTTCGCATAAGCCAGGCGTTCGCGCAGGAGTCCACAGAAGTACATTGTCGCCAGGGTGGTAGAGAACGACGCGGTGAGTGGCATCGTAACGATGTTTGCGATCTTCTTGGCTAGCTTCGGTGTTTACGCGGGCAAGACGACGGCATCGAGCAACGCGGGACAGAAACTGGTCGCAAACGAATGATGAAGAGTTGACGGGGCCAGAAAAGAATGAAACGTCGAGTGGTGATGTCGGTTGGCGTCCATATACTAGGAAAAATGGAGAATAGCCTGTGGTTCGTTGAACTGACGTATTATATGCATACGTGACAAAGGGTAGTATGGCATCCCAATTGCGATGGTCCGGTCGGATATACATGGACAGCATGTCACACAGCGTGCGATGAAATCTTTCCGTTAAGCCATTGGTTTGCGGGTGATAGCTAGATGTTGTTTTATGAACTGTTTTTGATGCTTGAAGAACTTCACTGAGCGTGCTTGAAAGAAATGCCTTTCCCCGGTCGCTCAAAAGGACACGAGGGGCTCCATGACGTAGATAAATAGCATTCAAGAAGAAAGTTGCTACTTCCGAAGCACTTCCTGAAGTGATTGAGGCCGTCTCAGCGTACCGGGTCAAGTGATCAACCGCGGCGACTATCCACCTCTTGCCGTCTGATGTAGTTGGGAGGGGCCCGAAGAGGTCAATTCCGACGACAGAGAACGGCTCTGATGGACAAGGAAGTGGTTGTAGGGTCGCGACTGGAGGAGTAGTGGGCCGCTTGCGGTGTTGGCAAAGTGCGCACGAGGCAATATATTTAGCTACTGTCGTGGAAAGACCTGGCCAGAAAAATCGACTGCGGATGCGCTCGTATGTTTTGTAATAACCCAAGTGTCCTGACGTCGGGTCGTCGTGGGAAGCGCGCAGAACTTCAGTGCGAAGTGCGCGCGGTACGACGGGAACCCATCGGTGGCCTTCCGGGTGCAAAATGTATCGATATAGCACATCGTCCTCCAACTTGAATAGTCGGAGTTGTTTCCGGAGCCTAGCATTAGGGGAAGACGAAGCACCGGTAAGCCGACCAATGATGTCAGTGCAATAAGAATCGGCTCGCTGGTGAGTAGCAAGTGCTGACGGACGGGTGGATGAAGGTAGGGAAGAAATGGATGATATCGACGAGGCGTCCTCGGTATAGCCAATTTGACTAGGGGATGTGACGTGCACCGAAAACTGCGGCAAAGGGCATCGTGACAAAGCGTCGGCATCTTGATGTTGTCTTCCAGTCTTGTAGATGACGTCAAAGTCATAAGATTGTAATCGGAGAATCCAGCGGCCAAGTCGTCCCGACAAGTTTTTGATTGTGGACAACCAGCAAAGAGCATGGTGGTCTGTCACAACAGTAAAATGTCGACCATGTAGGTACGGACGAAATTTTTGGATGGACCAGACAACAGCCAAGCACTCTTGTTCGGTTATCGAGTACCTCTTCTCTGCAGTGGTCAGAGTGCGGCTTGCATACGCGACAACTTTCTCGCGAAAGGCATGGTCGCGCTGGAGCAGTACGGCGCCGATTCCTTGTCCACTCGCGTCAGTGTGTAATATTGTAGGTGCCTTGTCATCGAAATAACAAAGCACCGGTGGGGATGTCAGTGCCTCCTTGAGTTCTTGGAATGAGGCTTCGCATTGATCATTCCAATCGAAGGAACCGGTACTAGCAAGGAGCTTCTGGAGAGGAGCGGCAATAGTGGCAAAGTTGCGAATGAAGCGGCGAAAGTACGATGCGAGTCCAAGGAAACTGCGTAGTTCTTTGGAACGAAAGGGTCGCGGAAAGTTGAGGACTGCGGAAATTTTGTCCGGATCGGGCTGGATGCCATCTTTAGTAACCAGATGTCCTAGAACTTTTATAGCTGTGTTGCCAAAATGGCACTTCCTTGTGTTTAGTTGAAGTCCAGCGTTGGAGAGACATGTGAGCACTTGATCTAGGCGTTGCAGATGATCATCAAAAGTGGAAGAAAACACGACGATATCATCGAGGTAGCATAGACAAGTTTTCCACTTGACGCCACGAAGAACAGTGTCGATCATCCTTTCAAATGTGGCGGGAGCATTACATAGACCGAAAGGCATAACGTTAAACTCGTAAAGACCGTCCGGCGTAGAAAAGGCGGTCTTTTCTTTGTCTGCTTCGTCCATTGGTATTTGCCAATACCCGGAGCGAAGGTCAAGGGTGGAGAAGTATTGGGCGCCTTGCAATGAGTCAAGTGCATCATCTATACGGGGCATCGGGTATACATCCTTTCGGGTAATCTTGTTGAGCGCGCGGTAATCAACACAAAATCGTACCGATCCATCCTTCTTTTGTACCAACACAACGGGTGATGACCAAGAACTGGTAGAGGGTCGTATGATGTTTCTGTTTAGCATATCGGTCACGTTCTCCTCGATGATTTTGCGCTCGGCCAAGGAGACTCGGTAGGGACGACGGCGTATAACAGTCTGACCTTCAGTGTCGATACGATGATACGCAACTGTGGTCTGTCCTAGTGCCGAAGCATTGGCGTCGAAGGAGGCCTGGTGTTTCCTGAGCAAATTCAGCAACGCCTCACGCTGAGAAGCAGAAAGGTCAGGATTTATCCCGGGAGCAAAGGAGGAGGAAGTAACAGACTGCGCCTGTTGTGGCTGAGCTGTCAAGGCGTCAAGAGAGACCAAAAAAACCGGTTGGGTATCCACATAACATGACACTGCAGAACCTTGGGGTAGGAGGACGGGCTCTGGGGTAGGGTTCAGGCCAATGATTATCGCTGCACTGTCTTTGAACCGCACCAGGCTGGAGGGGACTACAACGCCGCGAGCTAGACAGCTGCTGGAAGGGGTGATAAGGACGTCACCATTGGCAATATTCGGAGAAGTGATGGTGATGAGTTGCTCTTGACCCGGGAGTAGTATGGATTCGGAAGCTGTGAAGAAACGCAATGGTTTTTTGTCGACGCGTTCGCTGCAGTGATCGGTCTCGGTCATTTCGACTACACGTTGACGGCAAGAAATTAATGCAGATGCTGATGAGAGAAAGTCCCAGCCTAAAATTAGTTCATGAGCACATGAAATTAAGACAGCGAAGGTGATGTGATGAAGAATACCATCAATGAAGACACGCGCTGTACATTGGGCCGATGGTCTAATTATTGCTCCATTGGCCCCAATCAAAGATGATCCAAGGTAGGGTGTCTTCACTTTCCGCAATCGAGAACACAAGTCGGCACGCATAACTGAAATAGTTGCTCCCGTGTCCACCAAAGCCAACACCCGCACACCTTCCACAGTTACCAATACCATGTTTGACGGTCGTTCAGGAGGACTTGGGTCATTTCGCCGCGATGCAGTTTTCCCTCCAAAAACTGCACTGTTTAGTTTTCCGAGCGCTGGGGAGCCAGTTGAGAGACAGGCCGAAGTGATGAAACGGAGCGTCGGAGTGGCGAAGGGGAGCGTGGTCGGGATGCACGTGGATTGTTGGTCGTGTTGGAAATGCGCACAGGAGACGGTGATCGGTGGTTGGAAGGACTGTCGGCATAACGGTAGTAACCTCGAGTATATGTGTCGTCTCGTTCAAAAGCGGCATAACCACGACGTTCATCTTGCTGCCGACGTCGACAGACCCGGGAAATGTGTCCTCGAATTCCACAGTAGTAGCAAATAGGACGTGGGGCCCGCCAGGAAGAATGGTAGGTAGGGTTCAGTGGACGGGCGACTAGAGGTGCTAGATGTTCGTGAACAGGTACAGGTGGTGGTGCTTGAGACGGCGAGGGTTGCATTGCAGCGATCTGTGCATACGAAGGGGGTTGGGCGCATGGTGGAGCACGGTGAATGCTTTGGAACGCTGACATTTCTTCTCTAATAATTCCGCGCAGATCGCTAGAGGCGGGTTGAGCGGGAACGTTGTTAGAAGGAGGTAAAGTGTAGGCTTGCAATTCCTCACGAATTATGTCTCGAATGATGGATCGGAGCTCCATACTGTTTGCCAGGGGGTTCTCAGAGAAGTCTGGTCGTAGGCGGATTGACTGCAAGGTATCAAGCCGCTGGCATACCGAGACGACGTCGGAAACCGTCGAAGGGTTGTGTGCGACGAGGGCGTTGAAAGCGGTAGGTCCGATACCCTTCAGAAGGTGCCGGACACGATCACCTTCTGGCATGGTGTCGTCGATACGGCGGCAAAGTGCAAGCACATCCTCAATATAGGAAGTGTAGGACTCACCGCAATGTTGAACGCGTTCTGCCAGTTTCTTGCGAGCAACTTCTGAACGGACGGTCGGTGTACCGAAAATGCGTCGGAGCTGGTCTTTGAAGGAAGACCAATCGCGGAAGTCGCTCTCATGGTTCAGGAACCACGTCTTGGCAACCTGAGAGACGTAGAACTGGACGCGTGCTAATTTCGATGCCTCGTTCCAGTTGTTGTAGACACCTACGCGGTCATAGTTGTCGAGCCAGTCTTCGACATCTTCGCCAGGCAGACCGGAGAAGATTGGAGGCTCCCGAGGGGGGTTGTTGACCGGGCTAGGGTTGGCGGCTGGTGGTTGCGCCGGCGAGAGGTTCGGTTGGGCTTGCTCTTGGGCCATGGTGCTCTGCTGGCGCAAGCGACGTCCCGAACGGAGCTCCAGGAGCTGGCTTTGGATGGAGAGAGGTCGAAGAGATCGGGAAGCACCTTCCACCACTTGAAATACAACGGTGCAGCTGACGCTTTATTGAAGCAACAGCAAAATGGCGCCGATCATGAAGAGGAACTTGCCGAAGACTGATGATGATTATTGTTAGATGAGGAAGATGACGTACAATGAATTCTCACAATATCAACTGCACAGTGTAGATATTTATAAAAGGAAACACGAGAACGCGTGGCCTGCGGCTCCGGCGGCTGCTGGCAGCGCGTTCAAGTGGGAGCGATAGCAACCACAGTCTCTTTTCGCGTCATCTCGCAGCAAGCAAAACTACCATTCGTTGCTGATATGGAACCAGCGGCAACATTGCGACCCCCAACCCTTCAAGGTGATTACGCAAGAGCTGGTAATCACCTAAAAGGGGCAGGGGTTGCAAGACTGCCGCTTTATATCAGCAACCGATGCTCAGTTCATGTGGGCCGACTTCTGCAGAGTACAAAATCTGGAAAGCTGCTGTAAAAGTTGTCGGAGGCGTGCCATAGTGCGCTACGTACGTGATTAAGGTCCCTAGATGAAACACGTTTTAAGGTAGCGTCACTCATTGTGCTCAAAGCCGTCCTCCTCACTCTCTCGCTTATCTCTCTTTTTCTTTTCTGTAATTGGTCCATTTCTTGCACATGGTCTTGCAAATGGCTGGTGGCGTTATTTATTAATATGCATTGATTGATTGATTGATTGATATGTGGGGTTTAACGTCCCAAAACCACCATATGATTATGAGAGACGCCGTAGTGGAGGGCTCCGGAAATTTCGACCACCTGTGGTTCTTTAACGTGCACCCAAATCTGAGCACATGGGCCTACAACATTTTCGCCTCCATCGGAAATGCAGCCGCAGCAGCCGGGATTCGAACCTGCGACCTGCGGGTCAGCAGCCGAGTACCTTAGCCACTAGACCACCGCGGCGGGGCATTTATTAATATGCAAAAGGTTCAAAACGAGTACGCATGCGCATATGGCTCCAGCCGGATTCTCGCCATGACCAAAGACAAAATCGTAGCCAGGACGTAAACTGAAAAAAAGGAGTGTTTCATTTGGCGCCAAGTGGGTCAAGATTGTTTCACGGTGCTCATTCAACGCAATATCCGAGTTTTTCAACAATGCTAGGTTGCCGTAAAACAACAGAAAACAGTTTCGCTCTCTTCAACTTATCTTGTGCTATCCGAAACGAAGCACGCCGTGAAGTGTAGCTATGAAACATTTCACGCGAATGCTTTCGTGCCATTTCGTTTACGTGGTCAACGCGGATCTGTGAAGCCACTTTATTTGTCAGTTTTTATTGAAACGCCAGAAGGGCGTCTAATGTGCGTTTAGTGCATGCAAGTTGTTACAAATAATTGTGCGTATGCACGTAGACAGAGCAGCTGGAACGTGCAATCAACGCGCCTTCAGGAACATTTCACGCTTGACCAGTTGACCAGAACGTGGTATAATGGAGCATAAACGTGCTGCTTCGGGACACTGCACCAGTAGAACTTTCACAAGATCCGCGCACCACACCAGAATCATCTGGCATCACGATTGTCAAAATGGGCACATTTAAAAGGAAACGTCATTGCAGTGCTGGTCAAGCGTTTGCACCAATCTGGCCGCGTTTTTTCCTTGCGTGTGCACAAGCCGGCTGTAATCACTCGTCACAACGTCACGCCCTGTGGTAACTGACAATATCCAGCAAGAAGCATGTTCACTGTGTCACAGCGCGAACAAAACACTTTCGGAGAACTGGACTAGTTATAACTGGACAAACTACGAAGTACGACACAACGCGCCATGGCTAGTGGTGTAAAATATAAAACTACACAACGTTGCCACTTGAGCAACGCGCATACCACTTGCTCTTGTGTTGCGTCGTTTTTTATCATAAAGGTGACCGTTTATTCTACGAGTCATTTCGCTCCATTTTGTTTCATTTACATCTATTCACGCTGGCAACTATACCCGAAAATTCGCTTTTTGATGCAAGTTTTGAATCTTTGACTGCGCGCTCCAGGAACATAGGCGAGGAGGAAAGGGAAAGGTGTTGCTACTTGGAAACTTGTTTTATCTAGGGACCTTATACGCCATGCCACTTATCACGGACCCTTGCAGGTGCCACTGTCACCTCTCGCTTTCTTTGTTGTTGTGGTTGTTGTTTCAAGCCCATTGGGACTTGAAATCAGCACCGACCACAAATGTTCACATAAAAGCAAAACGGTTCCGTTTCCGCAGGGGAGCCTTGTTCACAACAACAAATGAATGTGCAGAAAGTCCGATTATCTATATCTCAAAATACGATGTACGTGCGCACATGTGGGCGAAGTGGCCATCATCATATTTATAAATGTGCGCCGTTGCCTGAACTGTCACAGGGTCAAGAGAAAGCCCTGAGGTCCAGTTAAATGTTTTTCTTAATGTTCGTTAATTTTACCGATTCTGGTTCTTTCGTGGCAAGTTGCTTCGGAAAGTTCAGGCAGTGCATTCGACGAAATCTTCTTTCTTGCAGGATACATGTGCCGCTCCAGTCTTTGCTAATGTTTACTTTTCTCACCAAGGTAACTTTTACCACAATCTGCGCCACCCCTCATCTTCCTCCTCGGGTGTCCATCCCCATGTGTGTACCCGAACACACGCGAGTTTCCGTCCACCAGAGGTGCATCCAAGGAGCAGCAAACCAATCCCCTGGCCCTCCCTCCACCCACACACCAAATTTTCCCCTTGGCATATAGTGCCCAAAATAATGGTTGAACACATTGGCCTGCCGGGCCCCCATTCTAATTAAGCTGGTGCCCCTTCTGAAAAAAGAAAAAAAATTGGGGGACCCTTGAGCATCGCCTTTATGAGTTGAACGCGATAGGAAAATTCGGCCCTTAGTGCACCCTTCAACCGCAAGTGCATAATTATTCATATGATTTGTTACATACACACACACGCACACAGTAGATTAAACCAGCGCGCGCTATTATCGAAGAACGGGCTCGTTTTCATTGTGACACCTGTCGAACAAAATGCGCTAAAGGGGCCCTGAAACACTTTTTTCAAGTAACCATGGAATGAATTCACTAGAAGAGCTTATTGCTTCACAAACTCAACGCCGCAAAAACTTTAAGAATCCGTCCACTGCGAGTGGAGTTACAAAGGTTCATCGCATGCTGCAATTGCATTGTCTCTTGCCCCGACGAAAGCGCTGGAAGCTAAGCAGAGAGGGGTGGCAGGGCAAAGAAACTACCGCGTCTCGTGACCTTGAACACTTTTTTTTCTTTGAATGCGCTGCTCTTTCAGTGTAGTCGCGCGAGCACGCGTGGACAAGTAGTGGCCACCCGCGGCTATCTCGGTAACTTGATTTTTCGGTCACAGATGCACAGACGATTTTTCACTCACAACCAACTTGGCTGACGCCGGCGCCGGGTTTTTTGTGACGCGAGCTCTTTAATGCTATCACGTTAAAGCTTCTTCCTAGGTATTCTACTGCCATTCGCGACTTCAGCACACATGGTTCTTGCTTACAGAATACGTATGTAGGATGGGCCCATAACCACTGTCACTTCTTGAATCAATGAATAAACTTTATTTAAAGTCCAGCAGTTTTTATTGGGCGAGGTGGGGAAAGAGGGGATTAACCCCTGTCCCTTCCCATTCTCCGTCGATTATGATGGCGGTCAACTTCGAAAACGGATTCATCTTTGAACAGCTGCCGTGAAATATCACACAGCTTAGGAACAAAGCAGTTAAGTGGACACTGGTATTTTTACTGAAACATGAAATCGCCGTTTAGATCAAGGTACGCAAGGCCTCGCTGTATGCTCATTTAAGTGCGCAAAATAAAACGGCTGGCTGGCACGCACTGCATTTGCTATCATAATCGAGCTCATCGGGATGGCATTTTTTTCATCACCATTTACCCCTTTGCATGAGCTCTGGTACTGAACCAATCATTCATAACTTTCACCCATGTGTGGCTTGATGGCGACCGAATGTACACCACGTGATAACCGCAGAAAATGGGCGCAATAAGTGATAGGATTGCACCACAGAAAAAATTTTCCTGGTGTGTAATTTTACCTATAGGTAAAACTCTCAATGAAGCATGTGAGTGCGTGTGACTCGCGTTTGACCGCAATCATAACAGAAATGTGGCGGCTGCGTAAAGTTGTAAGAATACTGTATTGCTTCATATGTGGGATTCTCACAGAGAAAAGAAGTGAAAAGTGAGCCCCGTAACTGCCTGCATCAGAGTGCGACACCTCAACAGTAGCTCACATGGATGGGGTAAGTAGGAAATAAAAGGATTGGAATAAAGGTATAGAGATAGTGAGAGGAAGGAGAGAGCGAGGCGCAGGGACAGCGAACGACCGAAAACGATGGAAGGAAAGAGGAGATAGGAAAGATGGACACGGTCGCTGGAGTCCGAGGACGGGGCACCATTCAGCGAGAGCTCTTGTCGGCGGCAGATGACGTAGGGCGAGCCAGTCGGCCAGAGCTGCGCTGTCATCGGAGATCGTGGGGGCACAACCGGTCGGCACGAAATCCAGAGAGTGAGTCTTAGTGCTTCCCACAAAGCGGGGAATTCGCTTCTGCTATGTTTCGTAGAAATATGCGTGGTAAACAAACATATAAATTTGCGCATGCTCGTCGTGTCAACTGCGGCTCGCCTTTAGATGAAAATTTACAATCAATAAAGTAGCGTGGTTGCGTACATTTTTTTGTTCAATACGATAACTGTCTTTGCCCCTGACATGCACTGATTTCCATTTCATGCTTCAATTCAACACGGTATGAGTCGTCACCTTTTACAAAAGCAGTATGTGCCCGGCCCTGTGCTTTTCATATAGGTGGCCATAGCAGATGACAGTGGCAGTCAGGCAATATTACAAGCGTAGAATTTTTCCGAAGCAGTTGTTTAACACTTCGTTCAGTCAGAGAAGAAGCTGCAGCAGTATTTTACTGATTTAGTTAGGTGAAGTACAACAATAATAATAAAGAAAAAGGAGACGCGAGAGCAGATGTGGGCTGCGCGTGAGAGGGGCGGCCGTCGTCACCCAAGAATGCAGATCACAAGGATGCCTCCGCATGGTGGTGCCTAAGTATGCCCTCGCTCCCAATCGCGCAGCGGTCCCACTATTGTCAGTGTACTCGCTGACTAGGGCTGACATGCCCTATGACCAGCAGTATGGCCGCGAAGAACAGCACAAAGGCAAGCGGGCGGTTCAACCGTGCGTTGTGGTCCAAGCATCGTCTAATGCTCGTTATATGCACATGCCAAACATTCCCTAGCCGTCAGTGAAAAGCCGACTTCGCCAAAGTCAGACATCCTCAGCGCCATTGATTGTCCCGCATACGGGCATACATGGCGTGAACGGCGACTTTTCTCGTTCTTCCTCACATGCTCACCTCGTCTGCTTTCACGCATAGCCTGCTCGCATAGATGCACACGACAGTCGGCATGCATGCTTGGCTAGAAGCCGCAAAGTGTGGGCCCAGCCACGAGTACATCTCATTAAATGAACGGGCTCGCATAGCGGCGAGGGTGGTGGGACTCGGAACAAGACGGCATCGGCCATGCTCTTTCATGCGGGACCTTGCAAAGTCGGTTAAAGCTGTGATAGCGCAGTAGCGTAAAAAGAAACATTCAAGGGATAAAAATAGAGAAAAACAGGTAGCTTGCTAATGCGGGAAAATGACTCGCATAAATGGTTCTTTTCTTTACTTAACGGAAGGGTGGATTTATATCACCGGCGGCGGAGATAGGCACTGCAGCTTCTATAGCGGCCGTTTCGAAGGGACACCGTTGCCGCTGTCTCGCGTAACGTGGCACAGAGCGTCCGCCTACACATGTTCAGAGCGGCGTAAAGCAATATATGTCCAAATGAGTACCTCATTTCTTTTGCGCCAGTGTGTTTCTGCGAACGCCCGACAACAGGCTCCTCCACTATTTCGTGCCATCGGGGTTATGGGCTCAGGAACTGTGCTATAACACTAACTCCAAACTAAGGGTGACTGTATGTACTGCTGCAGGCAACTCTGACAGCTGCGCGAAGCGTGCGACCTCCTGCTTGGTAAAAGACTTTAACACCCGTACCCATGGGGCTACGCTTTATCATTCGTTTTTCGTTGGAGCATCTGCGCACTCAATTTGCATAAATCTTGCTCAGGCGCACGTGATTTGGTCTAGCTGAAAATTTAGATGCATAGCGACGTCGAGGAGCAGGCGTTTAATTAACACTCCTTTCGCCTGCACTTGTGTTTCAGACAGGCCTCCTTCATTCTGATGTATGGTAGGGCAAAGCAAAACCTCCCTTATAACAGACACAAGTTTAAACTACATATGCCACCTCCTTAACTAGAAGGAAGTGGCATACACACTCTTGTTAAAAAGAGTGTCCTTGTTTATTATAATCCCTTTGCTACTTCAGTGTGTTATTTCTTTTTCTCAAAAGCGTTGAAGTGGAGACAAAGTGAAACAGGCGATGCCAGAGGTGCCTGTGTATAAGCTAAGGTCATTTCTAAAAGAATCTACGCCAGCAGAGGAGTGTGTGTTTATGTGATCATGCTGAGCGTCGTGTGTTCTGAATATGAGTGAACGATATCAAGTGCAAGACTCCCTATTAAAATCGTTCATACAAAGAGGACGCGACGTGATGCTCAGTACATGTGATCACGCAGTGTATTTGTTTCTTGTGCTTAAGCAGTTCAAACGTTTCGAGCACTGGTGCAAACCGAGCTGCAGGTAATGTAACTGTTCAACAGGATGACGCGCACAAATGAAGCGACGAAGATTGTGGAAACGCACACACACATTAGTATTCTATGTATTCGTTTTTCCTGTAGGACTTTGATACCTCCTAGGCATCGCAAATATGTTAAGATAGAAGACAGACTGATGGGGCGGTTTGGCTGGTGCGCATAATAAAACAGCTTAACACACGGGTAAACGAGAAAGTGACACGTGCACGTAATATATGCGTTTGTCACTCCTTGTTTTGTCCTGTGTGTTAAGCGCTATTTATGTTTTTATATTTAGAGATCACCAATGATAATGATATTTGAGGCTCTACGTGCCAAAACCACAGTATAACTATGAGACATGTCGTAGAGAGGAGGGTTCCATAATTTTCGACCATCTGGTGTTGTTTAACATGAACTGGCATTTTACCTGTATTTAAATGTAACCACTGTGGCCGGGATCGAACCTGCAACCTTTGCCCCGCCGCGGTGGTCTAGTGGCTAAGGTACTTGGCTGCTGACCCACAGGACGCGGTTTCGAATCCCGCCTGCAGCGGCTGCATTTCTGATGTAGGCTGAAATGTTGTAGGCCCGTGTGCTCAGATTTGGGTGCACGTTAAGGAACCCCAGGTGGTCGAAATTGCCGGAGCCCTCCACTACAGCGTCTATCATAATCATAGCGTGCTTTTCGGACGTTAAACCTCACATAACTATCAAATCAATCAACCTGCAACCTTCGGGTGAGCAGCCACGCGCAGTAACTGATACATTACCATGAGACAGCGCCAAAAACAATGGCAGTGGTGTGACGACAGGAATTTTCGTTATTTCGCAATCAGGAGTGCAATATGAGAATGATGGATTTTCATCTTTCTTCTACAGTTTTGATTAGGTCACAAAACAAAGAATTAAATGACACACGATATAAAGTTTGAATGCTGGCGTCTCAAAGAATCGTTGGAGAGCGAATCGTTTGGGTGGTAGGATGTTGAACAAGCCGCACACACTGAAACGTGACAAAAGAAGGCAAACACGGGAGAAGTACCATCTCACTCGGTACTTTCAGCTATATATCTTGAAAATCACGCTACATTTTTTGCTTTTGCCACCGCTGCTTCTATTTATAGTGTGTGCGCTCAATAATGTGTTTGTTTTCTGTGTGGCTCAGTTATTTTACGATATTTTTCCTCTTACCTTTTC
Source organism: Rhipicephalus annulatus (assembly GCA_013436015.1). NCBI lineage: Eukaryota > Metazoa > Arthropoda > Arachnida > Ixodida > Ixodidae > Rhipicephalus > Rhipicephalus annulatus. The sequence continues at coordinate 175,394 of WOVY01010937.1, read as the reverse complement.
TCTGTTCTAAATTAAACAGTAGACAGGAGCTGTGCCCCTCGTGCTGCAATTGGCACTTATCTTCACTATTATTACCACTCGTGCTACTGGAACTACTTCTCATAATAATAATAATAATAATAATAATAATAATAATAATAATAATAATAATAATAATAATAATAATAATAATAATAATAATAATAATAATAATAATAATAATAATAATAATAATAATAATAATAATAATAATAATAATAACTTTTTAGCCTATCACTCATATTTAGTCTGCGAAGCAGCTGCATGTATCTGTACTACAATGACAGCGCCGTGGAGATTTTAAAGAAAGCACGTAGTGTTTACTTGTGCGTGTAATCTCTTCTGAGCCAGCATTCACAAGAATTTTTTACGCTAGATTTGTTGGTAAGATCGGATTTAAACAAATCCGGATGCTAAACATCTTCATTTTTGAATGTCGGTGGCAAATACAAACGAAAAGCTTCGCAAAGTACTCCTGCAGACCGTATACTGCGACACGCGGTGGCATGTCATTTTGCGCAACAGAGTTTTGGGCCAAATATATGAACCAGCCTGATAACGTCGTCCTAGGAAATCTGTGCAGGCCTGTTAACCACGACGCTTCAATATTTTAAGAATAGCATAATACAGGCGCTTTGTAGGGTTCGCAAATCTTGTACAAAATGTCATGCGGGGAAGGGCCATATTGCAAGTTTTCTTTTTGATCAAAGGGAATGTTAAATAGGGTGAAAATTGTTGACTATCTTTATAGTATGTTAATCATCACCACCACTACCTCCCATCGCCACGCGCACTACCACCGGCAAGGGTATATTAGAGAAGGCAGCCTGAAATCGTCTCGAGCGTACTACTTCATGGACGCCTATGGCCGTTCTGTTTGTTCCTTGAAGCAAAACAAAAGAGGCAATAAAAACAAAACGCTCGTTTTGAGAACGTTTTGAGAACACAGAAAAAAAAAAGAATAGAGGAGCCCAGCCTCCCTCCCGAGCATGCTTTACGTTCTTCGTTTTAGCGCCTCTAAGAATTCTTTATCGTTTGCAATCGGCGTATTTGCTTTGGATAGCGGAGGATGATAGAAAGCCGAGGGAAAGAACTGAACATGCCGCTAAAGGGGAGACCACCGTGGTTCACACGACTCGGAGGCGGAAAGCATCTGTAACTTGAAACTGAAGAGCGTTTCTAACGCAAACTGACGTCGGCATCGAGGGAAGCGAGATTTCTCGGGACTTTATTATGTTCGCGCGGCTGAGGGTGTTTTCCTCACTGCAAGTCTATACTTGGACAACGTTTTAGAGAAGGAAGCGAAATGATTTAGTGCTCTTGTCTCGGAGTTGCTATGAGCAGAAAAACAAAAACAGGAAGAGGAAGCCCGCGTCAAACACTGAGCTCCTGGTGCGTGCGGCGTGCGTTCTATTTGCTCTCACTTTGTAGAGTGGTCTAGAGCCTCGACCGCTCTCTGCTGAAATTTACTCGGCAGTTGGATTCGACGCGTGCTCTATAGGTTTGCGCTATTGCTCCACTCCCGTTCTGTTTCTTCACTGCCAGAATAGGTATTAAAAAAGAAGAGGAGGGGGCGAGAATGGAAGAAAAGAATAAGGAGTGCTCTAGCACTTTCTTGAACTGCCTGTTTGCAGAAACACGGGACTCTTCTATTCGACTCACATTTTCTCTTTTGGCGGCCCCTTTCTCGTTCAGCCCTTCAAGATGAATCTCCGATTCACATGGAAGGCGCTGCCATCACGCCTTGCCAGCAGCGAGGGCGATGTATTGGTCAATGAAACTTCTGTTGGGCCTAGTTTATTAAATGATCGCATGCACATGCGCGCACGCACATGCACGTGTCATACATTTTTACATGAGTAACAACACGTGCTACTGTTGTGTTTTTGTTAAATTGTTATTGCTTTAGGTACTGCCTTAGGTATCTCTCGTAGGTACTATATTCACGGTGTGCCAAGTGGTTTATGCATCTCAATACATATGTAGCTGCATGGTGGTGTTGGGTATAAGTTGTTGTTTTTTTGTCTCAGTTTCGTTTGAAAGTGGGTCACAAAGTGCCACCTTGACTGCTGTAGTTACTGGTGTATTGCAGCCTAAAGATAAAAAATCTTTCAAAGACTCTAGTCGCTGATGCATGTAACTATGTACACTTACCCCAAATTAGATAGTGTGCTAATTTAATTCGTGAAAAGCAATGGTAATGTTTCTTTCTCAATGTGTAAGCCTTTTCTTTTTAAAGAAAGGGTCCCAAAATTTTAGGGCTTCTTTGAAAATGGTGGCCTTATTATTTCAAGATTATTAAAAGAGATTCGTGTCATGTTAGTCATTCATTCAATTTCATAACTATTTGAATAGTATTCGAATCGCTTCTAAACATTACTATTCGCACCCCCATAATCGAATCCAAATGAGTAAGGGTGTACTAAAATATAGCTGGCTTCTTGTAGAATTTATTACTTCGCACCTAAAAGTGGCTGTTAGCATAAATAAGAACAATGATTCGCATCAGACTTCATATCTTTATTGTCGCAGTCCTCATAAATACAGATAAATGACTTAACGTTGTCACGTTGTCATAGTTGTTTCGTACATTTGTGCGGCCGTTACTTGATCTTGAACTGCTGTGGCCGGAAACAACCACCAGAAAGAAGTGGTTGTAGGCGTATTTTACTGCAATATATATATATATATATATATATATATATATATATATATATATATATATATATATATATATATATATATATATATATATATATATTACTGCAGTATGAGTCGGGCCATGGTTTGAACCAAGAAAGAGGAAGCTAGAAGCTAGTTGTAGTCTTCTGGACGTCATCATCACTTATTATTGGCTGACCTCATCTACAAGTGAACATAGTTAACTAACTTTAACCATAACATTTTTGTGCTGGAGGTGCTAGGTATTCAACGAAGGAACATGGTTCTGCAACAACCTGATCTACGCCGAAGCCGCCGCATCGCTGGGCTACGCCCGTTAACGAAGGGGGTCGAGATGTCTCACGGTGAAGACTGAACCCAGAACGCTGCAGCTGAAGTCCCTGCACCACCAATTCCAGTTGCACGTTTTCTAACAGCCTTGGCCGCGGCTAGTCTTTAGCAGCGTCAGTATTTGATACAGACCTGTTCTTTCGGGGCAAAATTTGGCGAGGACGTGGACTAGTGGCTCCAGGCTCCAACACTACAAGCGGTTAAGTAATTACTTAAGACGCAGCTTCTCAGCTGACTATTGTGGTGTTTTTAGGGACACGGCACTCACATGGTATGAGAACCATGAGGACACTCTCACGATGTGAGATCACTTCGCGTCCGAAATAAAGGAGCTAAAGTCCCAGGCGAAACGTGCAGGATGTATATTGATGTCTGATGAGGACAAAGTCGGCCAGCTGTTAAAGAAAGTTACAGAGGATGTTAATCACTTTCTCATTGACGAAGACAACATTGGTATAGTAGCCAGTGCAATAAGCCATTGTCGCACTTTTCAGACGCTGAAGATGCGGCCTATCACTCCTAAGTTATGTCGACTATAGCGAATGTGACCAGCGAGTGTTTACTACAAGGCTTTCGATCTTGCTTCTATACAATACGCGAGATCACACGTGACGAGCTCACTCGATGCATTCGCATGACGCCTTGTGAAGCTGCATCTTTGACAGTTCCCGTTCAGCATCAGTATCCTGTTTCTACTGCTGCAACAGGCTATAATAAGTACAACTACAGTTCTGGCACACCACCGAGGCCACAGCGACGTCACTACCAAGACTCCAGGTACCAGCGCCGCTTCAGTAATCTTCGACAGCCGGCCGCTACCTGTCAGGACCAGAACGATAAGTCTTTCTGAAAAAAAAGTCGCAGTTTCGGCACAAGGCCAAAGCAATGAATATGATAGCAACACATCAGGCTGTTATACGAAGTAAGGCTAGGAGATTTAGGAGCTATACAAATGTAGTAAACATGGTCGATTTTGTTTGAATTCACAGTAATGCAGTAACCAGAGTATCTTAACAGCTTTTGGGAATAGTTGGCTGCGTGACGTGCGACAGGAGGTGAAGTCCAAGTTCTGCATTGAAAAAGAAGACATGCCACTGGTCTTTATGTCGAAGTACATTATTGTTGTAGCCTCCAGTGACTATTACCGGTACAGCCTGGAGGCACACCACACAGAAGTTGTGCAGCACGAAGTCTGTGACGTTAGTCCGCAAGGTTCCTGGTGAGAGGTACACAGTTGCGACGACGAATCCGTACGATCTCGGGCGAAAGCATCACCACAACTTAACTGGGGCAGCGAGTTCAGTTTGTCCCTCTAAAGTGATAGTGGTGGTGCGCATTTCGATGGCAACTGAATTCACAGGCACGACAAGAGCAGCAAGTTCCCTAAGAGTCCTAGATTTGTTGAGAGGAATTTTTCCTGTTGCTTCGGAGTGGAAGTGGTGCCAGAGACATTTTGGAATGCCCCTTTCATCCAACTATACATGCTTCAGTGAACCAACCCCTCCATTGCTCAAGCCATTGGGCACTTCAATGTTTAGGGAAAGCATGCATGACTTGTCCAAATGAATGACATGCTTTGTGCAAGAATATTTCTTTCAAGTCCAATGACAGTAAGCCAGTGAAAATTGGTGTATATACGTAGCTTTTTGTTAATGTGATGGACAGTGTGAGTGTTGTAGTATTGTTCGTCAATGCAGCGCGCTGAGGAGCGAGGGGTCACTGGTTCGAATCTCTGGTAGGTGCCCCGGTTGACTTGGAGTTTACATCTGATTTATTTTTCATTGTGCCTAACACACACACACACACACACACACACACATATATATATATATATATATATATATATATATATATATATATATATATATATATATATATATATATATATGCTTATTTATTTATTTATAATAGATAAAGTGGGTGAAAAGATAACTTGCCGTGGGCAGGAACCCAAGTTGCGACTTTCGATCTTTTCACCTACTTTTCTTTTTTTAGATTTAGATTACAATTAGATCTAATAACTTCCCCTATACTTTCCTTGGCAATATTGTATGCTAGATATCACACACACACACACATTTCTATATACACAGACACACACACACACACACACACACACACACACATATATATATATATATATATATATATATATATATATATATATATATCCGGGTCATGACGGCAACGGCAAAAATCAGCTGAGAGTGTCGGTATAATCGCTATCGAAGTAATATTTTCTAACGCACGCGACCAGGGATTCGATCCTACGACCCTTCATTTCGCAGCGTACTGGGTGTTAGACGACTCGGGCATGTAAAGTACGTCCCTTATCATACTAAGGGCGAGCTATTTTGTACACCATCTACCGCTGGTTACCTAGAGCTCCGAAGCGCTTCAGCGTGCTTTTTTTACTACCAACAACACTGCGCGAAAGGTGGGCTCCAAAGATTGTCACCTCACTGTTTGCGATGCGCGTGCTGCGGGTACCACTACCACGAGTACTTAGCTGTATAAAGCATGGTCGCTGGTGCTCGTACGCCTATCCTGTGATAGGGCTGGTTTGTACATCTTGTGCATTCACATCAAAGTTTCCATTGAAGTTACAATGTGCACTGAGGTCATTTCTGTGGCTGCAGCGACCACGTTTGCGAAAGGATCCAGCTGGTAAAACAAATTACCAACTGTGACAGTTGTTAGGTCTCGCTCAACCTATGTGTACATGGGCGTTCGTTCCGCGTTATTTTTTGTGTTGTAGCAGCGTGATTTCAATGTCGAGCTGTGACACTTGTTATTGCGCGATCGTCTTGTGTGTTTTATTTTCGTACGTCCCCGTTCTTTTCACCAAACTCCCTTTCTTTTATATTTTCGCTTCTCCCGAAAGAGTGAGCAGGTGTGGTGCCCCTCTAGGTGATGCCAGTTTGCTCTCTCTCTTTCCTCTGTGTCCTGGTGTATTCAAGTACTCAAATAAATAATTACATAAATAAATAAATAAATAGTTCTTGAGAAGCACGCCGAAAATTTCGGTGTGCTTGCTTTTTTTTGCGTGATAGTCTGGTGTATTACTATCGTATTCATTGCTTCACTCTTGGGGAAAACCTGTGACACTTTTTGTCCACCTACATTTCTGTTTTTCTTAAAATGTAAACATCAGAGTTATAAAACCCCACTTGATTCCTGCAGTAATTTTGTTGGAATAATTTCCTGATATCGTGTTGAAGTGTTGCAGAAGTGGCCTCATATGACTCCGTAAGTGTTTGGAGAGACATCATAATTTTTTTCCACGCAGTTCTGCTAACGTTCGACTGCAAGCTCATTTCACATGATTGCGATTTCGCTTCAAGTGTGGTGTGGTGGCGGTCGCTTGAACCCCGATTCATGTTTTTCGAGCCCCGCGCTGCGATTGAGGACGCAGTGGATGGAAGAATTTGCTAGCTGCAGGGTCTGTGTAAAGGGGAAGCCTCTACGAGCAGTGATGCGAGAAGCACTTCATAGCGTCGGCTTGATTGGGGAGAACCGGCGTATTGTGAGGAACGCTGCGCATGCAGCCATTGAGGTTGTTCCGACATCTGCGCATAGCCGCGGTGACTGATCTAACTATTACGGCTGTTGAGGTGCTTCGTGATAGCCGAGGCAAACATCTAATGCCTGTGCTTGCACACTCTGAAGGGCTCCGAGAGTTGACATGTAATTCTTGGAAAACACGTTAACGTACTGGAGAGTAATCCAATAAAATGTGCGTGATACAGCTGTGAAGAGTAGAACTCGGTGATGGTCCTTATTTTTTTCCCGGTGGTATCTTGTACTTGGACAAAAGGCACAAGTTTTCCTATCGAGAGAAAAAAAGTGAGAATTAGTCGCTGAGTTCTTGGTCCACACTGACATTTAGAAAAGTAGGAGTTCGATTGTAAGTGTTAGGCTGGTCATTGATACATATTGTGCAGCTGCCCTTCGCTCCTCACGTGTAGGCGACCAGTGCGAAGTTTTCTGGTGAGATTGTTGCGTTTTGTGTGCGAAGACAGCCTTTATTGCTGCCTTATAGAGCCTCGTACAAACCTGCAGGCGTGTTAAAGCTGGTGCCCCGACACAGGCGTTCTCAGCGTAGATCAAGACTTTGCTTGTTTCGGGAGTGTATCTGCTCGGCCAAGCATGAAAGGTTGATGACAATTGGGCATAAAGCATCGCCTTGTGGTACGTCGTGACTCGTGTTGTGGTTGGAGGTCGAATCCTTTTCGGCACGTACAAAGAATGACCTGTGTCAGATAACTTGGCGACCATCCAAATATTCACCATTCAAATTCAAATAACAGAATAAGCGTTGTCATAAGCACTTTTCAAAGAAATATAAAGCGCAAATGATAGTTGTTTCGTGCATTTCTGCTAATCTACTCATGACGTTGGTAATTGATGAAAGATCTTGTCGAGATCGTGATCGTCAGTGTAATCGTTTTTTTTTTTTTCAGGAAACCATTCCAGACTCGGGAGAGTCGTTCGCTTCATGAGTTTCCTAACACAGACGGCGAGAGCTTTAGGCAGGTATACAATGTCAGCGAGTTTGGTGATTCCCCTGCTTCTAGTAGCGGCACCAGAAATGCCGTATTTCCTTCGTTATTGAAAGACATCCTTTTCCCGTGACCGATTAAAATTGTTTCACAGTTGCGCTGCTTGACCTAGGTAAATCAGGCACCCAAAAAACTCACAGCGGATGGCCAGAGAAGTAGTCGGACACAACTTTGATATAAACATGCTTTAAGATACGTTAATACTCACCAATGAAGTGATTAGCGAATTCCTACACAGGAGGTCCAATTCGAGAGGTTCTGGCTCAGTAAAGTGTATAAGTGCTCATACGCAACTTTTTTCACACATGGGTCATAATTATTTCTCTGAAAAAAAAGACAAAGTATAGGAGGTTTGTTCGAAATAAATCACAAGTCAATTAGGCTTGCTGCCCTACGTTTACAGAGGACGAAACCGCAAAAGCAGAAAGTAGAGAGAGGTGTAATAGAAGGTTAAAACAAATAATAATCATGGCTTATGATATTGAATTTATGCAGTATGCTTCAAAGTAAATTTGCCGATCTACGCTATAATTCAGAATGATTTTCTTTTGGAAGTGCCCTTTGCAGTTGACCAGTTCGCTTCGTTAATGATACGCCCAGCATCACAATCGTCACAATTGGTTGAACACTTCTATTCCTAAGAAGCCTAGCGTAAGCTTCTGTTGTCAATAGGTACCCTGTTAGGCAGTACTTTCGCTTCTTCCTGCTGCAAGGACTTTTTCAAGAGAATATTGTAGTAAGTGGTCTACGAAGCTGTTAGCAGTGGTGCTACAAAAAACAGCACCGTAGCAGAAAAAAAAGAAAGAAAGACAGAAAGAACAAGTAAGGAAGGAAAGAAGGAAAGAAAGAAAGAAAGATAGAAAGAAAGGAAGAAAGAAAGAAAGAAAGAAAGGAAGGAAGGAAGGAAGGAAGGAAGGAAGGAAGGAAGCAAAGAAGGAAGAAAGAAAGAAAGAAAGTAAGTAAGGTAGGAAGATAAAAGAAAGAAAGAAAGAAAGAAAAAAGAAAGAAAGAAACGCCTGTCATTCTCACCCAAAAACGTTCGTCAACCACAGATGGTGCCATCCAAAAATATCACTATACAATTTTTTTTCTCGCGGCTGAGATGTGAACCATTGGATGATGTAATTTCGAGACAATAACTTGCAATAATATTGTTACAATATTATTCCGTTCAAGAAGAGTCTAGAAAGAAGTTGCGCCTGTCTTCGGGACGCACTCATTGGCGTACATCTAGGAATATTTCGAGGATCTATAGTGTTACTAGGTAGCGTTCATCGTAGAGTTTTTTCGGTATTCTGTTCTTTTTCAGCATGACGTTGTCAGCAGTGAAGTATACTTCTCCATTCCGTCGTCTATACGACGTGAACAGACCACAATAGCACCACGGTCAGTTTACTCACGTCTCATCGAATCACACATTTCCAACTATTGCAATGTTTGCCGAGAGGCGACAAGCAGAAAATAAGAACACTGGACAGCATTTGAGCATGGCTGCAATTTTCGTCCACCGTGCTGCACGTCATTTTGGCATGTCACGGAACTTTGCAATCCTGTGCTCCAATTTAGCAACGTTTATTAACATGTTTTTTTGCCAATGAGTTCAGATTTACGGTGCTGAGAAGATTACTATGGCGAAAAGCGGCATGAATAGGCATGAAATCGTGAATACACACCGAAAAATAGTTTAATAAAAAAGACTGCATGTTCAAGAACCAAGGGGTACGCGTTGGAGGTCGCCTTCCCATTGGTCCATCCTTTCGCTCGATAGTCATCCATAAATGTCTGAGCTCTCCGCGATGCAGTTCGAAGAGGGAATGACACTTTTTACGACTCTCGGTGGGCGCGCTCTGGTTGCAGCTCTTCTGAGTGATGACGCGCAAAAGCATTTTCGCCGCCCTTGTCTGTAATGATACGACTCAAAGGACGATGTTGTCCTCGGCCTCATCTTTGTTTATTGTTCCATATATACTGGGCATATAAATATATTTTGAACGCCGCGATAAGAACAGCGGCAGAAATGGAGATGTCATAAAACCATGAAAATATTTAGGCTCACTAAAGTTTTTGTAAGTTCCTCTAAAGAAAAAAAAATACCATCGATATTCATTTGCGATCAAGTTTTTGCCAATAGTATATTAAAATACGTCTGTATTGTACAGACGCCGTGCGCTTTTGGTCTACATTGAAAATTCCGAAAGCCAACAAACTTGCTCAAGTGGCTGTTCTGTAACAGGGGTGTTGTATACTTCGCAAGACGGGTGGAGTGAGACTTTTTGTGCTCTGCCCTTTGCTTTATTTCACTCGCTCTCCTTTTTTTAGCATTCTGACTGTGAAACTCCCAAACCCTTATTTACAAAGTAGGGCAGTATACCGGCAACTTTAAAGTGGTTACCATCTGTGCTTTCTCACTCTCTTCACCATTCTCACATTTCTTTGTTCCTGACTGCGTCAAGTAATTTCAATAGCTCCTATTAAGGTGAACGTGTTGACTAGCTGGTTTAGCTTCTTGATCCAGTGCCCCACCGTGGTGCTGAGTACCTTAGCCACTATAGTGGCTAAGGTACTCAGCTGCTGACCCGCAGGTCGCGGGATTGAATTACGGCTGCAGCGGCTGCATTGTCGATGAAGGCGAGAATGCTGTAGGCCTGTGTGCTCTGATTTGAGTGCCCGTTAAAGAACCCCAGGTGGTCGAAATTTCCGGAGCTCTCCACAACAGCGTCTCTCATAATCATATTGTGGTTTTGGGCCGTTAAGCCGCTGATATAAATCGCATTCTTGATCCGGCTAATCATACGAAAAACACAGTGATGAAGCAGGGCTACGAACAACATACCACATGCGCTATCGAGCATAACTTGTTAGCCGAGAGTTACATAGGTTTGTGGCCTTATAGTAAGAAAGATGGTGTACTCCCCACTTCACTCGTATTTCAACGATGTAATCTTGTCGACCTCAAGGATACGTCACGTCATTTGGCTACTGCTATTTACCATCACTTTACATTTTTCAAGGTTAGTGTACAAGATACGTTCGTTACAATGGACGCCAAGATGGTAATTGACGGCGCTATAGTTACGTCGTACTGGTTCCTACGAAGCCTATTGCCACAATGATTCTTCATTGATAGTCCGCGCTTCGCACAGTGTGCTCTTCATGCCTTCAGTGCTGTTCGGTGAATAATAATAATAATATTAATAATAATAATAATAATAAAAATAATAATAATAATAATACGATAATTTTTGGGTCACAGAAGTTAAAAAAACAGCGCTAAAAAGACGGGACAAGAAAGGACAACAGGACAGGGCGCTGACTAGCAACCAAATATGTTTATTTCTTCAGTCAGCATACATATATACCACCGCACTATCGCAAAAAACAGCCTACGCAGCGGCATGTGAGCCTGCGCAGAGGCATTCAAAAAATTAATTTGACATTTTTGGGTGTCGACATGCCAATACCACGATATGATCATAGGGCACACCGTATAGTAGAGGGCTCCAGATAATTTCGACTATCGGGTGTGGTGTGTTTCTTTAAGGTGCACTGACATCGAACCAGTACACGGGCCTCTAGCAGTGTGCCTATATATGCAAATGCCCCGGGCAGAGTTGAACCCCCCACTTTGCGTCAACACCGGACTATTGTAACATTGCTCTAGAGACCCCGTTTATATTTAGGTGCACGTTAAAGGACCCCTGGTGGTTGAAATTTCCGGCGCCCTCTACTATACGGTATCTTTCATAATAATAAGGTGTTTGCGGTATGTAAAAGCACACCAATAAAATTAAAAAAAAAACCATCATAGCACTCACGTGGCCCTACAAGTGCTTTCACCATCACTCTTGGTACCCTATTAGCTAGTTTTTTTTAGAAATGAAATTTGCTACTCAGATGACCGTTAACGTGCTTATGTTAATAGTTATTTTCTTGCGACGCTCATTTTCAACTGCGAATATAACAAACATACAAACTCCTTTTTATTTCACTTGTATAGTGGTCCTTCACACCCTAAAAGTTTGGAAATTTCCTATCAACTATCTGTCACAGTATAAGCAAATTTATGCTTCCAGGTTGTGTAGAATGCATGCAAACGGATAACTATGTAGCTCTTTTTCTTCAAATGTTCAGATCATCGGAAAAACAGCGTGGAACTCACTCAGACTCACTCGCGAAATGTAATTTTTACTTAGGGCTCACTCGGACTCAGAATTATCAACATTTTACTTGACCACTTTCACCATGACTCAGACTCACCGAATAGCACACATTGAATCTCGCGATCACCGCTTGACCTGAGCCCGATTGAGTTTGAATAAGTCGACTCATGAGAGACTTTGGCGACTTGTGATAGTTCACCATTAGTTCTACGTGAATGGTCGAAACCTTTGGAGTCATATCCAACACATCTGTTTTTAGAGCGATACAACGGAAACAGTAAACGAACGCCCATTTCCGCACGTATCGCACAGAATGCTTGTTTTTGCTAAGGTAGAACAGCAAACAGACACTGAAATTTTTTGCCACTTGGCTTTCTTGTTATTGAGCTTTCGCCATTGGTCTGAATATTTGCGACTACGCCAACGTTTCCTGTATTTTGCGAGACGCTCGCTACAGCACCGTGGGAACTCACCGCTGCTAAGTTGCGTGTGCGCACTGAAATAGCTAAAGAAAAAAACTTTCGCATTTCCTGAATAACAAGAGAGTGAGTGCGCTCAGAAAGAAATGCATGGCTGCAACCTACTGTTATGTAGCTTGCTACTCATAGTTTTCGGTTAGGATATGGTGATTTGAGTTTCGTAAATGGTTTGAGGGGCATAACATTTCACTTTAGAATTTTTCGCCACGTTTTTCATGTCGCTGTGCCAACGTTTTTAACGCTTTAGATGCATTCTATTCAACGTTCCGTCGGAAGTCAATGAAAACGTTTATTTTCCACCGCAACATACACAAGTGGAAGCGAAGCAACCGGAGATGCAGACACCAGCCCCCCACAGACCCCCGGTCGGTGTTTTGCTTGCACTTTGCGAACTCGAATCAACTAAAACTATCTGCACTTCTGCGCGCTCTTAGACTGAAGTATCTGGCGAGATAGATAAATCGTTCCAGAGCTAGCAAGGTGATTTGTTTTCAAACAAGAAAAAAAAACAAAAAAACACGCAGACCTCTTGCGAACCGAAAGAGCGTTTTACTGAGTTGTCTTCTAGTTTTCGCTTTTGTTTGCATCGGTGGTTGCCTAAATTTTACATCAGACTCAAATAAAACCACGATAGAGTGGCTGAAGGTTGCAGCGCACCACAGCGATATCGATGCCAATAGTTTGACTCAGTGCTCATGAAGTGACTGACGTTTCCGTTGAACAATTAGAAAATATAGCATCTCACATCTAATATTCATTACAATGGCGTTCGCACAATTTCTCACGTTTCTTAGTTCGTACGCAATATCACACACATTTTGAATCCATATGTGCGTAAAGTACCATCTACAAAGACTTGACACAACTGAGTTTATCAGCCTGAGTGTTAATTACATTATTTCTACGTGTGTATTAGTGCCCTCCACTGAATTAAGGCATTTGATATAAGGAAAAAAAAGGCGGGAAGATTTTTGACATGAAATTATTTTCAGAGTATGGCTACCACTATATAAAGAATGAAGAGAAAAAGAAAAAAACTGCAAGCTTACGCTTATTCTTTCTTCCATAATACGTGTTAACCTAATCAGACACTACAAGGCTCAGGCTTAAGCGAGGGGTTCCTGTGCTCAGTGAAGTCGATCTTTTCTTGCTTCACTTTATTCCTTGTATTTCCTGAAAAGGTCGTCTAGCCTGTGTTTCATCACATGGAGTGCTCTAAATTGATTTAGCCGGGGTGAAAAAAAACAAAAAAAAGAAAGGGCGTCATATAAAAAAAAAGAAATGGGTGGCGCGCCAGAAGTGAGGTTTTTCCACGTCTGTGTTTCAAGCAAACCGCGAAGATTTGCTGTTCTGCGGGCGCAAAGTGCGGAGCTTATGCTTAGAGAGGACGGGCGCGCTTTAAGAAGACGCTGACCAGCCGCGGGGCTCCTCAAGTATCGTTACAGAAGCGCTTCTCGTCTAATTACGCCTCCAAACGAGCACGCGTTCACCACAAATGACCGAGTTGAAGAAAAGGAAAACAGAATATTGGCTCTCCAAAGAGCGCCAAAGCCATCTCGCACTCTTGTTCTCGCTCGTCACGAAGAGCGCTCGGGCGCGCGAGCGTCCGCTATTGCGCGCTGCGACGCGCATGCGCGCGTCCTGTGCGAGCCAATCGGCGGGCCTGATTCGAAACCCGGGGCTCCGGTGTCAGAGAATGCTGTGCGGCCAGCGGCTTCCCTCTACTGCCCGGACTCCGAAGGGAGGCCCCCTGTGGAAAAGGAGCACTCCTTCTCGCCGCACTCCGGGTAGAGTGTACTAGAATGGGGGAGTGGGTCCACTGAAGGCTCCACGCTGAGGCGTTTTTTTCGGAAAATCCAGGTGGCGCTACCATCGCCTTCACCTGAAGACTTAGCCGTGGTTGCCATGGTTACAAGTCCCCTTTGCCACGCGGTTCGCGACGGGTGGGTAGTCTGATAGTTCGCGCGGTTCGCGTGCTGCTCGCGCGTCTGGCGCAGTCTCGCAGCGTTGTTGCTTCGTTCGTGCGTGCGTTATGCAACCAGCAGACACATATCTGCGCACGCAAACGTGCCGTCTGCCGCGTATTCTTTGTCCAGACGGCTTTGCTCAAAGGGAAATACAAACCTACGCGTTCACGAAAAAAAGCATACATTTTATTTCATGTCACTTGTTTTTGTCTCTAATAATGTGTAAAAAAAGAACCAGGAGACAAATTGTGAAAACAGCGCACGAACGACGGTGCATCGAACAGACGACGGCGCGTCGAGCAGACGACAACATCGAGCGCTCAGCGTCCCCGCCAGCGCGTCGTGCGGCCCGAACCGCCGCACGACTCGCACGCTCCCGCCGAAACTGACGTCACTTCAGGAGAAGGCTACTGCAGCGCCACCAAATTTTCCGCCGTTTTTGCTTCACCCGCACCGCTTGCCGCCGGCCACAGTGGACCCACTCCCCCATTCTAGTACACTCTACTCCGGGTCAGTTGCTGAGCGCTCGAGGGGGGTCGGCACGCCAAACTGTTGCTGCGCCGGCCGCAGACGGGGCCCATGCCGCACGCTGGGCAGCTGCCTCGCACCTGGGTGAGTGACCGACCACCTATGCCCCCTTTAAAAGTCACCGTCCAACAGGCAGGTTAAAGCGTCAGGTCGTCTCTCCAAATGTCGAAGGAAAGTGTCCGTGACGGAGAATGTAGGCGCTTGTCACAAGTGCTATACTGAAAGGAATTCGAGAACGAGCGCCTGGATTTGCTTCCGACACTGTGTGTACACAGTGCCTGATGCAAGCAAACTGGCTCCTTCTATTGGTGCAACGACAGTACGATAACATTTTTTGCTGTCGACAATATCGAAGGTGCCGTGGCTTACTCGCGTCCAAGCCACGTGGGTACAGTGTCACAAAAAGCGAGTACAAACACCAGCCACGTTAACATATTTTCATTTGCTACTGAACTATTGCGTGGATATACGATGTTTTTCAGCTCAATTACCACTAGTTCTTAGCAGGGAAGTCGCGTAAAAGTGCCATAATTAGGGCTCTACAATGTCAACCTGGAAACATTTGATTTTATTGCCAGAGATAGTCTCATGGCTCTTTTTTTAAAGGATAACTGCTTCACAGTTCATGATAGAGTCATGCAGCGCATTTTATAAGTACCTTAAGAATAGCAAAAAAAAGTTTTACAGAGTGAATGTTCATCGCGGGTCGCTTGTTGATAAGACTACTTAGAACAATATGACTTCGATATGTTCATTTATAACCAAACTCCACATTTATATCAGATTGTTTTCATGATATCTCAACTGTATTAAGTTACCCTTGTCAATTATACGTTCAATGTCTCCCATCACTGCACTTATTGTCCTCGTCTTTGTCTGCTTTTCGCCCTCGCTTCTTGCGTGCGATAACACGTCGTCACAGGGAAATGAAATGCTGAAAGTTCGTTGATCTATCTATCTATCTATCTATCTATCTATCTATCTATCTATCTATCTATCTATCTATCTATCTATCTATCTATATATCTATCTATCTATCTATCTATCTATCTATCTATCTATCTATCTATCTATCTATCTATCTATCTATCTATCTATCTATCTATCTATCTATCTATCTATCTATCTATCTATCTATCTATCTATCTATCTATCTATCTATCTATCTATCTATCTGTGTCTGGGCGTTCTTGCGGTCGTCTCCCCAAACTTCATTGCCCCGCCGCGGTGGTCTAGTGGCTAAGGCACTCGGCTGCTGACCCGCAGGGCGCGGGTTCGAATCCCGGCTGCGGCGGCTGCATTTCCGATGGAGGTGGAAATGTTGTAGGCCCGTGTGCTCAGATTTGGGTGCACGTTAAAGAACCCCAGGTGGTCTAAATTTCCGGAGCCCTCCACTACGGCGTCTCTCATAATCATAGAGTGGTTTTGGGACGTTAAACCCCACATATCAATCAATCAATCAATCAATCCCCAAACTTCGAAATTTTCAAAATTGACATGAGACGACACTTGAATGTAGAACGAACACGATTCACAGGTCACGGTCTCGAAACCCTAACCACCAGTTACATGCGGTACATATCCGGGTACTGCGGATACAGCCTGTGGTATACAGCCACATTACGTATACCACGTATTGTATACCATATCGCGTATACAGCTTGTGTTGTACGGGTGTAAGATTAATGTGAATAACTTAATACGTAAACCTCGGAATTACTGGAATAGAGTTTAGTAGTATTAACGCGACAACGCTTAAGAGATCATGTCGCAGCAAATCGAGTGCTGGCTTTGACAGTGTTGCCAATTAGAGAGACATCTCGATGGAAGCAAAAAATAAAAACAACAGCTCAAGCCATAATCGATCCCCGACATGCTGCATCGCCGTGAAGTTGTCTACCAGAAAGCCGCGCCAGTGCTTTAAAATTCTTGGTAAAAAAGACCCTACACAACCGTCACCCCAGGACAACGCCAGCTGTCGTTGCAATGTTTGCTACCAGCATCTATAACAATGTATTTATTTGCACGTTGACTACGCAAGCTACACTCTATAGCGTTGATCGCATACACCGATGAACTTTACTTCTCATATGCTATTTCTCGCTACTTGTCGCATATGTTTTGTTGGAACTTCGGTTCTATGAAACATATGTCTGCTCCATCGTTAGTGCTACTTTGAGCAACCAATGGCACGCCAGCGTAGCAGACAAGCTTGGCAAGTCCACGTTATCCGCACAGCTACTCAATATAAACAAAGACATTGATGCAACTCGAAAGCCATGACTCAAAGAAAAAAATCTGGCATAGCTGCTACTAACTCACAGCTTCGCAAGAAATAGATTCTCACTATGCGTCAGATCTGCCGGAGTTTTTTTTTCTTCTATCAATCGTTTCAATTTTTTTTTATATTCACAGCACTAACCTCCTGCTGATAATGACTAATTGTATTCCACATATGGTTGTAGAATTGATAAATTAGGGATTAAAAGAAAGAAGCTTTGTAGATAACTTCAAAGAAAAGCTATGCGCAAATAGGACAGCACGTAAGTGCACAAACGAGAGCAACAACACATCGGCTGCCTCCCAGGTCACCTGTCCCATTTGAGCATCGTCGTTCCTTAAAAGAATGCCTTTCTTTCTTGGTGCCCACTCCCCGAGCTTTCCAGGGTAAATATGAGAAGTAAATAGATTTTTGAATGTAAATAAGTGGTTCTTTGCAGAAAAAAGATGTGTAGCCATAACTTTGTGCGTAAAATATTACGTAAAAGGTATACTTGTGTAAAGGGATGGGGTAGAATTGGCGCCACACTCTACATGACGAGAGAAGAGAGGGTGCCTCCGTCTAAACCCCCCCCCCCCCCTCCGTGCGCACGCCTAAAATTATCTTGTTTTTGAAGAACTGCTTCTAACTTGTTCCGGCAGCAACGAAAAGATCCTAGTCTATAAAATGAAACCATGTGATTAAAAGTACCTTACGTTAAAAATGATATCGCGCGGGACATTTTTTTCAAAGGTGATCTAATTTCTCTCTATCTATGAAATTACCGACATTGCAAACTTTGCACGATAGAGGTATTGTAGTGGTCAATATGGTTCGTCACTTTTTGCCTTTTAGTTTATCATAGCATCTGTGTATCACAGAGATGACACCGAATGCGAGCTTGTTATGGAAAGCACCACCTACTACATTTGCTGGAGAAAGTTGGGAGTCCTGTGGATCGGCGTCACGTTTTGAAAACCATAGCGTGGTTTAGATTGACTGCCCGGGAGAAAATTTGTTTGCTGTGAAATAGAATCCCTCGCAGCGTAAGCTTTTTGCCCGATTGTTCTAATTCACGCGATGGTTCCAAGTCAAGCACACGTAAACAGAATATCTACAACAATTTCGCATGCAAATGCGACAAAATATTAGAAAAGGGAAAACAGCAAATGCTTGAGCTTAACGCGAAAATGAAATCTATTGCGCTATTTTCGACAAGGAAAATAAGAACTAGAGAGGCAGGAAGAAAGGAAAAGTAGTAGTGAGAAAGAAATCTGGGCTGGAGATTTTGAGGTGACATACCTGATATTCACGGCGCCGCAAGCACCGATAGTGAAGCTAGTTCCTGAGGCAGAAAACATGTGTGTACAGATGCAGACACAAGTGAACAGAAAGGACCACGAACGTTGTGCGTCAACTGAAAGGTTGCACTGTGGGCGGAAAAGAAAGAACACAGCAAGCTTGGTTGGTGCGCACTGGTTGGTCTACGCGAAAAATCACTGAGCTCGGTGGTTCATGTTTTTGAAAGATGATCGAAGATTGCCTATTCCACGCACATTCACTATTAGTAGTATTCTTTAGTTTGACGTGCCCCAACCCCAAAATGAGTAAGAGGCACGCTGCAGAGGGGGACTCCACGTTAGCTTAGATGACGCCAGGTTCTTCAGCGTGCGCCTAATGTATTAAGATGTCTTTACATTTTGACCCCAAGAAAATGCAGTCAGCATGAACGGATGTCAAACCTGTGCCTCCAAACTTAGCAGCACCACGACTTAGCCACTAATCTACCACGTCGGATCAATCGTTCACTACATTACACACATCAATAACAAAATCCGCTTCTTTGTTCTTATGTCCGAGCAAAACTACGCTGTCAGCAAACTCGAGGTTGGGGAAATCATTTGGAAGTCCTCCCAGCAGCGCAACTTGAGTCTGGCTTGATAAGAAAAGAATATGAAGTGCTATCGGTTTGATATGCAACACTTCGAAGAAAAAAAAATACAAAATCAGGAAAATTATCTAAAAAATCATAATTATTGCCAGGTAACAAGCTTTACTGCATGTATAAAACCGTGCGTGAAGCCACCGAAAATTTCCACCATGTATTCGTTTTGTTCTGACGGGGAAAAAAATTATGCGAATCAATGTTACCCTCTGAGACTGGTTCACGGAAAATGCATCGGTTGTTCAGTAAAAAAGAAACAAAACAAAACAAAGCTGCCTCCTATAGTTAGTTATTTTCCATCTCATTCATTTGCGCAGCTATGCCGATGGCCCAATAATGTTACGGCGTACCACGGCTCACTCCTATGGCCATACTGCGCGACGTATAATCACGGCCTGGTTCTACCAATATTTTACCGCGCTGTTTATTAACAGTTCAATTATATTTGACCTAAAATCAAATATAGCAATGCTAGCTATAATAACGCCCCTTGAGTAACTTTGTGCCGTGTACCGCAAAGCGCACCTGATCACTCCGCGCTGAGAACACGTGCTCAACTTCCAAGCCATGCAATGGATGGCCTTTAGGAGCAGTTACATTCGCCAATACCCTTAAACACCCGTTCGTGTCTTGACCCACTCTGCCCCTTCTTGTCTCTTAAGGTCACATCCATCATTTTCCTTTTTATCGCTCGCTGCGTCGTCCTCAATTTCAGTTGAATCGTCTTTGTAAGCTTCGACTTTTCTTCTCTCTGAGTAAGTACCCTCGAGGTACAGCGCTTATATACCTTTCTCTTGATAGATAGTGGTAAACTACCTTTTTTAGAATGCATTCCGAATGTTCTCCTTCCTATTCTAATTCTTCTATTTACTTCAATCTTGTGGTTAGGCTCCGTGGTTACTACCTGTCCTAAGTAGACATAATCCTTTACAACTTCCAGTAAATCGCCCCGTATCGCAAGGCGCTGTTCTCTGCCGATACTGTTGCACATTACTTGAGTTTTACGCAGATTATTTTCAGATCTATTCTTCTGCTTTCCGTGTCCAGTACAGTAATCATGAGCTGTAATTCATCCCCTGATTTACTCATCAATGCCATTTCATCAGCGAATCGCAGGTTACTAAGGTACTCATCATTAATTCTTATCCACACCTTTTCCCAATCTAGGGTCTTGAAAACTCCCTGTTAACTCGTGGATATTATAGCATCGGAGATACGTCTCCCGACTTTACATCCTTCTTTAGTGGTATTCTATTGATCTTTTATGGAGTAATATGGTGGCTGTGAATGCTCTGTAGATTTTTTTCCGGTGTGTTTATATAGGCTTCATCGATACCCCCATTCCACGGTGTCTGCCTGACTGCTGATGTCTTCATCGAATCAAACGCCTTCTCATAATCTGTAAAGGCTATGTATAGAGGTTGTATTCTACGCATTTCTTGATAACCTGATTCATAGTATAAATATGGTCTATTGTTGAGTAGAGTGTACGAAATCCTGCTTGGTACATTAGGTAAATAAACTATAATGTCGTCCTAATGCCATTGACTAACACTTTTTTGTGTAAATAGCTTGTAGGCCACTAACAGTAAGCTATGAGCCGGCTTTTTTAGCTCATTGATGTAGTCGTTCTTAATAATTAGGGCAATGTTTCCAGTCTTCCATTTTTATATTGCGCTCTTTGTCAAGGAACACCTAGTTTACAGAATGGCTAGTTTTTTTGCCCAATATCTTCACCATCTCGCAACAGGTCTGATATTATCTTATCCTCACTAGTGGCTTTGCTTATTTGCATTCCTTGTAGGGTGCACTCTAAGCCAAAAATGGCCAAAATGGGAGCAACGGCTGTTTTTACTCCTTCAGACCGACTGTTACTCTCCGAAAAGACCAAGCGGAACAAGATGGCCGACTTGTTCGAGAATGGGGGAGCAACTGTATTCATCTTAAGTTTGTAAGGGAGCAACGGAAGGAGGAACCGCTGTAAATGCTCTCGTCACGCAACGGTTACTCCCCGGCAGGACACCGCACACAAATATGCATGCCGCCCACATTGATATTCATGGGCCAGATTATTGTTTGTTCTGTGTGCCAAGCTTCACCAAACCAAAACAGTGATTTATTTTAGCATCCGTAGATAATAAGATAGCAGCGCTGGCTGAACACAGAAGGCCTGAGAATACAGTACGGCAAATACCTAACACACGCAGCAGCAGAATGGAGAGTTGGCACGTCAAAGCGGACCGAACGCCGAAACACGTGCAAAACAACAATAAAAAAAGCCTAGACACGCCGTTCGTCCGCGAAGTAAGGGCGTCAAAGTCGATCAAGCACCGAAACACGTGCATAAGGAGCCCCCCGCCCAGATATATCGGAGAAGAAAAAAAAAAAAAGGCGGACCCAGACGCGCTTCTCATCAGCCATACACTTAGTAGCACGCTTCACCGTGTAGTTTGAGGGCAGAATGACAAATCTGCGCCATCTGCGCCCGCACGAGAAGTGTGGCGCTAGCGTAGCAAACGATGTAAGTTACAAAGTAATTTTTATTCAGTGTTTATGTTGACTAGCACTAAATAAAAATTACACTCAACTTTTTATATTTATTTATGAGTTTTAGTGTACCTCAGTTTTTGATTATAATTGTATTAGGAAAACACACTGAAATTATTGCGCTGACGCCTGAGCTGCCACTGCTCGACGTTTTTTTTTTTTCTCGGCGCAACTAGGTTCGCGTTCGCACTACTTACTCATTTTCATATGGTCTGTGGTTGGCGAGCACATGGACGTGCGAACTTGTGAGCTATGTTTTGATCGTGTGTGTGTGTCGCAGATTTGCGTTTCTACTTATTCGTGATGAAGGTTAGTGTATATTTATCTTTATGGAGCGCGAAGTAGTTGTGGATTTTGCTGCTGGGTGGAACAAACACATCGTAAACACGTCTTCAGCTATCTGCAAGCCTGTTCGCTCGTCGGACAAAGGACTGTGCATGCATCAGCGTGCAGGTGAGTGGCATTTCCAGCAACATTTAATGCTCTTACAATACATTGTTGAGTGGTTGCGCTATTGAAAGAGAAATGATTTGCTCTTATTCACCGTATCCATTGCTAGCCGTATCGGACTAAATTACCTCTATTACCGCCTGCATACCCTCTTGCTTCCCCTGTCACCACTGCAGTGCCAGTGTACTTTTGCAGTTAAAAGTTCATTTCCGCAACACTAGCTCGCTTGAAAAAAACATGGGGGCGGGTTTGTAGCTGCATTCATACTGGCACTTTTCTACCATTGGCTTTATGTAATGTTAACGGCTGAGTGTTGGGGCCTTGGGCCGCATTTTTTAGAGATGTAAAGTGTATGTAAATCAGTAAGTGAACAAATCATTGTCGCATCACTTCACTGGCATAGCCAGGCGGTTGCGCACAGAATTTTTTTAGGCCGAGCGTAGGGAGCCCAAATTGACGACCATATTCGCTTGCCCGGCCTATTCAGATAAGCGGACCCCCCCCCCCCTCCCCGCACGCCTAAAAAAAAAAAAAAATCTGCCCACATCACTGCGTCACTTGCTTCACCTCTGCGCTGAACGTACTATTTTATAAGCGCACCATCAAGCGAGCAGTTTACATATTGACAGAACAATTGGAGGAGGAATGACCCAAATCTTTCAGATTTCTTTAGTGATACAAAACCTTAGCAAAACTGAATATTGTAAAAGACAATCATAAATGCTGTATGCTCTCGTTAGTGCTGTCATTATTCTGCATCATGAAATCTTTATGCGTTGTGAAAACGTTGAAGTCACATATCGACGTTAATACCAATCGACGAAAATTTCGACAACCTCAATAACGCCGTTTGGGATTTGCCGCATGCACATAATTAGGCTGATTCCCACTTGGCTGTTCTTAACCTGACTTCACTGCTACCAAATGAAACAATATTTGATGCATGTCTTTTACATTTTTTTCAGGGATATGACACAAATTTGGTTATACTGCAGATAAAGATGTTCCCAACGATGCTAAAGTACAGAAAGCAAGTGAATTTTGGTAAGTGCAGACTTTTTGTACTACGTATATGAAAGCATCGCTTTTTAGGGGCAAACTGTGCATGTGTTGGCCAGAGAATAGTTCATTATGCCACATGGTTACACTGGCACTGACAATTCGACATGGCTCCGCTGGCCCGTGTGTGTGCTTACACTGTTACCGTTAAGATAAAATGTTTATGTTTTCATTGCAGGGATTGCTGTTTGTACTAAAAAGCCAACTGCCAAGATTTGTTTATGCTGGTACTCCTAAAAGTATGCTTTCCCTATTTACATGGATTTTGGCTTGCACAAAGCATAACACTTGGGCCTAGATTCACAAAGCTGTCCATGCGCAGGCCTTCATAACAGCGTTTCTTGACTTGCCTTTACCTTGTTTTCTGCAGATGTTTCGTGGGTTTAAAAGTGCCACAGCATGTTGACCTCCCACACTCTGAAATATTCGCGTTCAAAGTTCCGCAAGAGTGGGCTTAACTTTCTTGTGCACCTCTTTGCTAGTCCAAGATACTGAAGTGTTATGCTCTTACTAGAGGTGGCAGTGTTTCTAATGTTTGTATTTCCATCACATTGACCACGTATGCGATCTTGGCTTGACTGGTAGCACATTCTCAACAAATGTCTTTGTGGCACATGTAGAAGGCAGTACAAAATAAATAGGCAGACATTCACACCAGGAGCTAACTTCTAATAATGCTTTTTTTTTTGGAAACCATGGTGTGCTTATTTCAATTTGTCTAACAAGCAGTAACCTGTTTGGCTATGAACCAACAAGACGTTGAACTAATGAAAGCTTCACATCTTGTTGCTCTCAATTATATATGTATTGGCAAGCTATCTGTGACACTGTCAAACAAAGAATCAGAATATCTGTGCATGCCTTAAGATATATTGCTTCGTTTACATATCTCGTGGCTGTGACTCGTCAACCGAGTGAACGAATGCACCCTAGTTTTCTAAATTTAAAGCATTTTTTGAAGGTAGCACGGTCTACATTTATTTGTCTATAGTTTTGTCCAGCCGTTTGCATCAGGTACAAAGAAATATACTGAAGATTATCATGTAGCCTCTGCAAATGGTTGCTTTCAAGCAGGCTTTGCATGCTTGGCTTGTGCCTACAGGTATTGCACAATTCAAGACGCAGCAGCGTATGATAGAACAGTAGAATCGAGAGCAACTATGTGCACGAGCTAAATAAGTATTTTAACATGAGCGGGACAGTACGTGTTATTTGCCACACACAGGACCTCATTTAGAATGCCCATTGGTGAATGGGCTCATAGAAATGTCACTCAGCTGTGTATAGGAAACAAGTTAACTGTACCTAAGGGTATCTTTAACTGCTACAAATATGCCTTGTTGAGGTGCTGCACATTTTCTTCTAGAATATTGCTGTCTGAGACATCATGTGAAGAGCGTCTACCACATCAGCATTTATATGGCTTGCCAAGTAACGTTTGGCTGAACCTTCCTTTTTTCACATTTCGTTTTGCAGTAGACATCCTAGAATGTAAGGGCTGCTGCAGTGTGTGTGACTCATTGTTATGAATTGATTCTGGCATGTTTAACCTCACACTTCTATTTTTTTTCTTGCAGCAATGAGATGCTTCACATATGCCTGCGGTGACGTTCTGCTGCGCTAGCCTGATGGAAACACCAGCTGCGAAACTTGAGTTCTTCAGAATTGGAGAAGTTGCCCTTCTCTCACCAATAATGACACAGACTGCCCTATGCTAGAAATTCAAGATTGTTTTTTCACGGATGACGCAGAAAACCTTTGATGTATTATGGTGTTTGTTTAGTGCTGGCTGTGGTGTGGCGAAGTCTACTTTTACGTGTGGTCACACGTCGCCTCATAAAAAGAACAATAAAGCATTTATTTTCATTTCAATATTGTCCACTTTTTGTGTTAGAAGCACCCAAGCAGTGCTCTTCCAAGGAGCTCTCGCCATGTGTTAATCGTGTGACAAGCATACTCGAGATAAATACTCATTTCCCCAAGGAGTAACTGGAAGCATGTGCAGCTGGTTTTCAGAGAGTAACTGCGAACACGTGGGAGGAACGGTAAAGAGTAACTGTTGCTCTTAGAAGAGCAACTGGTGGGAGTAATGGTTGGTCGGCAGGGAGCAACTGGTGGGAGTAACTGTTGGTCTGCAGGGAGAAACTGGAGGGAGTAACTGTTCATCCCCCGAAGGAGGAACTGAAAGGAGAGCAACGGTTCCTCCCTCTGCAGTTACTCCTTTTAGGAGAGCAATGGGAGTGGCAATGCAATTGCTCCCTGAAAGGAGCAACCCCTATACCCCTGTTGCTCCGTTTTGGCTTAGAGTGTGGTGGTGGTGGTGGTGGTGGTAGAAAACTTTTTATTACAGAAGTTGTACTAGAGAGTTGCGACATATTGCTTGTTTGAATGGCAAGACCCTATTGCGGGATGCCAATGGAGTTGGCCACTGCTCAAGCGTGCCTCACCAAAGAGCGTTGAACATTCAAGGTCGAGCAGCCGAGCAGGTACTCCTCACAAGCCTCTCTAGTTGGGATGGGAAAAGGGGGCCTTTGGATCCTAAGGACACAACAGTAAGCATCCGACGCACCAGCGAGCTGGTGAGCCGTATAATATGGCGGGTATCTACCAAGCGTGGCAGCCTCCGTGGGACCCACTACAAGCGGTTGGCCCATGCGTTTGTGACCAGTCGCGTCCTGTACGCCTCACCTTACCTTCTCTTGCGTCGTCACCACGAGTCCAAGCTCCTTCGTTCAGTATACAAACGTGCATTTGACCTTCCTATGGCCACCTCCAAAAGCCTATTTGTGGCACTAGGGGTACATAACTCATGTGCAGAGCTGCGGGAAGCTCATGGTGTTAACCAAATTATTTGTCTGTCGCAGACGCCCTTAGGGAGACGTCTACTACACAGGCTCGGCCTCAGTGCGATCTCTGACCGAGACACTCCGACGCCCATACCGGAACTTTGGCGGCCAATACTATGCGTGAAACCGATACTCGGTAACATGAACCCCGAGATACATCTCAGCCGTAGACTAGCACGTTCCGTGGCCCTTCAGGTGCATCACACCGATCGCCCTGGCGTTTTCTACGTAGACGTCTCGGGTCCCTTCCCCCTCGGGTTACTTCACGGCCGTTGTGATCGCGGAGGGAAAACACGTCGATAGCCTCTGCTTTAGAGCCAATACTGTGACGCAAGCTGAGCAGGTTTCCATTGCTTTGGCCACCTCACATCCCACCTCATGCACCATTCTGGCGGACTCGCACTCAGCCTGTGCCCAATACCTTCAGAGTTCCATCGCCCCGCTGGCAGCTCACCTACTTCGGCAGCCCCTTGGCGCTTTAACCCTCACCCCATTCGTATAGTGCGGACTCCAGGCCACTCGGGCTTGCCCAACAACGAGGCGGCGAACGCCGCTGCCCGCGCTTCTCTCATCTGGGTCGTTGCCTCTCCATGTACTGAGTCGGAATCTGACAATACGAACCTGACGTGCTTCCGCGAAACTCTTGCCTATTACCGGGCTTCGCGCCGCCTCTACCCGGACCCCGCACGTGGTCTGGAGAAATTGGGCAAGCAAATACAACGCGGCCTCCAGACGAGAACCTATCTCAGTCCAGCAGTCGCAAGGCATCTTTTGCCGGAAATCAGTGGCACCTGCTCTATCTGCCAGGTCCTGGCCGACACCTACCACGTCGTCGCTTCGTGCCCCACCGGCCCCCTTCTTCCTTGTAGGGCTTTCTTTACTTCCACCGTCTTTACTGATGGGATGTCAAAATTTTCTGGGCTATTACTGCTTTTTACAATATCATCCTGGTTGTCTCAGCTGGTATACATATCTTTTTACAACTCCTCCGCTCCCTCAACTGTTCTACCTATATTGCTTGTTACATGGCTTTCTTTGTCTCTTGATGCATACATAGGAGTTTGGCCTATGCACGCTTTTGCTGTGACAGCTATTAGGCTTCCATCACTGCTTACCGGCAACGTAGAACGTGGGCAGCATAACCACTGGTCATTATGTGTAACTGACTAGATTCTAAAAAAAGCAAACGCATGAGTGGGAGACAGAATATTAGGTGGGCAGAAAAAATTAAGAAGTTTGCAGTTATATAGTGGCAGCAGAAAGCATATGACCGGGTTGATAGGCGGAACATGGAAGAGACGTTTGTCTTGCTGTGGGCGTAGTTAGGATAATGATAACGATGACAGTTGCCTAAACTTGAAGAAAAAAGTTGAAATGAAAGGACAAGTATTAAAGGTCGTGTTGGTAAATTTGAAAGAAAAAAATGACAGGCCCCAAAATCAATTCAAAATGACAAAATCAGTGACTGTTATGCCGCTTACATTGCATCGTGCGTGGTATTCCAATATTTTTCTAATTTCGCTACGTACAATTATTGATAAGGAGAAAGAAGAGCAACGATTAAGCAGCTCGCCATGGAGCCTGCATGTTCATCTTATACTACCGTTATTCGAGGAATAAATGGGTCACATTCTTTGAATTTCTCTACAGAAACGAGGCTGGCCTTTATGAACCTTTCTGAAGTCCCTCTTTAAATAAATCAAAAGGTATGCTTTCTTAAAAAAGAAACAAATAGCATATAATATAAATATGTGAAACACTAAACAATATTTTTATATCGTAACCACTTGCGTAGAAAATAGAGCTCAAAATGTAGCGTGGCAATAATTTTTTTTTGTAATTCCTGGTGTTTCTGTTCTTATCTGGGTTACTGAAGTGAACTTGACTTATCGATTATTTTGAAAAGTGAAATTTCTAACAGAGCACCATTCACCAAGTCATCTGCTGCCGTTGCTCAGTGGCTTTGTCAGTCTGCTGCTGAGCACGAAGGTCGTAGGCGCGATTCCTGGCATTGAGGAAGACGAAACTCAAGAACGTTCGTTTACATAAGGTTAGGTTTACCATATTGAACACCAGGTTGTAAAAAAATCTTTATTTTATGGAGCCGTCCATTGCGGCGCACAATCAGCCCCCCAGACTAATATATATATATATATATATATATATATATATATATATATATATATATATATATATATATATATATATATATATATATATATATATATATATATATATATATATATATATATATTGAGAGAGAGATAAGCTGCTAGGTTTTTTCGTTGAAATAAGTCCATTATTGTATTCACGACCCGGGTAGAAAGCGAATTATCACCGTTGAAGCAGGCGCATTTAATGTTTGTTCAAAAATCTGCAAGTACAGAGAGTTTTTTCATACAACAATAGAGTGAGATTATAGGACTGTGAAAAGGTGAATAGGTAAAAGTCAATACGTAGCAGAATTCAGCCCTACTTGATTCACTTCAAGGTACTGACAGTACCCTCTCAATAAAGGTCAGTTATAGCCCTGACCCAGTGAGCTGTTTCATAATTAGACGTCGGTAAAAAGAAGATATAGCTCGAAGTGAGATAAATGTAATAAGGTGCAACAAAACAAAACAAAATCATAACTGAGCGAAGATCTCAGAGAATTCATTCTGAAAATTGATGTCGACATGCATGGCAGTGTCAACTAAGCATCGTTTGGACACTCCGTATCATGAAGTTAACTTCTGTGCAATCGGCTTCTGCAATTTAGTCTTGTTACCAACGTAATGGTTCCGTAGCTAGAAACACTCCTCTCTTATTTTTGAACTCAAGTTCCGAGGCGCTATGCAGGATCGGCCGAGTTTTGCAAAACTCGGGATCTTCCTGAGCTCTGGCGACATCCCCTTAAGAACGAGCCAGCAGTACGAAAAAGTTAGGTCCACCCCTTAGCGCACTGCGTTTCACTGGTTACGATGGAACCAGTCATAACATCTAGGACGGTCAACTAAGTTCGGCGGTGTTTTCAAACCATATGCGTCTTCTTTCATTTCTTTGTCGTTCCACTGTGTGCAGAAGTGCACCCATACAATAAAGTATAACATTTCCTGATAATAATTTTAGAGGCATGGGGTGTTTGAATTAATTTTCAAGCTTTTAATGCCTGCACTAAGTCTGATGTAGAATAATCAGCACGGTGGCTTCTGAGATCAGTACCGGCTGAACGTCTTCCAGTATCGTGGCCGCAGCTAAACCAGAGGCCGCGTGTTATTCATCAACATTCTAGCGCGCTGCTCGCCCAGCGCGCGTCGTCTTTGTTGTCATCACCCCCTAGCACCCGAGCACGTGCGGCCGGCTAATTAGTTATTAGGGGCGAAGCTCCTAAAGCCACGGGCCTGTCCCTCTTAGCTCGTGGTACGTGACCGTCTTGTTAACGGCTCACTCAGCAGTTGTGAACGGACGGACAGACGGACAGACAGGCAAATAGACAGACAGACAAACGGACAAACAGACAGACAATCTGACACAGAGAGACGAATGGACAGACAGACAGACAGACAGACAGACAGACAGACAGACAGACAGACAGACAGACAGACAGACAGACAGACAGACAGACAGACAGACAGATGATTCACTGTTTATACCAATAAATCCTCCGAAACATCGCCCCACTCATCATCATGCACTCCGTGTATATTCTGTGATCTTTTTGGCTGGACGGTAAATTTAAGGAGTTATGCCAGGACATGCTATGACCAAGCTATTTACGCCAAGTCATGGAAAGGCTGAGGTGGTGACACCACATATTAAGAAGACCTTGCCAATTAAGTTATGTTACGCTAGAACCGGGCTAACTAAAGAATGATAGTTGAATATGTAACTACTATATAATCATGAGCACACTAAGTGAAACCTTGGTAATGAGTTCTTACTAATATGATGCCAATTACAATTCTGCTCATCAAGATTACGTTTGTTAGCTCTATACTGATCATCGCCTTGCTAATTGCACCCGAGATAATTGCTTTTTAATTAAAGACTTATCATTGAAGTCAAAACAGCTTAGTGTAATAGTCGTTAAGCCTCAGCCAATTAGTAAAGTCATTATTAGGACAGAGCTGATGCGCGCTTCAGTTCGAAGCCGACCACGCACATAAGTAGACAACCAACTTGAAAAACCTGTAAGAAGCTAGGTTCTCACAAACTTCTTTATAGCTTCAGCCTTGCACAAGTAGTGTAAGCTCAGCAAATTATTTTATATGCATAGAAGCTGCTGCTTAGCGTTCCCCACATCAAACGCTTGACAGCCATTGGTACCATCACAGTCACGAATCGAACAGAATGAACAAGTTTGAATCCGAGTTTACGCGTCAATCAGGTTGATTGACAGACAGCCGCGGCGAATATTGGGTACGCCCACCACGTTTGCTCATGCCGAGAAGCAGTCCTCACGCCGAGCGACACGATCAATTTATCACCTTTATCACGCAGACTCTGCACACACGCGTGTAGAAGTAAAAGTAAAATCCCCACGCGGCTACGATGTTTCGTATTCAATTTCACCGCGCTCACGCGTTATCTAATTACGGCCGCATCACCGACAAGATGAGAGTGCCCCTGGTGACCACCTGTCCTTACATTTATCTACAATACTTGATGGAAGCGAAACTAGCAGCCCGAGAGTGCTGCGTGTGCACCCTTGCTGCCTTCGAGAGTGGAAAATTTCATGCTGCAGTGGAACGAGAGAACCGGTGCGAAAGAGGACATGCACCCACGAACACGCCTGTGGGAGGTGCATGTTGAGTTCGTAAAAAGACAGCATTACAATCACGCTTACGTCACGGCACTGTTAAAATGTTGAGTCAGTGGCGGCGCTAACGTGCTCGCACGCAATTTTTCTTGATAACCACCGCAAATGTCCCGCATGCGTAGACAACGACACGCGCGTTCGTGTAGCCATTTTTATCAACTCTGTTATCACGTGCTCTCCACTATGATCATGCCACGGCCACCACAAGCCAACTCGGGGCAAACTCGGCTGCCCGAAAAGCTCGGGCCATACTGCATTGCACCCCCATTCTATTCATTTCTTTCGCCACCGTCGGTTGCTTTAGATGCCGACCTTCCAATTGCATGTGGATCAAATATTCAATTGTTTAAGCACTTTGAGGTTTCTTAAGCCTTCCTCAGAAGTTTTGGCATGAGCCGCCCATGATGTAGCCTTGAGGGACGTCAGTGCCAGACCTGTCAAAAGCAAATTACAACGCACACACCAACGCAAACGTACGCACGCATGCACGTAACACAGGTAACACGCTACTATTGTCTCGTGGTTATGGTGCTTGATTGCTGACCCAAAGATCGCAACATCGAATCCCGGCCGTGTGGTGGCCACATTTTTGATTGATGGAGTCGCAAATTCTCTAGGCCCGTGTAGTCATAATTAGGTGCTCGGTAAAGAACAGGAGGGTCTAAATTACCAGAATGTGGCATCCCACATAATGATAGCGTATATATTCAATTATGTGCTGCTTTATCTTTTGTTCATTAAACACGGAAGGTTTCATGGACAAGCCAAACCTAGTGTTCACGTCTGTTTGCAAAGAAGTGAGTGCGTTAAATTTAAGCGAAGCTTTTTCCTGGAATTGTCCCAAAATCCTCCTAGAATTATTGGCCACTTTTTCAAGGGGCTGGTGCCAATCGTAAAAAATAAAGAAAAAAAGATAAAAAAGAACAGAGACAAAGAGAAAGCAATGTGCCCTTAAAAACTCATTTACGAGCGAAATGAAGCACAACAAGCGGACGGTGTAATCACTTCGCCGTGTCGTCCACGTTATTTATTACAAATATGAAACGTGCCTGCGTAAAGCATGTACGTGAAAGGTTGATGGAGCCGTAATAGCCGTATGTACGAGCACATAGCAAACACTTCACACGAAGAATAACAAATTAAACAGTTCTCTATATGGTTTGGAAGCAGATACTCGGTCAAATTTTATAATGTGTGCTCTTGGAAGTCCCTCTGATCATTAGTCTTAGATCTTTAAAGTTGGTTCAATAAAATGTGGGGACTATTTCTGACAAAACAGCCTAGTTATCCACAAACGATGAAACCTGCCCCGCCTCAGTGGTCTAGTGGCTAAGGTACTCGGCTGCTGACCCTCAGGTTGCGGGGTCGAGTCCCGGCTGCGGCGGCTGCATTTTAGATGGAAGCGAAAAGGCTGTAGGCCCGTGTGCTCAGATTTCGGTGCACGTTACAGAACCCCAGGTGGTCGAAATTTCCGGAGACTTTCACTATGACATCTCTCATAATCATATGGTGGTTTTGGGACATCAAACCTCGCATATCAATGAAATCACAAACGGTGCAACCGCATAACTGTCAACATAAGAAAGGGCTATATTCCTTGTTTTGAGGTGTCTTGTAAAACGTATCGTACGAGGACTTTTATCAGTATGTCTTGAAAAGTTGAGTGCAAAATATGCAAAAAAGAATGGAATCCTTCCATCCAATAAATCGGTTTTCTATTGCACGTATGATTTTATTGTGTCATCACCAGCTCGCTCTTTCATGTAATAGCATTGTGTATACCATTGCACAATATACGTGTGCGTGATGGCACATGTGCATGCGTTATTTTAAAAGACTGAATGCGCCGCAATAAAAGTAAAAACCATTATCCAACACTACCACTGTCATTCGTGTCGTACTCTAGGCGTTTAATTAAAAAAAAAGCTGCAATCTATTTGAGGATGTGCTGTGGAAGAGAGCGAACAGTGGCCGCGAAAGATGCGATGAAAATGGTAGTTACAGGACGCGTTTCTTGCCAATATTCAGTGATCGTTTCTTATCGTATCGTGGGGCTGTGGTGCCCTCTTGAGATACAGTACGTGGTGCCTTCTGGTTCAGCTCGTTGTGATGTCGCAACAAAACAAGCCCTATTTCCTGAGTATTCAGTATACAAAGTGCGAGGTGACGTTAGGTATATAGCTTTATATTTCACGTCTTGTTACGGAAACACAAAATTCCGGTCGTATACAAAAGAAAACCAAAATGTGTTGCAGAAAGATGCAAGGATGTGGGGCTTTGACAACGCGATGATAAAACATTAAAACTTCCCATGACATCTGAAGCGCGTCAGTGGAGATATTACGGCTAGCTCATGAAACCTTCACGCTTACGCCGATATACACACAGTATGCATATCTGGATAGTTTTATGCGACTCTTATATTATTGTTCTCGGGAGAAGTTTAGAAGTTTCTGTACCCAGAATACGCAACATGGACTAGCGTTTTTCGTATGCCTGGTGCAGCAACTTGACATTTTTCTGCATATGTCAAGGCTCGCATATGTGATTGCCCATTGAGAAATAGGAGAAGTGTGTCCGGTGGCCATTACTGAGAGTTATAACCCCTAAAGTTAGCCATCTCAGCTGTTTTTGAACATATCAAACGTCGATCAATATTCAAGCTATCCAGACCGTATTAAAGTTTGGACCAAACACATTTGGACCGTACGAAGTACGCAAAACATTTCTAAAAAGAACCAGATTCATCCACTTAAACAGGATGATAACAGACAAGATGATCTTACTTGTCATCATTGTGTAGCTCTCAAGCGAACAAGACAAGGGCTCGTCCAATATATGTATGTATATAATATATATATATATATATATATATATATATATATATATATATATATATATATATATATATATATATATATATATATATATATATATATATATATAATGAGATCTAACAGAGAGTAATGCCAAGGAATGTTCACGGCTGGTTATTTTTTCATCCACTTTTCTTTCTCTTTCTTCTTATTTACATTCCATTGGTTGTAATACCTTCCCCTGTACATTCCTTTGCATTACTGTCTGTTAGATCTCATTAATATTGTGTCAAAACACTGAAAAACGAGCCCTTAGGTATACACTTCTTTCCCATATATATATATATATATATATATATATATATATATATATATATATATATATATATATATATATATATATATATATATATTAAGATGGCGTCCAGGACCCTAGGACCCTCAGGACTCTTCTTTATTGCCTCGAGTATGTGCCCCACAACCTAAACTGGAGTGGTGATGATGAGAATGTACCGATGAAAAGATGGAACGCATAAATAATGCTCACACTTATTTACCCCGCACACTTGAGCGGCTGGTCCGGCCGATACTTAGGCGGGAAAGGTACGGCGAACAAAGGCTTTAAGACGTGAAACGTGGACTATCTCGGCTCGAAAGCACGGTAACGACAATGCGAGGAACCCTCGACGGGAGTGACAAGGTAATTGACAGGAGATGTTCGTTCACAAACAACGTAAGGTCCGAGAAAGCGTGAATGAAATTTTTCACATTATCTTGGTGTATGAACAGGCGTCCAAAGTAGTACTTCATCTCCAGGACGGAAGGTGACGTCTCGACGAAAGCTGTCATAGCGTTGCTTGCGGTCTTGTTGACTGGCCTCCGTGTTGAGTTGAGCACGTTGCCGTGTGTCAGTGAGCCTGGAGACGAAATGTTCTGGCGTAGTCGTGGATGTTTTTTGTCGTTACATTGAAGAAAGAGGCATCAATATAGTGAATGTCGGCACACGACCGTAGACGAGGGAGAAAGCTGAATACCCGGTGGTTCGTTAAACAGTGGTGCTGTGTGCAAACGTTACGAACGGCAAGATTTTGTCTCAGTTATCGTGGTTCGGTCCGATGTACATAAATATCATGCCGATTAGAGTCCGGTGGAATCGTTCTGTCAGGCCATTTGTCTGCGGGTGGTAAACGTATATGGTCTTATGAACTGTGCCACAAGTTTTTTAGAATTTTATCAAGAATTGTGGGCAGGAAGGCCTTGCCTCGGTCACTCAACAACGCGCGCGGTGCACCATGACGCAATACAATGGCTTCTAAAAAGAAGGCGGCAACATCTGAGGCAGAGCTAGTGCGTAGAGGATCGGTCTCCGCGTATTGTGTGAGGTGGTCGATGGCTGTGATGATCCAGCGGTAGCCCGCTGGTGTAACAGGAAATGATCCGACGAGGTCTATTCCGGCAACGAGAAAAGGTGTATCGGGACATGGATTGGGTTGTAATAGGCCAGCAGGAGCTGAAGTTGGTCATTTCCGGCGCTGACAAAGTGCGCAAGAAGCGACATATTGAGCCACAAAGGTAGAAAGACCGGACCAGAAGAAACGGCTCCTAACGCGGTTGTAGTTCTTCTGAAATCCTAAGTGTCCAGCTGGCGGGCCGTCGTGCAATGCTTCGAGAACTTGTTTTCGCAGCGAACGGGGAAGTACTGGCACCCACCGATGCCCATTCACATTGTAAGTATAGCGCTGCAGGACATTGTTCTCTAGCTTGAACTGCCGCAGCTGACGATGTAGTCTGGCATTTGGTGGAGAAGGCGAGCCATTCTAGAATCCGATGATGCGGTTACAGTAGGAGTCGTCACGCTGGCACGCGGCAAACTGAGCGCTGCTGTTTAAAGATAGCGACCCAGCAACTGCCAGGGGTGATAACGTGAGTGAAGAGGAAGCCGCTTGATCACCCGAGGGGCATCGAGGATGCGTGGTTGGAGATGAAAGTGGCAGAGGGCAGCGAGAGAGAGCATCGGCATCCTGATGCTGTTTGCCAGACCTGTACACAACGTCAAAAGTGTGCTCTTGCAAACGGAGTATCCAGTGACCGAGGCGCCCAGACAAATTCTTCAGCGAGGACAACCAGCATAAGGCATGGTGGTCGGTAATCACAGTGAAGTGGCGTCCATACAGATAAGGTCGAAATTTCTGGATGGCCCAAACGACAGCGAGACATCCTGCTCTGTTATCAAGTAGTTCTGCTCTGCAGGTGTTAGTGCTTGACTGGCATACGCAACTACTCGCTCACGTGAAGTGTCGTCGCGCTGGAGGAGGGCAGCACCGATTCCGTGGCCGCTGGCCTCTATGTGCAGGAAAGTGGGTGCACTCTCATTGAAGTGACGGAGGGCGGGGTCTGATGTCAAAGCACGCTTAAGGGCTTGTAAAGCACACTCGCACTCGTCAGCCAAGCGAAGGCCGTTTCCGACGTCAGAAGCTTGTGTAACGGCCCCGCAATGATTTGCCGTTCCGCCGAAGACAGATGGTATGGGTGGCGGCGTACACTGGAGCTGCCTTCGGTTTCGATGCTGTGCTCTGCAACGAAGGTGCGGCCCAGAGCTTTGGAATGTACGTTAAACGAAAGGCTGTGCTTTTAGAGAAGGTCTAAGAGGTCTCTCTTTTGCTCGGCAGTGAGGCGAGGGCCTATGGTAGCATTTAAAGCAACAGTGGTAACCTTGATCAGTTGTAGCAGGCAAAGATGGTGATTCTGTGTGAAAGGGAACCAGCGATAAAGGCTCGCTGTCAGCGAAGCAGCTCACAGCAGTGCCCTGGGGCAGAATTACTGGCGAAAACGTTGGGTTCAAGGCGGGGACCAATGCTTTACCGCCGTTAAACCGCACTAGGCCGGGTGCAAGAGTAAGCTCCACAGGTTTGGAGCGAAGTGATGGAGCTATGAACACGTCACCGGTAACTATAGTATCCGAAGCGATCGTGAGAATTTATTCATCTCCTGGCGAAATGAAACAATCAGTGGTAGCAGCGAAATGGAAGCTGTATGGATCGACACCGGATGAACTCTCAGTAGCTGACAATAATTACTCGCTCACGACACGATATGAAAGCTGATGCCGAAGAAAGGAAGTCCCATACTAAAATGACTGTATGAGTGCACAAAGGAAGTGCAAGAAACTGAATGTGGTGAAGGATGCCATCTATAAAAACGCGGACTGTACAAACACTTGAAGGCTGAATAGGGACTTCATCTGCGCAACGAAGGGGAGGGCCATCGTATGGCGTACTAACTTTGCTCAAACGGGCCCAAAATTCTGCACGAATTACGGAAAGTGATGCGCCTGTGTCTACCAGTGCTTCTGTCTGTATACCTTCAACATACACCAATAAAACATTTGATGGGTGGTCCGGAGGAATTTGACGCAGTTTGAAAAATGCAGCTTTCCCTCCCAAAGCTGCACTGTTTAGTTTTCCAGTTTTTCGTCGGGAATTGAAGTAGAAGGTCGGTGTGGAGAAGAGGAACGCCGCATTGGTGAAGGTGAGTGACGACGCGAGAAACGGGAACTTCCAACTGAGCCGAAGTTCTGCGGATACGGCGACCGATATCTGCTGTTCTGATACAGTCGGCGATAGGGTGGTCCAGTGGGGTAGAAGTCGTCCAGTTCAAAGTCATTGTAGCTTCGTCTTTCGTCTTGCTGACGGCGTCGGCAAAACCTTGAAATATGACCACGGATGCCGCAATAGAAGCAAGTCAGCCGTGTAGTGGGCCAGTCGTTGTAAGGCAGGGAAGATGGTCGCGGTGCGAGTGAGTTGAGCGAACCAAGCACTCCGAGCACTGGTAGCTGAATTGGGCTTTGCAGGGGTGCAGGTGTCCTAGCAGCAACCTGAGCATAAGTTGGCACGGCAACAGGATATGAGCTCGGAACAGGTGTGACAGTCATCGAGGCCACGCTTTGGTGGGGCACAGGTGTCATTGCAGCAACGTGATCGTAACATGGTATGGGCCCGGGTTGCGATCTCGGAAATGGTGTGCCAGTCATCAAGGCCAGTTCCTCCCTCACGACGTCGCGTAGACTAGTAGCAGGTGACGTCCTTTGAATATCAAGGTGGTGAGGTGGTGCCTGTGCATGAAGTTCCTCGCGGATGGTAGAACGGATCAATGCGCGCAGCTCTGTTGTGTCATGACTCGAGCTCAGATGAGATGAGACATATCAGGTTGCACCCGAGTGTTCTGAAGCTCCTCAAGGCGCTGACAGGAAGCGACAACATCAGCTACTGTCTGGGGATTCTGCACCACAAGCGCATTAAAAGCAACAGTCGCAATACCTTTTAGCAGGTGGCGCACACGGTCGTTTTCCGCCATATAGCTGTCGATGCGGTGGCAGGGGGCGAGAACATCTTCAATGTAAGAAGTTTAAGACTCACTGGGGCGCTGAAAACGTTCGCCAAGCCTCCTTTTGGCAATATTCGAGCGCACTGACGGGTTGGCGAAAATCTGGCGCGGCTGATGTGTAAAGGCGGGCCATGTCGGAAAATCTGTAGCGTGGTTGAAAAACCACGTTTTTGCGACGCCGCTCAAGTAGAATGCAACGTGGGTGAGTTTCGCAGGCTCATTCCAGTTGGTGATGGCACTCACGTGGTCATACTCTTCGAGCCAGTCTTCAACGTCCTCACCCGGAAGCCCTCCGAACAGCGGAGGATCCTTTTGATGGCTGGTGACCAGGTGAGAAGGGTTTCTTGGCGGTGGGAGCGGTTGCGAAGCTGGCACGTTGGGCTTGTCGGCTGACGACATTACCGAACCCAGGTCGTTTAAGCGGCGGCCTGAACGGAGCTCCAGTGATGTGTTCTAAATGACGCTGGGGGTGTCCGAGAGCACGAGAGGACGCATGAAGCGGGAAGCACTCTCCACCACTTGTAAATTAACTGCTTGTTTCAGTAGTTTCACCAACGGTTGACTTAAACGCAGTTGCTATCACACTTTGCCACGTGGTATTCCTCTTGATGGTGTGATGTACAATGGACGTGTTCTAACTCGCCTACCTTTCATTCTTACTACAGTTTATTTTGCTTGTATATTTTGCATGCGAACTGACGAGAGACTTGCACATTATATTTTTCAAGGTAGCGCACCAATTGGCGCAAAAAAAAGAAAGCTATCGGACGTTACGCTTGCACTGAATTGCCACTTTCTTATAAACGATTTTGAGCTGAGCGCTTAATATATCGGGTGTCACACTACATGCCTTGATCTTCAAATTAGGTTTAAGGATGAAATGCTCGCGCTTGATAAAGATACGAAATAGGGCATGACCCATCCCAGCATCCGGGAATATTTGCAGCGCACTTGGGTTAAATTTGTGTGCCATCTTTTAGCGCCCTGTATAGTAAATTGCGCATTTCGCAGTGTAATTGAAGTTCGAAACTGTGAAACCAAGAATTAGTGATCTGAAGTAAACTTTATTTAGTGTGTTCGAAAATATAACGAGCAATGCTCGATCTAAACAAATGCTAGCCGTTAGAAGGCAGCAAACGAGGGCTCCAGAGAAAAAAAAAACACTTTTCCACACTATGGGATAAGCTTATTCAGTGAAACAATTAGCTTAATGAGGACATGGCTCTTGAGGCGCTCGTAGAATAAACTCTACGCTATTTCTTCAATGACACAAAAGCAAAGATCAGAAGTGATGTCGCGATGTTAATTTAGCAAATAGACGAGTGAATAATCTGCACTCGCTACGGGGTGTTTAATGATCAGGAAAAGCGGGAGCGTAGGAGGAAAAGAGGGTGAGTGCAACCTTCCTACAGCAAGATAACATTCAGAAATAATTAGGTTCTTCCTGGCGGATGCCTGAACAAACATTTGTCTGCATCCAATCACTTACTAACATATCGGCGAGTTTTCTCTATCTCCTATAAACCTTGTCCGGCTTTATGCATTCGTCTGGAATGCTGTTGTCGGTGTAGCTTATTTAAAATGGGGTGGTGGGGATGCGGAAGCTGGATTGTGTAATATATAGAAATATATTCATTTTGTAAGTAACTGAGGCTCCACTTGGCAGTGGTAAATGAGTGTTCGTGTGTTTTTAACACTTGCCTATAGACAATAGTTATAGCAATGTCCATACTGCATAGGTCGGCGAACTTACTAAGGAGTAGACTCCCTCATAAGTGCTCCTTCATGAAACGTCGGGAACTCACTCATGAGTGCGAGTGAGGCCAAAGTGCAAAATATATTTCTGGTGTGAGTCTGAGAGAGCAAAGCTTCATTTTGCCGACCTAAGGTCTATCTAGTCATCTTCAGCATTATCATCAGCCTTACCTGGATTCACGTTTATATTCACGTCTACTCACAAGTATTCCAAAGGAGTGTCTTTCATACACCGTTTTAATATTCAATATTTATATTCAGTTTCACCACTTTGGTTCAGCACAACCGAAGTACGGGGTATAAGAAAGCCACACGCTTGCACAGTGAAACAAAGTTTCGTGTATAAGTGCCTTGAAATGGCAGGCTTGTCTAAAATCGCGTTTGTTTGGCGTTTGTTGCGTCAAATCAATACACAATATGTTTTTCTTCATCGCATTTGCTTGCTATGCACTGAATTATTTTGGTCGGTTACCGACAAAAACTATCGTTACAAATCAACACGGCAGCCACCATGCAGAAGTAACCACCCGCTTCGGTATGAGCTTGCTCCTGCTAAACGTCCTCAGCGCTGACAGCAACAAATAAATCGTAAAATCAGCCATCGATTTGTTTCATCTTGCTCTGAGTATGAATCATTAGGTACGTTTGGCTGTTATTAGCGAAATATGCTGCTTGCGTAGCCGTACCTGATAAGCCTGGCGCGCTAAGGGCTTGGGGTGTGTCCCCCGACCAAAAACGCTGCATCTCTAAATATCGGACATGCAACCTCGCATAGTGTTCCGCGCGCGTCGAATGCTCTTTCGCTGAGACAAAAAAAAGATACAAAAGAAGCATTGCAGCGAGAGACGGGAGACAAAGCTTCGACAGAGAAGCAGTCATGCCAGAGCCACGAACAGCGTCAGTCACAAAGTGAAGTTATCCGCCGGCTTGAGCGTCTACCGATCTTCAGTAGAGCCACAAATGATATTGTTGAGACGCCAAACTTCCTGAAGTTGAAGTGTAATGGCTTGTTTGACAGTTTTACTTATGTCTTAAAGTTAATAAACCACCGATGTTACATGCAATGAGCATACAAGTACAATTAGGCGAGCAGACGGTGAGCATACGACACGGCACGGATGTTGCATGTGGAGAGGCTAATCACCTTTCCTATTGGCTGGGGTCCCTGTAGCCTCCACAGTTCTGATGGGAACTTCTGAAACAGAGTATAGAGAGGTGAATAAGCCATTGGGGCACCTTGACCTTCCTCCACCAACTCTTCCACGGAATTTCGTGATGATTATATCTTATGCTGTCATCTCTCACAAGAGAAATGGCCTTACTTGTTTGGAAGAACTCCGAACACGTATTCAAAGATACTACGTCAAACGGCACCAAGAATGGAACCGTTTACTTGAGATACTATATTGGTGTTAAAGAGCATTGACACCATGGTCGAGGTAGCTAATTCTAGGCTGACGGACTCATGAGTCGGCACACTCAGACTCATTTAGACTCAGATCGATCCATGAATCTGAGTCTGAATGATTTCATGTGAGTAATGTTTTGGCGGGCGTGAATCCGAGTGAGTCTGGCTTGGGAAAATTTTTGTGAGTCTGAGTCGGAGTGAATACAAAGCTCTAACTCTATTTATTGAGTGAGTCTGAGTGAACTCAACAAGTTTTTCCAAACTAATCCATGCCGTAAACAAAAAAAAAATATTTCTTCTGTAGTAATCAGAATATAACTTTGTCCCTCTCTATTAAAATTCATTGAACGGGGTCAGGGGGTTGCTTCTGAGAAACATTTGCGCATTTCAAATGTATTTTAATGGGTTGCAATGGAAGTTGGGCCCAAGAAAAAATGCTTTCTATTAACTTCTTGCCCCGAGGAAACTTTCCTAAATAGTTCCCCTGGTATTTGCACTTTTATTTCGAAACTCGTACCCGTATTCATTCGTTTAAGCCAAGAGCAATGCAGTGAATATCGCGTAATCTGAATCTTTCGGATTGAGTGCTCGCTATCGTGACCTTTCATTTTGTGTCATATTTGTTACTCTTAAGTTGAAAACTACAAATGACTCCACCGTTGTGTCCTCTGCGTCATGTGGTCGCGTCTAACGCAAAACGGTTCCCCCGGTTTTGTCTCATTTCGTTTGTTGGGTGACAGTACATCGCAACAGTGCCAGAAAACAAGGAAGATGAATTTTATCAGACGTGTTCATGAACAGCCAGAAAAAGAGAGATTTACTTATGCAGTCTTTTTGTCAATTTACACTTTTTATGAGTTCACCAGCGGTGTTCAGATTTACATCACTAAGGACAGAGAGAAAAAAAAATACACGGGTTTTTTTATAAGTACCGCATTCGCTCGTTTGCAGCATGTGATGCCGCACTGTAACCTTAAAGCGTAATAAATATGCAAACAAATAGTCATTTTAGAACACTTGTAAGTGATTTGATATCAGTTAAAAAGAGTGGTGGGTACTGACAATTTGTTCTAATAAGATACATCTATAGTACCTTGTTCAAGACAAAATGAGTATAGTTTTCAATAATGTAAAAAGATACAAAAACTTTAACGCTGTTGAAAATAGGAAAGAGAAATTTTGTCACCCTTTCTCACTGTACCTGACACGGTAGTTATGCGAGGTCAGACTCAGCCGACACAAGTCTAACTATATTCAACGCACTTCCGAACAAAATAGAAAGTCAGTGCATTTTAGCGTATGCAAATTCCTTAACGCGGGTGCGCAGTCACTGTATATCACACGTTGCTTCATGTACCTTAACGGAGTTTTTCCTGAAATTTCGACAAGGAAATTTCGTTGAATGTCTTGCTAGCTTCAGCTCTTCGAATAGGCAAAATAAAACTCGCCTGTGACAGGAGTGCACTTAATGTGTACTTGAATATATGATAAGTTTCATATTACTTTTACGGCTCTTGAGTTAAGCATCGTTGTGATCTTTCTGCAGACTGCCGTAACTGTGTCACGGTATACTTCGTTCAGGATCAATAGTTTGAGAGCTGGTATGGTGTATAATTTGTTGTGGCGTAAAAATAAGCTGACGCAGACGTGGCACACAAGACGAGAGCTGGCATTCAGCTAAATTATAAAAGAGCATACCGATACCGACATTCGCAATTCATAACATAAAATATGTATATCCACATATAAAAATGACAAAAAAGCGTGGAACTTCTATATCATACATGGAGTGGAGAGAACACAGTGGCTAAGCAAATGTAAACGAATTCGAAGTTCTTCATCTTTTTTTATCTCTTTCTCTCTCTCGCTCTCAGCACCTCACGGGTTCGCAGTGCGTAAGATTTTGCAGACTAAGCAACATCCATACGTCAAGACGTTTGTTGTGGGTTGAATAAATACCAACATGCATTTTTTTGTGTCTTGTTCCTTGCTTGTTTTGTCGTTGCTGTATTTCCCTCGTATCAGCAAAAGCACACCTAGCACACTTATCTCCAAGCCATACAGAAGTGTTGTGAATGTTGATTTCCTCAGTTTATACATAACCTCACACTACAGAGGCATGTTATCAACTTCCCAAATAAGCACATAGATGATAGAAACTTGGCACAGTATTCAAGGCAGTCAAGAAGACCTTTGCCAAAGAGTGTATCTTGTGTATAGTGGGCAGCTCACATATATCATTACTCCTGAGTGACTGAGAACTTCAGCAAGCGCGATCACCTCTATTGAGGAGCTGAGAACTACAGTGAACAATAGGCCAAGTGTTACTAGTGATTTCCCCAGTGAACCGCTTACGGAGGGCTCTCCTTTTGTGCGAGACTGGTCGAGACGCCACAGAGGTGGTTGCCACGCCTACCGTCGGAACAGTTCCGTTTCCTTCGCGAAAAGATGAAAGCTCGCTCCAATTAGGCGCTACACAGAGCGCTATAACCGCCAAAGAGCTGCAGTTGCGGCGAGGTGCAGAGATCAATGGGGCACGTAAAGACAAAGGCATACGCAGCTGCTTTGTGCAGATGTAATTATCCAGGGATTCGCGCGGGGAGAGCGCTTTAGCTGGTCCAGATGTTCGCAATAGCTTCGCAAATGAATAATGTACTGCGGCCCAAAAAAAGTGCAGGACACCTGCAAAGAGTCTGTAAGGATGAGTAATAGTCCCGAAAAATTCCGCATTTTTCCGAGCACAGGGCAGCAAATCACTAGCTAGTATTAAAATACGATCAGTGGAGAACAAGGAGGGAGGTTGGCAGTTAACGTATGGAACAGTACAGATGTAAAACAAGGCCAAAAACAGTTTCAGTTAATTATTACGAGTTAAGATGTAAAAACAGACAGCAAAAAAACTAAGAAGGTATACGAGACATTACTTTTAGTCTCTAAACATTGTGTACAAAGATAAGAAACTATCAGGAACATAATTCTAATATTTTTTCAAAACCATTTCATAGGATTGCCAAATAAATTACTTAGTTCATTGTCCACGGAAGTAGGTACTCATCGTTGCCATTGCACCTATCTTTCTACACAATTGAAAATGTTTTCAAATAATCCAATCTTACATTTTCAGTTCACTAAAAATGCTGCTTTCAGCAAAAAAAAAGAAAATAAACAATCAAAAGCTGATGGTGTTGCAAAGAAAAGAGCAATGCGTCTTGTCTTTACGGCGACGAATTCTTGCCATATCACTCATTTGTTTACAAAGCTCCGAACTATAAGAATTGAATTCTTGTACAGAAACATACTAGAGATCAGAAACATTAAGCATGCTGACGCCTTCACACAACTAGCATCCTTACAACATATTTATTTCTAAAGCTACATCACCTAAAATCTTGGGTTGGTAACACGAAAAGAAATATTATGGTGTTCAAGTGCAACAGTTGTGTTCGCCAACAATTTCAAATGGATTGCACGAAGAAAATTGTCTCAGTCAAAGCCGTAGCCAAAAATGTTTTTCGGGAGGGGGGTGGGGAAAAAGGCACTAGTTCAAGTCTTTGAAAGATACATTTTCATTACTCATTTATTCTTGACAAAATACCCCCTCCATTCAAATTTTGGGAGGAAGGAAACCTACCGAGCCGTTCAACTTCCCTCCTCCCCCTCCTGACAGCGAGCCTAATTTC
Organism: Rhipicephalus annulatus; assembly: GCA_013436015.1. Classification (NCBI taxonomy): domain Eukaryota; kingdom Metazoa; phylum Arthropoda; class Arachnida; order Ixodida; family Ixodidae; genus Rhipicephalus; species Rhipicephalus annulatus. Next base: position 130,718 of record WOVY01010937.1, on the reverse strand, counting down.
AATGTCGCTATTCTGTTGCTAAAAAGTGTGATAGCTTTTGTTGCCATAAGTTCATGTGCTTTTTTCTTTTCATCTGTTTTCATCCCTACGCCTTACCCGCAGGTCGCGGGATCAAATCCCGGCAGCGGCGGCTGCGTTTTCGATGGAGGGGGAAATGCTGTAGGCCCGTGTGCTCAGATTTGGGAGCACGTTGAAGAACCCATGTGGTCGAAATTTCCGGAGCTCTCCACTACGGGATCTCTCATAATGATATGGTGGTTTCAGGACGTTAAACTCCACATATCAATCAATCAGTCATCCCCACGCCTTTTGTTTTTCACTGATTCAGCCATTCAAAAGTTTCTCACGATGTATCTTTTTTATTATTTATGACTGCGGTTGTTTAATCTTTAAGCTCAGCTATGCAATATCTGTACCACGTGCTTTTGTTTGACATCTGGGAAGATGACTTGTCCATGAGGTGACCAAGTTACACTCCAGCTGCTTAATTGAGCTTTTTGTCTTGTCCTGTTCGCAACCCTGTTGCAAAAGAAGCTCAATTCGACCTCACAGCAAGCTTTAGTTATTGGAAGGCGAATAATTGGAGGTGCCGTACACACGTGTCGTTGAAACTGGGATGGCACACTGAGAGGGGTAATATGGGGCTACTGAAACACTCTCTTGAAGAGTATGACCCAGCTCTTCGAAGCGATAACTCTGCGAAGCGATAAGAAGTCTCCTCTCATTTAGGACAGTGCGCCCACCATGGAATCTATGGGAAGTTATGGCATGTCGCTTCTGAAGTGGCCAACAACAAACACGATTGAGAATGTCACAGAAGGCGCTGGAAATGAGCGGTCGATGATGCGGGTGCCACAGAAAGGACAAAAAAAAAGAAAGTATTCGCGTGAAGAGACCTGAAAGCACTGTTATCTGACGTACCATTCTCGTGGCTGCTTGTTGTCGACAGTCGTAGAACAGCAATCATGGCAGCGCGACATCGGTGGGGAAAGCCGTAGAAAGTGTGTGCCCGTGTACGGGCGTGGGCCTCACGTTGCATTGGCGCTCGCTTGGTCTGGCTTGGGTGCTTCTGATATCGGGCGGACAATCGTGGCACCGCGTGGGGAAGGCGACCTTAATTATGACCCGGAGCCGCGCTCCCCAGCGCTGTCAGTCGCCGCGGGTACACATAAATTTTGGGCCAGGGTTGTTTGGAAGAAGTGCGGCGCCGGAAAATACAATTGTCCTAAGTGCGGTTACGCGTTGTGTAGACGCCTCTGTGGATTCGCCTCGGCTCGCACGGCTGTCGGCAGTGACGCTTCAGCAACGCAGCTAAGGCCGCGTATTCTGGCCGCTGGCGCGCGCCTATCTCGCCTCCTCCTTTTCTCCTCGCCTCATTCTAATGACCAAGGCTCTTCTTTGGCGCAATTAGTAGGAACCTGCATGTTCTTTTGATTTTTCTGAAAGCACAAGTAAGGGCAGAGAAACAGACGTGCGTTATACGACCCGTCCTAACCAAGGGTGTATCATGGGTCGTTCTGAACACATACTGTGCTATATAGCAGGCTTCCATTACGAAAACTTTTGTATGACCAAGACGCATTGGAAGTGAAAATGTGCCAACGCTGAGAAAGGATAACGCGCTCAGTTTCTTTTATTTCAGAGGTTGTTTAACTCTTTCGAAAGTTACTTATAAAGTCACTTGATGTGTCAAATTTACAAGACATTATCGCGAGGCACTCGATCTTCGGTTGCGACAAAAATTCATGCCATAATAGTTTGATTTATGGGTTCTATAGTAAGTATTCATGAACTCAATTATAAATGAGTAGGTTTCTTTAAGTGATTTGTGCTTTGTTTTCATCAGTGGAATGATATTTAGGCTGGAAATGCAGCGACAAGTCATTTTGTGTTAGGCTTATTTCGAGCAAAGAAAAATTGTACTTTTGACGTCGCTCGCAGAAAGTGGCACGTTGAAGAACTAGTTGAACGAAAGTGTATTCAAGGGAGTAATTATATGCAAAAGTAAACTGTAGATTTGCATCATGTTCAATAATGACGCGTCTCCTTTAGGCAAGAGGACTCAATTTACCAAATCACAATATACTATGCGCCCCGCCGTGGTGGTCTAGTGGCTAAAGTACCCGGCTGCTGATCCGCAGGTCGCGGGATCGAATCCCGGCTGCGGCAGCTGTATTTTCAATAGAGGCGGAAATAATGTAGGCCCGTGTGCTCAGATTTGGGTGGACGTTAAAGAACTTCAGGTGGTTGAAATTTCCGGAGCCTTTCACTACGGCGTTTCTCATAATCATATCGTGCTTTTGGGACGTTAAACTCCGCAAACAAATTACAATATACCATGCTTTTAATCAGTTCTCGACACAGTCAGAAAAAACAACTCATGTACACAATTGTGTACAATGCCTTTCAAAGGTTTAAGGGCCCTCTAACACACAGTGTGTTCCCGTGAGCATGCATCGGTGCCCTTGTCCGTCGCTCGGCATTCATCAGTGGTGAGATGTTTAGAAAGACATGTGATCTCCGTAAAACATGCCATCCAACCCGGCTACTTCGAAGCTGGAATCGTTCGTTAAAACTCAGGTGCTTTGAAGGTTTCTGCTAATAGCCGTTCGTGTTATATGAACTTCGGCATTCTCTAATTCTCTGCGGAGTGGCAAATTGTCAAACCTGCTTGAATTTATGCCACATCCCTCCGCGAACGGAAAGTCCGCGTGATCTCTTTCAAACAAGCAATGACTTCGCACATTGACAATACAGTGGAACAAACTATAGTATGTTACAGCTGTAGAAGTCTGTAACATTTTCTCAACATAGAGAATGCTCACAAACCTGCACGAATTAGCGTGCACTCCAGGCTGAAGTCATGAGTTGGGTGGTGGGTGACCCCGCCATGGCAGAACATATCCAACTGCACTTGAGCAGGACTATTTGTCTAGTAATGGGCCTTCTCTGGATTTATTGAAGAGGCCCTGAATATTTTTCCAGGTAACAATCGAGTGACTTCACTAAAAAAAGTTTATTGACTCACGACTCGACTGCTGCAAAGCTTTTGAAACCTTTCAAGTTTCTAGCGGATTTACAGATAATTTTTTGGCATGCTGTCGTTGCTTTTTTCTCTCTTCTCGTCTAAACGAACGCTATGGAAACTAAGCAGGCAGGGATGCAACGGGGAAATAAAGGAACGTCACGCACGCATCACGAGCACTTTTTTTCCCCGAGCACACCGCTTGCTTTGAGTGTGATCGGAAGCGTACTTGAGGGCACGTGGCGGCCTCTCGCGGTAACCGTAACCGTAGTAACTACGCTGCCGACGATGGCCAAATCAGTCGTGAATTTTGATATATAGGATCCTTTGTAACAAGAAGAGGGCATGATTGCTAGCCGACTTTTAAAAAAATAGGATTGTAAACTCCAGCAGGCCGCACGCTGTGCTATATATATATGTATATATATATATATATATATATATATATATATATATATATATATATATATATATATATATAATAAGGGGAAGAAGTGTATACCTGAGGCCTCGTTTTTCCGTGTTTTGGCACAATATATGCAGAAAAGTCTGGCAGAGCCCCTTCAAGTTGTAGGTGATTATTATTGACCACACAATACTTCCCAGAAATAAATAAGGAAGAATGAAGAGTAAAAACTTCATAGTGGGGCAGATTTTGAGCCAGGCCTCCGGTTCCAAAAGCCGGCGCTTTAGTCATAAGGGCCATACCTGTAAACCCATCCCTGTAGAAGTCGGTCCCTGAAGCTCACAAATAAATTATTTGTACCCGTGGTACAAAATAAAGGTAGAAAGCGAGGGCTTTTTACGAATACTTTGTTTACCTCGCATACTAAGGTTATGAAAGCACACGCGAGAAATATTTTGTCTTGGCGAAAATAAGAGTACATTGATAGACATTGCAAACGAAAACACGAAGTTTTACACAAGAAGAGTTGCAGGTTTTAGAAGTTCTCTACGTATACTAATGAATTTAGGAGGGGCTAGCTAGTTAAAATAGGATTAAAAATATTTCCAGCTCCTATATAGGTAAAAAGAGTGTCACTCGCTACAATGGCAACAGGTAGCGCTGAGTGAAGCTCCCACGTTTAAATGCACTTATATGCCCTGTAAAGTGAAAGGAGTGATGACCACCAGCGTAGCTTAGTGGCTGAGCATCGGACGCGTTATTCGGAAGTCGAAGGCACGGATACGGCATGTGGCAAGTCATTTTTTCGTCCACTTTTCTTTCTTCACAACTACATTACATTTACTTCCAATATGCTCCCCTATATTTTCCTTGGCATAATTGTCTGTGAGTTCTCACGAATATGACCAAGAAAGTTAAGTCAGACGAGGCTTTGATAGCTGACAAGTTACAGTATGCCAGGTCTTTTCGTCGTAATGAGGCTGCACTTATTTACGCGAGCTCGGTTATGCTATAAGGTCACACACACACACACACACACACACACACACACACACACACACACACACACACACACACACACACACACACACACACACACGCACACACACACGCACACGCACACACACACACACACACACACGCACACACACACACACACACACACACACAGCACGCCTAAAGAGAAAATAACTCCCGGTTCAATTTTACATAAAGACTGCCACTGCAATAGCACCACCCCGCAGTCGCACGTACGCGCGCACACGAATGCAAATCACGTTTACAGCTCCCAAAGCACTCCCATTTTACTAGCAGCCAACAAAGAAGAGCCAACAAGGCGACATTAATCCTTTCTTATTGTTGATACGACCTGAAAGTTAGAAATAACTTTACCACATCGAAAAAAAGAAACAAGCTCTTCTTGGACATGTAAGCCAGACTGCTGCCACAAAAAGAGCAAATGAAAGAGGTTGCCTTCAGTTGTACAGTGCTGAGACATGCCAGAGTGTGCAAAACTCACAGAAAACAATTCTGGATTAGAAATCAGTCTTAAAAATTTGTTTCGATGGGTATTTCTGAGGGGGAAATGTAAAGAGCTTTGTTTGGTCGTCATGTAATGTCATAGACTATTGTTATGGTTAAGAAATTGACCACTTTTTGCGCATGAGCTAACTATGTGTTTTAGCAAGGTGTTGTTTTTTGGACTCCACACTGAAAAAAAATCTCACACTGTCACTCCAGTCGAAAACCACTCCGTTAAAATGCCTGGGTTCACAAAACATCTGAAAAGAAAAAAAGTTTCACTGCGCCCACCGTCAGCACCTTCCATTTTCCTTTTGTTAATGTTATGATGCGTTTTAATAAAGGACGCTTTAATTATCGCACAGCCACGAAGAAAAGAAAGAGAAGTGAGAGGGGCTTGAAAAATTGCCGAGCACGAGAGAGATCCATGAAAACACGGTGCCCCGCGATACAAAAGTTGTCTCAGAGATTAGTAAACGGGCTTCGCCTTGCAGACAGAGGTGAAAATACCACGGGTTAAGGTTCGTGTATTAACTAGAGAGCTTCATTTGAGTTCTTCGCGTGAGCATGTTTGGTCGGTGCCACTGTCTTTCCCGTAAAGTTTTACGTGTAACGCGCTTACTCTAAACTACCGCCATTTTTAAACCTTAATTAGCTTTCTTTGTTATAGAATAGGTGTCAATTTTTTTGTTTGTGCTGTCAGTGACAGCAGTCTTTGTTTCCACGTCAGGGTGGAAACCCTCAATTTTAAAATATGAGTGTTGTGCTGTCTTTCAGGAACAGAGTGCGCGTGTTTTCGTGAAAAAAAGGCATAACAATGATACCTGTGATTTAGCATCCAAAAACAATAATATAATTATGAGGATTGCTGTAGATGAGGGCTCCAGAAATTTCGACAATCTGGTGCTCCTTAAAAATCTGGCACATCATACGGTACACCGGCCTATACAATTTTGCCTCTGCAGAAGCAGAACCACCACGGCCGGGACCAAACCCAAGTCGTTCGGGTCAGCAGCCGACCACCGTAGCCACTGAATCACTATGACGGCTGGCCACTTGTTATTATGGTGCCGCTGGAATAATCAGGAGCCGTGGTTGGAGATCGAATGAAAACGAAATACAGTCACTATAAGTGCTCGGGAAGGAACGAGATGGTGTAGGAGAAAGCAAGGAGACATTTACAACATTGTTACGTAAAAGCAGCGTGCTCCGAAAGGCGGTTCGAGAACAACTAACGAGTTTTGCAATTCCATTTACAAGAATAAAAAAAAAGTGGCGCATCTGACAAGCGCTCGCGCTGTAAATGCCTTTGGGGAAAGCAGTCCTGATAGCGAGAAGGTCCTTCGACTTGGTGTGAAGTCGTACTCTCTGCAGCTCTTGTCTCGATGCTCGTTGCTTCTCTTTGCACAAATTCAAAAGCTACATGGTGCTGTACCCAACCCATGCGCTTGCACTCGGGCACGTTGAGTTCAGTTTTGAAAGCGACCTCTGATAGCTAACGCGTTCATTGCAAATTGCGATCGTTCTAATTCTGCAGAAGGATCGATCCAAGGCGAAACACAATATTGCAGCTACCATCAATACGAACGACTGTTTGGGGCAAGCGTTTTCATTGCGATAGAAACTATAAGGGCACTCTCAGCAGTATGCTGCTGCCGGCGTCATTCACCTGCATTTACGTATCCACATATATAAAAACGCAGGAAAGAAAAATATTCCAGAAAAGGCTCCGGTGCGTTGTATCTAACGTCCGACCTCTGAAGTGCGCACGTGGGTGGGAGGAGTTTGTCACTGAGCCACAAAGGAGCACCTCCTTCAACGTTTAAACGGCAAGCTATTTATATCTACCACTTACCGCTGCCGTGTTCTCAGCATCATCAGCGAGATGGCGCGACGAGCGTGCGTCGCCAGATCGTCACCACGCTGCGCGATCGCTCTGATCTCCCACGCGTACTTTGCCTCGCGCAAAGGAGACGCTCCCATGTGCGCTCGCTTATCTCGCGGTGGGGACAATCTTACGCCTTGGGCTTTCACCGGAACGATTATGTTGTAGTTACCAGGGCTCACAAGGGTCATTTCTCCCGTTTTACACTCACCGTTTGCAATAAGGGCGCGCTTTTCAGACAGCGAGGTAACAACTAAGACGCTTATTCGCGTCCATATAGACCTGTGAGTACGTTTCGTGCGTCATATCTGCGTCAGAAACGCGAACCACGTTTCGATCTGCTTGCTAATTCTTTGTGGGACTTTCCCATTTATCGCTATTGCTATCTTTTCTTCGCCTTTGTGGCAAAGCTTGTGACTTTTTTTTCTTAATGGTTCACGCTGGTTCCCTTCGAGTGAGAAGAAAGTCCAATGAGCAATCACTCTTATTGCAGGCACTCGCTTTTTACCTTTAAGACATAAAGTCTTCGTGACAACGCGAAGAATGTATCACCTGAACACGGCCTAGGCAAATACGCCTTGATGTCAGGCATTTCAGACGCAAATTATAGGGCGAAATCGCAAGGCTCGGAGCCGTTCTAGCTGGTATCGAGACCAAAGCTAATGGAACCAGCACTCGAAAGCAAGCGCTGAAAGCTACGAAAGATGAGTGGACGAGAGAGTTCGTGGGGTCCTCGCCTGACCATTGTCAGACCACTCTTTCCTCCACGCCTACTTCCAGCCTTCACCATCGTTAGGACACACCAGAGAACCAGAGGAGGCAGCAGTCGAAAAACTTTCGCATCGTTCCATTAGGCGAACGAAGGCGCCTAATTCCCAAAAGTGGTGTCGATAAACTCGGGCAAGCATGGGGGGGTCTTTCAGGATAAAACCTCATTTCCTTTTGGGCTGCCGCCGATGCCCTCTGCTTCAGCCACGAAACCATGGTCGTCGCTCGAAAGTGGTTCATTGACATAATTGGGCGCCTTTGACCGGCACATGTAAGCACACGGTGCCGTGGCGCAGCCGGCCATTAGGAATGCGTGCAAATCTCGAGAATGGCTGAATGTAAGCTGCTGATGCTATTGTCTTACGTTGCCCGCATAGAGACAGCTGGCACAGCGCTGGTAAAAATGTTCTCGCTTTTATCTATGAACGGCAGTTGACACTATGGTTTGATCGACATAGAAACAATAATTTGCACAGCCTATATCTTTCGTCAGGAAATGGGGCATGTTTATTTAGATAGAAGAAAAGGAATAAAAGCAGACTTTTATAGACGTCATGTGCTTTATGGTCTTACTTTTGCATGTAGGGCTACGGGTATGTATGTACGTATGTATGTATGTATGTATGTATGTATGTAACTTCACAAACCAGTATGGCTCACAGTTTTCAGGTACGAAAACATTCAATATAGTCGCTTGTGCGTCACCAACGTAGCTACGGTGCACAGAATCTGCGGACACGGCACGATATTTTGCGCGAGCACATGTCGAGAAGCTGATGCGGCGTCGTGACGTAAAGGTGCAATAGGAGCCAAAACGACACTAACAATCAAGTCCTTAAATACAGGCTATGACCAGGAAACCAGACGAAAAATGCCCGGTGTGTTGACCAGGCGTTTTACTGACCGGGAATCGGCCTAATAGTTACGCCTAATGCACTACGCAACTGATCAAAATTGTGCAAAGCCACGCATGAGCTATTTCTTCTCGGACAACACTATATTTGTAGTCATTCTGTTCTCAAATAAAGCTGGGGCTATAGCATAGACTTCATGAAGTTCTTTTGCTGAGATATACTGCATTCAGTACAAAAAGATTCTAACCAAGATATCTCATCCATTGGTAAACTATAGGGACTGTTAAGTTGTCCGAAAGGTAGCTTCAAGCCATTATTCTTATTAGAACATCAACGGGAGGAAATTCAACTTGACGAGTAGCCGAGAGGTGGCACGTGGCGACAAAATGACGAAACCAACAAAACGCTATTTATTTACGTAACTGACTGAAAGAGCGTTTACATCTACGAATTGATCGACGTTGAGCGAAGCAGTGGCTCAAAATTTATTCCATTATATCCAATGATGATTGCTGCAGCTCGCTGGAGATGGGCCCTTTTATAGCCTTCCAAGGAGCACTCTCATTAAGTGAGGTAATCGACTCACACTTGGCTTCCAGCCGGCGAGACTGGCTCTCAGTCACCGTGCTTTCGGAGCATGTAGAGGTGTGTAGCCGCCATGATGTCATCGTCAGTGAGTCAGAGATACCTCCGTGAAAGGCATAATGGCGCAAATACAGGCACTGTCACACACTGGCCCACTCATTGATATTCTCTACTTCGATAAAACAGGGCATTGAGCTTAAATTAAATACGTGGATCAGTTTGAATTATTTTCTTACGGAGAAATGAAAATCTGTAACGATTTTCTAACCGGTTCGCACCATCTAAATGATTTAAAGAGTGCTTCTGTGCCGTAATCTATATTTGGCATAGTATGCACTGTAGTATTGACCCTATTGTGCTTAACTAAAACACTTCAGGAATTACATATTGTAATTTCGCATTTGATTTCCTTTCCTTTTTCAACCACCTGCTCTACCGAACCCGTGCCACGTCTGAAAACTTTGTCAGGAATAGGAAAAATTTCATTCATTGTCAGATTAGAAACACATCAATTATTTTTATGTCAAATGAATGATACAGCTAAATTCAGTGACCTTAGTGCCTATCCCAAAGCGGAATCGTAAACGGGACTGTTTTATGGCCACTGTGCAGCCTTTCTTCTAATTAGATTCCTGAGTACCTTCTATTTTTGTTTATTTCACGGGTAATGGATGAAAAGTAATAATGTATACGGAAATATGAATGGATAAACGCGAAACTTTATTGTAAGTCCTGAGCTGCACAACTCAGCACACAACTGGGCCGCTCCCTCGTCAGCACAGTTAGGCCAAGCCTGACCGTGCCATTTCGACTGAAATGAATAAAATATAAAGTTTCGTAGAGAATTTTTGCTTTTTTTGCTGCGAGGCTATTGGTTTAATTTTATACGAAAAATCACACCACATCCAAAGAGTGAATGATGATGAGTGGGGTGAAGCACTGTACGACTTCGAAGGAGGGCCTACAGAGAGCGTGCGCGTGTGAGAGAGAAGTAATATCAGAAATGTAAGGAGGTTAACCAGACTACTTCCAGTTTGCTACACGTAGCACGTGGAAAAAGAGGCCTACGCAATCTACAGTTTCTTCAGGTCATGGTTTACTTTGGAACATAGCAAACAAACAAAGGCACCCGCAACACCAGGTTTTGAAAGGAGACCTGATATTTTGAGTTAAAGATTTCAGAGTGAAGTTGAAATGGGCAACAACATATCAGATGAAGATTTGGCGTATTTCAGCGTGTCTTGCATGTTCACAGGCCCATGCGTCCCAAACTATAACCAATGAACAACAGCGTGGCTTGCAACTTTTGCAACTGCGATGAGACAGTTGAACTTCATTTGGATAACTGCCCATCATTCGATAACCGACAATTATATCTTCATAGTAAACTAAGTCAGTTCAACACGAGACCACTTTCGGTGGCAAAGATCCTCGAAATATTTTATGGAACAACCTAAACCTATGCCATATACTCATTTCCTCGCTAGCTGTTCATCATCATGCTTTAGCCTGTTGGTGAAGAGGTATAGCAAGGCCATGACTAAAGCGCCTGTGTGTTACATGATGCAACAAAACTTGTGAAAATGCCCCATCGCATGACTGCTTATGCGTTTAGGTAGAGCATAAGTGATTGAGCATTATGATGCTGTGTCTTTCACGCCGTTACTTCAATCACCATTGGTGAGAAATTTCTCGTCTGCCCTAAAACCACCTCCCTGGCACGCTCCATCATGAAATCGTGAAAACTCATGACGTCAAAACTACGTGTATGTGATGAACATCACATTTATATTCCGAACATAACCGATAAATTTTCACAGAATAGCCGCACAGTACCTCTGTCCAAACGGACTATGGCTAAATACCAATAATTTTGACAAATGTTGCACGTATTGGCCGGCAAAAATGGATCTTTTCTGGCACATAACTAATATCTTTAGTGGTGCTATTACACCGTCAAGCTATCATTGCTCATTCCGTTAGGGTTCCCGAAACCATTTTTTTTGTTCCTGCAGACAGGCTTATTTCAAGCCGTTTTGCAAGCTATCGGCACCGTTGCAAGGCACTACATGACAAGCGACAGAAGACTAACCAGTCAGAGAAGCAGGGGGAATGTTGATCAATCGTATTATTCTTAGAAAAAAATGTTTATATATTCACTAAGTACTAGCCCGTTACTTGTCACAGAATCCACTAACCAGATATTAAATGCAGCTAGTAGAACTAACCCTAGTGAAAGGCACTGCCTTGTTTGGCTCGTAACAAACACCAGCCCAAATACTAACAGGCTGGGTAAAAGCACTACGTCATTGGGTAGTTAAAATAACTACCTAGTTAGTAAGTGAATAGTGATGACTATGGAGGTTAATTCATAATAAATAGCTAGTAACCCCCACAAATAGACATTTACGCCTATTTTGTTAACTGTTCGTGTGCATGGCCATATACTTTATTTATTTATAAAATACTGCGGACAAAAATTCTAAGCAGGCTGAGCAAAATACATAAGAATAACGAAAAAAAACAAGGTTGCAAAGTGGCTTTTACAACATGATTTTGGTTGTAAAAACAACAACTAGGTCATGATACAATTATACGGAAGTAACAAATGAACAGTACTTGCTCGAATGGTCATGGGCGTTCGGGGAATGCTTCCGTTAGTTTATTCCAAACAGTAGAATAGTATGGTGTGCGTGCCCCGCCGCGGTGGTCTAGTGGCTAAGGTACTCGGCTGCTGACCCGCAGGGCGCGGGTTCGAATCCCGGCTGCGGCGGCTGCATTTCCGATGGAGGCGGAAATGTTGTAGGCCCGTGTGCTCAGATTTGGGTGAACGTTAAAAAACCCCAGGTGGTCTAAATTTCCGGAGCCCTCCACTACGGCGTCTCTCATAATCATATGGTGGTTTTGGGACGTTAAACCCCACATATCAATCAATCAATCAGTATGGTGTGCGTGTAAATAGTTTATGACTGTATGAACTGCTCTAAGAAAACTGTGTCTTGGCTTGATATTGAACTGGTTTCAGTGTGCTATTATGTTTTTCTTCTTTTCCGTATTGTTAATTTTTGGGTACCGTTTTGTATTATTCTTTTTTTCGCTGCAGAACTTTGTGATATGGAGTAGCCGAGACAATATGCACCTCAACTTCTCCACAGCTAAACAGTTAAAACAGAACAAAACAGAACAGCTGATTATGATTATATTACGATTATGTTTTTATTACAAAGGTATAGGATAAAAACGAGTGGACATGGCCCTCTTTATATAATAATGGCTTTTAATTACGTCATGTAACTATAATCGGGTAAGTGCGCATCACAGCAACGTACTTATAGAGAATTGACGACATGTTCATATGATCAAATCAAATTTACAAATTTATGATCATATGTGAATGTCATATGCTCGTATGGTCTCATATGAGCATATGGTTTTTATACTCACATGAATGTATGCTCATATGAGTACGAGAACTCGTATGAGGGATCACGAGAACACGCATGCAAATACATGCACAAGTGAATCTTCAAGACTTCACATAGCACAATGCAACTGTAGCAGCAGCTTGAAGACTATACTATGAAACCGCACACCTCGTGCTGGTTAGCAGTCCCATGATTTATAAGATAGTTGTTGTTTTCTATGCATAATCATGTCCCCTTTTATTTACTTATGTGTGTTTTATTACGTAGGATGAAACTTCTATTCCAAAGTAGTCAATAAAATAAGAGCTTGCCTAAATTTTGCTAATGATCTCACCATTACGGCAAAATGTACTGTTTCATCTACGAGCGATGTGGCAACGTAAGTGGCTCAGTAGTTTTCTAGTTAAAACTCTAAGGAAGATTCTCTGGTTAGTAACGGCTAAACCTATGACCTATGCTAGCAGGTACCTAGTAAAAATGCCGTGAAGGTAGTAAAATACTACGGAAACTGGTAAACACACGCGTTTGCTAACTGATTACCAAATTATTTTCTAAGAGTGAAGAGCTATGGTCATTCGATGCGCAATTCTGGCTTGAGGCAGAACAAAACAGAAACCAAAACGGTATAGTTGTACTGTCTTGAGCCACATGAGATTGAACCCACGAGCCCACGGGGCAAAGAGCCTCGAATTCTGCATAAACTGATCCGCAGCGGCCGCTGCCGGAAACAAAGGGGAAAGGGTGGCGCACTTCAACGAAAGTTGTTGACACTCCCGCTTCGATATTGTGGCTGCGAAACGAAGCTTATAGCATGTCAGTAGCGGCTGGCGGTGCTAGCTTTAGCCTGAGCATTTTGATACGCATATTTCAATTATTAAATGCGAAGCATTTCTTTGCGAACTTAGTGATTTTGAGCGTATCTATCTATCTATCTATCTATCTATCTATCTATCTATCTATCTATCTATCTATCTATCTATCTATCTATCTATCTATCTATCTATCTATCTATCTATCTATCTATCTATCTATCTATCTATCTATCTATCTATCTATCTATCTATCTATCTATCTATCCGCCTACGACCTTTGGCTCTCCTGGCTGTCTCGATAACGGTATCAATACCAAAATTAGTGTGGCATAACGTGACACTATGACGAGCGTAATTGATTAGTCATAATATGAAACTCAAGACATGTACGTCATGAATGTCATGATTCACATTTCATAATATTGCAGCTCTTGCGGTGGTTTTATTCACATGACATATGGCAAAGCCGGTATGGCATGACATGACTGCATGGCGAACATAAGTGGCAGACCCTAACGTGGAAATGATGAAATGCATGTCATGATTTTTATGTTATGACTAGTCACGACCACTTGCCACGCTCATGATGCGCTCACGGCCCTTTCGCTGGCTTCGCATATACCAAGTTCGGTGTTACGTGGCGTCAATGGATCACGAAGGTATAAGACTGATGCAAACATAATAATGAGATGCGTGTAATGTAAGAACATGACCACATACCACGCTCATGATGCACTCGCGGCCCTTTCGCTAGCTTCACATATACCAAATTTGGTATTACGTGACGTGAATGGACTACGAAGGTAAACGACACGTGCAAAAGTGATAATAAATACATGCTTGCCATGTAACATATGACTACATGATACGCTTATAACGTGCTTGCAGCCGTTTAGCTAGCTCCACATATACCGCACTTGTTATCAGGTGATGTGAATCGACGACGAAAGTAAATGTCACGTCCAAACATAATTATTATGTGCGTGTCATGTAAAACATGAATGCATGCAATGGCCATAGCGTGATTACAGTTGTTTCGCTAGCTCCACATATACGGAATTTGGTATTACATGACGTGAATGAACGATGAAGGTAAATAGCACTTCTAAACGCGATAACCATTATATGCGTGTCATGTGAAGTTTGATTCTATGCTACGCTCATAGCGTACTCGCGGCCGTTTCACTAGCTACGCATATACCGAATTCGGTATCACTTTACTCGAATAGACGACGAAGGTAACCAACACGTCCAAATATGATAATAATGATACGTGTGTCATGTAAAACATGACTACATGCTAGCTCCCTATATCAAGTTATCTGATAGAGAATTTGGAATCACGTGCCATGAATCATGACATGGGATTTATGTAGCGCATATTTTACGTCCACCTGGTAACTTTGTGCTGATTTTAAAGCGACAAATGAACCTTTTTCATTCATGCTTCACATGTCATCGATTCCCACAGTACGTGGGATCTGCCAGTTTTTTTGTGCGTTTTCTTTTAGAGTTAACATTGCTACTGTCAGATGGCACGCGATCAGCTGCCGTTTCACTGCAGCGATCATGCGGGAGTGCCAACAGTCAACAAAAGAGCGCTCTCTTTTTCCCTCTGGTTTCCGCAGCGCCATTCACGTATCACGTTATATCAGCTCAGATGCTATTGGCCATGCGCTCGCGTTTTCAAGCTCATATTGCTCACAATAGTACTTTATTGAGATACCGATCAACGCTTTCTTGCTAGGTGAAGGCTACTAAATCGTTGTACTTTCACTGTGATAGCAATTATATGAACACTCTCGGCTGGATTTCGCCGCCGGCGTCGATTTCATTGCACCGTATATATATATATATATATATATATATATATATATATATATATATATATATATATATATATATATATATATATAAGGGGGAAAGAAGTGTATACCTAAAGGCTCGTTTTTCCGTGTTTTAACACAATATTAATGAGATATAACAGACAGTAATGCCAAGGAATCTACAGGGGAAGTTATTAAAGCCAATGGAATGTAAATAAGAAGAAAGAAAAGTGGATGAAAAAATTACCAACTGTGAGCAGGAATCAAACCTACGACCTTCGAATATATATATATATATATATATATATATATATATATATATATATGGAAACGCAAAAAAAGAAAAAAAATCCCAGAAGAAAGACTCCGGCGCGCGGAATTGAACATGGCACCTCTGAATCATGAATGCGAGGTGTTTACTGATTGATTGATATGTGGGGTTTAACGTCCAAAAACCGCTATATGATTATGAGAGACTCCGTAGTGGAGGGCTCCGGAAATTTAGACCACCTGGGGTTCTTTAACGTTCACCCAAATCTGAGCACACGGGCCTACAACATTTCCGCCTCCATCGGAAATGCAGCCGCCGCGGCCGGGATTCGAACCCGCGCCCTGCGGGTCAGCAGCCGAGTACCTTAGCCACTAGACCACCGCGGCGGGGCAATTGGTGTTTACTGAGCCACCGAGAGGTACCTGCTTCTTTGTTCAAACGGCAGGCTATTCATATCTACCACTTACCGCTGTTGGAGGGCATGTCGGGGGGCGGGGGACTATCGTGTTTTCAGTATTATCAGCAAGATGGCGCAATGAACGCGCAGCGGCTCTCATTTCTCAAGCGTATTTTGGCTCGCGTAGAGAATAAGGGGGTGTACGCCCGATCACGCGCCCTTGCCTTGCAGTGGGGAGAATCGTAGGCCTTGGCTAGCCTTTGGGTTTCGTCGGAACGATTCTGCTGTAGTTACTGGGCACACAAAGGTCACTGCAATCGTTGCAGAGCCTTCGTTTGCGAAAAGAGCGTGCTTTTCAGACACAGCGAGCGATTGAGACGCTTATTCGCGTTCATCTGTACCTGTGAGTACGTTTCGTGCGTCATTTGTGTGTGAGAAACATGTGGCACGTTTAGACCTGCTTGCTATTATGCGCGTGACTTTCCAAATTTTTGCTCTCACGTTCATTGCATTGCCTTTGTGGCAAAGCTGTGACTCCTTTTAAAGCTGATTGGAATTAGGAAACGTCAGTGAACTGCATGCTAGGGAACATTTCTCAATAGGCGTGACTAGATTTAGGTGCCTCTTTGTGTGTCTTATATTTTTCTTACTTCCTTGTCTGCTACTTTATGTTATTTCTTCCTCATTTTCCTCTCCTCAAGTGCCCTTGGCAAACCTCTCTGCCTTACTATTTTTCGTTTCCTCCTCGAAGGCAGGCCCACTAATCTCTTTTAGTGCCTGTATCAAACAACTAAAAAACACACGGAAAATATCCGGAGTTTCGTCCTTATTTATATTTCATCTTGACACTACAATACACAGCACGTTCTTTCGTTTTGGGTATTCGTCATCGTATGTTCAAAAGGCTCAAATGAATTACCTTGGCGAGATTTCCCATGTTGAGCGCACATTTTTTTCGTCATTTTTCTTAACTTTAGGCACCAAATGTGACGTTGCAGCTCGATATAAACATATTTCCAAATGCTATCACTGCGCCTTTTAATACGCGCAGTAGCCGCAAAACGTTATCGCCATCGTAGTGCGAACGTCATCCTTCGTACTTGTTTGGTGTCATTATGACGAGCCGATGCGCAAAAACATCACGTACGTATTTTTGGTGGTCATGATATTTTCCCCGCATTTACAATTTACCCGTGGAACTCGAAGATTCGATTTGGCTCTTGTTAGTCGGTCGCGCGGAGGGGCGAGCTGTTTTATCGCTTTTCGCAACTGTCGAAACGTCTGACGTGTTCACCGGGAAACGAAGGACAGGCGCCAGTGGGCCACGAATCGATTCGGCACCTATGCGGCTCGAGCCCACCGTCAGAGAATGAGAGCCCAGGCTTGGCGAGTAATACAATGCACCGGATTGCGGGGAGCCGCGAGAGGTGATAAGAGCGGCATTTTCTCTGCCGTTTGCGCGCTACCCAGGTGGCTGAGATTCATGCCGGGATGACGGAGACGAGAACCCGAAAAGATCGCTGGTCGGTGCGGCTCACTGACAGAGAGGAAGAGAGGCCTCACGAGGGATACCGATACTGGAGGGAGGCGAGGATATACTCCGTATGGTCCGCTTCCAGTAGCCTTCCTTCATTTTTCTAGCGAGCCTTCTACTCATCTCCGCACTCCTATGACATTCGTCATGGAAGTATTTCTCTTTGGTTCATTATTACTTCTTACTTGTTCATTCGTACGTTCGTGTTTTCGCCTGTGCACAGGAGGCAATGGTGTATTCTGGCTATAGGAGAACGGCACCTTGGGCATTACTTGCCTTGGCGTTCCAGTGGTGGCTGGTGGGAAAGAAGAATTGTGGGAGGAAAATTCTTTGCCTCAAGAAGATGACGAACCTGTCGATGGGCCAGCATGCCGAATGTGAAAGTATTCAGATAGATATGGTATTTTTATAAATATAGTTGTTTTAATTAGACCACTACTTTTCTTTTGAGCAGACTTGGCAGTAATTGCATTACAGTAATGAAATGGCTGTTTGCTACTGCGGAATATTGTGCAAAAAATTAACTGATTAATACACTGATTTACTTCAAGCCTGTAGTTTCGAGAAAATTACTTTATAAAATTTTGAATTTCTTTAGACAAAATATAGCGTCTCCACTTCTCGCACAATTTGAAAAAATTGACCAAGAAATGAAAAAAAAGCAAACACTCTTTCATACCGTTCTCTTAGCGCCTGATTTCGTGGTATGATGCCCCGAGAAGGTACAGAGGAATCCACTGTTAAAGGGAACACCGGATTGCGTGTTGTATGCTCGGCACCAGTGCCGGCTGACTACAGCGACTAGCCGGCTGACCAGCGATTACAGCGACTAGACAGTGAACCTTTTTCCGAAGAGAAGATACTTGGCTCATGGCACTACGCGTCGCAGGCCAGCAAAGCGACGCGGGCATTGCTAAGTTTTCTAAAGACGACCGGACTACGCGACCGCTTATGAGCGTGCAATGGACAAGGTCACATCTACACACACGTTGCCCTTCACTTCTCTCTCTCTCTTCTCCTTTAATCCCCTCACCCCTTCGCCCAGTGCAGGGTAGCAAACCGGACGTGCGTCTGGTTGACCTCCCTGCCTTTCATTTTTTTCCCTTCCTCCTCCTTCTCCTCCTTGGCATCATGGTATGCTCAAAACGTGCTGGTGGCTGTTCCGCTGGCATTATATATACCAAATTTGTTATTGCGTGATGCGAAAGCACGACGAAGGTAAATGACACGTGCAAACATGATAGTTATGACATGCGTGTCATCTAAAACATAACTACTTGCTACTGTCATAGCGCGCTCGGGGCTGTTTGTTAGCTTCATATACATGAAATTTGGTATTACGTGACGTGAATGAACGACGCATAATATTGCCAGGCGCAAACATAATAATCGTAGCATTGAAGTCATGTATGGCATAATTTACATGCCTACCACTGCTGGTACCGGTATTGCAAACGTTAATGGTGCCGTCATTACACGACTTAAGAAAAACTACTTGCATCTTATCTAGATACTTGAGTGCGGGTAACATTTGTACTTGTGTTTACTTTGTACTACGTCCGTCCACCTCATAACGTTGCGCTGATTTTAAAGTTGCATATCAACCTTCCTGATTCGTGCTTGGCATACCATTGATTCCCACTGTACGTAGGATCTGCCAGCTTTTTTTACGTAATGACTGACATCCTGGGTGAGCCTTGGCCAGTAGTATTGCTGCTGAATCCAGGAAGAAGTGACATGGACCAACTGGATGAGATATCAACTGAACTAAACGTGCTTTTTACTATGTGGCAACATAGAAAAACCAGATAAAAGCGCGAAGAAGGCGGCAAATAGAAATGACGTCATTGTACACTTATACCCAGTTCTTGTATGCACGAAATAACCCATGTGAACTCCTTACTGCAAAGAAATGCTTGCTTGGCCGTCACGAACCCCATTGTCGTGCACGTTTCATCACTAGCCCTCACACCGTGAAGCTGCGCCTCCAGATATACAGCCGACGCCGTAGCAGTGGCGACTGGTTTGGCAAAAAAGCGCAGAGCGCACCCGCTTATATGCATAACATCTGCTATTTTACAGGGTAAGACCATGAAGAGGCGTCAGCTGCACGCATACGGTTTTACAGTGAAGCTCTCTCAGTCGACCCAGTGCCAATGTTGGCACCACTGAGCCAAATAAGACACAACAGGGTTGACACACTTGTCTGCACTACAGCTGTGCCGGTGGCAAACACGTTGATGCCAGCCATTAGCATGGCCTGCACAAGCAGGTCGGCAATCTCACTTTGGCCAATGAGGTGTAAGCGCGTGCAGTTCAAATCTAGCGGCAAATTTACACTACGTGGCTTCGCTAGCTAATCCTGTACAGTCTTTTTCACACTTATGGGAAATCTGGGAGCGCATAGCATCTCTAGTCGCGCGCCGGCAGCAGCTCGTGCATGCGCAGACGCTTAATGGGCGTCCTTAGAACCGTGCTTAGTCTGCGATGGCGGTGCGCGCTGGCCACATTCACGGGCACCCTGCTGGTGTTATCGCTGCTGCTGAAACTACGTCAACATTTTGTGCTAAACTTCGTGTGATGTGGCAACCTCTCTACCTTCATTGGCCGTAATGGGTTTCTATGAACAGAATTCGACAGCATACTTTGCTTACTCTATCAAAACGACGTGATACTGAGTGCGTTCACGCATGCTTTTCGCTTTGTGAGGGAACCGCAGTACGCTGCGACGGGGAATATCCACGTATAGCGCGTGGCATTTATTGTAGGCTAAAAAAACAAACATTGCCCTCTACAGCGACAGCCATGCAGCTGCGCGGGTTCAAAAAAATAAATCAAACAAGAATAAGTTCAGAAATGTCAGGAAGAAATACCGTAGGTGAAGATACGACCTGAACGCGCTTGTTCTCGTCGTAATTTAATTACTTGAGGCAAAGCTCACTCACCGGTGCTTAAAACACACACGTGAAACTTCCAACTTCACCTAATACACCATTATGACCCCGACGGCGCTCATTTTAGACCACAGTGAGGCGTACTCTGACGCGATGAGAAATATTGGTCGAGTTCCCGCAGCAACAATGAAATTCACCCGATACCTGACAATGCGGTTGGCGTGTGCCACAGTAGCCGACCACGTGGTTTAACTGTTCAACATAATGCTCCTAAAGCGTGTGCGGCGACGCCAGCTGCTGCCGGCGCGCGACTGCCGCCCTGGCCGCATCATGGCCGCATCGCGAGGCCACGCACTATAATATTTCCCCAAAGTGTGAACCAGACTGTACATTCGCGTGCTGACAGTTTCGCTGTGCAACGGTTTTCAAGGCTTATAACTGACTGCACTTTTATATATATATAATACTCGGTGATTGTGGAAATGCTCACAGCTTTCTCCGCACCCATGCGCAGAGGGACTGAATCGTCACGGGGCGTTTGGCGTCAAGGTCCGTGGAGACCTCGACAGTCGACACCTAAGGCTTTCGCTCTAAATTGCGTGATTGTGTAAGCGCCTATTTCACAAGACAGTACAAGGATGTGATCGAGAACGAAAGGCTGGTGTATTAAACTTAACAGTTTTTTAACTCAGTGGGCTCAGCGGAGTAAAGGCATTGAAATGTGCATGTAGAGTCTTTAAGTGACACAATAACATTAACACAGCTTCAGCGAGACCCTCGCTCGGGTATTGCGCGGCTACGACGTCCAAGTGGCTCACGTTCCGATATGAAAGCTCCGAGGCCGTCTTACAAATGTCAAAGATAAGTTGAACAGGCATGATTTTCCCGGCGTGGTGTATAATAATCTTTGCAAAGACTGTGAATACGGATACATTGGCGAAACGGGCAATTACAAAAGAAGGCTCCGGGAACATTTTAATGCCGTCAAGAACAAGAAAATAGCTTCTAATGCCCTCGCAGAACATGTTGAGTCTACTGGGCACGCTATCGACTGGGATAAAGCCTGCATCATTGCCACGGAAAGAAAGTTGCTACCACGATTCCACATGGAATGTCTGGTCATTCAAACTACTGCGCATACGTTGAACAGAAATATTTGGACACTCCCCCCTGTGTACGCGCGATGTCTGCAACACGTGATGAAACATGCATAAGAAGAGCGCACTACGCCATTTGCGGTCACTGTGAACAAGGCTCCCGTGAGGGGAGCCGAAACGTCTTTTTGTTTTGTGCATTTCACCTTGGTCAGCGTTTTGTTATTTTGCGCAAGAACATTCCCCGTACGCACGTTATTTCTGAGATTTAACATTACATGCCTGCGTGTTTACGTGGTATATACGTAAATATTGGTGACGATTTCAGATAAACCCTTCGAGCTGATTTTGCCATTGCTGTTCAGAAATTAAGTTTGTTCGCAGCAAATGACTGCGTAAAATGAATTCCCTCACTTTCAGGCAGCTTGAACAGCAGATTATTTTAGATAACCTTGAGTTTTCGAGGTCACTTCCCATTTAAGCATTCCTAGGCCACTTGAAAGCAACCCTACAGCATCAAAGTTTTCACTCTCTGGGGTGTAGTTCAAATTTATAACTATTATTCCTATACTAATACAGAAATCACTGCATATGTGGAGATACGGGTTATCATTTTCACTTTCTCTTCTCACTATTTTAACGCAGTCGTCCTTCGCAAGGGGTACCACCGAACATAAAACTTGGTCACATAAGCGTTATCGCTTTCCGCAACGAAAGTGCGGTATGGTAACGCTGCTCTCTTAACGCTCGCAATACATCTAACGCTAAACTGAGACTGTCCTACGACTAATAAGAGTATTGCTGTTAATATTTTAGCCGGGACAATAAGCGGGTATAAACGTCGAAAGGGACAATACACAGAATCACCATAGACGTGGGAACGTGCAAGCTGTAGCAATGTATCGAGTGCATTGCGTGGGAAGATGCCTCTAGAGACATGCTCTGGAGCAGGAATTCACACTTGAGATTGTACTCGAGAAATGCAATGCGGAATTGGACCACTTGGATGACGTTCATGTTCGAAGCACACCGTTTCTTTTCGGTGTGCTTCCACCAAATTTTCAATTATGAAACGAGGTTTACCAGACAGAAAAGAATGAAAGGAACTTTATTGACAGAAAGGTGCCAATGAGTTTGTATGATTTAAGTACAACAGACAAAATAGAACTGGCACAGCTTTCGAAGTTAATTAACAGGCGTAAGGTATGCCATGTAAGAAGGTATAACAAGAGAGAATTGAACACGGTCTGAAAAACGGAGGAAGAGTCAAAGCAGTGAAGAGGAAACTTGGGATAGGCAAAATTCGGATGTATGCACCAAGGGACAAAGAAGGCAAATTAGCTACCAATATGGATAGGATAGTTAAAATAGCGGAAGAGTTTTACAGAGAACTGTACAGTAGCAGGTACAACCACGACATTAATACTATAACTAGCAGTAACACAGATGACACCCCACCAGTAATGATAGAAGACGTCAGAAAAGGTTTGGAGAGCGTGCAAAGAGGCAAAGCTGCTGGTGAGGGTCAGGTAACATCAGATCGCTGAAAGATGAAGGACAGATTGTGTTAGAAAAACTAGCCGCCCTGTTTACGAGGTGTCTCCTGACGGGAAGAGTACCAGAGTGTTGAAAGAACGCTAATCTCGTCTTAATACATGAGAAAGGAGATGACAAGGACTTGAAGAATTACAGGCCGATCAGCTTGCTCTCCGTAGTATACAAGATATTTACAAAGGTAATTGCTAACAGAGTTAAGAAAACATTAGAATTCAATCAACCGAAGAAACAAGCAGGATTACGAACAGGCTACTCAACAATCGACCACATTCATACCATTAATCAGGTATTAGAGAAATGCTCAGAATACAGCCAACCACTATGCATGGCCTTCATTGATAACTAGAAGGCGTTTGATTCTTAAGAAATATCAGCAGTCATGCAAACACTGCAGAATCAGGGCGTCGATGAAGCATATACAAACATCTTAGAAGAAATCTACAGGAGATCAACTACTACCATGGTGCTTCATAAAGAAAGCAACAGAATGCCAATCAAGAAGGGCGTAAGGCAGGGGAATACAATCTCCCCAATGCTATTTACCGCGTGTTTAGAGGAGGTTTTCAGAGGCCTAGAATGAGAACAGTTAGGGATAAGGGTTAATAGAGAGTACCTTAGTAACCGGCGCTTCGCCGATGACATTGCATTATTAATTAACTCAGGGGATGAATTGCAACTGGTGATTACGGAATTAGACAATGAGAACAGAAAGGTGGGTCTTGAAATTAATCTACAGAAAATGAAAGTAATGTACAACAACCTCGGAAGGGAGCAGCGCTTCGAGATAGGTAATACTGCACTTCAAGTTGTAAAAGACTATGTCTACTTAGGGCAGGTAATAACCGCGGAGCCAAACCACAAGATTGAAGTAACTAGAAGAATAAAAATAGGGTGGAGCACATGAGGAGCAAGCACTCTCAAATTATGACAGGTAGATTGCCATATACCTCAAGAGGAAGGTATAAAACAGCTGCGTCTTGCCGGTACTTAGCTACGGAGCAGAAACTTGGAGACTTACAAAGAGCGTTCAGCTTAAATTGAGGACGACGCAGCGAGGAATGGAAAGAAAAATGGTAGGTGTAACCTTAAGAGACAAGAAGAGAGCAGAGTGAATTAGAGAACAAATGGGGGTTAGGGATATCATAGTTGAAATCAAGAAGAGGAAATGGACATGAGCCGGGCATGTAGCGCGTAGGCAGGATAACCGCTGGTCATTATAGGTAACTTACTGGATTCCCAGAGAAAGCAAGCGGGTTAAGGGGAGACAGAAGGATAGGTGGGAAGATGAGATTAAAACGTTTGCGGGTATAAATTGGCAGCAGCAAGCACAGGACCGGGTTAACTGGCGGAACATGGGAAAGGCCTTTGTCCTGCAGTGGACGTAGTCAGGCTGATGATGATGAAGTGCATTTGGCTTGCAACTCTACGCCACGGAATGGCCCCCAGCTCGAGCAACAAAGGTGGGACAAAAATAATAAGGCTCTTGTTGTGATGATGTTGATGACAGCTGTTGTAGCACGTATGGACTTGGTTTGAGGAACATGCACATTCGAGAGAAGAAGGAAAAATTAAGTGTTAAGACAGGGAGGTAAGCCAGTTCTTAGACCGGTGGGCATTATTTTTGCTGCTGACCACGATTTTGGCATACGTAAAAGAAAGAAAGCAGCAACTGAAACGTATCTGTTATTCTAGAGTCTGACAGTGATGTCACTGTACACTGTCGTTGTTTGTTTTCGCATTCCGAGGTTCGTTTCTGCGACGGCAAGCGTGACCATATCTTGCGAGGTTCGAGTTTGTGCTTCTAGTTCACTACAATGTTGCTGCAATACTGATGGGTGCCTACATAGGCTCTTCACTAAGGACTTGTGCAATTGAAGCCAGGTCTCCTGTACCGCTTTTTTGTGGGACGTACTAGACATCCATTCATTATATTTAGTATTGCCTCTGTCTTGTTTTCCTCTTGAAATGATCTTTAGAATTGTTCTCTTATGGTTGATAGCGATGAGAAAATTTCGTGCATTTCACTGTTCACCAGTATTTCATTCCTTAATTTCCTGTCGGTTTCATTAGATATGTATAAGGTGGAAAAAGAGTCCCTCGAAGAGCTCTCTTACTTTTTTACCGTCCGCGAACGTACGTTATGGCATTATTCTTAGGGTAGACCACCTGCGTTAGTGCATAATCAATTAAAAGGAGACCACATGTACGCGGTAAAATAAAAACAGTGTATATGTTTTGCGCAATAATAATCACATTTCTTAACCGTGCAGTCTTTCTCGCACAAGAGAAGCACGTGATGCCAGATTCTACCAATAAGACTGTGGATGATACTGTATAAAGAATGGATGATAATGCTTGAAAAAACTACCTCATTTTATGATCTCGAATGGGCATTGTAATGTTGCCACGAAACGTTACTGTTTTGGCGATCGTCTACTGCATTGTACGTATTTTTAATGTATATTTTGTAGTATTTATTAGTATGTGGGTCTCCTTTATTAGTAATGCTCATTATAACCTCCTGTATAACTATGGTGACCACGTTTAATCATATTTTCTTTTTTTTGCTCCTCCTGCTGCCAAATCTTCGCAGTGCAGTATGTAGGAAAAAGTTTGCAGATCCAACGTACAGTAGCAATCGATTATATGCGAAGCACGAATAAGGAAGGTTGATAATACACTTTAAAATCAGCCTAACGTTACGACGCAGACGTAAAGTATGCAGTATATAACTTCGACCGCGTGAGTATCACGTTTGCAAGTGTAATTTATTTTAGTTGTCCATTCACGTCACCTGATACCAAATTCGGCATATGTGGAGCTAACAAAACGGCTGCGAGCAAGCTATGAGCGTTATTCCTTGATTGACTGATATGTGGGTTTTAACGTCCCAAAACAACCACGTGATTATGAGAGACGACGTAGTGGACGGCTCCAGAAATTTCGACCACCTAGGGTTCTTAAGCGTGCACCCAAATCTGAGCACACGGGCCTACAACATTACCGCCTCCATTAAAAATGCAGCTGCCGCAGTCAGGATTCGATCTCCCGACCTGCGGATCAGCAGCCGAGTACCTTAGCCACTAGACCACCGTGGCGGGGCCGAAACGTCCGCGAGCGTATCATGAGCATGGCATATAGTCATGTTTTAAATGACATGCATGTCATGACTATCATGTTCGCACCAGTGATATTTTACCATCGTCAATCATTCAAGTCCCGTAATACCGAATTTGGTACATCTGAAGCTAGCGAAGCGGCTACGAGCGCATCATGAGCGTGGTATGTTGTCGTGTTCTTACATGACACGCATGTCATCAATATGATGTTTGCACCCGTCATATACCTTCGCCATCTATTGACGTCACGTAGCACCAAACTTGGTATATGTGAAGCTAGCGAAATGACCGTGAGTGCACAATGAGCGTAGGATGTAGTGTTTTACACGACACGCATGTTATGATTGTCATGTTTGGATGAGTCATTCACCTTCATCGTCTGTTAGCGTCTCGTAATACCAAAATTGGTATATGCGAAGCTAGTGAAACAGCCGCGAGCATATCATGAGCGTGGCATGTAGTCATGTTCTTACTTGACACCATCTCATCATGATTATCCTGTTTGCACCGGTAATACACCTTCGTCGTCCATTCACGTCCTGTGGTACCAAATTTCGTATATGTGAAGCCAGCGAAACGACCGTGAACGCACCATGAGCGTGGCGTGTAGTCATGACTTGCATTACATGCATGTCATGACTTCCACGTTAGTCTGTCACGCATGTTCGCCATGCAATCATCCCATACCTTACCAGTTTAGCAATAAGTCATCTGAATGAAACCAGCGCAGGAGCAGGAAGACCATAATATGCAAATCTTGACATTCATGACGTACATATTATGATTTTCCATTTATGACTAATCAATAATGCTCATCATATGGTCATTTTATGCTATGCCGATTTTGGTATCGATACCGTTACTGAGATGGCCAGAAGAGCTAAAAGTCTTAGGTGGCTAGATAGATAGATAGATAGATAGATAGATAGATAGATAGATAGATAGATAGATAGATAGATAGATAGATAGATAGATAGATAGATAGATAGATAGATAGATACGCTCAATGTCGCCGAAGTTGTTTAAGATATGCTTCGCATTTATTAAAGAAAAAAGTTTAAAAAGCAGAAACCACCAGACAGACGTTACGAAAAAAAAAACTGAGTAAGCCTACTCATTGTGCAGCAACATGGGGATTTATGTTTTATTAGAGTTTCACCTTTGTAAGTTGATTTCATTGTTTGATCACCACTCGCATTCAGCGCTGGTTCTGTAATTTTTGTACCACGTGTCTTCAGGGTGCTTTTGTTTTTGGACAACATAGAACTTTAAAGAACACCTGTGGGGGCATAATTGTATTTATCGACCTCAATTATCTCTGGCAACTAACGTCACTTACGGAAAAACTAAAAATTAAAGGACTATTTAGAAACGTTGACTATTTAAATTTTAATTAGTGATAATACATTATTGTGAACTCTAACCTGTTGATTCGCGGTGCCTGTTCATTTAGAACGAACTTTCAGGATGACACAAGTTCCGGGATATTCATTGACAAAATATGTGCCAAAATACATGAGCGCTCCAGTTACTTTCAAGCTTTTTTTGTTTCTTTTTCCATTGGTGTATTTAGAACAACACTGAAATTGTCCAAGGGAACACGGCTCGGCAAACAATGATTGACCCGGCCGTGCCCCCCATACAGCAGTGGTAGCAGAACAATTACATTTACGACCATAAAAGTATACATGAAGATCAAACTAAACACTTGTTGCCCCGCCACGGTGGTCTAGTGGCTAAGGTACTCAGCTGCAAAACCGCAGGTCGCGGGATCGAATCCCGGCTTCGGCGGCTGCGTTTTGGATGGTGGTTGAATTGTTCTAGGCCCGTGCACCCAGATTTTGGTTCACGTTAGGGGACCCCAGGTGGTCAAAATTTCCGGAGCCCTCCACTGTGACGTCTCTCAAACTCATATGCTGGTTTTGGGACGTTAAAACCCACCTATCAATCAATACTACACCTGTTGTACCCAGATGAGATACGTAAAATTAGTCGTAAATAAAGCTAATAAATTACAAACAAAAACATCAATGTTATACAGTTTTAGGGATACGTAACACTAGAAAAAGTAGAAGCACAACTTTAACAAAAAAGCATGTATAACTTTCAAACAAAGAAAAAGAAAATGAATGAAAGGCAACCTAGAACACCCTGATTAGGCTCACGAGTGACATGTGTAGAAAACAAAAGCAAGAAAAACAAAACAATACATGGCATTGGTGCGCTATCATATAGTGCATAACTCAACATTTTGGCAAAAAAATAATTGAACCAACAACGCAGCATTCAATCAGGTAGTATAGTACACATCTGAATATAAAATGCTCCATCAATTTTATTTCAAGTGGTTTGCCAACTCGGCTGCTACTAATCGCGAACTGCAACTCGGGATCCAGATGATTACTTAAAAAGTACCTTAGCGAAGTTTAGTTAGCTACGTAACTGTTTATTATAATTGTTTTGTGGGAAATGGGAGAAGATAGTAATGTAACTGACGTTAAACCATTGAGGTCAACGTCTGTACTTACTCTACCTCTCATTATTTGTGTTTAATTCAATAGGAGGTATTTTAAGATGATTCAGAAGTAAGTTCAGCTCAGCTTAAGTTTCATTGTCTGTTATTCGCAGCTACGTCGTGAAGAAGTGCCTAGTTGTACTTGCGCGCCACAGGAAGCCCGGTTTGTATACACTGTCGGTTAAAACTGTTCTCAGTAATTAAAAATAAACGACAACATTCTGTTTCAATATGTCAGTATTACAGCACACTTGTTCCCCTCCGCGGTTCCGAGAAAGGCTGGCGAGCCGGAACGAGTTGAAGATGGCAACAATGTTCTGCGGTTGAGCGCCCTCGTGGCTTGTCATTAGCGAATGCATTACTGAGCGTCGTCTGAGTTAGGCACGCCTTGTCTCTCACTTTTTCTCCTCGCTGACGAAACCGAGGAGAGAGAGCGTGCGGCCACGGCTTTGAGTAATCATTGTGGGGCGTCACGCGCTAGTGGTGGACGTGGCAGGGCGCTCAAGCATACAGGCATACTCTGCGTAACTGAGAAATGGTGCCACCGAAAAAAAAAATAGTAAGCAAGCTTGATG
This sequence comes from Rhipicephalus annulatus, assembly GCA_013436015.1. NCBI lineage: Eukaryota > Metazoa > Arthropoda > Arachnida > Ixodida > Ixodidae > Rhipicephalus > Rhipicephalus annulatus. Next base: position 101,655 of record WOVY01010937.1, on the reverse strand, counting down.
GCATGGTCCCGTCTTTCAGGAAAGCAATTACCAACGCGGGTACACGCGAAAAAAAAATTGGATAGTTTGCGATACCACACCAGGCCCCAGCGAACTTTTGCACCAAAGCAGCATGGCGCCGTTCAACGTAGGGAAATGACTGGGCTGATTCACCTACCACGCTCTTCCTCGTGCTCTATTTCTAAGCATGGTCTCTGCACTGAGCTTATCCATGGTAGCAGCAACATTGTTACCTAGATAAGAATGCATGCATGCGTGCGTGCGTGCATGCGTTCGTGCGTGCACACACACACACACACACACACACACACACACACACACACACACGCACACACACACACACACACACACAATTCAGTTTTTCATAAATGAATTCACTGTTTTATTTCTCCACGAGTTGACAGCCCTTGTAAAACTAAAAAACGAACTTGACGTCCATGAGAAGAACGTGATTTACACTTTAGATAAAATTATGTAACCAGGCTTTGACGTAGGCCTACTCTGGTTGACAGTTTTCTCTTAAATTAAAGCAAAATATATATTTCTGAGAGTAATATGTATAATAGGAGGCTACTGAATACTGAATAAACATTTCGCCACCAGTATTTGTAACGAAAATGAAACCTACTACTTCATTCGAAGCAAGCTCGACGCTGTTTACGCACGAAGGAGCAGTAGAATAACGTACGCATATTTACGATGACCGTCGTGGTAGGAGCAAAAAACAATCACGTCAAGCGTATCGACCTGAAGAAGAGCCATATAAACTAAAGTTATTGTTAGGCATCAGACGCTTCAATGATAAATATTGCATAGCTCTATTTATTTTTAGTTTTCTTCTTGCTGATGCGTCTGCATATTTAGTATACCATTTCTACGCATATGAGACTTTCGATGAAGAGATTGCTGGAAATGTAGCAACACCATCTTTGGACCAGATAAATAGTTTCTTTATGTGCACAAAAAGCACGAAAAATTGTTTGGACCTGAGCTTTACAGCCACAGGTGAATTTTTGCCGCTTTCTTAAGAAAGGCGGAGGCTATGTATACAGGAAACAGAAATAACTGTGTGGTGAGGGGGAGGAGGCACTCATAAAAAAATAACACTGCTTGCATCAGATTTCAAAGTTTGTTTACGTAAGGCTTATTCCAGAGTTATACTAGATGACTCGAAAAAATTCAGCTGGTAATCGGGGATGTTAAGGTTTCCTGATGGAGAAGGGGGGGTGTTGGAAGGTATTTCCGTGGACCATTTCGAGAGCAGGGTAAAGGGCTTTCATAACTGACGTCTGTGCTAGCAGCTATAGCGTCCTACATGTTTGCCTGTGAAATGGGATTTCATTCGAGTTTCCCGAGGCTGGAAGCATCCTTCGTACGCACCAGTAGAGTGCAGTTTCGAAAGCGCTGGTTTCCATGGCATTGGCAACCTGTCCAGGAATAAGGGCTGCGAGAGTTTGCAGCAGTAACAGCAGATTGGTTTTCATTTCGCGGCTTGTCGAGCACAGTGCGAAAGTAGTTCAAAGTAGTGGCAATAACAGTGAGTGGAACTGATAACTGCAGAAAAAGTTGGGACGAGGTCGTGGCAAACGCCCCGGGACATTGAAAGAGACGCAATTATGGGAACGTCAGCCGATGGCGTATTTGAATCTGTTAATTTTACGGCGAGAAAAGCGGGCACTCATAAACAAAACACTGCCACAGCTTGTGCTGTTTGTAATACGATGCACCAGTCAGACGTACAATCAGACTCCTTTGAAACGCTTTGAAAAGTATCAAATGACTTTGCTAATAGTAAACGTATTCTCCAGGAACTCAACCATGGACACCTGTGACAGCGTCGAGTTCAACAGCGAAACATTTTCGACCGAGCTGGTTGTGAATTACCACCCAATTCACAATACTTCTTATTCGTAAGACATTTTCCTTTTTTTATTTGTGTGTGTGTGTGTGTGTGTGTGCGTGCGCCCGTGTGTTGTCAGTGTGTATGTGTGTGAATTGGGTGAACCACACCTAACATGGTTGCTCAAAACATTCGTATGAACATTTCAGCAATGTTTCACCCATTTATTTCAGCACAAAATCATTAATTTCCGGATATTAACATAAATTGTTGATGAAGTAAGCTATTTTAAAAAGAAAGCACATTTCTCAATACATATGAACACCACGACTCATGACGTCTAAGCAATTGTACTCACTTTCATTCCTGCAAAAAGATGATGAGGCTACTTTTGAAGAAACGACACCTCAGCGACAAAACCGAAAACCGAAAACATAAGTGCTTGGGATGGAATAGTGACAGAAGCGTTTCAGCGAAGTTTGAACCCCTTTATAATACCAGGCTATTGTAATAATAACATGAAGAGATGGAGAACGCAGAGAGAAACAGATATAGACGTTCGCTTAAGCCAGTTAATGCATTGCACTCTATAGTCAAAATGCAGTTTATGAAATGGTTACCATTAACAGGAACATTCTTTTTTTGAAAACTGTGAGTCGATGGGCATGAAAATTAGTGTCACGCAGAATGATTTCAAAGAAAAATAAAATTTCAATGTAATTTAGGTTGCTGCATGCGTCTTAATGCTGCTAGATTGAAATCGTTTTTCTATCAAGTGTTCATTGAATTAGTGATAAATGGGATAAATTAGACGTTCACTTGTTGTACAAAACGTGGTCTGCAAGAAAAATGACATTTCGTATGAGTTTAGTTTTTTTTGTAATATCAAAACGTCGCAGATATACCGAGCAAACAGCAACTAAATATTGAGAAGCGGCTAGGTGTGAAAATTCGAGAGCGAAAAGTAGGAAAAACTCACGTGGTACCTCGTGCCCTTGCCTAAGACGAAACAAAAATGAAAGCCATCTTTCTGTTTGTTCTCAGCAGGTTTCGCTCATTTAACCCACCGCCTTTCTTTCCCGAAATATTTCTTCTCCAAACGTTCTTTCGAACTGCCTCCGTGATTTGGCCTACGTCAAACGATGATGTGACGCGGTGACGTCATCAGTTGATGTAAGGTTACTTAACGTCTCGAAGTCGTCAGGCCATGATGCCATCACAGAATAATTTTTGCATCCCTCGTCTTGACGATGGCACCTTTCACCCTAATACCTGGCTGAAATAGTGTGAAGTTCTATCTCGCTACAAGGAAATAAAATTCACGTAGAAAGAATGATACGGCACAACATAAGCTCGCACAACACAAGCTCGGGAAAAGTTTACGCTGTGTAAGACCAACTGCTCTCTACCCTGGAACTTCAGCCTGAGTAAAAGAATAATGCCATATAATAAACAGACCCCGGAAAACAAGCACAAAAGTACCTGAGCAGTTCGGTAAAATGAAAAAAAAAGCCGACGGTGACCAAGTGTGTTTTTCGTCGCCTTTGTCTTCGTCCATGTAGAAGTGGAGCTTCACATTTTGAGCAGCTCACACCACATCGCTCAACAATATGCACTATGCACCACAAGGCCTGAACATGGCCAAACTTGCAGGTGGACGACCGGGCGACCTGTCAAGTCTGTACAATGGTTCATGCTTTTTTACATGTTTCGTGGGGCTGCCCAAACAATTTTCAAATCGGCAGCAGCTTACTTTCTTGGCGCTGCCCTCAATTTGCCTCTGAGAGACGAAAACTTGGACGATGGGCCATTTAGAGATTTGCCTCTGAGACATTATTAATTTGACGATCGGCCACTCTGCGTGCAGATACTGCTGGAGTAACGTATACTCGTCTTTCGTCGGCACGCAAGGTAGTCGAAGCCCTGTTACAGTTTTTGAGGACTACTGGCCCGTGTGAACGTTTGTCTTTTTTTAAGTGCCACCACTGCATACGCATCAGCCCATCTACTATTTCTTGTCTCTTTCCGTCCTCTCTCTTTTTAGGGGCGAAGCAGCTTATCACGTCACCCGTTAGTCTGGTTATCGTTTGTAACTACCAGTGGCACATACACGCAGGCAGACACAGACAGACAGACAGACAGACAGACAGACAGACAGACAGACAGACAGACAGACAGACAGACAGACAGACAGACAGACAGACAGACAGACAGACAGACAGACAGACAGACAGACAGACGGACGGACGGACGGACGCACGGACGGACGGATGGACGATTCACAGTTTACCGATAAAACCCTCTGAAGTTTCGCCCCACTCATCAACATTCACACCATTTATATGCTGTGATTTTTCTTCTCCCTCTCTCTTACCTTTATACTACCATTTCCCCTTCTCCCAGCGTAGAGTAGCCAAGTGAACATATGCCTGGTTAACCTCCCTGCCTTTTCTTGTGTTGTTCTTCCACTTCCATCTGAATATTTATTTCTAATATTGGTCCAAAGAGTGACGGCTGATGTTTAAAGAGAAGTGTTAAATTATTTGCGTACACCTCCATAAAGTGTGCTGTATTTTATACGTTTCTTTATGCAGGAAGGCTGTTCTATTCTTGGGAAGGAGCGGCATCGAGTGCGTCAGCGACATTTGTTGAAGTAAGCTTTTGTTAGCCATTATCCCGAGGCTTTCAAAATGCACAGCTCAGAGAAACCGAGGGGAATATTGTTTATTCGGTGAAAAGTAGCGTTATATACTATATGTCGCATAGTTGTGTAGGCACCGTTTAAGTGTCTGGGGTTGTACTTACATAGTTTTGCTGTCATTCCTGTTCAACTGCAAATAATGTCTTTCTTACACTTGATTGATATGTGGGGTTTAACGTCCCAAAACCACTATATGATTATGAGAGACGCCGTAGTGGAGGGCTCCGGAAATTTAGACCACCTGTGGTTCTTTAACGTGCACCCAAATCTGAGCACACGGGCCTACATCTTTCTTACACTTCACCAGTCATGTTAATTTAGCGGGTTCCCGCAACTCTAGTCGATTTTATTTTATTTCTATGAAAAAAAACAATCATCTATAGTGGCTATGGGATGTTTCGACGGGGAATTTTGATAGATCGTGGATTTCTTCCGGATGCCTCACGCAGTGCACAGATTTAAAGTTGTGCCGCAAAAATAGTTTCTGCGGCCCCTGGAAATTCTGAAACGGTTTAACTTCAACAAGGATGTACGGCTTCTGATCACTTGCTGTGCCTATCTCAGAAAAAAAAATTCTAGAGACTTCAAAGTAATGATCACGTAAGACAATGAGGATGAGCTGCGACACATCTAAGCTGTTAGGTTGCCTCCCGTACATATAGGTACCCCACAAGCCATGGTCTCGGTGCTCCCTCTTTCGCATGCAGTGCAAACAGTGAACTCACTCCCGGCGAGAAGCGAGGCGATTGGCGAAGCATCCACGCGATTTTTAAACACGATAGCCTTTCTTGGGGATCTTTGACGCAAAAATTTTGGTCTGTCTGTTTGTCCGCCCTTAACGGTACTCCAAACGCCACCAAACGATACCCCAAACGAGAGACCCCATCCGTAGCGCCCACCAATATTGCTCAAGCTTTAGCGTTCATACGTGTGCGATTGTCAATTGAAAAGCGAATATTGCGCATAGCCCCGCCACGGTGGTCTAGTGGCTAAGGTACTCGGCTGCTGACCCGCAGGTCGCGGGATCAAATCCCGGCTGTGGCGGCTGCATTTCCGATGAAGGCGGAAATGTTGTAGGCCCGTGTACTCAGATTTGGGTGCAAGTTAAAGAACCCCAGGTGGTCGAAGTTTCCGGAGCCCTCCACTACGGCGTCTCTCATAATCAAATAGTGGTTTTGGGACGTTAAACCCCACAAATCAATCGAATATTGCGCATATCTGAGGCACCATAACTACACGTCAATATTCTTTATGTGTGCCTTTATACTAGAAAAGGCACACATAAGTAATTCTAAAGGCCGTAGCGTTTATCACGCTGCGCTGATAATGCAGCGCTTGCACGAAAAGGCAAGTGTTTCCAACGCTTTGCTAAGACAACACCGTGGCATCCCCTGCCCGTCGCCTTGAGTTCTACACCTTATCACCTCCTAGACCGGCGCGCACGCCGCGCGCTTCGTTTTCCAAGACAACTGCGAGATAGCGCTCATGTCTCACGTGTGACGTTACTCTATGCGCTTGTTCTCCTCCGCTGCACGCTCGAGGCACTATAACGCAGCACCTCCAAAATACCATTCACCGATTTTCTTGTGCAGAACATCAAATAAACCTTTTGTTCACTCTCTACAAACGCTAGACTATCGTCTTTCGATGGCTTTTGCAGTGTAACATGTAGAAACAGCGCCAATGTTCGCTTTAGAAATTTCAGAGAAGAAAAGAACGATGTCCGACTGCTTACTGTGGAAAGACGGTCCTGTTTATTTTCCATGTAGCTTGACTCCCAATCCTCTTGAGTTAAGCCGAAAGTGGCATATTTACAGAATCGGTTCGGAATAGAGTGATTTCATAGCAAATGGCTGCTGTGCAAAGCAATCGATGACGAAAAACGAGTTGTGGCGTACAAGCACTGCGGCTGTCAACTTGCCAGCATATATTTGGACCTGAAAGCTCAGGCGAACAAGAAGAACAGAAGCAGCTGGGCCTCACAACAAAAAGACAAGTGTAACCAGAGAATTCCACTGAGAGCCGAACTGCTCTCTTTACCACCGAACATTCTTCATGTAACTGCCATCACTCGCACCAATTGTATTAGAGGACGTCAATGTGTTTTTTTGTAACCCGTGAGCTCTTTTTTTTTTCTTTACAGTGTCAACACCTACAACTTTTAGCCTGATCTGTCATGGAGTAGACCATAAGTGCAGCACACTAGCGGAGCATTCTACTTACGCATTTTAGAAGACTCTTTTATATGCTGTTTCAGCAAGCATAGTTTTAGGGAGCTTTAAAAATTATAATAGTTTATATCAAATAAAACATTATGGTTTCTTAAAATGAAATGAAATTGGTCTTAGCAGGAAATTCTGCCGACATGTTTTAGAATTTAGCGGAATATGGCTGACTTCTTATTTCATTTTTGCGTATTTCTTACACCCAGCGATGGCAAAACTGAACGTCGCATGTAGTCAGAGTTGATAATATGTGCGAATTTCAATGACAGCGTTCTATGACAGAACGGTAAATGTAAAAGTGCACTCTTCGTTCGTTATTATTAGAAGCGAAGCTCTTTAAGCTGCGCGTCGTGCGTTCGTAATACATGGCGTAGTAGTAATGCGTTAGTAGGTAGCCACCTCCACGGCCGCACTAGAGAAGCAGCATGCGCGCACTCATATGAATTGAAGAGGAAACCCGCGCACGTTCATCATTAATGAAAAGATAGTTGTTTCCGATGAAATAGCCTACAGAGACGAGTATCGGTGACTTAATATTCAATAACATTTGCGATAAATTTGATGCTCACTAAAAAAAAAACTAGTATCAGAAGGACGCCCTTTGAGCGCTATCTGACCAGAGAGAGTTGCCCCGTTAAACTCTCTGGGCGTAACCTTCTTGGATTTAGCAAGGTTTAGCGAGGGTTGGGCCGCACTGCCATGAACTACCGTTTGTGAAAGGAGGGAACTTAAGACGAAGTGCAGGCCATGAGAATGTACGCGCGTGCCGCTCCTGTATAGTGCGGCCGTGCCACCTCTTGTTTAGTCCTTGGAATGTACGCATGATGACGTTAATTCTATATGATGAATATATGATGAAAAGATGCGAGATGGCGGTGCTTGGAGTGTTCACTTGATGGACGGATGGATCGACAGACGCACGGAGGGAGAGACAGGCATATGCACGACTGGGCGCATGGATGAACGGAAAGACGCGCGGATGGATGCATGGACAGATGGGCGGATGGATGAATGCACGAACAGACGGACGCAGACACGGACAGATGAACGTACAGACGAACGGTCACACAGATCAACGCACGGACGGATGGCAGCAAGAACGAACGGACGGACTGATGGATGCTTCGCCCCACTCATCATCCTGAACTCTGTGGATGTGCCGTAATTTTTTTTTACTAAAAGTTAACTTAAGGCCTGAGTTGGTGTTAAGGTAAAAAGCGAACAGAACAAATTGTCCTGAGTAGTATTGTACTGCGATGCATCATCATATGAAATTGTACAGAGACGTTATAACATAGAAGCACATTCGGAAAACTGTAATCATGGCTAAAGTAGTGAAAAATAAATTACCTAATTTGCGTGTGCTCCCTCGATAATATCGGGATCGCGGCAATGCGTTGTGTCTACTGTAAGCGAATCTTATAGGATCGAGGATATCTTGTACACTGTAGAACACGCTTACTCGAGAATCCTACCCATTTGCGTTCGGCTGAACAAACAAACAGACAAACAAACAAGAGAACGAACGAACACTCAAACAAACAATAATAATAGGTTTACAAACTAATTGCGAAGCCAGTAGTTTTTTTTACATGAAGACCCATACATTGCACAAAAAGCGCTAAATACCGGGTGAACTCACAAGCATACGTAAGAACGACACGATAATGACAAATTTTACAAAAACTACGTAATGAAGGTGACAGTGAGGTGGTGGCACAGAAACAATGGTGGTATTGACTTCAAGACTCACATTCTAGTCATGTGCCGGCCAAACTTCAATTCTTGAGAGGTGTGAGACTGCTAAGTTTTCGGCCAGTCCTCCAAGGTATGGTGGGTGCCACTATTACTTCCAGGCAATTCGCTTACATTGAAGAGAGGCGAACGTTCTTTGAGAGGCGAACGCATAGAATGCTTGGCACGATGATCGGCCGCTACATTGTTCAACATTTATTCTACGTTATCTTATTGCCTTATGCTGTCTCTGCAGTTGATATTGCTAGTATTCACCAATGATGCTTTAAATATTCTATGTGAATGCCCCAGAATGGTCGCGAAGGACAAAAGCACAAGATTGCGTTGTTAAGTGTGCCAGATCCTAACTGCAGATTTCTGCAGCGTAATCAGCTCGCCCTGCAGCGATCACAGTTTTCAATGTGCCGAGCAAGATGATGTTGCAATGGCGAATTACAAATGCAATGAAAACATTCGCTATTGCAACCGAGTATGCAGCAGTGGGAAGACCGAATGCACGCAGAAAATTCTTACAGAAATCGATTGCCGTGCTGTTGCAGTGAAACAGTGCATTGGAAAGAAACAAAAGGCGAAAAGATACTACACCTTCTACACCGAAAAAATACTACACCTTCGAAAAGATACTACAGCCCTTGTTTTGTGCAAGATGCATTGTCTTTCTAAAAAGCTCATCAGTGAATAGCCGGGCATTTTATTTCTTTAGGCGTATACTTGTTCTACGACTACAGTTGAAGCACCCGCGTTGCACAAAACGGAAAATGTTTGTGAGCATCAGCAGCCTTGGTTGTGCGCAAAGATTGACTTTGTATGTGAGAACAGGGTCCCCGTGTAAGCAAAAAATAAAAATCATGGTTCGAACTGCAGTAGAACTTTTGAAGTTTGCGTAGCAAGCAAGTTTCATATCAGAGAGCCATGGAAGTGCTTGAAACTGCTTCGGTAAAAGAACATGGGCAGTCCTCATGTAGAGGTTAGAAGTCAAGTGAGCGTTTCTCATAATCATATGGTAGTTTTGGAACGTTACAGCCTAACAATTATCATTAGCAGTCATGTTGACCGATATTAGTTGTGTAGCAGGAGCTTGGAATTTCACCATGCGTCACAGTATTGCATTTGCGTAATTGAGCTTGGGCGTGACAGATGACGATCCATCAAAGGACTCAGCTAGAATTCGTCACAATAATCATCAGCCGGAACATCGACAAAGGTTTCCAAGCTTGAAAATAAGCGTTTTTATGACAATCGCGTGGCTATAAAAGTTGTGTCGTTTCACACCACCATGGGGGTCTAGTGGCTAAGGTACTCGGCTGCAGACCCGCAGGTTGCGGGATCAAATCCCGGCTGCAGCGGCCCCATTTTCGATGGAGGTGAAAATGTTGCAAGCCCGTGTGCTCAGATTTGGTTGCACATTAAGGAACCCTAGGTGCTTAAATTTCCGAAGCCCTTCACTACGGCGTCTCTCATATTCATATGATGATTTTGGGACTTAACCTTGCATATCAATCAATAAATCAATCATTCAATCAATCGATCAATCAAAGTTGTGTCGTTTGCGCGCTAAAAGTTTATAAGATATCTGTACTTTTTCCTATACTTTACTCTCTAGGCTTAAATGTTCATTCTCTTAAAAGTGTGATATAAATTAGCATTCCTATTTTTCTTCGCTATAGCACTAGTTCAGAGGGGTCAGCAGAGTTTAAGTATTTTGTATAGTTGGTATAACGAGTGTACGAAGGGGCTTCAAAGTCTTGCGAAGTTTCCATTGACCTTACTAAAGAAAAAAAAATGTACATGTTACTTTCTTTCAGGTGGCAGGACTCCCCCACCAGAATCTAAAGGTGACCAAATAAATTCGAGTGTCTCTCCAAAGACTGTCATGTAGGTGGCAAGTCAGGAATAAAGAAAAAAAAATTCTGGAGCACCTGTTCTTTGGGCAAAATGGGAGGAAGAGAAGCTTCACGTTTGCATTTCGTTCTTTATTTCTTTCTTTCTTTCTTTCTTTCTTCCTTTATCTCTTTCTTTCTTTGTTTCTTCTTTCTTTTTCTCTTTTTCTTTCTTTCTTTTTATCCTTCTTCCTTTCCTTCTTACCTTCCTTCCTTCCTTTTTGCTTTCTTTTCGCCTAACTCAATGCTTCCTCCTAACTGTTTCCTTTCTCCATGCGAGAAATTATACCTTCATCTATACGTGCTCTCTAATGATATGCTTGAGTTATAGCAGGCAACAACGGCAATCATGCGTTCACACTTAGGCAACAATAATATGTGGCAACGTGAAGTGACAAGTGACCTCGATAACCTCAATAACAGATGAGATAGCCGCATCATATAGATGGCTACTGATAAACCCATGAAGGAGCACTAGTTATTTTTTGGACATCGGTGCCCACAAATACGCACTTGACCAGCGGATCTTCCATGGCCGACTTTTTTGTGCTTGCCGGTGCAAGATCATTATTCTTTGCAGTAACACCAATAACGGCAAACGGCACTTGTGAGGCTATACAAGCTTCGCTTAGAAAAAAGAGCCAAATGACTATTTTTATTGATTTTCTTCCTCCTTAGAGTGAATATTTGTTAGCAATGTGGTCTTTCTGATGTGCTGGATTGAGACCTTTGAACTATAGTTTAGTAGTTTGAACATTGTGTTGAGTCTGTTGTTTTCGTGCATTGACATAATGGCAGATATATTCATCATACTGGTCATTCAAGAACAAGATTTTTTTTAATCGTGATCCAAGCTTCTTAACGGCTTGGACAAGAGTGTTATCAGGTCGATTTGCTTTATATGATGGTCGCTCTGCTCAAGATAACTTTAATTCTTCTTCTAAAATTGTCGGTTATCTAGTCGGTTCTAGATAGGTTTTATACAGTGTTGGTTATATAGTCGGAGCATTTCAAGGGGCCACGGTTTCGTATACTGCCGTGTGTTGTCGCTGTCACTAGGCGTAGCGCTCCATGTGTAGTATACTGAGGGCGCGTTCCCGCCAAGAAAGAAACTTACTTTTCTTGTTCTTTGGGTGCCTTGATAATGATCGCTTACCATATTCAACGAAGAAAAATCTGGTGCGCTTGGCGTGACGCAGGCGAAAGCTCGCATAAAAACCGAAAAATAGGCAGAAGAAAGCACGAAATAGAAAGAGAGAGAAGGATAAATTTGGGGTAAAGTAGAAAGGGCAAAAAGAAAAAAAATACTACATAAATAAAGAGGTGGTCTATAATAAAAATAGAAATACAAAAAAGCGGGAATAGAGAAAAACGAAAGAGAGAGAGAGGAGAAAACAGAAGAGAAAGAAAGGAAGCTCCATGCCCAGCTGCGCACTTCTTCCAGGCTTGGCACCCTTTGTTCCAGGGCTGAAAGAAGTGCGCTCCCATCGTATTGCAGTCGATGTGAGCGTGTTTTCGCAGGAAGTGGTTGTGAATAAATGTGAACTGTATGTGATAACCTGCACTGGCATCGGACGCAATATCTATGCGCAGTGCTGAGTGCACGAAGCTTCGCTAAAACTGTCAATGACAACCTGTGAGACTGCAACGTCACAGCAAACTAAAAAAATTCCGCCATATCCACGAAGTGAATGATGATGAGTGGGCGAAGCTCCGGAGGTAAACCATGAATCCTCTGTACATTTTGCCCACTCGATTTTATTACATCGCTCCCCCTAGCGTACGTCGCCGCACTTAATCGAACGATTGCCTTCAACCAATGACACGCGCCATATGTGACATCATTCCTATTTTATAAGATCTCGCGTCTTTCATCAACTACAAGTACCGCTTTCTAGTTTATAACATCTTGCATCTTTTCATCATCAGCTACAAGTACCACCATCTAGTAAACACTACAAGAACTAGACGAGAGGTGGCTACATACAGGAGATGGTACCGCCATCTAGTGAACACTGCAAGAACTAAACTAGAGGTGGCTACATACAGGATACAGGGGACGCACAGCCCACGCCCTAAGGAGCTTCGCCCCTAAAACCTTGTTGTCTCCAGCCTCTCCGAACAGGGAAGGCACTGATGAGTGCTTTGCATCACACCCCACTAGCACTTCCACGCGAGAAACGAAACTTAAACTGTAGTAAAGGATCCATGAACTGTTCCCTAGCTTACGCTACTACTGCGAAGCCTTTGCTCCGCATCGTTAGGTGATTGTCTGAGACACTATGCGAATTTTTTTACGGGGTGCCGTTGCCGCGATGGGAACGATGGCATGCGACGCTTGTGTTGGCTGATGTTGAGCGAGACTTCGGCTAAAAAGCGAGTACGGCTGCACAAGTAAAGCTCTTCTAAAACAAAACCTTTATGGGCGGAACTCATACATGCGTATTATATCCTAGAATAATAATACCCTCACTATTACGGCATAAACAAACAGCAACAAGAAGAAACAAATGACGACCAACACTCTCACAGTGCACGTCCACCTTGTCCTCTACCTTTCAAGTTTACAGCGGCAGTTGGTTACTTCTACGTTTTGTAAAATTGTACATCGACGCAGAAGTTTTCGAAGTTAAATAAAACTCGTTTTCTTACAATGATAAAGAATAAATAGCTTACTGTGCAACTTTAAAGGGTCATTGCCCCTTCCGCCTTCCCTCTAATTTTCTTCTTACGCGTTTTTTCGTTTAATGAGCGCCTCCTCGCAGTAATCGTGGTGTATTTAGTATTGTAAAAGAGTGACTTACTAATAAGAAAAAAGCAACTATTCATTTGTCCCTTTTGATGGTAACCCGATCGCGGTGGTCTATTGCGCCTAAAGTACTCGGCTGTGGGAGTGAATACCGGTTGCGGCGGCTACATTTTTGATGGAGGCGAAAATGTCGTAGGCCCGTGTGCTCTGATTTGGCTGCACGTTAAAGAACCCCAGGTAGTCAAATTTCAGGAGCCATCTACTACGGTGTCTCTCATAATCATGTGCTGGTTTCAGGACGTTCAACACCACATTTCAATCAATCTTTTAGACGTAATGCTGAAATGCTATTCTCGAACTTGTTTACGAAAATAATTTGTCGGCCACAGATGACGCCGGAGTGGACTGTTTGCTTAGAACTTTACCCGGAGAACAATGCATTTGCTGAAGCATCCGTTGCTTATCATTGCTGTGGTGTGGATACTATTAAAGATCGTGTTGTTTTTTTTTTCGCCCACAGGTAATTGCCTGAAAACTTCTGCCCCTATGAGTATTCTATGACATCGTCCTTGAGGGTGTGTGGTTAATTTAAAATAACGCAGCCAGTCGTACACTTCAGCCCGTTTACGACCACATTGAATCACACCACGCGTAATTGTTTACTGGCAGAACAGGAACCATCGACATGTGCTGAATGCCATGACCCATTATAGTAATGCATATTTCATTGTGTCCCCAAATCGAAAGATTTAGACAAAAATGCTTAAGTATATTTTAACATATGCCAATTTCCCCAACGTTACTTTTACCAGATTATCTACTAGTAGTCTCGCTGGCATGCTCGGGTTCTTAGACCCAGATAGATATTGTAATACAATTTAGGATGCCGCTGCGCATTCTGCTACATAACTTTTACACAGGTTACGGCTGGGGCGACGTGGCCAATAACGCTTTTGTGCAGTTTAGGCTAACCTAACACAGTCAAGTAGCGAGTGCTAAAGGGCTACTTTTTGCACATGTGCGCGTGCCTAGACGTGACGTTATGCACGTCTTCGAGAAATAAAAATCCTAGACGCATATGCACCACTAGCAGACAGAAGAAGCACCAGCAAAGACTGTCGTTATACTAACTGGCCCTGAAACAAGTTATGCTAGGACTATGAAAACACGAAAAGAAGTAATGCATTCAGAGTTGCCATAGAAACAGCACGCTTCAAGTTGACAAAATCTAAGACAAGAGTGATTGCCTCACAACCGTGTTTGTGGTAGCTATATATGTATCGTGTCACCGCTGTTTTTTTTCTTTTGCTCGGCAAACCACACTCGTATAGCGACCACAGGTGGTGGTACAAGTACTCAGCGCAGCGGTGGCCTGACAGGGGCAAGTTCGATCGTCTCCGTGGTGGTCGTATATATTTCAAGAAAAGTGATATGCTGGAAGTACGTGTAAATAATTTTAGGTAAACGTTAAAGAAGACCAGGTGATCAAACTTTTCCTAGCCCAGTGGTGTCATAAGGCACGCAAGAGCGTAAGCAATCATCACCCGAGTCCGGCAGACGTCTGTGCTCTTGATAACAACCACGCGATCTTGGTAAGGAAAAGCAATTTTTGTAAAAAATAAAGCAACTTACAGAGAGCTTGTCTGAAACCGTTCAATTACTGAAATCACTGGGAGAAATTAAATGGGAATCGGATGGTATGCAGTAAGAGATATGGCATGTATGTAACACCACTAGTATACTACTCGGAATGAATAAGTAAAACATGCGGTAATTCTCCGTTTATGAGACCTCCGTGTGCTAGCCTTCACTAATTTCACGTTTACACGTAGTGTTTGTCATTTCGCATCTTGTAAACTGTACTTGTATGCAAATGCTTATGCTGAACGTGCCACAGAGTGCACGCATTACACACAGAGCCAGGCATGCAGTCATTTCGGCGAGAGATAGAGAAAGAGAGAGAAAGAGAAAGGGTGAAACGACAATAGTATTTTTGTTTTTGCCCATGTGTGTATATTTATGCGTGCAAAGTTTAAAATTTAGCGGGCATCGCTGAAACCCAGTGGCCCCAGCAATAACAGTGTGCATAGTTCATGTATTGACGCAATGATACGGGGCACAATATGAGTATTGGTAAGCACCAACTGCTCGCTTGGTCAAAGCAGTCGTATCTTGCTGCCCGCAAATGCTTATACTGAAGCCACGAGATGGTTCGTTTTATCGTAGACAGACGTATGGCGACAAGATATTCGACCCATCAGCAAGTCCCAGCACTGCTCCTTTTGGTGATACAGCCTTAAAGAATGAATCAGATAAATAGCGCAGAATCAACGATCGCAAAATTAAAGTATCACCGGTAGTTCACGGACACTTTACTGAATGGCCCTAATGAATGAAAAAAGTATTGTATGTGACTTTATGCGCATGACGCATAAATAGAAATAAATTTACATTCAGAAAGCCAATACGCATGCTGTTATTATGGGCTGTCGCCAACTCAGAATGTTCCGTGCCTTATTCACTCGATGTGATGAGATGTAATGATCATGGTGTTTGAAAAGATGAAGGAATTGTGCAAATTATTGATATAAGAAAACAAAGACAAAAAGGCACCCAAGACAGACAGACAGACAGACAAAGAACTTTATTAGATCCTGAGGAGCTTTCGCGTGAACCCTTATCGGGGACCCGCGGAAACCGCTGGCCGCGTCCAAGTCGGGGCTGGGACACCATGATGTTCCGCCCTTTCTTGGGCCCTCTGGATAGCCTGAAGTTGTGTATGGAGCGATGAGCTCCGCAGGGCTTCTTCCCAGTCGGCTTCACTGGATAGAGGGCCAGTAGGTAACGCGGGGCATTGCCAAAGCATGTGCGCTAAAGAACAGTAAGTTTCGTTGCAGTCCGGACAACTTGAATCAATTTCTGTTGAGATACGACTCAGGAATCCCCAAGAAGTTCTAATTTTTATTGCTTGATTGCTGAGGGAAACATTACGGAAGTCAAAGATGTAAAGAGATATTCCGCTCTCATCGTCCATCAACCATCATGTATTTTTTTTAATTCTCACGCATACGTACGGATGACTGGCGAGTGCTTTTAGCCGAGCGTGGCACATGCTTTGCATACGCCGGTTGGATGGCAAATGCGAACGCAAACCTCCTCGGGCAAGACCTCCGGATAGCGCCTTTTGCTCGTCCCATTGAGCAAGATGGAAAGTTCAAAAAGTGCCCCACGTATGCACAGAGCAGGATCGTTTATTTCTGACTCTAGCGTTGCCGACCAGCCTCGCTTTGGGAGCCGCACAAAGGCGTTTGAAGAAAGCGAGCAAGCAAGAAAGAAATGCGTAGATCAGAGTCGATTCCACGCACGCTCCGCTCATTGAAGAGTGATTCGAGAACTTTGTGTGGAAGAAATGGAAACAAGAAAACTGCACGCAATGCATTGCAAACGGAGCTTGTTTCTTCTCGCGCAAGTGCTGCGCCTGAAAACGGGAACGACTTTGGGCAAACGGGGTTTGAAGGAGAGTGAGCGCAGAAAAATCTGCTCGCAAGGGTATCCGAGGGTGGCCCATCGGGGACAGGGAAAAGATTCCGTCCGAGGTTGGCGGTGGTGTGGCTTGCTTTCCTTTCCTGTTCCCGACACCCAGGAACAGCGCCCCGGCGAGTCGCGCTCGAAGTGCTTGCGGCGTACACTATCGGCCCGCATTGCTCCGAATGGGCGAAGTAGTGTGTGCTCGCGTTCTTGAAAAACAAAAAAAAAAGTAGGGTGGGCTGCAATATCGCAAACGCGGGCGAAATAGGCGGGCCGAAGGGAAGATAGGGTGAAGGCGGATGAAGCGTTTCTGCCAAACTCGACGTCGCCCAACGAGCCTCTGTTGCCATGCCACGAGAAGAGCGGGTGGCGACGACCCGCCGCCACTTGGGGCGGCGCCAGCGTTTGTGCCATTGGCTCAGCGTCATGCGCCGCGGTCTCTTTCCGCGTCTGTGTCCTGACGTTGCTGCCCCGGAAAATGTCGGTTATGTGTCTCTCTCTATCGAGGGAGTGAGCGACCGCACGCGTACAAATGCGGGCCTTATTTGCCTTTTTCTTTATGGATACATTCGTCTTCGCAACGCCGAATGCCTGCGCTGCCCGGTTTCTTCGCGAAGAGGGGCTTCTCTGCAAGCGTCCCTGTCTGGTCGCCATCATTTTTTTCTCGTTTCGACTCGTCCGAGAACTTTTGCGCTCGTTGTTGCTGCGGGTGTGTTTCCTTTTGATCACTTATGGGCGCGCTAGTACTTGCAAATTCCGCCCGTATAGCGTACCAGACCGGAAGACGGGGCCAAGTTGGCGACGCACGAAACACGCGTCGCGCGAGCTTTGTAGTCGCGCCGGGGGCTTTATAGGTCGGAATGTTGTCTTTCGCGGGCAGCTCTGTCTGAAAGACAGCCGCGTCCTCGTCGTCATGGCCCTTTTCTTGTTGGCGCTGCGGTGATGACTACACGCCCGCCGGCAGATCGCTGTGTCCCCGAACGTTGTCATCGTCCATGACGACGAAGGAAGCCGCTCGTGCACCGCCCCGACATTGTTCACAGAGAAAAATACCCGAAGAATGGATTCAGTGGCGCGCCGCTCGCGCACGCACGAACGTAAATAGCCTGGCAGCCCATTCAGCACGCCCTTTTATTTTTATGTTTCTTGATTTCTTAACCGACGGACGTCAAAGGCGGCGGGCACAGAGGCAGCGGCAATTCACGAGTTCACGTTGCTCTTGACTTTCAAAAGAAAGGGCACTGACTTTTCCTCGAAAGTGTAAAACACAGTAAGCAAAAAGAGGAAAGGATTCATCATTAAAAAGTTGCACTTAGAAGGAGAGGAAGAAGGTCGAGCAGATTTCGATGAAGTAAAAAACTGTGTAAGAGAACCGTAAAAAAAAAACGAAAAAATAACACCCATACACGAGGGTGCAAACAAAACTTGATCACTGCCTTCTCTTTGTTGGTTCCCCGTCGCTGCTTTGTTATTTTTTCGGCAATTTGCGACTGCTTTCCAAAACTTGAATGTAGTCACTTCTTTTATTTCTTCATAGCAGAAAAACATACAGATAATATAGCTTCTGAAAATAGTTATTTAGAAAGTTGTCGACTGCGGATTGGTCCCCGCGTTTTGATGAATACCTTTTTTTTTTTAAATATACTGTGATGTTTCAAGTCCTTTCTTTGCGGGTTTATGCTACGTCAGTGAACTTCCGGGCGGATATTATCGGACATCACTTCGGTTGCGTCATGAAACACGCACTGGTGTACAATTTCTTGCCACATGTGAATTTTCCAACCTTTTGCATTCATATATCGTCCTAGTGCATCAGTGCTTAGTTTTTGGGTCGTGTCAAATGGGCAAAATAAGTAGCCAAGATATTTTTAATCTCGAGTCTGTAGCGAAAATATCGACTGTATTTACACATTCTTCCAATTCTAACTTCGCAACTGCAACTTGCTTTACAACCAACGTGGTGCTCGCGATGATCTCATTTTATTACTTGTCTTTCTCACTTCGCTCGACTTTCTTCTACTCTAACATTGATGGCGTGTGTGAACGTTTTATTAAAAGTGTTGGTGCGTAACCTCCACCGATCTCTAAACTGTACCTGGATAGAAGACCACTTTCACTTGGCAATATCTTGCGACGAAGGCCATGAAATGATGCTGCGACTTATGAAGGCTGCAAGACTGAAAAAAACACCAGTAACGCAGAGCAGAGCAATGTCACCACATTTGCGGCTTGTATAGTAGACTTCATCTTCTCCTTCTACTCTAGTTTTCCTCTCAACCCAGTCAGAGGTAGCCAACTGAGCTTTATCTTAATTAATTTACCAGCTACTAATTCATCCTTGTACCGAGCTTGTGGGCTCGAGCGTCACTGTGACAACCACTTATGAATGGGTCCGAAATTAGAAAAAAAACGCCATCGTGTACATAGACGTATGTTCATAATAAAGACTCTCAGGTGGCCCAAATTAATCGCGAGTCTCCGCTTCATCACGTATTTCAATGGGTTAATTGTCGTCGCACATAAAGCCCCGTAGTTCGACTTCTGCCTCTGCGGTTTTAGCATGACTTGTTTTACTACTGCATAATTGTGTGATCGGCAACAAATAAGTTTAGCTAATAATCGAACTGTGAAGAGTGAAATGTGCTCCTTGGTGTTTGAAGGTACTTACACCTACAATGTCAAACTTCACGTACTGTGCATCTTACAGGCCTGCGGCGCGCAATGTTTAGCTTGAAATGTGGCTACACTGTTCATAGTGCAAGTACACTACCCGGACTTCGGCAGAAATATCCAAATTTTCATGTCGATTGAGACTGAGTGAGCGATATTATTGTACTACTGCTTGAAATATTTAGGCAGTCTAGGGGAGATATTTTTTTTCATTCAAGTAATATAAACAACAAAGGAAAGTTATCGCATGAAATATAACAACAGCGTTGCTAAAGTTTCGAGTTTCTGCGTATCCTTTGAAAGCCTTGAGCGCACGAAAAAGGGCTTGTACTTGTACGAGCAGAAATCATGAGAGAAAAAAGTGGATTAAAAGAAAAAGTATATGCTTTGTGAAATACGTCACAGTTTCATCCAAAAAATCGAAATCCTTATGACTAAATCAATGCATTATACAAATATAAGAATGTTCTCAGTTTTTCCTGCATTATATATTGTCGAAAGCGTTAGAATACTTATACATTTCAAGAGCTCGGAATCATGCGCCAACATGGAGTGCGAGCATTTTTCCGTCCATGAGCGCTCACAATGGCTTTCACAACACTGTCGGGATAAAGAACGCGAACAGTCAAGTTGCAACATTCAGCGCACACAGATCCGGAAATGTCAGTCAGACGCTGCACATGAAGTTAGCAACCGCATTCACTAGCTCATCTTTTCAAACCGACGCAGATTACTTCTATATAGGGCGCGCGGGCATTTTATTTTAGGACCTACAGGCAATGACCTGGTTATTGCTGACCAGTTTGACTGGAGGAAGAGGCGTACTCCTCACCTTCAGACTGCACCCCTTTTTCCCTGCCTACCCCTCCTGCCCCTGCCCAGGAAGGCACACCGTCTTCCCCACCTTCGCTGGACCGAGTGGGGACAGAGTACTTTTTTTTTGACGCTTGCCTTCGAATATACATGGCCCCGCCGTGGTGGTCTAGTGGCTAAGGTACTCGGCTGCTGACCCACCGGTCGCGGGATCAAATCCCGGCTCCGGTGGCTGCATTTCCGATGGAGGCGGAAATGTTGTAGGCCCGTGTGCTTAGATTTGGGCGCACGTCAAAGAACCCCAGGTGTTCAAAATTTCCGGAGCCCTCCGCTACGGCGTCTCTCATAATCATATGTTTTGGGACGTTAAACCCCACAAATCTATCAATCGATTCGAATTTATAAGATTGCCAATCACGTTTACAACTCTGGTTATCCTCAGTCCACAAATGGTGGTAGTCAATGGACAACCAAAAAAAATCTAATAAGCTCTCGGACTTTATACGACATATCACACCAACGCTGACTTTTCTTTGCAGTGTCTTTGTAATTTGCTGTTTCAATAAAGTAAACTGCTTCATATCTGGCGCACAGAGCGGGTAATACCGAAACAAATATATTGAAGGAAATGTATTGAAACAGGGGTGACTTAGTGACCTCATCTGAGAAAGGTATTTGGAGGAGAGAATGTGAAATGAGTCTCGCTGGCAGAATTGGAGAACGTGCACAAGAGCGCTCTTCTTTCAGAGCGCCAAGATGAAGTCGTTGATGGTGATTGAGAGATGTAATTATACAGAGCTGGCGTAGTTAGAAGCACATGCTTGTGTGTGTCTTCACTATTGGGGGAGGTGGAAGGGGCGAGGTTCAAACACCCTAGATTCAATATTTTTAAACCTCTCGAAGTTTCGGTTCTGACTTCTTTTTTAAACTGTGCTCACTTTTTTTTTCACACAATGAACATCTTTCCTATAGCAACGAGTAATCGCACGGAAGTTCCCTTTACCGATATATTTCTCGGCCAAGAACTATGCAGAGGCAGCCGTTTTCGCCGATAATGACGCCTGAGCCTCAGAACCGTTTGAAGGAATGAGACACTAAAAAACGGGCAGTGCCACGAGTAATTTGTCTACAAACTGAGAAAAACAAACAAACAAACTGACCCATTATCATTCGAAAGATTCTCCGGCGACGATCGCTCGAGATGGAACTCGAACGCGCAGCGACGCCACGACTTTTCTAATTAACGAGTTTGGTTCCGTCCTGAGGCGCTGGTGCTCCGTAATTACCGCTGGATTTAGTCGTTCCTCTCCGCCGTCGACGACGACGGCGGTTTTCCGAACGCCGTCGTTTTGAACGATGACATGTTCGCGTGGTTGACAGGCCGACTCGCCAAGAGACCGAGTTTATTCGAAGCATATACGGGCAGCGTTCAGATTTCATTCGTTCTTTAACAAACGGATTGAAGAGAAAAACAAGACAGATGATGAATCAAATCGGGCTGGCTGACGTAGCGTGTAAGTCATGTTTTATACGGTCAGGTAATAATAATACTAATATCTCGAGTTTTACCTCCCACGATAGGATTGAGAGACGACGTAAGGGAGGGCTCCACAAACTTTGATCATCCGGTGTTCTTTAGCGTGCACTGACATCGCACAGTACACAGGCCTCTAAGCATTTCGACTCCATTGAACTTCGACAGCGACGGCCGGGATCACATCCGCGATCTTTGGGTCAGCAGCTGAACACCATAGCCACTGTTCCACGGAGGCATACTATGCTCAAATAGAATAAATTATGACTAGATAAATATACATATAGGAGACGTTCTTCGAATGCTATGACAGAGTCGCGTTAACTAAGATTTATTTCATGTTTTAGAAGGGCTGACTATCTACGTTTCTATTTTGGACGATACAGATTTGCGATGTAAGAGGTCCATTATATATAGTTGTTAAAATAATATGCAATGATTCTTTTTCTAAAAATAATACACCTGACTAGTCGCACAAGCTGTCTCATTGGGCGAACACGTAATAAAAGACTGAAGTTTCTTGTTCGCAATCCATGAATTCCGCGAGTCACGTGTTGAAGCTGCACCTCTACCAAGGTACAATAGCTTCGAACGTATCAACTATGGCTTTCTTGATCAAGGTTGTGGTATCCTGCCTTTCACAAGCTGGCTACAATGTTAGTAAGCTGTACGTCGACTTTGGGTAGTATTTCGAGAAAGTGGGTGACACTTGGTAGCCCTAAGTTTGCTAAACTATATTTCATTGTTAAAAATCTTTGTTAATTATCCCCACGTAAGCCACATGCGCATATATAAGTGTAAAATGCCATTCGCCACTGTTCAAAATCACAATACCGTATATAGACGGGTACAAGGGGCACTTAGCTATACGAGTAATTTTGCAGCATTTCCCATTTTATAGGGTCACTTAAGAGTATTGTTGAGTGTATTTGGTGTTGGGGTTTGCTCATAAATGTCGTAGTGTTGTTGATGATGATGCTGATGATGATGATGATGAGGAGGAGGAGGAGGATCATAAATGATGGCTGGTACCCACACAGGGAGATTAGCTAAGCACTACGCAACTGAACTTTTAGTTACTATCTTCCGATAACCTAAACATTTAAAAACAAGCAAAAAGTAAAGGAAGAACTGCTCATATTCTGCTGCTGTGCTCTCACCGAGGCAGATTAGCAGTTAAGTGAAACCTAGTCAAAACAGTGACACTACACTTTTACACAACCATATTTTCTTTTCAGTGCAGAAGAACTACATTTTAGTTGTTTCCTAATAATAATAATAATAATAATAATAATAATAATAATAATAATAATAATAATAATAATAATAATAATAATATATATTATTATTATAATTATTATTATTATTATTATTATAGGCCAAATCAATGACGTCATCCAACGATCTCAAATCTGCAAGTAATGTCTGGCGTGAGGATTTCATGCCTCCTGTTTTTCTGACTTTTTTACATCGTCTCTACCACCCTGGGCTGCGATTCCCATCTTTTAGATTGCATTTAATTAACCACCGCTTACCTATCCATACTGACTTCTTAAATGAACCTTGCAACGCTTTTTCAGCATCGTAAGAAAACGCGGCCGATCGGTAGTCCAGGTTCCTAAAAACCCGCGGGCCAGACCTTTATTGGCCGCGAGATCGAGCAGAGTCGCCGCGTGGCGGCAAGTGACCGAAACGGTGAAGTGTGGATTGCTCCTTGCGTCGTCTGAAAGCCACGTCGTATTTTTATGTGCACGAACTTCGTGCAAGTCCTCAAAGTGTGGTTTTCCGGTCATGTCAGTGCGAGTGTAACTGTTTCTACGTATGCCTGAAACGACGTATGAAAGCATTTGGTCTTGCTCGGCTGCTAATGCATTGTAATAAGACCGGCGAGTGCAACTTCCCAGAGTGTTGTTTATTGTCATCGTACCCTCTATTCACCAGAATACTATCAGAGTGGGTGCCGTATTCTGATTCAAGCCCATCGCAAAATGCTCTTGGCATCCTCCCAAACATGAGAATTTTTAAATGGTGTGAGAATGCAACGTTTTATACTGACTAGGTTGTAAAAAAACAAAAAAAAACAGGCTCTAGGCCATGCATTTGCGCGTCGTTGGTAGGTGTTTAAGTACAGCACTGTAGTTTACCAATCATGCGAGGAGCCTTAGTTGTGTTCATCTTGCCGTGGGGCCACTACATAGAAATATTGCTATCACAGAAGCTGTGACATTTCGCTACCTATAGTGTACTTAAAACAGAGTTCCTGTGCACAATCATGTGCTTATATTTAGGAACGCTTTAAAGAGCCCAGACATTAAAAATTAATTTAGATGTCATGCCTTATATATAATGTATATTTTCACTGCAAATTTAATTTTTTCACATTACTTTCTGTGTTAGTGTGGCATTTTTAGTGACCGACGGAAGGTAGTGGTAATTTTTGCCTAAAAAAAAACATGCTTGTTGTCCCATTAACGAGGCCTAAATTTGTTGTAGCACCATCATGCACGTAATTCATCGATGAAAGCTTTCTACTTAAGTCTCATATCAGATTTTTACTGGTGCAGGAACATGGGCGTACAGGGGCAAACGCAGTGTACTGCAGAACGCCATCACCACTAAGCTTTCCTCACTAAACTTATCGACTGTCCCATATTTCGTGGAGAACACAATAAGAGAAAAAGAAAATCATATGCGTATAAGGTACCAACGGTGGTACTGAACGAATCGCGCAGATATGCGGGCTTTCTACGATAGTTCTTTCTCTTTTTTTATAGTATGCAGATGACAAAGATGTAAATGAGTAGTTCACGCTACATCTGTGCGTTACACTCAGGCTTACCACGTACAAACAGCACAGCAAAGCCTGATTTAGTGCGAAAGCATGAGGAGAGCCACCCAGGACGAGCATCCCTATGTAAGGCAGAATGCGCTTTATTCGCGGGTAATGGTAACAGTGCATAGGCGTCGTTCACCGATTAAACAGAGAAGAGCGTAGGTAATAGTAGTAAACTGTAGTTAACGCATCTTATCCGCTGACAATCAGCTCAGACCGCACGCAACGAAGCGCCGCTTCGTGTATTTGTATAAGTGCCGCCGACCACGTATCCACACTTTCGCGGGACGGTGCTGCCACCTATATCCTGATCTGGCCACGAATAGTGCAGCACGCAGCCTGTAATTTACGATTAATTTCTAAGATTCAGCGTAATATTGCCTCCTCTTGTCTCTACAAATGACGCCATAAACACAGGGGAACTGGCAACAAACTGAAAGCTCACGGCCGTTCACTGATTGGAGCATGTGACCTGCATAGTGACCATGGCCGCCGTGAGAGGCCGCCATGCGCCAACTCGTGCGCCGACGATCACTCTGAATGTAAGCCACACGTTTGAATAAACAAATAAATGAAACAAACGCTGAAGCTTATGACCTGCCCTAACGAATGAATGCATCTTATTGCCGTTTTGTCCGCCCCTCCCCCACCCCGCCATTTGATTTGGGTGGCATTCAACACGCTCGCTGGCACGAAATGATACAGATGGTGTACGTGTGACGAATATCTCTACCACTCCTCTCGTACTTAACGGATTCTAAGAAATTTACGATCATGGCGAAAATTCTTGAGGCCCATGTAATTTAGATATAAATGCTTGCTCGCCAAAGAATTACAGGTGGTCGAAGTTTCCGAAACCGTCCCTTCTATTCGTATCGTGGTTAACACCAGCAATTATTGTTATCACAATTTTTTCGCCACTTGACTCGCGAGGCGATGATCTATTTCAAAACAAACCACTCCATGCAAGTAAACTTCGAAAGGTGCTGCACAGCCCCTTTGAGCTGCACTGCTCGCTGAAACAATCTCAATGCCCGACTTTCTAACATTGTCACCTAAATTTAGGTACACGAAAGTTTTTTTTCATCATCCCTTAAAGGTAGGAAATGTGCGATCTACGCACGTGCTACATTAGCGTGTACTCCGTAACGGACGTTTGAAGAGCATAACTGTAATCTATTTGCGCAGAGGCTCTACCCTAGCGAAACACGACGGTTAATGGCACTTATGCGTGGAATTAGCAGGTATGGCAGGGTAATAGGGTACTACTACAATCGAAAACTACGCTATGCGTCATGTATTCACATGATAACTCAGTGTCAGTAAGCGTTTGAGTAACACGTTTGAATGTACCTACGTCGTCGAT
Source organism: Rhipicephalus annulatus (assembly GCA_013436015.1). Classification (NCBI taxonomy): domain Eukaryota; kingdom Metazoa; phylum Arthropoda; class Arachnida; order Ixodida; family Ixodidae; genus Rhipicephalus; species Rhipicephalus annulatus. The sequence continues at coordinate 75,761 of WOVY01010937.1, read as the reverse complement.
GTAACGCTGCGTTTGTGTCACTTCATCTCACAGAAAAACAAAAACAAAGACGTTAAAAAAGTATTGAATAACAATGGTCTTGTCGGCACTGTTTTTTTTATTGCCATGAAGTGACAAACTTTCAGTGCATGATTAGGCGTGGCATTTACGATGTTTCCACTGTAAGGTTCAACGGGTGGGCTTACTTATCAATATAAAATCGCTTACCTCTATTAAAAAGGCCGAACGACGCATTCCTGTTCTCTAGTTCGGGTGCTTGTGAAGCCACCGGAAGGTCGCTTCACTGTCCCGGAAGCTGGTGTATTCTGGTAGTTTTAGGCATGTAATTGATATATTATCTGGTGGCAGTTGTTGTGATCGTAATTTTTGTGTTTTTTATTACTATAAAATTCTCGCGGTCATCCAACACTACGGGAAAAATGGCCGATGCCGTAGCGACGCCGTCCGAAACGGCGGGGTGCTGTAATCTACAGTGCATGAAACAAAATCTATCATTAAGCATCACTTGGAAGGCCGACTAACGCTACAAGAAAAATTACAAACACAAACGCCGTAGCGATGCCGTTAAAATATGGGGCAGTGCTGTTATGTACAACGTTACAACTACTCAATAGTCAGGTGAAAGATAAAAAATTGTCACGGCATTTTTTAACAAAAAAGGGAATGAGTGCAATTGCAGTCGGGAGCACGAAGGTTTCTCTTTTGTGAGTGATCAGGGAAAGAAAACAATGTTGGAATGACATCGTTTCAAATATTAGTTTTTGAAACCAAGTGATGAAAATATCACTCTACCGAACGGTCGCCGCAAAGTCTGCTTCCTGGAGACAGCATCCAGTTGTCCCCTGTTTAGGTTACTGACCCACTTCTCGTATATTTGAGGCCTACAGCGTGGGAAACTTCATATAAGAAAACCGAATACCTCTAACACGCCTCGATAAAACAGTAGGCAATCAAATACCATATTATCCTCACAGAATTCGTAAAAGGAATATAATTTTGAGGTACTTATAAGTGAAAAGTCTTCGCAATGACATTTCCAGTTGATTTGTGTATTTCACTGCTCTATACAGGCCAGCATTTAAATTAAAAATAAAAGAAAAGCCCTCGCAGCCGCAGCAGGTGCCTGTTTTTGGCGGTGGCTTCCGGTACACCAACGGCGTCTTCCGGTGGCTTCAACTGCGCGCGCTTGATGCGCCATCCAGCTTCTTCTAATACCTCAGCGCATTATTAGGCGTGAAATTTACGATGATTCCACGTTAACGTTCAACGGAAGAACTGACTCATTACTATAAAACTTACGGGCTCTGCACAAAGACAGATGCAGTTGTACGTCGCTGGTGACTTTTCTATTTTTACGTAATGCCTGAGATGAGATCGTGACCAAGAGAACATAAGAGAGACTGGTGGGGTTGGTTGCAAATTCGCGCCAATATATGCTAAGGATCATTCTCTTTATAAAAAAAAATGCGCATCTCAAACAAGGGCTTTGAATTCTTCGACAACGCTTTCCCAACAATTGCTGAGAGCGAGTGGAGTACGTGTAACGCCCCTTACATATATACTGATTCGTACTCAGTTGGCGTATTCGTGGATGTAAATATGGAGATCTTGAACAACGAACACATATATTAGACTTATTGCTACCACGCCCCTGTTTGGCATAACGGCAAGTAGAAGAAAACTGTTTTCAAAAGCACAATAGGAGACCTTAAATTCAAGTTCACGTTGAAAAATATCGATAAAAACGTGACAGCACGCACAAGTAGGAAGGTTCAGCACCGGTAAAAGTAGATTGCAGAGGAGGTTTCGAATTTATAAGTATATGTAGTTGAAAGTTTTTAGCTGGATCTATAACGATGTGCAATGTATCTCCGAGTCCAAGGGGAGGCGTATAGACACCCTGCAAAGCTGTGTTCGAAGTGCGATAGCATCGCAAGAACCCTCACAGGAGGTAGAGAAATAGCGCCAGCCAGAACTAGATGTAAACACGACTTGTGCGTCTCTTCCTACATAGAACGTTTATGCTTAGCAGGTCGAAGAACCCCAGGTGGTCGAAATTTCCGGAGCCCTCCACTACGGCGTCTCTCGTAATCATATGGTAGTTTTGGGACGTTAAACCCCACATATCAATTATCAATGCTTTGCAGGTCTACTGCCTCTGGATCAATGCGGAGCAGGTGCATCATGCTTCTTCATGGCATTCTGCGTGGCTACTCCCGTGAACTGCGCGAAGGCAATGACGACGAAATAGGCGTGCAGCTCGAGAGCTCGCGTACAATTTATTTCCTGGATGCTCTTTCAAACCTCTAAACAAAGAAATATGAAGCTTTCGCTTTACTGCAGGCCTGCGCAGAACACATAGCACTGCCACAACATAATTTAGAGGGCACAGCCCCTTAGTTGAGCCCCTTACAAACACTGTGAGGGCGACACACACACACACACACACACACACACACACACACACACACACACGCACGCACACGCACGCATGCACACGCAAGCACACACACACACACACACACACACACGCAGGATGTAATAAATGAAAAAAAACACACGTGATTCCGTCATGTATTGTTTTTTGTGTGCGCTGATCAATCCTTAGTAGTGACATCTGCAAGTATGATTGCAAAGTAACCACTACGCCACAATTCATCACCATTTTGTGAGGTGGTGCACAGAGAAGAGAGAGAGTTAACGGCGAGAGAAGGAACGGCGAAGCACTGCACCTACCTTCTCCTATACTCTCTATACGCCCGCGGGAGCTCCACCAAGCTCCTACGATGGTGGTGGTGGTAGTGGTCCTTGAGGCAAATGAAGAAGGGACCTAATTTCTGTTTGCCATAAAACGACATGGCGCAGGGCCTACCCCGCGATGCAAGCGCCCTCCCATACCAGAGCGCGTGCTTCTTCTCCACTCTCTCTCCGCTACTCCGCCCGCACCTCCTGCTCTGGTTGCTAGAGGCGGGGATGAGTGCGCACGCCCACCGCTGTTGCTATGAAAGAGATAGTGAGAGCAGAGAGATTACACCTGCCAGCGTGCGGACACCGACAGACGCCTGACATGCCCTGACTTCAAATGCATTCACATATAAAGGTTGTGTAGCGATGGACGAAGAGGAGAAGATGATTTAGAGAACACATGCCAGTTCATTATGATGACAGCTTTGGGTCACGCAGGCGTTTTACGCCAAGCTAGAAGACCTTCGTTGTTAACATTCGTGCAGACAGCGCTAATGGTGGGAAGTTAGTGGGAACAGTGGAGCTGGTGTGCTTTTCCTTTCCTTCTTGCTCATTTGACTTCCCTTTCCTTTTTTTCTCGTACAATGATATATATATGGATTTACTAGGCTTTCTTTCTCTCTTTGTTTTTCTTTTTTTCGAAATTTCTGTATTTTTCACTATTTTTTTCTCATTCGCACACCCAAGGACACACAATATATGGCCCCCGTGCATACTTGTTTTGGTAGCGTGCCTGGAGAGCTGAGGGATTACGACGCTCGTCTTCAAACCATAAGTAACCTGCTTCGTATACCCCCTCGCCCCAAAATTTCATTTTGTTTTATATATTTTCTCCGCGTCTCCACATCTAACCTCCTCAGATCCTCTTTCCGTTTTCCCTCTCCTTTATCGAACAGAGTTTTCGCTTAGCACTCACCTTCCTTCTCCTTCCCGGCTCCTTGCATCAGCACTCTTCGTTCTATTACGTTTTACCCGCTCCCATCGCAGGCTTCAATCTCCGTTTTCACTGCTCTCCATCATTTTCCATCGCTCAGCTCTTTCCCTCAAACGTCTTCACGCTTTCTCTTACCTGTTGTAGACGATGATGTGGCTTGCCTAACTCCTCTGGTTCATGCAGGACCGTGTTTTTTTTCTAACGCCTGGCGGGATATTTGCCGCTGTTAAAAAACATTTCAGCTCACCTGACTGGAGCCTTGTTCACTAAATGTGAACAAAACTCCCGTTGAGGGAAGCCAAAAGTCGTGTTTTATAATGTGTTGTGTGTGGTGTTCCTCTTTCACTGTTTGTTTATCATGGTATTGGCATGAATTAATGCTTAGGACAGTGCAGCTCTCTATTCCTTTCTCTCTCACACACTGCCCCGCCACGGTGGTCTAGTCGCTGAGGTACACGGTTGCTGACCCGCTGGTAGCGGGATCGAATCCTGGCTGTGGCGTCTGCATTTTCAATAGAAGCTAAAATGCTTTAGGCCCGTGTGCTCAGATTTATGTGAACGTTAAAAAACCCAGGGTGGCTGAAATTTCTGGAGCCTTCCACTACGGCGTCTCTCATAATCATATGCTGGTTTTTGGACATTAAACCTCGCATATCAATCAATTATTCAACACACACACACAAGCTTCACAGGTTTTCTTCAAAACCTCGACTTCGTGCGCACACCTGGCTCCGTTACTGTCACTTTGTTTATGCTTTGGTTGGTGATGATTAATAATTGTGGCTCCATTTCTGGTGCATCTATATCTCTTACTGCTGCCAATTTTGTAGTGTAAGACGTCGAGCGTCATTCACCACTCATATAAATGTCTTTTTGCGATATGTAGATTATTGCTTCTGTATAAATCAGAATGACACCCTCTCGGATACCCTCACCTGACGAGCGTTTCAAAGGCGATACAGCTTCTAGTAGAGCAAAGAACCGACGGCTGTCTATCGTATCTTGATGTTATTGTGAATAGGTGAAGTTCAATCAAAGTTTGAACATCTACAAAGTCTACACATGAAGGCCGACATTTAAATTTTAACTTACTGCCTCCACACTCACACAAACGTTCTGTTCCTATACGCCGCTCTGGCGACCCGAAACCCTTTGTTCAAGTGCAGAGGACTACAAGCATGACATAGAAAACACCTTTGAAGGATTGAAAGTCTTTAGAGTGTTGAACATAGTTTCAGCTTGCGCTACACTTTATTAAACGGGAAGCGTTGCTTTGCAAACCAAAGGCTATTTAACTCTGTTTTTAATCTTTCTGTCATGTATCTATGAGCCGGGTACGTCTCGGTGGCCTTGTGGTCTCCTCCTTGACTTGGTACACACCAAAGTTGCCATAGAAAAGTAAAAGTGCATGACTGACGTGGCTGACAGGTCATGACAAGAATAACATGACATGTCTGTCCAAAAAAGGCCACTGGCCACTGGTAATTTTAGAAGAGTAATGAATTTCGGCCAACTGGACCGGCAAAACCGATACCAAAACACGCAGAGAAACGCGGAAGCAAAATTAAACTTAGAAAAATAGAAACCTGATGTGTTGAACAGTATTGTTTGATTTAACAGAGACGCTTTTTCTGCTTATTCAGATGTCGTCAATGATCAGCATTGTTTCCGGGCAGTCAATGCGTGAGATGCCTCCCAGCTGTTTTTATTGTGCCAACAGCAAAGTGCGTACTTCCACGAAAGGTAATTTGGCACTCTTCAGAGGCGCCATTTTCTAAACCAGTTTACTGCTTCGGTATCGAAACCACTCTGAACGGCATTAGCGGGCATTGAAGCGCGAATTGCTTTTCAAGCTAGCAAAGTTCGCAATTGGAGGATACTATGTTGCTCTATTTCCTCTCTTTTGCTCGCTGCGTCGTCCTCAATTGAAGCTGAACCCTCTTTGTAACTCTCCAGAATTCTGCTCCGTAGCTAAGTACCGGCAAGATGCAGCTGTTATATACTTTCCTTTCGAGGGATCTACCTGTCATAATTTGAGAGTGCTTGTTAAATGTGCTCCACCCAATTCTTATCCTTCTATTTATTTCGATGTCGTGGTTGGCTCCGTGGTTACTACCTGTTCTAAATAGACATAGTTATTTACAACTTCAAGTGCACTATTACCTATCTCGAAGCGCTGCTCTATTCCGAGGTTGCTGTACATTACTTTCGTTTTCTGCAGATTAATTCTAAGAACCACCTTTCTACTCTCCTTGTCTAACTCCGTAATCATGGGTTGCAATTCGTCCCCTCAATTACTCAGCAATGCAATGTCATCGGCGAAGTGCAGGTTACTAAGGTACTCTCCATTAACTCTTATCTCTAACTGTTCCCTTTCTAGGCCTCTTAAAACCTCCTGTAAGCACGCGGTAAATAGCATTTGGAAGATTGTATCCCCCTGCCCACATCCTTCTTGCTTGGTATTCTGCTGCTTTCTTTATGAAGCACTCTGGTAGCAGTTGATCACCTGTGGATTTCTGCCAGGATGTTTATGTGTTCCCAGGTGTAACTTTAAGAGACAAGAAAAGAGCAGAGTGGATTATGGAACAAACCGAGGTTAAGGATATCATATTTGAAATCAAGAAGAAGAAATTGACATGGTCCGGCCATTTTCAACGTAGACAGGATAACCGCTGGTCATTAATGGTAAGTAAATAGATGCCTAGAGAAGGAAAGCGGGTTAGGGGGAGACAGAAGGTCAGGTGGGCAGATGAGATTAAGAAGTTTGCGGGTACATGTTGACAGCAGCAGCAAGCACAGGACCGAGTTTACTGGCGGAACATGCGAGAGGCGTTTATCCTGGAGTGGACGTCGTCAGGCTGATGATGGTGATGATCATGATGATGATCATGATCATGATGATGATGTTGCTCTATATATCTTACCTGATTTTTCTACCCACGGTTTTCAATCACTGAAAATTCGGGCGCTGAATTTATGCCGTTCAACGTATGCGCGTGTTAGCTTTATATAGTAGTGGTACTTATAAAATTTGCACATTTAGCTATAAGCATCGCATTGGCAAAAGCTGCAATCTTCGTTCATCGGGTAACCCAGTAAGAGGCATCTGGAAATTTATTGTTGCTTTATGCAGGTGAAACTACTTCGCTTACCTTGCTCGAGAGCACTCCGATAAGTTATTGCTCATACCTCGCTGCCAGGTTCTTTTATAAGGGCAATTTTGCGCGCAATTATGCAAAAATACGTGATTTCCGTGCTTGCCTTGGTCAAATAGGAGCTATATTAGGTTCATTCGCCTGAGGCAGTTTGAAAAATGAGTCAGTGACTGTGCTTACACATGTACACGCTTCGCTCTATTCGTGGTGCAGTTTCGTGAGAGTCGCTGCTGCTATGAGTCAACGAGGAGCCAGAAAGTTAGTCGGTGTTGGCAATTACTTCTAAATTGCTGTGCGTCTATTTTGCGAGTGCTCTTAGTTGCCGCCGCCATAGTGTGTCACTAAAGGGAAAGGACCTGATGAAAGCTATGGGGAAAGCGTACGGCGTACGATATTCTAGCAAGGGGAGTGGCATATATGTGTGACCTCAGATAAGTGAAACTTCAGAATCTCCTGACTGTTGTGATAGTTTCATTCTCCATGACATTGGTGCAATGTGTCCAGGTGTGACCATCCTTAAGCGCATGTAAAGTAAGGCGTGGTAAATAGTTTATCTGTTTAAAAAATCCACTCTGCGTTTTTGTTTCATTCGTCTGCAGTCGAAGCAAGCACTACCGTGCGCAGGAATTTGAGATTACCGTTTTAGTAAGCTTCAGCACAACGTGGTACAACAACAAATGAAAGCCCATGTTCAAGATTTAAGTTGCGTCGATACAAAGCAAATAATGACATACACTTTATGATCTACAATGTGCCGCCACTGGAAAACTTCATATTAACGGGATGAAGATGCGATATAGAGTGGCCTGAATAAAACCACCGAATAAATGTGGTTTTGAAAAGCGTGACGTGCCTGCTTCACTTCTTCAAAGTTTTTAGTTTTTTTTCCATACTGCCTCCTGTTATATTTTCCAAGTTGCTTTTAATCTAGCAATAGTTCATTTATATATAAAGGCTTCATAGACGCAATGATCTGTAGTTCCTATAGAGACTTTAACAGTGAAACCACTCGTAAATTTTGTGTTTGTTAATAGAAATGAATGTCAGTCTCGGCGTTCGTCGGACATGAAAAGAGCTAGGCAGTATCGACGGTACATGTTTCTCAGATACTAGTGCAGATGCTGTTTGGGAATCCCGTGTCTGTATCATAATACTTCTGACTGGTGGGTATAAGTAGTTGTATGTACCGTAAATGGTACGAGTATTGCGTATATTATGATAGAAGATGCACTATTGGAACATGTGACTGCGCACTCCTAAATAAAAGGCAGTGCTACTTACTAACTTTGAGGTAGTAAATTGTTGTCCCAACATTCACTACCTAAGTATTAACGGCCGGCAGTAGATCACATACGTTTGCTATCTCAGAAGCAACCAGAGGTAGTAAATGTCTGTGATCTACTACCTACAGATACTACTTAGGTAGTGAATGTTGTGACAAAAATTTACTACCTCAAAGTTAGTAAGTAGCACTGTCTTTTTTTAAGAGTGCGGTTTTATAGTATTTTGGTGTCGTTCAGTTTTAAAGCATGAGAACACTCACTTGCACCACTTTGTCTCTAATGAACAAACACGGATGACTAAAGCACAGGCCGTAGTGCAACGTTGAATGTAACAACAGTTTTTTGTTGATTAGTCTTTTGATTACAATATTGTGTAATGTTAGAGTTTCTTGAAAATCAGACGAGCCAGTGCTCAGAGCACACCCATTTGTTTTTTTTTCTTTAAAAACACGTTCCCAAGTGTCATACGACATAATGCTGTTCCCGCTAATGGGTTTTCCTAAATTTATTTTCAGTAGAGGTGCTTATGATAAAATCGCATAAGCAGTGACAGCGCTTTCTTTATGGCTGCAAAAACACATTGCTATTACATGTCATATAATATCGCCCTCGCAGTCATTTAGCCACCGCATGTCTTCGGAAACGTAGGCTGCGCAGCTTCTGGAGATGCACATTTGGGTTTACCCGTAAATCTTTTTTTGTTCTTGTGCCTACTTCGAAACATCTTCGAAGTTCAAGTTGATGACACTCCTGTACAAGCATTCATCGACACAGGTGCTCTCGTTTCTGTAATGAGGGCAGAGTTTCGTCGTTGTATGCAGAAGATTCTCACACCATGCACTCTTGGGCTGTGTAGTACAAGTCGCTGATGGAGATACAGTCCTGTTATAAGAATGTGTACTGCACAACTTACCGGTGCAGGTCATCAGGAGGTCGTCCTGTTTAGGGACCTTGCCACATGCCCCAACGACCACATACTTAGAGCTGATTTTAAAACTTACTGATTGCTTCGACGTTGGGCTCCATCTTGAACTGCCACAATACAATCACCCCTCCTGCCAGCCTTTGTGTCGAATAAATTGCAGCGACTTTATTCATTTAGCCCCAAAAACGGCTACATAAGTCGATATGTTAGGCTCACTAGCTGTGCTAGATGGCGCATACTACGCTACGCCCCTTCCCGACTTGCTGCTCACGCATTGTGTTGTAGTTCCTGATGTGTTTCTCAGCATCAAGGTTAATATGATCAATAGCTAGCCGTTGTGAAATTCGATTTCACAAGTCTAGTGCTCCCACAAGGCATTTCCGTTGCCCCCCTTTATTCGCAGCTGGATTGACAAGTCGAAGCCATCGCTGTGAATGGCGTTGTTCCTACGCCGCAAAAATTACCGAAAACAAGTTGTGACGGCCGTCAAATTTTAAAAATGATCACTGCTTACGTTTCACGTGGACATGTTGCAGCTCTCCACCGTTTTCTCGAAACCTACCAGGATATTTTCAATTTCGGTGACTGACCTTTGGGACAGACGTCCGTTGTCCAGCACCACGTACACACAAGTGATGCCAACCCTATTAACAGCCGCCCCTACGAGTGTCAGCGTCTGAAGAGAGCGTCATCCAGTGAAGGAAACAAGATGCTTGCGAAGGACAATATAGAGCCATCCTCCAGTCCCTGGGCGTGTCCGGTAGTGTAAGTTAAAAAGAAAGATGAATCTTGGCAATTTCGTGAGGAATATCACAACCTTCAACAACACCACAAAAAAAGACGTCTACCTTCTACAGCGAATCGACGACGTCCTTAATAGTCTGCATGGGGTCGCACATTTTTTCCTATCGACCTTCGTTCTGGGTATTGACTGATCACTTTGGACCTGATAGACCGAGGGAAGACTGCTTTTATAACATCTGATGATCGCTACCGGTTCAAGGTGATGCATTTTGGCCTATGTAACGCTTCAGACACATTCAAACGGATGATGGACTACATGCTTCACGGATTCAAGTAGTCCACTTGTCTATGTTATTTAGATGATGTCATTGTGTTTTCGCCCACGTTATAACTTTACCTTGAGAGTCTCACAGCTATTCTTCAAATGTTCTGCTTCACCAGACTTCAGTCGTATTCGTCGACAGGCTGGTTCGGCCACCACCGCATTACGATCCTTGGGCATATTGTTCATGCTTCCGGCGTACAGCCTGATCCGCGAAATATTCGAGCCATGAAGAACTTCCCTGTGCCGACAACCACCAAGGACGTTTCCAGCGTTGTGGGGCTCTGCTAGCTCCATATTTCGGTGGTTTGTCAAAGACATCACCGAAATATCTAGACCTCTCACGGACTAGCTGAAAGAACACACGCTCTTCACCTGCCCCCCCCCCCTCCAATCAGCAGCTTCGTCACTCTTCCCACGTCTTTCACTGTTCTGGCCCACTTTGGTCTTTTGCGAAGGTGGTTACGGAGTCCGTGCAGTACTGGCCCAGCAAAAACACGGGCGGAATCACGTGATAGCTTACGCCAGCAGTCTGCTATCCTCAGAGCGAAATTAGCCCATGTGCTCAGATTTTGGTGCACGTTCAAGTACCCCGGGTGGTCTAAATTTCCAGAGTCCTCCACTACAGCGTCTCTCATAATCATATGGTGAGTTTGGGACGTTAAACATCGCATATGAATCAATCAATCTGAGCAAAATTACTCAATCACAGAACGCGAATACCTAGCTCTTGTGTGGGCAGTTGTGAAATTTCGTCCCTACTTATACGGCCGACCTTTTACAGTGCACTCAGACCATTCTGCCCTTTGTTAGCACACCTCTTTCAAAGATCCCGCAGGTCGTCTCGCTCGCTAGGCACTCCCCATACAAGAGTATATCTATAGTATAAAAGAGTGGAAGATTGTACGAATGACGCAGATTTTTCATCAAGCTATTCTTTGGCTGATTGGAACTCTTCGAGCACTGACTCTAATTGTTTACTCAGATTTTTCTCCTCTGTGACGAGAAGAGTTAGAATCCGTATTTGAATCAAATAATACAACGAATGCAATGCTCCCCACACAACGCCTCTGTACACATGTTTTCCTTCAGGGATATAGCATCTTATACCGGTATAAATTGTGACCTACCAGTCCTCATCTACGGCTTGTAGTACCAAACAACCTGAGATCCACCATCCTGCGCGAGCTTCATGATGCCGTAACCGCTGGTCACCTTGGCGTTTCTTGCATGTACGACCATGTGCGCCGCCGCTTCTACTGGCCTCGACTTATACTCACTGTAGGGCGTTAAGTCAACACATGCGAAGTTTGTCAGCGCCGCAAGAAGCCATCAGGATCTCGTGCCCACCTTCTTCAACCTACTGACACCATACCGGAGCCTGTCTTCCAAGTTGGTTTGGACCTTCTTGGTACCTTTACAACATCCACTTAGAAGCGTGTTGGTTTGGTAGGACATGACGATTGTATAGCGCAAGCTCAGAACGATGCTAAAAGAGAAGAAGACGAGCGCTAACTTCCAAGTAAGTTTATTGTGCAGAGCGCGAGAATATATACAGGAGACAAAAAACCAGGTAACGAAAAATAAGCAATGCAAAGTTGAGTAAGGTAAATAAGACAAAAACCCATGAAAGATTTGTAAGAAAACTATACTGGAGGCTAAAAGGACTATTCCTTGTTGCGTGAGCCTTTACTTTTGAGGATAATTAGTTCCTTCTCGGAGAGCGACAAGGAAGACTAGCTAATGCACGAGTCCTGCTCTCGCGCCATTTGCGCGGCCTTGATGATTCAGTTGGACGTTAGCACTCGTCTTCTTGTCCTTTGTCGTTGTCCTGAACTCGCGCTATAACAATCGTCACCCACTGCGGGCATTAGGTAAGTCGCCATTTCTGGCAATTACATGACCTGCTACACAATCACACAAGCTTTGCCAACCAACCAAGCTATGTACATTATTCATTTTTGCTTCGAGACGTTTTTCTAGTTCTCGGTGCCCCACGACAACTGATAACAGACCGAGGACGTGCTTTCCTTGCTCAAGTGATTGACAATATTCTGCGTTCCTGCTCCACCCAGCATAATCTCCAGACCTCGCACAAACCCTAAACAAACGGGTTTACAGAGCTTTTGAACCAGACTCTGACAGACGTACTTTCAAAATGCGTGTCGACTGAACCCCGTGACGGGGCCGTTGCACTGGCATAAGTGATGTTCGCGTACAACTCCTTCCGGAATGACACTGCTTTATATTTAACGTTCCCACGTTCCTTGCGGCTTCTTCAGAGTCGACCAGCAAATACACACATTAGGCTATTTTTCGCGCTGACCACACCCGTAAGCTTGCCCCCAACAAATTGACGGCTTCTCAACAAACACAAAATGACCCTTGTTGCAGGCCGACTTTTCTTATCGTGCCCGTCTTGCTCGTCTTCGCGCATGCCTTGCGAGTGCTCATGCAATGGCGGCACTATATTCTCTACACTTGGACACGCTGTGTAATTGCATGGTGATAGAGGTGCGGAAATGTTTCTGGTGGGTGTCATTGGCTGTTCCTTGCGGGCCTTTGCAAGTCTCGGGCCTTGTGCGACTGCGTCTGGTGATATGAAGATATTTCAGGCAGTCGTAACTGGCGGCTGTGGTGTAGTCGTTGGTGTTGCTTTATTCGTCGCCTTATCAGAGTCTATCGCAGGGACTTACCAAAAATGCTGGGTGGCCAAATTGATGTGCTGTAGACAGACCGCGTTGTCGGTACTCGGACGCGTATCCGCAGCTTTAAAGAAGCGCGCCCGCTTCGCATCGATGCAATCTTATTAAGCAAGCAAAGTGATATGTACAGCACTGCCAAAACAGGGGCGTCCATTGCTTTAAATTTTTGCAGTGGGCAGAGATATATGGCATGGTTTTGCCGCATTGGTGCTGTAGTGCTCCTCGAGGCAGTCGAGCAAGCAAGTCTTGACAAAGTGCCGCGGGAACTTGAGCTGTCCCGGTCGATAACAGTGTCGCCAACTGGAGAGTCAGTGCGCCTCGACAAGCCTTCAGTTAACTCAACCGTGGTCAGAACCTCTGTTTTCTCTAAGGAGACGTCTTTCGGGAAACGACGAGTGTCCAGGCACGCATCTAGTAACTGTGGGGTCTAGACAATCGACTCAAACAGGTCAGAATTAACCTTGCTGGTGTCACTAGACACTGTTGGTGTCATAGACTGGTAGGGTGAGTTATATTGTGACTCATCTGAGAGGACAGGGGCTGCCGACTCCACGTACCCCGGTGGTGTCGAGTTTGGAGTCGGCGGCGCCAATTACTGAGGCTCGAGGGTGGTCTTGTTACCTGTCGTTGGGCTGAAGGATTGTGAAAGGCATGGAGCGGGCACCCCATGTGAGCTCGATGTGCGATAATGGGAATGCTGTAAAAGGGCTCAGCTACCCTGTGTCCCTTTGTATCTCGTCTCACGAGAGAGGACGGGGTGGTTAGTTCGCTTGGCTGGCGGTTCCGGAATGCTCAGGACGCACGAGCACAGGTGGTGGTGGCCTCAAGGCTTCGTTTTCGACGACTGTGCCATTGTCGTGAAGAAAGACAAACAAGAGACAGCACCCTTACGGCAGGCCGGCTGTTGTCCTCGTCTTTCTGGTCTTCGCGCATGCCTTGCGCGTGCATTTGAAATGGCGGCGTTATATCCTCTACAACACACACACACACACACACACACACACACACACACACACACACACACACACACACACACACACACACATATATATATATATATATATATATATATATATATATATATATATATATATATATAAGTCACGTGTGTTTTTATTGCACTATTTGAAACCAATGTACCCTACCGAAGAGTATGAAGAGTCATGGCGTACCCTTCGGCAGGTTACGTGCTTATTGGTGGTGCGGGATGGTTTGAGAAAGCACGCTGAACATCTACGCTATTTGGAGACGCTACAGACGAATGGTCATCATCGGCTTCTTTTAAACTTTAGCGCCCCAGGCGGCAAATAAAAGAACCACGAAATAGCTGGCGTGAAGCAATGCATATCGGCGTTTTCAGTAATCATAAAACTTCTCGATCGTATTTCATTCAGGCCCATAGCTGTCTTCCTATGGATGCTCTCGAGCTTCATATAGCTGGTTACTCGATATGCTCTTCATCTCTGACTCATATTTGACAATTCCACTTCCTAATACCGTTGCCTACACAAATGAATACATTACACTTGCTGGTAATGTTTTCAATAGTTCGCACATTTCCTCCCTTATCAACCACCTCAGCAATCTGCGAGAGTTGGTGAAAGTCTACGTCATAAATTTATTACTCTAAATTGTCTATAACAAGAAAATACTACCAAGAGCAAATGCCCTCATAGTTAATTTTATAATGATCTATTCGCTCATTTAAATTTCCCCATGCTTTCGGCTGCTTTGGTATCTTGTTGGTCACTGATCCTTGAAAGTTGCAAATATTTGTTAATATTTCGCCTGAGACACTCTCATGATATTGAGTTCAATTTGAAAGACAGGCCATCTTCAATATCGTGCACACCATCTTCAAACTTATTTTTCCCAGTTGTTTGATTGATTGATTGATTGATTGACTGATTGATTGATTAATTGAGATATGGGGTTCCACATCTTAAAACCACCATATAATTATGAAAGACGTCGTAGTGGAGTGCTCCCGAAACATTGACCACCTTCGGTTCTTTAACGTGCACCCTAATGTGAGCACACGAGCCTACAGCATTTTCAACTCCATGAAAAATGGCTCGCAGGCCATGAGATTCCATCCCGTGACCTGGTCAGCAGCCCAGTACCTTAGCCACTAGACCACCATGGTGGAGCGTAATTTTGCAAGTTGCTATGGTGGATGTGATAGCGACCGCTGATTGGAGATAGTTGATAAAAAACAGATTGTATTAGATCAGTAGACCATTGACGACTGTTACATGCTTGTGAGTTGTAAGCCATCCCATCGGTGTAGCGTAAGGTGGCAATAAAATAAATGAATAAATGAATAAAAACTTGGGGATCCTTACAGTGGCGTAACTAGATAGGACGGCGCCCAGGGCAAATATATTTCCGCGCCCCTCATTATCCCCCCCCCCCCCCCCCATTAAAAGCGCTAATGTAGGCTTCCGCGATTGCCTACTGGCGCGCGGCGGGCCATTTCGGAGGCCAAGGGCCACCAGTTCTGATTTCGATGAGCTACGCCCGCGTTTTTGTATAGTATTTTTCTTTTTTTATTCAAACTTCCGGAAGTCCCTTACCCGTCATTGTTCTCTTCCAGTCCACACTGCAAAAAGCTTGACGGCACGGGCGCTTCCCAGGCCCAAGTTTCTCGTACCTAAGCTTTCGCGCTATTTGTGCATCCCAAGGAATGCAGGGTGAGTACAAAACAAAGCAACCAGCTAGACACCGCGCCCTCGGGTCTGGTATGGGGGTTAAACTGGTCGGAGTGTTCTGCCGTTTCGCTCCGTTCGCTGTTCCATTGATGGAGGTCATCCTTGTGCGGCCGCATTCTTTCAGGGAAGTTCTTGGTTTCTCCAACGTACGAAGCGGGGCAGTCGGCACATGCTGTCGGGTACACTACGCTCTGCGCTTTTTTCGCAGGTGCGTGTTCTTTGGGCCAAAGGATGAACCTGCCCATGGCGGTGGATGGCATGTGGGAAACGTTGACCCCCGCCCTTCTATTGCTTTGCTGGCGCCCGCGATGCAGGGAATCAACAAACGTCGCCGTCGTGTCACGCTTTCTCCGTCTTTCCTCCAGAGAACTCTGCGAATAAACGCCTTTGTTTAGCCTTTGGTGCCGAGGTCACGGATTATATTCGCCCTTCCTTCCGCCGCTGCGTGGACGATTAGTCGTTGGACGATCGGCTATTTCGTTGGAGTTTTCTGTTCTTACTCAAAAAAGGTGCATTCGAACTTTTTTATTTTATTTTGTTTACGTACGTGGTTGGTTTCAGGGAAGCTTTCAGTAAGTGGTTTGGGAGGCTGGTGGGGTTCGCTGAAACTCATCTAACCCAGTGCTGCGGAGCACAAAACAAAGCTTAGCCGAGGGTCATGGGAAGGCACGGAGGTAGCGCAGCAAAATGAAAATAGAGGATCCTTTTCCCGATGCAAAAGCCATTGCGGCAACCCTTTCCTTCACCACCATCCCCACTTCCAGTCGTACATTACAACCTCGCCCCTCCCCCCTTCCAGGCGGTTTTACGGAAAAAAACATTGACAACCTTTCCAGGGGGCGCCAACCCGAGGACTCGGCTTGGCGCCCCCCTCCCTAGTGGCGCCCGGGGCACTTGTACCCCCTTGCCCCCCCCTAGTTACGCCACTGGATCCTTAAGCTTCACCTTCAAGAGTTGATGCCATAGCGAAGTCTTGTCCCTATAGTGCATTCTGTGTAATGTGTAGCATCCATTAAACCACGAGTGAAATGCGCGTAAAATGTTTTTGAACTTGTTATGCACTTTTTACGTGGTCTTATAATAAATAAATAAATAATTATTTGATAATTAATAAATTAACGTGTCTTTGTCCTTTGAGGCACAGTGGAGTAACATCAAATTATAGCGCAGTAGTTCACTATGCAAAGGGGACCACACCACAAATTAGACAAGGAATGAATATATAAAAACAGCATAAACTAGCGCGCAATTGTTTCTTTCATTATCTGGGGTTTTGCGTTCGTGCGTTTGGTTTGGTTAGCCTGTTGTGCCAGACCACCTACCTCCAGTTAACTTTTTTTGTTGAACCAAAAATTATAACATTACGCTCAGATTCAGCTACCCCTCTAAATGTAATATACCACGGCTATTATGATCATGAACATATAAGAGTTCTCTTTGGGGCAGTCTTGTGACATATATGTTGTGCACTTGTTCTTGAACCTGCATCATGAGCAGCGCTTAGTGCTCTTTAGTAATGCCAAGAAATAAAAATCCCTAAATATAAAAAGTAACTAATGCACCTTATAATGGTTTTGTAAACACTCTTTTGTAGATTGCACATAGAAGCACAAACGATTGATTGATTGATATGTGGGGTTTAACGTCCCAAAACCACTATATGATTATGAGAGACGCCGTAGTGGAGGGCTCCGGAAATTTAGACCACCTGGGGTTCTTTAACGTGCACCCAAATCTGAGCACACAGGCCTACAACATTTCCGCCTCCATCGGAAATGCAGCCGCCGCAGCCGGGATTCGAACCCGCGCCCTGCGGGTCAGCAGCCGAGTACCTTAGCCACTAGACCACCGTGGCGGGGCAAGCACAAACGAGGACCACGAGCCCTAAACTTTCGACAACCTGAATGGGAAAATTTTCCGATAGAGGTTGCCGTAAGGAGATTTCTATAGATTGCTTGTGAGACGTTATGCGCTCGTCGCCCTCACTTTTGTTGTTTCTGCGCTGTAGTGTACCAGAATGTGCCTGCACTGACGCACAATACAAGACACCGATAGGATAAGTACTTGATAATATTATAATTGCTGGGGTTCAACGTACCAAAACCATCATATAATTATAACAGATGCCAAAGTGGAGGGCTAGGGAAATTTCTACCACCTGGAGTTCTTCAACATGCACCTAAATCTAAGCACACGAGATTTAAGGACTTCCGCCTCCGTCGAAAATGCTGCCGCCGTGAAGGGGATGCACTCCCGTGATCTGCGGGTCAGCAGAACAGTGCCTTAGCCACTATACTACCGTGGCGGGTGGATAAATAGTTGAGATACAGATACAAGGTACCTTAGTATTTTGTATCTGCATTTGAATATATCTGTGTTTCAATAAATTTGCATCTATCTGTACGTTAATACCATACTTGCCTTCCTAATGGAGCCCTGCAACACATTTCTTCGTATCCATGGAATTAATTTATTAAAATAGCTTATTGCCAACAGAATTGACCACCGCAAGAATTCCAGAATACGTTCAGTACGAGCCCTGTTACAAATATTTGTCACAAGCTGCAATTGCATTCTTTCTTCTCTCATTCCGATAAAAGCGCTGGAAGCTAAGCAGAAAGAGATATAACAAGTGAAGAGGGTATACATAACGCGTGCCTCTTTACCTTCAGCACTTTGTCTTTATATTTTTTTCATCGAACGCACGGCTCTTTAGTGTGATCATGCGCGCTGGCACAGACAGGTGACAGACTTCCACGGTTGCCCCAGCAACTCTTGCACGCCAAGCACAAATCAGCCGATTGTGTGATTATGGCATATGACGCAGCGATTTTCGGGTCTGTAGCATCATTTGTCGATGGAAGAGAAATTGAACTTTAGCTCACTTTGAGAATTCATTGCAAATACAGGCGACGTGTTGGGCTATAATATTTAGCTCGCCTGTTCTCGGGAGCCTAGACTACCAATAAGCAAAGTTTTCTGACTATTCTCAAAAAGCGTTGCAGGGTCCCTTTAAGCTGTTTTGACACATTAGTTACGTTCCTATTCTGCAGTTAGCGCAACTTCAGTCCTTTTTTTTGTCCCATATTCACAGTTTATTCTTGCACTATAGAGACAAGAAATGGAGGAGAGAGATGGCGACCACGGCATTTTTAATCTAATTATTGCCTTTGGTGTAAGAAGCATCGACGGACAGTCCCGAAATAGCTTTGCTGAACTTCTCTGCGGCAGGTGGGCCTCCTTAGTCTCAAATATGCCACTCTTATCTGTGGAAATGTTTTTCATCATTTTACGAGCATATCAAACGGTCGCGACGCAAAAAAAAACAGAAGACAGGCGTCCGGTGCGACAAGTAAAAACCAAAGTCTGTATTTCCAGATCGCAAACCAGAACGGAAGACCCAACGTCGTCCTTCCTCAGATTTCAGGGGTGATTTTACCTCGGTTTCATTACTTTGTGGTCCTCGGCCATCCTGATGGCTTTTAGTCGTAACATCAGCCTCCCTCTGATATATCATCGTCCCGACACTCAATAATCACTTGTGTTTGTATCCACTGGCAGTGCATGAGTTCTTTCGGACAAATATGGTTTTATTCAAACCACGTGCACGACGTCTGGTGCATGCCTTTGACGTCTTGAGCACTGTGCCCTATCGGCATCGACCTCATAGTTACCGTCACTGAGGCATCGCAGAATTTTATACAGCCTAAAGTACTATCTTAAAAGTTTTTCCCGAGAGGCCAACGACGCCCAATTGGAGTCCAGACCCAGACTTTCTCTCCCGGCTCGTATGAGTCTGGTCGTTGACGAAGGTTGTAACACTTTTAATCGTAGTCTTGCTGACGACGAATACGTATGCGCGCAACTTGTTGGGCTTCTTCAGCAAGCTTGGCGATGTAATCGACATCTGTTTTGTCAACTTCTTACTCATGTGGCAGCATAGCATCCAGCATTTCAGTAGCTTCCGAACCATGAAGAAGACGGAATGGCGTCATTCGTGTTGTTTCTTGACGTGCCGTGTTATATGCGAACGTGACGTATGGCAAAATCTCATCCCAGTTCTTATGTTTCACATTCACGTACATGCAAAGCATATCCGCAAGGGTCTTGTTGAGGCGCTTTGTCAGACTGTTGGTTTGCGGATGATACGCCGTTGTTCGCCGTTGAGATGTGCCACTAAGTCTTAGAACCGTTTGCAATAGCTCGGCTGTGAATGCAGTTCCCCTATCGGTTATTACCACTGATGAAGCGCCATGCCGCAGCACCACATTCTCAACAAAAAATCGGGTTGCCTCACTTGTCGTGCCTCTCTCTAGAGCCTTGGTTCCGTCATAACGAGTGAGGTAGTCGGTGGCTACTATAATCCATCTGCAACCCACCAAGGAGGTTGTAAATGGACGCAGGAGATTCATTCCGACTTGGGAGAATGGAGCCCGTCGTACGTCAATATGGTGGAGAAGGCCTGATAGTCTGACGAGTGCACGGGGCTTTCCTGCGCTGGCAATTGGGGCATGTCCGGACGTAGTGATGATCGGCCGCCGTATGTCAGGGCCAGTAGTATTTCTGCTTCAATCTGTATAGTGTTCGCGTATAACCTAAGTGGCAGGACGTTGGTTCATCTTGCATGCCTATAGTGTTTCACTCCTCAGAGAAGTTGGGATGACAAGTAAGTAGTCGTTTCCATTTGATGCAAAGTTCCCCTCGTACAAGACGTCGTTGCGCAAGCAAAACGATGATAGCCCTCTCGCAAGCAGTTTCGACACAGCTGAAGTGTGACCTTTCAAAAAACGAATGCCAGCTTCCAGTTCCGGGTCACTTCGTTGTAGCTGTGCAACAGTAGCCGTGTTTAGAACTCCTACAAACACGTAATCGTACTTTTTTGCCTTCGCAGGTTTGTATGGCACACGATATAGGCAATCGACCTCTGAATGTCACTTGCCCGACCTGCAGACAATAGTCATGTCAAATTCTTGGAGCTAGAGAGAGAGAGAGAGATAAAGATGCAAGGAAAAGCAGGGAGGTTAACCAGACGCAAATTCGGTTTGCTGCCCTGCACTGGGGAAGGGATGAAGGGAAGAAAAGAGGTTGCAGAGATATAAAAAGGTACACACAATCACGAGCACACTCGGGGGAGCAGACACAGTCTACAGGCGGTTGCTCAGGTTTGTTGTCTTTAAGTAAAGTAGGAGTGCTTCAGTCGATTTCTGCGCAATTGAGGCAGATTCCCAAGGTCCCAGAATCTTCTACACACAGAATGGTCTAGAGTTACTTGGAGCTAGAAGCTACAGCGCATCCAAGCGTCCTGATGGGTCTTTTAAATTCGTCAGCCAACAAAGAGAGTGATGGTCACTGACAACATTAAAAAAGGCGGCCGTACAAATATGGACAGAATTTTATAACGGCCCTCACTACCTCAAGGCACTCTTTTTCTGTGGTGGAGTAATTTTCTCCAGATCGCGAAAAGGTTGTGCTCACGTAAGCGATGACCCGTTCGACGCCACCCTGCCTCTGCGCGAGTACAGCTCCTATGAGCCGACATTGCTGGCGTCGGTGTAAACCGTTGTCGGCGCGTCATCGTCAGTGTCCGAGAACTGATGGTTTTGGGAGACGCTACCGCCTGCCCGTTGAAAGCTTTTTGCTATTCGTCATTCCACACGAATGCGATGTCTTCCCTGGTGAGGCGTGTCAATGACGAGTCGGGGCGTGAGAAGTTCTCAATGAAGCGTAGATAGTAAGCGCAGAGTCCTAAAATTGTCAGACCACCTTTTTTGGCAGAAGGCGCTGGAGAAATAGCAATTTTGTCAGATGGCACTGGAGAAATAGCAATTTCAGCTATTTTTGAGGGGGTCAGGCCGCACTTCTTTTCTGTTGACCAGATGTCCAAGGAACAAAAGCTCTTCGAAGCCAAAGTGTCATTTTTTCTGTTTAAGTGGTGGTCCTGCAGAACGTATAGCTCAAAATACTTCGTGCAGTCGCCTAATGTGGTCGTCAAATGTAGCAGAGAATACGATGACGTCATCCAAATACACTAAGTACGTCTGCCACTTGAGGCCTGATAGTACGGTGTTCATTAGCCTCTGAAATGTCGCCGGTACTGAGCACAAGCCGAAGGGAAGTACCTTAAATTCATAAAGGTCATCGGGTGTCACGAATGCTGTTTTTTCATGGTCTCTTTCGTCGACTTCCAATTGTCAATACCCGCTGCTTAAACTCATCGATGAGAAACAATGAGCATGTCATAGTCGATCTAATGAATCGTCTATACGTTGTGGTAGGTAACGTCTTTTTTGTGACCTGATTGAGCTTGCGGTAATCCACGCAAAAGGTGCGCTGCCGTTTTATTTTTTTTACTAATACAACCGGCGAAGTCCAAGGGCTCTTGATTGATTTGTAGGGTTTAACGTCCCAAAACGACTTCTGATTATGAGAGACGCCGTAGTGGAGGGCTCCGGAAATTTTGACCACCTGGGGTTCTTTAACGTGCACCCAAATCTCAGTACACGGGCCTACAATATTTCCGCCTCCATCGGAAATGCAGCCGCCGCAGCCGGGAATCGAACCCGTGACCTGCGGGTCAGCAGCCGAGTACCTTAGCCACTAGACCACCGCGGCGGGGCGTCCAAGGGCTCTTAGACAGCTTAATAATATCATCTTGAAGCATCTGGTGCACCTGTTTTTCAATGGCTTCTCGTTTCCGTGGAGCTACCCGGTACGGGTTTTGCCTTATGGGTCTTGTCATGTCATTCGTTATAATTCGATGTTTTGTAAGCGGTGTTTGACAAACACTGGAAGTCGAAGAGAAACAGTCCTGGAACTGGTTGATGAGCTTTAAGATGCTTTTCTTCTGGGCAGGTCGCAAACTTGGGCCGACATCTGCGGATAGAGGTACAGGCGGCAGGTCGGTTGAATCATCCTGCTCAACAGTCAGGCAATCTGTCACCTCGTCGAACTCTTTTGACAGGAATATTTATAACGGCACCGTATTCACGAAGAAAATCCATCCCCAATATCAGCTCCTTGCAGCACTGCGGTAAGATTACAAATGCAGCAACGAAATCCGAACTGCTGAAATTGATTCGAGTGGTGCGTTTCCCTGTCGGCGTTACCAATGGGATCCCCGCGGTTCTTATGTTGGGCCCAGTCCATAAGGTTTTCAGTTACTTTAGGCAGTTGGCAAATTTGCGGCTAAAAATGTAATAGTCCGCACTAGTATCTATGAGTGCTGTTACTGGATACCCGTCTATGCAAACGTCTAGGTTTGCACTTACGATTTTTTTAAGTCAGTGACGTCGTATCGTCCGCCGTATTGTCCGCCGTATCGTCCGTCATATAGTCCGTCGTATAGTCTGTCGTATGGCGTTGTACTGAAGTCGTCGGGGGTGTTGCAGCATCTCGACAATCGACAACCTTCCCCCTAAAGGTCACTGCTGTTAGTTTCCCCGACGAGGGCTAGGAGATCTGCCTCGGACCACATCGGCGTAACTACAGTGGTGCGGCGAGTCCGGTGCCGGCGACGGAGAATGGGGTCAACGATACGGCATGTCGAGGGGCTGTTCCTGCGATCATTTATTGATGTTACGGTGGTCATTGACACGAGCACGAGGGGAGGTTGGTGGAAATGTCTGATATCTATAGCCACGGTACGGACAAAAGCGGTAAATATGTCCTGGTTCTCCACAATTGAAGCAAAGTGGATGGTGGTCAACGGTGCGCCACAAGTTGGTTCTACGAACGAATCGTTGACTTGTGGGTATCATTTGCGACCAAGATGCGGATGCTGGCGGAGGGTGAAGCGGTGATGTTTCCGTAGGCAGAGCAGGCAGTGAAGTCGGCAGCGTTGCATTGTACGCCGAGGTCAATGGCTCGTTGTCAGGCCCAGTGGTGGCATTGTAATACGCACGCTGCGATGAGCTTTGTGTCCCTGGAACAGGCGACGAACGGCCGGCGCGTGGCTTAGAGACCGCTGGTCTGCTAGTGGTCCGGGCAGCGTCAATGCCTGGTAGACTTCTTGTCGCACAACGTCTGCTACGGAAGCCACAGCAGGCTTCGCAGAGAAACAAGCAGATTGCAGATCTCCTCACGAACTACCTCACGAATGAGCTCACGGAGAGAGCATTCACTGCCGGCAGTCATAGCATAAACGCTGCCCCGCCGTGCTAGTCTAGTGGCTAAGGTACTCAGCTGCTGACCTGCAGGTCGCGGGTTTCGAATCCCAGCTGCGGCGGCTGCATTTCCGATGGAGGCGGAAATGTTGTAGGCCCACGTGGCCAGATTCGGGTGCACGTTTAAGAACCCCAGGTGGTCGAAATTTCCGAAGCCCTCCACTACAGCGTCTCTCATAATCATATGATGGTTTTGGGATGTTAAACCGCACATATCAATCAATCAATAGCAGAAACGCTGGTAGATGCGCTGTTAAATCGATCGTAGTAGCCGCGTCATTGCTGAAGGGCCCACTCGATCATTGAAGCCTCTTTAATTAATTCCACTACACTCATTGGCGGGTTGCGAAGAAGACTAGCAAATAGTTGTTCATTTACACCTCTCATCAAGCGTCACAGTTTTTTAGCTTCAGGCATCTCCGGGTCAGCGCGACGGAAACAGGCGGGTCATTTACTCGGCAAACATGGCGACGCTCTCGTTAGGCTTTTGTATGCGTGACGTGATCAGCTGCTGAGCTAAATCATGGCGATCGCTGCTTTGCGAATGTTTCGATGAGCTGCTTCTGAATCTCATCCCAGGAAGTTAATGAGGCTTCCCTGTTCTCGTATTGTGTACGAGCGCTGTCTGCCAAAGCAAAGTAAGCACGCGAGAGCTTCTGGTCTTTTGACCAATGATTAGATTTAGCGATGCGCTCATACTGTTTGAGCCAATCCTCGACGTCTTCATAAGCTTCCCGTGGAACGTCTCTGGAATCCGAGGTGGCTCAACGGTCACATGCAAAGCGCTGGCGGTTACCATTTCTCCAGATAGAGTTCTTGGCTGAGGATATTCTAAGATTACCTCCGGGGCTGTGGCCCTGTAGTGGCTGACTGTAGCGGTGGACAGGCGTGTGTGGGCACTAGAAGAACGGGTTGCGGGATCGGACTGGTAGTGTCCACTCCGCGTAGGAGTGTTGAACATAAGGCGTTGAAGTCCAGCACCTCGACCAATGTCGCGACGCGAAAATAACAGAAGATATAACTCCGATGCGACAAGAAAAAACGAAGGTCTATATTTACAGAATCTCAAACCAGAACGGAAGACCTAACGTCGTCTCCCTATGATGTTAGTGGTGGTCGTTTCTCGTGCTCGTTACTTCGTTTTCCTCGGCCGTCCCTGAGGGCTTTTAGTAGTAAAAAAATCGTCATTCCAGAACACACTAACAGCCAAGATGACTTTCATATGATAAGCCTACGTGCGCAGCATGATCAGCGAGTTTCTCCGGCCGCGTTTATGGACTTCACAATGCACTTTTATAGGATGCCGATTCTGCACGAGCTTGTTTTATTTAGCGTTCGCCCGTAGTCTCTTGAGTATATATACCCACCGTTGTGTGTTTTCGCCTCATAGCGTGCATGGCCTAATTATTTAGCAACGAGCCCAACTCACCAATTTAATTAACCGCAAAGTATTTTGCTCAGTCCTGGAAATGACGCACGTACTTCGTTTGGAAAAACTGAATAAGCACCTCGTAGAAAGCGGTTTTAGGAGAATAGAGCACGAAGAAGACACGAATGAGAGTAATTGAGGTTATTAGGCGGAACCCAGTTTTAACCAGGTAGAGCATCTAAACATGTGTACTAAGAATTTTATTTCTCTTCTGGTAAACCCCCTACTCTTCCCCCTTTTTCTATCTCTGTCTGACTCTAGGCAACGCTAGTTATAGACGTGTCATAGTATGATGGTTTGCAACAGTGAGTGCAAGCTCTGCACCAGATCCGGTGGTTTTTCTGCAAGACTTGAAAGAGTCAGAGCATACTGCATGTAGTTACAACACCTTTCTCGAATCTGAAAGCAACGAAGAGGTCGTGGTACTCATAACACTACAAGGACTGAATGACCTGAAGCCCAGATCTCGAGCCGCAGTTCAGCGTTCCATATCCGTCGGAAAGAATTAATTACCAAAACAACCACATGCTCCTCCACCTGTCTCAAGCTCGCGGCAGTGGTGAAAACGTTAAATCAGGTTCGCTTAGCATAAACATATGCTTCTCGTAGCTGGCAGCTTTGAACACTTTTTGAGCATTTAGCATTGCGAGTGAGGTACCAGTGCGTGCAAAGCCATTTCTTTTTTACTTGAGGCAGAAGCACAGCCAGTCGTGGGTCGTATGCGTCTGAATTAGAAGTTTTTAGGGGCACTGCACCTCCCACCCAGAAGGACAAGCAGTCCATAAACTAGCGGCAGCCTCCTTTCACTTCGCTTTCTTTTTTTTGAATCCTGGTTTGCGGAACCAGCGTCTGACGTGCTCAGCTCTTTCCTTGCTCATCTTCCGAGCCCATACTCGCATGCTTTATATTTTATGCCTAGAAAGAGCTTGAGACGTCTGGTTTGATATTTTATAGCCAATCTTGCCTGCGTAAAGTGCACATCGTGCGAGAAAGTTATTAAGAACATGATCACGGCAACGATGTTGTGTGCAGGGTTTGATTTACACAAGATGTTGCCTCTCTATATATAGTTTTTTCCTCGCGTGGTGGCTGTAAATTACTTGCAGCCGAGCGTGATAGCGCGTTACAGTACAGTTTCAGCCACGCGAACCAAGGGGATAAACAGCGTGAAGCTCCACCCCTTGAAAGTGCAAAACAGAGGGTAGCCATGCGTCTGTCTAGGCGCTCAGGCAGGCGCGCGAGGCCGTTGGATCACGCCACGCGGTGCCAGAAGCATTCGTGTCTGCCGCCGAACGGGGTACTTTATAATAACGAAATAAGAAGAGAAATGAACCAAAGCGGAGGCATGCGCCTCAAAAATTCATTATGACTGACACCGTGGGGATACGGTGCTGCCGAGCCCAAGGGTGGTTCACGGATGCAGGAGAAGGCCGCCTTTCGCTAGCTGGATGGCGTGCGACCGCGTCTTGAGGCAGCCGGGACTCCAACTTCAGCCGGAAGGAAACAAAAAAAGGTATGGCGCGCGCTGCACGTCCGCCTCAATAATGCAAGGACCCATTAACTGGGCTCGCGGCTCCAGCCGGGGTTCCTAAGCAGACAAGTCCGGATTAAACTTGACTTAACAATGAATGGCCGCAGAGCTGAATTCACCGCGGACGATGTCACTCCTGTGGCGGCAAGCTCCTCTCCAATTGCAGTCTGTCCCGAGGAATGCCGCGAAAGACGGACGAGCGGCTGCATTCCGCCCAATCATGCTGCTCGCCAGCCGAGACGGCCAGCTATAGAAGCGGCAATCCATTCACCTAGGCCGTCGGTGCCGAGTAGCTAGTCTCCTTCGCAGAGCTTCCCACACACCCACTTGGTAGCCCAAAGAATCCAGGCGCTTGCAGGGAGGCAAGACGATCGATGTACATTGCACTGGGGTCCGCCACGAATGAATTCCCGTGGCGCGCATGCAAAGTTTGCGCTCACTGCCACCACTGGCAGCGTGCCCGAATCAACGCACTGCGCACGAGACTAGGAGCGCGGGCACCACGGTTCTCGTATCTCCAGCATTTCCGTCATTAATGAGATAGGGGGCTGAACAGGTGAACTCCGTGAAAAATTAAATAACGGGATACCTAAATTATTAACCGCATTTACTTTGAATCCGTGCCTGTAAGCACCACGCGATCATCATGGAGGGACCAGACCTCTGTATACACGAATTTTTGAGAAATCGGGGTGATTTGACTACTTATCTTACAACCAGAATCGGAGTCGTGTGCAGCACATGAATATCAAGCAAGGGGCGTTAAACGGAAGAAAAAAAGCGTCCCGAAAAAAGAAAAAAAAGATGTAGTTCCGCTGCACACCTTATGCTTGAACATGCTTGTGAAACAAATCTGTTTGTACTTTTGTAATCACACATATAGAGGTAGATGCTACATATCTTAATGAAAATAGGGACATATAACAGGCGGTCAATTTCTTCTAGACTAAATAGTTTCACTAAGCCTAAATTAGCACATGAGGATTACTGCTACGCCATAAATTACCTAATGAAATTGAAAAAAATATATTTTTTCTGTTATAGGAATACCCTTCGAGATTTACAACGAATAAACAGACCGTCAAAATGCGGTGATTAAGAGTAGTTTAGCGGCTTTATTGTACCTTTTCATTCGTCCCCGTCCTCTTTTCTTTTATGTATACAACAAAGTGATATCTTAGAACGAGCAGGTCATCATTAAGTGGTACTAACAAATAGGCGTCATCATTAAATGTAACGCCTTCGACTACTGCTCTCTACCAAAAAAAGCTGCAGCCAATGCCGAAAAGCACTACATGAATTACTGTAGTTCCGTCTTTCGCCGAATTGCGAATGGACACACTGTAGCTGCTGTCGTTGAAATTTTTCTACAATTTTCACAATACCCCGTTCCATGTCAGGGCGGCAAACAGAACTAAGGTTTGTTTATACCCCTTCTTTTTTCTTCTTTCTTTCTCTTTCTGTCACTATAGTACTCGCGAATTCCCCATTCCTCGAAACGAAAGCATGTGATTAGCGGTTTTCGATAACGTGTGTGCCGCCCACTACTTATTCGACATATGATACTTTCCTCACGGGTTTGGATCTCTATACTGGAGGTGTTTGTTTTTATTTTTCAACTCGGTCATGGGAATGTCCGGGTTAAGACAACCGCACCTCATCGACGCCTCCACAGGTGCCGCTAGTGAATCTGCTGGTAAATAGCACTCACGTGCTTATGTTTGGGTGCTCAACAAACCAAACTTCTCTGGTGACATTCACCAACAGTTGAGCAGTTTACTAATAGCCCAGCGTCTGGACGATACTATTTCTTTACACCATTGAGATGGAATTTATCAGATTCCGTATGAAAAGAAAGGCAAAGCCATCAACGAAATACGAAAGTGTGTTCTTTAAGCCAACATTGAACAATCAGTATAGAAAAATGTAATCATAGCCTTTCGCTCACGAGATCAGGGCTCAACTCCGATGATTGTCAAGGTGATGGGCATCAATTGGACTAAAAAATATCGACAATAGTCCAGATTTTATCTAGTATCTCTTGAATTATTTATATACAAGTCAATATAACATGCACTCAGCTATAGTTGATTGTATCTTCAAGAGAAATTCTGCTATATTAGCGTGCACATCCTTTCGTTTGCATATACTACTCAAGACGTATCGTTTTATCGTTCAAGCTGATGAATTCAACCAAAAAGAAGGAATTGATTTTAAATTTGATATTCTAAATTACCTATAAGTACTATAGCTAAATTGTTGCCTTTAGAGACAGATAAAAGAAAACTTCATGTCGACCTGAATCATGTATTGTCTCCTTTTAAATTATGGCACTCCCAGCAGCCCTCTCATGGCTTTTGTGAAGTTTTGGTGAACCTGAAGGAGAAGGTGCAAAAAAGCGTGTTTCCCTGTGTGCTGCTACACTTCTGATAAAGCCCAAGCTGCAGGCAGAGACGTACACCACCTGAGCTAGCGGGAAATTTTTACTACTAAACGCGGTTGTCGGTGCGTGTTGTATTTTGGCGTTGTCTTGAGCTTGGAGCCCAACCTAGCATCGTCACCTTTTTTCTTCTTTTTCGGTAATTTTCTCTTACAGTTCAACAATAGCGTGTCCGTGAGCGATAGCATGGTTTGGTGAGATAACGTTTCCCAAAATGCTCGGTTGCGGCTGTCTTTTTGTTGCCAACTTTTTTCTTACTTGTTTCCTCGTTCTCCTGCCTTGTGGTTCCGCGGCGCATTGCTTTTTGGAAGTGCGTTACGGCCTCCAGAATCTCGCTTCAGTTGTTTCCACTGCCAGCTGCGTGCGCTTCAGGTTTCGCCCGCAGATCATCAAGCTCTAACGCTTTCGCAGAATCGACTTCTGGTGCGGAAACAGCTCCCTGCGCGGGCGTTGCGCGCTCACAGGGCTGGCTCGCGCGGCAAGCACGGCCTAACGGCCCTTTCGGTTGTCTGGTTACTCGCGGGAAGGCACGCTGCGAAAGGGCTGAGGGACTTCGTTCTCGATAATTAGGGAAAGAAGAGTGAGGATGGAGCGACCCCACAGCGCGTTGACGCGGCTGCAGGATTTCAGGCCGCGTGATACGACCGCCACCAAGAGCGGATAAAACTTTAGAGTCTGGTCTGTGTGCATGTTTATTATATCAGCGACGCTTACAAGGAAGCTGGGGCAAGGGGAGGAAGTAGCGAAAATCGTAGCGAGATAGCAGAACGAATTATGCGCGTACCGCTAGAAGCATTCCAGCGCACTTAGACTGCGGCAAGTTTCTGCTGGTCATGTACATGCATGTTTCGTTGGTCAGTGTTTTTTTTATGTAAAACTGGGGTGCTTTGAGCAGTGCACTTGATTAAAGCCGAATGACTTTGGGCGAAAATTCAAAGGTTGTGTGGCAGAAATTGTCTATACTTGAATGGCTCCCTTAGGGTGTGTTATTGTTGCAAAAACATGGAGAGAACTGTATGTGCGAAGCATTATTTTTTCCACATTGCCTTCCGTTTAACGACATGCATAGCATTTTCTGGTTTGCCGTGCACGTTTTATGTTTCGTGCAATTTCCTATTAGGTGTTTGTTGCGCGTGTGTTTCCTTCTTCTTATTCATTGGACAAGTGATGTGTTGCAGGGTTTCTCCAATTTCTGGGGCACATGCGCTTTTGCCCTTGCCACTTACAAATTCGCTGTCGAAGCTATGTTCTTATAGACTAGCAAAACTTACTGGCTGAATTGTCAAATAAAAAGAATAATAAACTTCCCATTTTCTGTTTTGCTGCCTGCAGTGTAAAAAAAAATTAAGAAAAAATAAAGAGAAACATGCTCCCTCGAGTGCAAATTCAGTCTTGAGAGCTGTGTCAAAGTGGATGTGTTTCAACTAGAGCTTAAGAACAGCGATCTGCTATGCGCCACCCAAATGTCGTATAGCTGAGGCCATCGTTAGGTACCGTAAATAAGACTGTTACATGCAGCTACCATGTATTAAATACCTCATGTACCACTTACGAACGAATGAGAAGCATCAACGCAGGCACAAAAACTGGTAAAATGTTCAATAATTAAGTGATCATTACGTATTTATGATTCGATGATATTTCAGATCTCAGTACCTCACCAATCGACTCGGTTGAACTCTTCAAGCGACATGTTTTCAGGTGTACCGTCATGTGTTCTGGACGAAATAACGATTTTGAGTTCTTCATACAATGCAAGCGTGGTTCAGTGTTCGTTTTTTACACGTTTAATGCGCCCGATTTGTACGATCCTTACGTAAGTCGTGTATATATCAAGGAAGTGACGTACCGCACACGTATTGAAAGCCATAGTATATAACATATATCCTCTAACTAATCATGAACTGCCTGTCTAGAAAGTACCTCTTGTATTTTGGGTATGCATATTTACTATGTTTTTCATTACAGCAGCATACGTCTTTGCGCATTGTTCGTTTTGGAAGATATGCGTTGTCTTTCCTGAATTGCTGCATTGATCTTGGCGTTTCATGTGCAATCCTGATCGCCATACGTTTACCGCCCATGTTTCCTTTTTTTTTTTAGTGGAGCATTGATGAGCGAGGGGATTAGTCCAATTTATGTAGCACTTTTATTTATGCTCTCCGACAAAGAATTAGCCCGAGCGAATTTCATGATTGATTGATTTGTAGGGTTTAACGTCCCAAAACCACCATTTGATTATGAGAGACGCCGTAGTGGAGGGCTTCGGAAATTTTGACCACCGGGGGTTCTTTAACGTGCACCCAAATCTGAGCACACGGGCCTACAACATTTCCGCCTCCATCGGAAATGCAGCCGCCGCAGCTGGGAATCGAACCCGCGACCTGCGGGTCAGCAGCCGAGTACCTTAGCCACTAGACCACCGCGGCGGGGCCCGAGCCAATTCCAGCTTCGCTGTGAAAGCTATGCTTTCCATGCTATCAACTGTTCGTAGATGCTATAGCCATTCAGGATTATCGGCAAGACCAGTTAGACATCGATAAAATAAGAAACAGCTTAAATGCTATAAGCAATTAGGACAGCTTGCAAGGTTTAACATTATGTGTACAATGCAACTTTTGAAGCAATTTATTCTTGAGGGGTACCATTGAAAGCTATGTTATGGCGTGAGCCACAGCGCTTACATACCAGGCCCGTGTGGCAAAATGTACTTGATGGCCTCAATAATGACCAATCCTCACGTTTTTTTTTGCCTATAGAGTTTCAGAAAAATATGCGCAAACTCTATTTTTTTAGCGGTAGTATTCTGGAGCCATTACTGCTATTTACGTGCCGTTGCGAGAAAGTTCAAAACTTGAAGAGCAGTGAGGTTTTCTTTCGAGAGCCATTAAATCTTTATACAGTGCGCCACCGTGGTCGCCTCGTGAATAAGGTACTCAGCTGCTGACCCGTAGTTCACGGGATCGAAATCCGGCTGTGGCGGCTGCATTTTCAATGGAAACGAAAGTGCTGTAGGCCCGCGTACTCAGATTTGGGTGCACGTTAAAGAACCCCAGGTGGTCAAAGTTTTCGGAGCCCTCTTCTACGGCGTCTCTCGTAATCATATCGTGGTTTCGGGACGTTAAACCCCACATATCAATCAGTCAATCAATCAATCAATCAATCAATTCATCCATCAATCAAATCCTTTACATGTACGCAAATCTGTCGTCACTTTTGCTTTATTAAGGAACTTCATAATGTTTTGTCATGTTACCTTGTAACATATGAGGCGAGCAAAGTTTCCGACATTCAAACGCTTGCTAATGCGCGAATAAGTACCAGCAGCTTGAGAACTTCTTATTCATACAAATAACGCGTGCAACCTTCCGTTTGAGTAGTCCTCTAGTTGTCAGATCTATCTTAACACGTGCTTACATGTTTCTTTTTAGGGGAGAGAATGTGCTCATTGCATTTCGACACCAACACCACAAACCTAGTGTGTTTTCCTGCATTAGACACCATCACAGTTTCTACGTATTCGAAATCTCTTTTCTGATGGAATGCACGTGCCTTGGACTCTAAGTGTCTGCTCGAGTACTCGGGATTTTCCTTCAATGGAGAGCGATTTTTCTCAGAGACTCAGCGTCGTAGTTCCTTAAGCCCGCATATGGTATTCCAAGAAATAATGCTAGGAAATTTTTCGCATATCTATACAGGAAACCAAACTGCGTGCACGCAGCGTGTCCAGGCCGAGTTCATGCATGGCCGTAGCTATTAGCCCCGAGAACTAACACTGGTGGCGCGGCAGTCGGGGTGAAGGGACATCACGGCAAGGACTCGCTTGCTTCACGGCCCAGTATTGCATTTTTCTGCGCCCGCTTTGTGTCCACTCTTACGCGATACGGTGGTGATAACTGTCCACTGCTGCGATGCAAATCTACCAAGGTAGAAGGTGGCTGTTTACACTGCTACAAAAAGTTGAGTAAGTTGCAGAATGTTACAATAATCTGATGGGCAAACTCTTGTATTGATGAGAGAGTCACTGCCGAAATTGTTTTGCATCACAGAAAGGCATTTGTTGTTTTCACCACTTACGCCAAGAAATCAGTGCAAAAAGCTTTAATGTGATGATTATAACTTCATTATAAATTGGTGTACACTCAAAAGTTAGAACATGTGTCCCGAAGAAATACAAATAAAATCAAGATGTTCTTAGGTTCACTAACTACATTGAGGTTATTATGCATAATGGGCGGGTGATTTGACAAAGTTGCACTTTTCGCAGAAAATTACGTTATATAAGTCTCCCATAAAAATATTTTAATACATCTTTTAATATATCCAGAATGTTGAACAAAGCTATACTATCACACAAAACGTTTAGGGAAATACCGAGATGTTAGTGCCCGAAAGTGAATATTGCTTCTGAACAGCTAGTCACCCGTAATAATGTGGCCGTATATTCCAATTTGTATGAACGTCGGGTCTGATCAAACGTCGTGACATTTGCAAAACAAGCGACTGAAACTTTAAATGAGCGTTGTGAACGGTTTTGATGGCGCTCTCAGCGACGTGGTTCACGTGATAATTAAACCGTGTTCTCCTCAATGAGCCAGTGTCTGGTCTCATACGTCATACCCACATACAATTTGATGACGCGCAGGTGTAATAAAATGGAAGGAAAATTATTTTACTTGTGGACGATCTAAACCGATATACTGACGAGTGCAACAGTGCCGTTGCTACAATGCTGCACTCTAAGTGCTGGCTTTTGCAGCTAACCTGAACTTGTTCTTTAGTTAGGTGAAGCACCAAAATTACTGCGAGGAAAGACTGAAACTACAGGATGAGTAAGCGAGTACATAAAAAAAAAACAAATACAACATCTGTGGTAGAATTCTCGGCCAAGCGCTTGAGAGATTCTTTGTGAGCCTCGATACCGCATGGGTTTTTGCAACTGTGCGTAGAGCTTGGTACACGGGCAAAAAAAAAATCTGTCCATGGCCAGACAGGTTCATTTTTCCAATACAAAACTTTTGGAAGTGAAAACATCATACCTCTGAAAGAAATCACTTGTAAAGACATCAATCTATTAATGTAAATATACAGTCTTATGTGTAAATACCATGAATTGAATACGGGACATGCTGTCGAACAACTTTGTATCTAAGCAGAAACGTATTCTTGCTCTTCACTAACAGCGGAATGTGGCAGACGCTGCCGAGAATCGAACCCATCCTCGAGTTTAGCGGTGTGACAACACAAGCAAAATGTGTATGGTGGAGCGCGGTTACCGTTGGCGATTGTACTGAACGAAACCTTTTCGTCGTTTTATGACACTAGGAGAATCGTCGATGCTTTTTTCGGCATTCATCTAAAGCTCGAGTCAAGCGAAATGCGATCGCAAACAGCGGAACAGCGCACGATGTTAGCGCATGCATGTTATCTAGGCGCGCCACGGCTATAGCCCCGGCCGGCGTTAAAGCATCCTTGCCGTGACGTCATCCAGGCAACCCGCCAGGCAGCGCCACTCCCAACTTCTCGGGCCTAATAAAAATCGTTGAACTGGTGAGGTCGGTGATCAAAGTTCAGCCTGCTGCAATCCACCAGTGTGTGTGTTTCGCGACCATTTGGCTGCGACGCAAGCTTTGCAGAAAGAAATATTGACAGGGAGCAAAAAGAGGACACAACTTTCTATCTGGCGAAATAACTATTCGCGTGGAAGCGGGGGTGAGAAGGGATACTCGGTTATTCAAGCAGGTGGCCAAATTCTCATCCGCATGTTTCCCGAAGTTTTACTACGTCGTATGCGGGCAAAGCACATGCGATGACGATGATGACGACGGGCACAGGTGCGTTCGCCGAAAGCGCCGTGATTCGCCGCCGTCTAGATGGATTCCAAAGTAGTGTGGGAAAAGAAATTTCTGCGCGAAGGGGAGCCTGGAATGTCTCCGAAAGGCTTCAGGCGGGATTTTCTCCGAGTTTCTTTCTATTACTACCTGTGGGCACGCGCTACTGGAGATTGTGAATTGTTTCCATCTGTCACTGCGACGTGTTTCCACTTCTTGCGTGCCAGTTCTGGGTTTTTCCATTCGACACCACCGTTCCATACAGCATTGATTGTACGGGTCTCCCGAGAGGCGGAAGCAGCCGCACGCAAATTTTTGCTGTTCGAAGAATGGTGACGTGGGCACGTGATTATTTTTCGCTCATAGGCGTGCCTGCAATAAAGTAGATTATGCATGTGGCGTAATTTATCAAGAACCATCTTCCAACGCCATGCATTATCGTTTGTGAAACAAGGTCTACCCTCAGATAGCGTCTATCTGATTTTAAAAAGCGTGCTTTGGTAGAGTAGTGTGTTTTTTTTATTTTATTCCAGGTCACTCTATTAAAATAGATTGTTCCTGTGAGGGTTGAATCTCGGTAAAAATCGGCGTGACATATCTTCTTTAACAGGAAAGCGGATGATTCGAACGTGTTCTCTGGTCCCGGCTGTCATATTCATTATTTAATGACGCCAAACTCTCGTTACTTCGGTCACATTTGGCCCTCAGCCGGTTTATGCGAATAATCTTCCGAGTGCCACTAATTGCACCGAAAAAGAACAAATATGGCGTCTGCAAACAACCGAAACGAGGGAGGGCTGTTCGCATTGCTATTTGCATCAGTTAATGACCATGGTTCCACATGATGATCCGGTCTTCAGCTGCTTTGTTTTGGCTTGATGAAATGCATTGGCGATATCACAAGTTTAACATGGTGGAAGCCCCTCAAGAAAAACAGCTTGCAGTCGTGGCCGGCATGCTGGCATAAACGTTTGCAACGTGTTATGCCTGAAAGTCTAGACCAAATCTCATTGCTTCTGCAGAGAAAACCTGTGTCAGGGCCAGAGAGTGAGCCCGCCTGACGCAATCACCTCAATGGTGATTGAGGTGATTGAGGTGACGCAATCACCTCAATGGTAGTGGTGGTGGTGGTCCGTAACTAATAGAGAGACAGTGTAAAGCACATTTCAGGCTAATCAAACACGAAAGCATGGCGGCGAGGGTGCGTATTATCCGTACTAGTAGTGACTACTTGTTTCCGTATTGAGCCACAAATTACTTAATAAATAATGAACAATTTTGTGTAAACCAGGTCTTTGAGATAACGGCGCAAAGGGAGATGTGTTGCTATTCCATCAGTTTATTGCCACATAAATCCTGTAGGTTTCATGAATCTCAGTAGTCCTCTTGTTATACTGTAGAGCAGATGCATGTTTTGCTGATTTTTGTAAGGTTCAACGTCTACGAAGTAGATATTCAAGCCGATAGTTTTCAGGGAGCCCTTGAACGCATTTCGCAGATGTAGAGTATAGGATGCAAAAGGGTGGCGCCATGGGAAAGCATTCACCGACACGAATATGTTCTTCCTTTTAAAACTTGGAGTCTTTCTCAACCTGGTGGCGTAACTGCTCCAAATGGTCGTTGATCTTGCTTCCATCACTGGCGGCTCGCATGATAAATCACTGCTTCTCCTAATGCCTGAGCGGTGAACTTTTCCGAAGCACTCCACCTGGAGTGTCCTGAAGTTCAGCATGAGAAAGCCCTTCGCAGCGCATTTGACTGCGGTGCTCTGCGGAATTGATGAATGCGTGTCGTTTCTTCATTAATTCTTTACATGCTTTTGGTAGAATAATAAAAAAAGAAAAAAAAAGAAAAAAACTCCTGAACTCGGATTATTAGAGAAGCAGCGATTTATCGTTCATTCCACTGGCAGCCTCGAGCATGATCGACAACCACTTCAACGACTCACTCTGCCTGCTATAGGACAAGGTTCGTTGATTTTAAACCAAGAACCACACACACTCAAAAAAGAAAACCTATTTACACGCCGACTGTTCCCACAGCGTCACACTTCTGTTTGCAGACTTCTTGTGCACGAAAGCCCAAACGCGATCAAAAAATCCGTTCAAAACAGCAGAAGCCACTGATTAAGGATTTACTCGGCAGGAAACAAGATGGATGCAGGATTCCGTTAGCACCGCGATGAATGGATAACAGAATTAGCTTTTCGAGATCTTTCCGCTATACACATTTTTGGTGGCTGTTAAAAATGGTCCTTATCCTACTAGAGCAAACCCCAAATACAAAGTTTATCCGCTGTGGAAAAGTTCTCAAGCATGAAGACATATTCAGGTGCGTTACGTTTGTCACTGTCGAACAATGCCGAATAAAACCAATTTGTTAGTTATGTTTCGCGTCCATAATATGTGTCTCCGCGTTTTAAAGAAAACATATTGTCAGGTAAATCCACCACCCATTTATTCTTACCAAACCAGAAAATTCGAATTTCCTTGAATTACGAAAAATTGCATGACTATGATGGCTTCTTGCAAAAAATTTACAGTTACAAAAAGCTTGGTGCCATGCGGTTGACATGTGCGACATGCTGGGAATAATCGGTACACCTCTGTTAAGAAATAAGCACAAGTATGAGCAGAAAATTACAGGCATGATTTTCTTCTTCAGATTTTTGGTAGGTTGAGGTGCTCATTCGGTCGTGCAAGTCAAAGAAGAGGCCGCGGTTTAGTTGTGGTAGTGGAACCCTACAGCAGGCGGCTGTAAGGAGCAGATATTACACCATTAACGCGCAGCGATATCGTCAGAAGTGATGACGAATGAAACTTTTTGGCATTTGCAGTGCGAATAACAATAATTTCTGCGCTTACAAGGGTATTAGAAAAGCCCTATGTTCAAATAACTGCCAACATTTATGAACAATTAATACTAGGCCCACTTTGTTTAAAATATCTGTTATGATGACAGTTGGTTTTGAGCTGATTAGTGATGTGAAGAAATACGTTCCGGGTAAGGAGGGGGGGATGAAAAGTTATAGAACGCTTTACATTGGAGAAGCCCAATTTTTCTGCCAACAGCCTGCTTTTTTTAAATTCTAAATAATGTATAAGAGTAGATGAAGCCTTTATAATGAAACTGGCTGCCTCTTCTCGCTTAGGAGAAAATATATGCAGTAAAAATAATAGGGCACAAAATGTTACACGGTCAATCATGATCAGTAGAAATTAGGTACAGTTCAACTTGACTTAGAAGTTTATAAAAAAGTAAATAAGTTCGTATGTGTGCCAGTAGTGACGCAAAAGTTCAAATATCACAAATTATTTATGGGTAGACTCCCCAATAAACTCAATATTCTGTACGGCCTGGAATACATACCACAAGAAACACACCAGTACAAATAATTAGAGATAATATAAAACATACCATTACAATACTACACACTTGTTTAAGTATTAAGAGAAAGGCACCAACAATATTTACGTTAAACGTTTGATACCTCAAAAAACTTCTTCAAAGCGACAATATCTTTTTTCTGAAGAGCTATTAAATGAGGTGCATCTACGTCAGGGTGCCTGCAAGAGCATTCAGAACTAGAGGCACGCTTTATCTTGTATAGGAAGGGCCGCGTAAATGTTGTACCAAGCAGCAGGCGGTGAACTGATGTTTCTAATTTCCTATTTTCTCTCAAATTTGATGGAATGGCTAGTTTTATTCAAGGGTCTAATAAATAAAGGTTTAAACTTTTCTTGTTGCTTAAACCACTTGTTCTAAGTGATATTACTTTATATCTCTCTCAGGAGAGGGTGACTACATTGCATGACAGAAGAACAATATTTGTCTCTGCGTAATGGCGAGCCCGAGTCGCAGCTGCGTCCGCTGCAGTGTTTCCTGGAATGTTGCAGTGACCTGGTATCGATTCAAATAAAATTATGTGGTTTAATGCACTTAGTTTCGCGTTTTTTTTTCAGAGTCTCATATATTAACGAAGAATATGGGAAATATATATGTACTCGGAGGCGGAAATGTTGTAGGCCCGTGTACTCAGATTTGAGTGCACGTTAAAGAACCCCAGGTGGTCAAAATTTCCGGAGCCCTCCACTACGGCGTCTCTCATAATCAGAAGTGGTTTTGGGACGTTAAACCCCACAAATCAATCAATATATATGTACTCGTAGTTAACCGAAAGCTGCCTGCGAATCGCTAAGTTAACCCATTTTCGCGTTTGTGTACTGATTTTATGAAGCGATACGCATATGCAATTGCAAACAGGTCTGCAACAGTTGAAAACGTCCTTCGAGATATCTTAAATGTTTGCTTTATCGTCATTTGCCGAATGACCGAAGCCGAAGAGCAGGAATTTATACGACAAAGACCGTCTATATAGGCGTGATTATACTTTGAATTTGTCTTATAAATTTGGAATGCTGCCAATTGTTGTTTGACTATCATGACCAAGTCTCTTTTACATATTATTCCATCAACCGATAACTGCACTTTTGGTCTTATTTTCGAATTCACATGATGCGGCGTTATCAAAACTTTTCCACTGCGGCGAAGAGCCCCAACTATCCAGGAATGCTATGCAGGACGATGCGAGCTTCTCGGGAAGAAAAGTTTGCTCCGAGCTCGCTCTGCGTGGCCTTGACACGAAGACAGTGCGGAGTGCATGATAGCAGCGTTGATAAAAAAGGCTACAGTAATGCGCGTGGT
Organism: Rhipicephalus annulatus; assembly: GCA_013436015.1. Taxonomy (NCBI): domain Eukaryota; kingdom Metazoa; phylum Arthropoda; class Arachnida; order Ixodida; family Ixodidae; genus Rhipicephalus; species Rhipicephalus annulatus. The sequence continues at coordinate 36,140 of WOVY01010937.1, read as the reverse complement.
GGTGGAAACGCATGTGGATCATTCGTGGTGGTTATCAACGAAACACCGCGTGCACCCATGTCAGCGCCGCCACTCAATCAACGTTTTAACTGTGCAGTGACGTCATCGTGATTGTCACGCTATATATTTGCCAACTCCGCACGCGCCTACCACACGCGTGTTTGTGCGCGTTTGTCCTCTTTCGGACAGGTTCTTTCGTTCCACTTGCAGAATGGAAGTTTCCCCACTCGAAGGCAGCAAGGGTGCACACGCAGCACTCTCGAGCTGCTCGTTTCGCTTCTATCAAATATTGCCGCTACATATAAAGACAGGCAGTCACTGGGGGCGCTCCCATCATGGCGTCAACACGGCTGTGATTGCATACGTCGTGAGCGCGGTGAAATTGAAGGCGAGGTATCGTAGCCGCGTGATGCTATAACTTTTACTTCTGCGTTGGTGTGTGCATAGTCTGCGCAATAAAGCTGATAGATTGATCGTGTCGTTCGATGTGAGTACTGCTCCGCAGCAAAAGCAAACGTGGTGGTCGTACCCGAACTTCGCCGCAGGCGTCTGTGAATCAAACTGATTGACGCGTGACGTCAGATACGAATTCGTTGATTCTGAGAAGGCCCCAGTTCAACGTGCGACTGTCATGGGGCGGGTGTGACCGTCAAGCGTTAGACGTGGTGGACGCTAAGCGGAAACTTCTTTGCATATAAAATATATTTAGTGAGCTTGCGCTATTTGCGCAAGGCTGAAGCCACAAGACAGGAGCTGGAGCTTGGGATAACATAGTTTATTGCAGCTTCTTAAGTTGGTCGTCTACTCACGTGCTTGGTCCTGGCGCTCTTTGGCCGCCAATGGCCCTTGCGCCATTACACAACATATATCATCATCATCACTCACGTGCTTGGTCGCTTCGAAGTGAAGACCACATCAGCTCTGTCTTAATTTTGATTGTACTACTAGACTAAGGCTTAACAACCTATACATAGAGCTTTTTTGTCTTTGTTAATAATGTTTCAAATAAAGGGCGATTGTCTCGGGCGCAACAAGCAAGGCCATGATCAATATGGAGCTATCAAACGTAATCATGATTAGCACAATACTAATTGTCATCAAATTAGTAAGGACTAGTTTGCAAGGCTCCAATAAACGTGCTAATGATTACCGTCACGTTAGTTAGCAAGATTTCATTAGCTCATTAACTTGCATGCTTTAGCTAGCCTGGTCCTAGCTTACACGTCTTCATTAGCATGGTCTTCATAAGATGTGGCGTAACTACATGATCCCAGGCGCGTAGCCAAGATTTTTTTTTTGAGCGGCGTATCTCCTTGATTTTAGGAGAGGCACCCTTTGAAATGGTCATTTTTCGCATTCTGTGCCATGGGGAAAAACATTGGGAAAGGGTGGGGAGCACAGGCTTGTTACGCTATTCCAGCCTACACACATACCTCAGCCTTACCATGACGGCGTATTTAGTTTGGTCATAGCATGCCCTCGCCTAAATAGCTAAGCCAAAGGCTAAATAGTTGGCCACACGTGGTCAGGTGCTAGCAGACGATGACGACAAAGAAGACGCGTGCCGGATGAGCAGCGCTCTAGAATGTAAAGGCTGACCATGAGGATTAGCACGTGGCCCCGGGCTTCGGTGCGGTGCGATGTTGTAAGACGCTCGGCTCAGAGACCACACTGCTGATTATTCTGGATTGATTGCATTGATATGTGGGGTTTGACACCAAAAATCACCGTATGATTATGAGAGACGCCGTAGTGGAGGGCTCCGGAACTTTCGACCACCAGGGGTTCTTTACCGCGCACCCAAATCTGAGCACACGGGCCTACAACAATTTTGCCTCCACCGAAAGTGCAGCCGCAGCAGCCGAGATTTAATCCCGCGAGCTTCGTGTCAGCAGCCGAGTACCTTAGCCACTAGACCACCGCGGCGGGGCCTGCTGATTATTCTGATTGATATGTGGGGTTTAACGTCCCAAAACCACTATATGATTATGAGAGACGCCGTAGTGGAGGGCTCCGGAAATTTAGACCACCTGGGGTTCTTTAACGTGCACCCAAATCTGAGCACACGGGCCTACAACATTTCCGCCTCCATCGGAAATGCAGCCGCCGCAGCCGGGATTCGAACCCGCACCCTGCGGGTCAGCAGCCGAGTACCTTAGCCACTAGACCACCGCGGCGGGGCCTGCTGATTATTCTGCAATAGACTTAGCTCAGGCATTGAAAGCTTCAAAATAAACGTATATACCCCGTGCCTCGAAAAAAAAAATGTCGTGACGAAATGCTTCTGACACATTTATTGCATTGGTGTACTTCTTCACTCATTGGAACGACAGCAAAATAGAAAGATGATGGTTTTTGATTAAAAACACGAACCATCTTTGTCGACCATCGTTGACGCGATGACTGGTTTCATATTAACCAATGAAACGCAGCGCGTTGAGCTGTGGATTTCACTTTTTTGTACTGTTGGCTCAATCAAAAGGAGGCGTCGCCAGAGCTCGGCAAGTTCCCGAGTTCCGCGAAACTTGTGTGTGTGATCACATCTGCAGTAAAACAAAACAAAACAAGAACAAAAGCAGACGAAGTGGTAGCTGCGTCAATTTTTTTCTGGCATCGTTCGTACGCCCTATCCACGGTATGTATACGCAAGGGTACATTGATCAAGCAAACCACCATGGCAGCATAGCACGTTTGGTTTCACACTGCTATTCTTCAGGGCGCGGGATTGATTAGCGACTACGGCGGCCGCACTTTGATGGGAGGAAAATATAAAAAAAAACACCCGTGAGCCAAGATATATAGAACGCCAAGTGGTCACAGTCTTGATACGCACACTACAGCGTACCTCTTGTTTGCCACATGAAAGCCTAGCAATTATCGATGTTGAACAGACACCTTCATTTATGCCGACATAGGAAAGCAGAAAAATTGAAACTGTGTGTTAACAACGAGTAAAAATTGAAGACATTTGATACTTCTGTAATAAGGCATAAATTCTGATGTTAGTTAGCCACGGCAGCCAGTGAGAAAAAACGCCTTCTGCATCGGCTGACTTCAGAAAGCTAAGCTTTGAGTAGTCAGATGCTTTGTTAGCAACAAGAACCGTGTCTTTTGCACAAATTAAGTTAAGCAGAGGCATCTCGATATCGAGTGTTCACCACGAGAGTATTTTTACGAGAGTATTTTCGATAACAGCTCAGAGGTGTAGGTGAACGTGGCCCCACACGATTCCTGTGAACAAGGCAGCTTTCCTGTACACGAGACTGTTTACAAAAAAAAAAGACTACCTGCATAACGTATCATTCGCTTCACGTGGTGGCATCAGATGGAGTTTTGTGGTGGTGGTCAGAAGGGTGGACACATGCAAATTTTGTTAGTCTTGAAGTGCACGATTGAACACTCAGCGGGCCAGATAACAAAAAAAGTTTACGTATGCCGTATGTTGCATAATACGCTCGTTTTATTTCTGGCAAAACGCCGTTTACACTCAACTGCTTGGCCCTTGTTTCCTCTGGTGGCTGTGTTCACTATCGAATAAATATAGCAAACACGTGTCATTTGGTTTAGAAACGAGCCCGAGAGCACTAGACTGAAGAGCGAGAGCAGAATTTTGCTCGCCTGAGCGCTTGGATGCAACGCCGCCTCCTCTTTGAATCCTCTCTTTCCTCTATATTTTCCCGCTCTATTTATATATTGTTGCACATGAGTACACAGCAGTACCACCAGGGCCTTTTGCTTTTGTTATGGCGATGCGCACGCACCGCCACTACCAGCCGCCACTCTCGTCTGCGGGAGCAGCTGAGAAGTGCGTGCTCTCTCCGCCAGGGTGGTGGTGGAAACTCCAGCCCTGATTCTCTATAGCACACCATGTCTGTGATAAGATAACGCATTTGCGTGCGCACGAGGGGGGTAGAGGGTTAACCTATGAGGGAGGGGGCACAGAGCATGCCCCATAGATTCACTCAGTTATGGTCACCCTGGTTGTTCACGATAATGGCAATCGAAAACCCTTAGTGTAAAATTGTATTAACTATTTACTTCCTATCTTGACTGCAGGAAAGTCGGGCACCAAGGGCAGGCCATTGCGAGAGGTGAGTCATCACTTCATTTTCGTTTCTGTTGTTTTTATTCATTGTGGGGGGGGGGAGTTCACTGCGATGATACTTTGCGTACCGCTAACGGGGTACCCTGGTCACGCCTATGGGAAAACATAAAATTTTTGCACTATCTGTCTGGGCAGATTTTATTGTATATATACCTCTGCTCCAGGATAGGCGCTCTCAACGAGCATTTTGAAAGTCCGATTTAGAAGCATTGCCGTAAATCGAAAGACTGGTGGCCCTTGATCCACACTAAGATATTGGTCGAATTATAATGTATGTGGGAAAGGGCTGTACTGTGCACGTCCAACTGCCGCAAGATTGTAGGAACATGTGGAGAAAGTGGTTGACCTAAATGGTTGAGCAGATTCCATGATTCGTAGGAATCAGTGCTCTCGAAACAGTTGACTGTTAAGAATATCTCGAAATTTTTCAAAGCGTTATCCACGATGTTGAACGAGAAATGCGAACATTTGCGTTATCTTAGATTAGGTCTTATACTCTCATATTTATCGAGATCACTTGACTCCTGCTAAGGAACGTAGATACCCTTTCTCTCTGAGTGAGTCACTAGGGCGTGAGAAGAGTGAAGCAGATGTATCACGTGATAGTCTAGACATTGGAGGCACACTGCCGATTTCGAACAGACCGTATTAAGATGTGCATCTCTATGCCAGTCATGTCAATTAACTAGCGTAGGTACGAATGGCCGAAAACGTTTGTTAAGGTGAAGGGCGTTGATGTAGGAGAGTACACTGTACATTTCGAATATCAATACTAAGCTGGATGGGTTACCAAGAAAGTCAACTTGGCATATAGACATCTTACACATTTGTCAGCTCGATGAGTGTAAGAGAAGTGACACCACTTATACACACAAGCAGCCGTTGGTAGCTGGGAGTGGACTGTAATTCTGCACTACTCCATGATTTGTTATTTTTTGCAATGCATACCTATAAGCAACATCAACATCAGTATGATGAGAAATATTTGAACAGAGAATCCTACTTGAACAATAGTTTCGATAAGTGTGTTGGTATTCTTCCACTGGTGGAAACCTTGGCTTCAACGACATTCCCTGCTCAATGACATTTCGTCACTTGAAGCTTCCGTTTTACCCTTCATTTCTTGTCGATATCGACTACAGTGTTAATAGGTTTTCGCATTTATTTGTACCCACGCTTTAAATTTAGATACGTATGACACCTTTCATAATAAAATCAAGGCAAGACATTCTTCTATATTACGCCAAGTTTTTTATTTTACGCCCAGTGACTGCCTGTTCAGTACTATCTAAAGCATCATTGAGGTTTATTTATTTCGGCCCAAAGACGACGGGATACTACTTTCATTAAGATCGTCAGGGTCACCGGTCTTGCTAGTGTAGAAGTCTACTGCTTGTAAATATTTTTTTTTTCGTCTTGTTCGTCAGTACAGAGATGAAGGTGTGTTGGGAGTCATCCCCCGCTAGACTACAGCTCAGTGTCTTTTTTTCATTGTGTTGTCTTCGTTCTTCTCTTTCGGTGGTTATCCGTCATGCCTTCAGGCTGGGTGGACCTTCGTGACAATCCACTTGTTATGCTTTCAGATAGGGAACCGAGTTCACACGCACTGCCGAAACATTTCACGAAGAAACAGAAAGTACAGAAGTGTTATACTAAAAAGATACATCGGCCCCCTCTCTGAATGTACAAAGACTTCAACCTAGAAATAAAGACAGCGTAACTACAGGAGCGAAAAACAAGGATGAAACGATAGAACAGAGCGCTGACTTTCAACAATGATTTAATAGTAGAGTGGTGTAGATATGTAGGTAAAAAAAAGAAACTTGGCATGCATAGAAGGATGCAGTTAACAACCACTGCGATGGAATGTCAGCAAAACTCTTGCTTCTTGTTGATTGAGGTGGAAACAAATGCACAGCATGAAATTGATCGAGATAGGTAATCTCTATTTTTTTTGCAACAGCGCATATAATGGGGAACTTGCACATGTACCATCAAACTTACTTATGTGATCGAATTCAATTATCTCACGCGTGGCCTGTGAGTGGTGTTAGCCTATTACCTCACAACGCTGAAAGAGGTGCACACAGCCCGAGTCTCAGCAGTGGATTCCGAGGTGTTCTTGAACGGCAATGTTGCTCATTAATATTATGTTCTCTTAAGCGATCAATCAAGCACCTCCCGGTTAATCATATGTGTATGTTACCGCAGGATAGCGGAAGAAGATATACGACACCAGTAGCGCAAGGTACAATGGTCGTTCTGTGTTTTGCAGAACATCCTACTTTATTTGCAGCTAGATAATTTACCCAATATACAAAGCTTTGATAGTTTTTCCGAGGCGGAAAATACAACAGCGATATTAACGTGTTTCCAGATTTTCTTTTCGCCTGTGCGAAACGTTCCGCAGCTAAGAGACTGCAACATACCTCTTAGCAACTAACGCATTTCGAAGCCGAGATTTCCCTCTTTTATTTTTTATTTGTATCAAAAGCATATACACTAGAGCAGAAATCGGGGCGTTCAAGTAACCAGCTCTTAACTCGACCTGAGCTTTAAAACTGCGCTGCATCGAGTGCGCGCATGACCTCCTAAAAGCGGTAACAAGGCAAACGTTATCAATACTCCTTTTCACCAGTTTTGAATGAGCTGAGTAGAAAGAGACAAAGGGGTTTACGACTTTTCGGCGAGAACAGCCAGCACAAATTATTGCTTCGAAGACAGTGTTAGGTCAAAGAACGTTATGGGATTAATAGACGGCAGCTCATGAGTAAGTTCCTGTGGATGCAAGTGATTCTAAAACAAACCTAAAAGACCAGCCACAACAACTTCAAGAAATGCATTTAGATAATAACAAATACTATAACATCATCTACAAACCTTCTCTTCACGAGAAGAGACAAGCTGAGATATTTTTGATTGTGATGATCCTTATGCGCGAGAAAAATGTCACTCAAGAGTGGTGCCAAGCAACAACCTATGCAAACACCACTTCTCTGAATAAAATATTGCTCATTTCAAGACACAATCATTGGCTTTATATAAAACAAAAGCAATTCCAGAAAACCATGTACCGACATTCCTGACGCATTCTGGAAATCTATCGACCCAAAGGAATCAATGCGTTCATCTAGGCACTGGAGCAGTGCATTATGTAGAAACGAATAACACAAATCGTTCACGTCTATGGAGAAAACATTCAGTCCTTTGCCATTGGTTTTTAAAAACGTAATAACCACCTCATAGTCTTTCACCAGAAAAGGATCGTCAATAGTTATCAGGTTAACCTGTTCTTGTAAAAACATGGCCACCTCTTTTAGCAAAGTCCCCTGTTCAGAAACTATCACCTGAAGTGGGCAGTCAATCTTGTGCGTCTTAGCGACAAAACAGATGTCCAAGCTTAGTTTCTTTAAATTGTAAATAATTTCGCCAATTTAATTAGGCTGAGAGAGTGGCGAAGCCCGTTTGTATTACGTTTATATTTTCCAAGGGAAATGTCACTGGGCTTAAAAACAGTCAATGGCCAAGGTGGCTTTGTCCTTAAACAAAACGGTAGGCAAAACAGTGAAGCCAGCTTCTTTGTCTAACGGCAGAAAAACTAGAGACTGGGTTTTCAAGAAAGATACTGCGTTGAGCACAGCACTGCTAGGTGGCTTTACAGCGTGTTAAAACGTTCACACCGTTAGAAACACACCTGTTCATTTCGCTGTCCGGGGCGCGTCGAGCAACGTCTACGAGAGTGAGCAGCTCTTGGTGCATTTTTAGAGGTTCAACGGCAAACTTTGGTCCATGTCCCAAAACATCACGCACTTTTTCAAGAAGTTTAACTTTACCAGCATTGTGTACGTGGTTTTTCGGCAACGCTGGCTTCTTTGAAGAGACAGCTCATATATATGCTACGGGGTGTATGTTCCCAAATAAATTCCGTCTTGCTGTCAGGGCCTTTCTAAATGTTGTAGCTGCAGATAGACGCTCCCGCGGCAAAGCCGGGGCTGGTGCAACTATTCGGAACGTAAAATCTTGCAAATGTGAGTGCCGTGTTGAACCGAGGGGATGAAGCCAGCGCAAAGGAACGCCACCTCAGCAGGATAGATACTGACACGAATGCAGTAGGCAAAGCTATAGCTTTCCAAAGAGCCATGGCAATACGACTTATTAAAAGTCTGTGAGGAGCAAAAGAACAAGAAAAAGAGCCATTGTACTAGGAATGAATTTATGAAGCGTGCAAACTTCGGCAAGTTGGTAGGGCATAAGTGAATACACGAACAGCGCAACCTAGAAGTACTTGAAGCGTAACGATAGAAGCAAATAAAGGATAGAAAAGAGCACTGACTTTCAACAATAATTTAATAGTGCAGTGATTTGAAGGTGAAAAAAAGGACTGGACATGAGTAGAAGTGTGCTGTGAACAACAACTGCAATAAAATGTCAGCAAAACTCTTGTATTTTGTAAATTGAGCTGGAAACAAACAGCTTAAAAAAATCGAGATGCGCAATCTCTTTTTGCAACAGTGGAACTCAAGGGTAAATTACATATGTGTATGTTTCCCATCAGTTACGCTTTTGCAAAAAAGAGATTGCGTATCTCGATCATTTTTAAGCAGTGTGTTTGTTTCCAGCTCCATCAACAAGAGGAAAGAGTTTTGCTGACATTCTATTGTAGTGGTTGTTAACTGCACCCTTCCACGCATGCCCAGTCTCTTTTTTCACCTACATATGTACACCACTTCGCTAATAAATGTTTAAAGTGAGCGCTCAGTTCTATATTTGTTTTTCGCTTCCATAGTTACGCTGTAACTACTTCTTGGTTGCGCCCCGCCGCGTATGTCTAGTGGCTAAGGTACTCAGCTGCTGACCCGCAGGTCGCGGGATTGAATCCCGGCTGCGTCGGCTGCATTAGGCGGAAACGTTGTAGGCCTGTGTGCTCAGATTTGGGTGCACGTTAATGAACCCCAGGTGGTTGAAACTTCCGGAGCCCTACACTACGGCATCTCTAATAATCAGATTACGGTGGTTTTAGCACGTTAAACCCCACATATCAATCAATTACTTCTTGGTTGTGGTATTTGTATATCCAGTTATGTCCTACCAACTTGCCCAAGTTTCCACTCTTCATAACGGCTCCTTCTCCCTTCACCATCACAGTAGTGCGGCGAAGTGTCCCCAATGGAGAAGGGATCAACATACGTAGGGTCTTAAGCGTGTCGTTGCATCTTGTTTTAAATAGTCGAGAGAGAGGATGCATACGTAAGACGACAGGCTTATTTGTGGCTGCGAAAGAGTGGTCTTCTGGCTGGCTTCTAGGGAGGCTGCATCATTTGGTCCCCACCATGCATAAACTAGAAGTAACGAACATTTTGAGCGTGCGATGTCTTTGCCCGGCAAGTTGCTATATTCTTCATCTCTCCACCCGGTTTACACAGAAAACGCTCAGATGGCACCACAACTATTGATTCGTGAAATTCAAGCTCGCTTTGGTACGGGAGGCGCGGAAAACTGTCACAAGTTGTCAGGGCGCAGTCCAAGTAGATAATTCAAGGCCACATTCGATTTCTAAATGACTGAGATAATCAGCATATCATTTGTTTTCAGTCGCTGCCAAAAACTAGTGTTAGTATTTGCCAGGTTGTAAAATAAGGTGATGCAAATGGGACCCAAAAAAATGCTTCTTTTGCCTGAAATCAACCTCTTTACCGCATAAACAGCTGATGAGAGATGATAGATAACTAGGTGTGGCTTATGGACATGATTTCTTCGAAATAACCTGGCTGCTTCTGCTTACGTCAAATCAATCTTTCAGTAAACTTCCTGTAGTCGATAGGACGTGGCAATAGCTTACGTGGTAAAGAATAGTTCTTTCGCTGTTTGCCCTCGTGTACCAATGTGTGTGTGTGATGGTTGGAATGTTTTTTACGATATTTAGAATGTTTTATTTTAAATGACGACACCCCTGAAAATCATCGTGCTGTGTCTCTATCAATCATTTCACACTTGCTTTGTCATTAAACGAGCACCACTCTGAAGCTTTCTACAGTACGGAACAACAAGTTCGAATCTCCAGTTTGAGAAATACATCAAAATTTGTTATGTTTTAATAAACCAGTAGTGATGCTTAAAGGGTACCTAAATCGCTGGTTCTAAAAGGACAATGCGAAACTACCGGCGTCCACACGCTCTGACTAGGTGACGTCATTGTAAGTAATGATTTGTCTATCGAGGAACGCGGAGCTCTTCGGTACTTGCGAGTGAGTGCAATTGGGACACCCATCAGTGTCTTTGCCATACGCAATGGCCGCTCTCTGGGTGACGTAATCTTAGGCAGCGTTCTTGTGGGACGCGAACCGCGTAGGGTAGACGCCGATGAGTTCCTCTTGCGCGCGCTCGATATGCCCTAGAGTTCCGCCATGTGGTTCCGCGTTCCTCGATAGGCAAAGCGTCTATGCAGGTCAGCACGGGCTGATGATAGTGTTAGCGCGTTTGGCTGCCGATGGTGCCACATTGCTGTTGTAAAACGACCGTTTCACGATTATTTTAAGGTGAAGCAGTACATCAAGCTAGCTTTTCTCCTCCACCATCATTGAAGTTGTGGCAGAATGATAAAGTTGTATACATAAACACTCTGCGAAGGAAGATAGCTGCTACCCTAGCAAAGTCCTCGTGTCGCAACGCGGGATTCAGCGACAGTCCCTCTTTCAATGAGTTCACGCCACTTTAAGCTTACTCGGTCTCCATGATAACTGGGTGAGTAGGTAATCCCTTCAGATTGAGTCAAGCGACTGAAACGTCGCTGTATAGTGACAAATGATTCTTGGAGGTAACTTTAGAGCTATACGAATTTACTTAACCTGTAAAACTCAGTTTCTTGTGATTAATTTTAGACTGAATTCGATGTTCAGGTCATGTATTAGAAATAGGAGTTAAGTCGCAAACTTTGAAGTAGCTTTAGTCATTTACCATACTCAACTTCAGCCTTCTATCAACATAATAAAACTGACATAATTGAAACCATTGTTTTGAAGTCGCGTCAAGGATCTGTTTTGCGGTTGCAGCTCACTACAGCCACTGAGCACCTCCAGCCGATTATTCGCGATTAACGATTCCTGTAAAACGTAATGTATACGATTAGGTTCAATTTTTGTGTGTTATCATGATATCATCGGTCAGAAACAGAAATTTACGATGTCACATTTTGCCTCCACTAGGTGACGGCTACCCACTGCACTGTTTCGACGTATCGCTGCTGCGCTCTAACAACAATATACAGCACAATAAAAGAGGTTTAATCTATTTTCGCATGCTTCATTACAGAAAATCCTTTTCTCTCCCAAACTTTACAAAAAAAACATAAGAACTATAAACAACAATCACGAGGTCAGGGCGGATATAATTTTACAACATGGCTGTCATGCTCAAAGGTGGCCATGTGTTGTAGATAGAAAATTATCATAATCATAAACCTGCATGCGCTCTCTTCGTCCTCTTCTGTTTCACTCCCAGAACACTTGCGCCCATTTCCTTCGCGTGGGATGCGATAACCCTGATGAGCACGAAAATGGCTATAAAGAGAGAGAAAGAAAGAAAAGAGATGAAAAAAACGCCAGGCCTATGCGGAAGACGCAGCAAAGTCAAAATAAAACCTAGAAGATTGGCCTTTTTGAGCTTTTTCTAAACGCTCATGGGGAAACTGCTGCAAGCACGCTTGCTTGGTACCCACTATGGCATTATTAATAATAATTTCTGAGTAGCAGGCCAGAAAACGAAAGTAATGTGCAACAACCTCAGAAGAGAGCAGCGCTTCGAAATAGGTAATAGTGCACTTCAAGCTGTAAAAGACTACGTCTACTTAGGGCACGTAATAACCGCGGAGCCGAACAACGAGATTGAAGTATCTAGAAAAATAAGATTGGGGTGGAGCACATTTGGCAAGCACTCTCAAACCATGACAGTAGATTGCCACTATCCCTCAAGAGGAAGGTATATAACAGCTGCATCTTGCAGCTACTTAGCAATGGAGCAGAAACCTGAAGACTTACAAAGAGGATTCAGCTTAATTGAGGACGACGCAGTCGGCAATGGAAAGAAAAATGGTAGGTGTAACCTTAAAAAAAAAGAAGAGAGCATAGTGGATTAGAGAACAAACGGGGGTTAAGGATATCATAGTTGAAACCAAGAAGAGGTAATAAACGTGGGCCGGGCATGTAGCGCGTAGACAGGATAACCGGTGGTCATCAGGGTAACTAACTGGATTCCCAGAGAAGGCAAGCGGGTTAGGGGGAGGCAGAAGGTTAGGTGGGCAGATGAAATTAAGAAGCTTGCGGGTATAAATTGGCAGCAGAAAGCACAGGACAGAGTTGACTGGCAGGACATGGGCGAGACCTTCCTCCTCAAGTGGACGTAGTCAGGCTGATGATGATGATGATGATGATGATGATGATGATGAGTAGGCCAGCATTTGCTATGCTATCCTTCGTCATTCTTCAGAGAAGCGTGGTATCCACTAAAACATGCACGAAATTTTGTTCCAATTGTTCATGCAGTGGCTCACAGCGATGAGGAGTCATGCATGAAGTGGGTATGTTCCACAGTTAATAGGTGGTCAAGAACAAGCTTTTGTAGTGGGTGGGAGCATCGGACGACAAATTCGTTACGCTATTCGCATTGTGTGACGCCTGGTTGGTCTTTTGGTGTTCTGAACGCTTTCACATGCATATAAACGCGATTCCTTTCCCCACATCAAGCCTGCCTAAGGAAAGCTTGCGAACGAGTCCGTAGCACTGGCGTGGCTCTGTGGTAGAATACAGGGATGGCATGCAACGGACCCGAGTTCGAGTTCCACTGTGTCATTGATACTGGATTTTTTGTTATTTCGTGCAACAGTTGTTACGGACACCGTCGGTGGCGGCGGACAACTACGGCGCCGCGCGTGACTCGAGTCATGATCTCGTAACTGCTTTCGCTGTAAGAGAAAGATAGAATGAAGTTTTTGAATAATTTTTTGTGAAGGCGCGACTCGAACCCAAATACCCACGATCCGAAGGACAACGCCGTGACCACTCTGATGTCTAGGCGCACTAGCCTTGCGTTCTCGTTTATGGCAAGGGGATGCGAAGTGGAAGTGGGTATAAGGAGGGTGAAAACTGGAAAGGAATAATTAGTAAAAAGAGAGAAAGAGAGAGAGAGAAAGAAAGAGATGGAGTGAATGAGACGAAAACGAAAAATATAGAAAGATAAAAAAATGAGTAGACACAAAAAATACCAATAAAACAGCAACCAAAGAAGATAAAAAAAGGCAATCATAACCAAGGTCATTACCGTATAGCATGGGGTGAGGAAGAAAGAGGTGACAGAGTAAAACCGAGCCAAGATAGAGGACTAGTTAGGTGCCGAGCAGCTCTGCTAGGACCCTAATTTCCTCGCTATTGCGCAAACCGCGGCAATTATATTGTTCAATTTCACTAACGTATTCGATCGTTGGGGCTTATCTGGTACTGCACAGTGCAAGGTAATTCTAGTGCCCTAGAGGAGGCAGCACAGAGTGATATACACGAGTGGTACAGCGTCAGCAGTTTTATTCGAACAGAAAGAGGATGCCGTGAGCCTCACAATGATATATGTTTCGTACATGCAAATTGTCTTCCCTTCCACGCTACATCTTCTACTGAGAAATCGCTTAGGCTTGCTGTCGTTGTAACCGCAAATGCAGTGCTTGGCTATATTCCAAGTTGCTTGGGAACAAGAAAGAAGAGGAAGGTCCTTAAATTCTTCATGCACATCTTCCTTCGGAGCTGTTTGGAAATGCCAACTGAACGGGTGATATATATACCCGGCGGTCTTTCTCCTAAGAGCACTCAGGAGAATTTGCGCGCTGCACTTGCGGGAAGAGATACTTTGTGCATGCTTCTTCTGAATGGACGCAGTGTTAGAACGTTTTTCTATCGTGTGGCCTGAGGTGGTCATTAAGTATTTAGCTTAGCGTCCCACACCCACTGCTTGACGGCATACTGTCCGATAATCGCACAACGCAAAGCTCATGCCCAACCCGACGCAATATATATTTCTTTGAGTACGTTTGCGATACCTAAATCAAAGACTGCGAACTTTCCTCGACGTTCCATTTGCTATGCAGTGCTACATTTCATTGCCTCAATCTTCATTTTGCTATGAAAAAATGGTTCTGGAAAACCCAAGAATTTTTTCTTAGTGATAATGCACCACCCGCAAGTACTACACCGAAGAGGAATAGAATCAACAAAATGATTTGATATATCTTGCATGGTCTCCCGACCGAGATCTTGCAACACCAAGCAGAACATTGCTATCAACAAATGCATCACCCACTATATTACTGCCAGAAATAAATCGAATGCGGGTAGAATATTCGCTTCCGGTGTCTCTGGAAATTCTTCTGACTGTCTCAGTGAAGGTTGGTAGAATGTTATTAGTTTCCGAGGCTGATTGCCTTTAGCCTTTGCCCCTGCGCTGAGCTCTGTAATGTGCTTACTTAAATAAAGTACTCTTACTTTTATTCTCACTGTTACGTCGAGTAGATGGGGAAGCAGAGCGTCACAGGTAACAATCGGCTCGATACTGAGGGTGATTTATTGTACAAAACATTAATTATAGTTTTGGTCACTTATTATTAGGGAAGGACAAAAAAAAGAAAAGAAAAGAGCATTACGTCACACAGCCAGCCCAACTAGCCAACTCGTTTTGAAGCAAGCAGTGTCCGTCCAGCACTTCACCTTCTGCTTCAAGATCACGCATTTAAGAAATAGGATTAGCCGAGGCTTTGTGTTATGGCAGACGGTAGCTTTTATTTGAAACGCGCTTGTTCGGCGCAGATCAGCCGGGTCATGGAGCCGGTTAAAAAAAAAAATTACAGCATATCCAAGGACTGAATGATGATGAGTGGGGCGAAGCTTCCGTCAGGTCGTCCATGCTTCCGTTCGTCCGCTCGTTCTTGCTTTCGTTCGCCCGCGTGACCATCCGTGCGTCTATCTATGCGTCCGTCCGTCTGTCCATGCGCCCATCCGTCCGTACGTTCATGCGTCCGTCCATCTGTACGTCCGTACGCGCGTTCAGCTAGGGAACACTCCAGGTACCGCCATCTCGCCTCCCCTGTGACACATACCCGCTCCGCGTGTCCGTCCATCCGTCCGTCCATCTGCTAGTCTGTTCATGCGTCCGTCCATGCGTCCGTCCACGTGTCCGTCCGTGCGTCTATCTAGTGAACACTCCAAGTACCACTATCTTCCATCTCACATCCTGGTGGCTACGTACGACATCGACGGAGGATGGACAGACCTGCGCTACACTGTACCGACGCCCTAAGAAGCATCGCCCCTAAAAGGGAATGCCAGCGGGAGTACTAAAACCTACCAAACGCTCTGACGTTTTGATCACGTGTTTGGCCGACATGGTGGCCTTCAATTGCGTGACGTAATGCTTCCACCTTTCTTGTTCCTTGCTCCTTGCTTATTACTGATGTACCAACAGCAAGCTATCCACTTTACTGATTGAATACTCACCTTCGTTCGCTGCCCCACGGAACCAGGCGCTATGTTGCTTTCACCAACGCCAGATTGTGCTATTCGCGTAGCCACAGAGGCTGAAAAAAGGCAGAGAAAATGACAACGGTGTCTTATAGGTTTCTGTCCCGTTGAAAACGTGGCTGTCATATATCCATACATCTCTGCAGTGCAGTGGAAAAACTTGCAGATCCCACGTACACTGCGAATCGACGATATGTGAAGCACGAATGAGGAAGGTTCATATGTCACTTTAAAATCAGCACAACGTTACCAGGCGGACGTATATTATGCCGTGCATAAATTCCACGTCCTGATTATCATGCTTGGTCGTGTCTTGCACTAGCCGATGCACGTTTCATGGCGCGTTTCGTCACCGAACAAAAACTGTTTCAGGTGTCTTGTCTGGTGGCTCTGTTCTCCGTAAAATTACTTACACTGCAGCTGCTATCCAAGTAACCTTCCTGAAAGAAATATTGACCGTCATGCTCATAGTTCATTGAAACCTTGGAGTACGCTTGAGCCTCGTCTTCAAGAGTAGATTGCGGTAGAGTAATCGTACCCCCGTGCGCATCACCTTCAAACACGCCGCAAGGAAAAAAAAAAACGTTCGAGCGCGTATTATTGGGCCTTTCAAGCTACCCTTGGAAGCCCTATAAAAAGCCAACGTTCTCCCTTTCTCTCTCTCATAGAATGGCTGTTGGAAGTACACTTAGGAAATACCCACTACACCATAATTCTCTCTTTTAAAAATTTTCGAAGAATCCACTGCGCATCCGTAAGGGGCCACGCACACCTGCACAGCTGCGCACTTCGTAATGGGAGGGCATCTGCAAACCACTCACTCGCTATGAAATTAGTATGCATGGTTTGATGCCTGCGGCGATCATACGATTTTACCACGCTATATAAAGGTGTAGATTCTGCCTACTACATGAAATTCACATTTGATTCTCACCAAGACCGATTTTTTTTCTTATTTACTTAATACCATCTGTCTTGCATTTTCGCTCATGGACAACGTCGATTTGTTGCTCCCAACTAACGACGCTGCCCCGACGCTGACGCCGAGACTGGAATGAATGTCCTCAAAAGAAGATCTCTAACAGTATGACGTTAATATAGAACGAATAGCTTGAAAAGCAAGTCTATTGCTTTGTATTGACAATCACATGTTATAAGAGTTTCTGCAAATTCTTTTTTTTCAATTCCATGCCCCAAGACTCATGAAGTCTTATATTTTATAGAAGGTAACCAAATGTAACTTGAGCAGCGCTTTTTGGAGACCTGTAATCTTATTTTAAGTGTAGTCGTGAATTTCTCTGATTACCAAATAACGTAATGGTTGCCCTTTTTGAACTTCCCTATGTAAAAGGCAGAGACGGACAGCATGCCTGCCATCTTTCTCCTCGTTTTATTCCTTACTCACTTCTAATGATGATTGCAAGCGCGCGCTGCGAGACCGTCTTCGTCATCCATTTTTAAGATCTTTCAGCCCATGAAAAATGAAAATAAAAAGATGACAAAATAGCACAAAATACTGCCGAGCCACCGCAGTAGGTAGTTTTAAGTGACTTCGATGGTAACACTTTGCACTGTCTTTTCGTTAGCTGACTACTGATGTGTCGTCTTGATGCGCTCAGTCTCGGCACCAACCACGCGTTCACAAATGAGTCACGCACATAACGATCTTTTGGTTTGGTGGAGTCAATCAAATCTAGTTCGCAATAATTCCAATTCATGTCCGTAGTCTGGTCATTAACACAAAACCATATAGCTGTTAGTAAGGTATTTTCCTTTTCCATCTATGTTTGAGCTGTTTCGTGCAATTTTTACTTACAGCCACTCTTCCTGCATGAGATCGCTGCTCGCACGTGGTTAGGTCACTGGATGCGTTGTGCGTTCCTGGTATAACGGGGCATTTTTGGAGGTATTTGCGTGCTTTTTCTTGCTTTCAGGACTTCTTTAGTTCTCACATGAGTTGACTGTCGGTTAATTCTTTTCTTGAATATTTCCCTTTTCATGCCGTTATTCTTTCCTTCCAAGCTGTCAGGTGCTTTCGCTAAAGTTATCTACTCTGCGCGCGTTGAGCGAGATGTCTATGTATCTTCAATAGCATATTACGGAAGAGCACATTCTCCTTCATGCTTGTCGTTTTGATGGCTGAGATCGTCGTACGTATGACTGAAAGTGATTTTCACAAGTCCTCTGTAACAGTCTTCGCATCTTTCTTTTGTGCGAACTTGTATTTCGCTTTCGTTTGGTGCTTTTCTCTTCTTTACACACGTTTCGGGCTTTTATAGCAATGTAGTCGGGTTTGTCGACAACTTCAATAACAAAACAGCTAGAAATTTTTTCAGGGTTGCTGCAGCATACAGACGATGGAGCATCAAGTCCAGAGATGCTATTTTTGGCTGAGCTGTTGGAGCTTGTTTTAAATGACTTCTGCTCCCTCGAAGCTCGTGTCTCTTCTTTATCTTCGCCACCACTTATTTTCAGCAATACATCGCTAAGTCCATGTTGTGAATCAACCATAGGACTCCCCACATTGCCACTTTTAGCTCCGTTTCTATTGTCAGGCATTCCCTCTAGATGCAGATAAGTCAAGCTCGGCTTACAGCGCGTCACTGAACTTTCTGTTGGTTGTGCAAGTGGACACAACGGTCTGCCTTCTGATTTCAGTAATCAAAATGGGAAGTCTTATAAGGCTTTTAAGACGTCACAGACAAAGTGTTAACAATTTTCGACGTCACTTTCTAGGTCATAAAGAGGTATACCTTCAAAAACATTGCAAGGCCTACGCGGAATGCACAGAACAGTCTCAAAGAAAGCGTGAAGAATGTCCTTTCAGAGCCTTTTTTAAACACTCTTTGGATAAATGCTAGAAGCACACTTGGTTACCCACTATGTTATAAATTATCATAACTTTAATGTAGTAAGCCGGCATTCACTCTTCTATCTTTCGTCATTCTTTGGAGAAGCGTGGTATCCGCTACATACATATTGTAAATTTTGTGGATTTTTTATGGAGTGGCTGACGACGATGAAGAATAATGCCGGAAGTGGGTATGCGCCACAGTTAATGGGTGATGAAGAGCAAGATTTTCCATTGTTTTTGAGCACTGGACAACCCACTCATTACGCTATTCGCATTGTGTGATGCCTGGTTGTTCCATTGCTGTTGTAAAACGCTTTATTACCCGTATTAACGCGATTCCTTTCCCGACATCAAGCCTGTCTAAGGCAAGTTTGCGAATGAGTTCCAAGCTTCAGCGTGGATCAGCAGTGCAATACTAGGCTGTCATGAAGTGGGCGTGGGTTGGAGTCCCACTATGTCACCACGTGTTTTTAGGTGTTCTGCATTTGAGCTTTTTCTTCTTATTTTGTGTGAAGGTGGTTTCGGACACCGGTGGCGGCGGCATCGGGCTACTACGGCACCACTCGTTACCTGTGTTGTGATCTCATATCAGCTTTCGCTGTTAAATCTGGCGGTCAACTTTCATCAATTCATGCCTTATCGATTCAGCATAAAAGCGACATTTGTTGACCTTGCTGATTCGCAATTGTGTAGCCAAAAATGCTACGCCACTTTCTTTTAGTATCTTGAAGTCGCTTAATGTTCTCTCGGTTGTACTTGCCGCTTTCGTGTCTGACATAAGAGAGGGACCACGGGTCATTTTTTCTAACAACGTGCTTTACCATCTTGTTAGACGTACGCTAGACACAACTTGCACTACATTGAGAAAGTACGTTAGACGTGCCTGGTGGAACTTTTCGTTTAAGCCACACCTCTAGAATCAAATACGTAAAAAAAGTACTATTGAAAAACCTTTTGACCTCTTCGAAGAGAACCACGCGATTTATTAGCCATCCGCATTAACTATCACGTTAATTTTGCCATTTACGTGAAACCAAGCTAACAGAATGCACAATGTATGTGTTATATAGCGAGATAATTTTCGAAGCTTTTTTTTACGTTGATTTTAGTTCGGTCCAATGGAAACCTCATTAGCGTCTCTGTTTAATAATCGCCACACTGAGGAGCTGTGTCACTGCACGTCTTTTGAAATATGAGAGCATTCAGGACCCCTATAAATTGGCCACGTCTGCCATAAGCACTCAGCCTAAAATAATTAATAATGCGTGGTCGTTACAAATGCTTGCTCTTGTAATATTAGCCTTTAAGTGTAATATGAGAACCCTTGAGTGCAGCAGACTAATCGATAGTGCGCAGCCATGAGGTTAGTCTTTTCATGTAGCGATCAGCTGTTTTGTTGTGCTGATAGTACAGTGCTGCCATTTCTCAGAAATTTTGTCGTTAAGGGTTGTTACTCGATCGGGGATTATACAATCAGCCAATGACTTTAATGGCAATAGCAATACCTCTCAGGAAATCTGAGAGTTTGCCCTTGTAAGACACAAGTGCCTTGGAGCATTTTGTTTAAGTTAAAGAAGCCCTGCAAAACTTCTCCAAGTAACTACCAAATGGCTTCATTAAAGGAGTTCGCCCCGCCGCGGTGGTCTGGTGGCTAAGGTACTCGGCTGCTGACCCGCCGGGCGCGGGTTCGAATCCCGGCTGCGGCGGCTGCATTTCCGGTGGAGGCGGAAATGTTGTAGGCCCATGTGCTCAGATTTGGGTGCACGTTAAAGAACCCCAGGTGGTCTAAATTTCCGGAGCCCTCCACTACGGCGTCTCTCATAATCATATAGTGGTTTTGGGACGTTAAACCCCACATATCAATCAATCAATCATTAAAGGAGTTCCCTCGCTTACAAATTGACCACCAAGAAAGTCTTCACTATTCGCCAAGTGCTACAGCAGTTATGAGGATATCTCGCACGCCGTAGTACTTCCACTCTTCTCTCGTATACGGACGATTACACTGAAAGCTAAGCAGGAAGGCCTGACATGGAGGAAAAAAGTTAAGTTACGCACGTGTCATTACCTTAAGCTTTTCGTTTTTTTCCCTTCAAACTTGCGGCTAACTTTCAGCGGAACTGTAAGAGCGGGCGTGAGCACGTCATGGCCTCCCAAGGTGGCCACAATAACTATGTAACTCGTGATCCTGAAGTCAGCCAATGGCCGTGAATTTGGGTGTGGCGTAGTCATTTGAGTAAGTGACATAATTTGTAGAGAGGAGGGAGCGATTTCTAGCTGTACTTTAAAGAATAATTGTAAATTCCAGGCCTCGTTCTGCGCTACGATATTCGGCTCGCGTGTTCTTACGAGCGTCGGGTACCGATCGCCAGTGATTTCAAAGTGTTGCAAAGCTTGTTTATATACCTTATGGGTGCTGACTTTCTCGTATGTAATGCGTGAATAGTGCGCGAAAAATTACATTTAGAAAATGCTGAAGTGGTGAAAATTGTTTTTTTTAAGCTCGGAATGTTCTGAAACAAGGAGAGAGCTTCTCTTTCTTTGAGCATATAATAATGTAATAACAGCTGGGGATTCCCGGGTCAAAGCCGCTATATTATTATGGGCTACCCTGCAATAGGGGCTCCTGGTTATTTTTGACTATACATGAGGTTCTCCAAGGCGCACATCAACCTAAGTTAACAGGTGTTTGCCCTATTCACCACCATCAAAAGCCCTCGCCTTGGCTGGAGATTGGACGTGCGTTCTCAAGCTTAACAGTCCAGCTGACCACATGAAAAGATTGTGGAACTTAATGACGTCGTTAGATTGGCGATTTCGAGAGATTGTGCACAGTATACGACAGGATGCAAGATCGCTTTGAGCCGGGCAGTAATGCAGTTTAACTATTGATTATTATTGGGACCCTGTAGGCGCACACAGCGGGGGAGGGCCTTGGCAGTCAGTGCACCAATTTCGACGTTACATATGAGTCTGTTTATATTGTACGTATATTATATTTTGAAGCATATTTCGTACACACACACACACACACACACAAACACACACACACACACACACACACACAACACACACCCACACACACACACCCACACACACACACACACACATATATATATATATATATATATATATATATATATATATATATATATATATATATATATATATATATATATATATATATATATATGCAGAAATGTGGTCACACAGCCATGCTTGCTTAACGTGAAACTGAGCTGAAGCATACGAATGTGTTGTGCAAACAACGTAAAAGTCAAAGAAAACAAAAATCGGCTGCAGTACACTTGCCATGGGCACTTCATTGAAATGTTTCGTGTCGGTGGACCGAAAGTGATTTGGTGTACAACGTGTAAGGTCGATACCAGGAATTGCACATGTAGGAGAAAATCCGACTCCATGAAGTTGAATCGATAAACCGTGTTTCGTCGGTCGCGTGACGGACATTTTGTTGAGCTGTTCTTGAGACTGGAGGACGCTTGAAAGAGCATAATAGGTGCCATGCCAATTCAGCCCGAAAACATCGTTTCGGTTGTGGCTGCTACCTCTAAAAAAATAAAGAAAAAAAAGAAACAGAGAGGCAGAGAAATAAATAAATGAATAAAGACGATTTGTTGGCCACACGTAATACGCATACTGATTAGGTGTCCATAATATGCATGTTCTAGAACAATGCCCTTAAAACGTGCCGCCACAGATAAAATGTCTTGAATCGGCACGAGTATCTTTGGATGACCTCATTGACTTTTCATTGGATAAGAATCTACTTTGGGGTCATGGTGTAAGGCTGCTATAAGTTCGAGAATGTGGGTTTGATCACGGAGCTTGCATTTTGGGCCTGATGAATTGCAGGAAGCACTTGCCTACTTCGATTTTGGTTCATGTTTAAAAAATACTAGCTGGTAAAAACCGATCCGTACTTCTTCTCCACGGCATGCCTCCTAATAATATTGTGATTTCAGTGCGTGAAACTTACAGAAGTTGATTTTAGATAGGAATGTATCTCACAGAGTTCGCTGTACTGAAGGAGAGAATAGGATGCAACAAATGGCACAAAATACTCCCTAGAGCGCTTGCAACTGGCATTTGTGTCGCGTAGTAAGTAACGTTGCTTCATTACGCCTTTGCCGTAACGCCATAACACCGCCATATTCACCATCACGGTCAGTGTTATATCCGTTACCGGTAAAAAAGTAACTAATTACGTTACTTGTTACGCTTTTGTTACTTGTCTTACTGATCTTAAATTTTAATCAGTATCTTTGCTACAGCAGTCCACAATAGGTGTTTTTGATATCTCGAATTTATGTTTTACAATAAAGTTCTCACGCAAACATGTAATATATTCGGTATTGGAATAATACACTTAACGTGTATTATTTTTACAAGTGCATCAGAGCTTCCCAATGTTATGGTGTCTTAAACTTGCTTTTTACATGTGATTGCTTGTGACTCTGTGGCACACGGTGAACCTATTTTTCTCAGTGTGACATTATACGCAATATCACTTTCAATCATACACACTAGCTACAAGAATATCATAACTGAACTATCAAGAACTTTGCAGTAATCAGGTTTTTTTTTTTGAGTCCGAACAGCCCCTTCAGTGGAGATCGTCGAAGAAGAAAACTAGTGGTTCTTAGCTTCTGAAATTGACCGCCACGCCTCAGTAAGCAGTCGCCAAGGCCTGCATTAGGGCTTTTTCTTAGAGGGGGGGGGGTGCATTTGCATGTTTGTTATACTAGATGTCCCTTGGTCCACTGCTGTGATCTCATTGGGGCCATCAAAACTTATGGTGCGTGCCTCATCGACGCCAGTACACATGCACGGCCGACCTACACAGAAAAGGGATATTCTGACGACGCGCTGAAGAAAGGCTTTATGGCTTATTCATGGAAAACATATCTGTGCATAAACATCCCTCATTCATTCTAGCCTGTATATTTACCGCCAATTTAGCGCGCGTTTATGTGAGCGTGTTCATGAACAGCCTCGCTGGCTCAGGAGTTCAGTAACCAAGAACATATCTACCATTGCGGAAAGAAAGAAGAAAAACTTGTTTGAAAACAAAATTGATAAATATGATCAACTTTGCAGCAATTATTTTGCAGCAAGTATGATAAGATTACCTATGCCCAGACGTTTTTAATTAATTGTTTTTCTCACTCTACAAGCTTCAGACAATGTTCCTTCGCTCTTCGTTGTGCGCATATTCAACACTTAAAATGCCTTTTTTGTAACGGTAATATTTGTTTGTTATATCATTATGAACTTTCGAGAACGACTGGGGAGGAAATTAGTCCCTCCGTGTTGAATACGTTTGATATTTTTGCCTCATAAACCATGCACGTTAAAAGAAAGCTGAGTTTTTTTCGAGCTAGTGCGTGCTGTATGTTAGGTATGAAATACTCAATAAAATCTAACATACATTTTCAGAATTTGTGTCGACCTCTCATGAAATTACCTGTTTGCCACAGTGGCGTAGCTAGGGGGTGGTAAATTGGGCCCATTTTTTCCTCCCCGCCTCTCTGAAATTTTTTTTCGCCATGGCATACTTGTCTGCCCGGCCCCACTTTCAGCTCAAGAGGTGCCCCCCCCCCTTCTCTCCAAAACAATCTTGTGCCGAAGTCCCTGCTTTGCGATAACCACGCTGAGGAGACTAACAGTGGTTATGTCTACCGTGTAGCTGCCTGTAACTATTACCCGCAGTGTTCGTGTGACAGAAGCATTATTAAGCTTGAGTTGAAACAGAGGGAAGCGAGAAACTGTGCCAACTAAGGTAACGAGAAAAAAAATACAACAGCTTTTTTTTCTTCATGAAAAATGCGACGTTTCGCGCCTCACTTGTATTCTCTGCAGATGTTTTAATGTCCCTGATGTGCATAATTCAGACGCCTATTGTCCCTGATGTGCAGGATTCCGTTTAGCCAGGATCTACTTATAGTGCAGCGTAGACCGGTTGAGTTACTGGCTATCTCCTAGATGGGCCAGCATTCCACAAAAAGCCGCCTATAGATTGAGCTTTAAGTCTACGATGCGAACTTGGCCAAAGCGAGTGTAGTCTTTTGTCACTCAAACATGCAGACATCGGTTTTATGTTGCCGCAGGCTTTCGAAGAAGTGCCTTGCTTTCCCCGCGTACGAAACGTGACAGTTAGTGCACGATATGGAGTAAACCAGTCCACGTGCTTTCTGTTTGGGTAGCCTGTCTTTTGGGCATTGAAAGGTGCAGTGGTAAGCGATTCACCTTCTACAATCTGAATCCATGTAAAGCATGTTCCTACAGTTTGTTATGGCAGATTCTGCAGCTTTCTTCAAGTTTTATGTGGCGATGCCCCAAAACTTCCCACATGAAGTTGGAGCGTTTCAAGTATTTCTATCTTCAACTCCCGCAAAAAAGAAAAAAAGTAATTGCACTCTGACTTTTTTGTCAAAACCGGCAGGCGGGCAGCTCTACGACGTCGCGACAAAAAAAAATTCATCGAGGCGAGCTTTGGGAAAGAGGCACCTACACAATGAAAACGTAATGAGTAACGTGACACCACATGTTACCGAAAATTGTAACGTAAGTACGTTACTCGTTACAGTTCTAAAATTGTAATGAGTACGTTACTAAGTTACTGAAAAAAGTAATGTGTTACCGGTAACGGGGTTACTTGCAACACGTTACCGCCATCCCTGGTTGTCGTCACCATGACATCAGTTTTTCGTGACAATCGTAGATCAAAGCACAGTGATGACGGGAAAAAAGAAAGAGCCACCACACGTAGCCTAAGATTACCATTCCCATACCACGATAGCACCTTTGCTCACTGAGAGAGAAGGCAATCTAATTTACTGCACGTTTGCTGAAGACTTGATTAGGTGCACGTGAAGCCGCATATCCCTTATTTATCGATACGCATGCTCCTGCTTATATATTGCTCGGAGGACACTGAGACCAGACAGAAGAATAAGAAAACAGTAACGGCTGTGCTGTCATTTACACAAAGTCAAAACATCTCTAATAAGTTAGACGTATTTCAATTATTTGCTGCAAAACACGGAATATTCAATACCCGAGGTAGTCCTTGCCTCAACCTTTTCACATGAACCTATACACAAGACCACACATTATACTAATCAAAATGCACCATTGCCTATGCTGTAGCGCTAAGTAATGCATGGGTGGTGCCACACACCTTTGCCAGCTTGGCTTTCCCGTTCGATGATCTGCTGCCAGCCTGCCGGTAGCGGTTGACCAAGGCGCAGAAATTCGTTCGGAGAAAATTGCCGACGTAATCAACTTATATGTGTTTAGCAAAATATACCTGCATGAAATTAAGTCGGATTGCAAATGGTGACAGGCGCCCCGCCGCGGTGGTCTAGTGGTTAAGGTACTCGCCTGCTGACCCGCAGGTAGCGGGTTCGAATCCCGGCTGCGGCAGCTGCATTTCCGATGGAGGCGGAAATGTTGTAGGCCCGTGTGCTCAGATTTGGGTGCACGTTAAAGAACCCCAGGTGGTCAAAATTTCCGGAGCCCTCCACTACGGCGTCTCTCATAATCATATGGTGGCTTTAGGACGTTAAACCCTACAAACCAATCAATCAAATCAAATGGTGACAGGCAGCGACTACACGTGACCTTATCACGGGACACTATAGCGTTGCGCATCCAGTGGCGGATATACGTGATCCCTCTCTCGGTAAGTTGGAGACCATGTTAATCAGTCAGGCCCAGTTGTCCTGACAAGGGTCGCGCAGTGGGCCACTGAGGTCGCCGTCAACCTTGGGTTGATGACCATCTAACACGGAATCATCCGCCCCAACTTTATGACGAATAAAGTTTTTCCCGTACGTCTCTGTATCAGTGCTATCGGCGGCAGCCCAAAGACCACAAGGAAGACGATTCTCTCGTGCAGAAAGCATAAGCTTGCCACAAACTCTACTGCTGCATGCTTCATGGCTGATCCCCCGTTGTGGGTTGAGGCCTTCTTCTACGTTCCAACCAACCAACTTTGATCAATAGCAATTTGTGAATTTCTTGAATGCACAAATATAATACTGTGCTAATTTATTCATAATCAAAATTTTGTACTTCAGAATTTCTTTTACAGGTTGATTGTTTTTGATAACATTCTGTTATTCTTGTCTTTACTTCTCTAAAAACTAATTTTCCTTCAGTCTTCTTTACACTCTAGGCGACAAAGTTCTCATCCCTCACCCGAATTCAAACGTTTTTTCTACACAAAAGTGTTTTATGCCGGGATCTACCAAGACCTCAGAGACGTATTTTCGTCATGGTAATAAAGTTGAACAAACGGGCACGATTAGATGTCCAAAAAATTTTATTCAATAGAGTTGAACCCATGACCTCTCCATCCGCGACAACAGGTGCCAGGTACACTATCCATTGCGACATGGTCACGCACTAGTGAGGATTTACAAACGCGCCTTTTATATCTACTTCTTTTCTCTCAAAGTGCTCTTGTTCGACGGGCTGTTGTCAGCGTCGGGTAGCGGTTAAGTGAAGTAATCCATCATGACCGTGAAGTAATGCATCATGACCCATTCGGTGCGTTTCCGCAAGGCGAAGTGAAATTTCGGCGGTGACTTTACACACCGCGTCATAGCGACCTTAGCTCGAGCGGCAGCGCCACTCACAACGTCCATCCACATTCAAGCAGGTTTGTTGCGCGCCCCTGCCTCGAATGGCTGTAATAGCGTCCCCCCACCCCTGAGAAAATATGCAGCTGGGATAGAGGAGAATCACGGTGTGCGTTGCGTTTCCCTGGTCTGGCTGTAGTGTTATATAACATCAAAATGTGGCAAGTTGGCTCCTCTGGCTGTCAGCCCGCATTCTCTGATTACGTTCCAACTTTTAACTACCATTGCTACCAAAATAATTTGTCTAATCATTGATTACGGACTTGAGTTCCCTATATGGTGAAGTATCACCACACGTCAACGCGCATGGGTAAATCTACGCTGAACAATACTATAGCTGTCAAAAAATGTCAGAGAGTGTGTAAGCTCTGTTCAACGTAAAGAAAGCATTCAACTATATGTTCTGTAAGGGCACTTATGATTTTCAAGTTGTACCGATTCCTATAACCGAGGGATTAACCATATTTTTATCCTATAATAATAACTTCCGGTTTCATAGTCAACCCCCGCAGTAGGAGAGGAGCCGAGAATCAAGAATCAATCAAGCAAGCAAGAAGTGGCAGGCCATGCCGCTTCATTGTAGACGCTTACTAAACATACATGAGCGTGGACCTCTTCAATGATGACCTGCGCATTTGCAAACCCGGGAAAACTGAGAAGAACTTTGGACAGTTACACATTTACCAATTACATAGCTATAGATAAGCAATATTTTTACACTATATAAGCCAGAAAGTTAGCGTACCTGGGCCCATAGTCACAAGAAACACTTACGCTAGATAAGCTCGTAAAATGGAACTTCAGCCAATCCGGATGCCCGTCATATGATTAGCGAGACACGATAGCCAACGATGCAGAAGACTATACCAAAGTTTTCTCAATTTAAATCGAAAGGTGAGCTGATTCGACATCAACTTTACTTCAATTCCTGGCCTATTTATACAGCTGTATTGTGAGTACCCTTCAGAAAAGAAGAAATCTGGGCGTGTGTGTCGTTTAGTGTATTTCAAAAACCACATCGCAAAAAAATTAACATGCGACAAGGTGAAGACACAAAGTACAAGGGGCCAGGTAAAGCTTTTTTTTTGTCTACAGAGTAACAAGTGTTCACGAGTTTTATTAGACAGTACACTTTCTTTATTTTACAATAAATCTGACTCCGGCTGAAGTCGTTCCAGCGTGTGTGAAATGTGATAAATCAATAATAAAAATAATCTTTTAAATAGAAACCAGAAGCACCAAGAAAAACACTTATGAGACAAAAGCAACGAACACCAACCTATAAACTGCCAAACAAAGTTTGCAAGTTTTCCTTGTCTGTTGTGTCGACTGCACGAAAATTTTAGTCACTCCCCTTTATAATCGTTCTTGGGAAAGAAATAATGTATACGTAAAAATATTGCTAGTTGGCTTAGATCAAACAACTAAAAATGCTTTGTCACCTTCTCTTACCGTAATGTGTAGATAAATTATCATACATTATAATTAGATATTCTACTCAAAGCGGCCTGTTATGGCTTTAAACCTGAAGCGCAACCACGTATTATCCATATTCTCTGAATTGTGTTTTGGTCCTCTGTTTGGCGCCGATCCCGAAGCCGACAGCCTGTCACTGTAAAGCTCGTACTTAGTATATCAGAACTAGCTTTAGATTTGCCTTAAATATAACCGTTAAGAAGTGAAGTGCTGCATATGTTAGAACTAAGTAGTCCATAGCTCCAACAATACTTCGCACGCAAAGTAAAACTTGCCTGCTGAAACATTGCTCGGACGGAAGGCTACATTAGCACACTATAGAGAAGCTCACAAATCGCGGAAGCGTGACGAAATCGAAGCTACTAATTGGATAGTGTATGTGAAACAAAGCCAAATGAATCTTTCGCCTTTGAGAACTAGGTTCGCAAGCTCAAAATCTCAGCCAATTTTTCGCCTTATCCACCATTGCCCCGCTAACGAACGGTCGGCCCAGCTCAGCAGCAACATGGTGCATCGCCCAGGCCATGGACGGAGCTAAAAAAGTATCACTTTTTGTTCAAATCGCCATATATTACCGGCTCTTCTTTTCTCTGCCAAATACGCCAACTACTTTTTCGCATCAGTAAGCCCCATCTATGGCTGCAGAAAGAATGGCGAAATCTAGATTAAGCTTATCGTGTAAAGTACTTTCGTCTCCAGATTAGCAGTAAATTGAGTGAAATACAGACTTCGGTAAGCTACCGTATGTTGGCGTGTTTCTTGTCTAAAGGATCAAGCAAATTATTTACGCCTAGTACAGACTCCGTTTTACTTGGCTTTATTGATCCTACGTAATCGCCTATTCTCACGAGAAAGAACGCACCTGTTGGAGTGGTAGTGCCCAGGAGCGCTCGCAGTTTCCTCATAGCCATTTCTGCGCGCGGGAGCTGTAGGGCGTGTCTCGTTTTCTGCGATTATGTAGCAGCCGCTTATGGCATAGCCATTTTCGGCCGGAGAGGGTACACTTAGGGCAGCAGGCCACTTCTTGATTATTGGCGAGTGCCGTCGCTCATACACTCTGTGGAATCACGCGAAGCAATTTCCTCGATTGCCACGAACTTGCAAAACTAGCTTACGAAGGGGTCCTCTTATCGCTTTGAGGATGCGGGAAAAATGACCGTACTTCTTCAAAGCCTGATTAGTTGGAATTTCCGTCTTTTTTGATGTTTAGCAGGATTTTTGTAGTGCAATAAGTCTTTCATTTCATCAAAGCCTCTGTGAATGGAGCCTCATGACTCCGACACTGCACATGTGATAAGGTATATAGGGGTCAGATGGGCATCGCGAAGGAACCTCGAATACTTGGCTAAGCTTAAAAAATTGTATAAAAATTGTTAAAAGGGCGCAGAAACACTTTTCTAAGCAATCATCGAACGACATAAGTATGGACTTTTCCTACCACCACTCGATTACCGCCAGCATTTATCGAATCGACCAATGATTGGAGTTACAGACTATTCTCGAAAGCTTTGAGCACTTTTTTCTTTTCTCTCGCCCCGGTGAGTGCAATGACGGCTACACAGAAAGATAGATTGTATGTGTGTAGACCGGGGACGGGGACGGGAGGGGGGGGGTATTTATTACGTTAACATGCGTCAAACACTTACTCTCGATGTTATCCCACAGTGTGCTAGCATTGCTACTGAGCAATCTTGCTCCCTATAAAGTGCGGCTGCAGCATGTCGTAGCAGCGATAGCTATGCCACACTAGAATGCTCAATTGAATGAAATTCTTGTAGACTTCTGTGAGCGTGACCAAGGGGAACATATTAGCCGAACCCAGACAGCCCACTCTCAAGCAACCGTAAATAGCTAAAAACTAACGGATTTCTCTCAAGTCTTCTCATTTACGAGGTGCGTAAAAGAGATAAAGCATGCAATGGCTAATGTACCGATGGTTTTGGAAACAACAACGGTAAGTGCTGCGGTAGCGGTTGTATCTGTGTCAGAACCATGGCGTTGCAATAGGATGGTGAACAGAAGTTTCGTAAGGCCTTATTCCGATTGAAACAATGAAAATCAATAGAAATAAACGAGGCACGTAAGCTGTAATACCGAAAAGGCATGTTCACAAAATATTTGCTCGAATGTGCTTATTGAGATCAGCGGACGCCAGCTGCCTTCTTCGGGAGGGCATCATCAATATCCATATTCAAAGCAAAACTTTTGCCTACTTCAGCCTGCCTATTTGAATTGTGATAATAGCAAGAAGCGCATGTGACCTAAACGCTGCTTTGTATTTAGGTTAGCTATGGGTCAATAGTAACCATTGCTAAATGACAAAGAACTGTCAAAACCTTGTCTAAATAAAAAAAATCCGCACTGTCTTTGTAGGAGTTGGTTGCGAAGACAGTGTGGAATCACGCCAAAATGGAGAGTGCTAGCTTGAGGAAGTGACAGAAAATCGCTGCACTTAACTGTACGAGTCGTGCAAAACTAAATTTGACTTACCTTTTCATTGTTGGCTGTTTGCCCGTTTTTTTACACCAGCATCAAGGGAGGGCTCAAAACAATGATAGCCGGACTTTTATAAAAATGGAACCTTAACCCCACAATGTTTCAAAAGAAAGCATCCCGTCAATTGCGGTCAGCTTGTAACTCACTGTGCAGTCTTCGAATCTGAAGTAGGCCAACACTGATAATCTCAGAAAAAAAAAACGACACTTGGATGAAACGGAGCAGACGCTGGAAACAATAAATTCTGGGATGTCCGTGCCAAAAGCATGATATGATAAAATGACAACCCCTAATGGGGGTCATACAGTGAAGGTCTGCTAGGCACACAGATCACTGAGAAAGTATACAGTGACGTCCAGTTATATCTTGGAACGTGTGTCACCAAACCCCAATTTTGGCTTTCTGGTAGCGTCTTTTGACGTCGCATAATATACAGGCTTTAACCATTTGGCCTCCACCAAAATGCAACCGCCGTGACCGGGATCGAATCCGATACATTCGGCTTAGCACCCGAGCATCATAACCAGTGATCCACCGACGTGCTCTAACGATGGAGGCTTAAAGAACACAAACAGGACGTTCAGCAATCTATGCAACGCATTCTTAGACAGAACGTGTTGAACTGCTGGACAACAGGGCATAAAAATCTGACGACGCCATCTTGTGAACGAGAGGGAAGGAGGGAGGGAAGGAAGAGAACTTTTGGAATCGTGGTTCCTTCACCGTGACCACATCAGCTGTATGAATGCATGAGTAATATTAGGAGTATCTCCTTTGAATGGGGGTGGCGGCAAGTGCCACCTAGATCTTTATTTATTTTCTTAGCTTCTGCTAGTTATGCTGCTCACAAGTTTTCAATTAACACTTTTCCTATAGTTTCACGCCACATATATTCCAGCTTGTCCTACTTGTCTCTACGGTAGCCCCAATCATATTCCCAAATCTATCCTTGAATCTCAGCTTTTCAGGTGGTCTTACTTCACCCTTGAATATTGACTTGATACCTGTTATTTAACTAGTTATGCTCCATGGATTCTGCTCCCCTTCCACACTTTAAGCCCTATTCGTCCTCAGCAGAATTTTTTTTGTAGCTTACGTTTGCACGCATTCTCATATGGCATCAAATAGCTTGGAACTTTCTTTAATGATCATAAAATATTTGCCATTTTATTTATTTCTTCCTTGCGTGGTATACCTAATTCAAGTTTTCGTTTTCTCTATTGCTTCTATGCAGTGTTTTTAATTTTTTAACTTCTTGTTTAGTCTTATTTCTATTGCTGTTATCACCAACCCTTGTAATATTGCTTGTTAGTTTCCTAGTTCATTTGCTTCACCGTGTTTTCACATTTTAATGTATTAGTACGTAAATATTCCAGCTAATCATTTATTTTATTTCATGTCTGCCAGTGATTTCTCATGTACATGTCTTTCAAACATTACCTCCTACCTGGCGTTCAATAGGACAGGTGAAGATTCAAAGAGCTTGAAAAAAAGTTGCTTCACTATTTCGCAGTATTACTGGCTCTCAATCGTTTCACGCTCTGCTGCTTTCTAGCCGCCTCTCAAACACGATTAGTGTTAAGCCTGGGACGAAAGAGACCATTATCTTGGCGTCCTAATGCAGCACCGTGACACCAGAGCTCAATTAGTTCAGGTTTGAAAGTTATTATATGCCAAAAAATTGAACGTCAGCTTAGCAACCTGTTAGGTTGCAACATGAGTGATTTACGATTTGTAGTTTACTAGTTAACTTGAAGTTGCATTAAAGACCAACCGCCCACCTCGGTCTTCTGCAGAAACGATTATCCTCTGAACAACCTCCTCCCCATAAATGGAAAGAAAGACAGCAGCGTTGTGCAAGGTGAAAGGCGGAGAGGATATCAAAACGTAACAATTTTTCCCATTACATTATTTGTTAACAAGGTAACAGTGCTACATTATAAATCCCTCTAACTTAGCAGTAACTATTTGCAACTACAACTTGCTGAAAAAGTGACTAATTTCAAGTAATACGTGAATATTAGCTAGTTACTGCCTACGACTGCGCCGAGACTGGGTATAAAACAACGGTTCCCATTGGTAGCTATTTTGTGCCAGGCTGGCTATTTTCGACCCCGTTGGCGTCCGAAATTTCAGGTTGGCTCCATGGCTACTTTCTGGCTACTTTTAAACATCTCATTTGTATATATAGCAATATGTAGTCACTTTTCACATAATTTGCATATAACACGCATATATTTCTAGTCGCTTCAGATGATGTGCGCATGCTTCACCATCCACCAGCAGGCTGGTGCAAATTGCGACCCCATTAAACAACGCTTTTTCCGCCAGCAAACACAGCCTGGCGAAGTGTTGTGTGCATGCTGGCAAACGCATGCACGCTGCCCATCCTGCCCGATGCTGATGCGACATGGAAGTTTTTCGAGTAATTTTGATGCGGGGTGCACGTTATCGTGTAAGCTTGACAACATCTGAGATCCACAACAAAATTATACTGATCTCTCGTTCTCCTACTCTATTTCATTATCTGGAGGCGGACCTTTACTACGTGAACTGTAGTAATCAAATGCAATCTGCAAATTAAAGTGAACTTTTTAGCGCTTATTGTTCTTACTGACTTACTGATTAGAGTGTACTTTTAATACGTTGTTTCTGGCAAGGACTCTACATAAACGATATGCTGCGCAATGAATGCATTATAATGTCTTCATATATTCCCAACTTATCTGTGGGTTGAAGACCAAGCAATAGAGCAAACTGTGCTTTTATTATTAGTCTTTTTTTATTCATAATGACATTATATGTTGATCAATGCTATAGGCTCTACTAATTATAGCACTTCTGTTTAGCTACGAATTGGGTGATAATGTTAAATGGCACGACCACTTTGGCGATAGAATTTTAAGCTTGAGTTTTATCTCCTTTTCAAATCCCATCCACTGAAATGTTGAATAAAACTCTCACCCGTGAACTAGCAGCCTTGCACACTAGCCGCTATTTTCGATGGAGAGGACAATGCTTGATGCCCACCCATTATTAGATATAGGTGCACGTTAAGACCCCAACCAGGCCATGGTCCAATTTCGCAGAGCCCTTAACTATGGTGTCTTTCATGATCATATCGTAATTTTGGACGATTAAACCCTATAGATCATCATCACATCGTCGTCGTCGTCATCATCATCATCATCATCATCATATTATATTATTATTATTATTATTATTATATTATTATTATTATTATTATTATTATTATATTATTATTAGCAACATTACCTGTTAAGTTACATGGCGCGTATAGAGCAGGTACGGAAACTGGGAGTTCTTCCCTCATTTCTCTCAGGATAGTAGGATGTGTTCCGCAAGTGGATGTTGGGTAGCCTTTGCATCAGTTTAGGGCGATCGCATGGACAATCTGTGTCTCTGTACTTGGCCGTATAGGCTAGTGATGTCAGTGCTTTCATTGCTTCCTTTTCACGCCTACTTAGGCTCCACTTGTGTAAGCAACATTAAGCAACCTCATCGCATGAGCTCCCCCCAAAATATACAATAAATATACACAGCTTGATTGATATGTGGGGTTAAACGTCTCAAAACTACCATATGATTATAAGAGACGCCGTAATGGAGGGCTCCGAAAATTTCGACCACCTGGCGTTTTTTAACGTGCACCCAAATCTGACCACACGGACCTACGGCATTTCCACCTCCCTCAGAAATAACTACAGACAGCAGAACGGTGTTCCTGAAATGTTAAATATTTGATAGCATATTTTGCTGAAAAGGCCGAAAAGAAAGTATCTACGCTCACGTGAATAGCTGGTCTCCCTTCTAATACAATTTCGCAGCCCCAAAGTACACTTCAACAAATTAGGTTACACAAGCGTCTTGTATTTGTTTTTCTTTTTTTATCTCTTTATCCTTCATTCATTCATAACAAAAAACTCGTTACAAAAGGAATCACAAAAAAACGAGTGCACAGGACGAGTGCACGAAGCTCGGCGCACAGTGTGTGCTAAGGTTGATCGCGTCACTGGGAGTCTGGAATAGCATTATGAGATACTAATAAAATTGCATAGTTTTAAGTTGAGGTAATTAAAGTTAAATAATAATAATCTTTGACGAATAACTCAAATGAGTATTCCGCAGTTCGTCTTCGTATTGACCTGGCTAACTGGCAGAAGTTTACAAATGAAGCTTATTCAAGATCTACGTAAAAAAGTATATTATAGCTGAATGACACATGAAAACGTGCACTGTGAGATCAATAGGTAAAATTGAATTCAAAATCATTTCGGTAAATAAACTCACAACTTCGTGAAGCATTATTGTTACAGGCTGCAAATCCGGGCACTCGAATTATAAAAAGAAAAAAGCCACTATGCTTAACGTATGCCTAATTAGGGAACGTTGATGAAACTACAAAAATACAGCCTGCTTTCAAGTCTTCTTTGGACATGCAGCATAGTGAAAATGTTGAAACATATATCTTTCTCTGAAAAGCACAAAAGAGCACAAACACGCTGAGATATGAAGAAAAAAGATTGGCCGCAAAAGCATCAGGTTCTAGGTACGTTTTACGAGAACCCTCTTCCAAGGGCGTATCGACTGCATGGACAATCAGTCGGAAGTCCCCTAGTATTGCTGCGTGCTCCTGACAGCTCATTATATCTGCGCACCAAGCAAACGTTGACGTTAGCTTTTCAATGGTACCATAGAAGAAGCAAAATGGAGTCCGAGTGCAAGACTATCGCAAAATACAAGAAATAAATCATATAAGCATCCTCATCAAGCTTCATTTCCGATGTTTGAATTCTTTATTTAACATAATTGCTCATTGAGCGCGCGATCACCATGAGAGGTCATCGAGCGGAAGCTAAAAACATTTTGGTTATATTGTTTAAAATTTGCATCCAAGAAAAATTACTTTAATACGCAAGCGATGACTTCCTTCTATACAATGAAATACTTAGCTACCGATGCAATTATAC